>CM068371.1:134027637-135400971 GCA_034769895.1 Magicicada septendecula | reverse complement strand
CCCGTTGCGTCATGTACTGATGACCTAAACACTACACGTGTGTATGTTATTTAAATAATAATTTAAATAACATACACGTGTGTGTGTGTGTGTGTGTGTGTGTGTGTGTGTGTGTGTGTGTGTGTGTGTGTGTGGTCAAATTACAATTTCTGAAAATATATTCTTACTGTACTTTTTATATTGCTCTTCTAATTGAAGATATATTTTAGGTATAGCTGAATTTAAAGCGTGCAAGCCTTCAGTAAGAAATTATGCTAAACCATTGTAATACAAGAGGTCATTGACACGACTTTACACTGACACATTGCAGTCTCTCTCTCTCTCTCTCTCGCTCTCTCTCTCTCGCTCTCTCTCCCTCTCTCTCACATTTGAATGTAAGTAGCTATGCTAAACTAGTGTCAATGACTTCTTGTATTACAATGGTCAGTAAACTATATTTTAAGTTTGTGTACATGGATTGTATATTGCAAGCACGAAATTATTATTTAAATCCGATATCTGTTTTTATTAAAATCATACAATGTCAAAAGAGGATGTGGAGACATATACATTACATTTATAAGATAAACGATAGACTACAAGAACCTGAGGCTGCATTCAACCTAACGTCTGTGTGTACGTGTTACGTTCAAGCTATACTTGTAAAAGTAATAAAGATTGTACGTTTTTTAGTTTAAAAGATTAGGCACTAGAAAAAAAAAATATTACCATCCTTGTTAAAGTACAGTGAAAACTTTGTTATTAAAATTTTACTTTTAATCGTGTTGACCGCATCTAGGGAAGAAACACGATTCCCAAGTTCTTTTTGTGTTTCACAGAGAAAAACAGAGGAAACATTTCCATCTAATGTATATTTATCTTTTTTAAAATATATTTATTTGAGACTGTAGTTGTTGTTCTGCTTTGTGAAGAATTATTTTTTCTTCCGAGCCGTTTATCTAAATAGACGTGGTTGCGGTAAAGTCAGCGTATATCTTTTACGTTTCTTATTTTTTTATGAAATTATCTGTCAGCGAATATTTATTTGTCCAGTGAGCAAAGGCAGCTAAAGCATATGAAGACCTTCCCTACGTACACGCATAGCCCCAGATTTAAAATATATTTATTTGAGACTGTAGTTGTTGTTCTGCTTTGTGAAGAATTATTTTTTCTTCCGAGCCGTTTATCTCAATAGACGTGGTTGCGGTAAAGTCAGCGTATATTATTTACGTTTCTTATGTTTTTATGAAATTATCTGCCAGCGAATATTTATATTTTGTCCAGTGAGCAAAGGCAGCTAAAGCATATGAAGACCTTCCCTACGCATAGCCCCAGACCGCCAGACAATAGCACAACGAAAATACTTTCAGTATCGCTAACTTCTTAAAGCTTTAAGCAGTGAGGTAAAGCTTTTCCATCACGGTCGATGACCCCTCCTCTCTCTCTCTCTCTCTCTCTCTCTCTCTCTCTCTCTCTCTCTCTCTCTCTCTCTCTCGTTGTTATATATTTGACAAATATTAACTGTGTGTGTGTGTGTGTGTGTGTGTGTGTGTGTGTGTGTGTGTGTGTGTGTGTGTGTGTGTGTGTGTGTGTGTGTGCTGTTGTCACTGAGTATCGAGCTACTTACATGTGTGTCCACTCTCTCTCTCTGTCTCTCTCTGCGTCCATTGTGCAGGTTTAATGTAATTGTATGTATATCGTTACAAATGACGAGTAGAAATCCAATCCTTGAAGTGTTTTTAATAAGTAAATTGTATGTATATATCACTGAATAATAATAATATAATCGTTCTAGTGTTAACGTTTGCTGCAACAGTTCCTCCATAGGTAACGCAGTTTACAAAATAATTACACATAGGTTCAGAGGTGTATAGTGAAATAAATTAAAATTATACACGCATGTCGTTACAGATGAAAAATAGAAATTAATTTCTTCACCTGCGAAGTTCCCAGGTTATATATATATATATATATATATATATATATATATAGTGCAAGCGTCCTGACTGTTCGTACTTACCTGATAAGATCTCCTGCGTTTAGCTGAATAGTTTCCTGAAGACCACATGACAAGTTACCAAGATTGTCAAACAAGACATGGTATACATAAAATACATTGTTTACCTTGAAGATTTACGTACATTGTTTCAATTGGGATAACTTACGAGTCACGAATTACGGTGAATCACAAATCTGTACACTCACCAACTAGTATGTGTGTTGTCTATACACCCTTAATGATGAAAGTTGTGTGTGTATACTGACGCCGTACAATACTACAACAGTCTTTCAACTATTTAAAAAATGCGGTGATAGCTTTCACACAGGTGGCCAATGAGAAATTGCTACTATAAAAAAAAAAAAAATACGGTAAGCATATATTTCAGACAATTGTACAGACATAATAATTTGATCATACACACACACACACACACACACACACACACATGTATTAAATTCAATAAATAATGTGCTTGATAATGCAAATAATTTTTACGTTTAAATAAAATCCTAAAATATATCTTCAATTAGAAGTGAGACATAATAATTTGATCATACACACACGCGTGCGCGCACACACACACACACACACACATGTATTAAATTCAATAAATAATAATGCGCTTGATGATGTTTTAATGCAAATAATTTAAGAAAGTCTACATTCCACTTTCATAAGGAAATGGTCACCGCTTACAGCTATGCATGTCCACAACAGAATTAGAGAGATATAAATGTCATCGTTCGCTGTGACCTGCTTTCTAAATTTGTTACATTAAAAATGTTTGTTTAAAGCAATACTTCAGAGAATTGTAACAGACATAATAATAATTTGATCATACACACACACACACACACACACACACACACACACACACACACACACACACACACACACACACACACATGTATTAAATTCAATAAATAATGCGCTTGATAATGTTTTTACGTTTAAATAAATCTGTACACTCACCAACTAGTATGTGTGTTGTCTATACACCCTTAATGATGAAAGTTGTGTGTGTATACTGACGCCGTACAATACTAAACAGTCTTTCAACTATTTAATAAATGCAGTGATAGCTTTCACGCAGGCGGTCAAATGAGAAATTGCCGCTATAAAAAAAAAATACGGTAAGAATATATTTCAGACAATTGTACCAGACATAATAATTTGATCATACACACACACAAACACACACACACATGTATTAAATTCAATAAATAATGTGCGTGATAATGCAAATAATTTTTACGTTTAAATAAAATCGGTACATACAATAAAATTAATATAAAAATACATTAAGAATATATTTCAGAAAATTGTAGCAGACATAATAATAATTTGATCATACACACACACATGTATTAAATTCAATAAATAATGCACTTGATAATTTTTACGTTTAAATAAAATCTGTACACTTGCCAAAGAAGATATGTATACTGAGGACACGTAAGACGTACAGTATCAGCATGCGCAGGCAGACAAATGAGACATTGTCGCTAATTTACTTTGCGTATATATATATATTGTACACTGTAGTGGGGAAAGCTCGTGTGTGTGTCCGTTTTTAGAGTAATTACTGTCAGCGGTGCTAATGCTTGACAGGTGTCAAATTAGAAAGTAGAGCGCTTGATTTAGACAACGTACACAAGGTTAATTACCTCCGGTTTAAGTACATTTTAGTATCGCTAATTACAATAATCCATAAGTAGCACGACTTACTGACGCTTATGTAAAACCGAGGACATAAAGAGAGAGAGAGAGAGAGAGAGAGAGAGAGAGAGGGAGGGAGAGAGATAGTTATTTACATTCAAGAGAGAATTGACTCATCACCCACCCCTGATATGCAAATCAGCTTCATTAAAAATAAAAATAAAGCATGCACGACAATCATACTCTCTCGAGTCTCAGATTCTGGCGGACAAATATCCATTTTCACTTGATAGATAGGCGTACCATTTATACATATTTTGTAAATACTAGTTTAAATATATATATTTTTTCATATTTTATGCGTAACACTTTACCACACACAGACTTGGCAGTATATTAATTTCTAAATCGCAGTCAATGACTGTCATGTGCCAAAATTAGAAGTAGAACGCAATGAGGTAGGCGATAAATATATTTCCTGGTGATTACATTTTAGTATAGCTAATTACAATAACCCCATAAGTAGCACGACTTACTGACGCTTATGTAAAACCGATGACATAAAGAGAGAGAGAGAGGGAGGGAGAGAGATAGTTATTTACATTCATAGGGAGAATTGACTCATCACCCACCCCTGATATGCAAATCAGCTTCATTAAAAATAAAAAATAAAGCATGCACGACAAACATACTCTCTCGAGTCTCAGATTCTGGCGAACAAATATCCATTTTCACTTGATAGATAGGTGCACCATTTATACATTTAATTAAAAAATAAACATTCAAATGTGAGAGAGAGTAACAATTATGATCATATAGTTTGAATTTCCCACCCCAGAAGAGAAAAAAATGTTGGCAGATCTGCTCTATACACACAATAATGTAAGATTGGTAACCCTGATCATATATTTTAATATATACACTATATAACACATATTTGAATTTCCCTCCCCCCCACCACAGAAAATGTTGACAACCCTGCTCATATAAAATATTTATACACTATAATAATAATACGAAGGTTGGTACACCTGATCATATAGATTTAATATACATTATAACACACGACAAATTTGAACTCATGCAAGGTTGGTAACCCTGATCATATATTTAATATATACACTATAATGCATCAAGTCGGAACCCCCCACCCACCCACCACCCACCCCTGATATGCAAATTAATTTAATTAAAAAATAAAAAAATCAAATAAAAAATTTTATTCGCGGAAATTCGCGGATGCTGTGGTCTATTTGGGATGCTGCGGGTCCAGCTGATAGAAAGTGAAAGTGATCTAGGCTCGCGAAAGGCGGCATATATTTGAACTTGGCGCGCGAAAGGCGGCATGAAATTTTATTGGTCGATGCTGCGGGTCCAGCGGTGGTGGTGGGGGAATAACGGTACTTTGGTCAGGAACCTCATTTTCCCTCTACTGGAGTTGTTCAGAGAGTTGAAAAAAAATCCCAACTTTTACGATTCTGTCATAGACATCTTTGCAGCAAAGAAGGAGAGAAGGATCGACCTGAAGTACAAGTAAAGCAAATAATGGGTAAGTTAATTGTAAATCTCATAGCTAATTATTATTATATGACTATTAATTATTAATGTATTTTAGTCGTGCCTATAATTTTTCTTTCGACAGTAGTCTACATCCTACACGTTTTAAAATCCACGAGTCGCCACTGCTAGTAATGATCTAAATAACATTCAGATGCTTTTCTACCGAAATCAGTCGAGTGGCTGTTAGCTGCCAGGTTGGTAAGGGAAGCTGAAATCTTGCTTCAAGAGAAATTAACTTTATCGGAAAATTAAATCTTTACCTTTTTAAGTGCATTGAATTTAATGAATCGTGAAAGACAAAAGAAATGAATCGGTCACGCTACTGTGTCCACCTATCGCTGATATCTGCACGGCTCTGCGCTTCTATGGATGAACTCCAGGAGAAACCACGGAGTTTAGGGGCAACACATCCCTTCTACGCCACACCTGTCGGCCACGCCTGGACTTTACTTAAGGGTGTAAACGAAAGTTCCTTTCGATAGCCGAGGCCCCGGTAGCAACGATATTATACAGACCTATGAAGGGAGGCGTTGCCGCAGACGTCTTGCGCACGCCAAAGCTTCTAACCACGACCAGCAAAGTACAAAAACCACGCAATATCCGGGCACTTATACGTCAAGAATGTATTTTGCATTTGTCATGAAATCTCTTAACATGTAAGTTATTAATAATTGCACTTATTTTTAATTTAAAAAATTTATTGTGTATTTATCATGAAATCTCTTAACATCTGCTCTTGTAGATCCGTCACTGATAATATGTTACACCTGAGTGGCGAAAAATTCGTAAACTGTTTCTTAGATTGGAACTCAGTTACAGTGGCGTATCTAGAATTTGGCCTTGGGGGGGAGGTCCGGGGTCGGATCGGCTTCATACAAAAGAAAAACCAGTTAAGACTAATCACCGTTAATATCTTTAAAGTGGCTGAAATCAGTCCCATTAAAGTAGACAGTAATGACACAATAAAAATACGCTTTATTGAAACATTGTTTACGAGACACTTATTAAATGAATTGATTGTCCTATATTCATATTTCAAACGTTGTAACGAAACAGAACGTTGTAAGAATAATTATAAATGACAATAATGAAACCCTATCCAGGGATGGAACTGAAACCAATTATCAACAACTAATAAACAGAAACCATCAAATTTTGGAAGATAATGAATGAACCAACTTTAACTCAACAACACCAATCATTGACCTGACTATGACTAACACAATATAACCAGACTTTACCCAGTAGGATAGGGCAGTAAACAGATAAAAATAAAATGAAGAACTATAATCAATATTCCATAGATAAACGTAATAAAACAATAAAGAGTACAAATATTTCATAATGTAAAATGTGTGTGAACTATAGATATAATAGGCCAATAAAAGTCCGTCTTATTATAAACTAGAGTGGGAAAAAGTGCACAACCCCTTATAGTGCTTTAATTGATAATAAACACAGAAAAGGTGGCCTAATAATAATAGTCATATAAACTACAGTTGAAAAGTGTGCTATTATTTAGATTAAGAAGTGGTCAATCATGATTGACAGTAGTGATGTAGGATTTATCACACAAACAATTGTTTAACAGTGTACAATCAGTTAAGACAGTAAATTATAATTGTTAATATAAGGAGTATCATTAAGAGTTTTGTTTTATATTATAAAAGTTTCGTGTTACCAGCAAATCAATTTAAAATAATGTTATATCAAGGGGTCATAGTTAACTGTCATCCACCATTATAAATTGTTTAATAAGATGTCTGGAAAATCCACTAAATACTAAATTTTACAGGACTAAACCAGGACATGTTTAGTACCAAATGATTTGTAATTTTATTCTTATTAACCACATAAACATTGTATTAACTATTATTGTATAATGATAAAATAATAAGTTAAAGGCAAATTATAAAATGTAATGTAATTAAGGGGTCTTGGTCATATAACATTTGAACTGTACCTGATGGGCCAATCAGAATCCAGGAAATGTTGGTCAGTTTCTATGACAAAAAGAAGAAATTCGACACTTGATTGTTAACCACGTTTGAATACGGTTGAGGAGTGCTCGCAGAAGAATATTATGTAACAAATTTTAAAACCAGGAACCAAAATTAGAAGAATAAATTGTAAACAAAAAATCAGAAAAATAATGAAATTATTAACAAAAGTCATCTAACCAAATATGAACGACTACCAGTAAGAAAAATAAGAAAATATCAAGTGATTAACAAGAAGCCTAACTAAAACTAACTAAGAACTGTAACGTATTATACAAATATCTTAACCAAACAACTTTAGTAATCCAACATGAACAATCACTAGTAACACCAATAAGTCACACCACAATTAATCACCGATGGACGTTTTATAAAGAAAAGAAAAAACAGTATATAAGAAGTAGTGAATACAAAATGAACATATTTATTTAAAATACATTGGGAACGATTTCACACACATTCACCGACCACGAGGCGGCCATGTTTATGACGTCATGTCATAACCAGCATGCAATGCGCACCTAACGAAACGAAATATTGCCAGCCATTTTAATCAACATTAACAATTATTTATAATATCACATTAGATCATAAGTATTAAGATTATAGTGTAATGTACTCTATATTGTTTGTTAATAATTAATGGAACCTTTCATAGCAGCCAAAAGAATTCACACTTTATATATTTAATTCATTTTTACTATTGACCCTGAGATAAAGAATCGATTGTTGCTAGCGTGTATCTCGAAAATGACAATTTTTCTTAAACTGAATTAATTTTGCAGAGATTAAAGAGTAAAATTATAAAAATCATATCCATGTGTTTTATTCCTTGAATGTAAGGTACAATCAGCATTCGTTCTATATTCACGGAGATCCAGAAGACGTCGGTGAGCCGCAAGAATATTAGAAACTACAGAACAAAAATTAATCTCAACGAATAGGGTTAAGATGAAGATCGAATGTAAACGTTGAGAATTTGTATTGGGACAATCCAACCGTTGCATTCAAATTAGAACAGACGGACTGAATAATTCTCTTAAGTCAATCTTCGAATTAATAAATAAGGAAGAGTCATTCAGATATAAAAATGATATTTTAATAAATTTAAACAATACGAAGAATAAACACGCAACATAAATATCAACAGATACACTTAGAGCAAAAGTTTTTTTATTAACAACCAAAGTTTCATTACATCTTAAATTTAAGTATACACGGTTAAACGTTTCGATATAACGTGTACACTAATGCTGTGTAAACACCTGTTTGTACATTTAAAAACGTGTTACTACTATATTAGCTTACACAACTGAACAAATAATAAAACAGCCTAAAAGTGAAGAAATTAACAAAATTTCTCAACATTTTCGACCGTCGGGAGTGGTCTGGTCTCGTTCACCCCTCCCCCCAATTATGCCCCTGCTCAGTTATTCTGTTTTGCGTTGTTTTTACTTATATCAAGAAACAGTCTAACAGTGTGGCTCTAATATCGCCGATTACTGGCCCTTACACGCCCCTATTACCGCTACGCATATTATCCTTTTACGACTTAGGATGTCTGTATTTTAAATACGTGACACGCAATTAAAGTGTTTTATAATTCATCGCGAGTCCCGTCAGTGTTGGCACCGTTTACGAGCCGGCAACAGTAAATCAGCTTATTTTCCCGTACTACTATTCCAGAAGACAGTATCGCTGTATCGCCTGCCAAAATCCGGTAGGAAACGGTATTGATATATGAAGATATATCGCTGCGCACTGTTGTACGACTTAGCAGGATTTTATAAAGGATATAAGAATCGTGTCGCTACACGCAAAGTTGGCAATATTGTTAACATAAATGTCACGCAAAAGAAAGGGTTACAGCGTTTTGCTTTTGTATGTGCGGCCGGTAGTACAATAAACAAGCCCGGCATTGATGTATACGCTTTACTTAGTTTCAAAAGGAAGACTTGAGAACTTATGTACGGCGGGAATGGGTGGCAGGCGAGGAAGAATAGAAAACCGTGGCTTTCGTAGTGAAAAAGTAAAATGTAGTGAGGGAGTGTTGCACAGAGCTTCGTCGGTCTGACGGATCATCATCATCAGCTTCTGCGAGGATTAAACCAAGGATGGTTTGTTCCGGTCTCAAACAGGCCAAGTCTAGAGCTGGTCACTCCAGCGCTTCCTCGGACGTCCCACACCTCTCTGTCCCTTCGGCTTATAATTCCATAGTTGTTTGGGAATGAGGCAGTCATCCATTAGACAAAGATGTTCCCACCAATTCCGTCGATATTGGGCAATCCTGCCGAGTATACTCATAATATTCAATTCTTGCTGTATATCTGTGTTTCTTCTACTGTCATGGAAAGTATACCCTACCACATGCCTGAGAAATCTCATTTCAGCCGCTTGGATACGACTGGGGCATTTCGTTAAAGTCCAATTCTCAGACCCATAAAGAAGTGTGGGAAGAGTCATCACCTTGTAGAATTTTAGGCGTGTTTCTTTGCTTGCTGGCTTAACAGGGTTCAAAGGATGACACTTGGAAACCATTAACGTGTTCTAAATTGTGCGGCACTTCCCGTCACTTTCGCTGTGCACCAGCCTTATTGCACCGCTATTATGATGGGATTACCGTTTCGAGTCAAGTTGTCTCTGCGTTTCTACAATTAGTATTGCGACTGTTATATTTCTGATCGAGGGAATTACACGCAGCTTTTTTTTTTTGATCCAGCCTAGGCAAACTATCCTGATTTTCTATACTGTTTCGGTAGTAAAAGGAATAAGTATATTGTTATCGTTTTATTTAAAATATCGTACAAAGAACTTCGCCAGTGGTTAGCTTCTGGATTAACACGCAGACGCGGCGGCACGTACCGTATATCAGTCGACTACAATGAAACCGCGAACCCAGCCGCAGTGTGTCAGTTGGCGCCGCTTCATCCGTATGCAACGGACCCGCTGATACCGCACGTCATACATACATAATACGCAGGGCATTGTTGTTGTACTGTGGACGTCATCAGGTCTGCCTTGGCCTGCCAGTCTCTTTTGCACTCTCTCATTGTTTGCGTATCTACCTCTCTCTTCCACTGATATACGCGTACATGAAATGTAAAATAGGCGCCTCGGTTTTTAGAACGTTTGCGATGACCGATTAACCTGAGGTGACTGAGACTGCAGCATCCTCAGACCTTAGCTACACACGGAGTACGTGCGTTTGGAGTACAGCTTATCCTGTCTCCGATACGTTTTCTTTACTCTTGTTTCCCACGGTCCTTCCTTTGTCTGCTCAAACCGGTGTTGCTGAACGTTTCCACCGCTAAAGTGAGATTCGTTTCTTCTCGTAATCTCTTCACGTTGTAATCATCGTTGCTCCCGAGATACTTCAACTAAACTAACTAAAGATACTTTCAGGGACTGATGCTGTCGCATGTTTGTACTACCAAGTTACAGTTTACACTACAACTCTTTTACACTTATAGACCGTAATTACAATAGACAATGTTACTTCCGTAACAAATTATCCCCTTGTTTTACTAGTAGAAAACCTCATTTCAGAGTTATGGTGATCGAGCTCATCAACTGAATAGATTTACTATCTAGTGTGGGGAAGGCTACTGTCAAGGCGTTTCAAGGAACTTTGGAACAGGTCGACAGGATAATGGAGTTTGTTAGCAGGAAGCACATTTCGTTGGCCACTAAGGGGCGTATTCAAGGATGAGTAAAACTAGGAAATCCCCGTTCCCTAAATGTAGAAAAAATTTCCACAATTTGTTGAAGGGGAAGTCTGGGCAGCCTTGTTTTTTTTTTGCCTGGACAGCTTGCCTTTTTTAAATATTCTAAAATGTCGTCGAAGAATAGTCAAAATCTGTATTCCTAAATCTGTCGAAAAGCTGATGTTCTTAAACAAACAAAAATTTAAAAACTTTTTGTTCTTCGTATATTACATCCTCCAAATGTTTCTTATTAAATATCTGTGCACACCCGCTCATGGATGAGTGGCGATGTGCATAACAAACTCAACCTATAATGTTTTCGTGTAGAATTTTGTTACAATTCTAGTAACAAACCCTTTATACCAGTTACAGATTTCCTCTAATAAATTTAACTCTCTCTGTAGTGTACGAAGATTCTACTGTTACGAAACACACTGGTCTCTCGCCAAATACCATATCGAACACCATATTTTAGCCTCTAGACCAGCGTTTCCCAAACTTTTTTTTCGTGACCCGGTTATTTCAACATTTTAACTTCGCGACCCGGCAAATTATGCTTTTGGGAAACGCTGACCTGGAGCAGCGTTTCCCAAACTTTTTTTCGTGACCCGGATATTTTAATATTTTTCCTTCGTGATTCAGTAAAAAATTTTTTGCCTTATTGGTAAAATGAAACAAATTTTATTGTTCAAAGATTTTTCATTTATTATTAAAGTAACAAAAATGTAAAAGTACAGTAAAACAATAAAAAATTGTTAATGGGAAGTTTGATGCTGTTTCTCGTCAACTAGAAATTTCAGGTCTGCAGAAAAAGATGACAACTTTATTCTTAAATCGGGTTCGACATCTAATCGGTTTCTGTATTTTTCGACATCTAATCGGTTTCTGTATTTATTTTTTAGAAAAACAAGTGTTGAGAAGGCTGTTTCACACTTGTAAGTTGTGACAAAAGGCATTAGAAATTTTATTGCCTTTTGTGCCAAAAATGGATACTCTTGGCTACAGGATAGCCAAAAATCCATCAATGGTATTTTGTCAAAACTGTCTTTAAGCGCTGTATCACAAGACAGTTCAATTATGGATTCAATATCTGAATCCAATAATTCCGTTTCTGATTCTATATTAATTGTGAAAGGGGTTCTTATCCATGCTTTGTGGCGATTAATTGGAGGAAAATATTCTTTCAGATTTGTATGCAATCCTATCAGGTGTTCCTTGAGAGCACTTGAAATTTCATCAGGCATGGAAGTAATATTGTACTCTTTTTGCACTTCAGTTAGCTTGATAAAAGCATTATAATTTCCTGCTTCCACACGATGGATCCACAAACTGAGCTTTTTCATCGCAGCTTACATCTTCTCTTGCACTTTGAATACAGTAACATTGTTGCCTTGTAACGAAAGATTTATTTTATTTAAAAAATCAAAAATGTCACAAAGGTAACTTAATCAACCAATTAACATCACTAAAACTATCTTTAAATTCAAATATTGGATCCTTAGCCGTTAGGGGATGTTGGTTTAAAAACATTAAAACTTCTTCTCTCATTTCAAAAAGTCTCTTCAAAACATTCCCTCTGGATAACCATCGTACTTCGCAATGTAAAAGAAGATGTATATGTTCACTACCCATTTCTTTACATAATGCAGTGAATAACCTGGAATTCAGGGGACGATGTTTTATAAAATTTATAATTTTTATACACTCTTGCATAGCAGTTTGCAAAAGCAATGGCATTTTTTTATGGCCAAAGCTTCTCTGTGTATGCTGCAATGCACCCGTACACATTCTGGTGCCATGACTTTTATTTTTGGAAAAAGCCCCGTACGGACGCCTGCCATTGCGCGGGCACCATCGCTGCTCAGTCCCACGCATTTTTTCCAGTCACTGTCATTTCGATTGATGTAAGTGTCAATCAAGTTAAAAATTTCTTCTGCTGTTGTTCTTGTATTTAATGGTTTGCAAAATAGAAATTCTTCATTAGATGTATACTCAAAGTCATATCTCACAAAACACATTAAATTGGCATTGTCCGATATGTCTGTACTTTCATCGACTTGAAGAGAAAAAAAACTGCACCGTTTTAAGCGACCTACAACAGTTTCCTCGATGTTATCTGCTATTTCCACAATTCTACGCTTCACTGTGTTATTGGAGAGAGACAACATATTTATACTGTTTTGCTGTTTTTTATCACATATTCGAGATGCCAAGATTTTCATTGCTGGAACTATTAACTTTTCTGTTTAAAATTTGAAGGGTCTGGTGTAGGCCTACCTACTGTCTTAATTTCCAATTTTTTACTTAATAGAACGTAAACGGCTTTTTCGTTAAGTTTACGACAGAATTCATTGCGTCCTACCAGTTAAATATAATAAATATCTTACACTATGACACTTTAAGTCTTAATATATACTATTATTTACATTTAACAGACTGACACTTAACTGATAGGGGAGAGTGGGGTAGCCCCGATCAGCGGGTAGCCCCGATCAGGTCGGTAACGAGAGTATAGTAATTTGTAGCGATATCTGTTGAATGGTGAACTCTAGCCAGTTGCACAGTGAACTAATTAAAAACGACCGCTAACCGTTTCCGCCATTGTACTTAACAGTGAATTACAGAAGTGTGTTTTAGACAAATTTCTTCTTATTTCTTCACATCTTTAAAGCAACGTAATGATATTTTCACTTAAATTTTGAATTATTTAATTGTACAGATGTATTGTTAACGTTTTCAGCATTATTTGAATTCGTTATTTACGGTTTTAAACTAACTTACTGTAGTCTCAGGTTATAAAACTCAGTAGTATACGCGGTGGGGTAGCACCGATCAGGTGAGTGGGGGAATGACGATCAACTGTACTGAGTTACAACTGTACAACACCATACTGAGTTGAGTACTGTTAATACTAATGCGTTGCCCTTATATGTTCGTGATACTTTCCGTGGCGTAGCTAGTTTTTTTTTAGTTTTGTTCTGATTAATAAATTTTTTTTTATTATGACGTATTTTAATTTAAAAGTTACCCTCGGAGTCAAAGATTGTCAATATTAGTGTCTTTTGAATGAGAAACTATTATAATGTGTATTATAGGAAAGATTTTTAGTTGGCCTATATGGAGAAAATATACATACAAAAATTAAACTGCATTATTTCCCATATAAAATAAACAGGATATAGTACATTGGTTTATGAACTAAAAAAAACCTTATTTTTAAAATTTATTTTTAGACTTAGAATGTAGTAAGTACCATTTTGTATATATAAGTAACATTCTAATGTATCCTTTAACAATATATCATTTGCTTTTTACATTGAAATTTTTTTTTAGGTTTTTATTTTTTCTCATTTAATTTGCATAGGAAATCAAATGATCATCATTACCCCGCGGGTGGGGGAATACCGATCAAAGCCCATTTTTTACTTTTTATCCAATAAGAAAATCCCCTTTCAACTTTAACGCTTACAGTGTATAACTAATAATCTGCACTGTTATATCAACAATTTTTTACATTTGTTTTTAACTTTTAGCCAATTCTTAAATTTTTTATCGAATTTCTCCCTTAGGTCATCGGGGCTACCCCACTCTCCCCTACTAACAACGAACTTCACAAAAAATTTACGTATTCCAACCTGGCACACCACGTGTTATTTACCAACAAACAGACTGCTGACGCCGTGACGTACAAATGGGGTTTGCAGTCCCTAATCACACCAAGCGAGCCTATATCGTTGTAAGAGTAACAGCCGAGTCTAGGCAGCCAGAACACTCTATTGTATTTCCCGTCACAGTTGGTGGATACACCGCGGTAAGAGCGTGTACAGCTTTTAGTAGGCCTATTCCTCTGCGCTTTTCAATCGGCAAATGATTAATTACGATGATTTAGCTTGAATACACTATTATTATTTATCGTTTTATTTATAATTCTATAATTTAAAATACAGTTCGGGTTTTAATGGGGGTTGTACAACCGTGCAACCTAAGCACGGGCCGCCACTGGATTTTACTGAGCTATTCGTTCGTAAGTCGTACGTAGTTTCAGCTTTTATAAACATAACTCTTGCGGCTTTGTGAGATGAGAATTCGAAAACAAAAACAGGCTTAAGATTATTTTGTGTATTGGTGTAGAAGGTAACACGGAAGGTCAGTGACATGGTTACGTGCACTAAGGCCGTTTGTTCGTGTGACGCACGGTCCACTCGTACGACAAGATAAACAATTTTAATTATGCCGTATTTGACGGTGCCGGGCCCTCCCCAGAGACGTTCCGTAAACGCGAGGCAGTCTCGCGTCTCGGTTTCCTCGTACTGACTCTGCCATTACCCGTTCGGTTCAAGGTTGATTAAGAAATTAAAGAACTAATAACGCTTGAACGTAACAAATGAGCGCTCGTTTGAGTGTCAGCCGACGGTGTCCATATTTATATAAATAATTTATTTAAATCGTAATATACAGCTTGTTTGTGTGTGGCAGAACTAATGGCCGTGCGTGTAATGATTCATTACATGTTGTTCCTGTGTGTTCGTCGTAATCACCGGTAATAAATTATATGATGTTATTAATGCGTACTTGTAGTGGAAATAAGTTTTTTGCGAATATTTAATATTATGTCTACCTTCTTCGAATGTGCAAAGCGAGAGAATATAAAGACTGTTATGTGGTCAACATGGAAAACAATCTTTAATACAATGAAGTAAATTATTAAATATTAGAGAAATTACTCAACATTTTTTATTGAAATTTACTCATCATCGTAATTCACATTTATAAAAAATAAACGTACGTTAGTCGAAGTACGTATTTCCTAAGTTTACAACAATTAATAAGTCACAAGTCAAACTTCGTGTCTTACTAGACTGAGAAAATAAATAAAAGCATAATTCATTACAACAAATCAATGCACTCCTGTAAAATAACATGTCTTTTATAATAAAAGAAATGACTTGCAAAATACCTTGATCAAGTCAGTATAATTAACGACAAAGTGTTAAGCCAGTGTTTATAGAGATTTCATACAATCTTCTACGGTTTCAGCTACGTAGGCTACATGCGTATAGCAGAAGCCACTGGAATGTCTATTTATAGTTGTTTACGCACACATCGATAACTGATGAGTTATCATAAAAATGTAAACCACTCGTCAACTATTAATTGCGAGGTTTTGCGTCTTCTGTGACATTTTAAATCACATTACCCTCTTAGATTTTTTTCCCACTGTAACAAATACTTTATCGACGTTTGTACATAAAACTAAAATTACACGTTAAACGGCCTAAAGCGAAACCAAAACAACATACTCAGACGTGATGCCACACAATTAATGAATTTTAAAACCTTTCTCTAAATTATTTATTTTGAGTCGTAAGTCTCAAAAACTCTCAAATGTTTCCAGATTCATAAAAGTTTGCCATGTTTAACGATCACTATAAAACTATTCCCGAATATATTGTAACGTAACGCTTCCCCCCCCCCCACAAAGGCTATAAGAATAATACGGTTTTAAATCATTGAAGTACAAAATGGTATCCTTAATGAGCCTAATGTATCAACTATAGTAGTAAAATTAATTTATAAAACACGTGTAAAGTAATATGATATAATTAAACTGTGAAAACATGTCTTGAGGGAACTTTTAGAACAATTATTTCAATTAAACATATTATGAATAAGGCACAAATAAGTTAAAAGCCTATAATTCATAGACTAACTGGACAACCAGTAACTATAGAAATGATTAAGGAAATAAATGTAGTGCCATGGATAATTGTGATCTAGATTTAAAAATAATATTTAATTGTGATTATAAAGCACCTAAACCTTTACAGACAGTGACTTTTTTCCAAATAAAGGTGTAATTACTGTTAAATTTTGTAAGAAAGATAAAAGGGTTTACTAAGATATATTATAAAACAATGGCAAGTTAAGAAATAATGTTACCTGAACTATAGGCCTATTGTAATAGAAAAAGTGAACATTATACTAACCATTGTATGATGGTTTAAGTAATAACCTTTAATAGTAATAAATGGAATAATAAGGTGCTCATTTAAAGACTATTACCATGAAAACCTATATATGATTAATGGGTAGAAAAGAACATTTCATGTACATAAATTAGTGAATGAACCTACTATGTAATGTAATAATTATATTTTTTGTATTGGTAAGTCATAAGTAATTGGAAAAGTTCTTAATGAGTTATTAATCAAGTAACTAGGAATATATTTATTATGACCTAAGGACTTACATCTACCTACGATGGAAGGAAAGGGTCATTGCAGTTTATCAAGCTAGTTACTGACTACCAAATGTATTGTAATAGTTAATACTATTCATTATGATCATTTACAAAATGTAAAATAGTAATAAGATTAGAAAAATTTGTAATGGGATGAGTTTTAGCATAAGATATACTAGGCCATATAATGCCTATAGTAAAAACAAGAGATGTTGTCAAAAAATTAATATAATTATAAATAATAACTAATGTAAAAAGATATTGTCAATTTAGATTTAATTGTTCTATGACAGGAATAAGAAATGTGCTAAAAAAGACTATTTTAAACTTAATTTATAAGAATAGGTAAAATCTTAAAAAAGGTAACTTTGGAATTACTAAACAGAAATTAATCATGTGAGATTTCAAATTAATCTGTAACAAAAAAAGCTGTTCATTGGTGTAATTATTTTTATGATTGTAAATAGTATAAGAAAATTAGGTCAGTTTTAAGAAATGTTGGTAATTTTGTCTAAAAAAATAGACGCCATGTCTAACAATGTTATAAAATTTCCACCAATGGGAATTTTACACTTTCGCGTTTTGACGACCAAAATTTGTAACGAGACGAGTTAGTTCATTATTGGATTTCGAAGAGTAAACTTTAAAACCTCTATACAACTCGGGGCAAGAAAATTGAATCCGGTATCGAACTGAAGATAGGTTGGGTGAAAGTGATACCTAGCAAAAAGAATAAATGAAGAAGAATGTATTAACAAGTTATTATAAAATAAAAGAAAGGTGTTAAAGTGTTTAAATAACAGTGTAAAACAAATATAAAGGAAAGTATAGTGACTAAATCTTAGATTATAAAACGAAATAATAACGATTTATGATAATTCACTTTTCCACTTATAAACACTTACGAGTTATTAACGATCGAATTATTATTAATCAAAATAATAACGATTTATGATAATTCACTTTTCCACTTATATACACTTATGAATTATTAACGATCGAATTATTATTAATCGAAATAATAACGATTTATGATAATTCACTTTTCCACTTATATACACTTATGAATTATTTGTGACACTTTCACTGAAGTGAGACACTGATATTATTATAATTATTTCACTTTATGAACTATTATTTCTTTGTGTTTTCGAATATTTTGTAAAGAGTATAACCTCTTTATACACAGTTAACCTAAAAACAGACACTGCTCACTTAGCGAACTGTTATAACATTAGATTTAATTTGTTGTTACTTTATATTATATTTGACTTTATTTGTGTAAAGTTGTGTACTTCGCAAAACGTATTTTCGTTAATATTCTTGTAGTGAAAAGAATCCAACAAAATTTTAATAACCATAAATAATTAATTGAGAATCTATGCTTAGAGACAAGAAGGAGTGCCACCCGCTGAGCTAAAAAATGGTTACTAGCCTGGACAAATAATTAATATGAAAGTAATTTAATTTAATTTAAAGAAAAATATGAATAAGAAAGAATAAAAGAGAATTGATTTAATTAATTTGGAAGTATAATTATTATTTTGGGAGTTAACCATTTTTCTTTTCATGCATTTGAACCTTAGTGTTGTTTGTCACCATAGCAGAGAGGTTGGCAACGCCTATTTTTGGTACAACTTTTGAATTGAGTAATTCAGATAGGTAAGTTAATTAACCAAAATAAAGGAAGAAGAATTAATAAAGAACTCCAGAATTTTAAGAAAACCAAAACTATAAATATTTTCTGAATAAACATTAAGCAGAAGCAAGAAGAATACAGTGGTAGAATACCACTATAGGTATTTATACCACTATAGGTATAAATCTAATTACAATTTTATTGAATTTATACAGCAAGGTGAATATTCTTCAATCAAGTGATTGAATAATTACCTATTAACTAAATCATTTGGGGAAAATTTGGATTATTATTTAAATTTTTTTTAATTGTTTATGTTATTAAACAATTTGGCGCTCAACAACTGGAAAATAATCTAAATAATTATTTTAAAAAAAGTAAAATAACAAACCACAAACTATAAATTTTGAAAATAACAAACCACAAACCAATTCAATTCTAATAAAACTACACCAACATATAACGATAAAAATTACGACGTTACAGAATTGGCATCAAAAACGCGGGGCTTAATAGAAACAAATTTGAAGCACAAATTTTTTTGAATGTTACAATATATATTATACATATATTAAACGAAATTTGTTTGAATGAATTTCTGAACTTACATCGGTTCCGTAAAGAAATTGCCATTTTGTGCAGAATGTTTGTAGAATTGTGTAACAAATTTATCAAGAAATAAAGAAATTATAAACGTTTTAGAGGTAGGTATAAAAGTAAAAAATGTTTACTTTTAAGTAAAATATTTCTCTTATATAAAAGAGGATTACGAATTTTTTATGGATAATCGATAGTCACCTGAAATGTCGTACAGGCCACTTTAACGAAACCAGGTATGTCAAATTACACTAACCCGGAATGATGATAATGTAGGCCTACCAATGACGTCACAGTTTTCTAGTCATTAATGATGTATAAACCCGCGCGCATGTGTGCTTTACAACATAAATCTACTGTGCGCTTAGTGGAGTTACAGTATCCTTCAGGAAGATCATTAAGTACAGTACATTTACATTTATATAAGAGCTTGTCCTGCAGAATTTTACGAAAATAGTTTGCATGACCCAGATTTTTGTGTTTGCGAGAACAATCTCAGAAATAACAGTTTCTATTGACGCTGATCGTTACAAAATTTTGAACGAGTTGTTATTTAAAATTCCCTGATCTGTATGAATTGTTGGGCTTCGAAACTTTATTTTTCATGTGACAGCTGCTTCCATATTTAACACTTAAGTTATAGCACATATGTGAGGCGCCAGAGATTTCGATTATGCGGTTCGCCTTTGATTTCAATGGCGGCATACAAGTCAAGAGATGAAAATAATGTAATAAAAAATTGACGCAATTTTTGTATAGTCTATTTTTTATTATATTAATTGCATGTAATACAGTGGCACCTCGATACCACGAAACTCAATGACACGAATTCCTTGATAACACGAATTTTTTTCAATTCCTTTGAATGTCCCATAACACTCAATGTTAAAAATCCCTCTATAACCCGAAATTTCTTAGTTGAAAACCTTGATAAACCGAATTTTCGTTTGACGAATTCTGCAATAACACGAATTTTTTATAATCCCCTGGAGATTCATGTTATCGAGGTTCCACTGTATAATAAATAAATGTATGATATAAATAAATAAAAATTTATATATACTGTATTATAAATATATGATATATTTTATTCTGGTTGTTAGAGCGATTTCAGCGAAAAAATATATTTAAATTTTAATAACCTATGACTCTGAATGTAATATCTCTGAAATAACGTTAGGCCTAATACGGATAGGCCCGTTTGTTGTTTTTAATAATCAACATCATTTAACAAGATTTTTATAGGCATTTCTAGGAAGTACTAAGTGTCCAGGAAAAGAAAAGAATAATATATTAACGCGAACGACACATAACGTAAAGATCTGAAGGTCGTATAAAGGAAAGCGCCAGCTAAAAAGGTTGATAACTTACTCACATAATTAAATTAATGAATCAGACATAATTACGGAGGACAAGTTAAGGGAATAGGCAACAACGAAATTGAAAACAACGATTCATCATTAACATGTAAGTAAACGTCTGAAAAAAAATCTGGTTTTAGTGGGAGTCAGGATAAGACAGAGCAAGGATAAATTTGAAGTATCGGTTTTAATATTAATTTTGACTGGTGTAATTCAGTACTTTATATTATGATTTGTAGGCATATTTTAAAAAACAATTTGTTTTGCGTTATTAAATCGTATGAAACGACACTTTTGGTTAACAAGCAATCTTGCTATAACTATATTTATATAAATGTCTATTCTTTTAGTACATCGAAAAAACTAAAGTATAAACCCTGTAGACTTTGTATTATTGTTGTAAACATAATCTTCCACTTTTCAAGTATTATGTCAAAAAATTAAGAGATAATGTTCACATGTTTGTCGATCTTAACGATATCTTTAACGATACAGTGTTTGTTATGTCAGTAAAATAATGAATACAAACCAAATAAACCATCTTAGTGCGAAAATTGAGGTCAATCTGTTGGAGTCACGGGGGGGGGGGGGGAGTGTCCGCAGCGAGCTGAAGGTGAAGCAGAGAAGAATCTGTGAGGCGATTTCTGCTGTGGTTAACTGTGGAGAACGGTTTCACGAATGTCTGTTTCTGTCGGACATTGTTCATGAAATGTCAGCTTAAGAAACGTGGCCCCTTTTCGTGTCTGGTCTGCAGGAAGAAATCAGCTTGTAAATCGGACAATTTTAGTTGAATGTCGATTACCTTCAGTGAGAGTACCAATAGAATTATTAACTAGCGAGACACTGTCAGCATTTCAAATACATTGAATCTTATGTTAAACTCGACTATGGTTTCTTGAATATTTGCAACAAATTCCGAAAAAAATCATGCGTTTAATTGTTTTTAAACTCTTCTGCTATTTACCGGCAGCTTCCAAATGACCTAATTCATTTTCTGAATGTTTGAAATTTTTAAAAATAATTAACGTAAAGTAATTTTTAATAAGTAAATTGAGTAATCATCAAATTGCTTTCACAAGATAAGGTGGTTTAGATAAAGCGAGTAGCCTATTAGTGAAGATTCGGATTTCTCTGGCGTCACCGGGCCACCGGATCAGACAACCCCAGCAGTGAACAGTCACGTGAATGCTATGCAATATTTTAAAAGGTACTGGTCACAGGAACTGCACAGAATCGCAGAACCAGGATCTATTCTGATTCCCCCCCACCCGCAACTAATTTGAATCAAGTCTAACCAACGTGATTGTGTCCGAAACGATGCATAGCTTTGGCGGTTCTTCCTGTAAAACAATGCAGAGCGATCCGTACTGGTATGTCTTGCCTGTGTGCTCGTCTCCTACATGACGTCCGGAAATCGGCTGATTCACAAACGTCCTCAGGAATGCTGATACCGTATGGCCATCTCAGACCTGGTATGTCTATAGCGGCCTGCCCCACGATTCCGCGTTACCGGTGAACTCAGGCAATTGTTAACGAAATCGGATTTGTACTGTACGTGTGGTTGTGCATCATCTCCTAATCTAAGCTGAGAAACATTGGCAGTCTGAGTATTGTTTCACCGTGGGGGGGGGGGGGGAGTGAACTTCTCGATACGTTGTATCGTTTCCAGAAATCTTTTCTTCGGGGCAGACATCTCGTTGCGCTTAATTTCTCTAAACAATTATTTCCAGAAACGGTGGTCCACATGGCTGAACGTGTGATACATCGATGGTCCAGCTTGGCCAACACAACTGTTAAGATTCATATAAACGAAATGGTTGGTTAATTCAAGATATGATCGCGATTTGGCAGACGTCTTCAAGAAATAAAGAAATTAAGAACGTACTTCTTTTACTTTATAAGAAGTAAGCTTATAAAGTATTTTAATCAAAATTTACTTCTTTGTGCGTACTTATAAAAATATATGTATACAAGTAAAAAATACAGGAGTATGAATTTTTTTTTTCATATAAGCATTTACAGATAAGGAATTTTACCGGACACATGGTACGTTCTATTTTGAATATAATAGAAGACAAATTTTTGCGTGTTCTATATGGTTAATAAGCACCATGTTTATTTTTATGGACAACGCATCAATCGGTCACTTTGTGCATCCATTGATCCTGTGTGACCCACCGTGTGTTCTGACGAATATCCTCATACATAGGCTAATGATAGATACAAAATGCATAAAATAATATTGCCGTTAATGTTGGTTGAGATCACGTTAATAAACGAAAAGCTACAGAAAAAAAATAAATTTAAAATTAAGAGAAAAATATGAAAGAGAGAGATAAGAGTTTTTTTTTGTAGTTCACAAACAATTAAATATTAAAAATTAGTTGTACTTTGTTGGTGTATGAAGCATCGTTACAAATAATATTGATCGGGAATATAAATTTGTAAACGTTATAACCTATAAGTTGTGTATTAAGATGAGTATACATATGTGACAGAAACGGAGTCGTATATTTTGTTTTGGCCGGTCGTAATGTGTGGTTTTCAACAGGTAATGGCGTCCATTGTGCTCAGCAGAGACGTGTTCCATTCATGTTCTTGTTCCAGCAAACGTTTATTACCGTCTAAGTGTCGAAATACATTCAACAGACAATGGGTCTCAGACGGTCTACGGCCTAAACACGTGTTTGGGTCACTGCAGCGTATTTGAATGGGAAATTTATGGCTCGAAAACGCATTCGTTGAACCGCTTGTCTCGTTTTATTTTTTATACATATTCGCTCCAACCACGCCTTTTATTTTTTTATTGTGTTCGATTGAATGAATATAGTTATTACGACCTTTAGTTTACTTCAGAGCACACGAGGACAGTGGGGCGGGGAGTTTGTTTGAACCATTTAGAATCAGGTTTGTTCGAATTGTTTGTGTAAGGTTAGAATACAATTTTGACACTACCGTAGGCTGGATGTATGCCCAAAACGTCGGTAGTCGAGCACATTATTTTCCGATTCCGAGTTTTCTTACACTTTGTCTTCTTTCTTTGTCCAAAATTTGATACTGCACTAACAAGGTTTGATATCTCCGAAACAGTAGGCTGTCTTGATAACCGTTGTGTTGTTTATTTATTCTTGGAATACAGAATAGTGCACTTCACAGTCAGTGCACGTGAGCTGAACACGAGCACGCGCAGGCCTTCTCCTGCCATTTTTCTCTTATACATCGTATCGTAGTTTTCCCAGAATATATCTAACTTTCCTTGATTTTTCATAATATGCTTCTCTTCTGCCTTTTCGTCTTTACGTGTTTTTTTTTTCCAAGTGATACAGATCTAACAACTACATAAAAACAGGCTCTGGTCGAAATCTAATCGTTTTATGGATTTTCGTATTATTATTATTGTTGTTTTCTTCTTCTTATTATTATTATTCCTCCTCCTCCTCCTCCTCCTCCTCCTCCTCCTCCTCCTCCTCCTCCTCCTCCTCCTCCTCCTCCTCCTCCTCCTCCTCCTCCTCCTCCTCCTCCTCCTCCTCCTCCTCCTCCTCCTCCTCCTCCTCCTCCTCCTCCTCCTCCTCCTCTCCTTCTTCTTCTTCTTCTTCTTCTTCTTCTTCTTCTTTTGGCTGTTCATTCTTAAGACATTTAAAAAGAATTTAACACCCCTAATATACATACTTCTCCTTCATTGGCGCAACAAACGCATGTAGCTGTTGACCTCAACCACTGTTGCTCATCCATATCGGTCCTGACTAAGGGACATGTTTGTCTTCCGTTGTTTGACATCCTGTCTCTCTACCGACTCCAGGCCATCCTCTGGGCCGCAGCAGGAGAACACTTTGTGCAGCTTTTTGACTGTCTTGCAGTATTCTATTCTCAGGACACGAACTGGCCACTTCAATCTTTATGTCTTAATGAAGGAGATACCTAACAGACAAACAACAACAACCATAATGATAATGAATCCTTTCTGCACCAGGAAGTAGTTTAAGAGTTAGACACGGTAGGCTACCTTATGTAAGCCGTTCGGCACCCAAGGAAGGTAGTGTGGCCAGCACTACGCTTCAGTCTCTCATTATTATCCTAGGTATTCATTTGCACAGGCTGGGTCGATCTGGTAGCTGTAAAACGCACCTTTACTTTATGGTGCACCCAAGAGTCGAGCAGTGACTTTGGTTAGTAGCCATGCGCCGTACACCCCGCTGGTCTACTAAGCCCCTATAGATTATAGTATTTATGGAAATGAACTTTATTTCTGCATTAACTTGCAATTTCGAATTATAATAAATAGGACGGAGTAAAATGTTTTTCTAACAGTCTTCACATTACTGTGGCGAAAACACGTTTTCAGTAACGTGTTTTGATAAACATCCTGTACTTGTAAATGACAATACGAAACGTGTAAACGTTAACGTGCTGCGGAAACCAAATTGACAACATTAATATTCCACATTGAAACAAAGCTAATTATCTAAGAATGAATCTTAATGTCGAGCACGATGAAAAAAACACTTTAAAACAAAAGAAACAAAATTGAATTCAAGTCCAAAAATAGAACACTTGTAATCACGAAAGGTCCGATTTCTCCATATGATCCCAAATTACTCCTTTTAAGTTGACCGAAAAGCCAATTTGGACGTATACTTAATTATGAAGCTATCAACAAAACAGTAAATCAATAAAATTTCGGTTTTACAGAATAGAGTTTCAAATATTTTGTGACCCACCTGTATTCTCTGTTCTTGGAGAACAAAATCTTAATTGAAGCAGGGAGACCGAGAACAGCTCCTAGAGTTAGCCTGACCAATTGTGGAGTATGACAAGGGTGTCCATTATCACCTTCCCTTTTTAATTTATATATTGACGATGTCATACAAAACTGGCAGATGTGTCTTCCAGACCATTTTGTGATTGGTCACTCTACAATTGACACTTTGTTTTTTGCGGATGATCAGGCTATTCTGTCGGACTCGGAAAACAGATTGGAGATGGGTATATATTTGTTAAATGGAATCTGCAAAGACTCTGGATTGCAGATATCCACAATTAAAACCAAGGTGATGGTTTTTTGTGAAACTGATCCCGTAAGGGCAAAAATTGTTATAGATGGTACTGTCCTGGAACAAGTTAGCAGTTTTGAATACCTGGGCTACAGTGTGTCTTATAATGCAATCAACGACGTGGTGCATAAGTTGCATAAGTTTAACCTTATGTGCGGGACCATCAGGCGAACCCTTAAGTCAGCAAGTAAAGGAACATGCCTAAAATTCGACAAGGCTCTTCCCACACTTCTTTATGTGTCTGAGAATTGGACTTTAACGAAAGGCCAGGCCAGTCGCATCCAAGCGGCTGAAATGAGATTTCTCAGGCACGTGGCAAGGTATACTCTTCATGTTCATAGAAGAAACGCGGATATAAGGCAGGAAATGACTATTATGAGTATACTCGACAGGGTCGCCCAGTATCGACGGAATCGGTGGGAACATCTTTGTCGAATGGATGACTGCCGCATCCCCAAACAACTATGGAACTATAAGCCGAGGGGACGGAGAGGTGTGGGACGTCCGAGGAAGCGCTGGAGTGAACAGCTGTAATATTTGCCTATTTGAGACCGGAACAAACAATTCTTGGTTTAAACCTTGAGGCTGATGATGATGATGATGATGATGAATATTTTGTAGACCCACCATGGTACGATCACATTTCGTAGAGATCTGAATAAGGCTACGGGAATAAAAGAAATAAACAGATTTGTAAGGAAGATACTCTCCACTCACCAAGCACCGCTGTTATGTAGCTCCTGTTCAGTACCAACTTATGAAGAAGACTACGAAAGCGTAACCTCTTGTGAACTTGTGATTTTATTAATAATACGTGAATTTAGTATACACAAGTACCGGTACATGCATGGACATTTTAGATTATAGATAGTTTAAGACTTTAATAATAGAATGTAGATTACTCAATTAGCCGATTAGTCAATATTAGGCTCAATATCGACTAGTACAATTTAAAAAAAAAAACAATAACTTTAATATACGTCCTTACTCCATTCACAAAAATATGGATTCACAGCGTGTAAGGTTTCACCTAGATGGACTGCGTCCACGGGTGTTCACGGAATGCTGTTACATTCTGATAACGGAGGCTTCACAGAATAGCTTTATACATAGACTACGTTTGCACGTGCCTAGTTGTGTTTTACGCCTTTAGTGTGGCTTTTATTTCCATATAAAGTAGCTGACGTATACTTACAAAGCGGTCATAAACCCTTCTCTCCAGTCGCTGTCCAAATAATTATTTAATTTACATTTTCTTTTTACCTTTCCCTCAGTCCTTTATGATGTTTTGATGTTTCTTTGCGTCTGTCCGTCCTTTGCCTGCTGAGACAAAATAATCGTCAGCATCTCATATCTCACTAACGTGTGCTTCACTTATCCACCCGTTTGTTACCGATAAGCGAACATGCGAATATCCAGGTATCACGCATTCTATACCAGAATAAAGTCTCGGTATAACTACTCTTTGAGATGAATGTGTATAGCTTATTCTATATCTTGTTAAATGCTGAAGTCTGTATACATCTGCATTATATTGAAAACTGAAGCGTCAAGGAAGAAAAAGAATGCAATTTACTTAGACATTACTTTACGAAGATACAATAAACAGTTACTTCACAAAGATGAAACAAGTTGCGCTTACTGACTTAACTCGTTTACAACTTCCAAACGGAGCATAACAACGTACTTGAGCATTCCGTTTGCTAAGTGTAAGGCTAGACAAGTTCATAGGAAGCGTACCATTAATAATTAGTTATAATATAAAATCTAGTTTAGTCGTATTGTAAAATATATTGTTATACACAACATATTTGTCTTACGTACTTAGTGTGAATGAAAACTTAAGTATATGGGGAATCATCTACTGTGAATATTTCGGTAAACATATCTTCTCGATCGTGTGAAAATGATCAGTTAGTGCATGTCCAAAGATGGACAGTCGGTCATGAAAACTTTTACTGTGACAATCGCCCAAGAAGTGGAGAGGAGGAATGCCGGAATTAGTGTGAGAAACATGTAGGCGTACATGCGAAAGCACGACCACAGCTGACGTTTAGAGCAGTCGTGGAAATTGTAGATTACCTAACTTGCAGAGGGAAAAATCAAAACAATGAAAAAGAGAATCAATTTGAATTCATTCTTAGAAACACGTTTATGTGTCAAGTACATTAGTTTTTTTTTAGGAAGAGAGAACGTAGGAAGTTTACAATGCGTAACTTTCCGAGGAAGTGGAACCGATGCTAAGCGTCTCGGAGTTTTGTAAATGAAATAAAATATTTGATCAAAACAATAACAAACCATGTAGATGCTATGCAAAATTAGTAAATCGAATTAAATCAAGATGAGTTAGCTGAGCCCATGGCCGGATTAAGGCTATGGAGGCCCGGAGCTGTTTAAGAACAGGGGCCCATGTATGAAATTTTCCCGTTTTGCACAATACTTTACTTTATTCCGACGATCATTTAATAAATATAATAAACAAAATATTGTTCTTAAACTGTATTTGTACTCACATATTTTTTATTTTATACTGATTAAATAGATGGTGAAACTCTTTACTATTATTTTATTTCAGATGTTTTTACAATAATCAACAGTACAAATAAATTAGAGAATACAAATAATTTAATTGAAATATTTCTTTTTCCTCTTCTTTTCGGAAAACTGCTATCAAATCATCCAAATCCAATGTTATTAATAATTATGTTTCAATAGTTAATCTTGTAATCTTGGTAAATTAGTTACGCGGGTATCAAGCACCGCGTAGTTCCGTTGTTTATTATCAGCGTTAATTTTTTTGGTTCATTTTCAAAGGCTTTTTTAAAACTTTATATCTTCGCGTAGAATTAATATTTCGACACTCGACAAGAAGAAAATAAGCTTATCTTTTCTACTTTCATTTTGTCTTTTGTAAGTATTTGTAAGCACATTAAAATCTGAATTATTGAGTTTCAAAGGGACGTATATTTTTCTCGAGCCTTCTCCAAAAATCATCATAAAACAATTGTAATACCGTACTTTATAACTGGGGAAATTTTGAGCGTTATAAACTTTACTGCTTTGGCTTTTACCATAACCTTATGTACTCAAAAATCTCCCCAAGTTTCATTTAAATCCGTGATCCGCACTTCAGGTACTCTCCTTGTCAGTGCGGTTTTTAATATTTCGCTTGCTCGGAAAATTTTATTTATTCGTTCGAAAATGAGAATTTTTAAATGATCGGGCATGGGGCTCCCCGACAAGCGGGGCCCGGGCCCCCCTAGCCCCCTTAATCCGGCACCGGCTGAGCCCCTTGAATTAGAAAGAAGGCACAGAAGATGGCGATGGTTTGGATACACGCTCAGCTTGCCAGACGGGGCACAAGACTGGAACCCGCAGTGGAGGAGGAGACGTGAACGACACTGCGGCGGACAGAACAACCAGAATGACAATAGCAGGGAAGCAGCCGGAGTGACATCAAAGCCAAGAAGCGGGACAAGATGTGATCTTTTGTTGCGGCCCTGTGTTCCACACAAGGAGCTAAAAGGAATCAAGTAAGCTAAGTGAGAGTTGTCTTTGTCATCATCATCATCAGCCTCAAGGACTTGGCTCATCCTGAACCTTTTCCGGGACCCACATCGCTCTCGGCCGTCCTGCGTCTCTCTTCCTCACCGGTCTATATTCCATGGCTAGCTCTGGAATACTGTCACCCGTCATTCTTCCCAAAAGTTCACACCACCTTCTTTTGTTGCTCCTTATCTGTTCCAACAATGGATCGACCCCCCAGTTCCGTCCTTATATTCACATTCTTCTTTCTATCGAGGACTTGTCTTTGTAAAAATGATAAATATTATGGATAATTACAAACTGTCATCGGGTTTGAAAAGAAAGTAGGCTTTAGTGGCTTTAGTAGGGTATTTAGTGTGAAGGCTTTTACTAAAGCGCTGGAGGAATACGGTTAACTTTGCATATTTAACAGTGTCATTGCCGAGTTTAAGGAACGCAGGCTTGTGTTAAGTGTAACGTTTCTGTGACCATATGTCGGCAATTAGTAGTCGGCAGTAGTACTGTCGGTCGGTCACGGAAGAAGTAACGGTGGAATACGTATTCAGAACACGTTTGTCATGGGGTCAGTCGGAGTATTGTGCTCGGTGGACCGTATCGGCTTCTGTGCGATACTGTCGCAGCCACCGCACTACGTACATAATTTGTTAGGTCACTGCACTTCGCCCATAGCGTGCACTAGCCAGTAATGACTTATTACCATAAACAAACGCAAAAAGCAAACGACAGACGGCTTCCGAGGTAAATACAGGAAGTAGCGCCATGGTAGAATTAGAATTCTATGCAGAAATTAATTGGAAAAATTAACTGTCACCACAGGGCCGGGATTTTAATACACGTCATTTTTTAACGTTTTTGTTGTTTATGCCAAGTTTTATGCCGTATTTTTTTAAGTCGTTCTATAAATTTTGCCTCCGTTATTTATTTATTTATTTAAGCGTCGTATTTATTTTCCTCATTTTTCAATTTTTTTAATTTTCAGGTAATTTTCTTACTTTATCATCATCACTTCACAACACGCCATAGGCAAGGTACTCCCTGTTCCGCCTTCAAAGATCCTACAGCCATGTCTTCCTGGGTCTATCCACATTCCTGTACCCTTTAGGTTTGTATTTCCAAACTTGTTTGGCCAGTCCCGAATCTAGTTCTAAGTGTTCTTTCCACCGTTGTTTTTATTCTTTTAAATTTTAATTCAAGTTAAAAACTTGTAACTCTTTTCTTATGGCCTCATTCTTTATATGGTCAGGTTTAGAACATCTTTTAACTTCTCTTAAGAATGCAATTTCCAAGGCCTGTATTTTATTGTCTTTTTTTCCTGGCTGTTGTCCATAATTCACACCCATAGGACAGTACAGGGACTGCCTTAACGTTGTAAAACTTTAATCTTGTATGTCGTCGTACCTTGTTTCTAAAAATACAGTTGATTGTTCCACAGATCGTCTGGAACTTACATACCTTAACATCAATATCGTAATTCCTATCATAGCCAATACAGTTGATTGTTCCACAGATCGTCTGGAACTTACATACCTTAACATCAATATCGTAATTCCTATCATAGCCAATACAGTTGATTGTTCCACAGATCGTCTGGAACTTACATACCTTAACATCAATATCGTAATTCCTATCATAGCCAATACAGTTGATTGTTCCACAGATCGTCTGGAACTTACATACCTTAACATCAATATCGTAATTCCTATCATAGCCAATACAGTTGATTGTTCCACAGATCGTCTGGAACTTACATACCTTAACATCAATATCGTAATTCCTATCATAGCAAATACAGTTGATTGTTCCACAGATCGTCTGGAACTTACATACCTTAACATCAATATCGTAATTCCTATCATAGCCAATACAGTTGATTGTTCCACAGATCGTCTGGAACTTACATACCTTAACATCAATATCGTAATTCCTATCATAGCCAATACAGTTGATTGTTCCACAGATCGTCTGGAACTTACATACCTTAACATCAATATCGTAATTCCTATCATAGCCACTACAGTTGATTGTTCCACAGATCGTCTGGAACTTACATACCTTAACATCAATATCGTAATTCCTATCACAGCCACTACAGTTGATTGTTCCACAGATCGTCTGGAACTTACATACCTTAACATCAATATCGTAATTCCTATCATAGCCAGTACAGTTGATTGTTCCACAGATCGTCTGGAACTTACATACCTTAACATCAATATCGTAATTCCTATCATAGCAAATACAGTTGATTGTTCCACAGATCGTCTGGAACTTACATACCTTAACATCAATATCGTAATTCCTATCATAGCCAGTACAGTTGATTGTTCCACAGATCGTCTGGAACTTACATACCTTAACATCAATATCGTAATTCCTATCATAGCCAATACAGTTGATTGTTCCACAGATCGTCTGGAACTTACATACCTTAACATCAATATCGTAATTCCTATCATAGCCAGTACAGTTGATTGTTCCACAGATCGTCTGGAACTTACATACCTTAACATCAATATCGTAATTCCTATCATACCCAGTACAGTTGATTGTTCCACAGATCGTCTGGAACTTACATACCTTAACATCAATATCGTAATTCCTATCATACCCAGTACAGTTGATTGTTCCACAGATCGTCTGGAACTTACATACCTTAACATCAATATCGTAATTCCTATCATAGCTAACATCATTTCCCAAATAATTAAAATGACTCACATGTTTTAGAAATCGATCATTAATCATTATTTTTCTTCTTATTCGTCCTTGCTTCGAAATTTCATTACATTTGTTTTTATAGTGGAGATTTTCATAATTATATTGTTTGGAAATCTGATGAAGAGTTTTTTTGCAAAGCAGATTCTGTATTTTGAAGAACGAGGAAGTCGTCAGTAAACAACAGCACATTCAGATATCTGTCTCGTGATAACTCAATACCAGGGTTCACTAGATATTTCCGGTTCCCTACCAGATATTTGTTGAGATATCCTACAATTATTTTTAATAGCTATTAAGGCTAATTTAATCGTTATACAGGCCCTGTATAGTTCTCATAAGTTGTGGGTATCCCCGTTCTTCTATATTTGCCTCAGCAAATTTCTGTCGAGTCTATCAAAGCCCTTTTCAAAGTCAGCGAAAGCTACATGCATTTCTTTATTGAACTCACGATGCTTCTCAATGATCTGTATAATAATAAAAGCATTGTCTGTACAAGATCTGCTCTTACTGAAGTCGTTTTGTTCTTCCAAAATAAGATGCTGGAAAATAGTCTGCAGACGGTAGTTTTTTATCCTTGCATGTATTTTGTATCCAGTATCAACCAAACATATTCCCCTATAATAATTCAGTTTTCCTTTCTTAAAAATAGACACCACCCGAGCAGTAATTTTCTTACTTTTGCATCATTATTTAGTAATTTCGAAGCATTTACGCCGAATATGTTAACATAGGCCTATATGAATATTATTGGAGCCTCGAATACCTATGACTAAATTCAAACTATTGAAAACTCAGCGCTCTGTGATGTAATGAAATAACGTAATTTTGTACAAATTTCCCATCCGGTAAACTGCTAGTGAAATTATTCATTTTCTTAGGAAAATTATTTTCGACTTGTATAATATTCTAATAACACAACATGCTGTTATTTACTTATTTTGCGTGTAAAAAGAATTAGGCCTATGTGTATCGCAGAAAATAAAAGTCTAAATATTGTTGACTCAAAAGTATTTTTATATCGAAGCACGTGTTATCCAGTCGTAATGAATGTTTTATCTCCACTAATGTAGACACATTATTGAGGTGTTTCTGCGCATCGTTGAAACAAAGCCTACACTGACAGGAGGGGTGGAAGCCCGTCGCCCGCTACTAAGACTCAGACGAGCTCCAGTTGCGGAAAGATGTCAGAATACTGCTCAATGACAGCAGAATGACGACAAGACGGGTCGGTTTCGTTGAAAATGATAAGCTGCGATTGGTGAATACCAATTGCGTACACGTGGACTCAACACGATAATATTTTACTAATTGGACAGACTGACTGATGCACAGAGATTGCACGGGACAGTGCTCGTACTAGTAGTAGTAGTAGTATCGCTACCGCCACGGCTACCACCATTAAAAGTTAAAAAATACTGCCGAAAATAATACTTGTTACCAAATGAAAGAATCAAAATGTATCATATAGGCTTTACGTTATATACATTTATGTATATTATAGGCTTACATTTACATTTACATGTTTCACTTTACATTCCCTGAAAAAATTGTAACTCAGGGGACCTCTTCAGATCCTTTGTGTAGTTGATCACCACACTTCCACCATTCTTTATTTATGCTCTATAAATTGGCACGCGCGCGCGCGTGTGGACAGTGGAAACCTGGGGCAACATACTGGTTTATTATAGGCACTGAAGTCCCTGCGGATCTGTCTGGAACGCTCACAAGGAAACAGTCTCTTGTTTCACGACAAATTCCACCTAACACCCGTTGATTTGGCAAATCTCGTCCCCTATTATATTTTCTTTTAGTGAAACAAGTCTCGTCCACTTCTACATGCAAATTAGGTCCACCAATAATCTTTGGACTTTTTAATAAATGATTCTCACACACTTCTCGCATGTATGAATTCCAATCCACGCATGTGGAGTGATTCACTTCTAACCCATCTTGACAGTATTGCACGGTTGTGTACTCCTTACTCCAACAGTAAATGAAGTATACGATTGTGCGGAAATCTAATCCAGAATTATTTAGGAATGTATCCTGTCGCACTTGTTACGATTCCCGGCAGTCCTTTTTAGAACATACTCAACGGTCTTTGCCTGTCGTATACAGTTTCATTTGATGGCCGTTCGTACAAATTCTTGAGTTATGTAAAATATTTTTGTTTGATAGAAACTGTATCGCTGAATCTTTGTCGGAAATCTGTGCTGTTAACTGAAGGAAATTCATGATATGCTACGATACTACTACACTTGCGACTGCGGCATACAGAGTGACGGGCCAAGCTGTCACTATGGAATGGTGCAAAATGCGTTGGAGGGGAAATGCGTTGTTACTGGCGACTGCTACGCAGAGTAATTGCTCACTGCATCCTACCACTTAACCGATAAGGTCCAGTTTTTCTTTAGTTCTCGAGTCTTGGCGTCTTTCTCTTCAGACCTCTATTTTGATCCTCCTGATGAATATTATATTTTGATCGTTCCATCGCAGCCTATGTCTCGTACGACCGCCTGGTTTCTACTATACGATTTAAAAAATCCTATCCCCTTGTTTCCTTACGTGGGTGTGGTTCTAAAGTTTGGTAGTAGAGAAGATTCAATTTTTTTGCCATGGGTGTGCATGTATGTTCTAGGATAACAGGTAAATAGCATCAAGAACATTTCAGTGGTCAGATGCATTTGCGTGTGCAGGGGAATGGACGAACAGAGAAAATCCAGTTCAAGACAGGAAAAAGGTATACGCTACTGTGAAGGACAGTCGACTGGATTTGTGTATGCTATTTTTAAGTACGAATAATCGGTGTTTATCTGTCTACGTCGCAACCGTTCACCTTGACATGATAAGTAATAAAACATATCATTGTAGGCGCCATAGTCAGTGACACGGAATGGAATTAATGCGCGTATTTTCCTGGTAAACAAACACGTAGTAAAAGGAATCACGCGTAATTGACACTATCAGGAAAGGCTTTTCCTGTATCATTTCACAGTTTGTACTCGCACACGTCGTGACAGTAGCAAGTAACGTAATGGGAAGAAATACCGTTTATTGAAATATTTTAAACTCAATCAATTCCATTGATTCAAACTTACATTAGCGACCTTGACATATTTTGGCGATAATAAACAAAACTTTTCTTATCACTGCTCATGACAATGGCTTCAATGGCTATTGAAATTATCTGAATTAATTTTTTAAACGAGCTGATAGCAATGAGAGGTGCAGTTTTTATTTAGCTATCTCGAACTGTTATCGTATCGTAGGTGCATTCTGCATTTCTGCGGTGTAATGTTAAGTCACAGACCAGATAACGAAAATTTTTTCATTTCAAATGGCGACCGTTTCGACTTTTTAATTCCTTCACTTTGCTGTTCCCTGTACGGATTTTTGTTGAAAGGTATTGAGAATTATCTTCAGTGCTGAGGGTTTTCTGCTGCCAAACAAAATGCAAGAAACATGATTTATGTATTCGAACGTATTCACGAGATTAACGTTTTTAAACGTGTATGCAAATAATGCCTAAAACATGAATTACGTCTAACATCTCCCCGTTGATCACGTTTCGCCACTTCATGCTTTCTTCTGGATGCACTGAAACGCGCGCTCGCGTGTCCACTTAGAAAAATTATATGCCACGTCCTCACACTCTCGCTAGTTCTACTAGTCTCAATAAGAGAGTCTCCTATGCATTATTATTTGTAGAACTTTCTGTAAACAAATAAAAAGTAAATAGGTGATTTCACAGTTCGTAAAACCTCGAACGGCATAGTGAATGAGAAAATAAAAGTTAACTGTTGGTTATGCATATTCAATAATAACCGTGCAGAAATATTTTGTTTTGCTATTCCGGGACGCAAGCATACAGATATTTGCAAATATAATTTAATTACCATAATAAATGTAACTATGGTTAGATCAAAATGGCGTCACAACATCACAAAGTAGGACTATTTACGAGATATCGCTTTCAAAATGAAATTCTCGTTCCCCGTCTTAAGACCAATTGCTTTTTGAAATTCGCTACTCACTGCATTATAAAACTAATACTTAAACAATTAATAAATTCCTTTCAAACTTAAAAATGTTAAAACGCAAAGTGCATTAATTAGAATGTAATGAAATTTAAAAAAATTACCTTATAACGTTTTAAAAATGTATAATAGAATTTAATTTATACCAAATCATTTCCACTGAAAAATTTACATTGGTCTGAACTGCGTTGGACGCTACGCACTATGGGCTCGTGGAAAAACAATGAAAAAAATACGAAAAGAGAAGAGATTAGAATACGAATAAGACGAAACAAGAAAAGTAAATAATGTGTTACGTGTCGGAGAATGATTGTCAGAATACTTATGATGCAGGGCGGACCCACAAGGGAAGAAATCAGGGAAATCGTTTCTATCAATCAAATCCTTGAACAAATTTTATTCTTGAAAAAAAAATCTTCAAAAAAGAGTCCTCTTGTGAGGAAATTATTTTATCTTTGGTAGCAAATAAGTAGGGTAGTTTTATTTTTAAATTATTAAAAATCCCATTCACGAGTAGTCGATTAATTTTAAAAAATGCTGCCCTTAAAAATATCTCGCTGCATCCGTCCCTCTGTATGACGCCCAAAGTGAACACAGGAAATGAGTAACGTGTCAAGTTACAAAAAAATTACCAAAAGTTTTTACTGGACAATTAAAAAACATCTTTAGTGTCGCAAATGCTAAAATGGGAAAAGGTCCTTGTTAACAAAGCGGTGTTTGGTGGAGGAGTGAGGCATACATAATGTATTTTGTACATGCAGGTTAGGGGATAACTTTAGGCAATTACAATCCATGACAAGTTAAATGATGTTTGAATTTATTTTAATAAAATTTGGGTTTGGATGAACGTTAAACTTTAGAATAGTGTACGCAGAAGGACGCATAGTACTGTGCTGCTATCTGGTAAGGAAAACAAGAACGTAAATTTTCGACAGTTGAGAATCGGCCAAGTGTCTCTCTCATTCCCCACCGCGGGCATCCACGTTTCGTTACTCTTACCAGTATTATTACTGTTATGTTGCTGTAACTATTATTATAATTTTGTTATTATTTAACAATAATAATATTATTATTATACTATAAACATTTTTTGTAATCTTTTCCTTCCCACCCTCCATTTGCTGTTCCATCTTCGTTTTCTTCTTCTTCTTTTTATTATTTATCGTAAGATAACATAGTGAATGATAACAACATACTTACTTTTCGCTTAATGAATGTTGTTATATATTATCTCCTACTTTGATTAGCTGAAATGATCACCTCGTCGTTAACCTACTTGTTACTAGCTTGGAAGCTTGTTACTTCTTTAACCGTAGTACGTGATTAATAGTATTTGTCTTCGAGTCTACCGAATAATACCGAGTCACTATAATACCATTATGTTACGCGTACTTTGTAAATAGAATGTTTCTCTGTGTGTGTGGGAGGGCATATTTTCAAAACGTATAACACAACAGCCATTCATGTTTCTGTGGGTCGTAGCCTAGCAAGTTGGACTTTTCAGGAAGAAGCCCAGGGGCGTATTTACGGGGGAGGACGAACGGGACGGACCTCCCTACAGGGTAAAAAAAAGTTGACGAATTTTGTTAATTTCTTAATTTTTTGGCTGTTTTATTATTTTTTCTGTTGTGTACGCTAATATACAAAAGTTTCAACTGTGTAACTCTTTTTTTTATATACAAACAGAGCATTTGCGTATACGTTTGAAATATGAAATGTAGAAAACCAATCCAATCAATAAGTTTCTTGTAAACAGCCACTTTATAGATAGTAATGTTGAATAGTTTTTAATTTGTTTATTTTTGTATAAAGCCATCCGACCACGGAGACCCCCTCCTCAAGGCCAAATTCTGGATACGCCACTGGAAGGAGCGGTTCCATATTTACGCCAACTGTACTTATTACATTCTCGCTTTCACGGCTGAATTATCTTAACAAAAATTATTTTCCGGCTGTTGGGCCGTGGTCCACTTCTTATAGAGCCAAACATTTCGATTGCAGCTGCAGAAGACCGCTGAAGATGACTACCGCAGCTGCAGTCGAAACGTTTGGCTCTACAAGAAGAGAACCACGGCCCAACAGCCGGAAAATCATTTTAGCGAAGAAGACAAGAGACTTAATGCGTTCGAATACAATCGTAGTCTTTTATATTTTACAACGAACTTTTCAGGAAACCATTCGAGGAACTGGCGTCTATACGAAATCATTTGTTACTGTCTATTTCTCAATAATTCACTGCACATTAAAAGAACAGAGCCACTGCGCGCGCTAAGTAAGGCTGAGTGTGCGAAGTAGAATGACGGTTATATCCGCGTAAAAACTTCTACGTCAAGTGAACCAGAAACGCTCGTGTGTCAAACAAAACGACACTTGAAATAGCTAAATATTCACTTCATTTGTATTATATAATAGTCATTAAAACATTTTTTAATTTTGGATATTACAGATCTCACTGATGTTAGCGTAAACGCTTAAATTGCATAAATTCGTTAGCAGTGTTCGACTTTTCAACATCCATATTTTATTATTTTATTCATCAGTAGCGTTGATTTTTCAACATTCAGATATTGTTTTATCTCATCGGCGGATGGCTACGAAAATGGAAAATCAAGGTCAATGAATCCAAGTCGTCGCCATTACATTCACCTTACGGAGAGGCAACTGCCCCACAGTTCATCTCGACCCCGTCGAAATACCACAAGTGAGATACCCAGGTCTTCATTTAGACGCTAAACTGACCTGAAACACCACATAAAACAGAAAAGAAAACGAATAGTTTAACATTTAATCAAATTAACTGGCTGATAAGCAGAAAAAACAATCTATCTATAAACAAGAAACTTCATCTGTATAAAATTATCCTTAAACCCATATGGAGTTACGGAATCGAGATTTGGGGCTGCGCCACCAAATGTAACATAGCAATCATACAGCGATCAAAGATCCTACGAGCAATCGCAGTTATGACCAACCACACTTTGCACATAGACTTCCATGTTCCATACGTCCGTGAAGTCTCCGTGAACGTGGTAATAGATACGATACAAGACTTTAAAACTGTCGTAACCCGCTGATCATGCTACTTCTACAGCCTGCAATCGACAGAAGATTGAGAAGACTTTGGACATCCGACCTTTAAGGACCACGAGGTGACATCGCTGGATGGATTACCTCTTTACGCCATCTAGTTGTACATTTCTTACGTGTGTACACTAATCAGCAGATTAGCTTAGGGAGTGTATTTTCTTATTGCTAATAAATAAAAGATATTGTTTATTATAAAAACCTTTTTAATTGTGTAAAACTTGTATTACGCTAAACTAGGGTTGCAATCCGTCCGAATTTTCTTTGACATTCTTCTTTTTCAAGAATGACCCAGGGAGTTTCGTCCAAGTCCGGTATTTTATCTAACCTTAAAAAATGGCTAGTAATGCGAATTTTAAGGATTAAACAGCTGATAAATGTTTATCGTGATAAGTGGTATGTTGTGACTTTGCGTTTAAATTAGTGTCAGTTTCTTTAATTTTCCATGTTGTGTACATGCTTATTTGTTGATGCATTACAAAAAATTCGTGATTCACAAAAGGAAAACTTCAGTGTAAAGCTGAAATTATACAGAAATGATGATAGGGCACACAAGAAAAGTACTGACTGTCGCTTAAAAAAAAAAAAAAAAAAAAATTGTGTATTATAATTTTTCTTATTTATTTTCGTGGTGAATGTTTATTTCGTATTTATAACTGTTTCGTGTTTAATTAAAAGATACTATTTTATAAGGAAGTGTATTATGAGTTGACATGTTTGTTGTTAAAAAATGTTAAGCTCATTGAATAACCAAAAGAATTGGAAGTTTTCAAACAAAAAGTCATCATTTTGAAAACTATTTTTATTTTGTCAACGATATAATATATAATGAAATGCCAATGACACGTCGTATAATCGTTTTTTTATATCTACAGGTTTCAGTTGCGGATTGCCATAGTTTTGGAGCCCGATCGTTATAGAATTCATGTTAGCAGATGGCAACCAACCCCCAGTTAAACAATCATTTCAACTATGATGGAAAAAGTCATGTTAATATCGATGTACGTGTTGTCCTGCGCTCTAGTAGCGATAAAGCGAACCAAACGTTCTCGTGTGAAGTTGCCAAGCTGTCTACGACTGTGATGAAGTAATCGGAGACTTAACCTTGCGACCCGCTTTACGATTTCTCTCACGCCGCTGTATGCATGAATATTTATTTACGATTTCTGTTAACGTACACATTACAATGCCGTATGGCTTCGTCTGAGCTGTTGTGTACATTATGTGATGGGTTTGCGCGTTACTGAACGGATAAATATTTTGATTTTATGTAAGCGGGTTTTTCACGGCCAGCCATGTATTTTAATAATCTCTTACTGTTCAAGATTATTCGTAACACCTTGACCGCAGTCAACATATATTTTAATATTAATATATTATCTGTACATTAAATCAACCATTATGTTGAACAACACGATATTGGAGCACGTTACTGAATTTTGTTACCTGGGTAGCATAGTTACAAGTGTCTGGCAGAGATTAAGAGGAGAGTAGCTCTGGCAAAACAAGCATTCCAGAGCAAAAGGAACTTATTAACAAGCAACCATATTAGTATTGAAACAAGGAAGAAGTTTGTTAAGGTATTTGTATGGAGTGTTTTAACTTACGGGTGTGAATCGTGGACCTTAGGGAAGGTGGAGAGTGACAGACTTCAGGCAATGGAGATGTGGATTTGGCGGAGAATGACAAAAACTAGTTGGACAGATAGGAAGACGAATGAACAGATCTTAGAGGAAATAAATGAGAATAGAACACTGCTTAGGAGTATAGAGGTGAGGAAGATTAAGTTGATAGGGCATGTGATCAGACATAGTGCTTTTTTAACTAACATCTTTGAGGGCAAAGTAGTGGGGAAGAAGCCCAAAGGAAGACCAAGAACTGCATACTTCCGCAGCACAATGAGTGTCGTGAATGGTGGGTCCTATAAAGAAATAAAGAATATCGCAAGGGATAGAGTGACGTGGCGACAGCGACAAGGCATTGCCTTTAGGAGTTAAATAAAAAAAATATTATCTGTATACACTAAGTTGGCGTCTGGGCCGGCGACTACCTGGGGCTGGCCCGGGTAATCCCAGACGCCAACTTAGTGTATACAGATAATAGTCTGTTAAATAAAGTCTAATTAGTTGCAAAAATGTAAAAATTAAAGCATCTGTTTAACTCTTTAGATGGACATTTATTTTTCAGTATTAAACATTTTGACAAAAAAACCATATTTACGAGTCGGTTTACTGGAATTATTTATGTTACCTCATCATATATCTCAAAACATTTTTTGTGGAGCATATGCACGCATGCATGTTTATTAAAATTATATAATAAAACATACTTAGCAGAGTTTATACTTTCTACTTTCCGTTACGTGTATTAAAAAACACGGTGTTGGTAATTTTCGTTTTTTGGCTTTATTTTTCTAATTCAGATTTAATTTACGCTACAAATACTGATATATAGGAGTGGTTATGTACTAACGCTATTATATAGTATACTCCCTGAGCTGCAGAACTCGCTCAATATTTTGATCGAAGTACAGTTACAATTTTGATAAAAGATAATTTTTCAATTATCATAAAAATTACGAAAATACTGATTACTCTACTGTTTGTTTAGTAAAGTAACAATTGTAGTCTAATCGTAGGATAAACGCTAAAAATTCCAAACAATCAGATTTGTGTTAAAATTCCTTTTAGTCTGACACTCGGCTGATTTTTTTTTTAATATAGGAAAATTTTTAATTTAACTTTTTGACCCTGTGGTTAAACATTTTTTGAATTTCTAAACTGTTCATTGTATTCAGATTCTGGTTAAAATTCTCTTTCATTTGATATAGGCCTACCACATGCAATTTGTGATTTGATCAAAGTTTTGCCCACTTTTTCGGCCCTGGCATCCAAAAATTTCCAAACTAACACTATTTCAGATTTTAGTTAAAATTCCGTTTCATTTGATACCCCACATGGGCGTTTGCGATTTTTTTACAACTTTTACTCCCACATTTTTGCCTGTCGGCCCTCTATTTTCGGGGAGTTCACTGTCAAAAACAATAGTGCTTTGTAGGGTAAAATTACGGACACGCACGCCAAGTTTTACGAAAGTCAGTTGACGCGTTCAAAAGTTATCGTGAGACACACCTCAAAATAGATATATAGACAGGCAAACAGACAAACGGTCGACTGAAAACTGAGAACTCGCTTCGCTCGTTCAGTTATGTAATGTAGTATGTTGTAACGCTTTGACTGTAGACGTTTCAGTGCAATGTTCAGACTCCGCGTTTACCTACAATAATTACTACTGTGTGTGTGTGTGTGTGTGTGTGTGTGTGTGTGTGTGTGTGTGTGTGTGTGTGTGTGTGTGTGTGTGTGTGTGTGTGTGTGTGTGTGTGTGTGTGTGTGTGTGTTGCTTGCTAATACACGTTGAGATTACCTTTTTGTTTGAAAATTTCTAGTTTTATTGTCTAGTTTGAATATTTTAATTTCTGGTTTAATTTTTGTACACCGTATTTAGCGATAACGTTTTAGAACAGTATTTTAAAAATATCTTACAAAACGTTATTTGCAAAAAACAGTTGAAATCCTTACTACTGTATAACATGTTTGTCATTTTGTGTTTGAGAATACAAAATAACAAAATTAACAGCTGATAAGTACTGTTATTTGAATCTTTCTCTCTTCAGACTGTTACTGGCATCTGGCTTTCACTTAAAGAACTAACATAAATTATTACGTGTAAAGAAACACAAATACCCGTACTACTTCGGCTGACGGCAGAATTTCATATTTGTTTCTGTTCCGTGAGGTTACATTTTGAAAATAGGAGCCTTCCGATTGAAACTGATTCCCCGGCGAGAAGCGCAGCGGGTCCGAGCTCATTAAACTTTTCGTTTGTATTACTACTTCAGCTTGTGTTAATCTCGTAGTCCGGGAACTTTTTAAATGATTGTTTGATGTACAGACTTGGTGTTTTTAAAGAGTATGACTTCATAATATGGAAATGTACGTCTGCTACTCAGCTGTCCTGAAATGGCTGAGAGAATAACAAAAGCGAAAAATAATTGTTCAAAATACATTTTTTAATTATCAGTTATTTTCTCTATGTTAGCAGTCTTCATAACAATTTTGTCAAATTTTGTTGCTTCCCTGCTATATACACTTTTTCCTCGAACGAGGCCTTTCAGTTTCGCAACCATTATCAAGTTCTGGTTGTTTGTTGTTGTAGGAAGAACTTGATAATGGTTGCGAAACCGAAAGGCCTCGTTCGAGGAAAAAGTGTATATAGCAGGGAAGCAACAAAATTTGACAAAGTCCTTTTTTAATTGTTTTTATTTGTTTGTACTGATGGTTTCTACCATCAAGAAGAAAACAAATAACTAGCTGACGAATTTTGCGTTTCTGGTCGTGACAGGATGACGCTTTAAAGATGCTGAATAATTTACAAAAAAATTATTGTTTTCCGCTGCTTCGTATTTGAGTTGCTACATTTTATGTGAATTGTCAACACGAAGATGTGAACGACAGGTAGTGTTCACGATTTTGTTATGAACTCAGGCGTCATAAAATATCAATGTCAGTACCGCGCCCCAATTTTAACCAATATTTTTATCATTTTATTTCATTTAAATAAAATAATGTTCCTAAAACTGTTTATAAAATGTCGAGTCTATAATCATGAAAGTATTAATGGCATCTCATCTGGCGGTTCCAACTTCGAAACAGATGCACGAAACTAGAAGTATCGTGCACGAGCAGAAAAATGGCCAATTTAATAGAGATTTCCTTTTAAACACTCATTTTTATGACTGTCAATTTCAATTTTCTATTGTATTGTATTTATTGTTCATAGCCTAAAGGTACCATAAATGAACAGTGGCATGGTACCTTTAGGCTATGAACAATAAATGCAATACAATAGAAAATTGAGATTATAGGTACCATTAGTAAACAATAAGTGTGTGTATATTATAAGTACATCACATTATCATTAGACTGTGAATTGATTCTTATGATGAAGTTCTTCTCCAGAAAGAAACGCCATTTATAAAAAAGTTCCAACTCTCGAACCACCTACTGTATAAAACGTAGGACTAGTGAAGAAGAAGTTAAGACGATCTTTAACATGGTTATTATCTACCACTTATCTAAATTAGAATTCAGTCAATGAAAGTATTCAGAATGTCTGAAATAATATTTTAAACTATTCAGCGTAAGTAAATACAGAGGTTCTACTCGACGTCGGTGTAGGCCTATGTGTTTTTTAAATTCTGAAGTCATTATTATCAGACTTTAGTTCTTATATTGATGTTCGACTTTTATATCAATGAGCTCCTTTCCTTGCGTTTTCGTGGTTAACTGTTGAACATCAAATGTCCGCTTGGTCACTTTCACCTTCACACAACTTCTGAATGCGATATTATTATGTATTACGTGCACTGTAACTATTATCATAATCGGTTTTTGATTTTTATGATTTTTTAAATCCATTGTTTTGAAATATTCATCTATATATTTTTTTTTATGTTACATGTTTTGAATCACTTGGAGTGCCGCAGGAGGCTGGTCCTAGGTATGGGCTAGTTATGATAATACTTCGTCATTGGGAAATTCAATATACAGCAAAGGAATACAATATCTGTCTTGTTACCGTTCAATATATGACCCTATTTTATACGTATCGACTCTTCCGTGGAATTCCCGTCGAACAATAAAGACAACGTTTCCTTGAAGTGTTGAGTAATGTGATTTCTTAAAAGCTCAAGTTAACAGATTTTTTCTGTCATATCCATTTCACTTTTAAAATCAACCGATAATTTCAGAGTTAAATGCGTGTGGATAAATTTCGAAAATAGTAATTAGTTTCCTTCGTGACCTCCTTATAATATCGATTATCCGTTTCCGGACGTCGGAGTGTAAGGTCCCTATTACACTACGCAACTGATTGCATGCAACTGATTTTAAGCCCACATGAAACTAGTTGCACGGTAGTAAAACAGGCTGCAACTGCCCTCCAATCAGTTGCAGAATAAACATGGCGTCTATACTACCATTATAAAGAGGTAAAATTTGTTTGTATCGTTGTCTGCGCTAACCTCTGCAACTACTGATCCGATAAAGAAAACTCGTTCATCACAGAGTTCCTTGAAGTTTGGTGAAGTTTTAGACATAAATTTGAACCAATAACTTCAATAATTTTCAAGAACAGAAAAATTAAAACGGTCCCATATCATTAAATGTTTGTTAATTTGCATGTAGTAAAATGTTAGCCATGAGATAAACTTTCTTTCTATAAGAGATAGGTATATGGTGTCAGCAAGTGAAATTTAGAAAACATTACAAATTTCATTCTGTTTTTTGTTTCAATAAAATCCTCCTTTTCGTTTTTAAGATATTGGCGGTTTGTAAAAAATTATATATATCTTGTTTCGGTCCCGTGTCATGAAATTCCTTCGTTGTCTACAGAATGCGCGCGCAGCACAGTTCCATGCAATCGGTTGAATAGTGCAATAGGGTACATTTGAATCAATGCCCCACAACGAGTGCGTGAAACTAAATGTTGCACAAGCAATTGCAAGGCTTGCAACTGTCTTGCTATCGATAGCAGACCGTGTAACCAATTGCAGTAAGTATATACGCTACATACAAACCAGTACCCCATAACTTCTTCTGCAATCAGTTGCGTATTGTAGTAAAGGCCTAAGACACAGAATCGAAGATACAGTGAGCGTCTTTTTTGCAGGCTTATGTCGTATGATAATATTTATTTAAACTTCTTCTCGTATGTGCCTTGCTGGCTGACTACAGCTAGAGCTCGACGATTTTCTGCTAGGCGGTAAAGCTGCTCTTGTTCCAGTCCACTCATTGACATTGTCGAGACAGATCGTTGTCTTCCCCCTGTACTCAGTTATCCAAGAATTTTCCCCTTCAGAATAACTTGTGTGACTTTGTATTTCTGTCTCAAATAAGCAATCTTCCTGGATTTTATGGTTGGCATTAGTTCCTGTTCACTGTTTGCTCTTCTCAGTACCTGTACAAGTTGGACCCACAAGATTTTCAGTATTTTTCTAGGAATTTCTATTATTTAAATTTACTAGTGACGATTTCTAATGGACGTTTTACCAGAAATTGTTGTATTAAGAACAAACGTTTTTACATACTAGGAAAATAAAACTACTCTTTATATTTTCTTCGGAAGTAGTATTATTGTAGCCTATGTCTTGCAGATTATTTTAATTTTTGTATACTGAAGTTGTATAGAATTGTTTCCAGGAAGTGCACTTGTAATTCACTCGCTGTTAAAATATTGGTTCATTGTTAACTAAACCACAATGAATGGCTTACTATAGCCTCTTTGAATTTTGCAAGTATATTGTTTATAGAATGATATCGATTCTCAAGCCACCACCTCTACTTCCCTGTGTCCATTCGCTGAACACCACCATACGGACACTTTCTAGAAAGTTTTACGGTCGCAGTGCCCGCTTTCAGGGCAATCCCCTAATTAGCGCCCTCGGTCAAAACCCGTCTGTGCCAGGTGAATCTTGGACCCGACGTCGGCGAACCCTCACGCTCGATTAGACCTGTCTAATTGATATCACACGGCCGGTAACTGGCCACGCCTAGAAAATCCAGTGAATTGCTGTCCCCACGGCGGGAGCTCTATAATAAGAAGATACGGCATACGGGACACGGGATACGGCTCAGCACCGGGAGATGCCCTTCGTCCTGTACGACCCCACATCTCACATCTATTTTAGTTGTCGTATTTTTGTGTAATTTCTTGTGTTGGTCAGCTTAACTTAGACTGTATGCCACTCAGGACAATGCAGATGAGAAACCGACCGTACCTGATAGTGTTTACATAACAGGAAAAGATGTTGAACTGTCGAAAACAAGGAAACTGTCGTTCATATGCGTATTCACTTAGTACTTGCCTGCCTGATACTGAGAATAAGTGTTTACAATTGACCTCGATTAATTTCATTTGGAAATAATCTTGTTCAGTCTACTGTTCGATAGAATTTAAACAGATTGTGCCATAATTTTGGGAAGGATCGTTATGGTGTTCTCTTGATAATTTTTAGCCTCTAATCTAGGTATTCTCTGTGATTGTGTTCTACTTTCTTTTCTAGCCAGACGCCCTGTTTGTCTAAAACTTGTAATCGACCTTATTCGCACCCCTATTTACAATTTTCAAACGCGTAAGAGTTCGTGGATATTTTAAACCTAGATTAAAATACGTAGTAATAATAGCAAGAGTATCATAGAGACTTCGTGCCTATCGTATTTTTATTAGAAATTAATGTATTAATTTCGTTTACATTTTTCAAATATTAATATGTTTTGAGGTTTACTGTAAAAGCCTCTGATATCATCCTAGCAATATTTTTCCTTTTATCTTGTCTTTAATGTAATCACTCTATAATTATAATAAACATATTTGTCTTTTTGTAACAGTGAAATATTATGAAGGCATCTGTATTATTCTTTGTCATCGATGTATAATATATATATATATATATATATATATATATATATATATATATATATTACACATCGATGTGCTTTGTAGCTCTTTCCCTTTCATTTCCTTGTGCTCGAAACTCCAAATATATAATTTGTTCTTTGTCAGCAAGCCGTTCTGACTATGTGTGTGTATTGTGTTTTGTGCAGGCAACCGTAGGAAAGACAAACCGCAGAGGCACAGTGTGGCGGTCGACACCGGTCGTATTGTGGATCCAAATGGAACGTGAGTACCCTTCACATTGTTTTGCCACCTTACGATATATTTCTTTTTGTTTTTAATATAAATCGCATTAATTCATAAGAATAATAAACTTCTGCCTCGTCGTCGAAAATCGTTTAACATCTGTAGCGGGACTAGAGTCTGTTTCTAAAACATTTGAAGTCTGAGTTGGTAGTGTAGCCTTACCTAAAAACGAAGAAACATTTTGTAGCAGATTAATGCGTCTTATGTTTTACATTCTTTATTCAAACGCTTAATATCGGCCTAGCTGATAATTGTCGTCTTAATTTGAGAAATGTAGATTAAGCGGACATTAATCGTTCCTACGATTTCTGATATGCAAACAAAATGCCTGTGCTCGGTTTTGATTGTATTGTCAAATGGAAATTTTTTGAATCAGGTTTACAAAATCAACCCTGGGTCAAGCTAACATTTTCAATCTTCCTAGGTTGCCTAACGAACTAACGAGTAGTCTAAAGTAAATTCGGCCTTTATGTACTTTCTCTGACAAGTTAAAATCGTTTGGATTTTACTTTTTCCTGTATTTGGTAGCGTGTTAAATTCCTACAAATAACTATCCTGCTTATTGAGAATAAGTCACCGTTACATGAAAACTTATCGGCTTCAAGTTTTGCTTATTTTCAGTGAAGAAGAACGGTCACTAACCTTGCCTAATAAAATCCTTGTATCTGGCAGATAAAATTCATATTGATCTGTTGATCGCCTTTCACATAAAAGAACCAAATTTGTGATCACAGAGTGAAATTTAAAAAAATGTTGAGGGTAAAGAATCCTTCAAATGTTTGATATTCAGTGGTGATTAACCGGTGAAGGGCTTGGGTTAATGTTACTTATCAAATCTAGTCTTCTGAAAAGTTCTGACAATGTTCGTCTCCACAACAGAGTTGGGAAGTGGTCCATGTAGGATAAATCCATTTCTGGGCGTTGGCAACGTAGGTGTGCATACTATCGAATAAGCAGTAATAATTAATGTTATCTACAAAAATGTTACGAGATGGCTGGCCATAATTCTTTTCCTCTCTACTTTGTGCTGACCTTCCCCCGAAATGAAAACTTGCAATTGGCCATACCGTAAAAGTTCAATAACCGATATGTAATTAATTTAAACCGACATAGTATAGACATTTTTTATCACGTCCAGAAATAAATAATATGCATAGGCCTATTTAGGCTTTGTTACAAACCTTCTGAACATTTATGTACCAATGTGTGTGTGTGTGTGTGTGTAGTACGGTCAAGTTCCTTTTTTTAATAATTGAAGTTCCAGGGCTCGATTTGCTCGTCTACCCGCACGTACGCGGACAAATAATACGTACGTCTTCTCTGGCATACCCGGGACAGATAAGTAACAAGGGCACACAATATATACTACACACATAAACAACACTCTCCCCCACCCCCACCGCACGGCTTGCCCCCGGGCGTGGGTTAAAAGTTTGGCTTATATCTCTCTGGCTGGGGTGGGGCGTGAGTTCTATCACGGCCGGAGGGCGCAAGAGGTCTATGACCTAATACCTGAAGTGGAGAAGAAGAAGAAGAAGTTTCAGTCAGGCCGGTATTCAGGACTGTTCTGTCATACTATTTATTCAGTCTTCAGGGAAAGAGTTGAATTTCGGGGTGGGGGGAGAATATGAAAAGTTGGACCATTATTTATTTGTCTAAAGCAGTCGTAGGCAACCTCTGAATTTATGGGGACGCATATATAACTGAGGACCAGTTCGATGGGCGCACCCCTCCCCACACCATCAATGGAAAATAGAAAGGTGCAGAACTGGACGTTGTTCGACATCAATGGTCAATAGCTGGACGATAAACATTAACAGTCGCTTTGTAATACCCTTGCGCATATATTTAGCGAGGTGGAACACCGAATGAAAAAAAGCTTTGTAGTATTTTTCATATAAATCTGTGAAAATTTTTCACGTTAGGAGTAGGTCATCAACAATCTGTCATCATGCACACACACATTAAAACTAACAAAACTTTAAACGAAAAAATGTTTAAACAGGAACACATTTTAATAAAAATCGATTTAAAAAACTTACCACAATAACACTATTTATTTTTATAAAGTGCACGGAAATGTAAAAATCACATTCAAAACATAAATGGAGGTTTCAGTTCCTTTTCTTGGAAAAACTAACTTACAGTACCGGTAGTTATTGTATTAGAAAAAAGTAAAACTTCAAACAGCTTGTGATATTCTATAATTCAGTACTTCGAAGCAGGTACAATGCGTGTGCGTTCCTTCGTTCAAAAGAAAAGAAAATTACAAATTGTTTCGGGGGCGCGTCAAACCTTATCGACGGGCGCAGGGTTGTTGACTGCTGGTCGAAAGTATAAACAATTGGAATTAGTGAAGATAAAATGAGTGTGTTATATCAGGGCAATACGTTCGTTAACGTACAAGTATAAAATCGTACTTGTGTTTGTTCTTTAATAATATGCATTGTTCTTTTAATAATATTCATTTGCAGTTTAAAAAACACACTACTCATTTAAGCTATTTATCAAACAAAAATTAACATAGTGATAAGGTAGGTACAGTTATAATTTAATATAGGCCTTTAAAATTTTAAAGTAAAACCATGAGTATGAACATGTATAACATGATACGTTGTATCATATTCATAAACACAAAACCATTCTATACAATCATAAGACGACGAAAAAATGTTGTCTGAAGTGCCCATTTGGAGGGGGTAATTTCGCCATCCCCTGTTTGGATCCTCGAATGTGATAAACAGTTGTTACCTAAAGAAAAAAGGAAGTTTTGTAATACTATAATCCCAAATACGCAAGTTACCTTGATTTCCTTTAAGCTTTACCAACACAATGTTACAATGTCTATGGTTTCTCTTCTACACCGGATTTAAACATTTCGGAATAGCAGTTACGCCTGGAAAATCGAACGAGTAGAGATAGACGTGAAAGGCTGGTCACGAACTGATCAGTTGCTTAAAATCACGTTTCAGTGGGTATTTTTTATATTGTACCGTTTGCACTGGAATTATTAGCCGTGTATAGTAAGCCTAGTGCAAGTAAGGTCGTTGTTTTATCTTACTGACATTTTGGCAGATTACAATCGAACCATTTCCGTATCCAAAACAAATGTTATCGCTTTTTCTGGGACAAATCATTGTTATACAGACATTAGAACAAAGATTGTCTTACAGGACTCACCATTAGAACAGGTTCAAGTATCTAGGGTGCAGCATCACATACTAAGATGGAAAGGAGGTTCAAAGCAAAATTAGTCTCTTCCAGTCGCTTTGTGGTTGTATCATTAAACATTTAAAGAAGAAAACAAGGAAAGAGACGCAATTGAAATATTATACTGTAATGGCCATACCTCAACTACTGTACGGTAGTGAGACTTGGATTGGAAAGGCCGAAGATATATCTAGGATACAAGGAGCGGAAATGAGGTTCTTGATGGATGTAAAGGGTTATACCAGGAGAGATCTTATCAGAAATGATCATATAATGGAGCTAGGCATAGATGAAAGCTTAAATGAAAAAATGTCTCGGTACAAAACGGAGTGGCGGTTACACGTAGAGAGAATTGATCCAACTAGATTTTCCAGAAGAGCCCTTGACTATCATCCAAGGGGGGAAGAGAAGTGTGGTAAGACCCCGTAAGCGATGGTTGGATGATTTCCATTGAGACTGGAACAGGCTACTAGCCTAAGCCGTAAAGGACGACGACGACACGTGTAGCAAACAACTGGGATTGGTCGCAGAGAGAAGCAGTCGGGACTTTTGGAGCTGAGTTTTGATAATTAACACTGCCCGTATTTTGATGACGTCATATTTAAAGTTAGCCGTGACAAAACTTTTGAGTTACTCACCACGCATAGGTGTGTAGAGAAATATTAAACTACGTTTAGGAATATAATAGTCTTTTTCTTCTTCTCCTCTTCAAGGATTATGTTATATAAACCTGATCCGGTACCCATCTCGTCCTCGGACGACCCAGGTCTCTTCTACCAGTGGCTTTATAGTTCAGCGCCGCTTTCGGCAATCGATCCTCTGTCATCCTTCGCAGATGATTCCACCATTGTTTCTGTAAATTGAAATAATTTCATATATGTTCTTTACTTCGAGTACTGTTCTGATATCCTCATTCCTTATTCTATCTTGCAATGTACAATTTAAAGTATTTCGAAGAAACTGCATTTCGGCACTTTGAATCTTCCCGTTTTCCTTTTTTGTCATGACCCACGCCTCACTCACATTGTCAATGTGGGTATTGAAATTGTCCTATAAAATTTAATCCTTGTGCTGTGTCTTGTTTTATTTCTAAGATTTCTATAAATCGTACCACAAATATCCCTAAATTTATTTACCTTCTCTCATATCATATTCAGATTCATAGCTTACTGCACAGCCGAGATATGGAATATAATAGTACGCTCCCTAACTGCAGAACTAGCTCACTATTTTGAACGAAGTACATTTGTTTTTATTATTACGTAAATTTCAGTACTAGGTAATTTTCAGTTACGGAAAAGTTACAAAAAATTCCGATTTTCCTAGTGTTTCCTTAGAGCACATATTTCTGTACTATTTCCTTAGCTATAACATTTGTAGAGCACACAATCATACAATAAACACTAAAAATTAGGAACGTTCAGATGTGGGTTACAAGTCATTTTAGACGGACACCCTGCTGGATTTTCACAATTTTTTATCTATTATTTTGGACTCTGGGGTGAAAACATTTGGAAATTTCCAAAACTTAACACTACATTCAGATGTTAGTTAAAATTCTCTGTAACACAAACTTTGTAGTTTAAATTCCCTTTAATCTGATACCCCACGTGGGCTTTTGCTTTTTTTCACAATTTTGACTCCCACATTTTTGCCTCTCTCCGCTACTTTTCGAGGGATCAATATAAAAAACATTTGGTTCTGTTTAGTATAAGTATGGGCACGCGTGCCAAGTTTTACGGAAATCGGTTGATGCGTTCAAAAGTTGTCGTGAGATATGCCCCAAACAAATAGATAGGTAGACAGACAGACAAATGCTAGACGCTCGAGTGAAAACTGAGAATTCGCTTCGTTCGTTCAATTAATAAGACTTTACTAAAGCCATATGAAATACTACTTTTAAGTGTTTGCAAGTAACTTAACTCGTTATACATTTCAGTTTTTTCCTGCTTCAACTCTGCAGTGACAGTTTGACATTCAGCTAAAGTGAAATGTACATACAGCTAGTAAATATCGTTTAAAATTTCAAACAAAAAAATTCCATGTGTATAAATCGATTTAAGGACCTCAAAAACAGATAAGGTACACACGTATTTCATTTTATTCCTACATAACTGAAATTAATAAAATATGAATGGTTTTAGTACATAAAAAATTACTGTAGACACAAGAATCTTGTTTAATTTTTAGAGTAAAAAATCTATCTAAGCTCTATATTATTATGTTTATATTTTTTACAGAAATTCGTGATTTATTAAGTATCTACTAAAAGGATTACATAAAAAAAGTTCAAGTAAAAACATATATTTTTGTTTGTGTTATCACATGCCTCTAAGTGGCACGCTTGGCGCTGGTTGGGCGTCATCTTTCATATGATTTTGTTGTTTTGTGCCCTTTTCGTAATCCATTTTGTCATTTCCGTGGATTTGTTTTTGTTTGTTGTTATTTTTAAGTAATTTCTCTCCTTTACGTCATTATTTAGTCGTAAAACTAAGAGTTGTGACACTGAGAAATTAAATAACCTTGAGCACTAATATACGGCCCTTTAGGCCTACATACTTCTTATACGATAACGCACCGAACTTCCTAACAGAAATTTTCTTGTTCTTCTTTTAAGTTATTTTCAGTTTAGGGTTTGCTTGACGGCGTAATAATCACAGTATATAGACATTCAATTATCTTACTTGAATAATTCCATATAAGGTACAAAAAACCGAGCGGATTGAAATATTATTGCGTCAAAAGTGTTTTTATGCACCTCCGTAAATATCATTGCAATTTTTGTATTAATAATTAACATCATCATTTTAATATAGCCTACATTGTGATATACTAGTAGCCTATAGTTATCACTCAACAACGTATTATAAATTATGTGGTCATTGCAGATATTTAATATTTCAGTATATAGGCTACATATTGTCATTCCACTTTGTGGGTAATTTTTTCAGCCTTTCAGATATTTTAGTGAGATTTCTGTTATTTGATACGTTTTATTGTAAAACTATTTTTACACCATAAAAATCCAAGCCCCGGTTATTACTGTGAAAGATACGGATATTTTCCGCTAATAAGATGTAGGATTCACTAGTTGAATTGGTAAATGATTGGCAAGTTAATTCACTTGCTGCATAAGACGAAAATAGTCCGCTTTGTAAAAAACGCCTTTTCGCACAGTCAGTTTACCCGGAAGTGTTTTCCTATAATTTTTGAATAATATTACACTGTTAGAATAATAAAACATGAACAATGAACTACTGATTATTTGACAACATTACGATGTCATTTACCAATTAAATGAATCGTTTTATAGCTTCAGCAATAACTCTGTTATTAGTATTTCAAAGTGACCATATGTTAGAAGTCTGTAATGATGTATTAAGACTAGATTCTTGTCTGTATAATTATTAAAGCAAGTAATAATAATTATTATGCCTTTTATATAAAATAATTTTTCTAGCCTCCGAAAAATCGACGTAGTAAAATAAATAATAATCATCTTTATAGATATTTCTGTAATTATTAGACTTCCTTTATTAATCTGGAAATGCAGTGATGCCCTAATAAGTGAAAAAATAAACGATAAAGTGTACGTAAGGTAAGAAATACTAGGGCCTAGTAGTCACAGGTCATAACCCTGAACTGTAACATTATTATGATTATAAAAATGACGATGACGACGACAGTGATTATGATGAAGAGGATGATCATGATAATAAAGATGGTTAAAGAAGGTGAAATGAAGATATGATGAATGACGATGGTAATGATATTCGGAGTCCTCACCGATTACGATCGTACTGAACCTCATTAGTTTAACCTAACCTAACCATAAACAACAAACCTAATGGTAACGTACAAATTCGACATACAGTAATAGACTGTTTCCCATTTCCAGTAAAATTAAAAAAAATAAATAAATAAAGAAGGACACTGAAACAACAAGATAGATATGTCAGAGCGGTTTGGCTGACAACCATCGTCAAGCACTGCCAGCTAACTGGAACCCGGAAACGGATGATTACGATGATTCATGATAAACGCGCTCACCTGCACAATCTCTGTTTACTGAGTACAGTTAGGGCGAGTGTTAGGGTCGAGGGGGTAAGAGCTCATTAATACTGTGCAGCCCTTACATTTTGCTGTTCCACACTTGGTTTTGTCCTACAAGTCGGCGTATTGTTTCAGACGTGTTGAATCCAGAGTTCACGCCCTGTACCGCTATTTGTAGTCCTGTTGTAAATTCAAAGGTTTTGTGAATCCAAATTATCGAAGTGGAATCGTTATCACCACCATAACGTTTTTTAAAGAATAGGGGAAGATAAGTAATTGAAAATTTTTGGAAAAAGCGTTTTTGTTGTTTTAAACCACCATCCTAAAAAGCCAAAATCTAACGACAAATTACCTTTTTGCGTAGTTATGTTAATGTAAAAATTAAACTATACATTTAAACACACAAAATAAGTGATATAAAGTACTCCCTACTACGTCGTTATACAGACTTATTGGCGTACGTTAATTTTCATTACATTCTATTTACTGATTCTGGTGTATTCGGATATTTGTTAAGGTTTTACATTCTAAAATATATTTACTTATATTAATGCACTAAAAATTAATTAGGCCTAATATAAAAAATAATGGCGTGTGTGTGGAGGCGCGTATTGCTATGTATAAACCGGCTATAGGCTAATATACGAAATGTATTATTATTTTTATATTTATTAAATAAATAACTGTGTACATAGTATATAAAAGCGGTGATTTAAATCGTATTTTTTAAAGTTTTATGGTGAACATTTACCAAGCGCGGATCCGGGTGTATGGGGGAATTCATTTGAGACGATAGTTTTTCCATCATTTAGTGATTTGAGAATGGTTATGTGATTGTGAATATGATAAAAAATTTATATAATGTTATTTAGGTTCATGCTTTTATTTTAAAATTACTGTGAATTTAACTGTATCTTACTAGGTATGTTAATTTTGTTTGATGCATACCATAAGTGACTAGCGTGTACTGTATTTTAAACTGTAAGTAAATATTATTAAAATAACAATGAACTGTTTGAACTGGCAAACACAGATGATTTTATACTTATACGTTAATAAATTTACTGTGCTGATAAATAACATACTATTATTTTATCCTCACCCACTTTTATAATTTATACTTTAGACTTTTAAAGGATGGCCCAACTTTCCATAATTACTTCCCAAAGTCAAATCTTCCCCCCTCCACCAATATGCAAGCCGGATCCGGCCCTGACTTCTACAGGCTGTAAAGCAGTAATTAAAAACAAAATGTTTTTACCCAGAATCAGTATTACTTTCGTGTGTTTATTTATTACAATAAAGTAACCACAGAAAATCATGTATACAGTTTACAACAAAAGTCGATCTGCGAACAAAAGGCGCCACAGACGTGTGGTAGCTAAATACTGAATGAAGTGAAACAGAATAAGAGACATACGTAAAATCAACTTTCCAATAACGTCGCGAAGTAGCCTGTGGGAGATTCCACTCGTCAACAACCGTCGCCCCACGAAGACTATGGGACAACACCAGTTATCATTTTGTTTCTTCAGCCTGATGATGATAATATCTAAACTGAGTAATAAAATTGTTTTTCTTTTATAAAATTGCTAAACAACGTTGTTTAAGACCTGAAGATGTCAGTAATGACGAAAAGCTTTGTCTAAACAATAACAATTCTAGCAGTTTAGCAATTTTATAAAAGAAAAGTAAGGATGGCTGCTAATTTAAACAATACGCAGAATAAAATTGTTGTTTCATAATATATACACCGACGTTATTGTTTAAAAAATGTTAGACCTACTACAAAATCAAAGCAACAACCGTCTCTTTCATTGTTATAGTACTGTCATTCTCTATGGAGCGTATAGATGTTTCATTAAAAAACCTGCTTTGTTTACTATAGGTGTTTACATGAACGTAATACGGCCATTTTTGTGTACTAAGAATGTTTACTAGTCTTTCATGGTGATCGATCTGTGTGACGTAGAGACGTTATTTCGTTTTCTATTTTTACCTTTAGCTGGGGGGGGGGGGGGGTTAGGTTATTCTGAAATTTATCAATATTGAGTATAGCCTACTATGAAAGGTTTTGTGAATCTCGTATCCGGTGTATGCGTCACTTCAGCGAATTCCTGGCGTGACTCCGTTTATCGTATTAGTTTCAACCCTTCAGGAAATCGTTGATCGATGACGCCTGAGAGCGTGTATGGTTGCTCCATTCTCGTCGACACCCCTGATTCCGTGCTTAAAACACTGACTGTTCTCTTCGCTCGAAATGTAAACGCCGAATATTGTACGTCAGAGAATAAATCCGTATGAACTGTTTCAATGCATTCAACTACTTGAATATGTTTCAAAGTCTTGAGTAATTCTGTACATTTGTGTAAAGTTTTTCAACCTGCAATTTTTAAACATTCATCGAGAATTGAGTACAAGAGTTTTATTACTCAGATGTGAAGTTAAATTTCAGTCCAGTAACGTTTACCATTTTGTAAATAATTAATTTGTGTTCACAGAATGCTTCACTGTGTGTGTGTGTGTGTGTGTGTTTACCATATTGTTTCTGCATAGTCATGTAATATCTATTCCCGTATCCACTATTTGTAATAGACATACAACGATTTTTACTGTCTGTTTCATTTAGCAAATACATATTTATTTTTTTATATAAATAAATTTATACCTGATAGTTTTAATTTATTTTTAAAAATAATTAAAATTATTTAACTTACTTCGTTTGTTATTAAACTGTCATCGTTGCCTATCATTTACTTCGCATAGCCCTAATTAGTATAGGGAGGATACGTGGGATAGTGGAGGACTGGATTATGATACTTACGTAAAGGTAGAAAAGTTTACGAATATTGTTTTGGCTGTCGGGTTGGACCACGGAATATCTCTTTTGGACGATTTAAGATACACCACAACACCAAAATGAATGGAGCAGCCGTTTGTATCTCTGCTTTGGACGTAGGGAGCAAAGTTACAATGGGTTGTTCCGATGTGTACAAAATCCACTACATTTGACAACAAAGCGTTGTAGTTCCGCTCTGGGCTGTGCGGTTGTGCGTCGCAGAGACGAACCGCTCGGTATCTGAGTTCCGAGCTACCTTCTGGATCTCCTGCCTCGTGGCCCTGCCCAAGTAGGGCGTGTGCTCTATAGCAGGCCGATTCTCGGCTGTTGTGCTAGCCTACACTAGCGCAATATACACCGAGGGCGTTTTTCCACGAATCACCTGGACGTATACGGTACCTGCCCAGCCCAGCCACTAGAGGATTGTCTGGGAACCTCGCCGCACATGCATAAAATTTGCGTGCAAGCCGCCTGAATGTTTCGTCTAAGGAGCGGACACCAAGTCCTCTCCTTAGAAGGCGTGATGAGAAGCGACTGGGGACTTTGGCCGCTAGCCGAAGACCCCTGTCGAGGACGCTCTGTAACTTCTTTTTATGCATTGCGGCGAGGTAACCCCAGACCGGGCAAGCGTAGGTAATGACCGGCAGCAGATACGCGCCGACGATCATCCTGCCCAATTTCCTGGTCATGGCTGAGCTGATCAGGAGTGGAAACAGTAAGCTCAGACGAGCGGATGCTCCCTTATGAACTGTCTGAGCGTGGGTACACCAGGTGAGCTGACGGTCGAGGTGTAATCCGAGGTACTTGACCTCTTTGGACCAGAAAGCGTTGTAGTGAAGCCCGCAGCGAGTATATGTATTTTGTCTGTTTGTACGTGCGACACAATCGGTTGGCCACTGCGGTAACTGCGGTTAGTTCAAGTGACCACACCGCCGTTGGGAACACATCGTACAAACGTGACTCTCCTACCGTGGCCTACACCGTATTTTACAGACTTTACGTTTTCAGATCATGTCGAGTGATTTCATTTCTAATTATCGTGAAGGCAGACACTCGTTAAAGTATGCGCAGTAGAAAGACATTGTACTTATTATCGGAACGAGGGTACAGAACCGGAATCGATTCCATGGCGGTTCCTAAGTCCGTTAGATATTTGAAAGTTACACATATTTTCGAGCGATCGAAGCGACTTACCAGATTTAACTCGACCGTTTGGCATTTGTCTATCTATCTGTATGTCTATTTGGGGTATATCTCACGATAACTTTTAAGATCGTCCCATATAAAACAATGTTAAATTTTGAATTTCCAGTTACGACTTTCTCAGACACCACCATTTGAGATCCCAAATTCAAGTTTTCACAGCTAATAGACAGAACCTTTATCTTTAACGAATACCACGTTTTAACTCATATTGAAGAATGCACATTGATTTATAGTTTTCAAAACAATCCTTACAAAAAAACTGAAGTTTTAACCGATTTTTGGTTATAATAGACTATTGTTTTTTATTGCACTTTCCATAACTCCATAAAATTGGTTAACACGTGTACGCGTGTACGAAGTTTTAAGTCTCTGTCTTGAACGGTGTTTGAGAAACGTGTAGGCCTACCTAAATATGGAAAGAGTTAATTATGAGAAAAACAACATTAAAGTTCAATCACCATTTACTTTAGACAAACTCATCATTTCCGATCCTATAAACTTCCTCTTTCTTTTCATCTTTTCCAGCTTCATTTACCTGTTTCTTTGAACCATTCTTCCTTTTTCACTCAGCTTGTCTATCCGCTGTTCGGAGCTGTTGCTGGTCGAGCAATTTTAGTCCAACAACCAATTTGGACTTGCATCACCAGTAAGGTCCCGTAGTACTTCGAGTCTTCCTAAGTAACCAGAGGTATAAGTTACCACTGCATCCCAGACACCAGGTTGTATTGGGTGTATACAAACAAAAACACGTTTTAGAATACGTGACCACACTACATTATTGAACGAAACATTAGGATTCTTTGTCTTCCCATGAAGACACCTGTATTAGACAGGTTCCTAAATATTGGTTTTATTTTATTCACGATGGCTGCTGGGAGTGAGTTTTGTGGACAATTTTCTTTAGTAATTAATGAACTTTATATTTGCACAGTGAATCAACACCATGAGGGTAAAGGAATCTTGTTCATCTATGTGTGGCTCCAATGTCACTACACTAACAGGCCAAGCGGAAGTGCGGTGTAAATTAAAACAATTTTTATAATCAAAACTCATTCCACTTTCTGTGTATTATATATAAAGATGATTAGACTGAACCGTAGAATAATTTAAGACAAAAACAGGAAAATCATAATTTTGTCAGAAAACCGACGTCAGACGTCTCTTAAATGCATCGACCTATTTTCGTGAAACTTGGCATGAATGTCCGTACGTTTACAGAACCCTGTCGTTTTTGAAATCGATCCCCCCAAAATAGGGGAGAGGGCGGTAAGCAAAAATGTGAGAGATCAAAATTGTGAAAAAATCGCGATACCATGTGGGGTACCAGATTAAAGGGAATTTTAACAAAAAGCTGAATATAGTGTACACTTTTGGAAATTAAATAATTTGGATCCCAGGACCCAAAAAAGGGATCAAAAATTTGAAAAACTTTTTAAAATCCAGCCAGGTGTCGGACTAAACCGAAATTTAACACAAATCCTAATGTTTGGAAATTATAATGTTTGTTGTATGACTTTCTTCTCTACAGTTGTTATTTTATCAAAAAACAGTAGCGTAATCGGGACTTTCATAATTTCTCCGATAATTAAAAAATTATTTATTATCGAAATTTCTCTAATAATAAATGTCCTGTGTTCAAAATAATGAGCGAGTTCTGCAGCTCAAGGGGCAGCTTACTAGTTTATCAGGTGAAAGACAACGGAGTCTATTTTCCGAAAAAACGTCACATTTTGTCGGACCTAGGCACTCAACGTAGTTGTCATATATGTACTCGCATGAATGAGAGTAATACGTTTTGTGAGCGTTACAGTGTGGCTTAGCGACAGGCAAACTCGATTACAAACCTTCCGTTATCATTGCGCCGAGTCGTGTAAGCCAATTTGTTCGCATTAAATTGAATTCTGTCCGCTGTACTGTCAATCCGTCCGGCTGATGAAGTTATTGAAGTCGTGATTGAAAAAAATGTAATAACATTTTGCCGATATACAATGGCGACGACTTACGGTTATCTATTTTATACTTTCTGTTTTTGTGCTGTTCTGCTGAAGTACCTGGGTCGGTCAAAGTAGTTAAATTGGTCTCTGACAAGACTCTTGATCCGTATAAGCCCTACCGAGAACCGGCGAGTTTTTCACATTATTTGCGGTAATAGATTGTAATTGGCACTCGAGCTCTGTGTAACTGTTTGAACTAGTTTTCTTCCTCAGCAATCGAACGAACTACTTTACTCAAATTTATCTTTGTCTTCTGTGAAGTAACATCTCTCCCTTTTTCGATTATGTGAAACACATTCCGAACAACTTGCCATATCTACCACATTCCGTTTCCTTTTTTCGTTTTTTTCTAGGCCGTTTCTTCAAAACTTCGTAAACCGGTATCTGTAAACGCATAAAAGTATCTTCTGCACCAATTTCTATAATTGAGAACGAGAAGTTAGGATTATAATTTAAAAGTTAAGGTTTCTCAACGTTACAATAATTCTATTAATTGATTTGTTAGGCTAAATCTACACTAATGTGCTGTGGGTTATGTTGTTATCAAGCTATCACGGACAAATACTAACGTCATACTTAGTACACATTAGTACTTACAGTGTTTTACTAATGCCCGTCCCAGATTTAGTGTTAACGATTGCTTAAATTAGCTACACTGTTGCCAGGTTTCGAGTGTGGCGGTAGTGCATTCCACGCATTGAAGGCGTTTAAAGTAGGTGTCACCCGAAAAACGACGTCGATTTACTGCTACACGGAGTGAATATTTCTGGTGAAGGACTACAAATTATTGTGCACTTTATTACAGTTTACTTATGATGTTAATTCTTATGTGTTAACAGTTACATAAAGTAGTATCACTCAGTTCTTTGTATGTAAATAATGTAACATTATTCACCAAAGAGAGCATTACCTATAACTGGACTTGTCTTTATATTATTTCATGAATATGTGGTGTAAAAATCAGATTGTTAAATCTTACCATTGGTTTTGTACAGACGCCTTTCCACTCCTAAACGTATACAAAATATGAGACGAAACAGACTTATTAGGTTTACTGTGTGACTTATTTTGTACGGATTACAAGTAATAACAGTAAGAATATATTCTTATAAGTATGAATTTCTGTAACACAATAAATCATAAAAACCTACGACTCCTAATTAAATCCGTAGCTAACGAGCAGCAATTATTAATAGGCAAATCTCTTTATTCATAAAATCTTACACGTTTAAAATGAGTTACGAGTTTACTGGAGTATATTAAGGCGGGGAATGATTTGTTTTGTATTTTTACATATTATCTACGATTGGCGAACTGACATTACAGGCGAAATTGGGAGTGGTGTGTATTCATAAATGTACACATATATGCATATAAATACACATAAATGCTTATACACACATAGCATTATACATTATATGCATATAATGCTTATAGACACATAAATGTCTGTAAATGTGCCACATTTATGGTAATACGTGGGCCATATGATTATTGCAGTTCGTGTCCCTTGTTTCAGTTGTCAAACATGTCGTCAGTATAAATTGTTCTGTCATATGCATGCTGTTTCATAATAAAATTATCGGATTATGTAAGCGTACAATTGTATTTAAGTTGCAGACAAATGTAACATAGTCTGAACTTAAAGGCTGTAACGTTTATTTTTGAAAATATTTATAAAATTGTACAAGTAGTAAATAATAGCTAAAAATAATGTGTACTAGCAGTTATATTTGACAAAGACGTATGTGAGGGTGTGTGAAGGGAAAGTTTGTAAGACTGTCCTTTTGGCATTGTAACCTACAGACAGCTTGATGTGCTACGGCTGTAAAGTTAATTGTTTGACAAAAAGAGTGACACTTACTAGATGTATGTGAGACGTTGTATTTCGCATCAGGCAGCTGGTCTGAGGGAAGAAAGGCATAACCCCCAATAAACCAATCTACCCTTTTTAAAACTTTGACACAGACTGAAAGCAAAGAGTTTGTCAATTCGATACGGTACAACATTAGATGCCAGAACAATTGCAACGTAGAAATTTGACGAAAGTCGTGATTACAAAGGAAGATTCGTTCCAGACTCAAAACAAAGCCAGAGTGCAACTTGAAGATAAACAATGGTGCAGCAGATCGAACAATACCAGTATTGTATCTATGTCAAAGCGTAACAGAAAGTGGACACTAGGAGACGGCCACGAGAGACAAAGAAATGTCGCCTGATGTACAAGGGGAAAGTGAAACTCACGAATTCTGGAGTGCTTGAATGAGATTCCTAGTAAATAGAGAAAACGGCTGTAGGGACAATCAGGACGAATGGTAGTTCGACAAGAGAATCACGTGTAAAGCAGAGATACTCGAAAACCAATGACGAATATACAATTTGTCACACTGGCTAAAGAACCAATAAGAGTATCCAAGCAGATGGAAGATTCAGCAGAGGTAGGCGGGATGAGAGTTTACTTGGTAGATCTCAGAACAGAAAAACGGCAGTCTAGTACTCATCTACAAAGTGATCACCACGAGTCATCTTAACTCGGTAACAATGTTTAGTCATCGATTCATTACATAAGCGTGAACAACTACAAGCGCTCGACACAATTTCAGAAGTGCGCATATCTGAGTCTTGAGAACGGTTACTTCAGTGCGAACATTCAATTTCTCAAAGTGAACAATGAAGTGAATACGACAAATCGTACGAAACTCGTTGTTATAATTCTCACTAAATTCTAAACTCATAGCAAGAGAGTTGAACAGTTAATCGCGTTCGACAGACTATTAGTATAAAGTAATATCACGCGAAGTCAACATGTAAAACAGACTTTACAATTAATTAACTTCACCGTAATTTAAACAAAGTGTCGGAGAATACGGATACACAGTACAATACTAAGTGAAGACAAATTCAATTAACAGACATTCTACAATTACAAATAATTCACAAGAAACTATAAACATTACAGCAGCTTTTTATATAATACAGAACACATCAACAGAGAGACTCGGTGCATATTCTACCACAGAGATATTAGACATAAAATCAGCAATCTAAGGAACTATTTTAAAAAACATTATACCTGAACTTTATCAACATCAATTAAGGACACTCATATTCAACACAATACGTGTGCCGTGAAAAGTGAACAGTTCGAGAATTCTTCAATAATTAAACAGGGATCGTGAGGTGCAGTGACCGCGAAGGGATACGTAATCTACAACGACTACGGAGACCAGCAACTACTAAACACAGAGGACCACTTGATGTCACCGAGAGTATGAACTACGAATAATCAACGCTCTCAAACTAATGGTACTTTAGAGTTAAGTCAATAAACTCAATTCATTCAAGTCAAAGAACTCACACTAATAATTAATTAACCTTGAGAACTGCCTCTCAGTGCTCTGCATTCGACTGAAGCGAAATAAAACGTCAATTAGTAAATTCTTAAAAAATCATATCTAAACAGTAATCTAAATTTGCCAAATAGTGTAGATTATAATTTATAATTATAAGTGTTAGAAAATTATTAAATGTTAATTAATCGCGATTTCAGAGATACTCATTGTTAAGATAAGAGAAGTGATTCTACTTAAGGAAATATCCATACAGACTGTTATATTTGTAATTTGCTACAACTTAATTAATTAAATAAGCATTAGACATAATATTGTTGTTGTGTGTTTGGCAAATGAATCCTTTATATCCACATCCTTGTAGATATGAGGTGGCGCCCGGGAAATTGAAACATTTTGGCAGTAAATGAATTTTTAATTATTAATTTATTACTTGTTTAACCACCCCAAGTAAGAATTCTTTATATTTGTCGCCCAACTCGCGTGGCAAAATCTAAATTTAGATTTGTCAAAAAGGCAGATGAATGAATTGAGTTAAATAAGTTAACTAAACTGAGAATTAGAAAAAAAATAAAAGTATTCATAAATAGAGTAGACATTAAGAACATAGGGCTAGTAATTGTAACTACAGTTGCTTAGTCACGGTTCGAATATATACGGTATATGTTGACGCGAAGTAAGGCACGCAAAATGGAAAAAGAAACACCTTATACGACAATGGCCAGTGAAGAAGAAACACAAGCACCAAGGAGAGCTGAAGAGAGCGAAGAGATGGAGATATATAACCAAATGGGAGATCCTCAAGTCATAGCAATGATGGAGGAAGAAATCAGAACGGATATTGAAAATATAAGGGCAGAAGGACCACAGCCAAAAAGTGAGCTGTAAATGCTATACGAATTGATGAAAGAAGATAACAAGAAATTACAGAATAAATTAGAAATAAGTCTGAATAAATTACAAGAAGACAATAAGAAGATACGAGAAGACATTCAAGATGTTAAAGTAAATCAGAAGAAATTAGAAGAAAAAGTTGAAGCAAATCAGAATAAATTAGAAGTAGCTATTAAGGATATTACAGGAAAGCACACTAAGTTAAGAGAGGAGATAAAAAACGATATGAACACGTTGCATGACAAATTAGTTAGTGATATTCAAATAGTGAATAAAACATGGCGTGAAGAACTGAATAAAACTGAGCATAATTTTGGCGAGGTGGTACAGCAACAAAGTGAAAAATTTAAGTGTGAAATACAAAAAACTACTAAAAACTTAAGTGAAAATTTAAATCGAATCAATCAGGAAGTGAGAAGAGAAATAAAAACAACGAAAGAGGTCGTCCGAGAAGAAGTCAGAAATATTTCTACCGTAAACAAAGAAGAAATGGAAGAACAATTAAGAAAATTAGCTGAAGAAAAGGGTCGACGCATCGACGAGATGAAAGAAGATCAAGAGCAATTAAAACGAAAATTAACAGAGTTGGAGTCAAGACCAATGGTAAACAACCAAAATACTATTGTGGCTAACCAAGAACAGTTAAAGGAGGTACGGTACAACGGACGAGACGCCTACCCCATGGAATTTCTAAAAGAATTAAAAGAGGTTAAAGAGATATATTACCCCAGCGGAGGTATTAAGTGGATTAGCAGGCATCTAGAGGGTGAAGCAACAGTATGGTGGAGAATCGTACAATCCCAAATACATACGTTTGAACAATTCGAGGAGGCGTTTACCAAGAAATTCTGGAGTCAACAAATTCAAGAAAACATCCGGGACAGCTTGGAGTACGGATGTTATTATCCGAATGGTAAACTCACTATGGTGCAATACCTCGAGAATAAAATTCTACAGTGCAGACAACTGATCCCACCAATCTCGGACCAGCATCTGATTCGCAAACTTGCACGCCACTATAGTAAGGAAATAGAAGTTGCCATCATAACTAGAGGCGTCCAACAAGTAGATTAATTTGAAAGCTTATTAAATGAGTTTGCTACCATTCAACAACGAGAAATGAGAGGATCGTATCGGCAGCCACAACAGACAACGGTTGACAACGGTGGAAGACATATTAACAATGGCTATCATAAAACGAAGGGTATGAAAGTGGAGACTGAACACGAGAGTCACAGACCTGGGTGGCGCAATAAACAAACGTTTGGTACAGAGGATAGGGGAACAAAACAGCCCATTGTCAACACAGTAACAATTGAGCGTCAACAACCTGGCCCTTCACAAGAATCACGTACAAAAAACGACCAGCCAACCCACTGTCGCGGCAACAATACTTAGCTAGTAGAAAAATAAATAACCAGTTAGACGTAGCATTAGATTATATTGATATTCGTGAGGAATTGGATAAAATGGATGAAGAAGAAGAAACCACTAATTTCCCGTACAATAAATGTCCGGAAATAAAAATAAAATTAAATAATGTAGAAGTAATTGCACTAATTGATTCGGGGAGTCAATTAAACGGAATTGCCGAAACGTGGTTCAACCATAATAAAGATAAATTAGGTAGAATCGAGTTATTAAACTTATCGAATACCAAAATAAAAGGTGCATTCGGACATAAATCAAAATTAATACGAAAACAAGTACTTTTAGAAGCTGAGGTTGATAATTATAAATTTGATTTAGTATTTTTTATCATCCCTGGACTGAATAAAGACTGTATACTACGAATAAATATGTTGAAGGAAGGTGAGTGTACTATAGATTTCCAGCAAAATGTAATGCATATTAAAAATAGAAATTATAAGAAAAATGTAGAGGATCCTAATGAAATTGTACATATACATCAGATCGCTTTGGATAAAGAAACGGCCGATGAGGAATCTATTAACTTTCAAGAAGCTGTCGAAGAGTTAACTAATATAAATACAGAAACGAAGAAAAAATTAACTAAAATATTAATGAAAAATAGAAATCTATTCCGAGAAGAACCGGGCCGAATTCATGGATATGAACATGAACTACGTATTACGGACAACACCCCCTTCTTCCAAAAGGGATGGCCTATACCAATTGCCTATCAAGACAAAGTCGAAGAGGAGATCCAGAAAATGTTAAGATACGGAGTGATCGAGCGAGCGAGCAGCCAATATATCAATCCCATGGTGACAGTTAAAAAAAAGGACCATATAGGGTTGCGAAGCAAATAAGTAAAGCTACTTATACGTTAGAATATTTGGACGATAAGAAAGGAACAAGAGGAAATTTCAATGTCCGACAGCTAAAGCAATATATTACCTGACAAGAAGAGCAGTAAAAGGAAATAATGCGTTAGTAACGATCGGTTACGTGAGTAAGCAAATTGTAGCACTCATATAATAAATATGATATAATAAAGTTATGTATAATAATTGTAAAATTTTAAAGTAATAATCGAAGTAAGGTTATCAACTGACGATGTATATCAGAGTAAAGATTTATATTTTGTATATTATATATAAGAATAAAAGTATATCTAAGAAAAACAAAACAAAACAAAGACATTGAACAAAGACTAACAATGAAAGTAATGATAAGAACTAAGTGATAATTAATATGATATTATGAATTTTTTGTTGTTGTATGCATTTGCAAGTAGAAAATTATTGACAAATGAAAAATATATATAAGTGGATATTTAACTAATAGGAAGTAAGAAAGAACAGTAATAGTATCTAGGTGAATAATTATATGTAAACAGATGTACATAATGAATTAGATAGTTGTTAATTCTATATTATGATATGTTAGGAAGACAAGTGGTCTGAATGGATGGTAGTGCGTAGGATTGTAAACAATTGTATAGGTTAGAATAGCAAACAGAAAAATTGAAACCGCTAGTAGGACCCTTTGCCAAGTAACAAGGTGTGAATGAGAGAGTGACGGGGGATGAATGGGAGAGGTCATAAATCTCAGCCCAGACACAAGGGTACACTGTAGATAGTTTCGAACGTAAACAAACCAAGTTGAACGTACTCGAACCCGTTAAAGGGATTACATCACTAGCAATAAATGTAACTCATTAGATATTTATACTTAATTAATTAATATTTACATAATTAATTAAAATTTACATAATTAATTAAAAAAAAGGGCACAAATTTTATTATTTGATTTTGTTACACGCCATCATTTAATAAAAATTTAAGGACAATGTAACGTTTATTTTTGAAAATATTTATGAAATTGTACAAGTAGTAAATAATAGCTAAAAATAATGTGTACTAGCAGTTATATTTGACAAAGACGTATGTGAGGGTGTGTGAAGGGAAAGTTTGTAAGACTGTCCTTTTGGCATTGTAACCTACAGACAGCTTGATGTGCTACGGCTGTAAAGTTAATTGTTTGACAAAAAGAGTGACACTTACTAGATGTATGTGAGACGTTGTATTTCGCATCAGGCAGCTGGTCTGAGGGAAGAAAGGCATAACCCCCAATAAACCAATCTACCCTTTTTAAAACTTTGACACAGACTGAAAGCAAAGAGTTTGTCAATTCGATACGGTACAACATTAGATGCCAGAACAATTGCAACGTAGAAATTTGACGAAAGTCGTGATTACAAAGGAAGATTCGTTCCAGACTCAAAACAAAGCCAGAGTGCAACTTGAAGATAAACAATGGTGCAGCAGATCGAACAATACCAGTATTGTATCTATGTCAAAGCGTAACAGAAAGTGGACACTAGGAGACGGCCACGAGAGACAAAGAAATGTCGCCTGATGTACAAGGGGAAAGTGAAACTCACGAATTCTGGAGTGCTTGAATGAGATTCCTAGTAAATAGAGAAAACGGCTGTAGGGACAATCAGGACGAATGGTAGTTCGACAAGAGAATCACGTGTAAAGCAGAGATACTCGAAAACCAATGACGAATATACAATTTGTCACACTGGCTAAAGAACCAATAAGAGTATCCAAGCAGATGGAAGATTCAGCAGAGGTAGGCGGGATGAGAGTTTACTTGGTAGATCTCAGAACAGAAAAACGGCAGTCTAGTACTCATCTACAAAGTGATCACCACGAGTCATCTTAACTCAGTAACAATGTTTAGTCATCGATTCATTACATAAGCGTGAACAACTACAAGCGCTCGACACAATTTCAGAAGTGCGCATATCTGAGTCTTGAGAACGGTTACTTCAGTGCGAACATTCAATTTCTCAAAGTGAACAATGAAGTGAATACGACAAATCGTACGAAACTCGTTGTTATAATTCTCACTAAATTCTAAACTCATAGCAAGAGAGTTGAACAGTTAATCGCGTTCGACAGACTATTAGTATAAAGTAATATCACGCGAAGTCAACATGAAAAACAGACTTTACAATTAATTAACTTCACCGTAATTTAAACAAAGTGTCGGAGAATACGGATACACAGTACAATACTAAGTGAAGACAAATTCAATTAACAGACATTCTACAATTACAAATAATTCACAAGAAACTATAAACATTACAGCAGCTTTTTATATAATACAGAACACATCAACAGAGAGACTCGGTGCATATTCTACCATAGAGATATTAGACATAAAATCAGCAATCTAAGGAACTATTTTAAAAAACATTATACATGAACTTTACCAACATCAATTAAGGACACTCATATTCAACACAATACGTGTGCCGTGAAAAGTGAACAGTTCGAGAATTCTTCAATAATTAAACAGTGATCGTGAGGTGCAGTGACCGCGAAGGGATACGTAATCTACAACGACTACGGAGACCAGCAACTACTAAACACAGAGGACCACATGATGTCACCGAGAGTATGAACTACGAATAATCAACGCTCTCAAACTAATGGTACTTTAGAGTTAAGTCAATAAACTCAATTCATTCAAGTCAAAGAACTCACACTAATAATTAATTAACCTTGAGAACTGCCTCTCAGTGCTCTGCATTCGACTGAAGCGAAATAAAACGTCAATTAGTAAATTCTTAAAAAATCATATCTAAACAGTAATCTAAATTTGCCAAATACTGTAGATTATAATTTACAATTATAAGTGTTAGAAAATTATTAAATGTTAATTAATCGCGATTTCAGAGATACTCATTGTTAAGATAAGAGAAGTGATTCTACTTAAGGAAATATCCATACAGAGTGTTATATTTGTAATTTGCTACAACTTAATTAATTAAATAAGCATTAGACATAATATTGTTGTTGTGTGTTTGGCAAATGAATCCTTTATATCCACATCCTTGTAGATATGAGGTGGCGCCCGGGAAACTGAAACATTTTGGCAGTAAATGAATTTTTAATTATTAATTTATTACTTGTTTAACCACCCCAAGTAAGGATTCTTTATAAGGCTCGTTATACTTTGCTAGAGTAGCTGCTCGTTTTCTCTATTTTCGGCTGCCTCTGTTTCTCTGGGCTGTGTGCGATGTTTGTCCTTCCCTCTTCTGACAGAGTAAATAATTTCCGCCGGTGCTGCGAAAACTACAAATTACAACAACAACAACAACAAACGCGTGTTGTTAGCGAGATAGGTTGGCGGGAACGTCGCCACCTGGCCAGCCCACGGGTTTGGGGTGAGTTGATGATTCTGCGTCTCTGTTTTCTGTCGGCGCTAGTAAATACTCCCAATTTACAACGTGTTCTTTCTTGTCTGTCACACACACACACACACACACACACACACACACACACACACACACACACACACACTAGAGGACCGGTTATACTTGAGTAACAACAGGCGTGTTGCAGGGACAGTTCGTAACATTTCAGACGAGTGGTGTAATTGACACAAATTTCCGTTTGTTGTGGACAAACGTTGCTATAAAAATAAGGGAACTCTGCGAGACATATCACGCAGATTTCGTAGCAGACATAAACATTGTCTTTGTCCCCCGCTACGTGTAGCAGGGATCGGAGAAGACATGATATTTTTTCTTATGACTCGTGCGCCCAATACGTATGATTAGTGCAACCCTTCCATCCATTTATTCATATCTGTCATTCTGAATTTGTGATGTGTCCAGTAGACGAGACAAATCTCTACAACCCTAATGTCGAGTGGGGTCGTACCAAGCTGTCGACATTCACTCAGCGCTCACAGCTATGAGCCTAATGCGTGTCAAATAAGTATAAAGCTTAATGAATTTAAACGTTTACTTGATGTGTGATTAGCGAAAATGAAGGGAACAATATTCTCAGTTGCCAATAAAATTACACAGCATGAAGTATTAAAAAATTACCTTAGCTTCAAATGTTAGAGTTTACTACGTATGAATAAGTTATGACGCGGCGGTGAACCGGAAGGAACGTGTTGGGTGTCTTATACCGAAACCCAACTTTGCCTGTTTGACAATTGGGTATTAGGCATTTTATAGATCTACCATCGTCTTTATTAGTTTAATTATTTTTAATGAATTTTCAAAATTTTTAACGGTACAGTTAAAGCTTTCAGTAGTTGCAAATGAGTCTGAAAATTGATCAATATGTAAACGGACAGATTAAATGTTTGCAAAATAATTAAAACTTTGTTCCTGCTTTTTGTTATCGTGAATCACTGACTCTTCCATAATTCTAGCCTTGCGAATGTACTTATAAAAAGTGTTCAGTGTTATTCAACATTTCACGGTAAATAGAAGTACACAGACGTACGTGCATAAGGTACTGTTGATTCGACGACCCTAAGGATATAAATTGCTGTATGATGTTTAGAAATAAGATATTTTTTATTTTTCAAAATATTTGTAAAATAGATGCAGCTGAGGAAGCGTTGGATTTGGTGAAACGGTGACGAAGCCGAAATCTATGGTGGATGAGATAAAGTAGCATACTAAATATAATTATGTCACTGCCGACTCGGAACACAAAGTTTTTTATTGGTAAAAACGTAAAAGTTTTACCTTATAGCCTGAACCAGTTTTCGCTTATTATAAGCTTCGTCACAGGCTGCCACTGGGAGCGCTGTTCGTCTTGTTCTTGGCGACGGCGTCGACTTTTGAAGGATCGATGTTGTTTTTTGTGTGGGGTGTGATATTTTCGAATAATACGTGTGATTTGAAATGTGTCTGTTCGTTTAGGATGTCGTTTTTTGTGTTTTAGTGTGTTTGTATATTTCCAATTGTTCAAGAGTGTCTAGTTTTTGGCCTTTTGTGTGTACGTGTAGAATATCCATGTTATTGTGGATGTTTGTGTATGTATGGTTTGCTTCAATGAGGTGGTTTGCAAAGGTGGATTCGGTAGTGGAGTGTAGTGCCTTTGTGTGTTCAGTGTATCTTTGTTTGAAGCAATGTCCTGTCTGACCTATGTAGAATATGTTGCAATCTGAGCAATTTAGTTTGTAAACAACAGGTAGATCAAATTTGTTTTGTGCTTTGTGTATGTGTTTTGATAGTGTGTGTTCTGTTTTGTTTGTAGTTTTGTAAACGATTCTGTATCCTGCTTTTTTGAATTTGTGAGCTATTTTCACTGTGGTTATTGATATATGTTAGTGTTATGAATTTGTTGTTTTCTGTCTTTGTCTGTTGTTTGTTTTGTGTAGGAGTTTTTTTTACTATTGTTCTGTTGTATCCGTTGGATTCTCCTAGATATTTTATCGTGTTTAGTTCATCTTTGTAGTCTTTTTCATCTAGTGGGATGTTGTTAAGTCTATCTATCATAGATCTGAAGGGAGCTAGTTTGTGTTGTATTGGGTGATTGGAGAAGTTGTGTATTATTGTGTCAGTTGTAGTGGGTTTGCTGTATATACTGAATTTATGTCTGTGTTCCGAGTCGCTAATGACATAATTATATTTAGTTAATCAACGGATACGTCATGGATAATGAAATCCAACAAAGTAGCATAGTAACCAAACAGGTGTACAAAATAGGCTATGGGTTAGTACAAAATGGGGCAGTGATAGAATACCTTAATGAAACAGCCTCAAAAGTGATAGTGGAAGGAGAAGATATAGAAGTTGACAATGTAAGAGTAAGAAATGCTGTTATGGGATTAAAGATCCCGGTCCAGGAGAGATTAGTAAGGAAATTCTTAAATGTGGTTGTGATAAACTTTACAATGTGTTTACTTGTATAATAAATAAGTATATGAATAGACATATTATACCCAAGGATTGGAAAATGGCTTATATCTCATTTATTAATACAAAAAGGTGATAAAAAGGTAAGTTCAAATTATAGAGGAATATCAGTCACCAGTAGACTACATTAAATTGGGCATATGGAAGAATCCTAAAGCATTTAACAGAAGAGGAGTACAGGGAAAATGAGGAAGAAGAGCAAAGTGGATTTCGAGTTGGGAAGACGTGTACCGACAACGTGTTCTGTTCAAAGCAACTGATTGAGAAGAATGTGAATACGAATCAAGAAATTCATCTGGTGTTTACAGATTTTCACAAAGCTTATGGCGCCGTACTGTTTAATTTATGGAAAGTGCTTGCTCGAAGTATAAATTGTTATCTTTGTGGAAATTCTAATGAATTTGGGTTTTTTTTTCTGCCTGTTTTACTCGTAGTATTTTGTTTTAACTACAATTGTAGTGGTTAGTGCTACATTGATTTCCTGCGTATTTCCATACTTTCGTTGCGAATCACGAAAGTGCACATCAAGTCATTAAGATTGTCAGTCGTATAGACGGTGGTAAGATGTTACTAAGGGTATACACGTTATACGAAAAACAAAATTTCTTGAGTAAAAAAGTTCATAAACTTAAAAAAAAACATCTTTGTGTAAGAAAAAATTAAAATCTTAGTTGAAATAGTAGCGAAATGAGCCATTAAATATATTTTTTTTGTTTAGGGTAAAAATGTGGCACGAGAAAATTAGTTCGTATTTATTTGTAAAGTATTTATTTTTACAAAATCCGTATGTTTTGAAACGAGAAAATGTATCAAGAGCAGAAATTTTGTTTGTACTAAAACATTACTGTGATAGAACCGCTTATAACTACTGCTTTCCGATAATGTTGTCTATATTTTATTTAGAACTGGTGCAAACATAGAACAATTAAAGTTGTATTTAACAACAGCCAGCTTCATGTGTTTTAGCTCCCGTTTATTGTTTAGCTTCTTTATTTTCTTACTTTTTATTAGAAAAGTTTTTGATGTTAGTAGCACAAACATAAGTTCATGACGTCCATGCGATGAAATTTAGAGATTGGAAAATGTTTTATAAATAAAAACATACAAGGCATTGTTGCTAAAATTCCTTCCCGGGCTGTTTGGTCGTGGTCCATTATTTTCTGCAAAACAGACGTTTCTGCAGTGCCATCGACTGCCATCTTCAGTGTAAAATCGAGTTGTTGCGCTAACGTAAGGTGGTAAACGTTAGTGACCACAGTACTGTGATTAAGGCTGGTGCTAACGTCTACTATCTTACGTTAGCGTGACTCGACTTTACACTGAAGGTGGCAGACGATGGCGCAGCCGAAACGTCTATTTTTGTAGAACACAATGGATCACGGCCGAACAGCCCGGGAAGGAATTTTAACATCATTGACTCCGGCCGTGTAGGCCTACGAGTAGACTACATACAAGGCCTTGTCACACCACGTTTTATCGGTATAACACCTCATTTATACTTCCAGGCGACGGGTGGCAGGTGGCAGGTGATAAAGAGGTAGGCGTCAGGTGGTGCAGCATTTTGTACTTCAGGCTACGGTCGAGCCACTACACAAGAGATGCCGTTTGGAACACGTCAAATGTTTCTCATGCTAGAAGATGATAATGAAGTGTAGGATAGGAGGAGGAAATGTTGTGTTCATCCGATCAACGAGTTGCGTGAAGCATTTGGTGAATTTCACCATCTGTATTTTGACTTGAGACAACACCAATCAAGTTTTTCCAACAGATGAGAATGTCTGTTGATACTTTCGACTTCATTTTAGCAAAGGTGGAAGGAAAAATGAGGTAAAAGAGAACTTGTAAATTACCAATTACTCCTCCTGAAAAGCTTATGTAACTCTAAGGTAAATTAAAATAATTTATATAACAATTAAGTAATAAATTAACAATTAATTAATTCATTCATTTAACAATTAAGTAAGAATCGTATATTCTTAGTGCTTGTAGCCAGCAATAAAACAACCAATACGTTTTCGCATAATATGTATTTTATTTTCTTAAACAAATGTCGTACTTTCTTAAACAAGTAATTTTTCATGAATTACAAACATTTAACAGACAGGGATACATCGAATAATTTGTAGATAATATTTGTATAGGGTAAGCTCACCAACTCCGTGATATTACGGATATTAGCTTACAGCTACAAAATCTGTTTATTAAAAATATTTTAATAAGTTCAGAGTGTTCCTAGAATTGTGTATTTAGAGTACATAAAATGTAATAATGAATCTTTCTTAATTTCTGTAAAAAAAAATGTATTCACCTTTATTCATCAACGGTGCAGTTTCCTTCCAACTTTTCTCCACCACATCCATGTTTTTGTGATTCGGGTCTGCATCATTCCAAAATGCAGGACTTGTCTGCACGTCATTATTTCGACACGAGAGAACACATGTAAATGCCAAAAAGCGCGGGAGACGTCGCCTGTATCTGTGACAAAATACAGCGACAGGTGGTGAGAGGTAGCGTCACCGAGGAATCACATGTCACTTTGCAGAAGTATATCAACAATGTACCACAGCTGCGGGTGACGTCACCCGTCGCCTACCGCTTGCCACCCATCGCCTGCCACCTGGAAGTATAAATGAGGTACGTAATATTTTCGACATCTATCCATAGCATATGATGTTAGCTTAACACCGCTGAATCGGTTACAGTTTTGTATCAGTTGGAAGTAGAGCGACACCATTTGGCGTGTTTTCGTTATCACATCAAACTATTACTTCTTTAGTAAACATTTCGAATCAAGCGTTATTAGGAAGGTTAGATTCAGAGGGACACACTGAGCGGTAGACTACTTTGTATGTTTTTGAGTCGTATTATCAATGCTGAAAATGTGTTAAGAGAAAACAGAAACATTTCCCCTTGACGCTATAAAAAATTTGTCGTTTACCCCAGTCGTGTTTATTTTGTAACTTGGTTTAAATGAACACATTGTTTAACCGTAGTAAGGTGTAGAGAGTAATCAAAAGTATTCCCCTTTGACGGTGCAAAATCACTAAAGAATTAAGGCCTTGTTTAATCAGTTGTGTTAATTTTCTGTAGTGTTTTAGCCGTACAAATTGTTTAACAGTGCGCCGGCGAATTGCTTTATAATGCACAGAACTCAATTTAAATGCACAGGGCAGGCATTGGCAGCGTGCCCTCTTGTCTGAGCGCAGTGGGGTGTTACTGTACTGGCACTATGCCCGCCCTCGCTCACTCTAGTATCTGGTATTGCTTACGATTATGTGACCATAAAGGCAGTTCACCCCACTACGTCATAACGAACTTGCGTTTTGCTCCAGAGTCAGTGCTTTGTTGTGACGTTTAAAGGCAAGGTCTGTATTGTGACAAGTAGTCAAACTTTTACACGATCGAACATTCCACGAACCTCGTCAGGACCACTAGCTCTTGAGTGCTCAGCGCTGTTACTCTTCCGAGCAGTTCCTGTCCAGCTCACTTCTGTACGTACAACACAGAATAGATCTGTGATCTATTAGATCTAATGTGATCTAATAGATAATTCCTCCGTAGTGTAAAGGAACATCGTGGTCATTTTGTACTGTATCTACGAGGATTGTGTGAAGCCCGTCATCCGCTATTGCGCCACGTCCCGAGCTTCCTTCAGGACTCCCGCCGCGGACACCACGAAGTCACTGGGTATTTTAGATGTGGCCAGCTACCGGTCGAGGGTTTTCAGTTAGACAAGTCTAGCGTTAGGGTTCGCCGACGCCGAGTTCAAGATTCGCCTGACACAGACGGGTTTGACCGAAGGCACTTATAAGAGGATTGCCCTGAAAGCGGTTACAGCGGCGGTAGAACTTCTAGAAAGCGTCCGTATAGTGGCGTCCAAGGAGCGGACACGTAAGGATTCTCGGATAGTCTGGTTTGAAGTTAGGTAGTGACCTCTGCATGCCCAACGCGATCCCAGGTCCAAGAGAGACTGAAGCTTTCGCTTATGGGTAGCGCCAAACAGGGATCGCGTAGGTAACCATCGGCGACACATACATGGTGATGATAAGTTTTCCTAGGCAGCGGTTCATCGATTTGCTGGAAAGTAGGGGTCACATTTGATAAAGACGGTTAGCAGTTTTGCGGGTTACTTGTTCACAATGTGTCCGCCAGTTGAGACGTCGATCCAGGTGAAGCCCGAGGTACTTCACACCGAGAGACCGAGGCATAGTCTGTCGGGGTACTGTATCTAGTGATCTCCGTACATCTGTTGTCTCCTTGTTTGGCCAAAAGGTGTTTAACCCACTCCACAACCTCCTGCCATTGGTTTATGTCAGGAGTTTGTCTTCTCCACCTCCTTGCTTGCCAAGCTTTCAGGCCCTCCTCAGCTTCATCATTTCATCTCTTGTTGATTCGCCCTTCTCACACTCTGTGTTTCTTTCGGGTGCCTCATATACCACAGCCTTCGACCTCTAATTATTACCATTAGGCATATCAGGATCAACTTACTGTTCCTCGATTTCTGTATTTCTAAGTATTCGCCATTGACCTCATGTTAGCGTGTATATCTTATGGTTATATAATATTATTTATTACTATATGTCGTATTAATTGTTAACGTCTTTTTTGTGGTTACCAAACTACAGGTAATAAAATTATTTTTCTCGTACTTTTAATTTCGGATGTGTTTCAAATGTCTCAAAAATATTTTCTTCTCGTCCGTGCTATCATAATGAAGACAACAGAAGAAACTACGTAACGTATGAGAAGAGGGGCTGGTCGGACCACTTAACTGCCAATCGCTATAAAAATCCAGACTACAATATTGCATTACAAAGATTGAAGACGTACAGAAGGCGTGCTGAACGTGGCGCGTGATAATCGAATAAACGTCAAATAATCACATTAAGAGAATGAATGGGTGTAGGCCGTTGCCAGAACTGTAGGGCGGAGTGGGGAACATCCGGTAATACAATAATTACATTGTTGTAAGTGTAATTTGACTCGGATTAATAAAATGAATAAGTGATGGATTGGGACTCATTTACCATTAATAAACGGCAACTGGAGTTCTTCGGACAAATTTTTCGTACAAATAATAAGTACAGACTTCATCATGTTCTTGTCCAAGCCATAATCGTGCAAAGGAATCTTCCAAGACACCTAGTTTCCTCAATGGATTAACATCCAGTATATATCTTTTGTTTCATAAGTTAAAAATAGTCAGTACGATCACAAAAAAAGTTCTTGCGACTACATAACATTTCCAAATCATGAATTTTACATTACGTACAAAAGGTGGTGGTATGGCCTAGTTTAAAAATCTCAGATAGTTTGTAAAAAAATTGCGTTTTCTTCACATTAGTTATGTGACGGTTACAAGAAGGACTTGTCTGCTTGCTGGTATGTATAGAGAGACGGAAGGGGGAGAGAGAGAGAGTTGGTCGTTTCCTTTAATTACGATTATCAGTTGCAGCTAAAGAGGCCTGTTTTTTTTTTCAAAACGCTTCCTTGGAACACTAAGTTAAATTTACTGCAAAGCGGAAATGAAATAAATATTACCGTGGGTTTTTTTACAGTTTCGTAATTGTTCTTTCCCTCGTCGTAAAACATGATGTTCTGTTTCAGATATATTGCATTCATTTGTTGTAATGTGCACCACGTGTCTTTCCAGCTGGGTAAGTCATTAACTTCTGTCTCGTTATTGTTAACGCACCCGTGTTGACCATCACCGTTTCTATCTAGTTTTGGTTTCTCGACGGCGTCCTGCCGTAAATTGTGTGTGTGTGTGTGTGTGTGTGTGTGCGCGCGCGCGTGTGTGTGTGAAGGTGTTCAGAAAAGAATTATTTAACAGGTTACATTCCTATTTTCATATAAAAGATTCATAACCTTTTTTTTCTTGAGGCGTAGGCCTACTTCTTCGCGAGCAATCTTAACGTTCGAACTGAATCCAAACTTGAGAGTTCCATTGACCACAGTTGGTTCCTTCATAGAACCACGACTCCCTCATGTCCCTTGGATAGTACACTACCTCTTTTTTCAATGTGACTAAAGAAGCCTGCCGCCGTTAGTCGTACTATGTATCCTACATAGTTCCATTTGAGTCGGTACACTACGCTGCATGATATCTGTTGTTCTTGTTCGTCGATGAAGTTGTTAATTCGAGATGTTCTCGACAACTGGATACAACTTGGTGCACGCGCACGTGGACCTACTGTTTCTGTCTGTCGTGGGAGTAGTGGTAAATTTTCGTCAGTGACTGAAGAAAATTACGTATTCTTTTTCATGGGTTACGCACACTGTTAGGCAACGACGAATTACCTCTGTACTGTACCTACTGTACTTTGCGAGGTTTTCATATACTGTGCGTTTTAGATTCATTCATCGCAAGTCACATCTCACGTTCCTCGTTGTCAGATTTAGGATTGCAACGGAAACAAGTAAATTATCGATTTTTAAAGTTGCCAAGTATTCTAATCGACACGATGAATTACTTCAAGTCCTAAGTCGTCATTTATCATTCATTCCTTTAATTAATGGCTTTCCTTCAAAGTCTATTTCATCGAACAATTCGAAGAGATAGTGACTCGTGCCTGTACGATTCGAAACTACATTTTCTTTGCCGACAGTTCGCACTTGATAAGCATATAAGTATTGTTGATCATGCAATCGCTTCCCTACCACATTTAGTCTTCTAGATCGTCGCATCTCATTATGTTACCGAACTGCTGTTATCTTCTGACCACAAACAAATATTGCTCTGCACTACCTTTTTCTCATTCCGTCTCTTTTTCGGCTTTAGAGGGCTATTGGTAGCTGAGAGTGTCTAACAGTAGGTAAGTTATTGAGCACCAGAGAAACCGATAATCGCAAACTTTAATAACACTTTTATAAAACACTCGCCCTTCTGTATTACAATAGTTCTAGTTAGTTATGAACTGTCCAATACACACAGTCACTACAAATAATAAGTGTCATCCACTTACAACTATTAGCACACAAATAAACACTTAACACGTGTAATTTTCGTTAAATACCGCTAACCAATATCGCGCTGATTAACCCTTTATTCGGTTCGAAGGGGTATCGCTGATTTAATGCGCAGAAACTCGCAACACTCAACAACACTAACTCCAAATCGTCTGTTCCGTAGTGTTCCGTGTCTCCAAGGCACAGAACTGCCGAGAATTTGCTACACATTACCAGAGCGACACTTCAACCAAACCTTCCGTTGCTAATGTTGTTCGCGAGGAATTCGGCTTGTAATCACGGCAGTCGAGTAGCCTGTCAAAGGCGCAGAAGAATCGGTAAATTTGTTTTATTTTTCAATTTCAATTGTACACATATTTCTAATGTTCATGGTTACTACTCATTAGAAAACAGATAATTTCCTTAAAGGCAACATGTTAAGGATTTGTTACATTTATCGAAATAAATGTAATTTAATGAAAAATTGAACACACTTATTAATGAACCATTTTGGTTATTAATTGAACCATCGTACGTGAACATGCATCGTATACAAATTTTGTATGCCTATTTAAGGTTCAAAAGTACCGTAGCTACTGAAACCGGGTAATACATCTTTTTTTTTATTTTTAAAATCAGAATAAAACTGCCTAGTTTATTAAAAGATCCAATATTCAGAATTTAAGATTTTATTATATGAACAAAAGTATCAATAAAACATTAAACAGTTAATGGTATTTTATTTTCTTAGTTCTGTTCTTTGTAGTTTTACTAAAATATATAATTATTGCAGAAACATAATTGTACAATTCTTTCAGAGTTCTGGGACATGTATACCGTGTACAATAATAATAATAATAATAATAAATCGGTTCCATGGAACTGAAGCAAACATTTATTTGGTGTTAGCGTCATTCAACGAAAGGTAGGCCTATTCTGTGGCATCATCAAATACTGTAATTTCAGTTACTCGGTTAAAATCAGGATGTAACTCGTTCCCTGCTTATCCATGTTGTTTCATGTTTCATTATAGACAAGTAGTAATTGTCAATGTTGCGATGTATACTTCCATCCCTGTTCCACGCGCGCGCGCGTACGTGTTTAGAGTACGGACTCCATCGTGTTCTTCGTCTTGATCGTTCAAGCCATTGTTAGACTCAAGATAGCCCCATTCACTGATATACCCATTCAAAATCGAAAAGTAGCTTTGTAAATGTGTATGTTTACAATGCCATAAGAAGGAAACTCGAGTCCATTTGCAAACAATAGGCGATTAACGTCGGAAACCAGAACTGTGCTGTCATTGTTGAACATATAAACAGCTGCTCGTTTCCTCTATAAAAAAAATCAGAATAGTGTAGAATTCTAATTGGAATATTTTGTTATGACATAAATTATTAAACTGGGTTAATGCGTTTTCACTTTGTTTAAACATACAATTAATTTGTCTTACATTTAAAGCACATTCTTAGACAGTAATTAAAAATTAAAATTAAATTAGACCCTTTGCTTTTTATAATTTTGTTTTCATACTTTTGGTAATTAAAACGAATCTCTTATGAGGCATATATGAAATTACTTACCGGTAGTCGTTTTAAAATTCGTAAACAGCTGCTCGTTTCCTCTACAAAAAAAATCAGAATAGTGTAGAATTCTAATTGGAATATTTTGTTATGACATAAATTATTAAACTGGGTTAATGCGTTTTCACTGTCTGGGTTAAGCGCAATATTGTCTTTTGTTAGAATTTAAGCTACAGTAAGTGCAGTTACTATTATTTTTTAATGCACAAAAGAATTTTGTGACTGTTTAGTCTAGATTATGGTCGTTCTTTATTTTTTAATTTTTTTTTTAATTCCTTGCCGTTTCCTGATGGGAAATCCTCTAAATGCCTTTTACGTCTATTAAAACATTTTCAAAATCGCGGATTTTGGGGGCTGTAACCGTTGGTGTGTCAATAACGCATCATGTTTTTTTCTGTAGGAGGAGAACAAAACTAATCGTTCTTTTTTCATCGTCTGTAACTTGTTTGAAACTCCTCGCCAGCCTCGTGTACCCTCTTCACAACTTTTCACTTCTGTTACAGTTAAAATAATTAGACATGAAACAGCTGTCTGGCTGCGCTGTGTCGAAAGATCTCGCTGCGCATGCGTAGCTTTGACGGGTTGTTTTCGCACCAGTTATTTGGTGTTCCGAACAATGACGTGGATGATGTATCACATGGTAGTGAGTTATGGTTGGTCACCTCACACCCCACATCTTACACTTCCCTGCCCCCACTAATATCTGCGCGAACCGTTGCATGTCTTACTATTTAATCTGTACTTTGAACGCTCACCGTTCACAACAATTTGCTTCGTGTGATCCAATCTTCGTCCTTGTCTGATTTACTCTTCTTCTCCTTGTTAAAATCACTTAAAGGAAACAATTCTGTCTGTCTTTCGGATTCGGCCTTTCATTTGTAACATCTCACGCTGTTGTTTGTCTTTAGCTTATTTTTTTATTAAAGTAAATCCATAACTTGGTGATTTCCTGAGTTTCGATCCACTTAAATCTCAGTATTTATCTAAAACATCACAATTCAAGCATTTAAATTCTCAAAAATAGTTACTAGTTATTACAACAATTTATGTAGGAGTTATTAAAAATGATCGGTCAAGAATTAAACAATACATTTTGAAATATGTTTACATAAAACGTAAATCGAAACTTTTCTAATTTTGAGTATTGTTTATTCTATGGTAATAGATATATACACATCTGCACACATATTTTAATCGTTATTGTAGTCAGGTTAAAAATACGATAGCTCGATACAATTCTATCCTGGAACAGTTTTTAGAAAACAGTCATTTTTCTCTTTAACGAGATCTAAAACTATTTTGAGATTGAAGTAATTTAAATAACAGAAACAAAGTATGCATTACGTCAAATAACAAATATGATTAAATAATGATTAGAAGAGAACTGTAAAGGAAACCGTAATACCTTATCAAAAAATTTAGAGATCTACAGATAAAATTTATTTTCAAGAAATTCATAATAAAACAAATCGATTGAGGTCCTTTTACTTCGCAACACTTTGTACGGCATGAAATAACCTATTCTTTATGAATTAAAACACTGTATAAAATGTATTGTAATACACTGTTAGTATATACGTAGCACACATTAACCATTGACGTATACACGATTAAGATACCGCCGGATTATCATGAAACTCGGAATGTTGGAAAAGGTAGATTAAGTGTAGGCCTATATACTGCACTATAGGCCAACTCCTTACGTTTTCGGAAGGCACCTAAGAGATTAGGAGACCCTTGGCTCACGCACGCACACTGGCAGGCCGCCTAACAATAGACGGGGGCCGGCACTTGAACTGCGCTGCTATTTTTAAATACAGTTTACTATAATAAATTAAATTTTGTTATTCTGCTTAATCTTATAGTTTTGGTCGTTCCATTTAATTCAGACTGTGATTTCATTTAAAATAAGTCCAAACACGGAGTTTATATCACCATTTTCAAACGTTTTACTCTTATTTGTTTATTTTTAAATATTGTGATTGCTAAACTTTTGAGAATTATTTATGCGACTGTTATTAAAAAAATGTTATTATTAAAAACTAAGATTCCGAGCATTTAATTTACTTTTCAACTATTTTTCTGAGACACTCCCTTTGGATGCCAGAAGCCGGTTAAATGGCCCTATGGTTCGTTGTTGGAACTGCTAGCGGCCGATTAAATCGGCCCGTCAAATGACACTGAGAACTGCCAGCGGCCGATCTCGCTGGCTTTTTGTATATTCATCGTAGCGGATGCATTACTTGTAGTATCTTTTTATACTACACGTCAAATTAATTCTAAATAGTTAGGCTACTTTACCTTTTTTATACAACGCATTAAACTCGAGCTCAAAATTCAACTAAGTATATACTCGGAATGGAATTTTAAAATTAACTTTCTCTCTGCGTTCAAAGCTCTGATGCTTATTTTGCAGGCTTGAGACTGCCGATGGCCGCATTAAAAGTTATATACAAGTTTTTCAGTATTTACAAATTTACAACAATTAAAAATCAAAATTTAAATCGGAACAGTTAAAAAAAAAAAATGGCCAAGGCCGACGCCAGGAATTTTAAGATTCTCGTAATTTCGAGGTCAAGTTGTAAAATCAAAAATCAATTTGTAAAAATATTACATATTAAAGGGAGTGTCACAGAAAAACAGTTGAAAAATAAATAAGATGATCAGTAACTTAGTTTTTAATAATCATCATTTTTAATAATAGTCGCTTAGATGGTGTTCTAAAGTTTAACAATAACAATAGTTCATAATAAACAAATAAATGTAAAACATTTGAATATCGCCATAAAAACTTCGTGTTTGGACTTATTTTAAATGAAATTACAGTCTGAATTCAATGGAACAATCAAAATTAGAAGTTTAAGCAGGACAATAAAATTTAATTTATTGTAGTGGACTGTAACTAAAAAGACAGCAGCGCAAGTCAAGTGCCGGCCCCTGTCTATTGTTAGGCGGCCTGCCAGTGTGCGTGCGTGAGCCAAGTGTCTCCTAATCTCTTAGGTGCCTTCCGAAAACGTAAGGAGTAGAGGAAGTAACTACAGGATGCATTATAATTTAACAGAATTTACTATTAATTAATTCATTACTATACTAATTTATTATCAATTATAGTAATTACTATAATAATAGCCCTATATAATAAATGTGCACACTGCTTGACCATTAAGAAAATGTTTAGGGGTCCATTACACTGCGTTTTGTACGCCTTTGTTTTTAAACACCTCTTTAAATAATTTTTTCCTGAAATGTTCAATGTGTAGATGCTTTCAGCTTGCACGATTCTTCGACAGCACGTGCTGTAGGCCCTCGAGGCGCCACACCGTGTCGTATTGTAAATCAGCAGATACTCGACTCCCGCTCATTTTCGCCTTCGAATTGTTGATTATATTTTCATCTGTCATTACTTTGGTTTCCCTCCTCGCCTCCAGCTAACCCAGTTACTTATGAGTACTGTACTTGGAGCTGACAAGCCTTTTCCTCTTATCCGACTACGTTTTGGTGCGCCCAATCGTGACCTTCTGAAACGAGAGGTGACAGCGAGAAAACAAGATATATATCAGGAGCGACCGAGATGAAGACCTTAAGAAGGATACTGAAATTGACACTGCTCGATAGGAAAAAAAGCGTTGACATATGTGAAAATGCGGCATCCAAAAAATTAGTGGAGATTGGGCTCAGAGAAAGAGAGAAGAGTGGGACCGCATGTGGATCGCCTTGTCAAACAGTTATGAGGAATGACTGTCCAAGGCTCTCGCGGCCGACGTCAACTCTGATAATATTGTTCACTGCCGGGCTGTTAGGCCGTAGTCTAATACTGTTTTCAACAGACGTTTCGGGCCCACCATTGGAAGTCATCTTCAGCGTTTCAACGATTGAAAGTAACTAGCAAGATGTGCGCCAATTCCATTGCCGAACAGAATTATGAAGAAGGTACCCACCGGAAAGAGAAGCAGAGGACGTCCAAAAAGAAGATGGCGCAACGTTTTGGTGAAAACAGGCACCGGATCTGTATAAAAGAAGTGAAGAAATCTATTTCTTCTTGACGAAGAAACTTTAACGTTACGTCAGAATGAAACATACGCCTGACGCTGGATTATTACCTATACTAGCGAACGGCCGGATTACCCAAGGTGTGGTAAAATTTTATAAACACATTAATATATTTCAATTACGACTTAATCGAGCCGTATTAAGTAGGTCTAATTAGGCCCTAGTTACGGAAAGAAATGGCCAAACGTGTAGAAAAATAAAAAAATAAAATTTTTTTATACTGAACAAAAAAAAATCAATGAAAGCACCATCGGGGCGAAGTTGTTATCGCGTAATTGATTTTTAAGTCGGTTTCAATTAAATTGCGGCGCGTTTGCGGTCGAGTTTATAAATACTGTCAAATGGCGATTGCCAGTCTGTTGTAATTAGTCGTCACGGTCAGTTATTGTTTACAATGGGTTTGTGCTTCACTGCCTGCTGTTCAGATAGGAGCGATTAACAAAATTGACTTCACCCCTAGTAGTCTGAACATATGTATGTACTCACTTGCCAGCGTAATTGTTGCATAAACGTGTATAAATATTACATTTGTGTGTTAAGTTGGCAGTATCTTCTTATTGAACGAGCGAAGAGAGTTCCTAATTTTAATTCGACCGTTTGACATTTGTCTGTCTGTTTCCTGTTTGGGGTATGTCTCAATATGGGTTAACTTTTGAACGCATTAAGGAGTTTTTCTAAAACGTGGCATGCGTAATTCATACTTTTACCCCTACAGAATCGCATTGTTTTTAGATTGACCCCCCTCCCTAAAATAGGCAAAAATCCGAGAGGTCAAAACTTCGCAGAAGTCCGTGTAAGGTATCAAATTAAAATATGAATGTAACGTTAATTTTTTGAAATTTTAATATTTTAGGACACTATGGCCCCAAAATTGGGGCAAAACTTTGGTAAAATTGCAAGTTCCAAGTGGGATATCAAATTAAGTAGGATTCTAACGAAAATGTGAATATAGTGTGCAGTTTAAAAAATTTTAAAATTGTTTGGCTCTACGGCTCAAAAATGGGATCAGAAATTTACAAAAATTGTCAGACTTAAGGGGACACGGATCAGATTATTTTAATTTTTTTTGCGTTTATTGTATTATTGCTCTACAATGTTTAGTTTGCTAAACAAAAAATGTATGGTAGTCGGGATTTAGAATTGAAATGATGTAAGTACCTATAATAAATGTAATTAAAATAACATTATCATGCCTAGTAGGCTAGTAAATAAAGCGCGACAAAGAGAAAGTGTACATTTAAATGGTCACATGATCTACAGAATGCTGTGACTCATTCTGGAGTTTTGTTTCATTGTCGGTCAGGCCACGCAGGGCAGTAACGGAATATTTTTCTGCGGTTTCACACGTAGAACCGCACTTTTTTTAAAGCGGTTTGTGCAACTAGAAATGCCTTCATTTAAAAGAACGAAATTTGTGGTTACGTTATTTCCGTTCCATGTCCCACCTTTTGGATGTGAAATAAATATTAAAGAGTGGTGGTTGTTGGAAAAAAAATCTGTTGTTCTGCTTCTTTGTGTACGTATATTAGGTTCTAACATGAAGCTGAAGTTAGGTTATTAGAATTCACAGCGTTAATCGAAACGGCGTCAAGCGAGACGATTATCCCTTTAGGAATCAATAGCAAAGGTTAGTTGTAAGTCAAACAGTATTTAGTAACAAAATTTACGATTTTTGCATGTAAAATATTTAGTGTAGGCTATTGTTATAAAGTGAGCTATGTGCATGGTCTGGGATAGATGGAGACAATGGATGGAGGCTTATAACGAAAAGCAAGTACATGGGCGTAAGGGTAATCTATAAGATCTAGTTGGAAACATTACTTTCCGGGCTGTTAGGCCGTGGTCTGTTCTTTGTGTGGGCAGACGTTTCGGCCCAACAATCGGAGGCCATCTTCAGTGTCGGAAACAATTGGCACGGTGTCCGCCAATTCACCCCATTGACGAGGTAGAGACTGAGGTTCCCGGTGGAAGGGCAGACACCGTGCCAATTGTTTCCGACACTGAAGATGACCTCCGATGGTGAGGCCGAAACGTCTGTCCACACAGACAATAGTAAAGAAGAAGAAGAAGAAGAAGAAGAAGAAGAAGAAGAAGAAGAAGAAGAAGAAGAAGAAGAAGTGACGAAATGAAGTTTTGATATAAGCCAACAGTACCTATACACATATTTGTCATTAGTTCGAGTTATACAATTTTCCGCTTTCGCACTCGGCCGTGTATCGCACTCGCATTCACCGGAATACCTTAAAGAAGGAATGAAGGGTAGACTTCCGTTGCGTTATTTTTTGTTTCCGTTGTAGATTTCTTGGTAATGTCTCAGACCGTCCATCAAGTTGAACTTCCGAGAAGCTTTCACTGTTCACATCTTCATCACTTAGATCCTGGAGATCCCTTTGTCAACAAGCTGAAACGTGTTTGCCAATCCCGTCACTGTTAAATGTTGCTGCGATTCTTCCTTATCCATTTCTTCTTTTTTACGATCAAGGTAGAAGAAAGAGGAAGAGTGCCAATAAAGTCGTGAGGTATATACCCTATATATGTCTCATGTTGTGTCGCAATTGACCGCAGTAATTGTATACTTTGTAATAAAACCAAGGTATCTATAAAACAAAATAAATTATTTTATTTAAAAAATATTAAGTCTTATGTTAGTTATGGACACTGTTTGGACCAATATAACTGTATGGACCAATGGAGTAGTATGACTGTTCCATTCGAGGATTCGTTCCCCCCCCCCTCAGGCTGTGCCCATGGGAAACTATATATTTATCCTTTTTTAAACTTCGATTGTGTAATTTGTCAATAAATAAATAAATATCAATGACACGTGATTGCTTGGTAATGTGACAAAAGTGTTGTTACTATTAGTATAAAAGTAACAAATATTGTGGACTTATTTAACAGTCCTCGAGTTGCAGATTAGCTGTTAATTTACAGATATTAGCGTAACAGTGTTCTATCAGGTTTCGTATTATTTTGTGAGCTAGTGTTTATGTTTTGAACTTAACAAACTGTGAATGAAATAAACGTACTTCAAAGATAACGTAAGCATTGTGCACATCAGTTGTGCGTTCTTCAGAATTCCTGTATTAACGCCACGGAATTGTATTTTTCATTAGTGCTTTAAAAATAAATATTTTAATCAACTTCGTGCCTAAAGCTGTTACCGTACTATTGCCTGTTTGCGAAAACACACACTTCAACTCGTTCTAAGGGGCGGTTAAATTAACAGTTTTCAGTTACATAACAAATTATTTAACAGATTATGATTGGCTTTGCTGCAAACAATGAAAACCGAACTTTAAAAGCAGTTCGTGGCTTTTACGTTGGCGTTGCAGTAATAAGCGAACAGCGGTGTTTTTATTCGCTGTTTCTGTCGATATTGCTTCTCTTGCGTTGCTTCCTTCCTACTGTGAAGCGCCGAGCAAATATTTAGAGACGCTTAACTCACGAACAACATGGAAACGAATCCAACCGCCACTATTTTTTTAAAAAAACTTATGTTCGGCACTACTGGGAGGTGCATATAGTAAAGTACTGAGAAACTTATGCAATTGCTATGGTCATTTCTGTATAGAGGCAGCAAATTTGCATTTGCAGCTAACAACTTTAAAGTGCCAGTATATAAAATTATTTTGTTTAAACACGTCTCATTTTGTCCAATGCACGACATTCATTCTCTAATGATGCACATAGAAATCTGTGAAACGTGTGCGTTACACGTAAGACTTTGACACGTGCAGAAGAAAATAACTATATTTGTGATAAATGTGATGTATCTGCAAGACACGTAGGAATTTATAGCTAAAATTTAGCAGTTACTTTTATATAAATTAAATTATGTAAAAATAGTGTAATCGAGATGTTTTAACTTACGTGAGATAAGTTTGGAGCAGTATGCAGTATACTCATCGTCATCAAATTTTGAGCGGATTATATTCTGGTACTTTAGTCTTTTAGTACTAAGTATATAATAGTATTTAGTATGGAAAGTTGTTAGAAGAGGTTGTGTAATGCGTTGATTGAGTGCGTGTGTAACGCGAACCAGTGCTGGATCTAGGTTTTTTTCTTTGGGGGGGGGCAAAGATAAATTTTCCTGCCCTTTCCACCCCTCTCCATATTTTTAACTGTTAAACGTTTAAAATTTGCGTTTCGAGTGAAAAGAGAAAAAATGATTTTTAATAAATAATATTTACAGAAATTTATATACAGAATTTAAAACATTGGGTTTATTAATTAAGTTTTAATTATTTTCCAATACTTTTTAAAGAAAAATACATAACGTTGTATATTTTCAACAACTTTACCCTCTCTAGTATAGCCTAGTTAAATGATAATTTTCAAAATTCTGTGAGATGTAAACATTATAAAATATAGCAATTCAGTATAAAAACACTCTTGAAAATAATTTCACTATGTTGTTTTAAATTTAGTTTAGTTTATGTAACTGTACAGATTAAACAAATTTAATTTAATTTTGAGTTTTGATTTGTTTTAATAATATAAACTGTACACTTTTATTAGTACTAATTTAAAGTGGCACTTATCTTGCTTTTCTTTCAGCAAATGAATTTATTACATATTCGTAATTAATTGAATTAGCAATATCACTTTCTATGGATAATATTGAAAGGTTAGATAGTCTCTCTTGACACGTCGAAGATCTTAAATAGTTTTTTATCAATTTCAGTTTACTGAAGCTTCTTTCACAGCCAGCAGATGTTGTTGGAAGGGTAGAATAAATCCTCAATGCGACACAAACATTGGGGAATGCGTCACAAAGATCCCTCTTTTGAATAAAATTAAGTAGGTCAAGTGCATTGAATTCTTTGGAGTCTGTTTCAGTTACGTGGTCTCGAAAAACCAATACCTCAATGGGAAATTCATCTTCGCTTAAGTCTTCTGGATATGCAATGACCAAATTTCTTGATCGAGTTTTCAAGTCTTTGTCAGTGAGTTCCCACAGACCTCTCCCAGTCAGAAATGAAAAACTCTCGTTGAGGTTTTTGGCACTTCCCATCCTGGTTTTCAGCTCAGTCGTTATTACATCGATTACTTCTTTTATAGAATGGAAAAATCTTTCTTCAGGGGAAAATGACCTCACCTGATCTTCCATAATTCCTCTGGCAAGCGTTTCTTTTTAGGATTCCTGTGTGATGTCAAAGTTGGCTCCACGCCGATACGTTCTGCAATTTCTTTAGCAGTTTGTAACCACAATTTCTTTCCTCAAACGTTCCATCGTCTTTGTCAAACCTTTTAGCATATCAAGTGACTTCGAAAGAATTACTTCATTTTTTTGAATTTCTTTATTAACTCTATTAACTTCTTTCAATAGTTCGGCCCATGCTACCAGATACAAGAGAAATCGGAAGTCGAGAACAGCATGTAAGAGGCTTTCTGCTTCTGACTTTGTTTCAGGTGGATTCTGCCCCTCTTTCAGCAATTTTAGAGCCTCAATCACTCCATCTATGTTTTTAACAAGTGCATGAACAGCTTCAGACTTAGCGGACCATCTAGTCTGGCTTGTTCCTTTTAAGTTAGTTTTAGTATTAGTTTTCATTATTTCCCACCTTTGAGGTGAAGATACAAAAAAATGTATAAAGTCTTTGAACCACTCCAAACACGTTAGAAGTTTCAGCAGAAACTGACGATGCATTCAGTCCAACCAAATTCAGAGAATGAGCTATGCATGGAACATACACAGCCCTTGGATTAGTCTCTTGAAATCTTGCTTGCACACCCTTGTAGACACCACTCATGTTTGAACCGTTGTCATACGATTGGCCACGGCAGTTTTTTATTTCTAATCCATCTTTTTTTTAATTTACTAATAATAGTATCTGTCAAATATTCACCTGTTTTCCCACAAACTTCTAAAAAATCAATAAAGCTTTCTTTAACTTCATATTCATCTTGGTTGTTTTTCGTAACATAGCGAATGACCTGGCTCATTTGTTCTGTATGAGAAACGTCTGGGGTGCAGTCAAACATTATTGTATAACACTTAGCTTGCCAAACATCGTTGAGTATTTTATTCCGGACACAGTCACCCAACATTTCAATTACTTCATTTTGTACTGTCTTGGAAAGGTAAGACACTTGCCCTTTTTTCGTTCCTCCAATGCTGCCTTCAAAGTTGCGTTGTGTTTCGAGAGCAAAACAATCAGGTTCAAGAAATTCCCTACTCTTTAGAAGTAAACGACATTGTCAGTTTACTTTGAGTACTTTGAGTTTCTATTGTGCCTCTAAGTGGAAGAGAGTTACATGCCAGGTAGAGGATAGCATCAATAATTACACGTAAAATTTCCCTCCATTTTAATTTTTCACTTTCAATAGCATTTCCCAGTTGACTGTTAATGCCGAAATTTTCATTGTTCATTGATTTAATCAAGGTCTTCCATTTAACAAAATTTTCGTTGTGCAGTTTTAAATTTCGTGTTGGCAAAGCTTTTCTAACGCTTTTTTCCAATTCGTTAAACCGCTTGTTTGTAATGAGTACATTCCCGGTTTTAAAGTTTCAGGGCTCTTAAACAGCTTACATGGAATACAAAAAAGTGCGTTGTCCTTTTTAGAATACATTAACTAAGTCCTTTTAACTTTCTCGTTGTTGAGCAACTCTTTGTACCAAGCTGAATTTGTTAAGTGTCGACCTTCCCTTTCTGTTGACTGAAAATCGATGCATTTGGGAAAACTTGTTACCAATTTTGTCGTCTCAGCGCTTAAAAAACAACGAACACTGTCATTGATTTTGTCATGAGTAGGCCAAGTTCTTGGTTCAGACGGATCAATTGTCAATGTCACGCTTGATACAGATTCTTCTGTAGTTGAACTATTAATATGGAGGTAGTTTTCAACTCGCCTGTCTTCCAAATTCGAACAGCTAGGCTTTGAAGGATCGAATAGGACCGCATCGATAGGCTCTGCAAGAGTCGTTTCAGTTAAAGGCTCTACGAAGCCTACGCTAGCTTCATCTTCACCTTGATAATCTGAATCAGACTGGTTTTCATGTTTTAATCCGTCAGGGTCAGCGTCCTCTGTAGACTTTTTTAGCCAACTAGACATCGCTTTAGCACTTTGTTTCGCTTTTTTTAGCACGTAATTCAGCTCTCTTTCTATACTCAGCCCCCGACAGCCGTTTTCGAGGTAACATGATAATGATAATGATTGTAACGAATAGAATATATCTGAAATAAATTTATTTTCACTGGGTCACTAAACACGGACTGCAATATTCAACTCACTAACTCGCATAAACAATTACACGCACTTCCCGATCACTACTGACTGCAACTGCAGACTGACAGTGGCGTGTATTTTTGTTGTTTTGGTGAAATGGGAGCGGAAGAGGGGAAGAGGATGACTCACTCACATTTTGTTTGCATGAGAGTCCATGAGAGAAAACTTGCAATTTCGTTACACTACCGTTCGGGTTTACTCGTCTTTCGAGCCGAGACCGACGTTCGGGTATACTCGGTGTCGAGGCCCGAATATACCAGAGACAGCTCTCTTTTCTTGTTTATTAAATAAGTGCAAGTAAATTAACCGTATGACCGAATAATCGAAATGTAAAACGGTTCTTAGTTAAATACATGCATTTGTTTTTCAAATCCGTGTATAACTTCTAACGCGCGTTAATAGGTACACGCACCCAACTTTTTTTTATATTTATAATTTTTGAAGTTTTCACTTCTGTCGGCCAGTCCCCCGACTGCCAATTTTTTTTTTTTACAAATTTCGGTGGCCTGTTATGACCGATTAAATTTTTTTATTTAATTTCAATCGGTGATTTTAAAATTTTCTTCGTTTTTTTTTAATTTTTACCTACAGCTCGTTTTGCCGCCCGGGACGCTTGCCCCTTTTGCCCCCCCCCCCCTAGATCCGGCACTGACGCGAACACAGAATACAAGTGGTCTCACGGATGACGGGGAACAAGTAACACTGAAACTTTCCGCCGGGCACGGTTTGGAAACACAACACAACACACGCGCGCACGCACACACATACACACGCGCACACACACACACAGTAGTGCCGGGCCCACGCACATTACTTTTAAGCCGATTGACGATTGAGCCTTTTCCTTAATGCCCGTAAATCTCCTGCCGCAATGTCGGCTTCAAGTGGTATAGCAGAATCGTATCGTACAAAGGGATACACTTAACGAAATACCCCCAAGTACACGCTTGCTTGTTAAGTGATTTCGCCTTGTTATTGTTGTCGATAATGTCGAGATGAAAATAATTTATTTTCCTTCGCCTACAATTGTTATTTTCTCCTTTCTCTCGTTCGCCTTGACCTTGCGATTGCTTCTCAGTCTCCCTCCATCCGTTTCACAAATTGTCTTTCCAGTTTTATTTTTAACGACCAAATAAGTTGTATAACACTGCAGCATATATCGAGATATAGATCCGCCAGATTTTCACACGATTATAACGTTTATATACTTTTTGACGGTCTTAGAATCTCGATTGTGAATTACAGGAAAAATAAAATATTTTTTTTGATTCAGAACTAAAGTTTCCAGCTGCTAAAGGATACCAAATTTCATAGCTAGGTTAGAGAGCATTTATTATGCTTGTCGTGTGTGTTTATACGGCCGCTAGCAGGCCACTTATAAATTAAAGGAGTCTTTTGGTCTCCGCGGCGGGAGCTATGTTAGAAGCTCGGGACGCGGGCAACGGGCACAACCCTTTGGCAATTGGCATCGTGAGTGTTTAGTTGATTTCTCTGCAGGTGGATTTAAGTCTGGTTTTTGTAGACATTCATTACAATATCTACGTAAATTCAAAGGAATTGTAATATAATCAGTGGACTATCACCGTAAGCTAGCCGTTTGTCAAACGGTTCAGTAACATTTTCTGCCTGAGGCTTTCACGGCCGGACAACGGACAACACGTCTTCGACGGCCATCTTCAGTGCAGAAGGTACTTTTGCCTTTCTTCTGATTGGCTGGTGGTGTCAGACAACAACTTCGTGCGGACACTAAAGTTTATAAATACGGGTGTCCTACTCACAGCCACTAGCCTTAACCACAGTTCGGTGATCACTGACTACGAAACTTTTGTCTGTGTTTTGCAGCCTTCTGCAAAACTGTCGCCTTGAACCTGCTTTATCAGACAGAGACGAACAACCGCTCAGCGGTCGACCAAATGTAAATAAGTGCGCACCAACTATTGCGTATACATTACAAACGCTATTGAATTTTAACCGGTGACGACCTCCTACGAGGGATATTCTAAGATATGACGATGAAGCGTATGCTTCAAAACGCGACTTCCGTATAAAAAATGAAGTCACAAGGCGGCTTGAAAAAGGTTAGTTTGTCTATCGTTACGTTTGTCAGTCTAATCGTTAATATCCCATACGTGTCGTATACGTACGTAATTCAGTCATTCCACTTTCTTTTTAAATTTTCTAAAACGTGGGTGTTGCTAAGACATCAGACATTTTGTTTTAATTTTTCGTCCGGGAATGACGACCCCCAAAGAGATGTGACACTGGAGTTCGTGACCTGTCAAAGCCGAACATTTTCAGTGAAACATTACGTAAGGTTACGCCACTACGAAAACGTTCACCATCCCTAACCATGTTATCCGACACGACATCGAACGAAGGCTTAAAAAAAAAAAAAAAAAAAAATCCTTCCAGTTAGTGTAAATGTGTTATAGTAGAGATAACACATTGCTGTGCAGTTCATCAGGCGAAAGTGTGGTTACTGATATTGTAAAATAATCTAAAATAGGCTAATCAGAATCTCTGAGATGACATTTAAATAATAATGGGTAAGACAAAAAGCAATCTTTATTATTTTACAAAGATCCAAGTTATACAAAAACAAATAAAAACTAATAATACGAAAATTCATCATCACATCTCATTTTTTCACAGTTAACAGAAACGAAACTTTAATTAGCATTACATCTTTCCCAGAAATTCTGCAGAACCGGTAAGCGTTACGCAGAATGTAATTGTCTGCAGTCCGTACGTAGATAACGCCTTGTTTCTTCCATTGCCATGTTGAACGCAATTCTATGCTACAACGTGTCTCAGAAATTACATAAAACGGACCAGCACATAACCACCTACGCCATACGGGTGTTATCTTTAATCATAAATGATACGGGGTATTGCTTAATGATTTGCCTATTGAAACTTCGAAATATTTATATCGTAAGCAGCACTGATTCTTCTGTGTAATTTATTATCGTTCATGGACAAATAAAGGCTTTAAACTCAGAATCAAGCGCAGCAAGATAGTAATTGTACCGCATTTGTAGATACGGTTGTCCGCGTTTGTTATTTATGTGCAGCGCGACCACTGCACTTTGTTTCTTTAGATAAATCTGTTTAATATCAAGATTACAGTTATTCCGTAAGCGAAGATATTTTACAGAGTCTGAAAGAAATTCGGCGGAGGAGAGTGCGTATATGAAATTGGCCCCACGTTAGTTGCGTGACTACAAAATTTTGTTCAACGATTCAAAATACAGTGGAACTCGCGAAAAACGAGCTCGCTTATAACGAGAACTCGGATGTAACGAGCAAAAGTACGAGATTTGATTGGTTTTGTATCTTAGTAATGATAATTAAAGTCGCTTGTAACGAGTAGGAACGCATTAGAGACTTGGTTATAACGAGCATTTTATCGCAGACTTGTTCATGGGTTAAGGTCTAAAAAAGTTCTTACAATACAGCACTTTAAACATTCGTTTAAATCAGTAACGCAATTTAGTGAAACTAATAATACAAGTGATGAATTCGTGGAATATTTAAATAAATTTCAAATTTTTTTGATATCTATAGACACAAAATTACTAAACAAACAAAAATATATGACTTTTTTTAAAGTTATTTAAGTTTTGTGTGCGAAAATAATTTTGACGATTCGATTTAGAACGAAGATCAAAAAGGCAAATAAATTAGAGTGAATTTTCGTGTAATTTAAAAATAAATATTGTACATGTGGCATAAACGTTTTGCGTTTTTTGCCAGATAGCCGGGTGATTTTTGGTAAGCTTTGGTAAGTTACTTTTACTATCTTTCGCGAATGCACTATACGGCAGTATTCTGCAAAGAATGTTAGCGTCTAAAAAATGTAAAGTCTAAATTTCACTTTTAAGAGTAGAATGTAAAACATGTCAAAATTTTATTGTGCAAATTTTATAGTAGACTTTTTTCGTTGTGTGTTCGATAATCACGGTATAAAAATTCAGGTTTCCGAGTCGACAACTCGGATGTAGCGAGCACCCGGTTTTAACGAGCATATTTGTCCGGCCCCTTGGAATCTCGTTATAAGCAAGATCCACTGTATTTCATGTTTGCGTATGCTACTGTGATTTCAGTATAGCATGCAAATTGATTTTTTACTGAACAATTTGTGTTTTCCACTGAAAACCTGTTCAACAAAAACTGTATAAATTATCTGAATAAAACAGATTTGTTTTCTTGCTGCAATGTGAGGAGAGTTGGGAAACGGTTCCTGTTCTGATTCGTGCGATGCCGTTCACGTAGGTAGTGATTTGTTACACGTTAACTCTGCTTCTTCCCACGTACTTTAACTACTGTACTTCCAATAACTGTTTGTCACATCGCATCGCCCTGCCTTGAATACTGTTATTTACTTTCCAACCTTCCCCCCTTTTTGTCAACTTTTAGGTCTGGTCTCACAGTTGAATTGTTATTTTGAATTCACAGAAATTTCCTTTTTCTTCCGGTTTGTCTTTTAACATAGCCGTGTTTGTGCTTTCTAAACTGTAGAGTTTGTAAGTCTCAAAAAATATTGTGTAAGTGTGTGTACATACAATAAGAAAAAAAGTCATAAGTAGGTTTTGCTTCAACATAAGATTTATGCTGTGGCTCCGTACCATTTTGCCAGTTCAGCTAATTTATACTATAGCCTAGTTACAAGAAGGGATCTATTACGCCAAGGCTTTGGACGTTGGTCTGTTTCAGTTATCCGTGTGAATACCCAAAGCTTGAAGAGCATAACGAAAATTATAATCATGCGAGATGCAGAGTCAAAATGAATAATCGACTTGCAAGTGTTAAATGAAGATAAGAATAAAGTTTTAAAACTCTGGATAGTAGATTTTCGGTACATGGGAGATTCATCGGAAAGTCTTAAATATAGAATAGGAAAGAAAGTGTAGCAAAGAATAAGCTACAAACCTCAGGAAACGTTGGACAGATCCTCAAGGAAAGAGGACAATCTGATTAAGTCTTTCGTAGCATGGGGAAACATGTACCACAAGGAAGAGGGGCAAGGAATGATTGGAGGTTTTTCAGGCACGGCGTTGGAAGGGAAAATGAAGATTCAAGAGGGGACAGAACGAGTAAGACGTGTTTCAGAGAATAAATAAGAAGACGGTGGAAAAGACGAATTACATAGTCGAGTCATTAAATTAGCCGCATTAGCCAAATCACTCCTTTACTGGAAGGGAAGATTAATGGAAAGAGGTGTTAGGAGGCGACTAAGAAAGTTTCTTGGATCGATTAGTTACAGAGACGGGGTTTAAAATAAAAGATAAACAGGATTTCAAGCAGGGAGCTACGAAACAATTTCAGAATGTGGCGTCTCACCAAAACAGAGATTGAGGTAGCGCGGAGTATAACGAATCCTGTATTTTAAATGTGAGTATTACAGCAACGACCTAATTTCATTCTGTCTCTATGACAGAAGAGACACAGGCAAGTCTAAATCGTTAAATGCCGTTTGTCTTTGCGAATTAAACGTTCAGCCACTAATCGCCAAAATCCTAAGCTTAATCACTCGGTAAATTAATTTATCGTGTTTATTCAGTTGCCTGTCATATATTACAGCCATCACCTTCAAAATCAGGAGCGTATTTACGGGGGGAGGGGGAGGACGAACGGGACCAAGACCCCCCCTAAAAGGGTCGAAAAAGGCGACACATTTAATTAATCTCTTAATTTTTAGGCTGTTTTATTATTTTTTTCAGCTGTGTACGCTAATACAGTAGTAACGTTTTTAAATATACAGACAGGTTTATTACACTGCATTAGCGTATACGTTTGAAATACGAAATACAGGAAAATCAATTCAGTCAGTAAGTTATCGTGTAAACAACGTTTCTATAACTGGTATTTTTATTGTGCTATTACAATAGTAAGTTTACTTTTATGGGACTGTTTCACCCAATTTAAAGATACTGATTGGCTTAAGTTGTTTTTTTTTTGTATGAAGCCGGCCCAACCTCCGGACCCTCCCCCCCCAGGGTAAATTCTAGATACGCTACTGCTACAAGTACCTAGTTTTTCTTCTAAGGGTGAATATTGTAACACTATTATTTATTACGGGTTATTTAGCCACACGTTGGCTGCCAAATTTGTAACACTTCTGTAACGCCCCACGTTGTTGGACGTCAAATTTGTAACACTACGGGAATTCTCCCGTATCAATCATAAGCCTCACTGTTGGGATCGCCAAATTTGTAACAACTCAAGTTATAAATTATAATATACGGGTTATTGTTGGTTATTTTAAGGATGAGTATGTTGTCAGGGTAATGTTGGTTGAGCGCCAATTTGCAATCAGATGTTGCAAATAAAATGTATTGGTAAATTGGTAAGTAATATTATATATAGCATAAGGGTTTCTTTTTTCTTCTAAATTTCTATCTTTTTTAATCTTTTATTTAACATACTATTATGACTACTAATTCTCCGTAAGACAGATTCAAATCTGGTGCCATATTTTTCTTGTTGGGAGTGTTACCAACCTATGCTAGTTGATGAAAAAATTAACATTAGATTATATGTTGTCCCTAATATTATATACATAAGATTATTCACTAAGTAAAGAAAAGAAAACCTTTTATCTGTTGTTATTTAACTCAAATCCTTTATTCTCCTTATTAAATGGTTTTAAAAGAAAATTATAATTGTTAACAAAGTCTTGCCGGGTGTTCTTTAAATTTGCTCAGAATGGCAGCAGTTACTCCTACTTCTCAGGGCAAACCATGTTTACCTTTTAATAATTACTAAAAAAAATACAAATAAAATGGTTTTACGTTAGATCCTTTTGACTAAGGTATAAACTACAATGATCTTAGGAAAAGTACCAAAATACATGGGCTTAGAATTAAGTACAAAGTGTCTTAACGAGAGTTTATTATTAACTTCACAATGTTCTGTGTTTAGGTTATGTTGAACTACGTATTTTCAATGTTTAATACACTTTAAATGGTTATTTCACCATACATTAATAGTTTTTTCCATGAAAATAAGACTGTTCATTAATTATTTTACCAGTGAAAGTTCAAATATAATTTTAATTAAAAAGTGTAAACTGTTTCTTTGTCAAGTGTAAACTTAGGAGATTAAGGTAATTTCCTCAGTTTAGTTATTAGCAAAAATACTTCTCTTCCTGGATATGTTGAATTTGCTTCTTCATATGTTAATTGGCTTCCTTCTTTCGAATAATGGTTTACTTCTTTCTTCTAAACATTTGTTCGTGTATAATGATTTAACTTTAATTATTTTCACTGTTATTAATCTTGAAATATTTTAGATTGGTCTCTCATTTATTTATATAAACCTTTCTCGTTCAGTTCTAGTGATGGAATCCTTTTAATTAATTTTATAACATGTCTGTTGCTAAGGCCTATAACTTAGCTTTCATTGGTTTAAACTGTATCATATTAAGTTACTATGGTTCTCTGAGCCTCAAAATAAACAAACTTCTAACATCTTACATACAATTTTCTTAAAATTGTTATAACTTTTTTATATGATCTCGGATCTTCAAGATACTATTATCTTTGAATTTCTGATGGAACACTGATTGTTTTTATATCACTTTTGATTATTTTCTCTTCCATATTTCCAGAGTTACTAGTTTACACTTTTATCTATTTGTACAAAATTATTTATAATTAGTTCTTTTTTTTATACTCTTCACTTTACTAAAACTATTAGATACCATCAGTAATAACATAGTTCAACATGACATTAATTATTCTAGTTTTACCATAAACTCTTTTCCAAATTCCTTAACTATCTAGGCCTAACATACCTAGTTTCACAAAGATCTCTATTATTATAATTTTTGTACCCTTCCAGTAACATTAACATTTGTTTAAATAATATTACAGCATATATTATTTATCAACATCAAACAATTAACTACTAACAACTATTATGAAACATATGACAATTCTGATTAAACTTATGGATCCATTCCAGTTTTTACAAACATAATAAAACTGGTATTCACATGGTAAGTAGTCCCCAAAACATTGTCCTCCTTACTTACTAACTTTAATATCTCAAAATATAGCTATTAAAACATTATTTATTATTAATCACTTCCCTTATAAACATAACACAACTCTTATTAAACTTATCAATTAATCTCAATTCTCACACACACAATTCTCACATAAGTATTAACATAGTAAGTATTTATACAACATTGTCCTCCTAGTCTTACTAACTTTAATAGTTCAAACATAATTATTAGAACATTATTTAGTATTAGTCATTAGTATAAAACCTATAATTAGTAGTCCTTTAACCAAGCTACTTTATGTTTCCTGGTACTTTTCTAGGGTTTGTAAATATATTTACTCATGCAACTACACAACAAGATGATGGGAAAAATATCATGTAACAATATAAATCTCATAAGTTAATTAAGTTAATAATTATTATTGTATATTGTTACGACGGTCTACTCGATCGTCGTAGGTACAGTGGAAACAAAATAAGTACAAGACACCAATTAAGTCACTAATCACACCTTTAATTGTTACAGTAAAACAGTTCGTAATTAACAACACAGTCTCTACAACAAATCAAATGAAAATTGTTCACACGCAATAAAATGTCCACTAATATTAAAACTCAATTGTATTACAATTATACCGTCCGATTATAAAACGCAACACTTCACTAATAACTACTTGAACGTACACAGTAATAACTCGAACCGCTCTGGAAATATATCGCAGCTGTACTGAACTGAACGTCGTTGAGTACAGGTATTTATAGCCAGTCGAATATCTAGACGATTCCTAATTGCATCTTAGCGTCCGCGTCCGTATGAACTACGTAATTAACTGCGGCCTTGACACAGTCCGCACGCCCGAACGAAGCCCGGCACAGTCGAGAAGATTCTCGCAAAATGCGTCTACAAGCACGTACGCCACACACGTTACACCGAGACTCTTCTGGCACATTCGATAAACACGTAAATTGTTCTGTGACGTCGTAACAATATGTTTGTGATGTAATAGGAATATAATTTTGGTTTACTAACTTTGTTTCGTAGTAAAACGTGATTGCTTGTCGATAATGCCTCCTGCATATTGACACAGCCGATGCTTTCCAAATCACATAGAACGTAATGATGTCCTTGTTTCTTTTTCCGTAAAATAATCCAATAGACTATCTATATCGTGCAGAGGTCGGTTAACTAACCGAGAGCCCCCAGGCAGTGTCTGCTGTGCCTAAGAATTGCTTAGAAGACCTTGCCGGCCTCTTGGTGATTTCTGTCTAAATTTATAACGCTGCCATCGGTAAGATAATGGAGAGTATAAATTGAACAAACAAAATACTCGTTTTCCTTCCCTGAACTGACGTAACTGGCAACGATAGATTGTATTCTTTTCGTTGTGTTATAGTGCAAGAAATAAAATTGATGCGCGCGCGCACGTGTGAATAAGAGAAAGAGAGAAAGAGGGGAGATAGAGAGCGAGGTAGAAAGAGTGGAACTCACCGTTTTTAATTATAACGGTGTTATAGTTTATACATTTTTCGACAGTATTAATATTCGCTTCGGTAACTCGAGCTTCGGTGGACGATAGCGAGATTTATTACTATAATTCTTAATGTCGCGTCACAGTTAATCCTGTACGCTTGGCGCTTTATCAGACGGCAACACTGAATCGGAAATAGATGTGTGTGTGTGTGTGTGTGTGTGTGTGTGTGTGTGTGAGAGAGAGAGAGAGAGAGAGAGAGAGAGAGAGAGAGAGAGAGAGAGAGAGAGAGAGAGAGAGAGAGAGAGAGAGAGAGAGAGAGAGAGAGAGAGAGAGAGAATATCTGCATGTGCAACCTTAATTGTTTCACAGTGAATAAGCGATGCAGATAAAAATAACCCACCCTCACGTGTTGCGGCGTTTGAATGGAACAAGGGATGAACGACGCTATCAGTGTATTTGCACACTACCCCCACCGGTTGCTACAAATCTCCCATGTTTTCAGCTAACGTAATTAATTCAAGCCCTGCATGAAATAATGTGCCCACCTATTGTCTCAACGCGGGGGGGGGGATCAATAAACGGAACGCGTCAATGCCGACCGTGGCAAACTATTCACATCGATCCGCGTCCGTTCGATTTGTCGACCTGACCGCCGAGTCACTAAGTGGTGAAATTAATTGCTTTTTGGTCCTGAGAAATGCCGGGGATTCTCTTCTACCTACCTAACAAGTCTAGTTATTATAGGTTGTGTCGGTGATTAAGTGAACACCCGTAACCCGCAGTACTATATCAGTTTTGTCGTAATGAGTTTATAGCCGAAGCGATTAGTAAGTTATTAATGTAGTACTACAAATGTTACGTTACAGCCTTTCGCAAATGTCTTCCGCTCTGTTTTCCTCTAGCTCTTCCCATTTTATTATTTTTCAATTCGTCGTCGTCGTCATCCTTTACAGCTTAGCCCAGTACCCTGTTCCAGTCACAATGGAGTTCATCCAACTATCGTTTACGGGTCTTCCCACACTTCTCTTCCCCCTTGGATGATAGTCAAGGGCTCTGCTTGAAAATCTAGTTGGATCCGTTCTCTCTACGTGTAACCGCCACTCCGTTTTGTACCGGAAGATTTTGTCATTTAAGTTTTTAGCCATGCCTAGCTCCCTTCTAATATGATCATTTCTGATAAGACCTCTGGTACAACCCTTTACAGCTCTCAAGAACCTCATTTCTGCTCCTTGTATTCTAGATATATCGAATCCAAGTCTCACAACCATACAGTAGTTTAGGTATGGCCATTGCATTATAATATTTCAATTGGGTATCTTTCCTTGTTTTCTTCTTTAAGTGTTTAATAATACATCCACAAATCGACTGGAAGAGACCAATTTTGCTTTCAGCCTCCTTATCATCTTGATAAGTAATGCTGTATCCTAGATACTTGAAATCTGGCACCTGATCTATAGGCGAATCCTGTATGACAATCTTTGTTCTAATATGATTTGCCCCAGAAAAGCCATCACTTTTGTCTTAGATAAGGAAATTGTTTGATAGTAATCTGTTACAATCTTAATAAGATAAAACAACGATCTTTGGAGGTCATTTTCATTCTCTTGGATGATCACAAGATCGACTGCATACATTAGAATATTTAAATAAAATCCTTTTCCCAAGTATAACCCTTTGGGGGCGCCCAATTTCCATTTCCTTATGGCATCATCTGTATAGATATTAAATAAAACAGGAGAAAGACTGCAACCCTGCCGAACGCCTTGGGTTATTCCAGTGGGCTCTGATAATCTGTTGGTTTTTATCTGTATCTGCGTTCCATTATATAAACTTTTAATATAACCTCGAGATTTTTTTCATAGGTATTGTTTGTTGAGTATGCTGCACGTATTGTCAGCAGGCCAGTTATGTTCCTCCTGTAGATTACAGTTCCACGTCTTTTGTAATTTTCACATTTCTTATCTTTTCTCCTTGCAATTTATATGACTCTTCTCTTCTCAGCCAGTTTCTATTTGTAGCCTGGATTTTACTTTTCTGTACTAAATACCCACCTCCGAAATTTAGTAGAGGAGCGTAGTTGGCATAAAGGGATTGTTTAATGCTTTAAAATTCATTTGTAATCAGATTTTCTTTTCAAATACATGTAAGCTACAAGTATTAACACTGTAGCGTTTGCAATCTTTTGCGTGTTGAATTGAATATTCTGCTGTAGAAAATAAATTTTTGTGACGCCAACGCAAGTACTGTATGCAAATTTCGTAGTATATTTATTTTTCTATTGACCTATTGTGTATAACAATTTTTACCGTACCGTAACATCGTTAGGGAGTCGTCTGTAATATTTTTCGAACTGTAGTAGAACGTAGATTAATACTGATGTTTTAATAATACCGGTAATGAAAATTATTATTATAACTAACATTAATATTGCTCTTCTTTTTCCTCCTCCTCCTCCTCCTCCTCCTCCTCCTCCTCCTCCTCCTCCTCCTCCTCCTCCGCCTCATCATCATCATCATCACCTCTCCCTCACCCACCATCCACCTCCTCTGCATCCTCCTCCTCCTCCTCCTCCTTCTTCTTCTTCTTCTTCTCCTTCTCCTCCTCTTCCTGCCCATCCTCCTCCTTTTTCTTCTTCTTACTATTATTATTGTATTAACAGAAAATATTAAATATTTTTATTATCTTAGGAACGGTGTTAATTATGACTATGATATCGACAGTAAGATAACAAATTTCGAATAATTTAAGGAACTATCCATAAAATACTAAAGCGTAAGGTAGGAAAGGACACAAATCTGAAATTTGATTAGAGGACGGCCAAACTTAACCTTCTGTATGGATGTGAAAGTAGGACATTGAGAGGAAAATGAAGAAAATCAACTGATGAGGCGGAGGTGTCCTTTTACGTCGTTTGTGTTACGCGTTGTTGTCTGTTGGATAGTTTGAGGTTATACTAGAAGACTTGGGAGTCAGGAGTATCATGGATGGCATAGCAGAGAAACGGAGACAGCGCGTAGAGAGAATAACCATGGGGTGAATTCAAAAGCAGCGTTACAATATAAGCTTATAGGGCGATAAAGTGTTGGAACCCCTCGAAGGAAATAGAAAGACAGGTAAAGTACCTAATCCCCCTAAGAACAAGATTAATTACATAAATCATGAATAACCCATATCATAAACCGTTATATTATAACCCATTATAAAGTATTTGTAATAATATGATACTAAATTGTTAATTTATTTGTGTATCGGAACATCTGACAGAAAACTGACATAATTCATCATGGAATGTACTAAACGGTTAAAGTTCAAGAAAAAATCTCTATCGGGTTTAATAAAACAAAATTTTAATTTTAAGTCATGCTCTATCGAAACATTACTCCTGTAATTTATTTTTTAAGGGAAGTAACGTCGAAACGGCATGTTCATTCAGATAAGTCTATATTTGAAAATTCTATCGAATATCTCAAGGCAATTCGTGATAGCTGAGGACATTTTTTACGGTTTTGTCGCAAATGGTTGTAAACTGTCCTTTCATTCAAACACGAAGTCTAATTAATTGTTTCAGTAATATATGTACACAGTTTCAACATTTAACGCTAAGGTTGTTACTGTTATTTATTAATTTTTAGTTACTGGCACTATTTTGCAACCCACCATTGGGAACAGTTGATGGAAGATGTGTCAGTCGATTCAACTTGCCACTTATTAATATTTAAAAGCGTTCTGTACACCATTCTGCTTTTATTCTACGAGTATAGAGATTTGTATTCAATTTAGTCTAGTTGAGGCTGTAATTGCTTCGTATTAAACATCAACTTTTCCGCACAATTAGCGCAAATTAAATGCAACGAAACGAACACCGTGGTTTTCAATTGTTGCGCCTTTTACGAAGAACGCTCGTTCGGAATAGTGTATTGAGAAAACGCATTTTGTTGCGCGGGGGCTTTTGTTGTTTTCATTTTAACAGTCGCAAAACTCATTGAACAAGCATATAGTACTTATTGAGATTGATGTGGAAGGGGAGGGGAGAGCCAGCATTGTTATGCGTGAATCACAATTAAACTGTCTCCTTTTGTATGTCCCTAGTTTTTAACTTTCCCTTGGTGATTTAAATCCCCGTTTATTCTTCCTTACCCTACGCACCCCACACAAAAAATAACACACTCGCCAACGCGCCACAGACGACGCGCACGCAACAATGGTATGTACGAAGATAAGTTACACAACAATAGTAATTATTGGTTTGCGCGTGCGCACTGGGTGTTATCGACCTGCGCTGTATCGGTGAGTGGGAGCTGCGCGGAGAGGCTGCGCGCTCTGGTAGTAAAATCAATAACAGCGCGCCCTGGGATAACTCGGATAGATTGTAGTGTGTGAGTGAAATCCAAACTACGGGCAGCGTAAACTACTCGCGACTTCATTCATCTGTTTCTTTGATAACAAAATTTTTTTTACCGGCTCATCGCGGATTCGTGGTTCGGAATTTTTGTGAAAATCCAGTAAACACTGGTCGTAGAATTATACGTTTATATACATTTTTCGGGGTGTGGTAACCGCCATTAATAAAGTAATATATATTATAAAATAGGGGTTGTTTTATACCTGTTGTAACACGTTAGTGCCTGTGTTGTGTGTTTTATGGTATTAATTCGTCGTCGGCCGGATGCATGTGTTCTGTTGCTGTCGTCTGCAGTGAGTGAATGAGAGGCGTGTTGGTTGTCACTATGGTAAGTAACTGTCACTTACTGCCTTTGACTGTAGTATGCGGTTTTTATGATGATGAAGATGGCTCATACACCATGCCGTTGACGAGATTTTGCCTAGAATGCATGTGACATAATAGGCATGGCGATTTTGATTTATTTTCATTCAGAGGTAGTTTTTTTATGTCATTGGTGCATGGCTATCGCCGAGCTTAAAGAATTTGGATTGTTATCATATTGAAACGTATGCGCGTTATGTTTGTATAGCCATGAATTTACTAGTCTTTTTTTTATCACTTTATAAACTGGTACATTCATTGTGTTACAGTTGTGCTCCCTCCTCCCTTCTCTCTCTCTCTCTCTCTCTCTCTCTCTCTCTCTCTCTCTCTCTCTCTCCCTCCCTCTCTCTCCCTCCCTCTCTCTCTCTCTCTGCTTTCTGTATTCGCGTCTGTGTCCCGAGTTGACATAATAGTGTGATATTCCAGTATTTTAATATTTAATACCGAGGCACATTTTTTGTTTATTATCTGATCTGTGATATGTGTTTGTAAGGTTAATTTAAGATCTTTACATTTAACTTCTTTAAACTGTTATATTTCAGGTTACGACGTTAGCATATTATTTTCGAGGTTACTCAAGATTTAACCCTACACTGCATGAATTTTTAATTTCAATCAAACATTTATATTATTGTTGTTATGTAATGTTATTTTTATGTAGGCCTACTACGTTCTACGGTCCCTCACACAACTACAACAATTTTATATACAAAACTGTTCCACAGCTGGAAATCTATATACTGAACCAATTTGTTAAAAAAAACAACATTCAGTAAGGGAAAAATAAACTGTCCCGGATCTGGGACCTGATGCAGTGTAGGGTTAATTATCAAATTTAACGTGAGTTAAAATCTAAGAATCTCATTCAATCACTTTGAAATACGTACGAGTTGTTACGCTGGCAAGCTTGTGTGTTTAGCCGTAAACTGTGAACGGATTATAGCAATTCAATTGTAACAAAGTTTGTAATAGTATCGGTAGCGAATAGTAGGTGCATTAATCTTATTGTGCGACCGTGTGTACTTATGATCGATCAAATATGAGTCATATTATACAGGTAGGGTCACAGTAATGCATGAGTGGGATTTGTTTGTGTAGACTTATTTTCATGTTGGAATTATTATTTCCCGGGTTGTGACAGATAGGCTCTGCCTCAGTACCGGGATGATTGGCGGACACCTTGGCAATTGTTTAATAGTGTCTGACACTGAAGATGGCCTCCGATGGTTAGACCGAAACGTCTATCTTGAACATAAGCAGCAGATCACGGCCTAACAGCCCGGCAAATAATAATTACAGCCATATTGACGCCGGCCGCCGTTAAAGCCTAAGGAATTATTTTCATGTATTTGTTTATGGTAGGTCTACGTATGTGTGTAGCCTACTTATGTATACCTTTGAACTTGTTTAAATTATGTGTGCATATTAATTTTAACGTATTTTAAAATAATTTGAGATTTACCCACTGCACGTCCGACGATTATTGGCACGCGTACATACTGTCCGTAAATACGTTTGCATAACTTAACGGTATTGAAACTGTCATGACATCAGGTCTGCACTAATGTCATTATGTTTATGTCAGAGTACGTACATTTTGGACATATCAGAGATTGTAAACGTATGATTGCGTGCGTGACTTCGGGTACCGTTGTTTGAGCGCTGATGCCAACATTCCACTGCCATTCATGAAGGGATTTTAAAAATTCCCACAACGCATAAGTCATCATATTTAGGCCAGTCATTTTAAACGCTAAAATCGCAATAATTCATGTAGTTCTAATTGTCATCATCTTGGCTTCGATTTTGATAACCAAAAAATGACTTACAAAATGGTAATAATATCCCAAAAGAATGGCATTACCACTTCTAAAAATGTTCCAAAAAATACCACAAATGTTCTAAAACTGAAGGAAAACGCCTTTCAACTCTTTAAAATAGCTGATATTCGTGTTGGCCATATAACACGTGATGTTCAGTAGAGTGAATACAATTTGCATATAACCGTATATATTAAATAATGAGAACAATAAAAATACAAATAAGTGTATTAGAGAGTGATACGCACATAAATTCGTAAACAGAGATGCTCATAAACATTTCAGACAAAATAATATTTCAGTCCTTTCTGTTTTGTACTGTACACGCAAATCTTACTTCCAGCAAAATACTCAGTTCCCATGTCGAAAATATCTGAAAAGAAGAAGGAAAACGAGAACTAGGCCTATCTCTTGGGGTAGTTGAATACAGTGTCGGAGGGGCGAAAAGATTGTAGCCTACAAAGTTACTTTGCTTCTCAGTTGCACAACAAGAGTTGGGAAACTTGGAAAGTTTTTGAGTATTCCAAGTTCAGATAGTGTTAAAATGTGTAGTCTAATACTCGTCGTAAATGCACAGAAATCGATTCAACTTTATTGAAAACTAGCCGATTTACCCAGCATTGCTCGGGTTCATAATTTATTCATAGGCTCATAGGCACCTATTCTTGTTCTAACGTTATATTACTTGTATATCGTATAATCTTCCTCATATTGTTACGTTCGCATTCTCACTGGAGGAATACTCTGTAGCGCACCTGTCATAAACTTTATTCTTATATCTGGAGAATTCTGTTGCGCGTGATGCTCCTGTTCGATTTCTAACTCTGGGAAAGGGCGAACAGCTAAATTAGTTTTCAATAAAATGTCTACAGTACTTGCACGCGCTGCGTATTTAACTGTCGTTTTGTAATTCATTGTGTTAATGTTGAAATAAGGTATTTGTTAAATTAGTGTGTCCTAAACATATTCTAACAATACAATACCTCTATAGATTTCAGCTTATCAATTTTTAAATTCAAACTGAAGCAAGCGCATTTATATTGTCTGAACACTACGATCTGAATACATTCGCTATCAAAACGTTGTTTTTCATACTCGCTTATAACTTACTTCGATCTTAACTTATCCACTTTTAAATTCAAACTGAAACAGCTCTGAATTCACGCACTATTAAGAAGTTTCTTAAGATGCATACACCACCTTCGATATCATAACCTATATCTTTATTTATAAGAACCGTTGACTCTGGCCCCGCCATCTTTCGCGGGATCCGACCTAAGACTCCCCGGGTTCCGTGGACGGACTCGAGAATGGCGCGTCGGACGACTTCCGCGTTATTCCCTACGCGGGAGGCTTCCACCTATGCCGGGGCACCGCCTCCTTTTTCCGGAATCCAGGCCGGTCGAACTCCCGCGCTAGGACTTGGTCAGAGACCTCCCCAGGGTACAGAAGGTTCTCCGAAGCCCGGGAAAGCCGTCGACATGCCGGGCGAGGAGCTGGGACTCTGGCCCGACCGTCTTTCGAGAGAACCGACCTAAGATTCCCCGGGTTCCGTGGACGGACTCCGGGGAAGGCCCGTCGGACGACTCCCGCGCTATTTCCTACGCGGGAGGCTTCTACCTATGCCGGGACACCGCCTGCTTTTTCCGACATCCAGGCCGGTCGAACTCCCGCACTAGGACTAGGTCAGAGACCTCCCCGGGGTAAGGAAGGTTCTCCGAAGCCCGGGAAAGCCGTCGACATGCCGGGCGAGGCGCTGGGACTCTGGCCCGGCCGTTGTTCGCGAGATCCGACCTAAGACTCCCCGGGTTCCGTGGACGGACTCCGGGGAAGGCCCGTCGGACGACTCCGGCGCTATTTCTTACGCGTGAGACTTCCACCGATGCTATGGCAACCAGAATCTCTTCTATTGGGTTGCCATGGTAACCAGATGTAATAGTTTTTTTAAGACCCAAAGGACCCCTCAGAGGATCGTATCGAAAAAAACACCTGTCCTATGTTGGTTCTCCTGTTGCGTAAAATATTTGGGCCAAGTTTGGTTTAAATCGGTCCAGTGGTTTAGGAGGAGATGTGGAAGACCCCAAAGGATCGTATCGAAAAAACGCCTATCCTATGTTGGTTCTCCCGTTGCGTAAAATATTTGTGCCAAGTTTGGTTGAAATCGGTCCAGTGGTTTAGGAGGAGATGTGGAAGACCCCAAAGGACCCCATCGAAAAAAAAACACCTGTCCTATGTTGGTTCTCCCGTTGCGTAAAATATTTGTGCCAAGTTTGGTTGAAATCGGTCCAGTGGTTTAGGAGGAGATGTGGAAGACCCCAAAGGACCCCATCGAAAAAAAAACACCTGTCCTATGTTGGTTCTCCTGTTGCGTAAAATATTTGGGCCAAGTTTGGTTTAAATCGGTCCAGTGGTTTAGGAGGAGATGTGGAAGACCCCAAAGGATCGTATCGAAAAAACGCCTATCCTATGTTGGTTCTCCCGTTGCGTAAAATATTTGTGCCAAGTTTGGTTGAAATCGGTCCAGTGGTTTAGGAGGAGATGTGGAAGACCCCAAAGGACCCCATCGAAAGAAAAACACCTGTCCTATGTTGGTTCTCCCGTTGCGTAAAATATTTGTGCCAAGTTTGGTTGAAATCGGTCCAGTGGTTTAGGAGATGTGGAACATACATAGATACATAGATACAATGACTTTTATTTATATTAAGATAAGACACGAGAAAAATAAAATCATGAGTATGACTAAACAGTGACGTAAATGTTGAAAAGTAGTCTAAAATAAAGAAAATTGCAAAAATATTTAAATGAAAATTCGGTCACCAATTATTTTAGATAAAATATGTTTGCACTCAGTTCTCGGTTATGAAAATGATTAGCGGTGTCACGTTAATAAAAACAGATAACGTAATAAATTACTATATTTTTTTATTACGTAATGATAACCATGCCAGCTTTAACAACTGCATTTAATTAATAACGACCTCTGTAGGTTACAAAAACGGTCAACGCCGGCGGTCCACATTCGGAAATAACACTAGACAAGGTCAGCCGTGACACGACATACACTCGTTACCGCTGAAGGTTACAGCGCGAATTATTTATTTACTGGCAAGCAAATATTTCTTGTCGATATTATTTGGCGACGTCGAATATTTTACTCGAAGCGAACTTTACAAGGCCGTGCGCTCGTCATTTGAAGCAAGGGGTTCGAGGCTCGAAGCCACGGCCGCAGGTCCAGTAATATTTTGTGTCTTGAGGTAGGAAGAAAGGACGCAGTTTTGCGTCTGTACCTTGACGTGTTGAAATCTTTCAAACGATCACATGCCAGTTCCGTTATAGGCCGGTTTTTATAGGGCGCAAACAGAAGTCGTGAGTTCGGCCATGCCTTTATATTATGTTTTTTTAAATATTCGTATAGTATTATGACTGTTTACAGAACAGGAGAGGCTGTAGTTCCGTATCCATGTCTGTTGTGGAGAATAAAAAAATTTTTAGCGAAATATTCTCTTTCTCAGGGGAAGACTGGGTGATGCGTGTTCGTATGCTCCTAATGCTTTACGAGACACGCTTTTATGTAGCTGCTCTTCTCCGTCGCATTCCTCTGGGAGGCAAGAAGGCGATATTATTCAGAAACTGGAAATAGTAGACAGAAAAATCGCGAGAGCTTTTTTGCATTCGATGTACACGTAACATGTATATAATATCTAAGATTGATTTAATCTGTACGAACCGATTCCGGCCCGTCATGGTAGACAACAAGCAGCATGAAATCGAGAATGAAAAGTAAAATTCGAATGTGTACACGGGAAGATCTATTACAGAATACATATTCCGGGTAAGGCATACCTTTGTGTATTCGTATAGGCTGCATTATGTTGGATTTACTTTAATTTCAACGAAAGCAGAAATTTGTGCAAAATGTCTGTGCAACGATATTTTGTATTTGAACAGTAGATATTGTTACAGAACTGGCGTAGGTGGTGATTTTTCCAACAGTGGAATCGTTATTTTGACTAAAAAAAATCGACACAGGTCTTACTACCGATTTTATTTAAACATCCTCATTCACTGTTAGATTAGTGATAGCTGGGCTGTTAGACTGTGATCTAATGATGTTTGTTGCAGACGTTTCGACCACACCATCGGCGGCCATCTTCAGCGCAAAAAAAATTGTCGAGAGCTGTTCGCGAATGTTCTAGCCAGTACTGAGGTAGACTATTACCGAGGGACAGGTACCGAAGATGGCCTCCGATGGTGATGCCGAAACGTATGTAACAAACATCATTAGACCACCGCCTCACAGCCCGGCTATCACTAATTTTACCAACGTTAGCGCCGGCCGTGAGAGCCTCAGATCAGATCTCATTCATGTTACGATAATTCTTGTATGTAGTTCAGGCGTGTACTAGACACAACAGATAAACAGTCTTCAAGTTAATACATTCCCAGTGATGGCTCTCAGGGGTAACTTTACGGTGGTTGTCCACACCGCACAATCATTGCCAGATAACTTATCAAGACCGTTGAAATGTAGGCTACAGGAGGTATCAAAGAATGCTGCGAAGACAGAGGAATATTTGTATTCTGCTACTGTTTGCTTTGCCTACTGTTAGTTGACTCATTACGTTTAGGCTACAGAGCCACGCGCCACTTCTAAACCACGATTTCTTGCTTAAATTAGAAGCTTGTCACATTGACAGATTCGGTAAATTCACCCCATCTTCAAAGAACTTTAACAGGGGTTGTACAGGAATGTGTGGTAAACACCTCCGATTTATTTCTTGGAAGGACCATGGCTCATTGGCCAAGTTGACTAGTGCTAATTCGACTTATAGATGATTATCGATATTGGCTATCGATATAGTGTAGTATCGGAGTACTATATGAATTTTACTAATTTAACATTAAGAAACGCTTTGGATAAAATATTACACTAAACTTTTTTCACCCAGGTGTAATAAAATACTAAGTACGACTGGCCTATTTATACCAATATGTATACTTGAAAGTACTATACCTAAGCCCGGTTACTCAAGATTTCAATGCGATCGTGAGAGCTATGCACTTCACTTATGTTTGTAGGTAGCACTGAATACAGTTCCCTTCTGGCGTTTCCAACATTCTTTCTCACAGAATTCAAATCGATTTTGGTGAAGAAATTTTCTTCACTGGGACCATTTCGTATTTCCTTATGCATCAAATTCGCACCCCGTTCCAATATTTGATTCGTTTTGCGTTTGATACTGTTTCACACGGAGTCCTGTATTGTAATTGTTTTTCATTTGTTATGATTACGTTCTCCAGTTTGAATGACATAATTGATTTCGTACGTAAATAAAACGGCACGACACCGTTTCAGAACGCAAATCCTCGTTTGGTCAAAACACCTTTAAATGTTTTCCCGTTATGCACTTGAAGTTCTGACCCCCTCACTAAACATAGACATTTTCTTAAGACGTTCTCGCACCAACCACGCTATTAAAAGTGATTTTGGAATCGTAGGCGTTTGTTTACCTATTCCAGGTAAAGGAATCTCAGTCAAACGAAATAACACCCCGAACCGCGGGGGAACCACTTTATACCTGGGGAAATCAGGAGAGTTTACCGTGTCACATTGACAGGAGCAGTATTTGGTCGCTAGTGTTCAAACAAAATTATCCTGTTTTGGTCTGTGTAAAGTTATTGTTCGGTTTTACGTACCTACGGAACAGTGGCGTATCTAGAATTCGGTCTGGGGAGGTGGTCCAGTTAATAACATTCTGAAATCAATCTCATTCAAGTAAATTGTAATAACACAATACAAATGTAATTGAAACATTGTTTAGAAGATACTTATTGCCTGAACCGATATTCCTATATTTCATATTTCAAACGTAATATACAAATGCTGTATAAAGAAACCGGTTTGTATATTTCAAAAATATTTACTACTATAGTGAAAAAATAATTAAATAGCCTAAAAAATTAAGAGATAAAAAATTCGTCAACTTTTGTCGTCACCTTTTTCCGGTCCCGTCCGCCCCCCCCCCCCGTAAATACTCTTACTGTGGGCGTATAAGAAAAGAGCAATAAGCTAAGCAATAAGGAGTGTATTTAAGCTACTTGTTTCCCGTCTAATACGCAGTCCCGGTTAACACGCCGTTTTCACGAGGACATCGAAAGTGTTTTAATGAGATTTTATATAATTGGTGTGTGTGAACGCGCGCGCGCGCACGTGTCCGTGCCTAATTTCATCATATGAATGAAAAGGGGGCATTAGTATGCACGTCCGCACAGCCGTGTTCAAATGTATTTAAGTGATTTTAAACGCGGCTGTTCAAATATAAAATTAAATTAGTTTCCCATCACTGGTGTATTAACGGCTACCAGAGTAACTTCGTGAACGAGCCCTCTCAGTCTAACACACAACTGCGCGAGCTAGCGCAGGCGCATAAATTAGGCTAATACACTTCACACTTGACGATTTTTAATCGATCGTTTTCGATTATTGAAGAGCCCCGTGAAAATATTAATTATTTTATTATTCAGTACTGCGCTTTTGGATATTGGTTATTTGTAAGCGAGTAGGCCATTTCTGTGGTACACAAAAACGGGGACACTTTCATCCCTCTCCACATGACTTTATCTAAACCTAATGTTTCAGGTTGTGATAGTACTATAAAAACAGTACTTATATTCACACGTTATTTGTTCAGTATTAAATTAATTAGCCTACAGTTCTGTATAATTATATTAGTTCTTGAAAAGTATGTACAAAAAAAGGTTTTAACAAAATTCTTATTGCATTGGTTTTTTCCAAATGTTGTTTTGGTTACCAAATGTTGTTTTTCAGATAACACGATTCCCTCTAGTCTTCGTTTTTGTCAGCTGCGGTTGTGTGATGGCCTATGTTTTAGAAGGCAGAATTCTTTAAGAACTCAGACAAGACAACATCCATTTTAACGACGAGCGTGGCCTTTAGAATGTCAGTTGATTTCAGTATAGAGTTTTAAGAGATTCAGTTCAATTATTTTATTTTTTAAGTAGGCCTATCGAAAACCGGAACATCAAAATCTCTTTATTTTTGGAGTATATCGCTAATGAAAAATGTTTTACCATATCACTGTATATTGTCTATATAGCCAGTGGCGTATCTAGAATTTTGTCTAATAACACAATAAAAACACGCACTATTAAATCATTGTCTATAAGATACTTATTGACTAATTTGATTTCTATGTTTCATATTTCAAACGTATACGCAAATACTGTGTAATAAACCTACTTGTATATTTAAAAAGTAGTTACTACTATATTAGCATGCATTACTCAAAAGTTAATGAAACATCTTAAACATTAAGAGATTAACAAAATTCCTTGTCAACTTTTTTCGACCCTCTGGGAGGGTCCAGTACCGTTTGTCCCCTCCCCCCGTAAATACACCTCTGCATATACCATAAAACATGGTAATGTGAACTATAACTATACCATTAATATAGAGATGTACTAAAGACGTTTTTCATAAGTGAAAGTAGGCTATTAGTGATTTAGGCATCGTGTGTATATTAACGGATACGGATGCATACACTTATGAAGGGTTTCACACAATCTTCTAAATGGAACTGTAAACTTCGGGCCGCTGAGAGTCGTGTTTTTATTTTAAGAACCGCAGCAGCTCTCTAGTACTCGGTGAAGTGGTTTCCTTTTAAACATTTCGCTTCGTTTGTTTTTCTCGGCGGCGCTGGCATTCGCCGCGCAGGTGGAAATAAATAACGTAAATGGGGGGGGGGGGCGAACGTTGCAAGCTGCAGCCCAGTCATACCTACAAGGTTGTTATTGTTTCCGGAAATAGAACCGTGAACGGAAACGAGCCGGCAAATATACTGTGTTTGCACGCTGCCGGTGACAGATCGACGTCGGTTTCACGCTGTTATGCACTCGGTGTTTAGGAAAACGTCACGATTAGATCGGATGTAGGTCTCCAACCGGTAGTCACACGTCCGAATCTGACGAAACGTTTTAATTTTTCGTCATAATTTCGTTTCAGTTGCTGCCGAGTCTCGCTTACCAGTTCTGAAAAAATTGAGGAAATTTATATTAATAGGTCTCTCACAACGAAGTGCAGGTGCGTATTTATGGGGGGGGCGAACGGAACCGGACCCCCCCCCAGAGGGTCGAAAAAAGTTGACGAATTTGGTTAATCTCATAATTTTTAGGTTATGTTAATATTTTTTTCACTGTGTCCTGCAACATAATAGTAACTCTTTGTTTAATATACAAACAGGTTATTACACACCATTTGCGTACAAACTTGCAATATGAAAAATAGGGAAATCAATTCAGTCATTAAGTATCTACTAAATAATGTTTCAATAACGCGTATTTTTATTGCGTTTTTATCGTTTACTTTAATGGGATTAATTTCAGGTTGTTATCACGCGTTTTCCAACCATTTTAAAGATAGTAATGTTGATTAGTCTTTACTTTTTTCCTTATGTATGAAGCCGACTCGAACGGACCCCCCCCCCCCCGGTCATATTCTAGATACGCCACTGATGAAGTGTAACGTAATACTTCAGATGTAAGTCGTTAAGAGGCCAAAATGTTTTGGCGGCGTAAACGGAATAATAAAAAAACTTATAAAATAGTATTGTGGACACTTTGTTTTCGGTTCAACAGATGTTTTTTAAAAGCGAAACACAATGTTTAATTTAATAGTGATAATAATAATGACGGGCACGACGACGACGACGATGATGATGATAGCAGTAGTAGTAGACATAACAAAGTGGCTCTCTTGGGCTTATGTAGGTGCAGATAACAACACTGAACCAAGGAAAACCGAAACACCCGGAAGATTATACTCCAAACCTGGAGAACTAATAAAAGACAAAATAAAATCTCGATTCTGTGGATAAAATTAGACTACTGTCTGACGACAAATAACTATAGGTCTACGTACAGTTAATGTTATAAAGTCGTTTTAGTTTAATTTATGAACTTTGATTAATTATTTAAGCAACATTTAATTTAGGTATTATTTCTGTTGGTTACTCCTACTGGCGGATTCGTACAGCTTTAGGCCCTATATTGTGAGTTCTTCGTTGAGTACGTTCGGTTGTTTTTTTTTCAGTTTTGTCACGAAAAGATGTTTTCGTTGTTCTAATGACATATTAGGAAAAGTTTGTATTTTCCTTTGCCCGGAATTTACGAAGTTGTACACCACTGCTATTTACACCTTTCTACTGACTCGTGGGACATCTTCGGTACATAGGCAAATCCCTGCAGTTTGGTGCTAATCTAATAGATAATACAGAAACTGATTGTTCCAACAGAGAAAAGAAAATCGTTCCAATTGATAGACTCAAAGGTCTTTATTTTTGGTAGAGATTTTTGTAGCATATCTAATAAGCATGGGAATATCGGAGTCTACGCCACCTGTTGTATACATATATAATTATTAATAATAAAAATGTAAAAGTAATTGTGGGTAAATATGAATATTTTATATTTATATAATGATCTGAATACATTAGTGTATACTGTATATTGATCTTAGATGGACGATAACGAATTGCCAATGAACGGTAACTGTAAGAATTGTTTTGTACAACCATTCTGCTTATTTCTCTCTTCTCGTGCCTGTCGTAATCGTTTGTATGAATTCTGGAAAGTGATTTCTCAACGGGTTTAATTTTGCTGACTGCTTCCCGTGTAACAGCTTTCAAGGACTCGGCTTTACCTTTGTTGCGTTGTGCGTTTGTCTCTTGTGCCCTGGTACTTCATGCTTCAACTTCATTTACACACTACGAGTCGAGTATTTCCACTCTTGACAGTCTGTAAAATCTCTCTCTCTCTCTCTCTCTCTCTCTCTCTCTCTCTCTCTCTCTCTCTGTCAGAAAATTTATGCAAGTATTGCCAGAAACAATTATTTTAAAATTTTTGAACATGCTTCAAAGTATTAACTGACTGAAAAATCTGTTTGTGTTATGAGTTTTTATGTAACAAAAGCAAATAGCTTTAACAGAAAGTATAAAAATTTTATTGTTTGACTCACGTTTTACAGAATTGTTATCCACATCATGTAAGAACGAAAGTTTTAAAGTACCAACGAATCTTGATAATAAAAATAATAAACTATTCTTGATAAATGTTTTATGTTATATTTATTATCATTTGTTTTCTTCGAGTATCCCCTTAAAACCTCAATATTTGTCATTCTATCTGTTAGTGAAATCCTACACATTCTGCTTCAGCAGCAGCGTGTTTGAAATGCCTTCAAACTGTTCTTGCACTCGTAGTCCTTGCGCACCTTTCTTCCCGTGTGGGCGTGCGTAAACGACAGATAAGCGACACACACACACACACACACACACACACACACACACGATAAAAAATTCAATTATTCTGACTTAATTTTGTTTAATAAGTCTGAAAACATCTGTTAAAGTGATTTTTTTTCTTTTGAGTACCGCACTCGATTTCAGAAGGCTATCGTCCTCTTTCTTCCTGTGGAGCGAGCAGCGATTGCCTTCTAAATATACGGGACCTACGCTTCAACGCAGATATGAAAAGATAACCATCGGATGTATAGGAATAACGTGTAGCGCTTGTGGCAGTATTTGCCAACGACATCGCATTGCTGGGTACCAACACCAACAACCTCGCCGAGAACTTGAAAGTACTAGAAGAGGAACCAGCCAAGTTGCGACTTGTCATAAATAAAGATAAAGGGGACACGAGTATCCCCGTGTCATAAGTTAAAGTCTTCTCCCCCCCCCCCCGCCATTTAACGAATGATCCTGTTGGCGGTTTCCAGTCCAGTATTTGGCACCTGTCTACTGTACCAGCACTATGTTTATTATCTGGCAGCCATTGGGCTCGACCCAGATGCTGCAGTCCTACCACGGGTGCAAAGACACCCCGCAACAACGACCCAACGCAACGCCTTTAAGGTAAATATATGATCAACACAAAGAAAAAGACCAGTTGGAGGAACGCAAGACGGTTTAAAGAATACGAACGTAGTGATCAGTTTAAATACGTTGTAGGTGTTGTAACGGAGAAGAACGAAGTGCCAACGGAAATTTAAGCGCGACTGGCGACTGAAAAAGGGGGTTATTATTACAGCTTTCAGAAGCTTCTTAGAAGCTCCTTTGTAACAAGAAAACTTAAGATGTTGGTGTATAGGAAAGTTATCAATCCGGTAGTTATGAATATTTCTGAAACATGGACCTTGACGAAAAAGAATACAAGCCTCCTTAACTACTAGGAACAGGCTTTTCTTGAAGGTTCTTTGGAAGATTTTGGGAGCCGTATGTGAGAATTACGTGTGGAGGGAGGATAAGAACCAGTGCCGAGTTAGAGGTATTTTACAATGCCCCGGCAATTGCCACCTACATAAAAGTGCGCTTGCGCAGAGTAAGATCGGTCGGGCATGTGGAGAACCAAAAAAAAAAAAAAAAATGAGCACGAAGCCAGAGGGGAGCCGCTTTGTAGGACGCCCGATGCTGTGATAGCTGGACGACTTGCATAAGTTGGGAATTCGAAAATGGAAGCGACTGGCGGCGTCGAGAGACGAATGGCTGACAAGGCCACGGATCTTAACGGGCTGTAGCGCCAATTAATTAATTAAATTAAAATTCGCTCAGTAAAATGTTTATTGTTAAAGTTTATTGGATACGTTTCCGCGGAAAGACAGCGTGACCATACGTGGTATAATCAGGTTAAACACTGCGAAACTCTCGGTTGTACTCTGGTATGAGGCGCACACATTGATAAGTACCTTGAATACGCAAGCATTAGGTTTGCATTCCACGTGTCTGACACGTGTGCTCACGAAACCGTGACAGTAAAGTGCAGTAGCTAGCTATATACATGTGTTTGTGGCTTGCTTTACGATCGGTGGTCACCTTGTAGGTCTACTGTCTGCGTGCAAAACGTAACCGCTTGTCAGCACAGACTATTTTCCTTCTTTTGGCACCGTAACATTGCGTTTATGTTTTTGAGCCAGCGTTGCAAAATGCGTTCAAAAAGCTATTACAAAGGCCCAGATTTCGTTGATAATTAAAAGTGTTTTAAAAATTACCTATAAATTGACAGGAAACGCCAGTAACTGACCTGGAAACTTGGAAAAAAGCTATGGAAGAAAAAAATTTAGTGGAAGTAAACGTTTGTTTTTAATCACGTATTAATTTTCATTAATATATTCATAACAATTTTACTATTAGCGTTTTCGACTTCGACCCTTCGTGTAAAGGGTTTAAACGGTTGTACAACATTAGGTCTACTTGAATTTTCAGCAGTGAAGCTTAAGAAGTTTGAGTAGGCCCATCTGTAATTGTTCCAAGTTCTTGTCATGTTAAAATATAGCCAGTATAGTTAATATAATCCGCGTAATCTTATTGTAATAATTAAATAATCACGCGAAGGTAAGAAAAATTTACTAAAGTAAGAATTGAAAAAATGACTGCATGAAGATGACAAAAAGTAACTCTAAAAACTACACATTATGTTAACTTTCATTTTTACTTCCATGTTCCACAAGTTAATGGAAGTATGGTGATGGCGAAAAAAATTGTTTTCGAGGAAATTATGATTCTGATTGTACTACCATCAAAACATGAAGAAAAGTCATTTATCGAAAAGTGTCCGTGTCTGTGTCTATGTGTAGAATTTTCTCTATGGCGAACGATAACTGCCGAAAATTCAAACAGAATCAAATAATATTTTTCATACGTCACTGAATTGTAGAGGACTTAAAGTCTATTGATTTTTGTTAAAATCGGTTAAGGGGAAGGGGTAGTTTACCTGCAACGTTTTATGTTTTAACAAGAGTAATTTTTTCTATGATGAACGATAACTGCCGTAAATTCATACAGAATCAAATACTTTTTGAATATGTACCTGAGTTATAGAGGACTCAAGACCTATTGATTTGGGTGAACATCGTTTAAGGGGAAGGGGTAGTTTACCTGCAACGTTTTATGTTTTAACAAGAGTAAAGTGTTTAATTTTGATAATAAAACTATCATGTAAAGAAGGTCATAATAACCCACTATAGAAAGGTAGATGAAATATCTATAAATGAAAAGGGTAGATAGTTGAAGGGGATGGGGGTAATTTTCTATAAATGAAAATGATAGTTGAAGGGGGAGGGGATGATTTTTTATATGTGTACTACGTTATCGGCAACAAAGAAGTAATTTGTTGTTAAAATTCCTTTCCGGATTATTTGGCCGTAGTCTGCAAAACCAGATGTTTCGGCAGTGGTATCGACTGCCATCATCATTGAAAATCGAGTGCGCTAACGTGAGGTGGTATACGTTAGTGACCACAGTACTGTGGTTAAGGCTGAAGAAAGAAGTAGTTTCTATGGAATATTTCATTTCGAAAATGATTTTAAATATAAATCTTCGAACATGGAAGTCATGTGCAGTTCTCCATACGGATATTTGTAATATGCTTTTAGAGACTTTTTGGTGTTCTTACTACTTTAACGTATATGTCTCTCTACCCAATTTTTTCTTTCCGTTTTCCTATGTAGGAAAATGCTTAGTGCAAAACATTTTGCAGGAAAGTGCAAAACACTTTACAGTTCACAATATCCTCTCTTCTTCTCCAGGGCTTATGTTCCTGAGCGTCACGTAAAAAAAAAACTAAAAACATTTTGGTGATCGATTTTAAGGACCAGTGTTTATTCTGTTTGTAGTAGTAATAGTAGACTCGTTACTTTCCAAACCCCTCTTTCTGTACAAAAAGGAATTTATTACGTTAAGTAGTAGGCCTAAACGTTGTATCAGTCAATGAAAACTCCCCATCTTTTTTAGAACGTGTTTCTTTGTTAGTGGAATCATTAATTTCATTCTTACATATCCAAGTTCAAACACTTCGTTCATTGCAGTAACTTTATTTCTTCATTAAATTAATTGAATTTTATAACAGATTGTACTTGGTTTTAAATTATTTCAAAAGCTTTTTTCTTATTTTACAAGTTTTTTCTGAACTAGAGTTATTATTCGTTAACAAGATCATTTTATGTTTGTGATGCAAGTTTTTTGATTTTCACAGCGGAGGTTAAGATAGTTTGATTTTTACGATTGTACGTACAGACCGGAATTACATTTTTGTATAGTGTTTGAATATTTACCTGTGATGATTTCAGACTAGTAGCATGTATACTTATGTAGTGTTTCTCGGGCGGACAGGAAGTGGACGAGACACTAACTCAGATATCTCGACCACGATATTAATAATTTTGGAAACACGCCTAATCTTTACTTAAGTGTCGGCTCAATAATTATAAACCTAATACGGAAGATGAGTTTAAACAGCTATTGTCGGAGCGTAATAGAAAAAGGCTTAATGAAGTCTATCAATCTCCCTTTTACTGAATGTCTGTTTACGAGACTGCAGAGAATTTTTTTTGTATTATAACTCTTATTATTTTACTAGCCAAAACACTTTCGTAAGGCGTCGTTTTTCTCTTCAGTTTAGAGTTAAGACGGATCATCGTCCTGCTTGTTTGTAAATGTTTTTTAGAAGAAAAATAAACAGTGGATTTATATATTTCAGTCTTTTTAACGTGCATTTTCATGTCAAATCTTTGCTCATGCATTTTCAAACGTTACAATTTTCGAAATATTCATTCTTCTGTACACTACTACTGTCCATGGGTTTGTGCTCCCGTCTGAAAGACGGAGACGCACAAGACGTGATGAAAAACGTACAGCACTTTGTGCACGCCTCCAACGCATTACGTGTTATTTTTTCAGCTTTCAGTTCTCGTTTGTAATGATCCTTTCAGACATACTTCATTCACGTTAGCGTGCGTCGTCTCACAGTTTCGCCTTTATGTACTCGTGAAGTGAGTAGTACGCGTTTTGTTTGCTGTACACAACGACCGAGCCTGCAATAGTATCCTCTCTCTCATCATGTCATGCACCCGCTTTTCCATTCATAGTTTCCAAGCCGGCTAAGATAGGATTTCGTGCTCTCCGTGCGGAATGTTATTACTACAAACAGACTTGAGTAATTTAAGAAAAACACACGTGGTTGAAAACGTAACGTTCCCCGGAATCCAAAGGGGAAAATTCTCGTCTCCACCCTCTTTAATATTGTTAAAACGATTCCTCGATTTTCTTTAGACAAAATTATTTTCTTTCCGTCTGGCAAGCGTAGTTTTATTTAAAAAATTTTTAAATATCGTTCAAGATTTATCAAATCTCGATTGTAAAGAGGGCTTAAAAAAAATGTACAGCTAAAATAATTAGACATGAAACTGCTGTCTGGTTGAGCTGTGTCAAGAGAACTCATTACGCATGCCTAGCTTTGACGCGTGTTGTCGGACCAATTATTTTGTGTTCAGAACAGCGGTGTGGAGGCGTATCACATGGTTGTGTGTCATGGTTGGTCACCTCACATTCCACATCCTACACTTGTACTGCCTTCCCTCCCGCCACTGCCATATGCGCGAACCGTTTCTTGTCGAACTGTGATATCTCCAACACTTCATCCTATATTTGCCCCCCCCCCCCAATAAGAGCCTACCAGAATCCGTCTCTGCTATAAGCATATTTGTGGTACACGCATATCCATGAAGCCGAGTCGAAAAAAGTTCTTACTGTAGTTTGTTTATTGAAGTGGATTTAAATACTTTGTAGCAGTAAATACTTTTTTCATTAATGTGGATTAAAAATCGTTTTTAAAATCACATTCGCATACACATTTACTTCCGTTAACAACAGCCAAAAAACACTGGATGATACGTAAATAGTATTTGTGAATAAGATATTTTACTTTGAATAGTATGTTTTTTTTTCAGGTACACATGTCATTTTTCCATGTGTAGTATGTTCGTGTGCTATCTCTCTGCCTGAGCACATTCCGGACTTACCACCAATTACATCGCACGATCTAATCACTATAACAAAACTCGCCTACTCTGAGCTATATCTACGCGCCGTCCGCGCTTTATATGAATCCCAGTGTGGTCGTGAATGATGCACAAACTGCACAAAGACACAAAGACTCCCGGATCTTTGCGACTTCTCTCGGTGTGTACACGAGGTTCGAAACCTATCTGGAAGGTGCTGTTTTAACATGATAATGTTCTTAGGTTGGGGGTCATTCCACAAAAATCGTCATCGAAAAACGTAACGCTTCCACACTTTCGATTCCCCACAGTCTAGAAATTTGATATGCAAGCGCATCAAGACAGAAATAATCGCTGCTGACATTGAGTTTAGCAAACGTTTTAGTGAGAATAAATTTGGTTTTACATGCTCAGTTTGTGTTCGTCTGTGGTTTGGAAATGATTTACGTAATCCACCAAACGTAATCCACATTATACGCTTCAAAAGCCTGAAAACATTTATCGTGCTTCGATGTTTCGGTTTCGTCGAAATTCTTTGAATGCTTAGGTGCATAAATAGACAAAGAGAGAGAGAGAGAGAGAGAGAGAGAGAGAGAGAGAGAGAGAGAGAGAGAGAGAGTTTGTAATTTTTTGCTCATTATATATCACATTATTATGATCATCTCATCACGTTTTATTACTAAGTCAATTTGACGTTTTAAATTTAGTTATAATAATGTAAATAAGTAAGCAATCCGATATGCGTGTAAGAATTAGTTTCAATAAGCGGCGCTACTCCGTGATTGTCAGGTGTCGCACGCAGTTTATTAAACATTTCATTTTACTACACCTATAAAGGGGTTTAGTTGAGATGCCGTTCAAAATATTGACACACAATGGCGTACAATTGACGTCCAGCGTCATATTTGGCACCCGTTTACTTTACTTACTCTTAAACGGAATTTTCTCGGAACCTACCCCTATTGTCAGAGCACGCTGCTACAGAGAATGATAGGCTACTTGCCTTTGTAATGATACAAAGTTCATTACCGGGTGGTAGAGGCCCGCCGACAGTCGTTCCTGAACAGTAAGCTGCGCCTACTCAGTGCATGAATTACCTCCATCAACAAGTAGGCTATAGCTAAGTTATCTATAGAAAAGAGAGGGAAGACTACGCGATAACAGTTCACTGTCTCACTTCCGTATTATCTCCCTCTCTTTCACACACGTGCTTCCATTGTTCTCGCCGGTCTCATTGCAGCCGATGTTCACACTATGAAACACTGTACAAGACTTTTGTGCGCATGTGCGAAGTGAATGAAAATTTTGTTTGCCTCGCAACGAGGTGTTTATACACTGCGCATCCTTAACCCACTGTTCGATTTCTATCGTCAGGTTTCTACTATGCGAACTACAAGGGGGTGCGGAGTTGAAATTGCCAATCATGTGGTACAGCTGAACAGCTGAAATAATTAGACATGAAAGAGGTGACGGAAGATCTCATTGCTCATGCGAAGCTTTGACGCCTTGTTTTTCGTCCAATCATTTGTGTTTAGAAGAACTGCATGGTTGGTGTGTCACATGGTTATGTGTCATGGTCGGTCACCTCACATCCAACTTCCTCCCCCCCCCCCCACTACGATCTGCCCTTCAACTATTTCATCTGTACCTATAGGCCTATTTGTGAAAGTCTGTGAATGCCCGACGTTGGCGGATGAAGTTGGGAGAGGAGTTTGCTCAGAAACAGCTATTTTCAAGCGAAAAAATTGTTCTGCGTTATGAAGTGCATGTAAGCCTAGATACAGGCACTAATAAATGCTTTATGTATTTAATACAGCTTTCCTATAATTGTGTTACTATATACTGTAATGATCAGTTATGTAGAATTACAGTTTCGTATTCCGCATAATAAAGCTGTAAAAAAGATATGAAACAGAAGTTAGAAACAAAAATAGAGTTTACTTAAATATTATGACACCGAAGATAGATTAGAAGCAGACCAAGTGCTCTTAAAGGATAGAGTATGGTAGCAGACATCTAACATCCTTTACACTTTCAACTGTTTAATAATCAAGGCACGGATGTATTTATCGCGTAATTACGTGTAATTTTGTACAGCGACGTTGGGTCTGGCATCCGGAGAAAATCAGACGGTCGCCGCTCCCTGCTTTTCAATATGATAAAAGCTGCTTGTTTCTGTCGTAACGGCATAATTATGGAAATTTAACTTTCGCCCACGCGTAGGTAAATTTTCACAGTGTTTACCGAGTAGGGGAGTTGGCAAACGATCCACCCTGATTTAATACACGTAGCAGAGGTTGAACTGCTCGCTGTCTTCCTTAGCTACTACACACGTTCACCGCTATCGTTGTGGAGCAGTTTGTAGTTTCGCCCTTCTGTTTGACAGTCTCTACATATATGCTATCCAACCGTAATCTGTGTAAATCATTAATTTTTCACAGTGCTAATTTAAACCCCGACTAATCGTAGAAGTAAATCCCATTCGCACACAACGCACAGGAAAATTGTCAATGAATGTAAACACTGAAAATCGCCAAAGTTTTAGCAAATATTCAGCCATAATTTGCATTTCAAGACTGGCCAAACAAGTGTGCAAATATAAATCAATAGAACACAGGTTTGTGGGTAGACTCAGGAAGAGATGGCTGTAGGAACTTTGAAGGCGAAACAGATAGGACTTTGCCTATGCCGTGATGTTAAGATGATGATGATGTTGAATATGCATTTCATGTGCCTTTACCGTTTCCTCTTCCTAAGACGGTGGCTGATCAGCGAGCACTGTTTTGTCCAACTGAAGTTTGTAGTTCGTATTCAGAATCGATGTGAAATTGTAGATCCTGTAAAACTACAACAGATGGCATGAATGTGTATCGTACGTTTTTGCGATGGGACTTCCCTACAATGATACGTTTTCCTTTGTGTGTGTTTCACGTTACTTAGGCTTTTTGTGTGTTGTTTCTAAATAAAATAGTCGCTTTTCACAGAGAAAATGAAATACTTGATAAGTCCTCTCTCTCTCTCTCTCTCTCTCTCTCTCTCTCTCTCTCTCTCTCTCTCTCTCTCTCTCTCTCTCTCTCTCTCTCTCTCTCTCTCGCACGCACGCACGCACGCGCACGCGCGCACGCACACACACACACACACACACAGACAATCACCTCACCAGGTAGTACGAAAGAGGTGTTATTTGAAGTACAGACACAGCTAACAAGGTGGAGTAAAAGGCATAGACGTGCTGTGGACCTGAATTGGAAATTATTGCCGCACAAAATGTTAGCAATATGTTTTCTCTTCTGTTATTTGTGTGTCCGGGCGATGCAGAGGGGGGTTGAATAGGACAAAATTCCTTCAGGAATGGTGAAATATTTATTCGAAAGAAAACAAAAAAGAAGACTCGAGGCAAGAACATTACTGTTTCAGTTGTTTTTTACTTCCATGTTCCATAAGGAAATGGAAATATGGTGATGGGGAAAAGTATAGTGTTCGAGATAAGGGCTGACTCCGATTGTACTACCCTCAAAACATGAAGAAAGTCATTTTCCGAAAAGTGTCTGCGTGTGGAATTTTTTCTATGGCGAACGATAACTGCCGCAAATTGAAACAGAATAAAATAATTTTTTGCATATCTGCCTGAGTTGTAGAGGACTCAAGGATTATTGATTTTGGTGAAGATCGGTTAAGGGGAAGGGGTAGTTTACCTGCAACATTTTATGTTTTAACAAGAGTAAAATACTTTGATAAATAAAGTGTCCTGAAAAGGTCATAATAATCCACTGTGGAAAGGTAGATAGAATATCTATAAATGGAAAGGGCAGTTGAAGGGGAGGGGGTAATTTTCTATAAATGAAAATGATAGTTGAAGGGAGAGGGGATAATTTTTTGTATGTGTAGGCCTACTACGTTATCGGCAACAAAGAAGTCGTTTGTTGTTTAAATTCCTTGTCGGGCTGTTTGGCCGTGTCCAATGTTTTCTGCAAAACCAGACGTTTCGCCAGTGCTATCGACTGCCATCATCAGTGAAAATCGAGTGCGCTAACGTGAGGTGGTATACGTTAGTGACCACAGTAATGTGGTTAAGGCTGAAGAAAGATGTAGTTTCTATGGAATATTTCATTTCGGAAATGATTTTAAATATAAATCTTAGAACATGGAAGTCAAGTATGGTTCTCCATACCGATATTTGTTTTAACAAACCGGTTGCATTCACTTTAATAACAACAGTAAAATAGCTGCACGCGCGCACACACACGTTACGTAGTATCTGTGTGTCGGAGTATTTCGTTTGCTATTATTTTACCGAAAAGTTTAACCGGTCTGTCCGGCGGATGTAAACCAGCTTGTTTCTGAGCCCGAATTAAATAATTAATGAAAGGAGACGTGTATGTGTGAAGCTTAAGGGTGGGGGGAGCGTCGTACAATACGGTAACTTGGGACGACACCGAGGTTTGAATATTTTATTCTTGCCGTTTTAAAACACGAACAAGCGTTTGCGAGTATGCAGACACGCACGCGTGATAGCAAAATGTCCTCTTGTGGAAATGTTACGATTAACGTGTTCGTCGTCCGTTCTACCGTCTGTTTGGTAAGAAAACAAAATTTGTCATTTTACCATTGTTTGTTTATAATGATACCGTAGATCTTCTGGAAGGGTCTGTTCCCTCTTTCCAGGATTCATGGTTGAAAAAAGTACACACAATATTACGTTAGAATATATATCTACAAGCTCGTTAATATAAACATAAATAGAAAAATAATTATTCACAAAAAACTAAGTATCAGTATTTACACAAGTCTAAGTTGTAAACAAAGTCTGCAAGTCTAACATGTACACTTGTAGTGAAAGGTCATACACATGCGTCTCTTCGCGCACTATAATATATAGTGGGCCACGCACTCACTGTCCCCTATCCACTTTCTTGTGCTCGGCGCACAAACCGTTAACCACCGTTTGGAGCTTAATGCCCGGGGGGGGGGAGTCCTGCGGCTAATTGCCTGCGCTGTTACCGGCCCCCACCTGACGAGGAGGCGGCGGAGCCCGTAAAAAATGTCTCTGCTGTCTCAGTAACAGAAGTGGGGATCACATACACAATTACTAGACAGAGAAAAATCAGGGGTTTCTCAACAGTTTATAACAAGTTCAAAAATCGCAGTGAAAAAATCACCAGAGGAACGCACCTTTACAGCAGGACAGACAACACTGATCCTACCGGGTCCAGGGGTCTGTGGGATGGGCAGAACGCGACACTCAGTTTTGTTGTTTGTGTTTACGTTCGGGTGTTCCATTGCTAAGATTAAAGCAGTATTGCGGTATATTTATGTCGTAGCTAAGTGGGCGCATTGGATGACTCGACCTAGAATCTAATCCACTACAGCGTCGAGAGGTATCTAATACAGACCAGCGCGAAACCAGCTGCGCAATCCAGCCCTAAGTTTTCTAATCTGGCACAGAAAATACGATTGTTACGATGAGAGAAGTAATACAGACGGTAACTACTTCCACTACTCTTGAGTTCTATTCTCGTACGTGCTGAACCGTGATCATTAATGGGGTATCTAGAATTAGGTAGGCCTATAGGAGGGGGGAGTCCGGTCGAGTCGGCTTCATACAAAAGAAAAAACAAGTTAAGACTAATCAACATTAGACCTGCTATCTTTAAATTGACTGAAAAACGTAGGGGGTCTAATATTATATCCTGAAATCAGTCACTGTAATAACAAAATAAAATAAGCGTTATTGAAACATTGTTTACAAGATACTTAATTGGCTTAATTCATTTTCCGATATTTCATATTTCAAACGTATACGCAAATGCTGTAAACCGATTTGTATATTTAAAAAAAAATGGTTACTACTAGCTCAGTATTAAGGTACAGAGCTGAAAAAATAATAAAACAGCCTAAAAATTAAGAGATTAACAAAAATCGTCAATTTCCTTCGATCCTCTGGAAGGGGGGGGTCCGGGTCTCGTTCGTCCGCCCCCGTAAATACGCTCTTGACGGGTACTGGAAATTTATAGTACCTTTTAGTTTGTAAAATTCCATATGTTTAAAAGAATAAATTTTTGAGTTTCATTTTACTTTCTTCCAGACTTCTCGATTTTTGTATTAGCAATTCGAACTGCAGGATTTTGGACCGGTTTCAACTCTTATGAGCATAATGTTACTACAAATTAAGGGTCCGCGAATATATTTTGCGCCATACAAAAGACCGCGAATGTGGAATGATTATCACGTAGAACACATTGTCGAAGTCTTAACATACCTGTTAGTAGTCTCTGGTGTTAGAGAACACATTAATTTGAAAGGTGTGTATAACAAATAGCCTGTCTAATTATTCGTGTATGGCAATATTTTTACCGGTTAATGTACACCACAAAGAACGGTAGCAGGCACGATATTATGCGTGTTTGATTTACTGCCTATTGTGGTGGCACTGTTTAACCCTGGTAGAGAAAAAACGGTAACAGCGCGCTCGCACATAGTCGCAGGTACTGATTTGTGGGGTTCTGTCTCCATTAGCGCGTTTCGTGAACCATTTATTAAAAGTATGGAATTATTTATTTACACACGTTATCACAGCAAACCAGTGTGTATTGCAAATATTTTCTCCAAAATAAATGTTGGTAATTTTTCAAACTTTGTCCTACGAAATTATTCCATATTAACAGAAATCGTTTTTCTCGAGGTAAGGTATTTGTTGGCAAGAAATTTATGTTTTAGAACGCCGCTTCATAGTTCGATATTCTGAGAGTGATTTTGATAGTTCACACCTGTATGGTGGATATTGCCTGTAATGTGTGTGTGTGTGTGTGGGGGGGGGGGGGGTGTAAAATTATATATTATCAAATTATAATTAATTACTTCTCCAGGTAGTTGTATCTTATTTTTTATCGTTTTAGTTGAACTGACGCACATTTCACTGACTGTATCAGTATCTTCAGAGGGTTTTAAATGAGTTACAAACGAATAATCGAATTGATTCGATTTCAAATAAAAAGTAACGAATAATCGATTTAATTCGATTTAAATTATCGATTGTTGTAATGTTTATTTACGTAATCAGCTGTTTTGACGGTTATATTGGAAATAATTAATCTTTATATTTTATTTATTTTAATAAATTTATAAGTTTAAATAGATCATATTGTTTTAATTGTAGTTGAGTGTCTTCTTTAATTAGTAAATAATTGTTATTGTGTTTGTAAATATTAAGATTTTCCAAATATTCATTTTTTGACTTTTTTGTAAGTATTTTTAATTAATATTTTAAATTAATAATACTGCAAGCAACTCGTCGAGGTACTTATAAAGAAATTATATATATGCATACATACTTTATATGCATGCATACTTTATACTTTCATTCGCAGGTTTGGATTTGTGGAAGAGTTATCATTACAGCTTTGGAAATTTAGTTAAAAAATGTCGTTACGTGTTATTAGTGTTTTAGACGATGTTTCTTCTTGATAATCCGATTGGGAGGTACGTGAAAGTTGTGAGTTTCGAGTTATATGTAGGCTATAAAGTACCAATTCCACTGTGAAGGTGTTGTTCAGGCTTCATCAACACGCTTCGTAAGTATCAACACAAGGTTTGACCTGACTCGCCCTAAAACGCGACCCGTGTTCACCACACACACCTGGACCAGTTAATCCGCTTTGTGTAAGGTTTCCACCAACAGTTTGCTGACCTGGGCGCACGACATGATGAATGAGAATGCTTAAGGAATTTTCTGTAAGTATACTTAGTTTATGGTTTCCTGTTTGTTTCGGGATAATACTCTTGTCGCACTTGCATAACGAAGGCGACACGACGTTAAAAAAGAGAATAATTCTGCATTGTAAACGTACACGTGACAGCGGTTCTTTTATTATTATTATACCACAGATCAAGAAATAAATAGCAATAAATCTTTTGTTCATAATAGGTATAATAATAAACCATTTTTATTACAAAACTATCGGAAACAATTTTGTTTTCAACCAACTCGAATAGTGATAAAAACAGGCTCCTCCTGTATCGAGGAATCAGTAAACAGAGGCCTAAAACAGGGTTGGAGTACGTTTTTGACCTACCCTTTTTAATATTTAAGTTATCGGATCACACCATACGAAGGTGGACAACAGACCCATGCGTCCGGATCGGACATGCAAATTCAGACTATCTTTTGTCTGGTGTTATCCGGCTGATGATAATGAAGACTGCTTGCACATTTCCGTATATTTCCTGAAGAGAACATACGCGGATTGTAAACTAGAAATATCTACAGACGAAACAAGACTTGTGGGTTTTCAATGATCGTCAGGGCAAAGATTGTATCAGGAGAAATTCTGGAAGAAACGCCACTTTTTTGTGTTCAGGCACAAATTTTGGTATTTGTTTTGATTTCTCCTGGAACAAAGTCAGAACGAAGAGAGCGAGGTCGTTTGAATTAGTTCAAATTAAATTTATATTTTCCTACCAATGTCTACGTTATTGCATAGTCTCTGGTTACTGACTGTGTTGTAAAATATTTGGTCTTGCGTAGTAAATACATTTGACAATATTCTAACGCGGTTCGTAAATCTTTGCGAGACAATGATCGCAGTGATTCCCAGTCTCAATCATAGCGTCGTCGAACAATACGCGGTCAGTAACGTTTTTCTATTCAGCTACACAGGAAATGCTCGCCTTTTAAGAAAATTGCGTAACTTCGTACAACAAATAAACTGTATGTAAAGTGACGTCGGCGCCTCCGCCCCTCGTTCGATCGTCGGTGACTTGACTAAACAGCAAAGATTCTGACTCATGTTGGCGTATAATTGTGTGTGTGTGTGGTAAACGTGAACATGTATCAGTGAAACAGTCATAACTATTTGCTTAGGTGCTCGTGTTGAAGGGATGAGAAAAGTCTACTAAATAGATAAAGAGTGGAGAGACTTATAACATCACACAGCACAAACAAATTGTATTGTAAATGAATGTGTAAATATAGGAACCACAATACTGTGTCATTTTATTCTGACGAAATAATGCAAATCCTACTGTTGGGAAGCATGTGCCGACTATATTATATGAGATCGTTCTGTGTAACCGACTGAATGAGATACATGCACATTTGATTAAATTAATATGGATGTATATATTTTTTTGGAAAAATATTATACGCATTCGCATAGGTTACATGTTTTATCGATATGATAATTACTAGAACTGCAATTTTCATTTGTATTACTTTATGCATCAAATTAACACTGTAGTCAGTACATACTCTCCCTCAAATATAAACATGTACGCGGGAGCTATATACTTATAGGCTACGTTATACGTGTGTGTGTGTGTGTGTGTGTGTGTGTGTGTGTGTGTGTGTGTGTGTGTGTGTTTCATTTAAATTTTCGGGAGTGGAATATGTTTTATATTGATTTCAGATCGTTTCTCTGCGTGTTTTTGTTTTGGCCTTAAAAGGGCTAAGTAGGTGTTTTGGTGCTTAGAAGGGTTAACGAAGTTGTTTTGGTCAGGGTTGGTTGACGGCGGCACCTTGTTGCCAAACGTCTTCCACTATCAAGAAGCACTGGAAGCGGACGTTTTGAGAGCCTGAAGAGGATACAGTCGAAACGTTGCATCAGGCCTTCGAAGGCCCAAACCTAGAATATGCAGTAAACAAACCGAATTCAGCATCACACGTCGGCCTACATAGTTATATAACCTTTATTACTGGAAGTACACAGCGAGCGTGGTGGGTAGTTAAAATATATAAATCGTGGTTAGTGATACTGTATCATAAGAGAATCTTAAACAATTTAAATTTGCATATAGGTATAATAAATTGGCTGGCACCAACACGGTACCAGTGTGGGAATACCTGTGAGTGTGTGCCCGCGTGTAGGCAGGTTGTCTCCTCCACGCACTAATTTCTCTTTGTTGTCATCGTCCTACCTCGATTCTCCCAAAACGTTCAGTGAATATATAATGCGAGTACTCTGCGCACTAAACTACATAGATAGCGACCAACATCCGTGCTTACAGGTATTTAGCGTCGCGGTTCTGATGCGGGTAGGTAGTCGTTACGTCAACTGCTTTTTAAATGTTAATAGGCAACAAACCCACGACGCGTTGCGTTTAAAAATAGTTGTCAGTACATTCAAAGAACGGATTCAGCCATATATTAATAATCTGTTGTTGCAAAGCTGAGATTAATTATCGCCGTTAGAAACTCAGTGTTACTTTTTTATTGTTAGTAAAACTGATAAAACCTTCCGTCGCACAAGACTGAGTAGCCTTCTTTCTTTATGAGCGAAATAATTTGTGTATAGTTTTAAAAGTGAGTCACGATTGAAAAGAAGTTATAAACATGTTTACTACATACGAGTGTAATGCTATAAAAGAGTACACTTAAGGGAAAAATAAACAAATCGATTCAGTCTCGCCAGAAAAATAATGTTACTAGTTTATACGATTCCATTAGTCGAATCGTGTGTTTGAACAACGGGATCATGCGAGTTACGACGTAGAGTACAAAAGAGGCATGGGTGTCAGCTTTAAACGATATATGAATGATGAGAATTGGAGAACAGTCTATAACAGTTTATAAAATTTCATTCGTGTATCCTTCCGTATTTTATTTCTCAGGTACCTATGAATCGTTCCACAGATGCGTCTAAATTTTGTTAGCTTACTATCCCAATCAATATCAGTTCCATAGGCCTATGAGATATTACAATCCAGGTAATTAAAATGACTAACCTTATTCAAAATCTGATTATTCACGACTATCTTAGTTCTTATAGGATACCTGCCCTGAAATGCCATCATTTTAGAGTTTGTAGCAGAGATTGTAGCCCATAGTCGTGTGTGATGCTATTAAATATCGCCCGTGGTCTTCTGTTTCCTGTGTCATTACCTTGTAATCTCCATAAAGCAATGCATTCACATGAATATTTCGCCGAAGTGATACTCCCGAGTCGACTTTAGCTGTCCTTCGCCGGAATATGTCGTCCATGTAGACATTATAAAGTGTCGGTGAAGTAAGGCACCCTCATGTTATAGTTTCACACTAAAAACTAAACATTTTTTAGTATTAACCTGATTAAAATATCTTTATTTCTTATAGCAATACAATGGCTGTGCACGCCTGTTCCGTACAAATAGAGAGACTACATTGAAGGTTACTGTAACAATGAGTGTTTTTTTAATACAGTCCTTTTCCTAGTATAAGAAGAAGAATCCAATTATTGTGTTATGCTCTGAGAATCCAAATTTCATATGCTAATATATTCAATAAATTCGATTTTTCGAAACAAAATACATGATCTACGCGTACCGTTTTGCCGAGAAAATAATGGGACGATAACAGTTGTTATCGTAAACAGGAATAATCCCGCTTCACATCTTACATTTTCTTTATAGGAAACCGATTTTCTTTATAGGAAACCGAGAGTTTCTATTTTTGAATTTTCAGTCAGTTTTCGTGAAATCGTGATTAAATTTGTAACGGAATAGCCGGATTAAGTTGGTAAGAAAAAATCGTGTTAGGTTTGATAAGAATTAAAAAAATAAAAGAGCGTAACGGGATTTACCTGATAATATGGAGCAAACATAATCAAGATGTTTCCTGTCGGTTTAAGTCTCGTATTCGACACTGGTTGCACATTTTCGTTTCACTTTTTACGCAGTTCTATTGTGCCAGTGGGTTTAAGGTGGAGAGGTGGTGTTTATAAAGCCGAAAGACACCCGTGGAGTCATAACAACGCAACGGCGTTGCAGACACATTGTAAACAAACGGCTTTATTGTTACACCGTGTTTACGCCGCCCCCGACCCTACTGCTTACGTGTGACGTTTGGATACAGAATTGTTTAATGTTGTTTGCAATATCGATCGGTAAATTGATATGAGCAAAGGTGTCTTCGAACACTAGCTACTTTCATGATGTAATGATAATAATAGACCTACAGTGTATTCCGGTTAATAGGGCCACCGGTTATTAGGGACAGCTTTATTGGGCCAATATTCAAAATACAAAAACAAAGCAGGGTTATACGAGGTGTGATTAGAAAGTTTTAAGACTGGGCTTGTGATTTCAAAATGGCAGTACTTACAGGCTATTGTGATGGATCTCCTTCAAAGTAGTCCCCTTCTGACTGAACACACCGACTCCAACGGTGTTTCCACTTTTGGAAGCATTCCTGGAAATTTTCTTTCTCATGGGTTTTAAGAACCCTCTCCGTATTTGCCTGGATGTCTTCAATTGAGTCAAATCGGTCCCATTACAGCAAAATTTTCAATTTAGGAAACAGGTAGAAGTCGGCAGGGGCTATGTCAGGGGAATAGGGGGTTGCGGAAGCACAGGAATTTTGAATTTGGCCAAAAAGTCCATGATCGAGAACGCACGATGAGCCGGTGCGTTGTCGTGGTGGAGGACCCAATTCTTGTCTCACCAGAGTGCAGGCCTTTTCTTCCGCAAATGTTCGCGCAAATGCTGAAGGACACTTTTATAGTAGTCCTGGTTGAGTGTCTGCCCCCTAGGGGCAAATTCGTGATGCACGATACCCGTAGAATCGATAAAAACCACCAAAATTGTCTTCACATGCGACCGACTTTGTCGCGCTTTTTTTGGTCGTGGCGAACTTGGACCCTTCCACTGCGATGATTGTGTCTTTGTTTCTGGGTCATACCCATAAACCCATGTTTCGTCGCTTGTAATTACCCTATTTAACAAATCTGGGTCAGTTTCGGCACGATTAACCAATTCTTAGGACACTTCAAGTCGGTATTGTTTCTGCTGGTCTGACAACAATTTCGGAATGAATTTCGCGAACACTCGACGCATGTTCAAATCTTCACTTAAAATTGACTGACCCGAGTAGAAACTTAAATTAAGTTCATTAGCCATCTCCCTAATTGTAAGTCTACGGTCAGAGCACACTAAATCGCGAACTTTCACAATGTTTTCGTTTGTTTTTGAAGTGGAAGGCCGGCCGGACCGCGGGTCATCTTCGACTAATTCGCGGCCATCTTTGAATCTGTTGAACCAGATAAAAACATTTGACCGTCTCAGACAATTATCCCCGAAAGCTGTTTGTAAGAGTTCATAAGTCTCCGAAGCTGATTTCCCAGTTTTAAAACAAAATTTGACACAAACTCGTTGCTCCGTTTTTTCATCCATTTTGCAAAATCAAAAATTCGCCAAGACCCGATCACACGACCTCACTCACCAGGATGCCACTCTCTACTGAACAAAGATGTCGCGGTGATCGTTTCACAACATTTCAACGACAAAACAAGCTTCCTCTTCCACACCCGCGGGCAAACCTAGCCCCTCCTATAGAGCAGTGGCGGCACCTGTCTTAAAACTTTCCAATCACACCAAATAAGCTTTTTTTGAGTGCATAATTTGCACGAGTAGATTAGTGAGGGCGACAAATCATAACAGTAGAGAATATTGTTAATAACAACTCAACGACATGTGTTTGCCCTTGGCGACATAATCCAACTACAGGCACTACTAGGGCCTACAATGATGTGCTGTTTAGTGTCTTTGTATCATTCCCTTCGACCTGGTAGACCTAACGCACGATGGAAAAAAGTCCGCTGGACTTCCTTAATTTTATGAAAAATTCTTGAAGACAATGAAAACAACCCTGTGCAAGAATTGGAAATTTGTTCAACCTTTGTAGAGTTACAGTCATTAAAAAGAAAACGCAAATGCAAACTGGACTGATTCTTTTTTATTTGAAAATAATCACAGGTATGTGACTTCATTTTCTGAAAAATAGGCGTATTCATGCTATTCCATTATGCTGTAACAATAGTATTATTATAAATTTATTCCTCTATCTCCTTAGACGTACTTCGTTAGTAACAAATCTTATGACTGCGCTGTTTAACTGCAGTTAAGAGTTATGTTTGGTTTTCCGTTATTCAGAAATTTCGGTTTGTAGGGATTAATTTTTAGAATTTCGGATAATAGAGCTAGCCGCTTAATTGGGCCAACTTGATATGGTTCCGATGTGTCCCGATAAAGCGGAATCCACTTTAATAATAATGACGATATAATGATAATTGTAGTCGTCGCCGTCATCATCATCGCCAGTAGGCTACTATCATAATACTTGTGGAAATGCTTTTGCTATACAACTATCATTGTTCAATTTTTATAAGATGATTAGCTTATTACGCGTAGGCCCTAATCTTACCAAATCACTGACAAACACCGTCTTAGATAGATCAGTGTTATCATACGACAACATAAAAGGGAGGAGAATTATGTAACCACTTCTACATTATATGCGCGGCGTTTTCGTAAAGCACGAGGTACTAAAAGTAGACAATAAATGAATATAGACAGTTACGAGAAGAATTCTCTCTATGTGTCATCTGTCTCCTGACTGATTTGATGCGGTCGTCCAGCTCCTGTCTTGACCCATGTCTTCATCTACAACATCCCACACCGTGAACAATCCGCCTCAGATACTTTAGTCTTTGCTTTCCCATGTCGCGCCTTCCACCACCAATGCAGTTAGTCATAAATATCTTAACCAGTGCCCGGCCCTATCTCGTTGTTGTTCTGCACGAACTTCTCTATTCTCCAATTATTCCAATAAAAAAGAAAAGAAAATTGAAAATAGAATTAATTTTAAAACATACTTCGTGGATCAAGAAATATTTGATTATATATAAGTTTGGTCGCAGTATGAATACCACCTCCACCAACACCAGCATCATTATCATCGTCAACCGCCACCTTGTAACAACCAAAAAATAAAAAATTTTTTAGTATGATCGAAAAGACGTTACTTACAGCAAGACACCCCTACACGGGCCACGAGCAATAAATAAAGAACAGTGTAACGATGTGTCAAGTGAACGTTTGCTTCGGACAATACGAATACGCTTCACATAACTTTACAATGGGGAATAAGGTTGACCGTGACAGACTCGACTCAACCGAGATTTACAGCCTGCAACACGCAAGATAAAAAGAAACTATGTCAAGTACCAATTTAGAGAGAAACTGTGACGGACACACTGCCGGGTTAATTTGAAGTGTACCAGTAGTAAGAAAAGGGTGGGTGTAAGTACACAATGGTATTTACCCTGTATGAGAACTGACATCGATATCTAAAGAATAGAATCGAACTTGTGCACAGCGGGGGAACGTCTTACTGGCGACAACTGATATTTACGACAGGGAGAAGGAGTGCCGTTTTGGAAACGACGACACGCTGCGTCAGGATAGCTATCGGAAAAAGGGTCAAGGATAGTGAAACAATAACGAAATACGACACATTGTTCGCGTGAGAACTGCAGCAGGGTCCGGAGTACGCTTAGACAAAGACCTGATCGACAACCGAGAAATTGCTCCTGTTCCAGGAAAAGAGTACGGAGGCTTTCGACGCGAACTTGTGGGGAGACAGGATACCCAATCACAACCCAGCGTCTACCCAGAGAACAGGTGGAGAGGACCGTCGTCATCATGGCAACGGGAACGTCGAATGAGAAGTGAAGAACGATAGTCTGGCATAAGGGTAGGAGATCTTCTGTCCTATCATGTTCGACCTGAGGCGTGTCTTCCAGAAGATTGCATTGTGGTAAACGATGCTTGATAAAAACTGTTTGCAGGGCACGCGGAAAGCAGTCTTCATACATTTTTCGGCAGTCTTCATACATTTTTTGGTCAGTCTTCATACATTTTTCGTCAGTCTTCATACATTTTTCGGCAGTCTTCATACATTTTTTGGTCAGTCTTCATACATTTTTCGACAGTCACCATATATTTCAATCGTATACTTTAACAGTCTTCACGGAACTAAATCTTCTAAGTCTTGATACAGTTCGATTAACATACGGACAGCAGTGGGACTTTGAAACTCTGCTACGCGGTATATAATTAAGTGACTTAGACATTTCGATATTGGCGTGTATCCGGTAATAGTGTACCTACAGAGACTAAATCATGCGACATACGCCAGTGCTTAATAACTCTAGAGTTCTTTATTATACTCAAGTTCAGAACTGAACTAACCAATCGCAGTTTCATCAATAACCGACGCGCAGAACTATTGTTAATGTATTACCGGCAACGAAATCGTAACGTTGTACAGTGCGGCGAAGCGATACAATATAATTTGGAACAATTACACCACGGTATCAAAGACACTATACATTAATGTACACACAAGAAGTTCAACAATAGACAGACAGATATATACACCAGAGTTAATGATGAACTTACCCACACGACACATGATTTCATAAACTCGAACAGTAACAGCCGAATCAAGAGAAAACACACACAGCGCGAGTGAATCTGTTCCGCGTGTGCTGAGTGTTAGTGACATCACAGCTACGCAGCTTCCCACATATGGACCACCAACGAGAAGGAGTTACTCCGATGGAAATATCGGATAAATCGCTTTACAAGTAATCTTTATGCTATTCTTGTCATAAGAACTCTACTGACCTGTCTCTTTTCGAGAAACACCCCTTGAGTATTTAAATTAATATGATAAATATAATTAACGCTATTCATCTGAGGCAAGCAATGAACGCATTAGTATAAGATTTATTGTTTGACTATTTGTGTTTTTCTATATATCGATTGTATTATATATGTATGTGTATGTTTTCCAGCAAACAACGTATTGGATTCGCATTGTAATTTGATATATATACATGTGTTCTTTTTATGAATGTATTTACAGGGAATCATCCATATTTTATATATTGAAGCCTCTTTATTTAATGATATGATGTTAATAAATAAGTGTTTATTTTATCCAGAATATATGCGTTCATTATTGTCAAAGTTACCTCAGAACACGAAAGTAATGGCACTTGAATGATTTATAGTAGTTTTATTAATTTATACAATAATTAGAGTCTCCATGCAGTACTTATGCTAACATAAAAGAACTAACGTGTCACTTAGCTTCAATCAGTTGATATGAGTAACCTAATTGAATGATTACACGATCTCATTTTGCAAATTAGTACAATTACATAATTAATTATTGTTGGCATAATTAATCCCCAAGCATTAGTCTTTGTATTTGGCTGCCCAACGCGTGGCATATCTTTGTAACCTCAAGGATTAGTCTTGGACCCTATTCCATATTCATCTGGGTCTCCTTATCTCTGTTTCCCCTCCGGATCTATAAGTTACTGTTTGCTTTATTAAACTGTCTTGGTTCAGTTTTTCTATGCGTTGTTCCACATCTGTGAGCTGTGTTGAATCCTATCATTCTTACCGTATATTTCCAACTCGTCCCTTATATCCCCATTACTAATTCGATCTCCTAGCCTTCAAATGTTTACTCTTCTCAAGAATTTAATTTCCTCAGTCTATATTTGCAGAACGTGTTGTTTCCGCAACATCTACGTATCGACCCCTTATGTTAACTCGGGGGGGGGGGGGGAGCCATTACTGTGGCATCAGTATAGTGTTAGGGTCTAGAAAATTTACAATATGGAAAAATTTCACTGGAGAATATTTTGAAATGGAGTGGAGAGAATTTGAGCCTTAACGGACTTGTTGAGCGGAGGTTTTAGTGGAGAGAATTAACTTATATAACATAGTGTTCGTGTTGGAGTGTCGTTTGTCAGTGATTTGAAAATTGTACACTAACCGAAGCACGTCAGTTGGTGAACAGTGGTGACATACTGATATAGATTTTTTTTTAATTTGTAAAAAATAATTACTAATAAGAGGTTTTAGTGGAGAGAATTAACTTATATAACATAGTGTTCGTGTTGGAGTGTCGTTTGTCAGTGATTTGAAAATGATACACTAACCGAAGCACGTCAGTTGGTGAACAGTGGTGATATACTGATATAGATTTTTTTTTTAATGTGTAAAAAATAATTACTAATACACTGATTACTAATTACACTTCCTCACTGAAAGTCACACTCGGACAGTCATGCCAACGTAAACATCGGTTTATCGTTAGTTATAGTTGTCGTCTGTCGTCATGCGTCTAACTGCTCAGACGTTAGTCCTCTTACTTATTTCATTAATGATGACATTTTTCTCCGATTTTTCAGCTTACTCACTTCATGCTTGTTTTTCTTTATGTTTTATTAGACCCCTTTTCCTTTAACAAAACGAAAGAAAATTAATAAGCAGAGTTTTAGTAAAAGTGCTGTTCTTGCTGCGATCCCATTCAAACTCGAGTTGCTTCCTGCGTGTTACGCTGATGCAGACAGCTGATCGATAAAAATCAGCTGACCTCATTGCAAGCGACGAAATTCGTAACTGCAGTAAGCATATTGTGTTCCTAGAATTTAAATACTAGAGATCGTATTAAATTATTTAAAAAAAAAAAGATTTTTATGAACGACCTATTTTTAAATAGGTTGTATGCGAGAAAGTTAGACCGCTTGTGTAATTGATTTCTGGCAGGGGCGTATTTGTGGGGGGGGGGACTTCCCCAGAGGGTCGAAAAAAGTTGACGAATTTTGTTATTCTCTTAATTTTTAAGCTATTTTATTGTTTTTTCACTCTCTACACTAATATAGTAGTAACTCTTTTTTGAATATACAAACAAGGTATATTACACAGCAGTTGCGTACACGTTTGAAATATGAAACACAGGAAAAGGAATTCAGTCAATAAGTATCTTATAAACAGTGTTTCAATAACGCGTATTTTTGTCGAGTTATTACCTTCACTTTAACGGTATTAAGTTCAGGATATTATCACACGGTGTTCAACCACTTTAAAGATACCAGTATTGACTAGTCTTGACTTTTTTTTATTTTGTATGAAGCCGACTCCTATTATTGGAATTGTGATTGTTGACTGAGACCACCGTATAGGGCAACCAACCCTATGCCGGCTAGATTTTTTATCGACTTTCTCTTGTCTAGATCCGTTCGTGTTCTTTTATGGGACCACCTCGAAAAGGGTGTGGCTCTACACCACGCACGACGGACTTGAGTAGGTAGAGGCTGTGGTCCAAACGGCCCTATATTCCGCATATCCTACTCCTGGATGTGAAACATCCTAAAGTAGTTTAGGATCATATAAGAAATGAGGAGATAAGAAGTGATTTAGATATTTTTGCAGTTAATGAAAGGATTAAAGAATATAGAAGAAAATGGATCCAACACATAGATAAAATGGAAGAAAGTAGAATACCGAAGATGGCGAAAGATTGCAACCCTAGGGGCAGAAGAAAAGTTGGTAGACCTACGAAAAGGTGGCCTGTGGAATAGAAACAGGCCGATAAAGCCTAAAACCGTTAAGAAGATGATGATGAAGCCGACTAGATCGGACCCCCCCCCCCGACCAAATTCTAAATACGCCACTATTTTCTGGTGTTATTCTTTGCATCGTTGTTCGTTTAATTTCCAGAAATTCATAACTTGTGCGGAAGTACACAAAACCGCAAAACGTATAGGCCTACGTGTTTGTCACAGACTCCTCGTATTAACTACTGTATAAGCTGAGCGGTTGTTGTTAAGTAGTTTGTATCCGTTTGTTTGGCACAGTTACTGCAACACTGATGCACTCTCGTTATTTGTGTTACACCGTTCTTCGCGTAAAGTTCAGTGTTTAATTACTCCGCTTTAAACTGGATTATTTGTTCCAGCTGTGCGACTGTTCCACCATTAACGTAGTGGTTGAAGTTGCTCGGTAATCGCCAAGACTCGCTACTGTCTCGTTTACCTAAAAAATGTAGGCGCTCAATTGCCACCTAGTCTTTTGACTGATCGTTTATAAAGGGGCCCCACACACTATCAATTTTACTGCGCAGTTTTTCATGTATGAGTAATAAACTGTGTGAGCTGCGCAGTTTAGGCAGGTGTTTACGCAGTTTGCAACCCTGTCCTAATGAACCCTCTTTTGCAACGATAAACTGCACAGTTCACTCAGTTTTAAACGTACAGTTCGCTCAGTTGACACGTAGTTGGCACTCAGCTGTCACCATGGCCTCATAGAAAAAAGAAGCCCTCCTCGCATTCATTTAGGAGTTCCATTTTCGGTCGCTTCCGGAGCTGTGAATATCGAAATCCCCTCATATTCTAACCGTGTCAACAAAATTGCTGCATACGATGTATTGATCGTAAAATTGGAAGTTATTGAGCCTGACGCGACGCGTGACAGTGTTGTGAAAAAAATTAATAACCTCCGATCCGCTTTTCGAAAAAAGCTAAAGAAAGTTAATGATTCGAAGAAATCGGGAGCTTCAACTGACGATGTGTATGTCCCGACCGAACTAACGAAACTGAGGGAAAAACTGGGGGGGAAAACAGACGTGCCCCTACACTTTCAGTTCAGTTCATTGTACAGTTTTTTGTGGAGGCAGAGTTTAGAAAAATGATTTTTTTTTTTTTTTTTTTAAATGGTTGTTAATTTCTTGGTTTGTGTAAGAACTTTTATGGCCATAATCGGACCGAAAGGATGTTTACAAACTCAGTTTAAGAGACAGTTCTTTAGGCTTATATTGTGGACAAGCAGTAATTATTATTTTTTTATTTTTACTTTTACGTGGAACGAATTGTAGAAAAAAATGTTGAAGTCAGTTGAATGCGGAATATAAAGTTAATGTAAGTTTAAAGTAGAAATCTCATGTATTTGTCAGCATGGAGTGGTGCACTGCCTTCTCCTGAGTCGTAATATTGAAGATAATTATATCATAAGTCATTATAAATGTAACAAACCCTACCAGTAAAGTAAAATCCCATAAAGCCTGAAGTCTAATTTTTGTACCACAAAAAACAAACAGTATTTACAAAATTTTGAACTTGAAACGTCGTAACATATGCCCGAACGAGGAACGGATAACTGAGTTGGTCAGAATATCCATTACCGTACGGTAAAAATATAAAGGTTAAAGCGTATGTAGGTTTTAAATTAGCGTCGCCTTGAAAGTGCCAGAGGCCCCGGAGGGTTGCTTACGTCACTGCTCTTACAGAAACTGCAGCCGGTATATAGATCTGACTCCAGAAAGCTGTATTTGTTAAATTTAATTAAATTATAATCCTATTATAGAGCCGAATACTTTTATAACAATTAGGTTATTCCCACCGAAGTAGTGATGACGTGCGCGTGGAATGTATAGTATAGCGGCAAGCGGCGGCAGCTAATTCGATACAGCCTTTACGACTGTACATAATTCACAGTGGTCTTTTGTCGCAGCTGCGTATGGCAATTGGCTTTCATTGGATTACGACCAGTAGCGACAGTAGTAGTAGTAGTAGTAGTAATAAGCTCGTTAATAATAAGAGCCACCGTTGTCTTCTCCCCTGCGTGAGTTCTGACGTTTATGTGGTGCGAGCTAGTAGGTGGTGTGTCTACCTCCGTTACTCCCTAAGGATTCCGGTTGGTGAGGGTACGGACCCTTAGAATTGCACACGCTGGAGTGAGGGAAGACAGACAGACGTTTGTTGTCAATTGTACGGTCCCCCCCCCTTTTACTGTCGAGGGAGGCTGCTTGATAATCCGAGGCCCCGCCACGGAATTAAGATTGAGTGAATAGCCGTAATGGAACAAAGTTTCTCCTCTGCGGCTTTTCGTAAACAAAATCCCTTTCAGATTCATTCTGGTTGGAAAAAAAGAATAATCCAGATAATATAAGATACTACTGTGTGGTCTGACTTCGTTAATAATGATGTAATCAGTTCAGTAACATTAATTATAATTGTTATTCATAACTTTCAGATACTGCACTTCTTAGAAACCAGACTTCACGAAATTTCCATAAGGACAATATATTTTTCATTAAAATTAAACGTCTGTAATGTGCTTAGCGGGTCTAATGACGAGATTTGGATTGAGTGGAATAGTAATAACCAAAATGTTATTGTCTTCCGTGTTTCAAGCTCACCGTTTCCGCTGTAACCAGAAACAAATGAAAAAACAAAATAGAAATATTTATGAACATGTATAACAAACATTGTCTTTGGACAATTTTTATCGACAGTGTATTACGTGTCGCACTGTTCGTATGACCAACAAGTAAGCGGTCACGGATACAACGATGAAGCATAGAGAACGCATCGATTGTGTAAACAAAGAAAAATCGATTGTTGCACGAGGAAAGAGAGTACTAGTGTTCATGAATATAACGTCCGGAGGTTCTGTAAACAAGAATTTCTGTGGCGGGCATGACAGTGTGACATATAACGAAATGAAAAATACAACTTTACGTTTCTCAATAATCACGATGACAGGACGGGGTGACTAAAATATCGGTATGGAGAACCATACATGACTTCCATGTTCTAAGATTTATATTTAAAATCATATTTGAAATGAAATATTTCCATAGAAACTACGTCTTTCTACTTATTGCTTCAGCATTAACCACAGTACTGTGGTCACTAACGTATACCACCTCACGTTTTCGCACTCGATTTTCACCGATGATGGCAGTCGATGGCACTGCCGAAAAGTCTGGTTTTGTAGAAAACATTGGACTACGGCTAAAGAGCCCGGGAAGCAATTTTAACAAAAAACTACTTCTTTGTTGCCGTTAACGTAGTACACACATAAAAAATTCTCCCCTCCACCTTCAACTATAATTTTTAGTAATAGAAAATTACCCCCACCCCGTTCACATAACCTCTTCATTTATAGATATTTCATCTACGTTTCTACAGTGGATTACTATGAGCTTCTTATCAGGATACTTTATTTATAAAAATTAAGTACTTTACTCTTGTTAAATCATAAAATGTTTCAGGTAAACTACCCCTTTCTCTTAACCGATCTTCTCCAAAATCAATAGACCTTCCGTCCTCTACAACTCAGGGAAGCATGCGAAAATATTTGATTCTGTTTCAATGTGCGGCAGTTATCGTTCGTCATGGAAACATTTCTCTTGTTACAACATAAAATATAGCTGGTAAACTACCCCTTTCCCTTAACCGATCTTCACCAAAATCAATAGACCTTGAGCTCTCTGCAACTCAGGAAAGAGTGCAAAAAATTATTTGATTCTCATTGAATTTTCGGCAGTTATCGTTCGTCATAAAAAAAATTACCCTTTTTACTTCCATATTCCTTAAGGAATGGAAGTATGGTGATGGCAAAAAAAATCGTGTTCGAGATTATTGCAGATTCTGATTCTACTACACTCAAAACATGAAAAAAAGTCGTTTTCCGAAAAGTGTCTGTGTGTGTGTGTGTGTGTCTGTCTATGTGTCTGTAGATTTTTTTCTATGGCAAACGATAACTGCCGCAAATTCAAACAGAATCAAATAATTTTTTGCATGCAGCCCTGATTTGCAGAGTACTCGCGACCTATTGTTTTTGGGTGAAGATCGGTTGAGGGAAAGGGGTAGTTTACCTGCAACGGTTTTTTTTTAGCAAGGGCAATTTTGTTTGTTTGGCAAACGATAACAGCCGCAAATTCAAACAGAATCAAATAATGTTTCGCATACAGCCCTGAATTGTAGAGTTCTCAAGATCTGTTGATTTTGGTGAAGATCGGTTAAGGGAAAGGGGTAGTTTACCTGTAACGTTTTATGTTTTAACAAGGGTATTTCCTATGGCAAACGATAACAACCGCAAATTCAAACAGAATCAAAAGATTATTTGCATACAGCCCTAAATTGTAGAGTTCTCAAGACCTATTATTTTTGGTGAAGATCGGTTAAGGGGAAGGGGTAGTTTACCTGCAACGTTTTTTTATCAAGCGTATTTTCTATGGCAAACGATAACAGCCGCAAATTCAAACAGAATCAAATAATTTTTTGCATACGTCCCTGAATTGTAGAGGTCTCAATGACTTTCCATTTTGGTGAAGATCGGTTAAGGGGAAGGGGTAGTTTACCTGCAACCTTTTACGTTTTAACAAGAGTAAAGTACTTGAAAATTTATTTAAACTTTTTGAAACAATGGTAATTGTTAAAAATAAAATAATTTTGTTGCCAGGCAATAAAATTATAATTTTTTCATTTTAATGTAATATAATATTTTTCATTTAATACAGCAATAAAAAGGCAGGTAAGACACAGCCTGGCTGTTTGGCTGAAAATGATTTTAAATATAAATCTTAGAATATGGAAGTCATGTATGGTTCTCCATACCGATATTTAAAACATAAAACGTTGCTGATAAACTACCCCTTCCCTTAACCGACCTTCAACAAAATCAACAGACCTTGAGTTCTCTTTAGTTCAAAAATGTATGCAAAAACCTAGTTGATTCTGTTTGAATTTACGGCAGTTATCGTTCGTCATATAAAAAATTACCCTGGTTAAAACATAAAATGTTGCTGGTAAACTACCCCTTTCCCTTAACCGATCTTCAACAACACCAATAGGTATTGAGAACTCTACAATACAGGGCTGTATGCAAAACATCATTTGATTCTGTTTGAATTTGCGGCTCTTATCGTTTGCCATAGAAAATACCCTTTTAAAACATAAAACGTTGCAGGTAAACTACCCCTTTCCCTTAACCGATCTTCACCAAAAACAAAAGGTCTTGAGAACTCTACAATTCAGGGCTGTATGCGAAACATTATTTGATTCTGTTTGAATTTGCGGCTGTTATCGTTTGCCAAACAAACAAAATTACCCTTGATAAAAAAAACCGTTGCAGGTAAACTACCCCTTTCCCTCAACCGATCTTCACCAAAAACAATAGGTCGCGAGTACTCTACATATCAGGGCTGTATGCAAAACATTATTTGATTCTGTTTGAATTTGCGGCTGTTATCGTTTGCCATAAAAAACAAATCTACACACACACACACACACACACACACACACACACACACACACACACACACACACACACACACACACACACACACACAGACAGACAGACAGACACACAGACACTTTTCGAAAAACGACTTTTTTTCATGTTTTGAGTGTAGTACAATCAGAATCTGCAATAATCTCGAACACGATTTTTTTTGCCATCACCATACTTCCATTTCCTTAAGGAACATGGAAGTAAAATGACTCCACTTTCTAATGTTCAACGATTCGCTTCGTGTTGTTGAAATTTAAAAAATATTGAAAATTCAAAAATATTAGTTTGAAAATTTAATAACAAAGGTTTGCGTATACGGAGGTTAGACACGCACGCTAAGTCATTTTATAAGCTAGGCAATTTGAGTGGATGAGCACAGGCTTGACCTCGCAGCACTGGATACAAGAACGTCTTCCCAGAACCGTGTGTTTTTCCACGTGACAAAATATAGCAAGCGTGTTGGAATTCAAAACAATATGGTGACAAAAAAAATATGCATTGTTTATTACGGGACTTCGAAGAGGCGGGGTATTGTCAGCAGATTTCTGTCGTACCGCGCCACAAACGTAAACGGTTCCGTGCAGACTAGGCTATTGGTCGGCTGTTGCCTCCAAGGTGTCTCATGTTGCCATCCAGTAATCCATTGGTTCTGTGTGTCGCATTTGTAATGGAAAACTTCAACTGTAAAATATAGGAAAAGACTTTACGTGCTACAGTATATCTTTCACACATCGAAACATGATTGTCGAGGATACAGACGTGTAAAATGCTGTTGTGTTTTCCTAGTCGATGTGATTAGTACTTGGTGCTCGCCCAGAAATTTCAACTCTGGTCGCTACCACCGAACTGACCGTAGTCTCCTGCGAAGTTTGAAAACAAGTTACCAAAATAGATGTTTCGCTGCCAGTTTGTTCTTCAGTAGTTCTGTTGTAAATCGCTACTGATGTTAAGTGTTTTCGAAAAAGTAATTGAGACTTATACGACTAAGTTATATACCCGACTAAGCTCCCTCAAAGGAAGGGCAGTGTTTTTCACAAGGAAGTTGGTTATTTGTGAGAGCGTGCAAAGCGTGTACAATCGGGCAGGTTTTGGTGAATCAATATCAGATACCGTATTTATTTTCGTCTTCCGAATACCGACTGGCTGTATACTTTAGATTTCATTACCCGGCTATTCACACCCAAGGAGCTTAGTTTCTAGGTTTAAGGCCTTTTTTCAGCTCCTGTATCTTAGGACAAACTTTAGTAAATCAGACGTAAAAATGTTTGCTTTTATTTACAGAATGGTGTACTATATTTTTTAATATTTTTTTAAAGTGACGAAACGGCGAACGCACGGCGCAGTTTTTATAGGTTTCAGTACAAGACGCCTGTAGACTATATTAATTGTTGATATTCTAGTTTTAACAGTATAAAATTTATTTATTTACATGACAACCTTTTTTTTTTTTAAAGAAAGACAACGTTGCCTATTTGATATTTGTTTTATCGAAATCGGCCCAATCGTTCTGGTTCTACAAAGACACGACGATATTGTATTTTTAGTGTTAATTATCTTCGGAACAACTTGCTCATTGTTAACGAAAAACACAAATATTTGCTTATTAATGCACAGTAATACATTAAATTTATTGAATAAATAATGCAAACTATAATATTTAACGAAACGTCTAATCTAGTGTTGTTTCTGGATTTACCTTCTCTAGCCAGTGTACGAGATCGTTTCTGGAGTGTGGGTAGGCCTATTTGGTTTTGTTTTGATAATTGTAACTTGTACGATTTGCGGCTCCAGACGGTTTGATGCGTATTGAGGTACCTTCGCAGCGCAGACAATAGTAAATCCTCGTGTGTGTGTGTGTGTGTGTGTGTGTGTCGCGCAGACAGTAATGTAAATGTTTGTCCAGACGGTGTGGACAACGTGCAAACGCTGTCCAGTCCGCTATTACACGTGTTCAGTAATGTGTAACGTACACACGAGATCCACGTTGTTTCTTTGTACGCCCATCCGCGTTAACCTTCACTGCTCTTATTTTCATCATGCATTTTAGTATTTTATAACAAATTGAGTAAATGTGTACTCGTGAACGATGCACCACCTTTTATCTTTACTTAAAATATCGTCACGCCATTAGAGAACGTTCTACGTGTTTCTCGGCTATCCCAGCAGAACCAGCTGTAATGTTCTGTGCGTACGTGACTGTTTTAATATGCGTCTACCTGACCGAGGCTGTTCTAGACTTCACCGGTCCGCGCGCACTGTGTTCAAGGCCGCAAGCAATTACGCTCTAGTATTTTCTAGTAGTGTTGACGCGTATTATGGATTATTCTGGAATCTCAGCGGGATATAAATATAAGCATTCAGCGACGCTCAGTTTCAGTTTAAGTGGCGATTTATTCAAGTGAGGTTCCAGTTATTGCCGGGCGATTTACACAGTGCGTTTTTCAAGTTGTGTATTAGTATTAGCGATTATGGTGCGGAATTCGTTATAGTTGACATTATTATTTGTGTGGACAGATTAACTTGATTTATTGTGCGAGTATAATCTTGTTGAATAACTTGTTGATTAAAAACTGTTAATTGTGATAATTAAAGCTGGTTTTAGTGACTTAATTGGTGTCTTGTATTTTGTTTTCCACTGTACCGTACGACGACCAGGGAGACCGTCGTAACAATATTAATTCTTTTTTTTTTTAATAAAACAAGTACGTGTCTATAGGCATACCGACTTAAGCATAAACTAAGCAAGCGCTGATTATTAACCGATCCTAATTCACCATTAAATCGTAACAACAAATTACTTGTTTACAGATCTGTTTTGAAACCTGCATAGGCTTATAGTAGGGCGTCGTGGTACGTTAGGAACGAGACAGTGCATCGTGACGCGTGCGTACCTGCAGTCAAGCGAGGAATGGGAGCGTGTGCTGAAATACAGTAAGGTTAAATGCGAGTACATGGGAACTTACGACGCCACCCAAAGGGCGAATACTGAAACGCCGATTGTCAGCTGATCTTGTGTGATGTGTTGGTGCCTTTCTCAGACATGACTGAATGACTGGATGACTTTCGCAGTTTGTTTTTTCAAAACTTTCGAATTTATGCAATGCATTAATAATTTGCTGAAATTCATTTGGACACTTTTTAATGTAATTCATGGCCTACGTATAATTTAATATATTGTCTTGTACATGTGTTACATATTTGGACTAAAGAACGGAATGTAACTTGAATACAGACAGACAGCTTGTAAGATTGATACATACTTTACTGATATCGTGTTGGTGTTGGGTACAGCACTGATAAAAAGATCGGAGGGTTAGGGGGGAGGGTGTCAGTGCGAATCGTCCATTTATTTAGTCTTATAAATGTCACCAGTCTTTCGTTCTCCCCTCTCTCACTCTCACTCGGAAAACATTTTCAAAAGAGGCGATCCCAGTGGTGCAATATCTTCCTCTGTTTTAGCAATGGAAGATATTTAGAGCCATGATCCAAACAAACATTCTACTATTTTTAAGTCGACATCGCGACGATAAAGTGGTTTAGTTCTCAATACAGTGGATATAAAAACATCAATATATAAAAAACAGCACTAGAGCTGTTTATAGTTTGTTCCGGAGGGAAATCGTCGAATCAGAAGTAGAGTAGGTAGAGATGCGAGGCCTGACGTATGTGGCAGCGAAGGTCGACCGTGAACTTGATATTACCTTGGTGACGAGTGTGACGTCATTGTTTATAAATAGCGGCGGATCTTTCTTCGGAGTTTCGAAACCAGATCTGTGCATCACCGAAGCGTTAAACGTGTAGAATCTGCGCGCTAAAACAGTAGGCCATAACATAACTTAACGGCGAATCGATAAGGAGAACGCATTTAGAAACGAAGGAAGATCAAGGTTACGCTATTTGTATGTAAAACGTCCAGAGAATTTGGTCGGGTAATTCAGATTTATTTTTGCTTAGGGATTGATTATGGAAGTCTATGCAGAATACAATTTAACTTGAAATATTATTCTATTCTTTAGCATTAAAAAATAATCGATAGCAGTGTTCTTGTAAAATCAACAGGCTTGTTCATTGTATTCTAATTATATTAACGTCTGACGTTTACTGTGGTGCGTAAAAAGTGGTTTGTATCTGAATATATTAGACACTGTATTGTCATTCTGACGTAAATGAAACACGTTTGTCTATGGATTAAAAGGTTTGTGTTGGAAATTTGTATACAGTCTTTCAGACTTAACAGTATCATGAAGTACCATAATATTTTATCGCATAAATTATGTTACATAATTATTACAATAAATGTGTGTGTGAATAATATTTTACATTTTGAACAAGACATTTTTTTTTTATTTATTATGTTTTAATAGTTTATTTGACTGTCATCTTCAGAAATAGAATGTATAAATAAAAATTGCAATATACATATAAATATTGTAGTGTCGGAAGCATTTCGTCAAAAGTATAATGAAAGGGACCTGATTTATTATGGGCCAAAACCACGGTTCTCTTTAACGAAACTGTGAATGATAACGAATTTGTTGACAGTAAATCGAGAACTTAGATTTAGAATAGTATTAAAACGGTAATAACATAAACTACATTGTTGTGTTAGTGAAAATCTGTCAGTGAAATGATGTATGTGAAAAACACGTGTTATAGAGTAATAACATTCTACCCATTCATATACACTGTGCTAAGTTATTTTAACGTGTAGAATGGCGAAGGTAATTATAGACGAATCATTTAAACTTTAATAAAATGAAATATGTTAATTCCGGAAGTTGGACGTTTTATAACGTGGTGTGAGTGTTAAAAGACGTTTTGATAATTTTGCAGATTTGTTTGCAGATGTCTTATTAAAGCCAATCCGAGTGCGGTATTCAGTTTTAAACAGTGTGACATGACGCCATTAGATCGTACATCATCGATCATGCTTAAGGGACATCACGTTGAGTTTCGGTTTTGACGTCGAACCTAACGTATTATGGTTCCAGATCTACCACAACCATGGGGGATCGTCCGTAATTCCTAGTTTGGGTAAATAACCTAGTACGGAGGCTGGAGCAACGGAGGGCATCTCAGAGACATCTCAGGAGTGACTGAACGCGGGAGAACGGGATAAGACGCATTCGGGATCGTCAGCCGTACCCTAACGTACCCGGGATTCATCACACTTTCATTCGGAGGCTAATATTTGTAATTTTCGTAATTTTTTCAACAATATTGTTTAATGAAAGCCATTTTATTTAATTGTGAATAAAGTTGTGTATTTTTTAAATTCAACTTACAGCCATGCTAAACACTAGTTAGTTTAAGTATACGAGAAGAACAGTCAGTAAAGGGTTTTATGTATAACATTTTGTGGTACCAATAAGTATATTAATCTCTCTTCATAACAACTTGTACAGTTTGCTACACAGATACCAGACTTTAGAGTCGCAGAAAAATATGTACCTATCTCTTCTATTATCGTCAGTAATATTTTATTTATTCTCTCTATCTTTTTAAAAATTGTAATGACTAATTAAATTACTGTTATAAAACATAATTTCGATTTTTAATCACAGTTTTCTCAATCAAATTCTCATTGCCTGTACAACAAACCACTGAATTGAATTATAATTTGATTTAGTAATTCATTTAAAATGAAGTATTGTTAAAAGTAATACAGAAAATAATAATTTGTGAAGAATTTAAAACGTATTTGTGTTCTTTTCTTTTCATTTATAATCTTGTTCTTCTTCAGCTTCCCTTAAAAGATTAGACTTGTAGCCTGTTCCACCTTCACAACCACCGTTCGGTAAAGATTATGAATAGGTGTAGTTCCCCTCAGAGGTAACCAGCCTCCAGCTAGGTAGTTAGGTGATGGGACTGCCACCTTAAGGCTTCCCAACGTGCCTGATTTTCTGTTGGAGGTTGTCTCCCTTAGCCTTTGAGGATCCCTCTTCGCCACAAGGCAGAGATTTTGTAATTTTTAATCAAGGTTTTCTTCCTGTAGCCTTTGACGAACCAACGCCGGACTGCAAAGCAGCAGCTTCACCGTAACCCTGGCAGGGGCCCCTATCAGGGTACAGGGTACTATCATCCACGCCAGATGAACCTTGGTTTTTAACGAGGTTGTTACTCCTCCCCCTCACCAATTTGCAACCTGGCTGGGGACAGGCTATGGCGTGTTTTCCACTTATAATCAGAATTATTTTCTGTTTCCAAAAGTAGCTGATTATGACGTATGCCAATATATAACATGACAGTAGCTGAATTTTGTTGATCTCGGGTAGAAGTTTCTAGCCACCAATTGTCGTCCGCAATGGATTTTGTCTTTGTATTAAACTAGGTTTACGACATTAGCAACACTTCGTACTAGGTTACCGTTTTGTCCTGCTAACGTAGAAATCAAACGTTATCGTATATATTTTACAGAAATGTATCATTGATGTATCTACAGGTAGAAGTGAAGATATAGTGTGGGGCACGCGCGCGATTGAATGTGTACAGTAAACGACAAGTCAGGAGGCGAGTCGTCGCGTCGGGGAGGAGCGCTTCTGTCCTTTAGAGCACGTCGTTCCAAAAACATTTCAGACCAGATCGCTGTGTCATTAGCTCTGATACTATTCCGTGACATAAATTTGAAACATTATCATGGGTTCTGCTTCTTACTAAGGATATCAGATACGTTGATAACAGGTTTATAATTAGGAGTTTAGGTATAAACATTAGGGCGATGTTTTTAGGCTAGGCTAGTATACCAAAAGCGGGCAAAATGAATACTGACGCGACTCGCCTTTCGAGTGTCGATTAGTGTAAATTGCACATCAAAAATAGTAGGCATCAGTATGTATCTCCATATGGTTCCCGGTTCCCGACAGGGCTCTTTTTCTCGTAGAGTATAACATTTTTCTCATTATAACATTTTACAAAAGTCTTAGTTAAGATAAACCACATTTCACTAACTTCGACTGTCGTTCCGCTTTTATTAGTTTTAATAATTGTCCGCTTCCCACAGTTATGGGTTTTCTTCTCTCTCCCCAGAAAGCTGACAGACGATACGAATCGGTTAGGTAGTAAAATGCCATAGAATGTCTGTTTGGTTGGTTGTTTTATTGCCGTATGTTAGGGTGACTGTAGACTTTCTGACTTCCGTAGCTTCTCGACCCTGACCTGCGGTCGTAGAGTGGTGGGTGACCTGGGACATAAAAGTTTTAAAAACCTGTCTGAACTTAAAAATCACAAAACGCATTAGGCTACTTACGTTGCACACGTGTGTATAGGATTATACATTTTCATTCTTACAACGCCTCGTGCATATCGAATTTAATTCCACGTCATATTTCGTTCACAGCACAACGTCCAATTATATAAAGTCCACTTTTGCATTAAAATATTAACAACTGACACGTTCAAATTAATAATTTCACGTGTCAAAATGTGCAAATATGTTTACACGAAGTAGCATAACAAAAATTTACACAAACTGAAAAGCCGAATAAAAAAATATAATTATTACACTACGACTCGGAACACAAAACTTTTTATGGGTAAAAACGTAAAAGTTTTACCTTATAACCTGAACCGGTTTTCACTTTTAAAAACCTTCTTCAGAGGTTGCCGCTGGTAGCACTGTCCGTCTTGTCGGCGACGGAATCGATTTTCGAAAGAACGGACACGTCATGACAACGAAATCCAAGAACCTAATAAAAAGTTTCAGAACTAAAAAATGCCCATATAAACGAGTGTGTACCATTACTAATCAGTGTTTTTTTTGTAGTCAGTATGTAGCGTAATAAAACTAATTTTATCGGAACTGTAAACAGAAAACAACCGATCATGTTTTTCGAACAAGTGAAATACTTCCTCCTTACAGTAACTCAGTACGAGAAGAAAGACTTTTTTATTTGATTACGGACAAAATGGTGAAAACGTATTAATAATATTTTCAACAGCAAGTAATATCGAATAATTTTATGCAGCACTATGCAGTCGAAACGTTTAACATAGCATCTGACACCTCCCCAGGTCACACAAACCATTACAATGCAAGGAATGGTGTATGATATAGCGATTACATTCACTTGCTAGTACGATCAGAAGAAACTTACAGCCCTATATACGACATTTTGCAAACTGAAGGTCAGTAGTTGAGACCAAACACGGTTATGATGGATTCGGAAATTTCTAATTTGAAATATTAATAATTAAATAATAAAACGATGTTATCAGTTATTGTTAAATTATTAATTTATGTTATAAATTTCTTTTGGACAAACGTCGTAATTGACATTATATTTCAGTGAAGATTTATGACATAACTGGACATTTAACGACGGTAGACATTTTTGCTAATGGACATCTGTGAAGATGGACGTTTTTGTAGTGTACATTCTGCAGTGAACGCACCGACTGGCAACCCGAATTATGTGCTTTTGAGACAGAGGGCGTCTTGATCTCTGGCCGTAGTTGTCCTCTAGACTTAAAGACATTCCTTCCCATTCATCTGTAAGCTCTTCGGCTGTCTAGGATTTATGCTCATCTGCTCACGATTCCAGTACATATTCTTTTCCATATTTCACACAAATCCGCATATTCTTTCCGTATTCTTTTCCAAAGTGGCACAGACATTTTAACGATTTGAATTGAACGAACAAAAGAACAATATTTTAAGGCGTTTTATTATTATTATTATTATTACTTTGCCCATCTTACGATCAGGCTTCGTCAGTGGCTCAAAACACACTTTGAGGTCGATGGTACTTTTATTTTCAAATTTACCGTTTAAATAAAAAATAGTTTTGGGAACTTGATGCGGTAATTATTTTACTATTAAACAATGTGGTAATGTATGTACATCTCATTTGAAATTCAAGGTTTTTTGTGGGACGGATTATCTGAACAGATATTTACCATTTTATTTATCATCTGAATACAGTCTTGCATATCTCAACCCAGGACTTGCTATCTCTTGCGTACTCCTAATGTCCGGAGGCCGCCTCGCGATTGGCGTCTCGTTGCGATTACAAGTTATTTTCGTCTCAATAATCACGCTCATCAGTTTTCTTGGGTTTCGTTATTAAAAACAAAATTGTTTCTGAGATTAACGTCTGTGATCATTTTCGTCAACCAAACCTTTAGATAGTTCTACGATCAGGCATCCTCACCAGCACGACTAACACGAGTGGCTTAGTCTTACATGCTACATGCTATTGTGATCCGGCACCACACGTACGAACGAAGAAACTCGTAGCGTTAACAGAAATAACCCAGAAACGGTACTGTTCTTATCTCCGTTGTAGTTTCAAATAGTTTGTTCGTTTTGATCCATGGTCGTAGTGCTTTATCGTAATCTGTTTAGTGTAAACCTTCCCAGCTTCCTTCGACAGAGTCGGGGAAGCGACGCGATAAGATGAAACTGTCTTATCTTTGACAAACGTTCTGTGTGCTCTCAACATTTTGTTTGTAAATAAATATGCTTTGTGCGCTCAGTGCCAGCTACTCGGCCTTTCTCCGTCGTCACACACACACACACACACACACACACCACACATGTTCACGCGCGCGCGGCTTAAGCAGCGTTAGCTATGGCGAGATTTATTTCGTGTTAAATTCCTGCTGTCGAACTCAGATCTTAAGGAAGAAGAAGAATAAAAAAAGAACGATGCTATTGTTGTCTGCGCCTACTCTCGCACGCACTCGCACACGCCTACTTTTGGCGGGGCCATGTGTTACGGTCTGACGTAATACGAGAACCACAAAAACGTGCCTATCGTGGGTTATTATCTCGGGGATCGGATCGTATATTAGAACAGTAAATTGGTTTAACGTATGACGTGTTTTAGAATGCCAAGGATTTAGCTAACCGTCAACCATAAATTCCGTCGCTGATTGGTTAGCTTGTTAGCGTTAGGTCAGTAAAGTCAAGAACCTATAGAATTTTTAGCTAAGAATCGTTAAATAAACACGTCCTAATCGATTACTTGTGTTCCACTGTTTTTTGTTTTTGCTGTCGGAACTTTGTACGACTCGCCCCGCGTTAAGAAGGCACAACTTGTATTACAGGGCTATAACCTGTACATTTTATAGCGTAATGGTTTGTTTATGTATCTCGAGTTAATGGAAAATGCCAATAAAGTTTATAGAAGACGCGTTACTGTGTAACTCCTTGTAATAAACAAATAGTGTGTATTAACTATAATTGTGTGATTTTTGATATTTTCATATCTATAAAACACCTTATTTATAACGCTTTCTATCAATTTTATTTTTAAGTAACTGTAAAATTATTTAAGTTTATTAATTTGTTTTGATTATATTAATTAATTAGTTAAATGAATTTGTTAAAACTACCAAGGAGAGTTTAATCGTAACTTCCCACGTGTGGATAGATTTTAAGTCAGTTGTAGTAGCATATGTATTTGTGTGAACATATAACTACCGTTTTTATCGTTACATTTGTTTTCATAATTGTTATAATGAGTTAACAAGATTTTTAGATGAGGAAACATTTAGGCCTATATAACTTAACATACATTTTTACGTATACTTTGTTATGTTTAAGGCTGTGCTATTTTAATTTAAAATTACTTAACATAGTATATTTTGAGACTAATGCCAAATTTGATTAATTAGTGAAATTTGTAACGTCCCTTTAAGGGGGTCATCAGGTGGTTAATTAGGTTTCTGATTCTTATATATTTCCTGTTACTAACTTTAATGTAACAATTGGGCAGTTTGTTCGTTTGACTCTTTTAAATGTTATTTTTGGTGTTTTTCAAAAAAGCGTACAATAGTTAAGGTTTGTTTGTTTCATAATATTTATTACTGACAATGTCTTGGCTTCGTTTCGTTTCCCGGGATTTAAGTAACGGGGATTAGGTAGGTTGTCGTCTGATCTCCGGCCAGACGTTTTTGATATAACTAGGTAAATCCGTCTGCCGTGTCCGACTTAATTCCACTAGAGACAATGAGAAATCCGTTTACTAAACTGAATACGCCGCCCCTGAAGACGAAACAACAGACCACGGGGTCACGCGGTAAACAAACGTAGCCATGAAAAACCTATACTTAAATACGCTTTACTGTTGTAAACGTATTTTCGTATGTGGCATACGGTAGTGAATCACCGATTTTCATGGCAGACTAAACGGCAGCGCTACTACTATACTCATTTCATCCACTTTTTGGGTACTAGCCTAGCATGGAAACATCGCGGTAGTAGTTTGTGTAACTCAGAATCTAAATGATAAACTTCTCCTCCCCTCTCCCACTTCCACCCCTCCCCCTCCCCTCCCCTCCTCCTCCTCCTCCTCCTCGGTGGGCTTGCAATTTCTTCCTTTCCGTGCACTGCCTCTTGACCAACACATATCTTCTTCCTTCTTTAACTCCATCCATGTACTCCTGCTTGGGCCATCCCCTCCCACTACACCTTTCGACCATACCCTCGATTAGGGTGGTGAACCAGTTTGATTGGCGTAATAGGTGACCAACGATATTCTTCTCCTTTCCACAGTGGATCCAATCACCATTCTTTTTCCACTCACTATCTTCAGAACCTCATTATTAGGTACTCTTTCTGTCTGTGGTACTCTTAAGGCCATCCTCCAGCACCACATCTCAAAGCTTCAAAGTAGCTCCTCTCTACTTTCCTTAAAGACCATCTTTCCGAGCACATATGCATATACCCTAAACCAAACTCTTTATACATTTCTTCCTGGTTTCCAAGGATTCCAGAAGAAATATTTTCTTAAAAAATATCCTCTTGCTTGTGCGATTCTACTTTACATCACTGATGCACCTCCCATCTGATGTAACGCAGTTCCGAAGATATTTAAAATGAATCAACTTGCACTAGCTTCCTAGCATCCAGGAATACCTCGGCCTTCCTTGTCCCAGTTCTGGAACATTTAATGACATTTGTTTTTTCTAAACAAAGTCAACGGCATGGGAGAAGGCAACGAGAAACTACTCCATTAAAGATCCAATAGGATATCTCTTGTTGAGAATCGTGGGCCAGTCTCTAGTTAGATATTCCGGAGTAATAGTCCCCCAATCGGATCTTCGGGTGTGGACAACTCGAGACTGTAAATGGAAAACCAGATATGAGAATAGGTGTGTGGAACGTAAGGTCTGTAAACCTGTTACCAATTTATTATTCTATATCCTAAGTCTGAAATCAAAAATGCACAGTAGCGTTTCAGATTTATGCCACTATAGGCCTACGTTATAAGAACTATTAAAGGAGCAGTCTGGTCTACACATTCATGGGAACTGACTTATAGAAGACATAAGCAAAAGCGCATCCGCGACGTCTTGTCTTCTCATCTCCTGTTTAGCCTGCTTTATTTTACCGATATATGAAATCAGTTTGCCACTGACAAGAAGCAAAAAAATTCAGAAAAGTAGCGTAGCTGCGGAAATGTATCAGGTAAATATGTTTAATTACACCGGTGAGTTAGGCAACTGGCGTAATAGCGTTGTGATCTTGGACGCGTACTATGCACGCGGCTGTGCGAGTAACGTGGAATGTTCTCGCCTGTGCTGTCACTTTAATGCCGCTCCAGTTCTCCAGATTGTGCTACAACATAGGGAATTTTTTCTATACACAATCGTCAGGACTGTAAATATAGCATCACGTCGGAGATATTGCGTAGCGAAACGATAAAAAGTGTTAACAGTCGAGTTGTGTTGATGGGTATGGTTTACAGTGGTGTGGTATAAAGTGATTACTGTGTATGGAAATGTGGAGTTACTGCGACATCTGTAATTGCATTATTTATTGCGACAGGCTGTTTATCGTTTGTTACGTTAGCCTGTGTTGGACAATCGTAAACTTGAAGAATTGTTGTAGGCGACAGTTTATCGTTGTTTTGTTTCTTCAAACTATCATTAAAGTTGTAATTAACCATTCGTCCGGTGTTCAGTTATTTTATTTCCACTGTTTGAACACGATCATCCGCGCGACCGTTGTAAAAATGTGTTACATACGAAGAGTTTTCTGTTTCCATTTTCAACCAAGCGTATGAAGCGTTTGACATTATAAAATCGTTACCCTTCGAGCTACATCTGATCCGTCCCAGCAAACTGCAGTCGACGTTGTCGTAGCTCCCTTGCAATGTGTACAAACGTAATTACATGTACTACATTAGCGATGATAATTACGATTAAGTAAATACGCATTATTAAGTACGTACTGAGTAACAGTTAGCTGACTGTACATGTACGCAAGACGTATTAAACGAGAGAGCGTATTACGCTAATTAAATGTAATGACGACAGTAGACGGTTGCTGAGTATATTCCATTAGTGTGGCTCTCTCTAGTATTGTTTCTAGGATTTGCACCCCATCAGGCTGTCTGGTAACCGCTGTGTCTCTGTCAGGCCGTGTTAGAATTGGTCATTATCTCCCGACTACTCCCCCTCCCCCACGTCTGTTGCTTGCCATCTTCCCTCGTTATTGTGGTTCCCGCGCTGTATGAAACAACTGTAAGTCTGAGATCCCGTAACAAACAAACCATTGGTTTCGGGACTTATGCCAGTTACGTTTTGGAACGTAATTGTATGTGCTGACCTGATCGATACTGCCTGTGGTTCCACAGTTTCGAAACTTCTGGCAGTAACTATGAGAATCGTTTCCCCTCGAACGATGAGCTTGTAGTATTAATTAAACAGTGTCCAGAAGAGAAGTGTTTCGTATTAGAAATAAGCTCTGTCTTTTTTGACGCGTTTCTGTACCTAATTCGTCGTATCATATTTTATCGTCTAGTCTTACCTAATGTGAAAACACGCTAGGTTTCAATTTTTCAGTTGGGAGAGAGCTTTTATTATTGGTACTGCTTAAAATTTGTTAATACAGGTAGTTAATGGAGTTCGTATAATATCTTTAAAAATGGAAAAGTAAAAGTTAACAGAACAGTAGAATTACTACTTCCAAAAACTAAAATCTTTCCTGCGGTGCTGTTTTCTTGCAGAAACATTTGCGAGTTAAACCTTGGTTCGATACCACGTTCGGCAGACATTTCAACCCTAGGTCCTGCCCCTCGATTTCCAGCGACCCCGGATGTCTCGGATTAAGGCTCGGTAACAACATCGACTCCGGTGTTTACTCAAGTAAATCGTGGGATTATCGAATGTAGAAGTTAATAGAGTGCGCCCGCTCGCAAAGTCGGGTTGTTAGGAATTACTTTTTTAAAATCTATGAACTAGCTGGGAATATAAAACTATATAAATTATATTTACAATTTTAAAAATCAAGCCGTGGCCTGTTTTGTTTTTAATTAGAGTCGAATTTTCTCCTAATTAAATTCTCTACAAAGTTAGTTCGAAATTTGTATTTGTTTATTGGCAAATTAACGACGTTATTTTATCCCAAATCTAAAAATGTGTACTTTTCGACTCCATTTTTTTGTGTTTTACACAGTTTTTCTTAGAAACTAATTGAGATAAAGCTCTGGGACCTCTTTTATTGAATTTTTGAGATCAAAATCCACAAGAAACCACCAAATTTACCCTTCACTTTATGCCCCAAGAATTTCAGTATGACGTCATTATACCGTGGGAGCAGAAATCAGGTAAACTGGTTCGCGAGCCGCAACTCGCTAACGAACCATTTTCGGACCTATGTTTATACGAACTTTTTTTTTATTTTTAGCTATAGAACAGGTCCCGAGAGATTGCCGTGCCGTTTTGAATCACTCTGTATATAAAATTTTATCAATCAAGAAATTAAATTTTATCTATACTATTAACGGTGTGTGGTCCATTTATACCTTTTTTATTTAGTTTTTATTCGTATCTGCATTTAGGTGTGTGTGTGTGTGTGTGTGTGTGTGTGTGTGTGTGTGTGTGTGTGTGTGTGTGTGTTTTAATTTACCTTGGATAGATATTTCATTTAAATGGCACGTAACACTTGTTTATTCACAGTATTATGTTAGACTTTTACATATCACGTTTATATGTTTTACTGTGTTACAATCGGTGTGAATTTTCATGTTAAATATGAATTCCTTCTGCTGTTTTATAACAAACGTTATCAGAAAATCTGTAGCATTTAGTGTTCTGATTTTCACACGTCTGCACCACGCCTGTAGAGTTTTTTTCTTCATCTAAAGGACTTGTTATAACCAGGAACTCTTCTTGCCCACCATTATTTTTAGTGCATCATACCTTCCAACTTGATCGTCGTATGCACATCGTCCAAGCATTAACACCTCTTTCGATCTCTCCCTGTCTTCAATACATTTCTTCAACACATGATCTATAGAAATTTTATCTTTGTTGTTTCACTAAGTTTAAACATTTTTTCGTTTTCTTCTTTTCAAACTTCAACATTTAGTTTTTCTCCATTCAACCTGTCTGTTTCATCCTTTTACATATGCTCAAGCATATGCTGTCTTACATATGTATTACAGCCGGGTAATGTTTCACTTAGTCCAGGTTTCTCTTAGGGTTGTTGCAGAATTTCCGTGTTAAAATATAAAAATTTTAATAGAATAATTTTAAAACTAACTAAAAACGTAATTGTTTGGTCTGTCCTCTTCGTTATTTTCTTCTTCTTCTTCTTCTTCTTCTTCTTCTTCTTCTTCTTCTTCTTCTTCTTCTTCTTCTTCTTCTTCTTTTTTCGTTTCAGCCATCTAGGAGTTGGCTAAAGTTCCTTCACTTTGTGAAGTTCTTTCATCCTTCGCCAGTATTCCCTCATTCTCTGGCTCACTTTTGCTCTTTCTTCTTCTCCTAACACACTCTTGATTCTCGCTAGTTTCTCTTCGCACAGATCCCTTTACCTACGCAACTTTGTGAATACTTTGCGCAGTGTCCTATATCATCTTCCCCAATTACACAATTTCCTTGTGGTACTTCAACTTTTCTGTTCTTATGGTAAGTGAGGATCTTCTCTACTGTCTTTTTTGGTTCCATTCTTCTGGTGTCGCCATAGAAGAATATTTGCCTTTTCTTAATTGTGATCGAGATATTTTCAAACATTTTATAACTTTTTTTTTTAGTCTGAAGTAAAAATTTTGAACACATTTGCTGAGACCTTCTGGGTCCTGTGATTTTCCTTAAACATTTCTTTCGTTTTTTCATAACGGTTACACTTTTAGTCGTCGTCGAACTTAAAGAGAAAACAATTGAAACTAATAATGATTAAAATTAACTCCCGGGCTGTTTGGCCGTTGTCCAAAGTTTCTGACAAAACCAGCATTTCGGCAGTACCACTGACTGCCATCTTCAGTGAAAACGAGTCAACGCTAACGTGGGATGTTGTACGTTAGGACCACACGAACATAACTGAAGATGGCAGTCAGTGGTACTGCCGAAACTTCTGGTTTTGTCAGAAACTTTGGACCACGGCCAAACAGCCCGGAAGTTAATTTTAATCAAAATTAGACCGGCCGTATAAGCCTTCGTGAAACTAATAGTATTAAGAGGTGCGGTCCGAAAATTTTCGGAAAATTGTATAATGTTTGCGATCGCTGATTCTAGTGTATCACGAAAGCATACGTTGACCGGTGTACTGCAGGTGGTATCATGGCTCCCGTGTACGACGGAGCGGCCACGTGTATGCCTACACGATATTTCACGAGCGGAGTTTGCGTACTATGGCAATAGTGTAACAGACCATTCGTCCTTCGTCCGGAATGCAGACAGAGTACTGTAATAGGCGTGAAGACTAGTTTGCTGTGTGCAACGGAATTTCTCATCTCGAGAGTTATGGAATTTCACACTCGCACATCTGTTAGTTAATTTTACTACAGAGTCAAGGCTGCTGTTGCTATTTCTCTTGTTTGTGTAATTGCGTTTAATGTTTACACGCGTGTTTCAATTCCTCTGCTACGGTTTAACGCGCTCGCCTTAAACGGATTTTTGAAATACTCGTTCCCAGCGATAAATAAAATACGCCGTTTTGCTCTTGCTGTGGTGTGAATTTCTTGCCGCGGGGTTTCGGATCACAGGAAATTCCACATTTCTTGCTATGTGGTAGCCTTCTTTATTTCTGTATGCCTTTAAATATTCTTTAGTCTTCACACTTTGGCTGTCGATCTTGTTATTTGAAGAGAAATCGATTCCTCATGAAGACAGCGGGTACGTGATTTCATGAAATAACGTGCTACGTATGTCTATGTCTGTATTTGGTAAATATATACATGTTTCAAATGTATCACACAGACAATTAACACTCTCAAATAAATTAATTTCATGGGCGTTTGTTATGTAAAGTTATAAGATTTCGCGTTTTAATTATCGTTAAAGTCTTAACAACAATTTAACTTGAAGGTGATACTGTGTGCTAAACCAGTCGTTCATGTATTCGCAAGTTACAGGAAACTGAAAACTTGAAGTGCCTTCATGTTTACGTAAAGTAGACTGTAAATCCAGTCACAAGCTTAAAGCTGCAAATTATTTTAAAATCCCATGTAACAACGTGTAATGCATTCTCACTTCTGTATAGCAATTTCATTTAGTTTTCTTTGCTGTTTGAAGAAAGTAAGTTTATTTGTGTTACAGACGGTTTTCTTTGTGCGCCAGGTTTTCTTACTTATTAACTTTTTGTTCGTAGTTTTTCAAGTCATATTGATTGGGGACACACGTTGCTCCGGGTGGCATGCGCGTGTGTGTAGCTAGCAAATGTAGTAAATCGGGACAGCGATGGTGCGTTCGGATGTCGAAGCGGTTTGAACGGTGCAACTTTGTCGTAGAGATCGCGGTGGCAGTGCTTGGCACGCGGCGGGAAACAATTTCGGATTTTATACGCACATAGAAGCACGTGCACGAGGGGAGGGTTCCGTCTGTTAGGGGAAACTTCTAGGTACGGGGATGCGTGCGCCCTTTACATATACAATTACGGGTCTTTTGTGCGCTTAACGGAGCGCAATAAGTGTTCAGACTATGATATGTTGAACTGAATACTGAGTCTCGGCTGGTATTGATGGGTACGACGAAACCGTCTCGTCGGAGACGGCATTTTTGTGTGATTAGGGGTTCTTCATGTGTAGTAAATACAAAACCCATGTCAAGTACAATACCTCACAGTCCGTGGGATGTTTTGTTATCAGATGATGAAAGAAATTAGGGGATAGCATGCTTAAAGGTCCGATTTCAGTTAAATTTTCTTTGACTCACTATTATATTTTTAGCCGTTAATCTCTTTTCACCGGTGGAAGTTCGCCACCTAGACATTACTTTTGCATTTGTTTCAACCTAATGTAGCTAACAGTTTATGGATATCTTGCCGGCCGATACGGTTAGGACCCGATAAACGTTTGTGGATAGTATGTTCAGAATTCTATCGCCAACCAAATACTAAGCGTGTCGAGTTTACAAATGACGTTGCCAAACAGAAACAACTGCGGAGATCTCTCCCGTATCCGGACATATTTTCCTAAAATAACGCATGTACGCTGTATGTACACAAGTAACAGATAATAGATCCCTTGGTTACTATTGATGCCAAGTAACACATACTATAAACGCATATTGGTGCCATATTTCGGTGCAGTTAATTAACAATTCGGACCATATTAATAATAACAAAAGTGTAATATAATGTAAAATAACAATATTTTACGAAGCACACTATGGAAAACTAATATACACGGCAGGAGAGTCCGCACTCACACGGTTTTTGGGACTGGCACCTACCAAAACCACACAGTCTTCTGGCATGTATCCACCGCAGGACTTGACCTTTGTAGTACTTCAGGGTTGTGTTGTTTCTTTGCCGAGAGGCAGCACCGCTACACGCCATTTCAGCATCTTATTCCAACAGAAGCTATACGCATCTCAGGTCCTATTATCTTCTCCATCCCTCTCCCTCCGCAGAATTGTCTCCAATATGTTCGCCACGGCATTCTAATCTTCGTAGCATCAGACCATCAGTTCAAGAATATTATCAGGGCTGATTATTCCTACAAGTTCGTCCACTCTCTTTCTTTCCTTTTTCCATACGTTACAATAAACAAATGTATGACAAGACCTAACAAATTTAACACAACAATGGCAAGTTGGGCAGTTGTGCACTTTACCGATTCTTTTTAAGTACAGTAAGAGGAACAGATAAGAACCTGGGTCAGGTAGTAAATTTATTTCTCTATGATCGCGGTTGAACCACTGGCTAAGTTTCTTAATATCCTAGCTTGCTGTCCTCCTTTAGACTCATTGGACCATCTCCTGCCACCGTTCCATAATTAAATCTCTTGTCTGTCTGCGGAACCTTTGCGTATTAGTCTCATCTTTCAGATCCCCGAGTAGCACCTTTTTCTATACGAGCAGCTCGATGGGTACGTCCCTTAATCACAAGAAATAATAATTATTAATAATAATAACAATAATTATCATCATCATCATTGTCACCACCACCACCATCATCATCATAATGTACTTTTATGTTAGAAACAATTTGGAAGTTCAATTCAAAACGGATACATCGATTTTTTAAATACCAGTATTGTAATCCGACTTTAAATTCGTTTCACAGGTAGGCTACAAGGAGTCGGTAGTTTATGGAATGTTTACAGAGTACGGTGTATCGAATTGTTTGTACATAATCAAACACGAGGCAAGGAGTCTAAAACGTGCCGGCAAGAAAAGAAGAGAAAACACTACTCAAATTGCGTTCCGTGAAAGATGTGTAGTCAATCGATATGAGTGTGTCTGTGTGTGTGTTTGGTGGCAATATGGGATTAGAAAAAGGCTGGGCAGGGCCGGGCGCCCTCTCACCCCAGAGGCAGCTGTCGGCCTTATTCATAACAACACAAATACTATAAATCACACTGTAATTTTTACTGAAAGCCGTTCATTTGGCCGCCGCCCGCCGCTTCTTTCGTTTTTGTTCGCGCTAACTGGTTGCTTTCCAGCGACTGTCAATCACGCTAAACGCGTTTGTGATTCCATTCATCGTGTTGTGTTATCTTGCCGTTAGACTTTGGGGTTTTTATTTTATTCTGATTGCCGTTTCATTTACACGCATCGCTCGTCTTCACCCCGGTGCTCTGCAGTATTTGAAACCGCTGTCATGCGCGTCCTCTTCGTCGTGCGTTTTGTTTAAAAATTCCATATTAATAAAGCGGATTATAGTCTCCTCCCCACGACTGAAAAATACTTTGTTTCATGTGGTTGTGACATTGTCTCTTTGTTTTCCCTTCTCAGTGCCTGCCTGTGGTTTTCCGTCTCTCTCTTTGCCTGTCTGTCTGTCTATCTTCTCTCCCGCTATTCCCTGTTTTGATTTTCGCTCTTTCTCTGTCGGTCGGTCTCATTAAGTTTTTCCTGTGCTCCTGTATTTGCTCATATAAACCGAAACAAGGGAGGGAAAGTGGTTGTTGATGGCTTCAAAACGCGTATTTCGCAAAACGGCGACAAGAGAAAGCTTACATCATGTTAGGATCAAGGAGATACAATCCTGCCACCGTATAAATGGAGATATACCACAAAATGACGGTTAATACTAGTCCGGAATTCAGTATTCTGTTTGGTAAAGTGTATCCCCCCTCCCAACCTTGTGTGCTCCCCGACCTGTCGCTCCCCAGACTCTAAAAATGAAAATGGGAGCCACCCAACCGTAAATTTGTTTAAATTTTGTTAATTTTGAATCATTCTCTTTTGTGCTCGGCGAATAGCGGAAACGCTGTAGGCTATATTATGCATAGTTGTTTATACAGAGTAGGAAGTTATTAAAAAAGTGCTTTTATCGTTTTTGAAAACAGCAAAAAACACAGTATGATTTCGGCATTTCACTACACGGAGTCTCCATGAAAGATTTTGAACCTAGAATACGGTAAAGTAATTTTTATGTAAAATAAAGACCTTTTAAACTGGAGAAACAATGGGCACGAAGGACTGAAGAAATTTGTAAAGTGTTTTCTGTAGAGAGTAGTTCTATATGCGTGTGAATGATAAACAATTTGTCTGGGACGGTAAGAGGATTTGGAAACATGCTGCGGAGAAAATGCAGAGTATGGTGAAGAAATAGTCTGAGCAGTGATAAAGTGATTAAGAAGACTCATGAGAAAATGCCCAGTCATATACGTATGGAAATATGACATTACAAGGTAATAGCGATAAGAGTACACGTATTAAGTAGAGACAACTACTTGACGTCAATATAAAAGAATTACGTTAGTAAGTGAAATACTAGAAGGGGGCACCGAGAAAGAGGGTTCTTGGGTGAGGTGTATGTAGAAATGGATTTGAAAGGATGCAACGAAGGTCGAGCAACGTAGGTATCTTAATTAATATTGTAAGAGGAAGACTTTCGGTATTATACGGCACCAAATGTTTTAATACTGCTTCGTTTGAACAACGTTTATTTTTAGAGTCTTGGTGTCATTGCAATCGAAGTGGTAAGTAGGCTTATTACCTTTCACAGTCCGTGTTAAAATGTTCTGTTTATTCGGGGAGTCGATAAACAGCTGTATCTTTGCTAACTGTGATCAGTTAACGAAACGGAAGCTGTCAACAGACAACTGTGATTATTTATACAGTAAAAGTCGCATCAGTTTTAGGCTCTCTGGTTGTTTGTGAGAGCAGTAACATACTTATTCCGGCCGTCTCGTTTTGTATTTGACAGTCTGTCATGTCGTAAGGGAGTAGTAGGGAGCGATAATGTATCGCTGTGGGGATGGGGCGGCTGCAGATAATTCGATTCTCACGGTCTATCGATATCAATGTGAAGTCTGATCCATCATCATGTCTGTTTGTGTCGTGTCGTGTGTGAGAGATATGGAAATTTCAGAATGCCTAATGAAAAAGCTGTCAGTCTCTCGCCAGTATATTCTGCTCGTCTCTCAGTACACCAGAATCTCTTTCCAGCAGGTATTTTGACTACTTTCTCCAGTAAAAAATATCAGAGATTAAGTTACTAAAATTTCTACTCTTCTCTCGCCGACAGATATAAGATATACATTTGTGAATGCTTTTTTCACTTTGATTTATACAGTATTAACAACACGTAACAGTTACCTATTTCTTCTCTGTCATTCGGGATTAAACAATTGCTTTCATTTCCAGTGCGTCGCCGACTATTCCCCTTTCGTACTATAACCCATTCATTCTCTTGTGATCCATAACTGTGGAAAATAATTGAATTTTCCCTAAAAAGTTACTGTCTCATCTAAAATTAAGGAGTTTAATTTGTGTATTGTCGATTGGTGGCGTAGTGGTTAGAGTTCGACTCACACGGCTTTCATATGCTGTGGTTTCGGCTCAAGGTCGAAACAATCGTTCCTCCGTACTTCTCGGGAACAAACAATACAGTATACTATATTAGTCATTGTCATAGTCATAGTCATAGACGGGCACAGCTCAAGGGGGCGGCTTCCCTACGCTGGTGTTTGGAAATAGCGTCTGCCGTCTAGCCGTCTCGGCTGGGCTGAAACTCAGAGCATGGGAAACCGCGAAGCGTGCAAATGCCTACTGCGGGAACCATTCGCCCTGTAGTTGCAACCCATCGTTACGGACGACTCGCCTCCAGGAAGTCGAGCCTATCGACTACACCAGCGCACCTCTAAGCTTCTGAGGGCGATGTCTTAAGGGGGCTATGGAGGCGCGCCTCAGGCCTGGCGACTAGCTGGAGCAACAGTCTTGAACATCTGCCCCATGTGTACACGTTTATCGAGTACTCTTAGACCGCTCCTTAAGACCTTGTGTTAGAACCTGTGTTGGACCGTAAGACCGAGCTGCGCTGTTAGAACCTGGCGTTCATCGGGCTCCGGCCCGGATAACCCACATAAACCAGGGCGTAAGGCGCACCGTGCATCTTGTGTCTGTCCGTCTTGTTGTTATCAAAACGCTATATGTATTATATGAAACACATAATAAATACAGTACTAGGGAAAAGACGTCAAACAGCAGATGGCAACATGTTTACCAACCCGTCCACATCACACAAGAAAAGGAATCTTGCATTTCTGGCCTCAGACAGAACTGTTACGCTACGGAAAGAAGCGAAGGAGAATTTTCAAAATAAAACAAAGAAGTAATTGTTTTAAATAATGTAATTTTATATTTTATCTTAAAAACCACTTTAAACGGAACCGATGTTGACGAATTTAAACTTATCGGCAAAATGTGTCCATTTAATTATTTTAATTCCTCGACTTTCAACACTGCCAGCAATCATACCTTCATAGAATTATTTTTCCAATCATTATCGCTCCCTTTTTGAGATTTTTAAAAATTAGGTCTTTCACGTATGTTTAAACTTTATCACGACATTTAATTTCAGGAAGGTTACCGCGATTACATACGAAAAATAAGATTGTAATTTCCCCCCCCCCCCAACAGACGTTCATTGGACAATAGAACATCCCACCACTGCTACATCACTCTCAGCTCTCAGCCTCTCTGTCCCCCCTCTCGCTCTCTCAGACGTATTTATACAATTGTTCGAGTTAGTGTCAGGTAATTGTTCGGACGTTTTGTTTTCGTGAAAAGAGAAGTTTGACAACGCCTGTGCTTTGTTTCGAAACACGTTTAGTTTAATTTGATCAGAGCAGTACATTGCGTGCCCCTAAGCGTACAAAGGCACAGTATAATGCTTGTGTTGTGAATCCCGCTGTCCGTTGTTTCGCCTCTGAGTAAATACAAACAAACTGTTGTTACTAGCATGGCAGTGACCGTTAAACATAGGTCGTCGTGTTGCTTCGTACGCACAACGTCGGCTTTTATCCCAAATGTCACTCGAATTTCGCGTTGTTCGATTCTGGTTTTTAAAGATTTTTCACCCTTCAGTCATCATTGTGAAAATTTTTAGTTCGCTAATGATGATCGCGGTGTGCTACCAACTGTTCGGAAAAACAAATTGTCGACGCGTGGATTGTCGGAGAGGTTTTAGACTGGTAAGCAGGACTCGGATCTTGGATTGTCTAAAAAATGTTTTAAGGGGGATCGGACACCCCTGTGTAACTAGTGTTAAATCGGCAATTTTCATGTACCCTTGTCTCAGGTTCCGTAGACGATATAGTAATGAAATTCTGCACAGAGAATAGAGTCGTGCCTAGTGACTAGTGCGCACAGGTAATTTCAAAAATGTTGGTTGCTTCTGGAAAAAATTTATACACTTTTTTTTTCATAAAATATTTTATAAAATTTTAATTATTCAGTAAATTCACAAACCTTTGTGTTAAACGTTAAACGACGTGCATATAGGATACTATGAAAACAATGTCATGTTCCTGCCTTTTGTAGATCCTGAGAAAAAGGAAGATAAAAATCAAAGAACAAACGAACTTTCGGGAAAACAAGATGAAAGATTAGGCTGCCTTTTTTAATAAACCTCAGTTGAATATGAGGGCCAGCTTCTGTGTCAGCTTCTTGGAGTCCTATAAATTTGTTCTGCTCTTCTTAGTAGCTTCCTTCTACCAGGAGGTCATCCACTTCTTTCTCCGCTCAAAAGCTTTCGTTGTTTCTATACAGTGTGTGCCAGGCTTCAACGTCAAGGGTCCAAGCACACAACACTTCACCACAGCTCCTTTATAGAAACTTTCAGGAGCATCACCAACGCCAAATTTTGAAGTTTTTAGCTAGCGAACACTGTTTTTGGAAGGCGAACTCAAATAACTCTATGGACTCATTTGATTTTTAAGTCTTTCCGTGTAAACATTTTTTCAAGACCTCTGATCGAGCAAAGTCTCTGAACATGGGTACTGTCTCATTCATTACGCCTATGGGGTGGTGAAAATGCACCCCATCCGAAAATAATGGATTATTCATTTTTTTATTTCGTTTAATGTGACCTTAACGTTTTCTTATAAAGCCCGTTTTGTCGAGATTTCTTAAGGAAACAAAACGGCTTCGGATTTAACATGTTCAAACTTTATTTAAAAGTACTGGGTGTTAACACTTCACATTGTTCCCATGATGGACGGTACCACGTTAGGGATAGCCTATGTAAGAGTTTATGCAGAACATGCTATAAACGTGTCAGGCTTCTTTATGAACAGTCAGACTGACAATGATATGACCTACCCGTTTTCCATACTAACACTTAAAAAATGGAATGTAAAGGAATAAGTTGCAGAATTTTCGTAAGTACCTAACGCGACCTTTAAATTCTTTCTGCTAAAGAAACAAATGGGCCATTAGCTGCTTGATAAAATCGAGTTTAAAGCGATGAGTGTATGGGTAATAAGTGTCGAGTGGTAGTTGACGTGGAATGACAGTGACAGTGACAATGACATTGACAGCGGTATGTCATTGGTATGAAATACAATTGAAATGAAAACCATTCTGAATTGTTCGATCGTAGTCAATTGTTTTGCAATCGAGATAATACAGTAAATCTAATTTAAACGGGATGTATTCAGAAGGTTTCATTCACAACTGGTCCACTTGAAATACGCCCCCTCGCTTGCGCGTGCCCGTCCGTACTGTCTGGTTTCGGAATAAATCTAGAATATTGTTACATATACAATCGTTGGTTTGTTCGTAGTAGCAATCTGTGATTTTTCAGACATTTATTTACTGGAAAATGTGAAGTTTGAATCAAAAAATGCACTTTATTCTAATCTCGATACTTAGTTTTATTATCGTTATATCGACTCTCAAGTCTAGTGTACTTGTGGCAGATGTGTAGTACTAAAATCCACTGTTTTGGAAATCAAGAGTTTCCGTCGATTTGTATTGTTGAACTTGTTAACAACACTAGCTATCAGTTGCGAGCCAATCACAACGTGGTCCAACATACAGTCGGTCCAACATTTCACTCTGCGCTGTTCGTCAGCAGTTATATTTTGCGATTGTATTTATGCCGCACGTCTCTACGGCCTACGCTTTCAGGATAGCATGGTTTTAATTTGTTGGATCTTGTATGGTTTATGAACAGTTACGAAAATACTGAACATTACCCGTTCGGCTGTAGTTTTATAAAATCATGGTAGTGATCTGTTCTCACGTTTTTAATGAGATAAAGAAGAAAGACTGTAGTCACAATCGAGTTGCAGAAATTAGTGTCCATGAAATTCTGAAAATCAGTTAAATACTGATTAGACAAAATATGAAATGAAACATTTATGATGGCTTATATATAATATATATTGTAACTTAACTCTGTTACTCTGTTAGATGAATACTGGTGTTTAATAATAATTGGTGTGGCTCTCGAAGTCTTACTGGCCTGAAACACTTCCTTAAGTTTCCCAGTTGATCGAGTCCCAAATGTAGTAAAACCTGTCAAATAGTGTTATACTGTTGAAGAGATATATGTGTAGTTTCACCAAAATGTTTTACAACAAAAATTGTTGCTTGTTGAAGAAAAAAAAAAAAAATTGTGTTAAAAAAAATTTTATAATTAAAAAAAAATTTCTTTTTATTAATTAATTAATTAAAATCAATTAATTAATGGTGTTTTGTGAAGTTTTAAAACGTGTATCACTCTTCTAAGAAATTTTATTGAAGTTCTTGTATTTTCCAATAAACTACAACCACTCATAAGATTGTCTCCAGGACAATCGATATTTGTTTACTTTTCCGTTTTGGAGGTTATCTTCTTTTGTATGTGGTAAAATCCTGGTAGTTTATTATTTAAAATTATATTAATTGTAATTTGTAATATTACTGAAAGAAAGAACTATTTTGTGGTGAAAAGTATTAATGTTTTATTAAATAATTGAATAAAAGACTCTTTTCGATTATAAAATCGACTCTCAGGGTATCGAAACAGTTACAAGGTTTGATATATATAAACTTCAGAAAAGGTTCTTTGAACAGCTAATTATTATCAAAGTCAGAGAAATCGGGCCAATATTTAAAAAGTATAACGTTACAACAAGTTAATTACTAATACTAAGTACATACATTGAAAAAATAATTTGAAATAAAATAATTTGTTGTCACCAACGCAGCTGACGGGAACAAGAAGGCGTTGCTCACGACGAATGAAAATGGCTGCCGTCAAGTCGGTCAAAATGTCCTCCGTATATGCGACGTTCCAAATAAGATATTTTCTGGTAGTATTTACGTCCTGGTGTCTGCAAATCTTTCTTCTGATGTTGTGTAGTGTCTTGAGTGAAGTTTCCGGGTTGTATTTTGTATATCTGTGTAGTTATAAGTTCGTTCACTTTTTATGATTCAGGCACTAATGTATGGTTATGTGGTATACTGTTTTCTTGTGTTTTATAGTGTTTTTCGGTGTAGTTATGTACTGTCCAGTGTTATTTAGTCTATATCAATAGTATCTGTCACTATGTTGACGTTCCAACATTGTTTTATTCGCCACTCGCGATTTTACAAAAACGTCTCGTTCACTGACTCGCCATTACCGTTTTTAGTTAGGTTAGCTCGGTTATAATCCGCTCGTCAAGTTCACCGTACAATTACCAATAATCAACTCTTATTTCCTCCAGTTTCGACTAAACTCTTAGCCAATATAATATTATTCTTAACATTGTTCAAATTTAATTTTGCATCCTGTGCATATTTCCAAATACACTATATAACTGCCTAAACTTTGGTTATTTATGAATTTTATTTGCTAGATGTAATTTAAATTAATCCTTCAGTTCATTCGGCGTATTTTAAGATTGAATAATGCCGTTTTATAATGTTTTCTGTCTAAAATTAGTAATTTTACTTTCATTTTGTATTGATAAAAAATTAAAAATTAACTTCCTGTCATTATGCAAATTCAGCCATTTTTCAGTTATATTTATTAATAATAATCTCATATTGTATTAAAAGCTTGATATTCCCTTATTTTCTTGTAATTAATTGAATTGGTCAACTTCTAAAATATTATTTTGGAATATATGACTCCCCTCTCCAAATTTCTGAGTTTTGTCATTTTCATTTTTATTTATAATTCTGAATATAATTTTATAAAATCTTTCTAAGTGGTATGTGTAATTATATGGCTTTATCTCAGGTTTATTCTATCCAAATCCCTTTTGTTTAATTGCATTTAAATGAGTAATTTCTCTGTTTTGATGAAGTTTGGTTTTCATTCTTTGGCCTAGATTTTTTAACAAGTTTTTTTCTTACAAAATATTTTTACAAACAATAAATGATGTGTGATACCCTCTCTGACTTTTAAATATGGTATTATAAACTAAACATTTTTTCAAATAACAACAATAATTAGTATTGGTTACAATACAATGAACAGTTAAACAAATAAGGGATATTTTCAAATAAATGGTTGTCTTCAACATTCAGACATTTTTTTACAATCAAAAACTTATTACTAATATAGGATTATTATTCACAAAAGAGGTTTTTTACCAACTAACATCTTAATTACTTATTACTATTAACACCAGTAATAAATATATTTACAGTTCTGATGTTAGTTGTTGTAAATTTAAATAAATGACCTTATATGTAATACATTTAAAAAAAATCCTTATCCTATATTTACAAAAACCTTATATCTATATTCTTATTTGCTAACTACTATACTAAGTTGGATTATACAGTTTTTACACTGTCTTTTAAATATTGTATTTGGGGAATTGTACCCTGTCATAGTATAATTAAATCTGTTTTTTCTCATTCCATAACACAAAATGTCACTTTAAACAGATTTATATCTTGTTATTATTCAAAATAACATATTCACATAGTACACATTTTAAGTCACTGAAAGTTGCATATTTCATTGTATTCAATGTTTGTGATTGCCAAGAATGAAACACAAGGTTTATTTTCTATAATACCCAAAACTAGCACTGGTTCACTTTACACTTTTATTTCGTTATTTCTACATGGTTGTGTAGTCTTATTAACATAGTAAATTGGTTAGTGTTTTACAATGGAGATTTGTTCCTTGGGTACTATATTATTGTTTCATCTTGGTTCACTGGCAACTCTTACTTTACACACTTTTCTCTCTTAATTTTATGTACATGTTGTTACTATCCATTACTATTTCGTTATACTTTTATTGGTATTTTACTATTTATTTTGGGGATATGGGGATTTGGGTGTCTTTTATAAGAGCATGACACCTTCCTCAGGATGCTGCCTTCTTCTTCTTTCTTCTGTCTTCTTGGATTGGTATCTTCTCCATCTTCTTCTTGATGCCATCGGGTTTCTTGGGATTTCTTCATCTTCTTCGGGTTTCTTGGGATTTCTTCATCTTCTTCGGAATCTTAGAAATACATCACCTGTATTGGTTGATCTTGGCTTATTCAGGGTTTCTTTTCCATTTATATTTCCTCGTTGTGGGTTTGGTCATATTCTGTGTTGCTTTGTTATTTACTTCTTACCTTCCTGGGTTATAATTTGAAAACCTTGGGTTATTAGACTGGTTTTGGATGACTCATCACTAGTAACTCATTTTATTTGAACTTGTATTTTTTAAATTATAATGATTGCTTTCCACAGTTGCTATGAATTAATTTTTTATATTAAACTTAATGCTTTCTTCCAGATTTAAATGTTATAATTTTATTATTCTAATGATCAAATGCCATTCATTATTATGCCTTTATCTGTCACGTTACAATATATATATATATATATATATATATATATATATATATATATATATATATATATTACAACGATACAATGTTATTAAATGTAAGCGTGTCATGCCACACGTCAAGGGCGACAAAAACTGTAACAAATTCTCTTTTCTGTGCAATCTAATTGGTACATTAATTGAACTCATACACTTTATATAACATTACTAACAACATGTACGTGTATTTGGGGTTCAGGTGTAAATATAATAAGAGTATTTTTATTAGCAATATTAAAAACTCATATTTATTATTTTTTCATTATTAAAATTATTCATAAACATCATTAATTTATCGGTCACGATATTGCTCATTATTTAATGTTTATATCTAAACATATTAATCTTATATCTAAACATGTTAAATAATTTTTATTAATCTATATATATAAAAGAGAAATACCACTGACTCACTCACTGACTCATCACGAAATCTCCGAAACTATAACACCTAGAAACTTGAAATTTGGCATGTAAGTTCCTTATGTGATGTAGGTATCCGCTAAGAAGGGATTTTTGGAAATTCGACCTTTAAAGGGGGAAAAGGGGGGGAAGTTTGCCTGACTGACTGACATGAATCAACGTAGAGCAAAACTACTGAATGGATATCAATGAAACTTTGAACATAGCTTCATCATAGGTCTTAGGTGCTCACTAAGAAACGGTTTTAAAAACTTTCACTCCTAAGGGGCAACCCCCCCCCCCCCATTGTATCTATGTATGTATGTTCCACATCTCCTCCTAAACCACTGGACCGATTTCAACCAAACTTGGCACAAATATTTTACGCGACGGGAGAACCAACATAGGATAGGTGTTTTTTCGATGGGGTCCTTTGGGGGGTTCTTTGGGGTTTTTCACATCTCCTCCTAAACCACTATACCGATTTCAACCAAACTTGGGACAAATATTTTACGCAGCGGGAGAATCAACATAGGATATGTGTTTTCTTCGATGGGGTCCTTTGGGGGTTCTTTGGGGTCTTCCACATCTCCTCCTAAACCACTGGACCGACTTCAACCAAACTTGGCACAAATATTTTACGCAACTGAAGAACCAACATAAGATAGGTGTTTTTTCGATACGATCCTTCGGGGGGTCCTTTGGGGTCTTCCACATCTCCTCCTAAACCACTGGACCTATTTCAACCAAACTTGGCACAAATATTTTACGCAACGGGAGAACCAACATAGGACAAGGTTTTTTGATACGATCCTTTGGGGGGTCCTTTGGGGTCTTCCACATCTCCTCCTAAACCAGTGGACCGATTTCAACCAAACTTGGCACAAATATTTTACGCAACGGGAGAACCAACATAGGACAGGTGTTTTTTTTCGATACGATCCTCTGGGGGGTCCTTTGGGTCTTAAACAACTATTAGATCTGGTTACAATGGCAACCCAATAGAATAGATTCTTGTTACCATAGCATCGGTGGAAGTCTCCCGCGTAGGAAATAGCGCGGGAGTCGTCCGACGGGCCTTCCCCGGAGTTCATCCACGGAACCCGGGGAGTCTTAGGTCGGATCCCGCGAAAGACGGCGGGGCCAGAGTACACGGTTCTTATAAATAAAGATATAGGTTATGATATCAAAGGTGGTGTATGCATCTTAAGAAACGTCTTAATAGTGTGTGAATTCAGAGTTGTTTCAGTTTGAATTTAAAAGTGTTAAAAAGTGTGTAAAGTGTTTAAGAGTTAAGATCGAAGTAAGTTATAAGCGAGTACAAAAAACAAAGTTTTGATAGCGAATGTATTCAGACCATAGAGCTCAGACAATATAAATGCACTTGCTTCAGTTTGAATTTAAAAATTGATAAGCTGAAATCTATAGAGGTATTGTATTGTTAGAATAAGTTTAGGAGACACTAATTTAACAAATGCCTTATTTCAACATTAACACAATGAATTATAAAACGACAGTTAAATACGCAGCGCGTGCAAGTACTGTAGACATTTTATTGAAAACTAATTTAGCTGTTCGCCCTCTCCCAGAGTTAGAAATCGAGCAGGAGCATCACGCGCAACAGAATTCTTCTCCAGATATAAGAATACAGTTAATGACATGTTCTTAAACAGGTGCGCTACAGAGTATTCCTCCAGTGAGAATGCGAACGTAACAATATAAGGAAGATTATACAGTATACAAGTAATATAACGTTAGAACAAGAATAGGTACCTATGAGCCTATGAATAAATTATGAACCCGAGCAACGCTGGGTAAATCGGCTAGATATAGATATCTATATAAGCCAAATACCACTGACTGACTCACTGATCACGATATCTCTGAAACCACTGAATGGATATCAGTGAAACTTTGAACATAGCTTCATCATAGGTCTTAGGTGCTCACTAAGAAACGGTTTTAAAAACTTTCACTCCTAAGGGGAAAAAACCAAATACTGAAATTTATAGCGGGAAATGCATACTTGGTAAATGAAGTGGTTGACATCTCAGTTTACTGGAAACCCCGAATACATTTAGTCCTGAGTTTTTAATCATTGTTTTAAATTGAAAAAACTTCGTTGTTTGCAAGTTCTTATAATCGAGAAAATTTCGAACAAATTCCGTTTGTTCTCGGAAACGGCTCTAACGATTTTCTCGATATAAATAATAAATAGCTGTTGCTATGAATGTAAATAGACAAACTAAGAGTTGAGAATTTGTACAATCTATCTAATCCTATACTATTAAGCAAGCAATAATTGTACAATTACGTACAACGTGAAACTCCGTAGCGAAGCACGGGTATTTTGCTAGTTTATTATAAAATTAAAATATTCTTATATTGAAATAAATTGTCTTATCTCAGATCTGACCTCTACTAGCTCAGTCTATACCAATGTTTTGACTTCAATTTAACTTTATATTAATTTCTTGTAGACTGGCTTTTGTTTTAATATTCAACTTTAAATTAATCTTTCTATACTTCAAATATCTAATTACTTTACTATTTATTTTGATAATAAACTCTACTCTCTTTACTTTAAATTCTCTTTCATTTATTACTGCTTTTATGTATATGCGATCGCTCATTCTTACGACTAAACATTTATTTACATTTTAACATATTATTACTAAATATAAACTTTCTTTGTTTCAATTTACTGTCTTTTGAAATCGTCTTTATGAGCTCTTTTGTTTTTATAAATCATTTTAAATGCATTAAGCATGTCACCTCGATTTCTGATGATCTTACGACTGTTGTCCGGGGTTCCAGCGTTGTCTAGAGTTAATTTTCCATTCCTCTTGTCCTGGCGTGGTCCTGGATACGTCTAGGGTCCAGCGTCGATCTACGGCAGCTTTGTGTCCCTGGATACGTCTAGAGTCCAGCGTCGATCTACGGCAGCTTCCCTGGATACGTCTAGGGTCCAGCGTCGATCTACGGCAGCTTCCCTGGATACGTCTAGAGTCCAGCGTCGATCCACAGCATATTTCCTGGATAGACTCTTGATAGACTAACTATTGCTGTATTTACTTTTCCCGTAATATTGTCGTGACTATAATAAACGTCATTTCGTTTGTTACTGCGACTTGTAATAGGATAAAAAATAAACTGTTTTGCCGACGGACAGCATGTCCGGCTGCAACTGAGTCTTGAAATGAAGAGAAGGGTTTTTCGTCGAACCCTTAATTTATACCCTCTCGAGATTCCGCGCTGGTCGGCTCCAAAATCGTCCTGTCGATACCTGCGTATCTCGTGACAGCCCCCACTACCGAACCTTTTCATCTATTTGCAATTATTAGCAAATAGCACTGTTTTGCACAGAATCGAGATAGCACAAATCGTAGCTACTTCGATTAATCACTCACTGTATTAATTTGAGCGTCTTAGGGTAATTTGCTTATTTTTTAGCACGTTTATTTTGCACTGTCTTCGCATAACGTGTTCCATTAACGTCATCTTTTCACTGGGGATAACTATAATTTTTACCCACACTTTGGTGCCTTTGGTTTGATCATACATTAATTAGTTTTCTCACAGTGAATTAAAACAATTATTTTATTAATTACTTGGGGCGGGTTGCTGAGTTTCCTGTCTATGCCTGCTTCACTCACACACAAGATACACGTGTAACACACATACAATTGAGCAGATGTTCACTGCGTGTCGGAACAGGTTAATTTCTACCCTAATCTAACAATGAAATATCTCTGCAATCTCAGACCTGTCCATTTACCCATAACTTATACAAATTATACAAAATTTACATTTATTTAAATTAATGCCTAATACATCTGTGGCTGTATCGTTGCAATATATATATATATATATATATATATATATATATATATATGTTGTTATGACTGTCGCATGGATTGCGATCTTTAAACAGTGGAGTAAAATTCATGAATTCGGAGAAAACGATACTCCTGATTTTTATTAACTAAAAGGACGCGCTCTTATTACAGCAGTTCTATTTCTTATGCAAAACGTCCGCCGAAGAGATCGTGTCCGAAATGTTGGTGGCACCCAAGAACTCGGAGTATTCGCTGCTGGACAGATTAATGAGTACAGGCGAACATGGTGGAACAGGTTCACCAGATATTACATAAAGTGACTCGCCAAGACAATCCAAAGAAAGAAGGCATTTTTCTCCAGGATGTGCAAAGAGAGGGTACATCGAGGAATAGTAACAGATCTGAAGCCTAACCCATTACGATACTAATTACCAAATTATATTAATAATCATACATAATTACAAATGTGTAACATATAATTTATTATTTTTTAAATAGTCTAACAACGAACAAAGCATCGTCTAGTCACCTTGTTAATTCATATTTCAATCGTAGTGTTCTCTCATTAAAGACTTTAAAATGATAGTTAACATTTGAAAGGCGTATTGCATGGAATACTGTATATCAGATCTTCCAGTGTGTTCAGTACTGATTACATTTTTACAAATCAAAGAAATTAACTTTTTTTTTGTTCTATTAAAAAAGGAAAGTCTTTTTTCAGTTCATCGTTAATACATTATTGCTTCAAATAACATTTTATTCTTTGTTTAAACATTAAAAACGCGCGCGCGCGCGCAGAGAGAAATCTGTTAGTTTGAATCGTAACTATTACCAATTCCATTCGGATCATTTAAATACTGATTAAAGTTTTACTCTCTACTCGATTAAAAACAGGCGAGTCGTGTGTTTTTAATTTGTTTTTATATTAAACTTCAAGAGTTATAGCCTATTTTTCAAATAACTACCGTCAGCTGTTACAGAATATTCAGCAGTAATCCAGATGCCTGTATAGATAGCCGTGCATAGTGCCAGGCTTAGGTGGACCAACATGTTTCCAATTAATATCCGATTCCACGACGCATTCAGTGTTAAATATTTCGGCCGGCCGATTTGTAAACAAGCGCTATAAAAATAAGCGGATACGATTAGCCTAATATTATTGAATTCTCGTGTTCACACAATAGCAAGTTTCAGATCGGTATGAAATCATTGTGGCTGTGTTTACATTTAATTTGTTTGTAGTAGACATAAAAACTGGCTATCTTTATTATTTTTTAGGACTTTAAAATTATATTTGGTTTCGTTTTACACACACACAGAAATGAAACATATAGGCCTAAAGAATGTGTATACAGACTAGTATAGAATATTTATACGACTGTTTTTTGTATTTACGAAATTGTATGGTAAATCTAAAATATTTTATTAAAACTGTTCTGATAATGCTGGACAGTGAATGATTCAAGCGAATGTGTTTTAAGGAAAAACTAAAAACAAATTATCACATTGTTGGATCATATTCTAAATAAAATTTTACTCACGTACACGCGCACGCGCACGCACACGCACACGCACGAATGGTATGAAATTTAACGTTAAGGCACCGAAAAACAGTACGCTCTGTTTAATAAAACTGAAATTTTATTTAACGGTGTTTTTTTGTTACTTGCACTGTTTTGTAACTCGCCAAATGTTTTCCATGCTCCTCTGTTGTATTACAAGAAGGATCCCATAAGTTGGCTCAGCTAAGCAGTGGTGTAGTGTCGTATCCAACGATCTATACTAGTGGATCGCGCTGTGCGTGCTAACAAAACGGTCTTGCTCGTTCAGCTCTCCCCACCACCTGGCTGTCGTCGCTCGCTGCTGGAACTTGAGCAGCGCATGACAACACCGAATTGTTTTATCATTGAGCTTTCCTTATTAAAGGAAAAGTACTAAGAGAATAAATTTCTTAAGGAATAAGGATAAGAAATTTTACCAACGGGATGATGAAAAATACAACGGAAACAATTCCTAATTATTAATTTAAATGTGTTTTTAATTTTTATTATGTACATGTTATTGACCATGATAATGTTTGCATTTCGACATTTCATTATAATTACATTACTACAGTACATAATTTTTGTATATTACATTCTTAACAACTTACAATTAATTATTTACAACTTACAATTAACTCAAATAAACTTAAAACTAAATGGGCTTATGCTAGATTATCTACAAAATTATTTGCACAAACTAATATTTATAAAGTGAATTCTCAAATTGTGCGCCGCGTATGTAATCTATCTGATCTTTTTAACAGTGCAATAGGGATTCTAATTTCCTTTTTGTGTACATATGATAGGCCTACATATGCCGGTAACTGTCATATTCATATCTTCTATTTTGAGCATTTATTATAAAGAATTCTTAAATTATCGGAAAATTCCATTTATAAGAAAAACACGCGATTAACATGTTTCTTTCTCAGTTACATATTGCAAAAAAGAACGAGTTTATTATACTTTTGACGAACACCTAGTTTAGAAATATTTGCTGCCAAAGTTTTTTCTTTGGCAGAAGCATGACATATAACTTTAAAAAACATTTGACCTATAAGTTTAATGAGTTTAATTTCATGACTGTCTGCAAAGTCACTACAAAATTTATAATTTTTAAACACAGAACCTGTGAACTGGCGACAAGTTTGTGCTAATAAATTATAAGTATTTACTTCTTTGTTGTTATTAGACAAATATAAATTATACATGTATTTAATCAGTTTTAGAACATCATGAGATGCCCTCACCAGTTTGCCCTTTGAAATAAAATCTGTAAAGTGAGTGTACGCACTAAGATCTGAAACGTCGGCCAACAGTACGTTACTGCTTTCCAAACACTTGATTTTGCTGTCAATTTTTCTTACAATAAATCCACTTATATAAAATAAAATATTATCTTTGTAATATGTAGAACTCTGATTCCCTATCAAGTCACAAAGCACCTTTTCAAAGTTACAAGTCTCTGAAATATCTTCCTCTTGTAAAGTTAAAACAGGCACAGAAAAGCTCATTATGGTGTCCTGATGATGGGCATCAAACTGTAAACAATTAGTGTTTTTTACAAAATTATTGTAAGTTAGTGCATTATTATTTTAAATTAATAGAAAATAATTTGTGTAATGCAAACAGAAATTAATGAATTTCAAGATAAAACAAAAGAATATGCAAATATAACTTACACTAATTTTCAGTAACTTGTACAAAACTATATTGAAAATTAATTTACTTACCGGTGAAATGATACATTTTCTTCGCTGCTTTTCTGATGTCTCTTCTTACAATTGTAGGCTGGACAATGGACGGGCATGTTGGTTAAATATTTTAACAGTCTACTGAAAATATATTTTTAGTGAGATCACAGAACAAGAAGTAGTATGTCGAAGCAAAACACACGTAATTGCATGGGTGCGTAATTGTGACACTATGATATGCGGTATGCACAGTATGCACACTGGTTGCAGTGGACAGCCAGATGGTGGGGATAGCAGGTAGACCGTTTGCTCCGCACCTCCACTCCACACAAGCGCGATCCAGTAGTATGGATCGTTGGTCGTATCTAGAATTTGGCCATGGGGGGGGGGGTCCAGGGTCCGGTCGAGCGTGCTTCAAGAGAAAAAAAAATTAAGACTGATCAAGATTACTATCTTTAAAGTGGGTGAGAAACGTGTGGTAACATCCTGAAAGCAATCCCACTAAAGTAAACAAACAATAAAAGTACGCGCTATCGAAACATCGTTTAGAAGATACTGACTGAATTGATTTTCCTATATATTTTCCCTATATATCATAATTCAAACGTATTATAGGCCTACACAAATGCTGAGTAACAAACATATCTGTATATTTAAAAAAAAAGGTACTAGCTGAAAAGATAATAAAAGAGCCTAAAAGTGATGAAATCAACAAAATTCGTCAACTTTTTTCGACCCTCTGGAGGGGAGGTCCGGTCCCGTTCGTCCCCCCTCCCGTAAATACTCTCCTCCAGCTAAGACGTAGTCTACGTAAACGTCAACTGTTCAGTAGGTTAAACCGATGGTTTTATTTTGTTGTTCGTCAATTCACAAAACTGCAGAGAGTGTAGTGTAGTTACAGCGTGCATCATCTGTAATCGGATGTACTGCATGGACGAATTAATGGGGCCAAGTATGTGTCAGCGCGCGTTATCCGATTATGTCGGCTAAGTGAAACTCCATGTATGCGCATAACATAGTTTGCATAGAATTGGCGGAGGCGTCGACTGGTTAGAAAGTGCATCTGTGTGATCCGCGTAGGGGTTTGTTTGTTTGTGTGTGTGTGTGTGTGTGTGTGTGTGTGTTCGCGCAGCTGTAAACTTTATCACACTTTGCAGTTCATTTACAGATTGTAATAAAATTCGGAGAACAAACGGTGGCCATGAACGATTTTCATTTCCGACTACAGCAGAATTCGGTAACCGTTTTCAAACAATAATTAAGACTAATCAATCCCAGAAAGATCAGTATTAGGAAAAGTCTACCAAAGTTGGGCCAACCACAACCGCCACGTAACCTTTCCATCCAACAAACGACCTTGAAAGTCGTTTGAAGGTTGGGTGTAATTACAACATTAATTATGTAATCTGCGTAGCGTGAGTTACCGTACCTACCCTGTGTCCCTGATGATGTTACCTGCGTTCATAGCTTTTTTTTAACGATCAGAAATTTCTTAGTATTAAGGAACTGTTTCGAGTTGTCAGTGGGTTATATTCAATTTCTGATGAGCGGGAGGTTGACGGTTAAGAACGGCCTATCAAATTCCAAACAACAAATAGGCCTATAGCGGGATCTACACGCAGTGTATCACGAGAAAAAGCCGCGGTCGTAACGTTGTCCAGTGTCGAGGCGATTCCAGCCGAACACAGTCAGGATATCACCGTTATACAGTGTCTCCGAGCATCGAAGAAAACGTGCACCTGGAGTAGGGGGTCTTCCAAAGAAGAACCGAGAGCGACGCACCAAAGCCCGAGGGGACCAGCGCGATTCCCGTACTCCCAGAAAGATCAGTATTAGGGAAAGTCAACTAAAGTTGGGCCAACCACAACCGCCACGTAACCTATCGGGAGGGAGCCACCAGGTAAGGATCACTGTTCTACAGCGCAAGTGCACCGTGCAGGCCCCTGCAACGGTGGATCGAGCCAGTCGACCCACCAGCCGTGCTAGGTCCGTCAGCTTCAAACAGCCAGGCCACCTATTCGACGCTAACTTATTGTTTGGGCCATACGTCAAGACACTGGGGAACGATGAGACTCCAGATATCTATGGACATTGAAAGGATCCATATTCAGTCGTGAAGTCTCACATCTAGGTGGATTCGAATCACGATGCACGGATTGAGCAACCCATACAAGCTGTCTTGAAATTTTGTGGTGCCATTTTCAGATATCCTCTCAGAGAGGCCGGTATGTCCGTCTTAGTGTGTGTTGTATGATTTGTGTTCCAGTGGCGTATTCATCGTACCAAGTTAACATACCGTATACACATACCAACTGTTTCGCTGATAGTACCAACATTAATTTCGTAAACGCTGTTTTAGAAATGAAAATATTATTCGGGACTTTTCCATTGGCATCCTGATGTCACGAACGTTTCACTCAAAAGGTGTCGTTGGTTATCTTAAAGACTCACCCATCGGGTAGAAGACTCGAATGGAAGTAGTAGGATCTAATAGAGAATAACAAGTTTAGTTATAATTTTCAGAGAGAGTGCTGAGTGTAGTTGTATTTTGCAAAAAGGTTGTTTTTTCCGTTTAGTTGTTGGTTCTACATGCTACATGACATGAGAGGATGGAGACGCGACTGATACCTGTTTTCTTGACCGATATTTGTGGCATTCTTGCTCCAGGACATAGGAATAACGCTAGTGAAGTCGGATTTCCTCGAACATTTTTAGTCTAAATTTATTTATCGCCTAACTTCTTATCTCTCTACATCTACTCCACCCAACCCTCAACGTAAATAAACGCACCGCTGCAAGAACTTTCTACTTTTTCCGCATTAGTGTTTTATATTTTATAATTCATTCCCTTATGCGTCGTGAATAGTGTATTTGCCATCAAGTACATACGATCCCAGTAAACGGGTGCACAGAGCAGCAAATTTCTAATAAAACTGTAAATAAATTGTAAGCTGATGCTCTGTTAGCTTTCGGAAGCGTGTAGTGGGTGTTATAGTCCGGTAGCATACGTGAGTGAGCCTGTGACGGGATGGTAACGGACAGGAAATTAGGCACACGGAGACTGACACGGGATCCCCAGGGGAAATCTACTGCTGACGTCTCGTGTATTTTGTTTATTGAACACTGGTGTGTTCGTCTCCCCGCAGTAGAGTGTATTACACTATAACATTATGTTCTAGGTATACTGACCTGGACACGTTCTTTATCAAATTAATTCAACTATTATTACACACGAGTATTCTACTTTGTACTTTGAACGTGTAGCTACTTCGTACTGAAAGAGTATTTTTTTAGCGTTTTACGACCGACCCTGTTCATAGTTCTATCGCACGGAGATAAGAATCAAGAGAAACATTTAACGTCGCAAACTAAAGCTTTGCGACCTGTGTCTTACGAGGTAATAGGCCGACTGCTTCCGTGTAGGGACCGGAAAAATGGAAATGACGAGATCGACCGCTTGACCAGGTCGTGAAGGCCTGTCCCATGTTCATTAAATGGACTGTCGCTTATCAGTTACGTACAAAAAAAAAAAAAAAAAAAAAAAAAAAAAATTCTTTCACTGAAAGATAAATACATAGAGCATATAGTGAACCTAATTAAATACACGTATTCATAAAAGAGTAATTAGGGCGATTTTTCAAAGAAATTGTTTAAAAAAATCGTACTAAATATTTACATATCATACGAAAGTTTAGGTTCAGTATAAGAAATGTTATAAGATAAACACAATACAAAAATTCAGATCTGTAGCTCGTTCCAGTGAAAGTTATATGTACCTAAATATGAAAACTATGGACTTACGGAAAATCGCGTTTAAAGTTTTGTAATGTTTCTATTCAAAATGCATCTCCACTGTACACTTCTTCTTCATGACTCGCATCTCTCTTCCTTTTTAGCTGCCTTTTTTTTAACTCTGTTCTACTTAGTCCTTCCAGAATTTTGCTTCCAGAATTCTTATTTTATAGCTAATATTATTAGAAAATATTGAAACATTTCTTTGAAGGAGGTCAATAACTTTGCACGGGGTGACATCGCATAAAATAAACATGTAAGATGAGATGAAAAAAAAAAGTTTGGTACAATTACACCCGCGCGCGCACACACACACATTTTAAACAAGAAGACAAGGAGAAAGTTTTAATACTAAAAACTAAAAAACATTTTTTTTTTTATTTTTCACGACCTGGTCCCCTTAATTCTAACCCACAGTTAACCCGCCAAAGTTTTTCTGATCCGTAACCATATGGGATAGAAGTTACTTTACAGTGGGAATCTCTTATAACGATTTTAAAGGGATTGATATTATAATCGTTATACCTGATAGATCAGTATACCCACGTATTACACATGCACTTAAGAATTGTCGGATCCTGGAAATTACATCATCAAAAACGATACATCGTTAAAATGCTGATGTATTTAAAGTTAGGCTCCGTTACCGTTTCTGCTGTATATTTGAAAACCATTGAACACGTATTATTATTCATATCCATACATCATTTTGATTTATGATTTACTCTTGACAATATTGTTTATTTCAGAGGAAGATTTACTTTTATACAAAAAAAAAAAAAAAATCGAACGTTGAAGTATAAAACGCTGTAGATAAAATGCTGTTGTTTTATTGAAATGACTAAACGAAATAACTATTCAGCTAGCAGACCTACGACATGACAGGATTTCCACATTAATAACAAATTAACAAAAACATTACATCACGATATAATTATGCAACCCCCTAATATTAATTTATTTAAAATAATTTGTAACGACTTTTATTGTTTTATTTTCTCACCGTATCCTTCATTTTAGACGTTGTAGTTTTCCCTAAATTCTTTTATGGGCTAAATTATCTCCGAACACATTTATCGACTAACCGACTGTGTTCTTCCCTTTAAATATATTTTATCCAATTCTCGACGTAAATCTGCACGTCATTGCAGCGAGTGTCTTTGCACTCCACCAGGTAGCTTTATATTTTTTTGGTAGTCTTTTAATTCATAACCTTTCATTGTATATATTGTTTAGATCTGGTAAGGTTAATCAGCAAATTGTTAAAGTTAATGTGGGGTTCCGGTTACCCAGAATTTAGTGCACTCAGCAAATCCAGATTGTCTAAAGTTTGAAGATAAGGGGAGACGTAGAACAGACCCTGAGTGGATAGATATAGGCCTACTTTCTTAAAAGGGGTTATTAGAAAATGAAATCATTAATGGGAAAACATATTGACAACTTTGACAATGTTTTGTAACACTTCTTGGCCAGAATGAACATTTTATTTATTAAGAAATTTCTTGAACATTTTTTTGAAGTGTTACGTTAGAAAAGTTTAGTATTCTGAAGTGTCATGGAAAGGGGGGTTTACCCCTCATGCAACATACTTGTGGACCCCCCGTTGGATAGGCGTGTATTTTGAAATAAGTGTTGACTAGGTCTCGCAATTGTTAGCTTGTCATCCTTGTCTTAACATGATACTGGTCAACGTAATTTATTCAGTTGGGTTGAACAGATATTGTATCGCTTCAGAATAAACAATAGCAACTATTCGGTTACAGATTTGCGACTGTACATGTGATGCAATAATTTGGTCGATTGTGTAAATTTGATGCCGCACTTCGAATTAATTATGTTGACTCGTGTTTGATATTTGCTCGTGTTAGTGATATTTATTCGTTGTCCTCTGTTCAGAGTAATTTGTCGTATTCTGGTCCATATAATACGTGTAATCATTCAATTGAACACGTCCACGGCGAGTTTGTATAAATAAATAAATTGACTCCATAGGCAAACGTGTTTATGGTATAAGCAAGCAATCAGCTGGTGCGGCCACGGGCTTCTATTTCACTGACGTAATTAGTCTGGTCGAGTTGACACACATCCGCGTGTCGTCTGCTCCACCGTACAATGCAGCCGACTTCCCTTGCCCCTTTCCCTTTATTTTGTTTAATTAGCCGTATTTAACCCATTATGTGCCTACGCAACAGCGCTTTGTATTAACCTTTCACAGCAGCGCGGACTGTTCGTAAGAGTTGGTAGAAACAGATCCAGTCGTGTACAAACTCTGCACAGATCTAGGTCGTTTAGAAACTTTGTACATTTAAATAGAATATAAATAGCTTGATTGATCAAATTCAACTCTAACAATTTGGGTCGACGTTTCGACAAAATTTATTGTCATCACAAGTCCTGAATACAGGCGGCAACAGAGAAATAAATTAATACACATAATGAGTATTACTATGTAATTACTGTAATATTATGAGGAAGATTATTATTAAAGCTTACTAATGTAAGAATAAAAATATGTTTATAATATTATTATTCTGTGTAACATTACACACACACACACACACACACACACACACACACACACACACACACACACACACACACACACACACACACACACACACACACACACACACACACACACACACACAGAGAGAGAGAGAGAGAGAGAGAGAGAGAGAGAGAGAGAGAGAGAGAGAGAGAGAGAGAGAGAGAGAGAGAGAGAGAGAGAGAGAGAGAGAGAGAGAGGCCTAATGATGCATACAATTTTGTTGAAACATCAACACAAGTATTTTAAAATCGTGTCTATTTAATGACCGAACGTTTCATAACGGTCAGTAGTAAACCAATGACAGTTTTTAGTGTCAAGCGACCCACTGTGTAATTGTCAACTACTGTCTGCTATTCTGTGGCATGTGATATGCTATAGGGTGGTAGTGCAATTAGTTTTTTAAGGGGACTGAAATATTGTTACCTGGAGCGTTAAATGTAATGAACACTTTCACCTTATCTGCTAGGTCATAGTAAGAGATCGGTTTTTTCCTGTAGCTTGTTTTAAGCATATTCCTTTTTTTTTCTGAGCGATATTAGTTTTTTTTTGCACCCGTAGAATGTACGTCATTATTTAGCAATATTTTGGAATTCAAAATATTTAATTATTTTATGTAGATGAGAGTAAATGTGTATGACACAAACCATAAAATTGTATGGGCTTAGGAGAGAATGTTCTGTAGATAGTAAAAATTGAACTTTCGGGAATCGATATTCAGTGGTCTGAACGATGGGTCGACAAGAATGTTTACACATGTCGTCTTGTAATTTTCTGTTTACTTCTTTCATCCTTTCTATGGCTAGTTTCTTATGCGCTTTCTGTATCCTTTCAGTATTTGTCTTTCTTTCATCGTTATTTCCTTTTGTGGAAATAAGTCTTGTGAGGCACTTCACACTTATATTTTCTCCCATGAACTAACAATGCTATCGCATATCCCGAAACGTAAAGTATGTATTTCAGCTACAATATTTTTAGGGGTTCTGGTCAACTTTACATAATTCACAATTCACACAATTCACCTTTTTGATTTTGAGCACGAGCGTAAAGACACTTCTTCAGGAATTCAGATTCAACAGGATCTTTAAAAATTGCTGTAAAATACTGATGATAGCTCGTAGCAAACTGTGATAGTGTTCATATATGGAAGTACAACCTTCTTGTCTATTGCATCTGCATCAGGAGATTTGAATGGGAAGATAACGTGTCGACGATAATTAAATGGTCACGCATAGGCCTAATTTAAAAATATGTATTAGAGAATACAAGCACGCTACAGTTGATTTAACTTCAATTTCAAACAAGAAAATCGATCTTTGATAATTGTATTTTATGTTTTTGAGGTGCTTTTCTCACTCGATTCCTAATAAACATATTCAGTTAGGGAATGAAACAAAAGAAAATAGTCACAAGTCCATTTTAGTCATAGCCTATTACACTGATCTTTTCGTTCTTAATTGCAGGTTTTTGAAGTTATATTTTCAAGACTTATAATTTTTGTTCAATCGGCTTTCGTATTGCGTATCCGGTCGGTCTATTTAAAGCCAGCAAACACCTGTCTTTGTTTTTAAACATATTCCTTCAGTTCACGAATAATAATACACAGATAATAATGTTAGTTTCATTTCTTTTTAAGTCGGTAAATTAATATTTTTGTACGTGATGATGATTGGTATAAAGTGGAAATACCTTTACTAGTGGTATAGGCTATAGTAAAATGATACCCTTTACTAATAGCTGTAAAATATCTCAATAAATGATATAACTTATTTATATAACTCATCTCTCAATAATTTCATTTTATAAGTTTGCCCTCTTTCCAAACGAAAAATTAATGTATTTTTCGTTTAAAGGAGAACTTTAACATTTTCTAGTCTGCTTTTATGACCGTTCAGGATGATTAAAAATATTAATACTAAGGACGGCCTTAAGTAGAAGGTATATTTATCATTGTGTGCATTTTAGCTTATCAGTAGTGATATAGAGATCAATGAAATCAAAACAGTGTTCGATTTATTATGAAAATTACAGTCCGTGAACTGTGTAGTACGATTGAGATTTGCGCGTAATGAAGTGCGCAGATTTCTTGTCAGAGTATCATGTGTCGTAGATGAAGGAAGAAGGTACTGGTCATGGGGAATCATCTCATATTGAAAACGGCCAAGTAGTATGAAAAACAGAGAGAGACATGTTTACGTGTACTGTTCAAAACTGGCATGTTTTAATTTGCTTTCTTTTTTCTCTTTATAAATTGAAAGTGGCTACATGATAGATAGGTTGAACATCTATTATGCAATGATTTTCACACTCTAATTAGGCCTGAAAATTCCATAGTAAAATTACAAGGAAATGTTTAAAATAAATCATTCTGTCCAGTGGAATCTTTTGTTTCGTAAATTTATTATATTAAGTAGTTGTCTAAAGTTGTTCATTTATTTATATTGGATGCTCCAGTTTAGGAGGGCGTAACAAATGGTTTAGCTAACGGCTCCGAGGGCGCTGCAAAAGAGAAATTTTCTCGTTTTTTACTTAAAAAAGCAACAAATGTGTAGCCTTAGACTTGGCCGAAGCGACACTGACGGATTGAGTACACGTTGGTCTGTCCAGCCCGTATTTGTATAAATTGGAGTTGCAGAATTGAAAGCAGATGAGGCGCCCACTTATAACAAAAAGTCTTACTATTTCTCGAGTTTAAATAAAAAAAAGGAAAAACAAACATTTCTTTTTTTTTCTTTTTTGTTTTGCGGTGGCGGTCAGACAGTGGGGCACCTTTGTTACTTGTAATAAATGTAACGCTTCATATTCCACGTAATTGTGTTTTGCTGAATTTAGAGGGTAACATATACATTAGATTATATTAATCAACGTGTTTCGATTTGGCTACACAATAGATACGTTACTATGTATGTTCAGTTGGCATTTGGTCGATACGATTTTGGCAAGGTTATAATATTAATTATATAATAGGATAATTATATAATTATATTATATAATAATAAAATTATATAATAAAACTTGACTCTACTGTATGCCTAAAGAAGTTGTCGCTGAACCTGAATAATGAAAGTTAGTCGAGAGAATATTACATTGACTTTTTTACTATTTAAGAAATGTAATTCTTTACGAGCCTGGAAGTCGCTGACATTTCTTCTCATACACAACATGACAGTATGGAACAATAAACAAATTTGTACGTACCCTTGGTTGCCACTGAAATATTGTGTGATAAAGATATACTACAAAACATATTTATTACCTCCAATTTACCTTATTGTTTATATTGTTCTGCAATTTTTAATGTAAATTTTATTACTCATTATTGAGTTGAGGTAGACAATAGAGGCCCCAATCGTAAAATGAAAAAGATATACGCCTGTTGATGTATTTCATATTATTTTACGTAAATAACAATACTCGTTTATTTCCGTGTGCATTTTTATTAATAAAGTGATTAACATCTTTTAATAGGATAATCATTTGTTATCAAAACTATGGCTATTCTTGTTGTGTAAAAAGTGTTTGTTAATTTTTTATCGTCTTTTCAATTTATCTGTGACTAGTTATACTAGAATCATTAGTAGTAATAATTAGTTAGTTAGTAAGTAGGATCATTAGTACTTCAAAGCTGACTACGATCATTGAACGAGGGAAGCGAATTCTCTGGTTTAACTTCACTGGTTTGTCCGTCCGTCTGCCTGTTTATTGTGTGTCTCACCATGAGTTTTGAACGCATCAACTGATTTTCGTAAAACTTGGCATGCGTGTACATATTTTCATCCATAGAACCCTATTGTTTTTGAGATTGATTCCCCCAAAAAATAGGGTGATGGGGGCCAAAATTGTTGAGTCAAAATAGTAAAAAATTCGTAAAAGTTCTTACGGGGTTTCCAATTAAAAAGAATCTTAACCACAATGTGAATTTAGTTTTAATTTTTGAAAATAAATTTGGGACGCCAGGGCCCAAAAAAGTGGTTAAACTTTTAATAAAATCGCAAATTTCATATGGGCTATCAAATTAAAGAGTTTTAACCAGAATCTGAATACAGTGTACAGCTTTACAAATTTCAAAATTTTTGACCCCATAGCTAAAGAAAGGGATTAAAAACTATAAAAATCCATCCTGGTGTCAGACTAAGTGGAATTTTAACACAAATCCGATTGTTTGAATTTTTGTATGTTTATTGTATGACTGTCTGCTAAACAATTGTTATTTTACTTAAAAACATTAGTAGAGTAATTGAGATTTACGTAATTTTTCTGATAATTGAAAAATTTCTGATATCGAAATTAATTCAGTAATATTAATAGTGTACCAATAACGTTTAATAATGTAATGTACCTACTTCGTTCAAAATGGTGGGCGAGTTCTGCAGCTCAGGGAACTTATTAGTTATTAAGCTTACAAAAACAGAGAGCAAATTCTTATTAGGAACAAAAGAAAATAAGAGGAACAATAACAACGGAAAAATTAAAATTTGCCCGCTACAAATGAGAATTAACACACTCGTTATTATGAATAAGAATGGCTTAATCGCCCTAAGAAAGGTTAACGCTCTTCAAAGGCCATTCAGGCCACGGACTAAGAGAGTAGGCCTACATTATTAATAAGACGATAACAAACATAACTAAATTTTATAAACCATTATTTTTAATTTCATGTGTTTGTTCATTTTATTTAGAACATATGAAAGCGAATTTTAATTTCCTTTTATATTACGGTAGGTGCAGTTCACTACAGGCGTTTGAAGTTGCTTATATTGTGCATGCATTCGTAACGCAAAACAACGGCTACAAAAAGACATCCACATAGGCCTATATCATAATGTGTATGTTGTTAATTATTAGTTTTAAAACTTAATGTATTCTTCAACGTTTTTTAACTTGGCATAAAAATGTCGTCGAAAGTTGTAGGACGTTGGGTATTGATAACATGTTTAGGAATAAATATAGCGTCTGTTTCTGCGCTTGTATTTTGACGGCGAAGGGACTTTCTTATTACCAGACGTGATGTTTACTAAAGGACGGAAATACTAAGGACGGAAGTAGCTAACTTCGTTATTATCGTGTCTCCGGTTCGAGCAACAGATAACGCGATTAACTTTCTCCTGGCTTCTCTACTCACTGACTTAGTTTTGCCCCGAAAAAAAATAAACGCGAAATGTCATATTATAGTGTAGGTTTATGATGGTAAGGCCTCTGTTACTCTGGGCAACTCATTGCATGGAACTGATTTCAAAGGTACGTGAAACTAGTTGCAGGGCAGTAAAAACAGGCTGCAAATGCTGTGTACAATCAGTCGCAGGGTAAGCCTGTCGTCGATACTATTATTATACAGAGGTAAATGAAATGTTCATGATATCCGGGCTGTTTGGCCGTGGTCCATGGCTTATTCAAAACCAAACGTTTCGGCAGCTCCACTATACCACAGTACTGTGGTCCTGTACGTAAACACCCGGCGTGCAGGATTTTTTATACCACTGATGATGGCAGCCAGTGGAGCTGCCGAAACGTTTGGTTTTGCAATAAGCCATGGACCACGGCCAAACAGCCCGGATATCATGAACAATTCATCTGACACCGGCCGTGAAAGCCTGAGGAATATTATACAGAGGTAAAGTTTGTTTGTTCGTTGTCCGAGCCAGCCTCAGATCCGATCCAATAAAAAAAAATCCCCACCGTGTTCCTTGAAGTTTGAGGATGGTTTTAGACATAAAATAATTTTCGGCAGAACCAAAATAATTTTCAAGAATAGAATCTTAAAACGGTCCCATGTCATGAAATTTTTTTGTTAATTTGCGTGTAGTGAAATTTTCGGCATACGACAAAGTTTCGTTTTATAAGAGATAGCTGTATGGTGTCAACAAGTGAAATTTAGACAAAATTGCAAATTGCGCTTTGGCTTCTGTTTCAATAAAATCCTCCTTTTCGTTTTCGAGATATTGGCCGTTTTGTAAAAAATTCTGTTTATTGTTTCGGTCCCATGTCAGAAATTTCTTCGTTGTCGACAGAATGCGCGCGCAGATGAGTTCCGTGCAATCGGTTGCATAGTTTAATAGGCTACACTTGAATCAATGTCCCACATCGGGGGCGTGAATCTAATAGTTGGACGAACACTTGCATGTTTGCAACTCACTTGGACGATTGCAGTGTCTCATTTAGGTCACATTTAAAAATGCCCCACAATTTTTTCTGCAATCAGTTGCCTAGTGTAATAGAGGCCTAAGTAGACAGTGTTTGTGCATAGGAAGTGTAACTGGGCTAATAACAGATTGTTGTTTTTATCGATCCGTTACCGTTAACTTTAGTCGCTATAGTTATGTATACTATCATTTTGTTGCAGCCTTGACAGCTAGTTGACGGACGACTGCTGCGTAGGAATTCGTTGCGTGATAGTTTTAAATTGAAAAAACAAACAAAAAACACATCCGCTAGTGCGTGTGTGGGGTTTTGCGAGAAATCTGCGTGCTGTTGCAAACGGTCATTGACATCGCGAGAGAGCGCTGCTAACCCCCTTCCCCCATATTACAGTCGCCCCCTTCGGTTTGCCATTATTGGTTGCTTTAATGTTTCCGCCACAGTTTCGGGTAAAATGACTTTTCTTTGATAACATTGCTGCGCGGCAGCTAGGCGCGCGCGCGACCGACATCAAAGTTGCAAAGATAAAACGCTTATTTATTACAAAGGTAATAACGGACGATTGTACACGAGCCAGAAGTTCGTTACGGTGGAAGAAGCTTTAGTAAGCGATATTTACGTTCTATCTTGTTCAACGATGACAGTAACACAAAGGTATCTAGCATGTAATTTGTATTCTTAATTACATTATGTTTCCTTAAAACCATATAGGTTAATTAATTGTAAAAATTCGGTTTAATGCGTTTGAAACTTCCCGGTATTTCTTTTTTTTTTTTTCGAGAAACAAAATTTTCAATCTAATACTTAATATGGCTGGTGATGAGCGCTTATCAACAGGTCCGTTCTTGTAGGTAACATTTGAAGTAGTGAATTGGCATTTTTTAAAATTTACATTTGCTATTTTTTATACGGTTGTTACCAAGTTTCTTGATTGTTGACAGCTAATAGTTTTCATTTGTTCTTTCAGCTTCTTTGGTCGATTACTTCGGTTCTGTACGATTTTTTAAACTAATTTGTTCATATAGAACGTTCTTTTCCTAATGTTACGTTCTCGGTTTATTTATCTTTCCTCCGCAACATGGTTTTTAAGTACTTGGGTGTGGACATAACATAATATAATTCTTATGAGTTCGATAATAATCATAATAATTGTTGTTCAAGTTCTGCTATAATGGACCTATGTCGTTAGTCCAAATCTGCATTTACTTTTACACACACGCACACGAGCGCTTACAAAATAATTCGTTTTTAAGTAAGTTAAAAACCTTTCACTGCGTCAATAAAGAGAAAAAGGTGTGTGTACAACAAAAGAATATGTGCGTTCAGTTCTTGTGATTGTGGGTAAATTCAGTAATAATATCGATGTTTTTTTTTGTTTTCAGTCTTTGTCGATAACTGTCATTAATAAAATGTTGTATTTAAATTCAAAGGACATTATTTCTTTGTATTGAATATTACGCTGTGAAGATAGAAATACCCTGCAGCTAATATTTATTTATTTTTTATTTTATTTTTTTTTGTATTCTTTTTATATTCTACTGTGAATATATTTATTATAATATTGTGAATGTGCTATATAACCTGATGATGGTCTGTGACCGAAATCGATTGCTTTAAGAATATAAATAATAACATTATATGGTACCTTTAGGCTATATAAAAAGAATACAAAAAATAAAAAATTGAATTATAGGTACCATTAATAAAAAACAATAAGTGTAAGTATAAAATACATCACATTAATATTTATTGTTATACAGTGTTTCTTGAGTCGAAAAATTTCTAAGCTATTAAGTCAATGAAGTTCGGGAATTATTGCATGTGGGTGGAGATAGACTACACAAGTGCTGGAGAGGCGTGTCTGTCTGGTACACATGGGGGCCAGGTAATTCCCAAGTTGCCTGCGGCTACTAGAATAACAACATTGCAACCCTTGACTCATGCGGCCGTTGCCTGTGTTGGTCAAACGTTGCGCTGCCTAGTGTCATGTATAGGAGACCCGTACAGTGCAGGAAGAATCAACGTTGTCAGTGTACTTTGCGATTATATCCGGTGGTGTTATTGTAAATCAATGTAGATATATATATATTTTTTTTGTAAATTCTTTTGTCACGTAAAAATAGCCGAAGCGACGTGCAAAATCACACACTGTCCAATCTTCGATAAAGGAATACGTAATTATCTTCATTCATGATTTCTTTATAAGTAACTCAACGCTTTTCTTGCAGTACTTTTGAATAATATTATATATTTTCAAATTACAATTATTTCTGCAAAGTGTTGATATAATTTACAATGATAATTACAGATATTGTAATTATGATTTGCTATACGTTGGTTGCCATTTACTACAATGATAATATAGGTAATCCTTTATTGTTTACAATAAAGGTGTATAATTAAATTTTGTCTGTTACTTTAATTATCTATGCCCCGTGATTTGGAGCGTCATTTACTACAATGTTAATTATGCTAATATGAGATTCAATAATTCTCAAGTGTGTTCACTCAATACACAGTAAATTTATTCAGTTAGAATAGTTAATTAATTTGCAGATTCTACATTAGGGTTTCCAATAATAATGAACGCATTATTTTATTTGCTTAAGCGCTAATTTATTATACGTTTAGATAATTGTATTCAGTAACACACACACACACATATATATATATATTCATGGTACCTGTAAATACATCCAAAACGTCAAACATATACATATCAAAAATAAGTTCCATTTTAATCATTAGCTGAAAGACATACAAACATATATGAAATATTACATACAACAAAATCAAATAATATTTACTTTATTTAATGCGTTCATTACACCCCAGATGGATTAGCTTTAATTGATCATGATTATACTTTAAACGCAACCTTCATTTAATAAATTTTACTATAATTTCCCTGGGTATAGATCCTTTGAAAGAGACAGGACAGTAGTTATAATTATACGAATAAAATTATAGTGTTACTTGACAATTGTTTATCCATTTAATCCATCTGCGCTAAATTCCTTGTGGTGGTGAATTTTTGATGACGGCGTTCCATTGGATAATGTTGAGATCACATTCGCTGGTTATTCACTGGTACACACGCGTCGTCGACAGAATAGTGTGGGTGTAATATGATTATTAACGACAATCTGTACAACTCAGTTCGTTCCCGAATACAACCATTATTAGATAGTTGCGTGTTCTTGTGTTCGTGAAGTAAATGTTTATTCGCACTAAGGTTTGGTACGATATCAGATGTTCAACGTGATTCTTTATATGTGCAATCTATATAATAGTGTATAGTGGTAGAATAGTTCTTTTAATTAGTTGTGATTATTTATCCGATAGTATTGTAACACATTAATGAGTCTATTCACGCATATCGTGTATTGGTGTTTGTTATATTGTTTCACTATATCTCGAAACAGTTTTAATTTTACTAAGTTCAACAAAGTTCAATTAGATAACTTTACTAAGTCCGTTAGAGTTCTCCATACCGCGCACTTCAAGATTACACGACTGATCGATTTACTGATTCACTGCCCGCGAGAATTAGGTGACTGCTCTAAATTTTTATGAAAACATGCCTTCGTTGACTGATCGCGAGATTATGTGACTGCTCTAAATTTTTATGGAAAACTGCCCCGTCCCGTGGTGGACAATCAGTTTTTATCAACGTCTCCCTACTAAAATTTGGTCTCAAGCTTGTCCACGCCTATGGTCACCATGATAGGCTAAACAACTACCCTCTCTCGAAATCTTTTCCCACTATTTCGAAGTCCTCTAGTCTTCTATTCTACCCTCTATATCGTATTTCTACCCTCTGATTTGTTCTTCGTCTGGTTACCATGGAAACTTGCCTCTCCTTCGGTCTCTTCGTAAAATACTCTACTTTGATAGGTGGTTGGACATGTCTTTAGAATCGCCTGTTCGGACGTTGCTCTCGTTCGGAGAAATGTAAGTCGTAGAGCGCCTGTCAATCAGTGTATTGTCTTGAGTCTTAAGCAAGGGTTGTCCTAACATCCTGGAGTATTGTTCATATTTGTAACCCCTCGTTCTGGCAATTAACAATTTTCTGTCAAGCGTCAAGTTGGTGCAGCCACCTCGCTTTCTTGTCGTAAATTTCAGTATGTCACGTAAACGTTACATCCTGCTGCGCAACGTCGTCGCTTCTATTCACTGGTTATTTCTTATATTGTTTCTGTAGGTTGCCTCGCTCTCCAACCTTTTGTGACTTATCCTTCGTTTTTGTCGTAATCTCGCATCCTGGCTGAACCCCCAAGCGGATCCTCGCTTCAATTCTGTGTAAACGTGTGAGTGAACTCAAGCCCATTGTCTAGTTTGTTGTGGTGTCATAATTTTCAGTCGAGTTTCTCCTGTCAACTCAAGTCGTCATCCCTTTTGTTGCATCGAGCTGAACACATCTCTATTGTCTGATATTGGCGTTGGGTTGTCGTCTTTTCCAATTAACTTTGTTTATTGCCCTTTACTCGGAGTCGTTGACACAGCTGCGTGTGAACAAACTGGTCGAGAAGGAAAATTAAAATTTTTGAATTTTTCGATCGCTATAAATTTTTTAATTGTCTTGACGTACTTTCACTGATAGTATCAGTATCTTCAGAGGTTTATAAATGAATTAACAACAATCGAAATGATTCGATTTCGTATTGGCAATTGGCAATTGACAATTGACAATCGATTTACAGGACAATTAAAAAATTATGTCAACAACTTGCAGAAATAATTGTAATTTGATAATAGGCCTATTATAATATTATTTTCATTAAGTAGTGTTCATAATTATATTTGAAAATACTTTTACAATTTTTACTTCTGTTCGATTTTTGCTCAATGGCGTGTCAACGAAACGATATTTATTTTAAAACCCGAGTAATTTCACTGTTGCATTATCTGACTGTTGACACGTTTTTGATCCGTACCAGCTGGTCACATTCCGTGGCTCCAGAACAGCGGGCTGTTCTGTCATATTTAATTCACGACCAGCTTACGAATAGCGGGCAGTTTTTCGTGCCTCTCATTGCAAAGCTGATGTTATTTTTGCGACGATACTGGAATAAGAAAAAGTCGCAGGACTTGCAGGCTTAAGGGGATGAATAATAGGCTTTCTCGTCGTTTCTTTTGTTTATTCATGGACTGAGGCATTACAACAGAGCGCAGTTTTGTTCAGTCAAGCAGTAGGCCTATATGACCGCGCATTTATAGCCGACTTTACTACAAAGCAATTCGCAAGTGTGCCTTGTACTTTTTTTTTAAGTGTGCGTTTGTGTGTTTTATCCACCAGTGTTTAAGGTCTAAGGTCTCCATATTTTCAGTAAAATGGATGATATTGCTTAAATGTAGAAACCGATTAATACAGTTTTAAGGACTGTGTTTAGTAGATATTTATTTATGTCCGTTTTTAGAGCGGAGGCGACGACTTGCGCATCCCGACTTTTTCCAACAAATAGTTCAGCAATTTAAGGCAATTTTGTTGTTTTGAATCGATCGGTAAAGAATCTCCAGTTATAAATAAAGCGTTATCAAAAGACCAGTATAGTTATACAGAATGGCCTAACTCTAGCAAGTTATTCAACAATACGTCTCTTCGTTGATTCGTGTTGTTTCACTAAAACAGTATATTAGATTATTTTGAGTCGAAATGGATATTTAAAATGGCTTTTGGAAATCATTTAATATAAGCGTTACTTTCGAGAATAAATTAACAATGAATAGGACGTTATTAACACAAGACTGTTTTATTTTTTTCTTCTGAGGTGATGGTCAAATGGCGATGTAATTGATTTATTTACGAAACGTTGTATAAAATTGAAAGCGTAGAAAGATGTCGGGACCCAGACCGACAGAAATAACGTAATGACACGAGTTTAAACTGTTGAATGTTATCCCACAGCATTAGTAATTATGACTACTCTTTGGTGCTGCAAATATGTAGTCGGTGTTTGAAACGGATGAAGGCACTTGGAGCAGGGGCATATTTATGTGGGGGGGGGGACAAACGGCCTCCCGGAGAGTCGAAAAAGTTGACGAATTTTGTTAATTTCTTAATTTTTAGGCTGTTTTGTTATTTTTTTCCAGCTGTGTACGCCAATGTAGAAGTAACAATTTTTTAAATATACAAACAGGTTTATTGCACAGCATTAATGTTTACGTGTAAAACATGAAAGATAGGAAAATCAATTCAGTCAATAAGTATTCTGTAAACAATGTTTCAATATCTCGTATTTTTACTGTGTTATTAGCGTTTACTTTAATGGGACTGATTTCAGCCACTTTAAATATAGTATTGTTGATTAGTCTCGACTTGTTTTTTTCTTTTGTATGAAGCCGACCCGACCCCGGACCCCACATGCCCAAATTCTAGATACACCACTGACTTTGAGCACACGGTGTAGGTTAGTATGTTAGCATACTAACCTTCATATGTTGTACATAGGTTAGTATTTTATGTTATGCACGTTTCCTTATTTCCTTATTTACAACTATCTGTTAGGAGTAGGGGAGACCGGGGCAAGTTGATACAATTTTCAGTTTTTAATTTTTTCAGTTGCTTGTAACAAGTCAAACTTACTATTAGTAGATAGCTTAGTTCTTAACCTTTCAGAACAGCATAGTATGATCTAAAAAATCAAATGTATAAGCGTACGAGAACCTGTATAGTTAATCAACCCCAAGATGGGGCAAGTTGATACTGATTTGGAGTGAGTTAATAACGGTGGGACACAGGTTGCTTGAATAAAACAAAATACATGTATATTAATTACAGATATAAAAAACATATGTTGTTCATTACTAATTTTTGTATAAAAAAACAAAAATACTGAAAGTTGACCATTGATTTATGAAACAAGAGAGAACATAAAGAAAAAACAATAACGTTGTGAAGAGAATTATAATGTTACATTAAAAAGCACTAGTCACTTACACTTTCAGTTATGTACACATCTGATAGGCAGTTAACACATGTATACAGAGCACTGTCATTTCCACATTCCAAATAGGCCCATTTCCTGCAAGAAATGCTTTGTATCCTTTGTTGACCTGGTTTGGAAGCTGAATATGGCTCAAGACACATCAGACACAAGCTGTCTTCATCTTCTGACTCTGATTCTTTATTTAAATGTTTCCTGGTTGGTACTTTCTTCATTTTTTCTTTACTCCCCTTTGCAGGTTTTGGAGCATTCTTTTTTTTTTTGCTACTAATTTTCAACTGGCTTCCTTCTTCTTCCAAAGATTTGTATAGTCTTCTTTTAGCCCGTTCTGCTTTTAATAACCTTTTGTTATCTCTTCCTTTAGCTACACTTTCTAGTCGGTTTTTCACTGGAGTATCTGTAAGAACTGATGACTTCATTGGCTGTTTTCCTTTTCTATTTTTTTCTACTCCCCGGCTTTTGGGTAGGGATGTAATTCCTCTGGGCTTACTAACATACGACCTTGAGAGTTACTGTTGGTTGACAGCACGGGTTTTAATCTATCAGCACTGGTCCCTGGCATACTGAAGTCAGCTTTTCTCTGATCATATGAAGTATCTTGTTCACGGCCTTCACCTACTGGACGATCAGTTACATAACATGAGAGGTAATCTTCATCAGTAAAAATTTCGGGGTTAAATGGCATGATGCCAGTTGCTTGAAATCCTGCTGTAATATTTTTTGGCGTTAGAGCATTAGGTAGGGCATTACTAACGACTCCTAGTATGTCATATATGGTAAAAGTCTTTCCAGGATTGTTAGTCATCCAGTTGTCAACAGCTGAAAAATGAAACTTTTTGAAAGGTCCATAAACTGACTTGTCCAGGGGTTGTAGTCGGTGAGACGTATGAGGAGAAATGACAACATAACGATTCCATTGTCCTTGCAGAAATTCAGTACTTCTATTGACAAATGAGAGTCGTGATTGTCCAGTATCAGCAAACAAGGGCTTTGTTTGATTGACTTAACGTGACTGTGAAAGTATTTTATAAAAATTAAAAACGAAGGTGCTCTCATCCAACCTGACAGATGTGAAACACCAATACAGCCAGGGGGGCCGTTTTGAATAAAATGGTCTTTAAAATAGACCCTCGGAAATATGAACATAGGGGGCACGGAATTACCAATAGCATTTACTGCAGCGGCGATGGTTACGGTTGCCCCTTTCTCTGCTGATGTTACCTTGCCTACCTGACGAGGAGATCCTTTTTCTGCAATAATTTTTCCTGGTCGCTGGACAGTTTGAATACCGGTTTCATCAGTGTTCCAAATGTCTTTACTCTCAAATTTGTATTTACTTAAGATACTTTTCAAGTTGTTGAAAAATGTACCCACATTGTGTCGATTAAAACTTGTAGCACGACATAGGCTCGTGGCTTCAGGCTCTCTCAGAGACAGTCTAGGGTGCCTTTTCATGTACGCAGTAAACCACTCTTTCGAAGCAATTTTATTATTTGTCCATGCATCAGGCAATTGAACATTGTTAGCCACTGCTACTTCCCATGCTAATTCCCTGATGTTTTTGGGAGTCAAACCGTAGTAAATTTTTGCACAGTGTATAATGTATTCCTTTAGCTGTAGCTCTAAATCTTCACTGAGCACCTGTCGATGTTTAGCGTATCCCATTCGTACTTTAAATTCCTTACCTTGGTTTGCTTCTTTCTTTTTTGTATATCTCATAAGAGTCATTTTGTCAATACCATAAGTTTTTGCAGCTTCTCTTAGAGACAGATTGCCTTCCAGGACCTCGGTGTACGTTTTTTCAAATGTCTCAATTGGTATTTCTCCCCGACTGGTTTTTTTAACATAATTTCGGACCACTTTCTGTAAACAAACAAAAAACACTCCTAGAAGCTGCTGGGGTAAGTTGATACACCGTATCAACTTGCCCCATCCGACGCCATTTTGATTAAACAATTGTGACTGAACAGAGAACAAGCGTAGACTAACAACAACAGCTGATTTATCTTACCTATTAGTAGTAGAACGAAGTAACACCAAGAATTAATCGGTCACAGATCAGTTAAGCCTACCAGTACACTTCAAACCGCACACAAAAAACTTACTTTTCACTACAAAAAACAAATTTATTACGAAAACTTCGCTCAGATAAATACTGCTTCACTGCACACTCGCTCAAACACTGAGAACTAATGAATGTGTTTCCTGTCCCACGGACGTTACCCTGCGCATGCGCGTTCACACAGCCTCCACTGTATGAACTTGCCTCAGTCTCAACTTGCCCCGGTCTGCCCTATTAAAGTACAAAATAAAAATAGACATTTATCTAGCGACGTTCCGTTAGAAGATAACACAGTTTTACCCAATATCGCAATCCAGTTACTTAGTTTCATACATGAAAATATACACGATCTGTCAATCATATAATAGGTATAGAAACTAAGAAACAAAGCTACATATTTGTCAAAACATTTGTGGAATCGTTAACAAAACATTTGATGGGGAGACAGTAACTCTAGATTTTGTAAAGCAGTGGTAACTCCAGTACTAGATAACCGAGATAAATCAAGAATCCGGGCACCTGAAATGTGATTTCTAAAGCGGGTCAAATGGTGCACACGAGAATGACGAAGAAGGAAAGAACTGGGAGCCAACAATATAGATGAGCGAAGTATAAACTCAACTGGAAACGTTATATAGAGAGGAGGAATGAAACGCGATTATCAGTATTTCTAGTAAGTCATAAACCGAGGAGATAATGTAGATACAGGTAGACAAATAAATCAGGTGTCCAGGTTATCCAGTTATAACAGGTATTGAAGAGGCCATAAACGTATAATCTTGAAAGTGGAGAAGAAGGATGAAAACAAAATTAGTTGCTATCGTTTGTCGAGATTCGTGTCATTGTTTTGGTAAGTTCTCACCACCTACGTTAGTGTCCGTGTTATTTGAATTAGCAGTCTCTGTAAGTCCAGCTTTGTCTGTGTTTACTTGCTAAACTGGTACTTGTCATGTAAATTTTGTTACTTTAGTTACTACCTCACCATTATTATTTATCTTAATTTTCGCATAGTTTGGTATTATGTACCTAAGCATGCATTGTTTGTTGAACCATATTTTACTAAGAGTTTTCTTTCAATTTACTTTAATTCTACATGACAAGTGGCAGTTTAGCAAGTAAACACGACAAAGTTAGACCTATAGGAAATATTTACATGCTTGTATAATTCTAATACAAGTTATTTTCATATTTGTGAGGGAATAAGGAGAGAGACCGTCGTGTAAAATTACTGTTGTAGACGGAAATAAGTACTTAGGCAATGGTACCACGAATCGAGATGATTGTTTATAACGTTTCGGTGAGTTTGAAAAAGTAGGAAATAAAAAAAGTTTATAATAACGAAGTGTAGTGTCACGATTACGGTCTATAGTCGTATACCGGACACGAGAGCAAACCGTATTCCTGCAAAAGTTTTGCGACCGGTGGAAAACGTGTGGGGAGTCGAGCGAGTAGGCCTACTTCCTACACGTGTCTGTGTCTGTGTCTGTGTCTGTGTGTAGGCAATCTGGGTGCGTGTAAGCCATCTACTTGATGACATTGCTGCTCTCTTCCCGCTTTTGCCTTTCGCGTGAAAACCGTACGCACTCTTTGTTTCCCCTAACTCGAGAGAGTTTCTTCCCCCCTTTTCCTTCCGGATAGCGTATTGTTCTTGTCTTCGTTCTTCCTTGTGAGCGGTTTCCCGTCGTATTATCAAAAAAGTCTATTGTTGTAACACGGTGTCTCTTCACTCTGCGTGCGTATAATATATGTTCGACACGTTTGTGTTGCAGGTTTTTATTAAAACGCCACACTTATTGAGGTTTCGTTGTCCCGTCGGGAGAACAGTGTCTTGGCTTTCCCTTCAGTTCCTACGACTGGTTCTGTTTAACTGAATGTGTATTGTGTCCGTGTTTAGACGCGTAAGATATCAGCTCATTTGTGCTCTCACTAAAAGTTTGTTTGTACTGGACTTGCATTGTATTTCGTTGTCAAAGTCTTGATCATCGATTTTTTAAAATTATTTTTTTGTCTTTTACTTGGTTCACGATAATTAACCCAATCGTGATAACTTACAGCTTTTGCCAGTGTAACTAACTACTAGTCGGAAACTAAAGGTATTGGAGAACTAAACTCGTAAACTAAACTGTTCACTGAACATGTATTAATCCCCCGTGTGTAACAAATTAGGATAGCTTGTAGGTTAACCAGTACTTAGTGTGAGGGGAGAGAGAGAGAGAGAGAGAGAGAGAGAGAGAGAGAGAGAGAGAGCAGAACAGCGGTCTCACCGTTTCACCGTTTCCCTTGTAACTTTTCTGGAATAACGTTCTGGCGGGACTTGCGCCTTTCTACTTACATCCGAATGTCCTTGCACTGGTGACCTGATAGTTGCCATACAATGTTAATAAGTAAGAATTTATTTGACCGGTTTCTCATCGCCACGGAACAACGAAAAATTAAACAAAATAAACTCGTGAAGCGTTGCATCGGTAGCAGTAAACTAACACAAATTTTGAGCGTTGTAGAAGTAAGTAAGTAAAGAAAATAGATTTAATAAGACGTTTGCTCTCATAATGTAAGAAAGAATAAATAAATGGCTAGGCTTACGTTCAAATAAATTAACCTTAACAGAACGGTAAAGCGAAGAAATAATTTTAAAAATACAATTTTTAGTCCGCTACTTCAGATACCTGATACTTCGAGTGTTGTATCTTGATTTTGGTATTTTATCCGATGTAAGGATCAGTTAGTACTCGAAGCATGAACCGATTAGCAATAATTTTTTGCAGTTAATACCTATTGTTTTTGTTCGTGGATGAAGCTTTTATAACCCCAAATAGTAAGTTTTTACTTTAGAAATAAGAAAAGAGTTTAAATTAATTCACATGCACGCGTGTTTAAAAATGTATAAATTTCAGACCAAGTCATTTATTAGCAAAGATTTGCACCGGTAACAATTTGGTTAGTGTCATCCGACTAATTAGCACGAACTGTAAATATCCGTTACCATAGTATGGTATAACTGGCGGCCGTCGTAGTCATTTTATCATCAGCCCGTCAAAAAATTCAGAAAGTTATAAAAATATTCAAAGAACAAGAGCCACATTGGACAGATTTTGCAATCAAGGTACATTCTATGTTTGATAGAGCGTATGTTTTTGAACGTACATAGGGCTATTTTGGAAAGAAAATTTTAAAAACTGAACAGATAAATAAGCTATCGCCGGAGTAATTGAATTCATCATCGGTACGATTAGTCACTACATGAAATGATAATTATCAAAAATATGACTCTAAATATTGTCCTCACAAAAGTGTATGTTTTCGAATATCTTTGTGCACCAATGGCGTGCCGTGGGTACATAACAGCTGTTGCCGGTTGTGATAGGCCTAAAACTTACCCTAAAAGGTGAATAGAATTTTTTCTAGTACCAAGTGTTCTTTTTGGAGCCAAAATATTCTTTTTAGAGCTAAAATATCTTAGAGTATTTTCTATCTTTCGCTGGCAGAGGAAGAGGGTCCCGGTTCAACAGGATCTGACTCCATTATGCTTACATAGAATAAATGAGGACACAACTAATCGAATTAATAAATAATAAAGACAAACAGAGAATCACGTAACTAAACGAACAAAATACAGATAGGTAGGTCGTAACTGCTGCACGTTGGTTCCGAAACGAACATAGCTGCTAAATGAGCGTTTTGCCGGTTTACAAAGCGGCAACACATTGGGAGGACGAATGCCCCCCCCCTGCTGTTTGTACTGTGACAACTACTACGAGGTCAATGACCACACGCAGTAAGACATTGCCGATGTCTGAGCCGGGAACACAAAACGGTGCAAGTACACATCACTTCGAAAGCAATGCTATTCTTTACTTCAAGTTTCTCCTACTAATATTGTTCGGATTTCAAATTATTCAATAACTAAACTATTTATTCTATGATATAATTAATATTATGTTGGCAACAGTGGTTACATGGACGCCACGCTACTGGTACACGCACGTTGTACGAACATATTGTGAAATATGTGAAGGTTGCCTGTAAAATATTGTTACGACGGTCGTACGGATAGTCGTGTTGTACAGTGGAAACAGAATAACTAACACCACATGAAATAGCCAATTACAACTTTCATTAGCCTACAGTTAATAATAAACAAAGACACTCACACACAGCTGTTCAAGCTAAAGATTGTTCAACACACAGGAGCGTAACAAAAAAATAAAATCTTATAAACAGTGTTCCGCTAAGTACACAACAATCACTTTACAATATACCGCAAGCCACAGTAACGATCACTTAGAACCGCACTGAAACCCCCCTTTATATGTATTTTCTACGCTCTGATCTTACATTTGCAGAGCTCCCATTTAATTTTCTAAGTTTTCTTTTTTGTAAATTTTTATTTTATTTAATTTTATTTTTATTAAGTTTTTTTGTAAAGGGGAGAGACATCATATTTAGAACTAGGTGGAAAACCTAGAGGAAGCAAAAGTGTGCAAGGCCCAATTACAATTACAGACATGTCCCCCCAGGTGAATGACAGGACTTGCAAATGAAAAAGTCTTTTAACCAACAAGCGTGTGCTTTATTAAACCTGCAAGATGTTACATAAATCACAAGTTCTTGATTGTGTGAGCACACCATTAAGGGCAGAATTATATATATATATATATATATATATATATATATATATGTATATCAATTAATTCATAATGTCACAAAGTAAGTGAATTTGATATTAACATAATTGCAAAATTTCTGCCTGATTATGTATGAGTCAAAGTTAGTAATAATCTCATTCATAAAAGCAATACTAATCCATAAGTGTTGTATAGTATCAAATAGGCTAGCCTGTTGTCTTAGTAAGCACATTTATGGTTTTTCTCTTTTTTTTTAAATACATCACATATTCCCCCAGCAAAATATGGTAAAATTACACACACAAACACATATACGACATAAATAACAAAACATCCCTCATTTCAGTACTAACTTCCTCATAAACCCACTCCAACTACAGTAAATGAATGCACCATAATATGTATATATATATGTACAATCATAAATGACAGGTTAATCTGAATATCTCAGCTCCCAAGCATAGATTTGCCTTGGTAATTAACACCAGAGAATGTAAGTGACCGCCCCAAGACTGAACCCACTAAACGACCCTGACTTTAATCATTCAAGCGCTAAGTATATGTGCGAAAGAAAATAGTTTCTCATCTAAAGCATCAGACAGCCCCAGTTACGTGATTAAAACTCAGCCATGACCAGATGACATGATAGCACAAGATAATTAACTCCCTAATGGTCTTAATTAGATGAAAAGTTAGATCTTACAGCAAACTGCGGATGTGTGTGTATGTGTGTAATTTCTTACACATTATAAAGTTATAAGATACTTCGTTAGGTGTACTGCTGTAATGTTCACACATGCAATAACATAATTGAACATGAGAGTTTGTGCTAGAGTATAACGGTGAGAACTTCACGAGTGAGCTTCTGGCGGCTTCTGTGCATTCACCATGTTGTAGAGAGAGAAATAGATAATCAGAATGTTCCCACCTGGATTGTCCGGTGTACTTAGTTAATAGTGGCGCTGATCAGTATTGTAACGGTCGTATCACAAGTCCTGGGGGGCAGCATAGTGTTGGAAGAGTGTCCGAACAGTTGTCCTCGACTGACGGCAATCGTGGCTAGAAGTTCGTCTCTGCCAGTAGGGTGGACAGATCTTCGTCACACCCGACACCCATCTCGCCTTTGTTCGAGCACCTGTGACATGTAATAGGTTGTAGAGGGTGTCATAAGAAAAAATACGCCACATAGGCCGTCCACATCAACTTCCAACACCACTTTAAACATCAACCGCACACACACATCGCCACTAATTCATATTAAACAGTATTAAGCTCCTCAGCTGTGACTTATTTCACTTATGTACCAACTACCTTTTAAGTATTTCGCCGAAATATGACAACCAATTAATTACGCATTTCATAACTGTTAATAACACCAAACACAGCTGAGTGCGAGATGCATTAGTATTTTCTTTATTGAAGTCAATTTAGCCCACAACATTTACACTCATATCAATTTAATTTTATAATTGCGTTAACGCACACATCGAAAACTGCTCTACACACACACACACAAGTATAATTTATAATAGACGCTGAAACACAAAATATATTTGGGGTTAGAATATTTTTAGAACCCGCTAACTTGTACATACCTGGAGCTACACTTTATTTAGTCAACCATAGCGATAGTTGACGAAGTCCTGGACAGAAGGTTGCCGCCAGTCGAGAGCAGATGACCAGGTCGGAGGATTGAACAGAAATGAGACCGATTCAATGTGTCGGTCTAGCCAGGTAAACTCTGGATGCAGGAGTGTACAGAAACAGCTGGACGGGCCAACTGAATTGCGTTGCTGCACAGCATTTGTGTGTATAAACAGACGACAACAACAACCGTATGGCAGTGCATGACGTCACCGCCGCTCGTTTTAAACACTGGTAATACGCTGCCGAACCCAGTACGGCACAGCACTCTAATATCGTTGGTCCCAAATTAAACTTGGCCGGCCGCTGGATGCTCATTTCTATGCTGAGGTTCGAGAAAAATCCGAATGGCTCGTCGAGAAAAATTGTGTAGTCACAGGCAATGGACTCTCTGGAAACTACGGTTATTCGCGCAGACCGAATGCCGGTAGAAAAATTGGCAAACGTGTGTGTCTGGAACAATCTCGATCGTTGTCGCATCTAAATGTCACGTAATCAGTTTCGTTATCTGTCATCTCAATGTATTTACCTCACATATTTACCCTCACCCCAAAAGGGCAACATGGTTGACCCAAAACAAACAAGTCTTCAAGCACGACGGCTGCGGGAAAACCAGTAAATCTCAGATTCTAAATCGCTCTTGGTGAGTTCAGTAACACAGGAAAACGAAAAGCCGTAGGAAGAGGTGTGAGTCAGTGAGTGGGTGTCTGAAAGAGAAGATGTAAGTGTGAGTCCTGCATGCTCGCCGGGCCCTGGTCCGCATGCAGATAGAAGAGACAGAAAAGAACAGGAGAAAGAGAAGAATCAGAGGATCCAGCTTTGAGTACTGATCACCAAGGCCTCCCAAACTCAACAACTGAGACCCAGGACCATTAACACTATTCCTCCCTTCCCAGGACTGAAAATCTCTACCACACTGCGACCATCCCCCACGCGAGTCCTTTCCTCCATGCCAAACTCTCGGGACCGCCCCAACACGTCACCATCTCCGGTGACCACCACCTAACTCTCCTGGTACTCACATATTCACGCCCGAAGGCTAACAAGGTGCTACAAACCTTGATATGCGAGTACCCTTCGAGAACCGTCCACCGTCGTGGACCGACCAGCCATGTGAAGCAAACAAGGCATCCTCCATCCTTGACACATGACTGGCTCACTTCCCCACACTAGGGTGGGCGGACCCGATTCACAAGGCCGAGAAGACCGTGCAGAGGGCACGCGAACATCAATCCTATCTGTTACATATTCAAAAGCAGCTTAACTAGCAAGAGGGAAGGGGTATTTACTTTTCCACCGTCTAAACAAACCACACTTAATCGAAAACTGACACACCAGAGAAATCAAACGATGAATGCGGCATGGACCGACGCTACAATGATCGACAACCAAATTCAACCTCTATGAACCAGGAAACCACAGCACATAACTTCTCCATCTTATTGTTAGAACAGGCGAAACTGATAATCTACAGGACCAGGTCCGAGAAGACCAACAACCTGTCCTCATCTACTCCATCCAAACTGAAAGTTTCTGGAAAATCCCTGAAATGGGGTGGGACAATTCCTGGTAACATACCGTCGCCAGAGTTGCACAATTCTCAAACACAACACAATAACTTAAATCCCCATAAAACACATAACACAAACTTACCCTACAAAACATAATGACAAAGAATCCGAAAAAAACTCAAGTACTCTTCTTCCTTTGAGCCGCTCCACAGTGCTCTAGCGATGCGACGAGATGGGTGTGATAAAAGCAGAGAAACAGCCATGCAAAATTTCCAGAAGAGAACACGACACAAAACAACACACTTGACTCACTATATACAATCAAAACAACAAAACTGACTCACTGACTACAATCCACAAAGTACACATAAAATGCAATGTAATTGAAAACATATAACTATTAAGTCCACGACCCCTGGTTGGACCATAACCGCATTCAGAATACATGATACCGCCACGCAACGTCCTCAATAAACAATTACCGTATAACGGGGTGCAATAAAACACGTTGTCTAATCCAGGAGACAAATCACAATCAAAATCGACAAGTACTGACGGCCCTCATCACGTCCAGAATCTGTTTAAGCTCCAGGGTATGTGCAAGTGAAATCAATCAGCACACATTCATCAAAAAAATCAATCACATTCTTATAACCCCTTTTCAAAATTCATCTCACACTCAACATCACAAAATAATCACTTAAACACTAACACATATTAAATTATTTTAAACTTCATCAACCCCTTATTCATTTTATAAAATGTGCTATATTTCTGGTTATTCTTTCTATTAATTCGTTACGCTACCATTAAGTTTTCTTGCAACACTTGGATTCCAATTAAAAAATAATTTGAGATAATTTGCAAGTCCTAACACCAGCTGACATGTCTGTAGCCACACCAGGTTTCATTTAAGGAAATAAATGTAAGTCCCCAGATTCTAAAATTTCTCAAGTTCAAAAGAAAAAAAGATAAGGCAGAAATAATACCTACTGCCTACCTAGAATCACAACCACGCTCTGATCTACCATTCGAAACCCCCCTTTATATGTATTTTCTACGCTCTGATCTTACATTTGCAGAGCTCCCATTTAATTTTCTAAGTTTTCTTTTTTGTAAATTTTTATTTTATTTAATTTTATTTTTATTAAGTTTTTTTGTAAAGGGGAGAGACATCATATTTAGAACTAGGTGGAAAACCTAGAGGAAGCAAAAGTGTGCAAGGCCCAATTACAATTACAGACATGTCCCCCCAGGTGAATGACAGGACTTGCAAATGAAAAAGTCTTTTAACCAACAAGCGTGTGCTTTATTAAACCTGCAAGATGTTACATAAATCACAAGTTCTTGATTGTGTGAGCACACCATTAAGGGCAGAATTATATATATATATATATATATATATATATATATATATATATGTATATCAATTAATTCATAATGTCACAAAGTAAGTGAATTTGATATTAACATAATTGCAAAATTTCTGCCTGATTATGTATGAGTCAAAGTTAGTAATAATCTCATTCATAAAAGCAATACTAATCCATAAGTGTTGTATAGTATCAAATAGGCTAGCCTGTTGTCTTAGTAAGCACATTTATGGTTTTCCTCTTTTTTTTTAAATACATCACATATTCCCCCAGCAAAATATGGTAAAATTACACACACAAACACATATACGACATAAATAACAAAACATCCCTCATTTCAGTACTAACTTCCTCATAAACCCACTCCAACTACAGTAAATGAATGCACCATAATATGTATATATATATATGTACAATCATAAATGACAGGTTAATCTGAATATCTCAGCTCCCAAGCATAGATTTGCCTTGGTAATTAACACCAGAGAATGTAAGTGACCGCCCCAAGACTGAACCCACTAAACGACCCTGACTTTAATCATTCAAGCGCTAAGTATATGTGCGAAAGAAAATAGTTTCTCATCTAAAGCATCAGACAACCCCAGTTACGTGATTAAAACTCAGCCATGACCAGATGACATGATAGCACAAGATAATTAACTCCCTAATGGTCTTAATTAGATGAAAAGTTAGATCTTACAGCAAACTGCGGATGTGTGTGTATGTGTGTAATTTCTTACACATTATAAAGTTATAAGATACTTCGTTAGGTGTACTGCTGTAATGTTCACACATGCAATAACATAATTGAACATGAGAGTTTGTGCTAGAGTATAACGGTGAGAACTTCACGAGTGAGCTTCTGGCGGCTTCTGTGCATTCACCATGTTGTAGAGAGAGAAATAGATAATCAGAATGTTCCCACCTGGATTGTCCGGTGTACTTAGTTAATAGTGGCGCTGATCAGTATTGTAACGGTCGTATCACAAGTCCTGGGGGGCAGCATAGTGTTGGAAGAGTGTCCGAACAGTTGTCCTCGACTGACGGCAATCGTGGCTAGAAGTTCGTCTCTGCCAGTAGGGTGGACAGATCTTCGTCACACCCGACACCCATCTCGCCTTTGTTCGAGCACCTGTGACATGTAATAGGTTGTAGAGGGTGTCATAAGAAAAAATACGCCACATAGGCCGTCCACATCAACTTCCAACACCACTTTAAACATCAACCGCACACACACATCGCCACTAATTCATATTAAACAGTATTAAGCTCCTCAGCTGTGACTTATTTCACTTATGTACCAACTACCTTTTAAGTATTTCGCCGAAATATGACAACCAATTAATTACGCATTTCATAACTGTTAATAACACCAAACACAGCTGAGTGCGAGATGCATTAGTATTTTCTTTATTGAAGTCAATTTAGCCCACAACATTTACACTCATATCAATTTAATTTTATAATTGCGTTAACGCACACATCGAAAACTGCTCTACACACACACACACACAAGTATAATTTATAATAGACGCTGAAACACAAAATATATTTGGGGTTAGAATATTTTCAGAACCCGCTAACTTGTACATACCTGGAGCTACACTTTATTTAGTCAACCATAGCGATAGTTGACGAAGTCCTGGACAGAAGGTTGCCGCCAGTCGAGAGCAGATGACCAGGTCGGAGGATTGAACAGAAATGAGACCGATTCAATGTGTCGGTCTAGCCAGGTAAACTCTGGATGCAGGAATGTACAGAAACAGCTGGACGGGCCAACTGAATTGCGTTGCTGCACAGCATTTGTGTGTATAAACAGACGACAACAACAACCGTATGGCAGTGCATGACGTCACCGCCGCTCGTTTTAAACACTGGTAATACGCTGCCGAACCCAGTACGGCACAGCACTCTAATATCGTTGGTCCCAAATTAAACTTGGCCGGCCGCTGGATGCTCATTTCTATGCTGAGGTTCGAGAAAAATCCGAATGGCTCGTCGAGAAAAATTGTGTAGTCACAGGCAATGGACTCTCTGGAAACTACGGTTATTCGCGCAGACCGAATGCCGGTAGAAAAATTGGCAAACGTGTGTGTCTGGAACAATCTCGATCGTTGTCGCATCTAAATGTCACGTAATCAGTTTCGTTATCTGTCATCTCAATGTATTTACATTTACTTCTGAAACACAGCCTACAACCTATTTACACGGTAGTTGAGTTTACATGATGTTATCATAAACGTCCCTGCTGGAGTGTAAGCTTGTCGACATAACAGGAAAACTATTTATCGAAAGTACACAGAAAAAAACGATTCTGGCTGGATGAAGTTAGTACGGATGAGATTAGCAGAAACCGCCCGAGTCCAAAACACACTTTTCAGCGTGTGATCACAAATTATAAATAAAAAAATAATAAATTTGTAACGTGATATATCAAAAGTAAAGAATAGATGTTCTGAAACAGTACAGAATGAAAATGAACAGTCATTATTTACTGTAAAAAAAGCACGTCTTTTTATTATTTACCGTAACGACGTCGAAAAATGTGTAGGCAAGGAACGGTGAGCTTATCGTCTAAGCGATAAGTTTTGACCTAACAAAAGTGCCTTAATATACTCAAAATATGTTGACTGGTCGTTGTTGGTATTTTGTCATGTGACGATGAGTTTTCTCGGTAAATAGAGGGTATGTACTATATTTGGTATCGGTAACTGGTCTGTTACAAGGTTGTACCACTATTCTAGCTGCCAGTAATAAAAATCCAATGGTATTGTACGAATTTACCGTAGTTATATCTGAGTTTTGTAATACAATGTTTGCTGTAGTTTTCTCCTTGACGGTAGTTCAGTTAAAGTTTATTCAAATGTTACTGATGTTGTTATGGACGGTTTTGCGTCGTGCAGTGGCAAATGTTAAACACAGTGTGTTATTACTTTCTCTCGTTACGTACACAAGGTTATTCAAATGTTTTAAAATAAGCTTTGCTGTATTGCGCTGTCACGAGTTTGTTTAAGTTACGGTGTTTTATGAGACGAACTCTTGTTTACTAATCGTTGTAACGTACTTTTAGATTGACTTTTGTTTGTACAATTCAGCAGAAGGCCTGCTTTAGAAAAATGTTACAGAATTCATTGAAGTGTCACTGAAAATGAAAACGGGTGTACGATTACCTGGGTGCTGGATGTAATCAAAAGATCCAATTGAATGTTTCTTGTTTTTCTGAGGCAAGTGAGTCCCATAAATTTTTTTTACCTGCACGTTCCTTAACGACATTGAAAATTAGCGAAAAATCAGATGTTCGAGTGTCGAACATCAGATGTCAGATATCAGAAGGTAGTGTGAAAGTCAGATGTTTTCTTGACGAAATGTCGGCGTCATTTAGGCTGATTCACGTCGTTTTGTACGTGATCTGTGCATTGCAAATTATGTGTGCGTTAACTGCTTTTGAACTCGTGATGTTTTTATATTCTTTGAATTGTTAACTCCTTAAGTACTCATAAGAATACAGAGCAAGGGTATTTACCACAAAAATTAAAAATATGCAGTCTATAGTAGGGCTATCACAGTGAATGATCTCCATTGATTATTTACTAAAGTTTTATAACTATATCGTTAGACATAGTTCAATTAATGAATCTGTGGACTGACGATGTTTAACCTTTGAACTTCACAATTGCTTCGCAGAAATAACTGACCGGTGACAACACATACGGGTGCTTCTCAAGTGTTACACTGTGTGTGTGAAACTGAACAGTTGAATCACATTCTTGACGGAGTCCAAAAGGATGTCATGCAGATGACGTTATTAGAAAGGCAAGTGCGCTGCATCGTGAAGATATGGCAACCTTATTTTGTAATCTTTGGGGATAGCTATGTCAGAGTTACCAGAGTACCCCATTTTTGGATTCCGTAAATTCAGACGACTTCAATTTTTTTCGTAGATGAAGATCTTGTTTTCCATGTAGAAACGAGACTTCCAACGATCTAATGCGTCTGTTGCAGTTTACGCCCAAGATGCTTTCATTAAGTAAAAACATGTTTTTGAACAGTCTTGAGATTGGTTAATAGATTCCATGAAATGAATCCGAAGAGAAATGAAGTCCTCTTTCGCGTCAAGAAAGTACGTCAAAGTACGTCAAGAGGATAAACATCTCAGTTTCCCAGATAAACTTCCACTTAGTGAAGAAATAGACAGGTGACAATTTTGTGACATGTTTCTCCGTCCTTAACGGTTGAAGCTAATAATTATAGTCCTACACAGAAAGAGGATACTTCCATAAATAAGTGGACATTAAAGAAAAGCTATTCTTTAGCTATTTACCATTAAATAAATCTCGAAAAGTCGCATAAAACTGCATTTTTATTACGACCAAAACTCGTTATCAACTAGAAACTTACATATCGATTTTATTGTGCGTTAAAACCAACTAATCCTTTCTGTATTCATGATGAGCGAACGATTTTAATAAGAATAAAAGCCACTTTGGAGTGATTCATCGGCCGTAAGAGATTCAAACATTGAAGTTGAGGTGTAGTGTTGTTTAATTTTTGGACAATGGGTGCAACAAAACAGTTTTCTTCTCTCTAAAAAAGACACGTTTCTGTTATAGGCTCATGATGTTCTTACTTTCTAGATTTTCAAGTTTCTTTCGGTAATTGACGTTTTGAAAAATTTTATATTTGAACTTTCTGCCATTGGATATTTAAACCAACGAAAACGGCGAACCATAAAATGCTCTCTTTGTATTCAATAGCTTTTAAAAATTATAATTTTAAGACTTAATCATTACTAACTATATTATTCCGACAAGGAACACAGTTGTTTTATATAAACAATTTTTGAATTTTTACCTCGCTGCCAAAACCAGTTTTCGCTCATTACGAGCTTCAACAAAGGCTGCCTCTAGGAGCTCTGTCCGTCCAGTTTTTGGTGACGGCGCCGTCGTTCGAATGATCTTTGTTGTGTATATTGTGTAATATGTTCAAATAGTATGTGTGATTTAAATGGTGTCTGTCTGTTTAAGATATTGTTTTTATAAGGTTTTATGTGTTTGTATATTTCTAGTTGTTCTAGAATGTCTAGTTTTCGGCCTTTATTGTGTACGTGTAGAATTCCATGTTGTTAATATTTGTGCATTTGTGGTCTCTCAATGAGGTGGTTTGCAAAGGTGGATTCCGTGGTGAAGTATAATGCTTTTGTTGTTCAATGTATCTCTGAAGCTATTTCCTGTGTGGCCTATGTAGAATTTGTTACATTCTGAGCAGTTTAATTTGTAAATGCCAGGTAAATCTAAGTTGTTTAGTTATTTATGTGTGTTTTTGACAGTGTTTATTCTGTTTTTGTCGTAGTTCTGTTCTGTAAGAAATGCTGTGCCTATCTTTTTTTTTACGGGTTAGTGTTGTAAATTAGTTTTTTCTGTCATTGTCTCTTGTTTGTTTTGCGTAGGAGTTTGTTAATTATTATTGTTCTAATGTATCCAGTGGATTCTGCAACATATCTGATTGTGTTCAATCTTAAGACGAATTAAACACAATCAGATATCTACACAATTGTGTTCCGTGTCGGAATAATATATTATAGTAAGTGATAACACGTCATGGACAACAAAGTGCAAGAACTTAATCATTATCCTCTGTACACTCTGCATATAAAATCATACGAGCTACTTCCTCTGCGTGATGAACAGTTGGAAATGGAAGGGTCTATACAAAGTCACAGACGTGTTAATAAAGGAAGAAACTTTGCATAAAGCGTCACAGCGAGTGAAAAAGAGACATAATAAAAACTTGAGTGGAAAAAACAGATTCAGCAGCTACGGTAAATGCAAATTAAAGTGTTAGAGAAAAAAGTTTTCATGTTTACTTACAAAAAGGAATGACCATTCCGGAAATTAAATTTTTCTTTCAGAACGTCATTCTGTCGCAGATGCTTACTGTAATTAAAAAGTCTCTTTCTCTACTCGATGGGTTAGATATACGTATGAAATACAATTAAAAACCACATAATTCCGTTAGTAACAATATGTTCGTGTTTATGTACAATATGTACTTTCTGTTATGTGCCAATAAAAGGAACGTTATATCGACTGGTGTAGCAGATTTCGATGGATTCCAGATTTTTGCGGGGGATACGAAAGCATTAATTCCGGTCGGCTGGCTCAGCCCAATAGGCGACACGGCGAGTCGATAACAGAGCCAAATTACTTGTCGTTGACCTGACATTTCATTAACTACTGTCTTTAATGTCTCTCCGCGTGCACTTTACAGTAAACAGTACTTTGTGTTTTGGTTAGTAATCGCTGATAAATCGACTTTGTGGTTACTGACAGAATTACAATTTTTAATTTACGTAGTTTTTTAGTGTATAGTGACTTAAGTGTCAGTTGTATTAAATTTGATAATACTGGTCGGATTGTTTTTATTACTGCCTGTACTAGCGTGTAATACTACCTGTTTTTATTCGATATTTTAATGAAGCTCTGATTTGCCGGTATCTCAGAAAACGACAGAAGGTGATTTTAAATTTTACTTAAAATGTATTACTTCTTTACGATTTTAATATATATTACGTATTACGTATGATAGGCTATTATGTACGATCAGTCACAAGTGATTCCGATACTTGTTTGGTATTCTGTATTTGTATCTTACGTAATTGTGATATATCTAGGCTATTCGGATATAACGTTTATGGAAAAAATAGGAAAATAGAAAAATAAGAACAACTTTAATGAGGACGATAGCTATAAGTTGCCGGGAGTATGGAAACCTCTTTAAGTAAGGTGATGGTATCGACATAATAAATAAAATGCAATACTTGTGTTGAAAAAATTGTGGATTATTATTGAGGTTCTTTAAATATTTTTTTGTCCCTCAAAGTACTGGAGAGGATTAGTAATGCCTTATGGTCTCATTCCTTGATAAAGGGAAATATCCAGCCGCACCTCCAAGTGGTGAAGGATGGGCAACACCTACAGGTGGCTAACGCGGCTCTGGAGACCGAGTGACAGCCGGTATAAGCTGTCCCTCCTCTACTTGTCATTGTCAAGTAGAGGTTAGGGCACCCTCTTACTCTTGGGGTGAGAAATTATCCCTAAAGACGGATGACCTTTCATTGGTCAACGACGTATGATGTGGGAAGCAATGAGAAACCAGTAAATTAGAGATCCTTATGGATATCTCAACAGGGAAAACTGGTCTCTTTAGTCTAGTAAGACGGCCAGTTTATGGGAGAACACCCAGACAGAAAATCGGGATGTATGTTAAGCCTGAAGGTGGGAGCCCCACCATACGTCTTACCCTGCGATATGCTAGTAACATATCCAGGGGACATATTCATTACTAAATTGCCTCAAATAAGGACTAGCCGGACGGATGGATGACTGGCTGCATCCCCAAACAACTATGGAACTATAAGCCGAGGGGACGTAGAGGTCTGGGACGTCCGAGGAAGCGCTGGAGTGACCAGCTCTAATCTTTGCCTATTTGAGAACGGAACAAACCATCATTGGTTTAATCTTTGAAAATGATGATGATGATGATGATGATGACGAAATATTTTTTTTGTGTATCAGGTATTAATGCGTAAAATAAGTTTTTGTAACTTTTGTGTTACTGGACGGGGATATAACTGGATGGGCCTTTTTTATAACATAGGGGCTTATTATATATATAGGGTGGGTCAAGATTTTGTGCTGTGTTCCAGTGGAGACACTGAGGATGTCTCATCGTAGTATGGTCGAAACGTTTGCTTTTATTAGAAATAATAAGGCGTGTGTTCAAACGAAAAACAGTGTTATTATTACCGTACTAAAAATCTAGTTGCCGTACTAAAGTGAACTAAGGACGCGCACTATTTTACAAATCCGAGTATTTATTAAATACTAAACGTTTACCGCGTTTTGTTAGCAAAAAGTGCAAACGAAATACCTAAAGAGATGTTTAAATGATAACAATACTGATTTGAAAAATAATATAGTATGACTTATGAAAGGACTAGTATTTTAAAATCGAGCCTCAGACTTCACTAACGGCAGTAATTCGCGCTCTGTGTGTAGTTATTCCCTCTATAGATTTGTTGTCTATCGCTTTTTTTTTAACGGTCGCTGCTTTCGTTGTGAATAGGGCGTCAGATTAGAATTTTCATAGGCGAAACAATAGTGTACTAGGAGAAGTTCAGTCGTATCTTTCCGTAGGATTTGCCTGCTACTGAAAAGGACAAGGAGCGTCAGAACCGTATTTGAAGCGTGAACGTTGACCTTGGTCTCGTGCGAGTAGGCGTGCGTCAGAGAAACGTGACGGCATTCGTAACAGCCATCTCTCGTGCCAAACGACCGTCTCTTCTTGTATCCGTTCATTTCGTAACTGCTAGCAGTGTATTCTTGTCGTCAAATTGTTCCACGTTTGTTATAAAATACACACAGGTGGCAATGATATCGATGTATAAAAAGCATCCGTTTTTGTTATCGTTTACTTCATATTGATACATATATGTAACTGAAGCGTTACTTTATTTCATATGTAACCGCCTACGAACTTACTTTCAAATCCGCGTGTCGTGGGATCCGTCTGAGGATGAAAGGTGAAAGGTTGTTTCATGATGTTTTGAAAGGTTGATATGTAGTCAGTACTGTTCTTGCTTTGCTTCAAGATAACGGGGTGTTTCTTTGCGCCCATGGCTTAATTGCAGCGCCCGGGTCGTGCCCGATGACTGCAGATGAAAACAGTGGGGGTCTTTCTGAGGCGGTGCCTAAAACTGGGAAGGCACACACCAAAGCGATTATTCTCTAGATGGCGCCGGAATTTTGATGAAAAGAGTTTTGTATTCTTTTGTAGAAAGATTCTGGTGGTGAATCGGACAGCAGATGCCGCTCGTCTTGAAGACAGCATGCAGACGCCTTGAGGCGTCGGTTGCTCTCCGCGGGCGGTGGCAAAGGTTGACATGCAAAGCAACGTGCTTGGGGAAGAGTTCCCTGGCGAGAAAGGGGTAAGCAGAGAGGAATGGAAATTGCTCGGGGCTATTCAGAAATAGCTTAGCGAGGTTGAGAATTGCCCGAAGGCATTTGACTGTGATTGGAGGTGGGGTTCAGAAGTAGGTACTGATGGTTCGTAAAAGTAAGGGAAGGAGGACGTCACTGCAGAAGCAAAGGGAGTTTCGGCTAACAACCGGACAAAGGCAGCAAAAGTATGAACTCGAAGACCTATACGAATTACATCATTCCTAACAAATCATGGAGATCCAGCCAAGGAACATAGTAGGGTTCTGGACTGGTACTCTTCCAACTTACACTGGTTGGTAGTCGACAAGATCAAATATTTCAAGTCATGTTGCGTACGAGAATGTTACATTTTAAATGTTGTTGCACTCGGAGCCTACAGACTTTATTCAGTGAGCATGATTAAAACAGTTTCTCTTCACTGAGTTCAAGAAAGATCCATGGAACCACTTAAATTCGATAACAAATATAACTCACAAAATTAACTGAGTCAAATGACTATTTTTTGTTCTTCAGTAATGAATATTTTGCGGTTGATAAAAATTAATAGAGTCTCAAGTTTAGGTGGTACCCAGATAACGTAGTGAATGATTTGATATAATATTCATAAAACTTCTCAATATTAGTGAAAACTGTGATATACAGTTACCAACCATTAATGCCTTTCGAACTTATAATGGAGTGTACATGCTGTTGTCGTGCATGTCACATGTCAAAGAATGTTTTGTCGAAGTTTTGACGTGTGACAAGGCGCCTTGTTCAGAGACTTAATAAACGCTACCTACACACACACTGTCATTACGCCAGGTCATTGTCACCAGAAAGCTGTCATGTGGGATGCCGTGGTCATCTTGCGCATTTGCAAATTTTCGATTCGTTGAAGGTATGCGGAACGCACGATTGACACGTGTATTGCATAAAACCAAACAAGAATATTGGCCGCTGGTTTGTCTACGCCTGATGACGGATAAAACAAGAGTAAAACATGACGAGTAATTTGTAACACATTGTGCGAAGAGGAGGGCGTTACTTTGACATACCTATTCAGTTTAAACGACCGTTTTAACTGCCATTTAACTGGAGCTGAAACTGCCCTATACGTTACGGAGCAGGAAAAATAAACATAATCTTCCTAAACTTTATTACAAATTGTTTTCTTACCGTCATTTTGAATTAAAATATTTCATTAACGGCTCCGCAATAATTTAATCAGTGAAATTAACCGGAGGTGTTTTGGAAGAGGGAAGAGAGATGGGTGACGAGGACGGTGAAAGAGTGGCGAAAGAGAAGGGGTGGGGGAGGGAGTTAGGTAGGGGGAGAGAGAGAGAGAGAGAGAGAGAGAGAGAGAGAGAGAGAGAGAGAGAGAGAGAGAGAGAGAGAGAGAGCACGTCATAAGTAGGCAGAACATGCTTCATAGGGGTTAGTATTAGTAGGGAACAGTAGGAAAATAATCAAAGAAAAACCGAGGAACAAAAATGGGAAGAGAAACATAAAGAATAACTTACCCGCGCCAATCATGAGAGTTCAGAAGGTGTAGGCCTTATGTCTGATTACACATACGGGTAGAAAGTCATTAATCACAAAATGTAATAACGCGTCCGACAGCACTCAATGCATACTCTAGTGAAAAGTTGCTAATGAAACGTTTTTCCGTGTACGTATGTAACACCTACCCCTTGCTTTCCCCCTACAGCGATATAAGCTAGTAACGTATAACCCCTCTTCTTAATTCAATAGTTCGTAATTGTTTTCCAAGTCACGGACTCAAGAATCATCACCGAATCTCAGGCCTTGTGTTCACCCTCTGAACGGATTAATCTCGATCATTCATCAAGGAGCAACCCAGACATGGTTACGGCAGACTTTCTGAAAGCTGCTCATCGTTCAGAGGGGTGTTCTCGGAACGAAGGGTAAGGGATATTTTACGAGGCACGAGGTACCCGCTAAACTAATGCATCTTCAGTCGTGCAAGTTAACTGGCAACTAACAAGCAGATCACAATTGTTGATCTATAAACTCCGTGATGTTTTACTAAATACATGGCTTCCGTTTAGGCTATACTTCATTTGAAATGCGTAATTTTATACATCAGGAACGATTAACAGCTTACTGCGCGTGGGTTTAACTGTTCGATTGCCACGCTTTTCGTTTAATCGCTTTCTATATGTAGGCAATATATGATGATTTAGTTAATTCCTCGCAAATTAAACTCTGATATGATTACTACAGTCGCTCCGGGTATTTAATTATTTACACCATTTATCTTGTCATGGTGTATTAGTGCAGTTTGACTGAAATACAAACATACTAACCTTTAATAGTTTTGGTTCATACCCTTACGTAGGCCTATAGGCTTATATTAAAGAAAGGAGTTAACATTATTTATTTTTCAACCAGGGTCGTAATAATGTCAAAAACGAACATGACTTCCCCACGTTTTTATCGGCGTTAGATGGTTTTAAGTCGGTTAAAGGATATTACGGAATTCAATAAATTTAAATGTCCGTAGCCTTTAAAACCGTATAGGTAGGCCTACTGTGCAGTACTCGAAACGAGCGAAACTTCTATACACGTTCATTCCGTTTCTTATAAAAACGTACTGATGTTTTCATACGCTGAAGCTGATGATTGCAGTACCCGATGATTCAGGCTACGACTAGACGGAGGTGTTTCAAAGTAGCTTTTTCTCTACGGAAATTAGCTTCCGTTCACCCCGGCTAGACAGTACGTTAAGTAACGGAATTATCTATGTGTTAAATGACATAGGTTTTGCAACGCACCGGATAATCTATTTTCCTTTGTGGAAAGTCTCGGTGTAGCAGTCCTGCTTCATTATTTCATTATTGCCAAGTGATTTAACGTGTTTTCCAAAGACATTACCGAATCGGACATAACACCAAAGTGATTGTTCCGTTATTGGTCGTTAGGAGATGACGTCGCAAACAGAAACGACAGAGAAGTGGTGGATACGCCCAGTAATTCGTGATCGATATTATAGCGGAAAGTTCAGAAACGTACATGGGAAACTTCAGAATTATCCGTCGTTGTATTTTTATTATTGTCGTATGTTTATAAATTCACTTCAATATCTTCTTTCTGAAGTAGCCTACGTGAAAAACGTACACGAAGAGATGTCTGCGTTAATTAACGTACGTGTAGCCGGTAACACAGCGGTATTTAACGGAAAAATGTTACGTTGTAAAACGTCCGTCCGTCGAGCCGTATCTTCACTCTGCACTGAAGCGACAGCGCGCGACAAACGTTGAATCTTTGCTTTGAATACGAAGTGACTGGTTGCAGCCGGTGAACATTTGCTGTCCAGTGCCTTTGTAAAAAAAGAAAACAGATGTATCCGTTACTGTAAGCATTATGCTTACTATAGTGGCGTCTTTATCAGCGGACAGGAGAACTATATTTACAAGTGTGCACGTACCGAAGCGAATAGAAGGGAATATACTCTATGCACTCTTCTACTCGCTATGCACGCATTCTGACACACGGTGCGTCATAGTGCGTTGCGTATCCTCGTGAGTGGGGGCTACTACAACCAAGATGCAGCGAAGAGAGAAGCTCTTGTTTATTTAATTGAGCTCAAGTATGTGTTGAGAGTGAAGTCGTTTTGTGGGAACGGTTATACTGATCTAACGTCTTCTCCGGTCTTATGGAATCTCGCTCTTGCGCGCGCGCGCGCGTGTGTGTGTTGGGGGGAGGTTCTGCCCCTCTATCGCTTTCTTTCGGCTTATTCTCGTGTACTCACCACGACTGTATGAAATCAGCAGTAGCAATTTACGGTGTACTTTTTTACTGTTTCAAACGTGAACGTATCCACTTTAACGTCATTTCGTTTCTTCTACCTCTGGAGTTTCTTCTAGGGTCGTTACTATCGGACATCGGAGCTTCATGAATGTACTTTTTTTCATTGCCTCCTAGGCAGGAAATGGAATTTGAATTTTCACATGTGAGGGCCAACATCACCCCTGTTTCGACGATTTCAGTGTACAACTCCCTCGGCCGAAAGGATGGCAGTCGGAATCAAAGCAACTGTTATATCGGCGGTAATTCCTTTTTTATCTCGCATCAGCATTATTATGCTGCATTATCTACCAACAGGAGAATAACTACGACATGACAGGTCGGTTTCGTTGAAGGTGGTAAGCTGCGGTTAATGAATACTAATTGTGGCAATACAGCGGGAAAGTGGACTCAAAACGGTAATCTCATCTTAACGGTCCACTCTGATTGGTGCACGGAGACAGTGTCGGGAAGTTCCGCCCAATTAATAACACATTATTACATCAAACGCTTCCCAGTCCTCGTTTACTTTGTAGTAATCCTTTTGTCTGATGAAGCTATAAAGTTAATGGTAGAGTGGGTAATACTCTGGGAATAATATGTATACCACCAGAAGACTTCAAAGGAGGCCTACTGCAACTTTACAAAAATTCTCCAACATTTTAAATTACAGGACAGGTTGTTTAATTCTTAATGTTAAGTTAACTGTTAAAATAATGGTTATTTTATAGCTAAAAAGTATTTAAACTATTTTTAATGGTCAACTATTTTTGGAACAAATAGCTACGGCATGTGCCTTTAAGTTAAAGACAAGTTCCCCAATTTATAAAATTATCTTATTCACTCACTATCACATACTGTTTAAAGACGGTGATGATGTATTGGAGAAAGCGTTTAGCCTTCAGAAAGTCCACCAGACCTACGGTAAACCCAAGAGTACCGACGAATCTATCCAAACGATCGTAAGGGATATAATCAAACGGATGTGTTCCACTGCGCTATCGTCGGGTTACCCAAACACGTTTGTAAACCGGTGCATTTCATCCGAAATGATACAATGGATTTGAGCACAATTTTTCTCTTTGTTCTTCAGAAAGCTGAATTGGTTACTGTTTTCTAGATGCCAGCAATTGAGTGGCGACACTTTCGCTTGTAAGATGCAGCCAGGTTACACTTGCGAGTGTGACTACGGCTTACACTGTATGGTCTCGTCAAGTCATAAGTAGTCCTTTAATATTTCTGTTAGCGTGGAGATTCGATATCTATTTACACATTTTGAGGTGCATTTAAGCTCCTGGCAATCGGTATAGACCGATGGTTTTTCTTGGCAATACTAAAATTTCTCAATCGTAGGTCAAGACTAGAGTTTGTACCTCTTGAGATGACGTTAAGTCTTTTTATGTCAAGTGTCGAAGCGTTATGTCAAGTGTCAAGCTGAAGCGTCTTAGTTACTTCAGCGGAGAAACGTTATGAGATACACTTACGGTAAAAATTTAGAATAAACATTCATCATCATCACCGCTCTAAGGACTATGCCTTAGACCTGTTCGGGAACCCATCTCCTCCTCGGTCTACCGACATCTCTCTTCCCAGTAGACTGGAGGTGGGAAGATAACCCAAGGCAGCCACAGGTAGACGGATATCAGGCATGCGATTCAAGTGTTCACACCATCTCCTTAATGTTTAGAATAAAGATTTTAAAGATAAAGCGAGAACTTGTTCATAAGTAAGTTATTAATTGGACAAGTGTTGACAAGAGCCGTGAGGCCGATAGGTTGTAGCGGAGGGATGGATGATTGACGACAAGAGTCCTGCGAATAGGCGCAGGGGTATCGCGGTGCCAGAAGAGTTGGAAACTTACATGATGACGCTATTAAATAATGGATTAACAGGATATCATATAAATAATTATCACCTTACAAACAGGAGGTGCCAGTAAGATGAAATAAAATTCACTGAATGCACAGGATTATATAAAGATGTAAAATACCTCGGGATTAAACAATTTTCAAATTGCAGAGGTCGTTCTGCTACAAATCAAGGGCGTAAAACAGACCGGACAGAGGTAAATATATGGCTGTTTCAGTAACAACGTACTGCTTGGCGGAAAGTGGGAATAGTGGTTACGAGAAACTAAAACTAGTCGAGGAGGGAAAGAAATAATGAAATTTGGCTTTTCGCCAGTGCTCTAAAGTGGTTTCCAATAAATTAACGGCTGTACAGTTTCTTTTGTACTAGTTTCACGTACTTGAGGACAAGCAAAGTTTCGAAACAGTAGGCAAATGCATATTGTACAGAGACGGCGCGCGCGCGCGTACACAGCCATTAGTTGTTGCTCAGTTCGAACTCGATTGTCAGTCTTTTATAATGGTAAGAAGGGGAGGTACCCTAACAACAAGTAATCAGGAAGGGGAGTACCACCGGTACTCGCCGAGAGACTCTTGAAATGCTTTGTTGTAACGTAGAGCAAGCCGGCCGTAAACGCTCAATTGATTAAGTCTAGAGACTCTTATGAGAGCTAATACGTCCGTCAAACTAGCCGTGGAGAAAATATTGAATAGAGTAACTGCTTCGGAGCAAGCTAATATTGTACGGTGCTTTTCAGGACAAGTGCGCCCCACGCTGAGATGCTATTTCATGACGTACGCCCTTTTGTAGTGGTGAGAGAGAAAGACGTAGGGCATCTGATTTCTCTCTCATGTTTAGGCATTATTAATTTCATAAAACTAGTTAATTTATTGCAGTACGAATGTGCACTAACAATGTAAGGTTTACAGGTAATATAGTGTTTCATAGAAATAGAAACGAGATGGACACGATGAACCACCTGAACAAGAAAATGAAGAATGAATACAGACCAGACAGACGTTATGTTTTATTGTCGTACCTTCTGTACGCTCACAGCTTACGAGAAACGACACTGACGGAGAAGATCTGACGGCTGTGAATTAAGTAAAAGTTTGAGTATGTAGTAGCAAAGAATGGGATGCAGTAACGTAATCCAAAAAATCGAATCGGTATATCAGTCGATCATGACACGTTGGATTGTCTTTGTAAAACTTATAAAATTGTGAAGAATAACTGAAAGTTGTTCACAAAAAATTTTTTATTTGGTGTGTGCTCTCTGCAGTGCCGTATCTAGAATTTGGCTTTGCGAGGGCTTCGGGTTGGGTCGGCTTCATTCGAAAGAAAAACCAATTTAAGACTGAGGAACATTACTACCTTTGAAGTGGCTGATTGACTAGATTGACTTTCTATAATTCATATTTCAAACTTATAAGCTAATACTGTGTAATAAACCTGTTTTTATATTTAAACAAGAGTTTGGGCCTACTACTATATTAGCGTAACACTGTATTTCCGTCTGTCTGAAAAAGTAATAAGACAGCCTAAAAATTAAGAGATAAACAAAATTCGTCAACTTTTTCGACTCTGTGGGAGGGGGTCCAGTGCCGTTCGTCCCCCCCCCCATAAATACGTCCATTGATCCCTGTAACTATTTACAACACCTCCAGTGACTTACGTGTCAGCAACGTAGATAATAAGTCTTACAACGTTAAGCAATCTGCGATCTGCACAAATAAACATGCAGGGATGCACAAGACTGTACGAGATTCTTGGACGGAATCATATGGTTTCGAATAAGGGACCATTGGGGAATCACAGAAGAAACCGTTACACCCTATTGAGGCATGGTGATTGAGATGTACGCAGATTTTTTGAGAGATATGGTGAGTGGTTTTAAAGAATGCGCGAGGAAAGATGCTGTAGAAAATCATGAAGTTCTTCATCAGGAGTAAACATGGATGGGTGACCCACCCATTTTGTTGTATTACTGTAATTATAAAGACAAAGATGAGAGAAATGAAGAAGAAGGGCAGGAAAGAGGTCTGTAGATCAAATGGTATAAAAGGCGACAAGCAATTTAAACGGAAGGCCATCACCGTGACAACACACCAACCTGAGGATTGCAAAAGAGAACGTTTTACAAATTTCCGTTTAGTAATGAGACAAAGCAAATTAATTCCACGTTTTTGACGATTCATGCAATGACAAAGCACCATTAACTTGCCGGTTAGTTTATTTTGAAACACGTTAGTGGGTTTCTTACTGCTTTAATGACATTTAACGCTAGCGTGTTGTTAAAGAGATCGATTAAATCTGCCGGTTGCGAAGTGAACCGCGCTGTAATGAAAATGGTAGCAGAAAGGAACCCCGTCGCGCCTCTCATGCGATGACAAGGGTTCCATCTCGTGCGGACAATAACCCAGTGTAGCGGAGTTACAGCGGAATCCGGAGCCACGCTGCGCCATTGTGAACGTACGCGCGCGTACGTGCGTGAAGCAATCTCTGACCGTCACTGCGGGTGTTTTGCTACCAAGTAATTAAGGTAATTTCACAAAATTTCATGTAACGTAAATTCATTGTAACACCCTCTTGCGTAGTGCTGTACGTGTCGAGTATGTTTCAACCCAAATCGTGGAACGTACATTGCGTGGTTCATTATTGTGCTAGTCCGACTCATTTTAAGTTCAGTGGAGAAGAGTCTCTCAATGTTAAATCGAGCTCTTTTTTATATCAATTAAACTTAAGATCTGAAAAAATTAATCACCTTACACATTTCCAATCTGTCCGTATTATTTTTATTCAGTGTAACATTTGTCAGCAGCAACGTAATGGGGTTCACGTACGTCGTAACTAGCCTTGAATTTTTATCGGAAATTAGTCCTTTTTTTTTGAATCTAGTAACCTTTCTATAAAATCTGTTGTAGTTTCCGACTTACAAACTAGAATATTATTTAGTCCAATGAAGGGTTACGTATGCGCGAAGCGGCAACCATATTTCTTCAGTAGGCTATTCATTTACAAACCCGTGTGTACAATCGCGTTACTTTACGGTGGCCGCTTCATAGCTGCAGGAAAAGTGAGAGTAGTGGGGAGACTAAGTGTGCTCAGTTGTAACACTTCATTTCAAAAACGTCCGTCTTTTTACTGTTGCTACAGCCGGCTTTATGGGTCCCCTTAACTATGTAATTATTACAATTCGGGTTTTACACATTGTTGACATTTCCGGATTTCATTCAACTAACTACTATTTGTAATTTTACCCAGTACCATTCAAAATTATATCAAATATGTATTTGTAACGCCAGAACAATGTTATTCATTACATAATGTAAATAATAAATAATTACTAGTATTGGCCGCTTTTCTGTCCCGAATTATTTTATTTTCCTGAGATATTAAATTATTTTTTCCCTTATCTATTGACGTTCATCTAATACATTCCTATTGTTTCTAATCTTCTTCCATTTAGACCCTAAGTTTATAATAACTTTTCTTAAACATGATAAGCTACCTTGAAAGTTTACACTATACTTAAGAAGAAGTTGAAGTTTTCGTAGCGTAGGATATGTTTTTGTGTTGAAAATAATAAATAAAATACAGGCCTATACGGTAAATGTTTTTGAAAACGCATCAACACTTACCACGATGACCACGATGAATGCAGGGCACAGCACAGTGCGTGCCCCCGTGACGGCAGCGTCCGGGCAAGCCCGATGACTGCCTGTTGCTTGGTGAGTGCTTGGTGCGAGACTTGTCGCTGCGAGGATGGTTACCCCCTTTTTTATTTTGGCGGAGGTGAAGGAGACGGGCTGTGACAACACTTACGCACTCAGTGAGATGTGTCGTTATACTGACAAAAAACATGGTTCTGCGCATATGACTTTCACCAAGGTTGCCGGCCACCATAAAATACACAAGTAGTACTGTCCGACAAATTGGAGACCCGCACTTCACGTGGTATTACCCGGCCGATGAAATTCCAATTTTTTAAAATGTTTACAAAATTTTCCCCATTTCTAACATATCATTATTTTAAAACACGTGAGACGTATACAAATTATTACCGTATTTATTCTTGTGCGCCCCCGCACATCTTCGAATATTGGAACCAGCACACACATTCAGTACACTCTGTATAAATTTATGTATGACTGCCTTAATTTCCAGATGGTTCTGTTTCTTCGACATTGCCTTTCAAACACAATTTTACCCTAATTTTACTTGCATTATATTTTACGATGGTCTCACCGATCGTCGTATAGTACAGTGGAAAACAAAATACAAGATCAGAGCTTTAATTAATCGCAAATAACAGTTTGTAATCAACAAGTTATTCAACAAGATTATACTCGTACAATAATTCAAGTTAATTTGTGCACACCAATAATAATGTCAACTAATAGAGTCCCGCACGATAACTTGTTTTCATTAATACCCACTTGAACTCGCAGATTAATCGCCCGACGTAAACTGAAACTGACCTTCGCTGAATGCTTATATTTATACCCCGCTGAGATGGCAGACCAATCTGTCACTTTGGTTGATGTGTTAAACAAGTGCCTATTACAGGCACTCTCGAATCCACTAGAAACAGTGTCCTTGAACACAGTGCGCTGACCGGTACGGTCTGGAATAGACTCGATTGTTGACGCATGATAAGTTCACGTAGGCCTAATTCTCGTTCATCTCAAAGTAGCAGCAATATGTACGCACACACACATTACAGCGGGGCTCTGCTGGGACAGCCGAGATACTTGTAGAACGTTCCGTATTACGTAACATTATATATTTTTTATCATCCAATATTTACGCTTCTGAGCCTACCCGGTATTATTTTCCGGTCTTCTTTGTAGGATAACGAAAATTGTTTACCAGTTATTGTATTTATGTTCCATGTTATTCAGTTTATTACATCTATAAATTTATTGCATCATGGTCAATGAAAAATTAGAAGTCTCGTCACCAGAAATTAACTTCGAAGACTTCCATCATCACTTCACTCGTTAAAAGCTTGAAACTTCTTCTTTTGTAACTAATTTCGAAACATGTCTGATACTTCTGTGTTTATAAAAAATGCGCAAGCCTTACTAAACTGACTAATTCGTAATTCCGATGTGCTTACTCCATAAAATTAATAAGAGAAAACCCCAGGCAGGAGAATTGATTTGCAGACAATGTGTATGGTCAACTTTACTGTGAACGGGGAAAGAGCGATTAGAGTTCTCTATACGTCACGTCGGTAATTGTAGCAAGTCAAACTCTGTCAACGTGTGTGTGTGTGTGTGTGTGGGGGGGGGGCGATGTTTGAATACACCGGTGCCGCAGCGCATTTCGAAGTCATTGCTTTCGTCGCGGCGGAGCGAATTTAATTTAACTTTTATTAAATCGAACGAGCGGCCCGGCGAACGCCATTGTGTTGTGAAACTTAGTACTCGGCATTTAATGCTACTTACTGTTTGTCTTGAAACTATGTAGACATGCGCCCTTGCCGGCGGGTCGTACTGCACCCCATTAACGTTACGTTGAGTATACAACAGTCAAGTTAGCGCAATATTGTGTCACTGCCGTAAAGCAGTATGCAGTTTTGTTTCGTATACTCCACGAGACCGTGCACTGCAACAGTAGGCCTACATGTCATGTAAGCAACTCGTAATGGAACATATGTTACGGTGACGCGTCGTAAAGAACTTGTTTTCTTAGAACATGTTGGTTAGGCCCCTTTCACACACAACGGTTTCGTCCGTATGGTAGTTTGTACACAGTGGAACGAAAAGTGACAGCAGCTTTCATACGAGACGGACACGGCACGGCAGCCGTCCATTGCCACTGCGAGAGCCGGCGACCGACCGTGTCGTCGGTATGAACACACGTATGTGACTTAATGCTCGCTTTGCCGTACGGTGGAGTTGCCTTCACGTATTTCCTTTATAGAGTGTTTAGTTTATAGAGTGTTTTATATGTAGCAACAAGTGTTTTATACTTATTATAAAATATATTGTTACGACGGTCTAACTGATCGTCATATGGTACAGTAGAAAACAAAATACAAGACACCAATGAAAGCATTAATACCCATCTTTATCACAATTAATAATTTGCAATCAAGATAGTCCCTTACAACAATTCAAGTAAAAATCGTCCACACGCAATAAAAATGTCAACTATAAAGAATTCCGCACTAATTATAACACAACAACACTTCGCTACAAACACTCGATCCACGCTAAAGGAATCGCTCAACACAACTAAAAAGCTGGCTGTTATGGCTTTTTATAGGTAGTAGCGCACGTCTTCCAAAAGTCTTCCATCCTCAATGTGCACGCCACTTCATGCTTATGCATCACTAATGCTTATTTCAAGTGGCCTTTTGAAAAATCTAGAACCTACTTTTGAGCGGCCTTGACTGAGGCAACACCTGCCACACTTGCCGGGGGGGGGGGATGTTCAGGGCTGTTCGATAGGATTCCCGTTACAATATAAATATATATGTTGTAAAATATCCTATTTTATAATAGGCTACTTAAGAATATTGTTCGTTCTTTTACACGCTTCAGTTGCTTTAATTTGTGTAATTCTATATTTTGTATTATTGTAATTGGTAATAATGTTTTGTAGTTAGAAAAAATACTGTAATTCGAAAAATTATTTACAAGATTCACTAAAAAACACATTATTTTATCAATGTACTTATCAACAGAATATTCTTATTATGTATTTGTATTGTATTTTTGCAGTGGTTTTGACAACTATTTAGACATTTTAGAAATAGATTTTTTAATTTCAAGAAAAGCATCACTGTGTAGGGCCTTTCATAAATAACCGATCACTTAAAACTAATGTATTTTACTTATTTCAATGTCATAGTTAACATTTACTGTTTTTTAATTTTGTCGAAAAGATCCGTCGCCTTTAAACTGTGTTAACAGAATAATACCATGTAGTACATAATCAGCACTACTGAATAACGGAGAATAACTTATTTTAATGTGATAAATGCTAAGACAACAGTGTATTGTCAGCAATTTTGGTTTACCCCTTATCTTGATTTCATTTATCATTTTTTCACTTATTTATTTCATCTTCATCACTGAAGACTTCGCGAGTATTTGTACTGTTTTTTTTTTATTGTTTCGGGTTCAGGGGCGTATTTACGGGAGGGGACGTACGGGATCGACCCCCCCCCCACCCGAGGTTCGAAAAAATTCTATAAGGAATTTTGTTAATTTCTTACGATTGTTTTCCCAGCTATGTACGCTAATATACTAGTAACTCTCTGTGAATACAAAGAATCTTGTAACAAACCATTTACGAATACTTTTCAGATATGAAATATATGAAAACCAGTTCAGTGAGCCCGGATGAATTTGTTAATGAAATGGGAAAAAAATCAAGGGGAATTAAACTGTAAAACATTTTCAAACAGTGTATAAAACTTTGTTTTTTTTTTATTAAAACTTTAGTTATGATTTTTAAATTTAAAATGCCCATACTTAACTTGTAAACAACGTTTAAATAGCACGTATTTGCATAAAGTTATTACCGTTTGCATTCATGGAATTGATTTCACGATGTTATCACACTCTTCAGCCACTCTGAAGATTATAATATTGATTATTCTTAACATGTTTTTTCTTTCATAGGAAGGCGACACGACCGGACCCCCCAAGCCAAATTTCTAGATACAGATACGCCACTGTTCGGCATCATCATAAACTTACAATAAAAACACGATACATTTGATTCTAGTCTGTCCCCACTTAATTTTATTTTCAAAAATATTTTCACATTTTTGTTAACATACAAAAATGATTTACAGAAACAAAAACAAGCCGCGTAGTTTAAACAGTATACTGCGTGTTAGGGCATCAATACAAGAAGTATATGCTCAACGGATACAAACTTGGCTGCGTTAATCAAGATCTCGGTAAATCCGTGCGTGAATTAATCGAGGCTCTACTGTAAGTACGATCTGTTGTGCCTGTCGAATGTTTGTGTCTGAACTTGATGGTCTATTTTATCTTAGTAGTTTGTACACTTGTAGAAGCACAGCCATGTGTCTGTGTGTGTGTGTGTGTGTGTGTGTGTGTGTGGGGGGGGGGGATTATGTTCACAATTTTATATGCACTTAACCTTTTCCACGTCGGTAGAAGAAGAATACCAGCCTTTAGCCGAAAGTGTTCAGTCTATATTTACGTATCATAAACCAAATTTCCAAGACAATTAGGCTATCAGAGTATCACGACGATTAGAGTATCACGTAATACTCTGTTGTAAGTTGGAGGGACGATTTTCCCAGCGTCGAGGACGAACAGAAATACGAGTTGAGAAACCTACCGTTATGTGTGATCTTAGAAATGTAAGGCAGCAGAAACTTATCGGAAATCACAGGTGAGGTTGCTGTTGTTCAGAAACAGCCTAAAAGACATATGCAGGTGGTGAATATGTCATGGCGATGGTCAACACTCTCATTAGGAAAGAACTCAATTTTATTAAGGAATTTTTGACAGGTTTTCAAGTAATTATGCCAAAAAATTAACACCAATATGTATACATACATTCAGCGTGCGAATTGTTTGTTATCATATACGATGTCATGATATTATATCCACACAATTCCCGCTAATTGAGAACGTAGTGGTAAGAGTTGTACTGTTGGTACTGTCTCCACTTGCTTTAGCAAACAGTTTTTATTCACTTTTACCAAAGTGTATGAATGCTCTCTGTGTGTGAAGTAACATGCTTATGTGCCGCACAAAGGGGATAATGAGGCGAGTAATGATTTGTTGCATGTGTATGTGTGTGTGGACGAGTGCTGCAGGCATCCCGTGGTAAACTCGCGTGTGCTTGTCTGCTCGTTAACATTTAGGTTAGGGTAATGAGAACTGTGTGTACGTCATTTGCAGTGAATAAACCCATATTTCCGTCCTTCTCTAACAGACTTCACATAACGTGTAACGATGGCAAAGGATAGATTATCTAACGAAACGTTTTGTGTGTGTCTCTCTCTCTCTCTCTCTCTCTCTCTCTCTCTCTCTCTCTCTCTCTCTCTCTCTCTCTCTCTCTCTCTCTCTCTCTCTCTCTCTCTCTCTCTCTCTCTCATACCGTCCGGAACACGACGCGCATGCATACCTATCTACGGCATAAGTACATCAAACAGTTTACCTGTTGCCTCTGTGTTTAAGAATTTTTCGATAAACCGCAGCCATCACTGGAGTAATGAAGCCGTGACAAGAAGCGTTCAGTGCAGTTTGGGGCCCGCTTTAGGTAACAGTAACCGTTTATTGACAGTTATATAGCCACGATGGTCACCCATGTGTTTTAGTACATTTTAATTAAAAAAGACGTCTGAATTTTTTTAATAGTGTTTGGAAACTCCTATAACACCATTAACACTGTTGCACACTACTATAGAAAAAATTTTCCAATTAGCGCTTTCAAGCTTCACAGCTCAGAACCTTCCCTCTTTCTTTCAGTACTTCAACGCAAACAACAATATAGGTAAACACCCTTTTCGTTTGCTGTGTTTACTATTTTACTTTCTTCCTTAATGTTCTCTATCCACCCACTACTTTTACTTCTTAAGTATAGTGGTGTGCAACAGTGTTAATTATGTTTGTGATTATAACCACCAACACAACTTTGTTAATTTAAAAAAAAGACTCCTATAAGTTTATAACATTGAAAGTCAAACAACAGTCAGAATTGAAAGGAGGTTGAAGTGGTTAGAATGTGATGTTTTAAGAATGTGGGAAGACCGATAGTGTAAGCAGAAAATAGTGGAATCCTCCGAGAAATAAAACCATAGGGAGGCCTCGACGTCCGTGAAAGGAGGATATACTCGTAAGAGATGTTATGAAAGATGGTACCGAGAGCTATGACGACGAAGAACGGGAATGCAGCGTAAAGCCGTATGAATGTGTGGGGCACACGTGGACATACACTCATGGTTTATAAAGGACAATAAAAACAAGTTTTAGCAATGCAAAATTTCTAAGAGTTGAAATTTAAGGCGAAACTATTTAATGCGAAAAGTTTACTAAAAATTCTTTTGGTACGCTTGAATTGGGGGCAATTAAAAAATTTTGATTTGGTACGTTCATTAATTGGCTTAAATTAATTATTGCTACTTGCCGTTGACATTTACTGATATTGGTTGGTTATTGATATTTAATCATATAATTTATAAACGATTGTGACACACAACATACTCGCATACGTACTACTGTTTAAGACCCTCGTCATGAATATTTTTTCAAGAGCCACCGCCGTTTTAATTTAATCTTCAAATTTATTATAAGTAGGCCAGTATTATTGCGGTGAAGCGAAGAAGACGACAACAACAAATGTGGCTCGGTGGCGCAGCGGGTGCGGTATTTGTCTTCCCGACCGGATGTCGTTGGTTCCATTCTAGACTTCAAAATGTATTTATCGACTCATTCTGTGAAAATTTATAGCCGCGATAATGTCCTGCGGTATAACGTGCGGTTGAAGATTTGAGTTATCCACAGTAGCGTAATTTTACATTGAGCGGGTTGTCCTTTCAGAGCAATTTAAATAGATCATCATCATGGTGGTAGTGGTGTTGTTGGTGCTGGTGGTCGTGGAGATGGTGATGATATGACTAGCACCATGTAGAATATATTTTTATTGCGGCTGAGTATATCCGACGTAGATCCGTTTCGTTGTATAGATACGCATCCCCCAAAACTGCCCCTTTTATGATTGATTGGAAAATAGAAAGCTAGCTGACAGAATTGATCGTGTTTAGTTAAAAAAATACTAAGGTTTTAATACATGCGGAAATCTCATTTGATTTGCACGCATAGCAATTAAATCGCCTCTAATATAACAAATTACTGAAGGCATAAAATAATGCTGGGTCACCCGTTTTTAACATTGCGCGTAGGTAGGCCTAATTACTCGCAAATTGATCAGCCATTAATCTGATCAGCGATCGCTTTTACAGTGAACACGGCGGTAGCGGGAGATCGGAAACCAGATGTCAGTCTGCATTATGGCATGCGCATGGTAATACGATTATCATGCACTGGTCGTAATATAGTCGGAAACATTATTTGCCGGGCTATTAGGCCGTGGTCTACTGTTTGTGTATACAGGCGTTTCGGCCCCGCCATCGGAGACCATCTTCAGTGTCTGAAACAAATGACAATTTCCAACTACGTTGACGTCGGCCGTGAAAGGCTTGGAAACTTCTACAGAACTAACATATCTGAAATACTATAAGGTTTTTATGACTTGTTTTATAGATTTGTGCCGGAGAAATTGTAGATTACCCTTTACGCTAACGATCAGTCATCATACACTTCTCACTGTCCCCATTCATTTGTCTGTATAACTATTCTTTTCCAGGTCACTATATCATAAATTCTTGAAGTCCATGCATTTTCGGTCTTTTAAAACTAGAACCACTTTCCGGTAAAAATTGGGTCTTACGCCAAATTATAAGCTATTACTTTCCGTATTTTATTATGGAATTATAATATATTTCAAATAGATTTCTATGAATTACTTGCTATACGTTACGGAAAAACCGAACCTGCTTTACCGTGTTCACAAATTCTGTTAAGACGGTATATAAGAAAAAGCACGATTTTGAAGCACTTCAAAAACTTACCTATCTGTATCATGTAAACTTGTGAGTGGGGTAGAGAAACAGTGTATTATTCAGTAACTGCAGCTTATCGCCGCCAATGAAGCCGACCCGTGTCTCGCCGTCGGCATTTTGCTACCAGTGTAGAGCTTTGTTTAAGCGATACAAGAATATGTTAACAACACTACTACATAGGCGGAGATAAACGAGTCATTAAAGTTGATAAGAGTTGCTTCGTAACTGACGTTTCATTGTTAAATGATCACGCACACGCGCTCGCGCGCGTTTACTTACTGACAACTACCGCTCATTGCTTCGTGCGACGTGCGAATGTGTTCTAACATTGCTGTGTGCATATTACATGAGAGAGAGAGAGAGAGAGAGAGAGAGAGAGAGAGAGAGAGAGAGAGAGAGAGAGAGAGAGAGAGAGCGTGTGATGAATGAAAAGAGGTGGTGAGTGTATGTGTAGTCAGAAGCTCAATGCTTTTTTGTAAAGTTTGCACAGAGTTTAGCAACATTGGTATTCTCACAGTCGTATATAGTATTCAAAATCCTTAAAAGCTGCCACTTATTCGACAAGTTTTTAAGTTTTAAGTAAAACGATTACATTCTTATAGTGATTTTGAATCGTTACCAGGAAAAGTTGTAGCCTTCCCACAATCCTTCTACATTCTATAGCCTACATATTATAAAGAATATATTGTATAATGTAATTATCTATAATATATATTAAACATATATTGTAAAATGTAATTTATTTACCTACCGTGTACTTACCTCTAAAATGGCGCCGATGGGTTCGCGCAATTGATTCAGTGTTTCAAACATAATTCCCTTCCATACTGTTAATGTACACAGAAGGTTTCAATCAATATTCGATGATTTTTCGTTACGGTAACGTTTGTGTGTCTTATTTTTTTGTCCATTTCAGGCCACGTCCATTGCGTGGCAGACGAACCCAAAGCGTGCGTGAGGTAAAACTATTACAGCGGGTATCCATCTCTGTGTGTACACTGGTAAACGAGGGGAAGGGGCGGGCTTTCCGTTTGTACTAGATGGAACTGACTGTTGAAATATCCCTTACGGCAGACATATTATAAGCTTCCATAGCAGCGTAATATAAGTCTCCAATAATTAATTAACGTAGTAGGTAACAGTTAAAAACTTTTTAAAGGGAATAGTTATCATTAATGTCAATTGGATTCACAGTTTGGAATATATCGTGGGGTTTGTGGTCAAGTTACCCAAATCCATTTAGGGAAAACTGAAATTAAAAGTTTTCAAGTGCAATGATAAATCAAAATGATTAAACTGTTTTTCAAAGGTAATTTTTATTATTAATAGAGTTTCTTATTGATTAGAAAGGTTGTGAACAATGAAAACAAAAAGAAAAATTAATAAAATATAAATAAAATGTGTTTTTTTAAACATAATTGTACTAGGGTAGTTTTACACTAACCCCTCGAAGTCTTCTGGCGGTAACAAATGGCAATACTTCGTATAACATACATCGGTTAATACCACGAGATCTGGTCTACGGTTTCCAGATTGAAAATATGTATTAGCATATCGTATAGAACGCTAAACGGTAAAATTTTAAATTTTTTTACAAATAGTTATCTTTTTAGAGAGGTAGTACGGAATGAGGAGGTTCATCTCTACCCTTCTGTTATCGTTAAAAGAAAAGAAGAAAATTTCAGGATTACGGAAACTAAAATACATTGTTGGTATTCCGTAAAAACAAGCCAAATGCATTTGTTTGTTTGTTATTTCTTCCACTTCTGACAAACAGGTAGGCTAAGTACACACAATTATCATTATTGTCGTAAGTTGGAGAAGGAATGTTGTAATAATTTCTGTGCTCCTGTATGCTACCGGTCATTGTTCTACCTGTGAACAATGAGAGGTTTTGAACATAACTCTAGAAAATAGACAAACAGATACTCTAGATAGAACAAACAGACAGAGACAAATAGCGAATAGACAGGCGGTCAGAAAGGGTGACATGGGAGGGGGGAGTTAGAGAGAGGGAGAGATAGAGAGAGAGAAAATTGGAGCACACAGCTGCTATATTATATCTTACAAATAAATAAGACGCTTGAAGTGTCTTGTGGACAGATATTCAGTACTATCGTCGTCGTTGCCTTCATCATAATCCCCATCATAATAACCATAAATAATTACCTTCACCACATTACGCTGTAAAGGGAATATTTAGGCAGGCCTAGTGTGATGGTTAACTTAACGTACCTGCTACTAATAATCACACGTTCGAAAGGGACGTTTCCACGCGAAGGGTGTCCGAGATGAATACACGACAGAACGTACCAGTGACAAAACGTACCACCCGACAAAACTTACCGTCTAACCGGCCGGCTACCTGCGACAGGTCTGCTAATTACATCAGAATATTTTGGATGCGACAAAACGTACTCCGCAACTTGTTTCGTTCACTTATAGTGTATCTAATAGTCAGTTAAGTGCTGTTAGTCATTAATTGCTAATTGTGCCCTGCATATTATTATTTCTAACCTAACCTACCTACAGTACTTGTTTGTGTCAAACTCTTTTCTTTTTACAATTCGAATAAATAAATATAAACAAGTGTTAACAATTGATTTATATAAAAATGATATAAATGTAAACTTCGAGTCCCTCACGGTTCTGATTCCCATCACACTTTATCCAGGCTTTGGACTGGCAAAATCATTTTGGCGTGTTTAAAATCAGCTGTGGTTAATCTCTCGTCATTTTTGGATTATTTAATTTATAATTTTTTAATTTTTGTATTATTTTTGTTTTGTTTTTATGTTTTTTTTTTGTATTTTTAAGTTTCATTCCAAGTTCTGCGAATATGAAAGAGCTCTCAAGCAGGATCTTAGGTTTCCATTTGCTTCATACCGCTTCATTATTCTTTCAAGTCGTCCGTCATACTTGATGTACTTCTTCCTTCTTTTTGAACCTTCAATGTTCAGTTCGTACTTCTTAAAAGCGCAGTTGGTCTTCTCTCCTTCTCCTTTCAAACACATCACCACGTCTTTTATTCTAGGGTTTGGCCTTTCTACGAGCGTGTTCAAACGGTTGTTCCACCCTTCGACAGAATTTGTTGTCCGATGACGCCTTTGGTAACAGCTCCACAATTTTATTGGAAACTCCGGGTTCTCCAACCAATTTTCAACAAAGTAATCAAAAAACAGACTTAGCTTTGGAGACTCTGGGGCTTGGGAGTGAATCTCGATCCAGCCGTCCTGCACTTCCTCTGGTTTTAAGAAAGCCAGTGCTGCACACATGAGGATATGGAGTCGGATATCCTCATTTTCACGGTACTCAGTTGAGAGTCCTAGTTCTTGTACTTTGCGCCAAAGGCATTTTTTCATGCGAAAAAAGCATCCTCTTATATGTGCTTAAGGCAATACTTCTCGAATAGCAGACACAGCCGCCATTTCGAAATCCACGTTCACTGTTTCTGGATTCCACTCTGGAACAGCTTTACGGATCAATTGAAACAATCGAATGTAGGTTTCCTTCTTCTTGTTGGGCAATAGGGCAAAAACAATAGGATTTACGTAAGTTTCTTCATCCGTGCTTTCAAAATCTGCATGAATACTGTATATCTGTGTAAACTGTTTACTAGAGCACTTAAATGTACCATCCAAGAAAAAGTTTTTGAAGCATTTTAAACTGTCTTTGCCTTTTTCACCGCTAAAAACTATAATTCTATCTTCTTCGCGATCATCGGCCAGCAGAAAAGAAGTTCCGTCGAACATTTTCAGCGTTTCTTCATCGAGAACCACTTCTTTGCAGTTGCTCGGCTCTTGGGTGTTGCCTTGCGCCTTACATCTCTGCCGCTGTAAGGTTCTTCTGATAGACTGTTCACGCGGCATTTCAGCAACAAAGTTATACCCTGTAAAAAATAGAATTAGAATACCCCTTATAAATAGAATACCCCTTTAGAAATAGAAAGTTATACCCCTTAGAATTAGAATAGAAACAATAAATTATCAATTTGTAAACTTTAGTAACACTTACCTCTATCGTGGAGATCGCCCAAAGTGTCTGTGTGAATTTTAGTTAGTGGTGTTTCTTCTTCCCGCGCCCTCTTCTTGGCGCTTTGCGTGCGTTTAATAACTTCTAACTGAGCATCGTTCGGAGGTCCACACACATGATTGGCTAAAGACCCACTGACAACTTCACCTCCTCTTGATTTCATAATTACACAACACTTTTCACTTTGTTGCCTTTGACAAATCGAAGTTATCGTATCGTCCTTCACCTGCCGTTTCTTCCTATAACTATACCCCTCGAAGTGCAAAGACAACCCGCCTTTATTAGTCGTAGTCAGCTCCATTCCAAAAAATGTTAAAACCCGCACAGTGTGAATGTTATGGTAGTAATAAGGTTACTTCGCGGCCGTCCGTGCCCCATGCCAAACTTGACAAACACAGGTCAACGACTCGAGGGGTATTTAACAGTTAAGCGGAAGCCGTTTGAATTTGACGAACACAGGTAACAGGTACGTTTTGTCGCGGTGTAAATTATTTAGGGATTACAAGGAGACACTTCGCAGATAGATATCGACCTAAGTGGTACGTTTTGTCGCTGGTACGTTCTGTCGGGACACCGTCCGAGATTCGGGGAAACCTTTAACTTTTCAAATTCGTTTGGGTAATTTATGAAAAACAGTTTTAAGGTCAGTCGCGCGCGTTCGTGTGTGTGTGTGTGTGTGTGTGTGTTTGGTGTAGTATGTACGGATCGATTTGTTTGTGTTCCTTATTCGATTATAGTTCTAGTTAGAATCACTAAACATAAATAACAAAATAATGAAAACGCCAATTTTGATACAAAGTGGTGAAAGTGTATTTGTAATAATGTGTGCTTGTGTGTTACAGGTCTGACATCCTGGTTGTCAGCAACGTGGTACAGAGCAAGAGCCTCTTCAACATCAGAATGGTGAGCAAGTAGTGTTGTAGTACGTAATTTAATTAACCGGGCGCGACATCTGCGTCGTCGCACTGTAATTACTGTTGTCGTCGACGTAAAATTTGCCTTTTAATTAAATTCTCCAGCAGTTGGCGTACTGTCTACTACTTGGGTGTGTGTGTGTGTGTGTGCGGTGCGGAGAGAGAGAGAGAGAGAGAGAGAGAGAGAGAGAGAGAGAGAGAGAGAGAGAGAGAGAGAGAGAGAGAGAGAGAGAGAGAGAGAGAGCTTTGAACTAACGGATCGTCTTCGAAATATGAATATTAAGGGAGAACATTCCAAAATCTGTTTCTGCTAATTGAAGTTAGGACTATACTTGTGTAAGTTGACAATAATGGTGTAGGAAAAACAGATCACTAACTGTAGCTAGAGCTTGAGGCCAGAGAGAGTCTGTTCACGTTTACAAAGCTGGTTGTACGCCGTAGGGCAACGTTGCGGGTGGATGACGATTTTAACCCAGATACCTGTTGGCCTCGTGGGACTACTTTGCATGAAAAATACACAAGGCGTAGACCTGCGGAAGAAAACGGGAGCATCGATTACATTAAACGGGAGTTCCAGGAGGGTATCGATTACAGTAAGAAAAATCGTGTTTTTCAAACGAGCATTCGTTCGCACCGTTTTAATTACTATCGTTAAATATATATTACTGCATTCTATTGCCTTTTATTGCCAATGTGTAGGCCTACATAGTGGCTGTCTTCTGCATTCGTAAATTTTTGTTTGAATTAATTTCAATTCAAGGAAAACCATTAACTAGTAATTACCTAATTTTTAAAACAGTAAGCTTCCCTGAGCTTCAGAACTCGCTCCCACGTCGAACGAAACACATTTATTCTTCGTATTGTTTAAGACCTGAAGATGTCAGTAATGACGAAAAGCTTAGTAATAAAAACAATTATAGCAGTTTAGCAATTCTATAAAAGAAAAGAAACACATTTATGGTTAGATAAATTTCAGTATTATATGACTTTTAAGTGTCAGAAAAACTACGAGAAAAAAATTACTATTTTTTACAAAATAATAACTGTAAAGTTATACAGTAAACACAAAAAAAATCCGAACAACTGTATTAGTTTTTTTTTTTTTTTTTTTTAGTTAAATTTACAACCATAATGCCTAAATGACAAATAATTTAATCCTAGGTTTTAGATTTATTTGTGTATGTTTCCATAGTCTTCTACAGGCCTGTGTCCAGTGGTGACATTCAGCAGGTTCTCACGGGTTCGCGCGAAGCGATTGTTAATTTTTTTTTTTCGCTGAACCGTTAGTTTTGATGCAGAAATTACGTTCAGATAACCGCCGCTTATCAAACTGTGTTTACATAGGTAATAGATTGTGCTTTCTCGTATATTTACTAGCGCTCCACTTGGGTGATGTCAACATAATCGATAATCGATAAGCAATCGATCGTCCATATGGTATAATGCATTTTAGCGCTCTTTTAACATTGCTTAGGTTATGTTTATGTTTGCTCTGCATTTTGTAGAGGTTGTGTTGCATTGGCAGATTAATTCTGTTTAGGTTATGAGTCTTTCAGTTTAGTATAAATAACACAGGTTTACGTTTATCTGAATTTAGAATAATTATTTCAGCCAGTTCACATTAAAACTGTCAGCTGTTAGGACCTGAATAGTAATTCAACTTCATTATTGAAACAGCCTCCAAAGTGTTTTGTGTTACTGCTCCTCGTATTAGGGGTAAATGTGTACTTTGTTAGTGTTAGTACTCAGGTATTCGGCATTCTTGAATGGTAAACTTGTCACCTGGGTAATCAGTATTTGGCGCGCGCGCACACACACACACACACTCCTCGTCCTCCTCCTAACAACTAAAAAGAGATTTTACCTTCGCAATATTAGGTATTAGAAATCCGGTGGTTAACTTGGTTGAATATCATTATATCATAACTGATGTAGGCCTAAATATATGGTTTTTTTCTTGCAAACAGGTTAAACTTTTTGAAGGCGGTACAAAATTTGCAAGGGGTATTGTGGAATTGTTAATACTATGGAATTATGAAAGATACCGAATAAAGTTATTCATAACGTTATGTGCCACATGGAATTTTACAATTTTTTAAAATTTCTACTTCCGTCTTTGGCCCGTGGTGCCTTTAAAGTTAAAAGATCATTTGGACCTTTGGATCCAAAGTTTAAAGTTTGGATCTTTCGGTTAAAACTACATGCGCCTTAAGGTTAAAATTCCCTTTAGTCTGACACCCAATGGCGTATAGACTTTTACAGATTTTTGAATTGTAAATTTTTAGCGCCCCTGTTGTCTCAAAATTTTGAAATTTCCTAAACTGAACAGTATTCAGTTTCTCTTTAACTTGACGATACCCGACGTAGATACTTTTTTATCAAAATTTTGATCACTTTTTCTGGGTCCTGTAATGCCAAAAGTTTTAAATTTCTAAAAACTGAAAATGTATGTTCTTTAGCTAAAGTTATCTTTACTATGATACGCCGTAAGGACTTTTTCCTATTTTTTGTCAAAAACTATAGGGGTCTGTGGGATAAAAATATGGACACGCATGCCTAAAGTTTTACGAAACTTTAATAATTAATTAATACAAAAATTATAACAAAATTATAACAAAAATTATAACAAAATTCTTTTTTTCTGAAGGAAAGTTATCGTTCTTCTGGGTATCACTTCAAGGCTCGGTGTCGGCTAGTCCTGTAAATTGTAGTTATGGTAAACTCTTAACATGGCGTGATTATAATGCTCTGCGGTTTCAGGTAATATTTCAGATTTCAGTTACTAGGTGTTTTGAATAATTGGTAACACTGATTGAGTGAAGGAAGAAGTGATTATAGCGATTCGTGCAGCTCCAGTTGAAGGTAAAAAATATACTACAACCACTACATAAATATGTGTAGTCGAGTTTTTGTAGAATAGTTCTGACATTTCATGTTTCTCATTTTCTTTTCACCAGTTTTCCGGTGGACTTACTTGTTGTGTCAACGACGGCGTCTCACGCTCTTCTCCGTACGTTTTGTACTCTCTGGAAACGAGCAGTGCTGTTTATTGTTAGAAAAGATCACAAAACCATCTCAAAGCATTTTATAAACAATAAACACGCGATAATACAATACGATTACAGTAAATTTTGCAATATGTGTAAGGGAGCAAATTCAGATGTTTCCTATTGCATTAGAAAAATACCCTTATAACGGCAGTTGTTGATAGCGACCGGTCACGCTAGTACCAGCCACTACCCCCCTCACCACTTTGAATGCCAATTCCATTCTTGTAAAGCTATATTTATTTCAGCGCTAATGTCTCTTTGTTTTCAAATAACTCAAAGAAACGTCATTTTCTGTCAGTGGTTTTTGATGATGTGATGATGTCGCGGTTATTGAATAAAGGTCGACTGACTATAAATACACTAGTGAAAAATTAATGTTCTTTAATTTGTTTAACGTTTTACATCATTGGATATCTGAAATATATAGTTTTGATCGTATGAAGCGGTTGAAATGAGGCAACTCCGAACGCCTTTTGGGGAAATGGAAGAAGGACTCAGTAGATGAAGAACGATTACGCTTTATGTGATATAAAAGACAATAAACCTGGAACCTATCAGAAACAAGGTGGAAACAAAATGAGTTACACTGAGGTGACTGATGGTTGTAATCTGGACGACCCGGAATAAATAAGGAATGAAATGAAAAAAAAGATTCGTTGACGGAGACGAGATGTATTCGTTCGCTGTGACGCAGACGAAGCAACCTTTCTCACCGTCGTCGTGTGATAAAGATAAAGCTCGAGCTTATAAATTCGGTGTTATGTTTACACAGCACATTCACGTTCTGTAATATGTAAAATCTAAGGCTAAGAGAGTTTCTAAACGTTCTAGTTGCTCTGTGATTGCTTTAATATTTTTGTGACATCGGTAGCAACATTACCGTGATATTTTTCCGAACTAATATGCCCTCGAAATTAACTCCAATTGTCGACTGTTGAATGACATTTACGACTGTTAAACATGTAATTTCTTTTATTAACTGAAATAATAAAATAAGACGTTTTAATAGTTACGAAATGATAAAATAATATTACGTGTGACATAATAAAGTAAAATTCTTAAAAAATGTGTGTAATAAAAATAAATGTAATATGTTAAAAAATTAAATGATATCAGTGAAATAACAAATTTACACATAAATGTAAATTAATTCTATATTTTTACGAACTCTGTTAACATACTTTGAGAAAAGTAACACATTAATACTTTCTTCGACCTTAACAATAACATAAAATCAACGACTAAAGTATTAGGGCCTAACAGCTTTTAAAAGCGATCTAAGATAAAGTACCGTACTTTATACCAGACGTTTACGCCAACTATGTATACACGAGTCACAGAAGCAACATATAGTAAATATTTCCATGCATTAATTGTACGTTCCAAGTGGGGTCTAGTACGTCCACGCTACTGTGCTGTAGCACATACGTAAGTGTGGATTCGTAATCTGTGTAGTTTCAGTATTGTTTTTACTTTTCACAAATGTCTAAATGTGGTCAGATTTAAAATTTCGTTACTGGGCGCTAAAATTGCTTCATACTACGTGGTTAACACACGCGGTGTGCTGTTTCAGATGTAGCACACGGTGACGGCACACTAACGCGCGATGATTGGTTGAACGGTTATTCCTCTTTAACTAACCGCTTGTATCGGCTTGCGTATGTGCTATGACAGTTGTAACGCACCGACCAGGAAGTTAACAGAATGTTTGAAGGTCGCTATGCTATATTTCCGCGATATGTCGTCTTTGTTGTGTAAGAAGTAAGCGAGAGTCGTGCATTGAAAGTACATCGAACGGAGAATATGTACATTCGTGTTTTTATTCTTTTATAAGCTATTCTTTGGAACAAAGTTTCTTACTGTAGAAAGATAATTGACATCATTAAATAGGTGTAGCCAAAATTTAGTCTGTAGGTTACAGACGAATGAAACTGTTCCAGCATCCGTACAAGATACTTTTCTGGAGTTGGGTATTATCATTGTGTTGTATTCACTTAATCTAGCCCATGCTGCTGCAGGCGAACGACGTTAAAATTTCCTTTGTTACGATTATTTTACATCGTATTCTTGTATACAGGAACAGTCAAGGAAGATCCGTTTCTTTCTCATGCAAAAGTTCCGGTGATAATATAACTACATTTTATTATTATTATTACGGCTGTACAGTGTTTACACATTTTTCGGGGCCAAAGATTACAGAATTGATTGAATTCTCATTTCCACTGCTGTTTGTCCCCATCCAAAGAGCTTCAATTTCTCGTTCCCTCAATATCGTCTGAATTTCTTCTATCCAGGTGATATGTGGTCCTCTTTTTCTTCTTCCTGGTGGTGTCTATTCCATAACTCTCCTTGGAAATCTTTGCTGAACTATTCTTTTCGTGTGTCCATACCATTGTCATTTTTTGTTTGGATAAAATCAACAATTGAATTTTTCACATCAATTCTGTCCTTACTTACTTCATTTCTAATTTTCTCAGGTCTGAATACTCTTGTCGAACGTCTCCAAAAGTCCATCTCTGCTGTCATTAATTTTGTTCTTGTGTGTTTATAATATAACTACATGATCCTGAATTAATTCAAAATCGAATTTTTGCCGTTCTGTTACGGAGGGAGGGAACAGCACTAAGAGAGAGTATTGTCAGTTTGCAGCACATAGTTTCTGTGCGTCTCCGCTGATGCTGAATACGTACATTTATCTGCTGTAAATTACCGTGGCGCCTTCGTAAGGCTGGTCGGTGAATCATGTCTCTCTGTTGGAGGCAAACGCTTTGCGTTTGTTTAGAGAGAGATCACTGGAAGAAGGTCTTGACAAGTGAAGTACGTGTTGTCCCCTTCATTATGTAAAGTATCATTTATCGTGAAATATTATCTAGCACTTACAGTGTCAACACGTGGCCTTTTCGTCGGAGTAGTCTGCTTGAAAGTAGACTACAAATATATATAGTATAGAATAGTTAAAAATAATATTCACTTCTGATGATTATTAACCGTTGTTTTTAACACACAGCTCTTTAAACACACAGCAATAGGGCTGTACAGTAAATCCTTACTTAACGTTAGGGTTAGGTTTGAAAAACTTATTAATAAGAAATTGTTAATTTTTTTACTCTCACATTTTGTTTTGGGGTTTTCCCGAAGAAAGCGTTTCATTAACAAATTAAAGGCGGTTTGCAAAATAAATTTTGCGCCTTGTCTAATAAGCCTCCTAGAATGTAGAGTCACAACGCATTGCACAAGTTCGACTACACTTGCCTCATGAAAATTCCCATGCACCTGCTACGATTTGTGAGTGCCTAAAAACTAGAGGCGGATACTTCCTACGTAAGCAAATCGCCACGTTCTAAGCCAGTTGACACGTTCTATCTCTTCGCACTTAGCCTACATACGGTAAACGATATGCTTCACGACAGTCTACTTTTTCGAGCAGATTGCAGAATATAAATTTAATTTTCTAAGTGCTGTTGGTGTTGTTAAAAGATAATATAAATATTTTACTGCAAAAACCTTTATATTTCAAAGGACAGCAAGTGTGTTTCACGGTAGCCTTCTTAACTCGTTGGTGCCACGCGACTAACATAGCGTTAAACAAATTAACGTTACATGTATTGAGCTACTTTGAGCTACTCGTTTTTAGTTTTGTTCGTTAGTAAATAGTAAAAGCTTCACAGTAAAATAAGTTTTTCTATCCAACTCTGTTTGATTATTACTTTTTATTATTAAAAACGTGTTTTTTTGCAGAAATAATGTAATTTTTTACGCGCTAAATATTTGCAAATACCACTTTGCTAATTTTTAGTTAACTTTCATAAAAAATATGTGATGTCTACTTACTTTTAGCTAATGATTCCATTTTGCAGAATTAAAATCGGACGATTTTTTGAGTTTCTAGGACTTTTAACAGAGACGCACTGTCGACTCATTACTGTGTGCTGAACGTGCTCTTCGCGAGAAGGTCTTTTTACAATTGTTTTTTTCAGGGTTGGTGAGAGTTTTTCGACCATTCACTTGTACACGCTGAATCTTGGACTGTTACACTAACCATCCTTGTAATTCAAACGACCTAAATAGTAACTTTATTTTTCAACTTTTGCCCAGCTTTTAGGTGTTTCGCCCCACTGTGCGACGTAAAGTTAGACAGATTTTCCTAAGCAGAAGTAGAGATTAGGTTCTAAAGCATACGAAATTTTAAACGAAAAACACGATTTTCACGTGTAAAGTATTTCGTGTATTGTCACTAACGTAGCGTACAGTGCAATAATAAGGCCAGCTGTAAGTGATTTTGGACAGAGACCTACAGTTCACGTGATATTCTTGTTTATAAAGCGGAATAGACAATTATCACTGTTCTTTACAGGAAGTCGGACGGGTCACAGGTTTTCCACCTCCACACACGCCTGTTTAGCTGCATCACCCCCGTCTAAAGGAGAGATGGAAGACAAAAGAACGTAATCTTTTAATGGCCGGTGTCATTGTCACTAAAAGTTCCTTTGGACTCTTAATCCTTTCTGTTAATGGGCCTATTGTTGTTTACTGCCAGGCACGGGTTGTTCAGTACTGTGGGAATTGGCTTACAATTTGTCAGTTACTTTCAATCTTTGAATACTGAAGATGGCCTCCAGTGGTGGGGCCGAAACGTCTGTTGTTGAAAATAGTATTAGACCGCGGCCTAATAGCCCGCCAATGAATGACAACATTAACAGAGTTGACGCCGGCCGTGAGAGCCTGAGACAACCGTTGTTAAGCCGTTGTCCAAGTTGTCTGTATCGCGCGCCAATGGTCCGCGTAGGATTGTGAATAAATACCAGTCCTACGCGGGCAATCGAGATCCGTGTTCCCGCGCCGTCATGGACACGGTTGAAACGTTTGTAACGCAATGGACCACGGCTTTACCGACCGGTTAACTTTAGTAACAAAGGTTGGACGGTTGTCTGGGCTGAAGATATACATCACATTGCGCTGAGAAGCCTTCATAGTCGTTGTCGTTATCGCTCAAAAAGCCGAAACGCCGGAATGCATTTAACAATGCCTTTACTGTATAGTAAGTGTCGTTTCGGTTCGTCTTCTTTCTTATCGATTTCTCTTTCACAATCAGCATTTTGCGAGACGTTTAATAGATCGTCAATAGTGTGTCCTTCCGCATGAGAGTCATGCTTTTCTTCGATGTCTCCTGATCTCAGCTCCGGAATATTGAACTGATAAACCATCGGCAACGCAAACACTGGAGCTTACAAAACGAGAAGTGGTATAGACCTGACGATAGAAATTGAACAGTGACTACGAAATGGCAGTGGACAAACACCTCGTTGCGAGGCTAATAAAATTTTCGTTCATTTCACACATGCGCACAACAGTCTTATACACTGTTTCGTAGTGTGAACATCGGTTGCGATAAGACTCGTCGAGAATAATGGAAGCATGTGTGTGACAGAGAGAGAATTAGTGTGTAAAGTGGGACAGTGAGCTGTAATCCGCTTGTCTCCCCTCACTCCTCTCCAGACAACTTGCCTATACTTTTAAGGTGGAGGTAATTCATTCACTGGGTCGGCGCAGCTCGGCGACCAAAAAAGGCTATCACATTTCTACGTATAGGTACGTAACGTAATAGGCCTACGGAACCACTTTAATCGAAATAACATAAGCGAGGAGACTCGGTGTGTAATTAAAACATACCGTTTTTACAATTGCCAGCAGATTTTAATCAATGCGCCTATTTGCTGGAACGCGTTGTTGAATGGCTTGAGTCGCTGATTACACGGTAGAGCAGCGCATTTGTATGCCGATTGTAGAAGCGAAACATGCATTGATTAAACACGAACGTAACGAATCGTTAAAAACAATAATATTGCAGCAACTCAGAGTTTTCAAGCATACGTACAGCGAGCCGGTACTACAGTTGTTGCCGATTGTTTTCACACACATTCATTTTATTAAATCCTTATAAGGTAACGCGTAATTTACCGCGCTATGCACATGTTACAGGCGCGCACGCGTGCGTAGTACTACGACTGTAACAAGTATAATTTGAGTACGTAATGCTTTGACAAAGAGCTAGTACAGTACAAAATAACATTTTCCGACTTGCCCACCAATACGTTGAGTGTCTTTTTGTGTACCAATACGCTGTCGTGTGTGTATTTTAAATGCCTATAGTAATTTAGTCTTTATAGTAAAAGACTGATTTATGGCTTATGAGTAGTTTTCTAAAGAATATTTTCCACATTAATATTATAACTTATTCAGTTACTCTATTAATATTCTTATTTATTATAACTTATTTAAGTTATGTCTCATTTCAATAAAATCTATAATTGATCTCCATTTGAACGTGGTTTTGATCCTTTACACTCGTCTTTTGATGTACAATTTGTACGACTGCATGTTATATTCGGAACACCCTGATATTATATTGTATTCTTAAAACTGTAGCACTTGCACCAACCACGGTGTCTATTTAGGAAAATGACATCACATTCAGTCCGCGTGACCGCGACGTTGCTACATCACCATCACCTTCAGCGCGAAGCCAACCCACCGAGTTGTTGCCATTTTGCTTTCGGCGTATGCCTTTGTTTACATTGCATATCAACGCACTGCAAAAATCATTTACAACGACTAATAACGGTTCCTTTGATTGCCAACGTTAAAGATTAAAGCCGAACAGTGATACACTTATGTTATTCTTGTATCATATCTCGGAATTGGTGTGTAGTCTTTCTTTTGGTTTGGTTTGGTTTGCTTTAATTAGTGGGATGTCTTCGCCCCCGTGGTTTGATTGCAGCCTCCGGGACGTGGCCGATGACTGACAAATCAAAACACTGCTAGTCTTTCTGATAGGGTACCTGATACGCGGCCAATGCGGTTATCCGCTAGATGGTGTCGGAATTTTGTTGTGAATGATCAATTTGGTGCTTTTGTAGCACTTTCTCCGGTGGCGATTCGGACAGTAGATGCCGCCCGTCACGGACACAGCAGGCAGACGCCTTGAGGTGTCTGTCGTTCCCCGCGAGGCAGAGAACCACCTTGCCTGTGGCAAGAAGTAGCAGGGCCGAGCAGTGCGCTAGAGGACATGCGTGGGGAAGGATTTCACTGAGGAGAGAGTGGTAGAGATAGAGAGGGCAAAGTAAGTTCATAATATATAAAGGCTATTCAGAAAGAGCTTAGCGAGACTGACATTACGGGGGGGGGTCATCAAGAATCGCCCGAGGGCGTTTGTCCCTGATTGGGGGGTGGAGGTTCAGACGTACTGATGGTTCGGAGGTGCGGGAAGAAAAACGTCGCTGCCGAAGCAAAGTGTACTCATTCTTAAGTCGTTGGATCATTATATCCAACGATAAAGTCCCTTAATTCTAAATTGCTTCAAATCCGTGTCTCTATCCTCTTGATCCGGTAATTCTGGGTTTTGCCGTAGCATTTCTGAGTAATGGATAGATTAAAGCTGTGTGTGTGTGTGTGCGCGCGCGCGCGCTTGGTCTACAGTACACACTCGACTACAGTTGTAAGACAACGTGTCTAAGGAAGCTAGGAATCCACATCACCTAAATCTGTCATCGTGTGCTGCAAAGACGGCAGTAGAATTTCCTGAACAACGTATCCAACAAGTACGATACACTTGCCTCATAATTTGATTGAGTATAGAGAACCCGAATTTAGTAATACACTAAAGCAAAGACAAAGAGTTAAGTAAAGGAGCGCTCGCGCGTGTGCGTGTGTGGTGATCCCGTTAATTGATCCGGTTACGAGTTGGTGCAAATTTCGATAGTTGTGTTTCCGAGTTGGTTTTGCGTTTAGTTGACTTTTCTCTGTCGGCGGACTTGAGCAGAGACGTCCAGCCGCCGACAGATACAATCATTCAATCAATCGATCAAAATCTCTATCGCGGCGCGCGCGCTTACATTGTTCATTTCACCTTTGAGTATTATATTAACTTTTTAAGCTGGCGTTTCCATGATTGTGATGGTATTGGCGCAGATGAGACCAACATTTAGAAATTATAAATTCAGTATATGTTATTATATAATAAGTATACACTACACATTATTTGTTATAATTATATTATTTATAATTTATATGATGATTAATATGTAATGTATATTAACTTATGTTAATCACAGTAATTGTAATAATCAATCATATTAATTACCTATCGGTGTTAGTTCGAACAAAAGGAAAAGAGGTAAACTGCAGGCTGCGTTTGTAGAGTGTGGCCTGGTGTAGTGGCTGTCAAATGGAGCAGGAACAGTAGCCGGGTCACCAAATGTTTAGTTAGTAATGGCAATCTTGAATCACCATGAATCATCAATCAAACGATCCGGCTCTGGCTAACATATGTGTGAAGGGGGGGAACATAACATATCGGGCCGCAACACGGTTAATAAAAACATGTAAACGTCATCTGTGGGGATGAAGTGTGTGTGTGTGTGTGTGTGTGTGTGTGTGTGTGTGTGTGTGTGTGTGAGAGAGAGAGAGAGAGAGAGAGAGAGAGAGAGAGAGAGAGAGAGATGTATTAGGGCAGCCGGCTGCGAGGTTAGCGCCCGTTTCATAACCCTCTTCTCCTTAATTCCCGGCGCTTGATTTATTGAAATTTAAAAGAGCGTCCTGATGAAATCAAATAGGTTACTTTGGTGTGTTTGTGCGTGTGTTTCGGTAATTGCCATTTTTCAAACCAGATGACATTTTTTTATTCGCTTAAACATTTATGAAATAATCGATGATTTATGATATTGCAACTGTTTATTTTTTACACATTTCCCCAGTTTATCTTGTTTAACAGACTCTCTCGTTTCCATTTTTCAATAAAATGTTAAAGGTTTTATGGAAATGTATTTCACTTACTGTCAGAGTATTTACTATTACGCATTATATTTCGTAACCAAAACATATTTATATATCAAAACAAAGAAAAGATTTTAATTAGATCAGAATCACTTTTTGAACATTTCATTAATAGTGGTTTATTGGATCGCTTCCTACAATCTATTTAACATCAGTGTTAATCCCATGTAACATTAGGGTTATCACAGAAAACAGTTTTTTTTTCCTTGAAAATAAATTTTCTGTCTAAAGCACGTTCGGCGTACATCCATGTCATCCGAAACTGAACTGTGCACGTAGTCCGTTTCTTATCCGGTTACACACCGTTGTCAAACCCCTTTGTAAAAAAAAGTAGACAAAATAATTTTATGCTCGGTCGTCGTCGTCATCCTTTTACGGCTTAGGCTAGTAGCCTGTTCCAGTCTCAATGTAAGTCATCCAACCACCGCTTACGGGGTCTTCCTACACTTCTCTTCCCCTTGGATGACAATCAACTGCTCTTCTTGCAAATCTAGTTGGAGCCATTCTCTCTACGTATAACCGCCACTCTGTTTTGTACCGGGAGATTTTCTCATTAAAGCTTTCAGCTATGCCTAGCTCCATTCTAATATGGTCATCTCTGATAAATATTTAGAATTAATATTAGGCAATTACCTGTATTAACTTCCGTCTTGTAACTTATTTGGTTTTTTCTTAAAACAACGCGTTTCGAGAATAAATTCTCATCATCAGGTTTCAATACTATAAAAACATCAAATTCACCCAAAAGGGGTCGTCAACTAGTTAAAACACACAAACACAAAAACACCACACATAATTTAACACCGACACAGTCACGGCACAGTCCGATGCGCATCGTCTCGTTGCCAACGACCAAATGTTGCACTTTGCCCGTTATCATTGCCCGCTGACCCATCGATATCGATGGCCGTGTTGTACAGCAGATTCGATCGGAACGAAACTTTGTCATTAAGTAGCTGGTCCGTTTGTAACTTAGAAGCTCTGTATATCCCATATTCCTCCACAGCGTTCATGTATGCACCCTTTTTACAATTATGAAGCAGTTTAAAGTTTGTGTGGAAGTCTGAGTACTTATGATTATACAGCATTAAATGCTGAGCGTAACTGGATCTAGTTTTCGAGATATCACTTTTGGGCAGGTGTTCTTTAAAACGTTCGGCTGACGGCCTGCCCGTTTGTCCTATATAGAATTTGTCACAGTCATCGCATTCAAGTTTGTACACTCCAGTTTTCTCTTCAGCCGGGATATGAGTTCTTTGTCCCAAACGTTTTTTGATGTTATTTGTGGTTTTAAAGGCCACTGTTATTTTACGTTTTTTCAGCTCATTCTTTACAATGACTGGTAGTACATTCGTGTACTCAGTTACTATAAACTTAGTATCTTCTTTAGATGGACCGGTTAATCTGCTTTTACTATTGAATGTTATACATCAAACCTTTGTTCAATAATGTCATTTCGTTATGTTCAAATTTAATTCCGGTGTAATTTGCAACCCGCTGATGAAATACGTGACTATGTTCTACTGTATTATTATCGTCATTGTGTTGTTTTGTATACAGGTTTTGAAACTTTCTTAACTGTTTACGTTTAAGAGAACTGACGACTTTGTTTATCTGTCTATTGACAATGTCGAGAATGCCGTTTATTACTGCCGGGTGAAACTCGTTTAAAATTTCTAGGTGGGCTAGATAAAGCTTAGTATTTAGACCACTTTTTAAAATATAAAGTCGTTTGATCTCTTCCGTAATCCAGATTGATTTTATTTTTTCGGAACAATGTCTGCTGTTGATGTTGGAGAATACCCTAGAAATGGAGAATAATAGCTGCCTGAACTTTCTTGATCTCACTATCAGCAAATATAATGACCGTTTTAGATTCAAAATTTATAGAAAGCCCACCACCACGAATATTACTATTCATGCTGATTCGTACCATCCATACTCCCAAAAAATGGCAGCCTTCAACGCGTTCGTTCATAGAATGCTTGCTATTCCCCTTGAGCAAAAAGACAGAGTGGAAGAGACTAATATAATCAAAAGTATAGCTATCGCTAATGGGTATAACAGTGGAATCGTAGACAAGCTTATAAGAAAACACTCGGTAAAAATCAATAGTAAAAGCAGATTAACCGGTCCATCTAAAGAAGATTCTAAGTTTATAGTAACTGAGTACACGAATGTACTACCAGTCATTGTAAAGAATGAGCTGAAAAAACGTAAAATAACAGTGGCCTTTAAAACCACAAATAACATCAAAAAACGTTTGGGACAAAGAACTCATATCCCGGCTGAAGAGAAAACTGGAGTGTACAAGCTTGAATGCGATGACTGTGACAAATTCTATATAGGACAAACGGGCAGGCCGTCAGCCGAACGTTTTAAAGAACACCTGCCCAAAAGTGATATCTCGAAAACTAGATCCAGTTACGCTCAGCATTTAATGCTGTATAATCATAAGTACTCAGACTTCCACACAAACTTTAAACTGCTTCATAATTGTAAAAAGGGTGCATACATGAACGCTGTGGAGGAATATGGGATATACAGAGCTTCTAAGTTACAAACGGACCAGCTACTTAATGACAAAGTTTCGTTCCGATCGAATCTGCTGTACAACACGGCCATCGATATCGATGGGTCAGCGGGCAATGATAACGGGCAAAGTGCAACAGTTGGTCGTTGGCAACGAGACGATGCGCATCGGACTGTGCCGTGACTGTGTCGGTGTTAAATTATGTGTGGTGTTTTTGTGTTAGTGTGTTTTAACTAGTTGACGACCCCTTTTGGGTGAATTTGATGTTTTTATAGTATTGAAACCTGATGATGAGAATTTATTCTCGAAACGCGTCGTTTTAAAAAAAAACCAAATAAGTCACAAGACGGAAGTTAATACAGGTAATTGCCTAATATTAATTCTAAATATTTAGTAACGTGACTTGGAGACAATTAAAACAAAATGAATCTCTGATAAGATCTGTCCTGGTACAACCCTTCACAGCCCTCAAGAACCTCATTTCCGCTCCTTGTATTCTAGAGATATCTTTGACCTTACTAATCAAAGTCTCACTACCGTACAGTAGTTGAGGTATGACCATTACATTATAATATTTCAATTTCGTCTCTTTCCTTGTTTTGTCTTCTTATTATGCTTTTATGCTTGGTGAAGACATTAATTCTTGTTATGATTATGATATAACTGCAAGAAACAGTGGAATAATAGTTAAAATTTTGTAGCGATGACCGTAGGCTACATATTACACAAAACGAAACTATAAATATTAAAACACCGTCTTACTATAAATATTAAAACACCGTCTGCCGATGTCTTACATGCCAACTCGGGTATCATGTTAATCTACAAAGGTTTCATAAAATCTATTTGGATTTATAGCACCACAACGTGGAATAAAAAATGACAACTACTTATTTTAACAGCTGATCTGGCTGGGAAATTATGTTTTGTCGTAAATACTAAATGTCAGGTTTAACAACCTGCAGCTAAGTGTCTGATAATAGTATCGTGAATGTTATTGCGTCGTAGGAAATGGCCAATTTGTAACGTAGTGTCAACGACGTGGTTTCGAATTAGCAAAATAATAGTGTATAACCCCAGTTGAAGTTCTGGATAGAATAAAGGAATACAGGCAGAATTAGAAGTCCCAAGTGGAACGCATGGTAGACACGCGTATTCCTAAATAAGCGTTTGTATATAGGCCAGTGGGAACTAGAGATCGTAGAAAAATTGGTCAGAGACTCTGTAAAGTCGGAACGGGCTATAGCACACGCCATGTAGAAGGAGAAGGAGAAGGAGAAGGAGAAGGAGAAGGAGAAGAAGAAGAAGAAGAAGAAGAAGAAGAAGAAGAAGAAGAAGAAGAAGAAGAAGAAGAAGAAGAAGGAGGAGGAGGAGGAGGAGGATGGTGTATAACCAATTCCAAACCTTAAGCATTGCTGACTATTATTAAGGTAAATTAAAAACCGTGCTCACATTTCCTTACAATAAGATTTTTATTTCGATAAATTATTTAGCATTCACTTCATGTGGTACAAAGATATTTTATATTCGTAAATAAATAATACACATTCAGATGGTCAGGAAACATCGTCGTTGTCTTCATCGTCATCGTTGTCGTGTAGAGGAACTTGAAACTCAATGAAAGAATAAGATGTAATTTGGAAGGTATCTGATGGTTTCTAATCGTGTTTATATTAAAAACAATATTCTAGCTGCATGTGAAGCGTATGTTTTATGTATGGAAACAATAGATATAACATATTTTAGTAAAACGTTTTATTTTAGTAAAAATTATTGTAATAGATAATTGTTAATGACATACCGAAGTAGTACAGGAGTAAATAAATACGTAAATTATTAATTTCAAAAGTATTGTAAATACTATTACGATTACTGTCATTATTAGTTTTGTTCGGGCATATTTTGTATGACATTTTTCATTTTTATGACAAGCTGAAAAACAGTAGTCTAACACTAGGCAAGTGGGAAAATGACTGAGTAAACTATTATGACAAGTATTATTATATTTGAGTATGAAAATTCATGCCTAAACCATACTGCTTGTACCAAGGTTGACAAAATAATTTTCCACACATTTGTGGTTCTCAGACCGCGACAACGTCTTCGTCTTAATTTTTTAATATCAGCCTAAATGTTACAGTATGTCGCAGTTGTGTAACCTATATGCAACATTGCGGTCGCTTACTGCAACAGCACCGCGTCATCGCAAGCAAAGAGGTTATCGCTGCACAGTACTAATAAGATTCTGTAACGCTTATGTTAATTTAGCTTCATAAAGGTCACGGTTTTGTGGCCGTATTCCTCTGTCCGCTGATTTTGCAGCGTTATATATGCAACAAAAACGTCTGTAGTTTGCTTAGATTCTGAGATTCCGTTTTAGTCACATTAAAAACTATTTCAGAATGTTTCAGAAATTTGTATTTCATTTTTTATATGTTCTAATATTAAGATTTACCGTGGTCGTACATACTTTACCGTTCAAGTTGAACAACATATACCCTTCACTAAGAGCTGAGCGAACGAAGTTGGGGTGGGATCACAGAAATATTCACTGTTACATTATACTGTTGGAGTCTGTATAGCGTAGAACTCCCACATTTCTACCGATTATCGGGGTGACATCATCCTTACGCTAAATTAGCTGTATGTCTTTGGTGGGGTAATAGGATTTATGACCAAAAAAACTTGGAAAATTCTGTGGTCAGAGTATATTTTTGTTATCGATAAAGCTCTGCAGTATTTTCAAAAAATTCTTGATCCTATATGGTTTTTTTCAAGAAATAATTTAATCAAATATTTTAAGATTATTAAAAAATAAAATTAAGAAATACGAGTAGGTGAAATTTGTGTTTCTTGTAGGCCTATATGTTCTGAAGTAGGTTTGAATTTTATTCGTCCTTCGGACTTGACTAAAATATTTCACCAATTTCTCTAGAGCTCTGTTGAAGCTAAGGTGCTTCTGTGTTGTTATTCAAAGTCGTACCTTGTGCCTTGGCAATCTTCTTTTTAAACGATGAAGAACATGATCAGTTCTGGAGTCGTTATACACAAGTAAAACCCCTCGCATTTTCAAGGGACTCATTATTTACGATATTTTATACTTTCGTATAACTATTTGTTTTGAGGCTGTTAAGTGAATTTATAAAAAATACAATGATGACATCTACGAGTTTACGTAATTTGAAATGATGTTCCTGTAACTAGTCTGCGTAAACATGAAAAATAGTGTTACGTAATTAGGAACATTCTTGAACAGTAGAGTGTGTCGTTCTACGCGTTTCTCGGCTATCCCAGCAGAGCCCAGCTGTAATGTTTGTGTGCGTACGTATTGCTGTTATATTGAGATGAAAGACAATTACGTGACACTTATCATGCGTCAACAATCGAGGCTATTCCAGACCCACCGGTCGCCGCACTGTGTTCAAGGCCAGACATTTTGCTCTGCTTGTAGTGGATTCGAGAGCGCCTGTAATAAGCAGTTGTGTAAGACGTTATCCAAAAAGTGACAGATTATTCTGGCATCTCAGCAGAGTATAAATATAAGCATCCAGCACGGTCACTTCAGGCAGTTTACGCCGGGCGATTACTCAGCTTAAGTGGCAGTTTATTCAAGTGAAGTTAGAAGTATTGTGGCGAAGTGTTATTGTGTTACAATTGTGCGGGACTCTATTAGTTGACATTATTATTTCGTGTGGACAGATTTTATTTGAATGAGTATAAACTTATTGACTACAAACTGTTATTTGTGATAATTAAAGCCAGTGACTTCATTGGTGTCTGTATTTTGTTCGTCGATCAATGAGACCGTCGCGGTCGTAACAATAGCTTACGGTAAGCGTGTTATTTCCTACGTAAAGAATGTTGTTTTTCACGTTACTGTTTAGACCTCACTTTTTTTAAGTTTGTGTATTCTGTACTTGTATCATTAAAAACAATGATTTGTTATTTCGAAAATTTCTAGCTGGACTTCCTGGTGACGTGAGACGGAACTGGCTAAGTAATTATTTCTTCTTACATTTCGATTTTTGTACTTTACGTTTAAGGTATGCTTTAAAATCATATTAACCTACTGATCAAATTACCTCCACCATCTGAGAAAGCGCAAAAGCCAGAACCAAACTACTACACCAGCCGTCACTGACCCCTGGTGAACATTCCGTTCACTCAAACATGTCTGTTCCTCCCAACAGTGGAATAACGGAATAATTGTGGCTTATTTTAATTTTGTTTATTATACGCAATTGTGTGTGTGATGTTGAACGTAACGTCGTGTGTTTTATACACTTAAGACATTTTCAGAACGCGTTTTTAATTACTCCACGTACTTCTTATCTGTGTCGATGTAACCTCACTTTTGTTAAAGCTTCACATTTCACACGCCTGTTACAGTTGGGTCATATTGAAGAACCTATCACGTAAAATAGCAAATAACATTGCAATTTAACAAATGCGGTATGCCAAAACATACATGTGTTTGCCCCAGCCACGATGTCAGAACCAGCGAATTCCTTGCTGCTGGATTCCAAACTTACACTATGTGCCAGTGGCGGCTGGTGTTATGGTTGCAGCATTGTACAACCACCTACATAGCATATCTAAACTGTAAAATAATATACGAAAACAATGAACAGGTAAGAGACATAAATTTAAATGGGAAACGTATTAGTTTCTATGGGGCAAAGTTCACGTATACAGAAGAAACTCTGCTAACCGATACAAAGGGGGGGGGGGGCGGTTTCGGATAATAATAAGACGTTATTTTTTAATGTTTAAGGTAAAATAACTAAAGGCAATATACAATATTATCAAAAGATTTTAATAAAAATCAAACTATTTATATAAAGTCATTTCCGTTAAAAGTGTTTCGGTTAATGGAGATTCTACTGTAATTCAAATGTGGCGTGCAGGCTGGTGGTTGTCGGCTTCAAGAGTAAATAGCAGAGCTTACTACACAAACATATGGCAGGACGTCCGTTACTCTTCATAATGCGCCAATGTTAACGTTTGTTGAAGGTAAACGTTATCCGTTGATTGAGGTTATAAAATTGGAATAATTTTGTATTAACCGTTACTGTGATAGTAAGTGACAATCAACTGTGTATTATTTTTATTTTATTTTTATTACTTTTAAGTATTATTTTTATTATTTTTTTTTGTAGTTTGTAAAACCACTTGTAGTTTGTAAAAAAATATTTTTGAAAAATGTGTAGTATTGATTAAATTCTGGCTTTCGCTGCATATTTAGTATCTGGTTATTTCAAAGTTAGCTAGTGATGCTTTTAGCAACCATTCATGAAAACGTGGGAACATGGAGTCTGGCACAGACATACCTATAGAAGTGAGGTCATTGCATAATCAATGGCAGATCTCTTTTTGGGGAAACCAGTAACTTTCCGCCACTGCTATGTGCTCTGGATCAGCCAGTTGTTAGTTATACACTAACAGATTAGGGAAACTGACCAGGAAAAAAATATCCATTCGGGCCATTCCACAACCGATACAAGTAAACTTTGTTTTATCACAAGTTTTAGGTTTACGAAAGCAGCCTTCTAAAATTAAGAAATACGAATACGATCGTAAATTTAACTGATAAAAAGTCCACCTTTGTGAAGCTCTGTATAATTGACACACGGAGATCACATCACGCTGAAGCTCTTTTATCTCTTTATCATAACGAAACCTGTCCACGTTGATCGTAAAGTTGTATCAGTGCAGTTGTAACGCGGATTCACATCGTAGTGGGGGGGGGGGGGCGTGACCTCAGTACAGCACAACACAACACGCGGACACACTTAGCGCCGGCCGCTGTCGTGTGAGCAATCGACAGATCCCGCTGACACACGGAATGCGTGCCACAAAGCGTCCGTCGATCGCGGTGCTCTCTCTCGCAAACAGTTCACTTATCAATTTTTTGTGCTTCATTGCAGACGCACGACCAGTAACCAAGTCGGCAAATTGCCGGTAATTCGATTCACCTTTGACCTTTTATTGGCTTTAAGGTGAACGTACTTCGCCTTCCGCACTTGTGTTGTCTGTCGTACACACCATGTAGTGTGTTGTCGTTGTGTCATAACTTATTATTTATTATTCTCCTGCCTTCTGTTTATTTGTCGTTGACTCGTAAAGTCTGCGTGTCGTGGGAAAGCCACACGTTTGCGTCTTTGTAGTCCTGCTTCCATATTTATTGTATTCACTGCCACAATGATTCGTTTATTGCGATGCATGACGACACAGTCTTAACTTAGATCCTGAAATGGTACATTATTATTAAATAGAAGGGTTTTGAACTCCTTAGCCTCTTAGCAACGTTTACAGTACAATGAACTGTCTCTTGATTAGATACAACAGATCAAACGAATATTTGTTTAGATCAAAACGTAATGGTTTTGTTGTCAATGGACGATGTTCCGACGGAAGTGTTTACAGGTCTGATAGATCTAACGGAAATATTAATACGATGATTTTAACAGAAACGAGAGGTGTGTGAACGAGCGCGCAGTCCTGAACCACACAATGTTGGACTTTGAACACTTTAATTTTAAAGTTAAACCAAACTTTACAAAACATGAACACAAACACGCGATTACAAACACAAATAAACATTTAAACAAACTTTAAACACGAGACATTTTAACTGATAACGTACATCATACGATACAGATGTTCTGAAAAGATAGAATGCTATATCGTAGCATCCCTTAAACAGTTAATAAAATCTAGGGGTGTTCGGTCGACTGCAAAATTGCATACTAACCATATGTGTGTGTGTGCCGCAAAATTAAACAGGGAAGAACAGGGGCGAACTACACACCACGCAAATAATTATAGCCTATAGTTGGTTACTATGTGTGGTATACATTCATGAGCGAACGCCACTGTAGTTAATTAATTTCGACATCTGACATTACTTTGGACGTATTTATCAGTTACGATAAGCGGTTTAGAAACTGAAATGTAGAGACTCTACTTAATGTGCTTTGAGTTTAGGGACTATCTCGTAGCGTCTGTTTCGGTAACGTTTCTAAAAACCCAGTACGCTGACTGAGATTAGAAGAGGATCATCATAGATCTCGTAATATCCTATTAAATTTAAAATCGATCGAGTAAAGTAAGTCTGAGTGGTGAGCAGCCACAGATTTTTATTTCGTAGATTTTATAAATGATCGTAATTTTAAGGTCAGTGAAAAGTTTACGAGATCAGGTACGAAGTATTGACGTTGGAAAAGAATTTAGTCTACTAGAATTTGTTGCAGCAAGCCTTCTGAGAGATTGGAGGAGGTCGGAACAACGATATTAGAGCCTTTACAGTGTCAAGTTTTTTTTGTAACGTTTTGAAACAGCCATAGCGACTACTTCATTTAAAAAGGGAAGTAATAAGAACAAAAATGAAGAAGGAGGAGGGAACACAATTAATAACAAAAAGTTGTTTATTTTATCTTCTTAGATCCATTATAAGAGACGTGATCAAAAAGTATCAGGATTGAATTTATATACAAGAGTTACAGATTTATAAATTTGTCTACTTCAAAACTGTCCCTTTCCGCAACCACAAACTTCTTTCAGCGCTTTTCCAACTGCTCGGAAGCATGTCTTAAAATAACCTTCTGCAAGAGCATCAAGTTCTCTCGTCGCATTTTGTTTGATCTCTTGTGTGTCTTGAAATGATTTCCTTTTCAATCGATTTTTTACCTTCGGAAACAGAAAAAAGTCATAGGGAGCCATATCTGGCAAATATGGAGGATGCTGAAGCTGTGGAAATTGTGCTTAGCAAGAAAATGCTGAACAGCATGTGACGTGTGGGCAGGTGCATTGTCGTGTTGAAGCCACCATTCACCGTCCTGATGCAACTGTGGCCTTTTTCGTCGAATTGCATCCCTCAGTCGCCTCAAAACAGGAATCTCGTAATCCTGGTAAGTCAAAGAAAACTGTGAGCATGGTTTTGACTTTCCTTCTTCTCTGTTTTGCATTTTTTTGTCTTGGAGAATGTGGCGTCTTCCATACAGAAGATTGATCCCTAGATTCTGGATCGTATCCATACACCCATAATTCATCACCCGTTACGATCATTTTAATGAAGTTCTCTTTGTTTCTAACACATTAAACCAGGTCTTGAGCGATTGACATCCGGACATCTTTTTGGTCGGTTGTGAGCATCTTTGGTGCAAACTTTCCAGAAACACGTGTCATTTCCAACTCATCAGTATGAATGTACTGAACTGATCCGAAACTAATTATAACACCAAAATCAGAAATTTTGAAATTTTCTTATTTTGAGTAGAGATGTATCTTTAAGCGCCGTAACAGGGAATTGTTGTGTGAAACGCAGAGGTGACTGACAGGCAATAAAATCATATATCAGCCCCAACACGCTCACGGCAAATAGGCCGAGTTCATCGCTCTCCATACTAAGAAACGTTAAACTTTGACAACTACCTCAAATCCGTAGAAAAAAGGGCACAGAAGTAAACGAACTCATTTGAAGAGCAGCTGCAGGTATTAACAATAGACCAGAATACATATACACGCCAGCTGCATATAGCGAAACAAAAAAAGGTATATGTTATTGAAAGACTCAAACGGTCAGCGACAGGACTTCGACCTTACTGAGAAGAGAGGAAGCTCGGAGTAATGTCCTAACACAAGCAAGAAGTGTTGAAAGGAAGTTTGGTAAGGCCTGTAAGTAACAATAGTTGATGCCATTAGAACAACCTAGTGCACGAAAACAATACTTGACGAGAAAGTTAAGGGTTGTTTTGTTTACTCCAAAAAAGTGACAGGCAAGAATTATTGCTACAGTATCTAGCAGCGACAACGACCTCAGTGTAGTGACCTAGGGAAGGAATCTGGTGGGAATCCAAAGGCCTATCAGAGAAGTTCTTTCGGAAAAATAGGTGGTCTCTAAATCTGAAGAGTCGTAAAGTAGAACCAATTGGAAAACAGCGTTAGAAAAATCGGAAGTAAGTGGGAGAAATATGGAATTCGATATAGGGACGCGAAAAAAGCGCGCTGGAGGAGTTTAACTAAAAATTTTGACGGAAACGGGAGTGTAAGTCCGCGACCGAGATTCCCATAGTTATTGGACTTAGAGAAATTCGGTACGATGGTTAGAAAAGTAAGCTCGTACTAGAACAGATTTCGGTAAAGAGAAAAACTGTAATTTTACTAGTGACGTACAAGTGAATTAATACAACACAAATGATAATTAAATAACGCTGTGATTTAGTTGTGCAAATACGCAACAATAACTTCATCATCGAGTAACATTTCGAAACGAACTAAACCCGTAACAACAGTGATTCAAACCATAACGCAGTTAATAAATAATAATTAACAATGGCTGTAGAAGCGAATAACTATAATAACAATTAACGCGAACTAATTTGAGAGAGTGAAGTTTGGTGTTGTGCAGTGTCTTGTGACTCAAAGGAGACCACGTTACAATCTGCTAATCCAGAGGGAAATATCGCAGACACGCCAGACGATCAACATGACAACCACACAATATGAACTGCTACCAGATTTGGATACATACCACAAGTAAAATTTTCATGCCATAATTAGTATTAGGTCCACTGTCTGTTCACTTAAAGAACTCATAAGATTTAATTAAAGGATTAAGATAAAATTTTATTTAGAACAAAATTAAATCATATTAGGAAATTATGGAAATTAAGTTCATCTATAAGCACCGATTTTAAATGAATCCAGATCAATAATTAACAATGTCGTAATATATAATAATTTAAGAAAATTATTATTAAAAGTTTTGTCTTTGAATAAGAATTACAATATTTAAATTATTAGAGCTATGAATATGAGTAATGAAATAAGATTTATGAAAATGAACATGTTTATATTTTGATTAGAATTTATATAGTTCATATATAAATGATAAAGTATGATAATCAATCATAGCTAATTGTAATAAATTGAAGAACAATTTATAAGAAAATTTGAGCATTTATTTATATTTTACCCTGAGATAAAGAGCATATAAAATATTTTATTATTAAATTGGCGCTCCGGAACTGAGGGGCATATTTTATTATTACATTGACGCACACAACGTCGGGCAAAATTTAGTATTACATTGGCGCCGCACCGCACGGCTTAATTAAAGAAATTAGGCTAGGGCAGTGACAGACAGTGGTTAGAGATACACTAAGTTAAATAAGTAAATGTTAATACTGTAGAATAAGAACGTTATTATTGTTAGTTGTCGATAAGTATCTGAATGATAACCCGACGAAAGGCAAAAATGGCGACAGGGAAAGAAAATTCCGAGGTATTCGAAATTAACAATCAGATGGGGATGGAGCAATCTGAGGACAGAAATGTGGTGAATGAAGAGAGCTCTGCAACGAGTGAAGAGAATGGCGCCCGGGGACCGCAATCACAGTCGCAGTCATCTGAAGCAAATTTTCAAATGTTAATGGCATTGATGAAACAACAATTTGAAGAATCAAAAAAACAATTTGAAGAATCAAAAATGCAACATGAAGAGACAATAAGGAAGATTGAAGAAACGAAAAAACAGAATGAAGAGAAAGGTAAACAACTCGTCGAGAAATTAGACAAAGAAATAGAGTTAATGAGAAGAGATTTACGAGGACAGAACCACCAGGTGGGTACTGATTTACAAAAACAATCAGAAGAAATGGAAGAAAACGAATTAGATGGAAATACTATTGATCAAATTGACACCGAGTATCAATCTTTAACAACTAAAGCATTGTCTGAACATCATGTCTCAAGAACAAAAGAAATATCTACAATTATTAATGGTAGATATGAAGGTGATAAAGACACTTGTACTGTGTTTGTTGGCAACTTACCAAACACAATTACAAAAAAGAAAATTATCAAATATTTCAGAAAGTTTGGTACGATTATAAATACGAGATTTCGATATGCTGCAATATCTGATCCACGATTTCCCAAAAGACGTACTATCATTAAGAAAGAGTTTCATAAAGACAGAACAAATATCCATGCATATGTACGTTTTACTGATGAAAATAGTGCATATCGTGCTTTGGAAGCAAATGGTAATGTGTATGAGGGTTACCACCTGAGAATTGAGTTAGCTAACACGGAAGCTGAAGAAAAGCAGAGAACTAAAAAGAAAAAATTGAATACTACAGTTAATATTACCAGTACTGATAGAAAAATTAGAAGTAGGACTGGTGAGGTGCGTAAAAATTTTGGAACCAAACCAAATGAGAGTAAGAAGATGAAAAACAGTTCTGATGATTATCAAAGGCGAACTGCATTAGCACGAAAGAAGAAAAGGGTGAAATTTGCTGGACCATTCAAGAATATTATGAAGATTGGTACGAGAACGAAAGGAAGATTTCAAGCGATGAAGATGAGATTTCTTAGAAGTCTTGAAAATAAAACCTTATTATGTGAGTACGCGGACAGGAAAACGAAAATAATTAAAACGCCACAAGCTGTCAAAAAACGTATTTGTAAGAGGGTTGAAAAGAAAAAACGACAAAAAAAACTCAGCGCGTACATAAATAATGGTAATATGACCGGGGAAAGTTGTCGAACAGGATGGGAAGATCCACTTTCAACACACCGTAAAAGAGAGAGAGAGAGAGAGAGAGAGAGATATCATAAATTCTTTAGATGTCAACGGCCGACTGCAGGGTAAGTGTTACTATTTACCAACAAAATGTGTTGTAACGGCACTGACTTAAAACGTACAACTATGTCTCCACAAATAGGAAATTAAAAGTAATTAAATGTAAGGGATTAAGGAAAACAACCTTAAGAGTGTCCGAAAATTTAATAGTTAAGTTAGATAATATTGGGTGAAATACCTTAGATAAGATTGGTTGTGTAAGAATACATTAACCGAAGAAGATAAATAGATATGAATATAATAAGAATAAAATAAAGTAAATGGTAAATGAAAACCAATGCCAGTAAAATGAAACGGCATAGACAAGAATGTGAAGAAGGGAAAGAAGAACCGAGTCCTGACGTTCACTATCCTGATATGATCGCGAAAAAAGTATCATTCAGATTCTTAGTTGACACCAGTGAAAAGTTATGAATTATAAAACAATTGTAAGACGCAATAGAGTATTAAATAAATTGTAATAATTTTAACATTAATTAAACTAAAATGATAATTGTATAATTGTATAAACGATGAAGTAAAATACTAACAAGTGAAGTAGTACTTATAATCTTCAAGATAACGAAATGTGAACTGAAAATGTTAGCGATAATTATGTTAACATAAGTACATAGACAATATATGTATATATATATAGATATGTTAAACGAATGCAAGTGTAAGGACAATTAATATGGTTAGAATAAGATTGTTTAATATATGTGTTTAATGTAACAATTGAATGCGAACAATCAATAAAATTAGAATAGTGATATGTACATGTATATGTGATGCAAGACTCTTAAAATTCAATTAAATAGTGAAATGATTGAAAAGTTACAATAAGTAAAAGATGGAATATCAAAGGACATTAATAGCGAATTATTGTAGAAAGCTTGATTAATTTATGGCATTAAAATCTATAACATTATTAGAATAGCAAGATGTAATTGGCGAATTAGTAGAAATTTTGATAGTAATTAATATTTTATAAATACTGCAAGGTAATATAGAGTAAATCAATGTGAATATAATAATGAATAGTTAAATTAAAGGTTAACATAATGATTAACATGTGTTAAAATTGTACAATGAAAATAGAGAATTCTAAAAAATATTTTACAGAAATATAAAATTTATTGATATGATAAATGATGCTAACATTGAATAAAACTTGCTAAATTAGTTTTGTAAATATTATAGGTCCTGTAAGGGATATGTAAGGAATTGTTTTAAATTGATGCAGAATGACGAGTTTAAATTTAATGTCTAAAGATTAGTTTGTAAGTATAATTATATGTTAAGTAAGGGTTGTAAAAAAAAGAAAGTTAAAAGATATATGTAACGGATTCATTTAAAAACGGAAAGCGAAAGTGTTTTGGAAAAGGGTCCTGGGGTACTGTTTACATTACATAATAAACAGCCCGCAGTGGGTCACTACAGGTAGCAAATCCATTACACTACGTCCAACGGATGATGAGCCAATACTAGGAATATAAAATGTATGCATTTCGTCATGTTAAACCTCGATGACAAGGCGCAGAAATTTGAATCTCTTTTAGATGTATGAAATCCATCCAAAGCGACAAATTTCGGGGACGATATAACACCAAAATCAGAAATTTTGAAATTTTCTTATTTTGAGTAGAGATGTATCTTTAAGCGCCGTAACAGGGAATTGTTGTGTGAAACGCAGAGGTGACTGACAGGCAATAAAATCATATATCAGCCCCAACACGCTCACGGCAAATAGGCCGAGTTCATCGCTCTCCATACTAAGAAACGTTAAACTTTGACAACTACCTCAAATCCGTAGAAAAAAGGGCACAGAAGTAAACGAACTCATTTGAAGAGCAGCTGCAGGTATTAACAATAGACCAGAATACATATACACGCCAGCTGCATATAGCGAAACAAAAAAAGGTATATGTTATTGAAAGACTCAAACGGTCAGCGACAGGACTTCGACCTTACTGAGAAGAGAGGAAGCTCGGAGTAATGTCCTAACACAAGCAAGAAGTGTTGAAAGGAAGTTTGGTAAGGCCTGTAAGTAACAATAGTTGATGCCATTAGAACAACCTAGTGCACGAAAACAATACTTGACGAGAAAGTTAAGGGTTGTTTTGTTTACTCCAAAAAAGTGACAGGCAAGAATTATTGCTACAGTATCTAGCAGCGACAACGACCTCAGTGTAGTGACCTAGGGAAGGAATCTGGTGGGAATCCAAAGGCCTATCAGAGAAGTTCTTTCGGAAAAATAGGTGGTCTCTAAATCTGAAGAGTCGTAAAGTAGAACCAATTGGAAAACAGCGTTAGAAAAATCGGAAGTAAGTGGGAGAAATATGGAATTCGATATAGGGACGCGAAAAAAGCGCGCTGGAGGAGTTTAACTAAAAATTTTGACGGAAACGGGAGTGTAAGTCCGCGACCGAGATTCCCATAGTTATTGGACTTAGAGAAATTCGGTACGATGGTTAGAAAAGTAAGCTCGTACTAGAACAGATTTCGGTAAAGAGAAAAACTGTAATTTTACTAGTGACGTACAAGTGAATTAATACAACACAAATGATAATTAAATAACGCTGTGATTTAGTTGTGCAAATACGCAACAATAACTTCATCATCGAGTAACATTTCGAAACGAACTAAACCCGTAACAACAGTGATTCAAACCATAACGCAGTTAATAAATAATAATTAACAATGGCTGTAGAAGCGAATAACTATAATAACAATTAACGCGAACTAATTTGAGAGAGTGAAGTTTGGTGTTGTGCAGTGTCTTGTGACTCAAAGGAGACCACGTTACAATCTGCTAATCCAGAGGGAAATATCGCAGACACGCCAGACGATCAACATGACAACCACACAATATGAACTGCTACCAGATTTGGATACATACCACAAGTAAAATTTTCATGCCATAATTAGTATTAGGTCCACTGTCTGTTCACTTAAAGAACTCATAAGATTTAATTAAAGGATTAAGATAAAATTTTATTTAGAACAAAATTAAATCATATTAGGAAATTATGGAAATTAAGTTCATCTATAAGCACCGATTTTAAATGAATCCAGATCAATAATTAACAATGTCGTAATATATAATAATTTAAGAAAATTATTATTAAAAGTTTTGTCTTTGAATAAGAATTACAATATTTAAATTATTAGAGCTATGAATATGAGTAATGAAATAAGATTTATGAAAATGAATATGTTTATATTTTGATTAGAATTTATATAGTTCATATATAAATGATAAAGTATGATAATCAATCATAGCTAATTGTAATAAATTGAAGAACAATTTATAAGAAAATTTGAGCATTTATTTATATTTTACCCTGAGATAAAGAGCATATAAAATATTTTATTATTAAATTGGCGCTCCGGAACTGAGGGGCATATTTTATTATTACATTGACGCACACAACGTCGGGCAAAATTTAGTATTACATTGGCGCCGCACCGCACGGCTTAATTAAAGAAATTAGGCTAGGGCAGTGACAGACAGTGGTTAGAGATACACTAAGTTAAATAAGTAAATGTTAATACTGTAGAATAAGAACGTTATTATTGTTAGTTGTCGATAAGTATCTGAATGATAACCCGACGAAAGGCAAAAATGGCGACAGGGAAAGAAAATTCCGAGGTATTCGAAATTAACAATCAGATGGGGATGGAGCAATCTGAGGACAGAAATGTGGTGAATGAAGAGAGCTCTGCAACGAGTGAAGAGAATGGCGCCCGGGGACCGCAATCACAGTCGCAGTCATCTGAAGCAAATTTTCAAATGTTAATGGCATTGATGAAACAACAATTTGAAGAATCAAAAAAACAATTTGAAGAATCAAAAATGCAACATGAAGAGACAATAAGGAAGATTGAAGAAACGAAAAAACAGAATGAAGAGAAAGGTAAACAACTCGTCGAGAAATTAGACAAAGAAATAGAGTTAATGAGAAGAGATTTACGAGGACAGAACCACCAGGTGGGTACTGATTTACAAAAACAATCAGAAGAAATGGAAGAAAACGAATTAGATGGAAATACTATTGATCAAATTGACACCGAGTATCAATCTTTAACAACTAAAGCATTGTCTGAACATCATGTCTCAAGAACAAAAGAAATATCTACAATTATTAATGGTAGATATGAAGGTGATAAAGACACTTGTACTGTGTTTGTTGGCAACTTACCAAACACAATTACAAAAAAGAAAATTATCAAATATTTCAGAAAGTTTGGTACGATTATAAATACGAGATTTCGATATGCTGCAATATCTGATCCACGATTTCCCAAAAGACGTACTATCATTAAGAAAGAGTTTCATAAAGACAGAACAAATATCCATGCATATGTACGTTTTACTGATGAAAATAGTGCATATCGTGCTTTGGAAGCAAATGGTAATGTGTATGAGGGTTACCACCTGAGAATTGAGTTAGCTAACACGGAAGCTGAAGAAAAGCAGAGAACTAAAAAGAAAAAATTGAATACTACAGTTAATATTACCAGTACTGATAGAAAAATTAGAAGTAGGACTGGTGAGGTGCGTAAAAATTTTGGAACCAAACCAAATGAGAGTAAGAAGATGAAAAACAGTTCTGATGATTATCAAAGGCGAACTGCATTAGCACGAAAGAAGAAAAGGGTGAAATTTGCTGGACCATTCAAGAATATTGTGAAGATTGGTACGAGAACGAAAGGAAGATTTCAAGCGATGAAGATGAGATTTCTTAGAAGTCTTGAAAATAAAACCTTATTATGTGAGTACGCGGACAGGAAAACGAAAATAATTAAAACGCCACAAGCTGTCAAAAAACGTATTTGTAAGAGGGTTGAAAAGAAAAAACGACAAAAAAAACTCAGCGCGTACATAAATAATGGTAATATGACCGGGGAAAGTTGTCGAACAGGATGGGAAGATCCACTTTCAACACACCGTAAAAGAGAGAGAGAGAGAGAGAGAGAGAGATATCATAAATTCTTTAGATGTCAACGGCCGACTGCAGGGTAAGTGTTACTATTTACCAACAAAATGTGTTGTAACGGCACTGACTTAAAACGTACAACTATGTCTCCACAAATAGGAAATTAAAAGTAATTAAATGTAAGGGATTAAGGAAAACAACCTTAAGAGTGTCCGAAAATTTAATAGTTAAGTTAGATAATATTGGGTGAAATACCTTAGATAAGATTGGTTGTGTAAGAATACATTAACCGAAGAAGATAAATAGATATGAATATAATAAGAATAAAATAAAGTAAATGGTAAATGAAAACCAATGCCAGTAAAATGAAACGGCATAGACAAGAATGTGAAGAAGGGAAAGAAGAACCGAGTCCTGACGTTCACTATCCTGATATGATCGCGAAAAAAGTATCATTCAGATTCTTAGTTGACACCAGTGAAAAGTTATGAATTATAAAACAATTGTAAGACGCAATAGAGTATTAAATAAATTGTAATAATTTTAACATTAATTAAACTAAAATGATAATTGTATAATTGTATAAACGATGAAGTAAAATACTAACAAGTGAAGTAGTACTTATAATCTTCAAGATAACGAAATGTGAACTGAAAATGTTAGCGATAATTATGTTAACATAAGTACATAGAAAATATATATGTATATATATATAGATATGTTAAACGAATGCAAGTGTAAGGACAATTAATATGGTTAGAATAAGATTGTTTAATATATGTGTTTAATGTAACAATTGAATGCGAACAATCAATAAAATTAGAATAGTGATATGTACATGTATATGTGATGCAAGACTCTTAAAATTCAATTAAATAGTGAAATGATTGAAAAGTTACAATAAGTAAAAGATGGAATATCAAAGGACATTAATAGCGAATTATTGTAGAAAGCTTGATTAATTTATGGCATTAAAATCTATAACATTATTAGAATAGCAAGATGTAATTGGCGAATTAGTAGAAATTTTGATAGTAATTAATATTTTATAAATACTGCAAGGTAATATAGAGTAAATCAATGTGAATATAATAATGAATAGTTAAATTAAAGGTTAACATAATGATTAACATGTGTTAAAATTGTACAATGAAAATAGAGAATTCTAAAAAATATTTTACAGAAATATAAAATTTATTGATATGATAAATGATGCTAACATTGAATAAAACTTGCTAAATTAGTTTTGTAAATATTATAGGTCCTGTAAGGGATATGTAAGGAATTGTTTTAAATTGATGCAGAATGACGAGTTTAAATTTAATGTCTAAAGATTAGTTTGTAAGTATAATTATATGTTAAGTAAGGGTTGTAAAAAAAAGAAAGTTAAAAGATATATGTAACGGATTCATTTAAAAACGGAAAGCGAAAGTGTTTTGGAAAAGGGTCCTGGGGTACTGTTTACATTACATAATAAACAGCCCGCAGTGGGTCACTACAGGTAGCAAATCCATTACACTACGTCCAACGGATGATGAGCCAATACTAGGAATATAAAATGTATGCATTTCGTCATGTTAAACCTCGATGACAAGGCGCAGAAATTTGAATCTCTTTTAGATGTATGAAATCCATCCAAAGCGACAAATTTCGGGGACGATATAACACCAAAATCAGAAATTTTGAAATTTTCTTATTTTGAGTAGAGATGTATCTTTAAGCGCCGTAACAGGGAATTGTTGTGTGAAACGCAGAGGTGACTGACAGGCAATAAAATCATATATCAGCCCCAACACGCTCACGGCAAATAGGCCGAGTTCATCGCTCTCCATACTAAGAAACGTTAAACTTTGACAACTACCTCAAATCCGTAGAAAAAAGGGCACAGAAGTAAACGAACTCATTTGAAGAGCAGCTGCAGGTATTAACAATAGACCAGAATACATATACACGCCAGCTGCATATAGCGAAACAAAAAAAGGTATATGTTATTGAAAGACTCAAACGGTCAGCGACAGGACTTCGACCTTACTGAGAAGAGAGGAAGCTCGGAGTAATGTCCTAACACAAGCAAGAAGTGTTGAAAGGAAGTTTGGTAAGGCCTGTAAGTAACAATAGTTGATGCCATTAGAACAACCTAGTGCACGAAAACAATACTTGACGAGAAAGTTAAGGGTTGTTTTGTTTACTCCAAAAAAGTGACAGGCAAGAATTATTGCTACAGTATCTAGCAGCGACAACGACCTCAGTGTAGTGACCTAGGGAAGGAATCTGGTGGGAATCCAAAGGCCTATCAGAGAAGTTCTTTCGGAAAAATAGGTGGTCTCTAAATCTGAAGAGTCGTAAAGTAGAACCAATTGGAAAACAGCGTTAGAAAAATCGGAAGTAAGTGGGAGAAATATGGAATTCGATATAGGGACGCGAAAAAAGCGCGCTGGAGGAGTTTAACTAAAAATTTTGACGGAAACGGGAGTGTAAGTCCGCGACCGAGATTCCCATAGTTATTGGACTTAGAGAAATTCGGTACGATGGTTAGAAAAGTAAGCTCGTACTAGAACAGATTTCGGTAAAGAGAAAAACTGTAATTTTACTAGTGACGTACAAGTGAATTAATACAACACAAATGATAATTAAATAACGCTGTGATTTAGTTGTGCAAATACGCAACAATAACTTCATCATCGAGTAACATTTCGAAACGAACTAAACCCGTAACAACAGTGATTCAAACCATAACGCAGTTAATAAATAATAATTAACAATGGCTGTAGAAGCGAATAACTATAATAACAATTAACGCGAACTAATTTGAGAGAGTGAAGTTTGGTGTTGTGCAGTGTCTTGTGACTCAAAGGAGACCACGTTACAATCTGCTAATCCAGAGGGAAATATCGCAGACACGCCAGACGATCAACATGACAACCACACAATATGAACTGCTACCAGATTTGGATACATACCACAAGTAAAATTTTCATGCCATAATTAGTATTAGGTCCACTGTCTGTTCACTTAAAGAACTCATAAGATTTAATTAAAGGATTAAGATAAAATTTTATTTAGAACAAAATTAAATCATATTAGGAAATTATGGAAATTAAGTTCATCTATAAGCACCGATTTTAAATGAATCCAGATCAATAATTAACAATGTCGTAATATATAATAATTTAAGAAAATTATTATTAAAAGTTTTGTCTTTGAATAAGAATTACAATATTTAAATTATTAGAGCTATGAATATGAGTAATGAAATAAGATTTATGAAAATGAATATGTTTATATTTTGATTAGAATTTATATAGTTCATATATAAATGATAAAGTATGATAATCAATCATAGCTAATTGTAATAAATTGAAGAACAATTTATAAGAAAATTTGAGCATTTATTTATATTTTACCCTGAGATAAAGAGCATATAAAATATTTTATTATTAAATTGGCGCTCCGGAACTGAGGGGCATATTTTATTATTACATTGACGCACACAACGTCGGGCAAAATTTAGTATTACATAATATTTAAATTATCTGCTAGCTCACGAATAGTTATTCGGCGGTTTTCTCGCACATCAGCACTCACAAGCTCAACATTGCGGTCAGTCTTGCTGGTTAAATGCCTTCCTGAACGCTCGTCACGCTCAGCACTTTCACGCCCATCTTTAAAGCGCTTGAAACACTCATAAACCTATGTACGACTCATACAATCCTCCCCATATATGTTTTGTAACTTTTCAAATGTTTCTTTAAATGTTTCACAAGCTATTAGACAAAATCTGATACAACTTCTCTGATCAATTTCTTCCGATACGGTAAATGCGTCAAATGAGATTAACACACAACACAACAATGGGCATTTGTAAACAAACCAGATTAATTGTTATTATAAAACTTATACTGAATATTTAGTATAGGCCTACTGTAAACATATGTGTCGCTTTTTGGAGCCCAAGTCAGATGACCTGGCATTGACAGTACCAATCCGAATACTTATTGATTACACCTCGTAACAAAGATATCATGGGAACATTTGTATAATAAAAAATAGCTTATTTAAACTTCATCATATTTAATTTTATTTACTCAACGCATGCGATCAAGTAACTCGCTAGTACGTTATTAGTAGTAGTGCATAATCTGCAATATCGTGAAGTGTTTGCATCATTACTGTTTTGCAAAATTATTGAGATTCTTCTTAATAATCTTAAAGCAATTTTTGGTGTACCACGAAACCTATTTCCAATTCCTTGTCCACGCTTGTTATCAATGTCAGTGGATAATAAATTGGGTACGTTTTAAAAGAAAAATCAGTTTTACAAGAGTTTTTGGAAAGTAAGTAAGTAGATTTTGAGGTGTTAATAAATGCAGTTTCAGTGTCCATTTTGGTATCGCTGAAATGCCTCCAAGAAGCAGATTGGTAGTGTAATCCCCAACGAACTGACAGAACCGCCTTAAAACATTGTGGAGTAGTTTAGCTAATGAAGCAGGGTAGGGTCTTCACTGACACGTGGATATAATGTCACAGTGATGAATTTGTGGCTGTAACGTGACGGTGTCCGTTTGGCCAGTGAAGTACGGGGAGGAAGGCTCTGTACATTTACGAAATTTACGGCTTAAAATTTGTGTCAGTCGCACTCGGGCGAGGGCGGAAGTCGCAACGATGTGTACACACCGACAAATGCGGAAGGGGTGGACAGAATTCACTGCATTTTATTTGCACTCTACAAACAGACGGTCGAAAACAGTGGGGTGTTTTCCACTGCATAAATTTGTCATCAGACCGCATTCCCTCTTGGTCACACACACACACACACAGCTGTTGTTCTACAGTTTGTGTGATTTAAAATACGGGCCAAGAGAATACTTTCCGTCCGTTGTACCCCATATTGACTCTTGGCGCTTTTCTACGCGTGAAATTTATTATAAATAATACAAATAAAATATAAATGCCGTTTTCCATCTAAATGAAATTGTGGATTGAAAACGGCATTCGTGGTTAGGATTGTTGTTGGAAATTGAAGTTACAATCAAACACTGATTGAGCTGCAGTACGTCATGGCCGGATGCATTCACTGCTGTAGTAACCGTTATAATAGTCAGCACATAACTTTTGAGTTGACAAAGAAAGAGTAGGGATGCATTGTCGCGTCCACCCGACGATATTGGCTGCCTCCTCGTGCATAATGCAACGTGAATCACGTTTAAAACTCAAATAACACTTGAGTTTGAATATCTCGTGACACAGTGCACAAACAGGATGGATGGTACTAGTGGCGTTGTTGACAGGAATTATTGCAGTGGTCAAAATGTTGTGTAAGAGCCATTAATTAAGTGTTCTGTAATCATCCCTAGAGGAAAGCACTTAAACCATTCTAGTATCGCATGAATACAAACATACTCATTCAGACGTCTCTACCGAAATATCTTACAGAAATATTACCGAAATATTTTATTTTACAATGTTCAGAAATACTGTAAATTGTCGCTGAAAAGATTTTATTTGTTCTTCTTCTTCCACCTTCCAGATAACGGTACATATCTGTACCGATCCCATATGATTACCCCCATTCTGCCTCTTCCACCTTTTCCAGGGCCTACCAACAACCCTCTTATCTAGAGTCTACAATCTAACATTACCCTCGTCGTCTTTTCTCTATCCTTTCCACCCGTTATTTCCATTTATTCGTATTTTCTTCTACTGCTTGTACCACTGAATTAGTTACCATTACACCTGTTATATGTTGGTCCCTCACCTCTCTGCGTACCGCATCACGCTCTAAGAAATCGCATCTCAACTGCCCCCTATCCTACTTAGAGTATTGCCCTGAATGTACCCACGTTTCCAAAACATAACGCGGAGTTGCCGTACCTTCATACAGCTCATTTGGGGTCCGTTTTATTTTTTTGGGAGAAGTTATTTTCTTAATCGTTGCTGCTGCGCTTTGGAATCTGTCCAGTTATTTATAACATCGTGGTCTTACTTCTAACATCACATTCCAAATTCTGAAAATGGAAAGAGATTTATCACTTATTACATTTTACTGCTTTAAATTCCACGCTTTTATCCCACGTTTGAATTTTCAAATTGCATGTGGGCACAGCATCTATGTATAGTCTGCTCCAAGAGGACTTCATATTTCCGGACTAGTATCTGGTCTTCTCCAATGTATCTGGTCTATTGATTATAGCAGCCGATGGATTGGTATAAATGTTCGGGATTGTGTATCCTAGATAATCGTTTATATGCGTGTACAGCATTGACCCCAGTATGCATATACATAATTATTGACTGTAGCGTATCATTTATATTCTAAGTTACATACGGTACTAAAGTTTTTTTCTTTCATCTTTCACACATTAAATCAGTGGCACCAATCTTTCTGCTCTGCATTGCCACTTCTGTGACTGTGAAACTTAGGTATACCACGTGAGCGAGTTACAGGTATTTCTTAAAGATACCATATAAAACGCTTAAACTGTACGCGAATACGCAAACACTAAACTTTGTTTATAGGATATGTTATTAACATTCTACTAAACCAAGTCTGAACGTGAACTACTGTCTTTAGGCATTCTTAGAAGTGCTGTACTTATAATATTTTTGTCTGCTTCATCTGTGTCGTGGCTTTTCAACCCCCACGACGTAATTATGGCCTAATTGTCTTAAGGACAGTCCGTGTAGTTATAGTTTTTATATTCATTCTTGGATTCAGTGCACCTTAAGCTGCTAAATAACGTGTATTATGATAAAAAAACGTATTTACAGTGTATAAATTTATTAAATTGGACCAGGAACAAGTAACAATACAAGTGTCATAAAACTATTTTGTTTTCAAATAATGTAACTGAAATTAACAGAAAAACTTTGTTGTTTCATAAATTTATAAATTACAAAAAAACAGTGAGGTTTATTAATAGTATAATACAAGATTCTCGTTCGCCATATTGTACTACATATATAATTTTGTCATTTTTTAATGCCTAGTTCGACATTTTTGAAACCATCCGGCTGATCATGAAGATTTGATTATTATAAAATTGTTTCTAATACAGGTACTAACCTGTAGATAGACAGGCACCAACGTACCCCGCCATGCTCCATATTTTGACAGGTTTCACTTTCCTAGGCCAGCTGTTTCCTGTACAGCTTAGAGCCTGGCCTGCTCTTTGTTTGATATCGGAGTGTCCTCTCCCAGGCTTCGCGATCCAACCCTTCACAATACAAGGATGTGGGGTGGTGCTTGTTTGGTATTACATACTCGCCATGTTAAGGGTTTATGTGCCTTATAAATGGTGTGACCACGCCACCAGTCACCCCAGCACATCCTTCTGCTGCCGCTGCTGCCCCGTTTCGGGGCTGCTTATTTGACGTTATTCGGAACTATCCATCGAATCTTATGGAACCCTCGCTTTAATGATAATAAAAAAAAGCGTTTCATGGGTTTAATAGGAACTTTTTGTGAGAAATTTAGTAAAGCGAGGAGGATATCTTGACAACATAGTTATTATAATAAACACTAGGAGAGAAAAGACTGAAATTGTATTGACTAACATAGATCTGAGAAAAAAGGTGCAGTCATTCTCTTACACTGTTTAATGTGTGTTTGGACGACATGATCGGGCAGTAGAAGTTGAGGTCAATCGGGAAATAAGGTTACATCCTGCAGACCGATGTATAAATACAATGGACTGAAAACTGATTAGGAGAAGATCTGTAGAAAGCCTTTGCAGAGATGGTTACGGTGAAGACGAAACCAGGCTATTACCTCATACCATGAATGTAGTATGATGTAATGATATGATAAATACCATGAATACGTCAAGACGATATAATTTTGTAGTACAGTTATACTTTTATTGTAATCCTGGTTTTAAAAGTACGCAAATTTAACGATTAGAAATTTAATGTAAATAAATATAAGTTTTTACGATTTTACAAGACGTAACAAGATTGAAGTTAAAGAATTACTTTCTGCACTTAACGTAGCCTACCTCCACGTGCCAGTAACGTTTGCACGGCTCGACCACCACTGCCTTAATAAACGAGTTACAGGTTTTGTTTACTTTTCATCGTTGTGATTTCCATTTCTCCGGACGGCACTGTAACTAAACATTTGTAGTGTGTATTTAATATTTAATTATTCCTTTTAGCTGATGAATTAATTTATTATTCTCTAAAAATTAAGATAGTGTTATTAAGATTATTAAGATGGTATTAAATGAAAAAATAAGAAAACTAACTAAATGAAATAGACGGTATTTAGTGAAGTACAGTAATAAGTAAAGTTCTGGCGAGTGAGAAGGAGAAGGGTGAGCCGAAGCTAGTGTTCGCGTGCCCTCGCTTTATTCCTTAAACAGATAAACCGTCAGCGGTATTGTGGGAACGTAACAGTTGCGTCGGCAGTCGAAAGCGATTTATTTATGCAAATACCAAAGGGGAAACTAACTTGATAATTAAGTCCGCCAAAATTGAGTCTTTACTGTAAACGGCTTACAGTCGGGCGACCGTGTCGAGTTTTTGAGCAGCCGTCGGCAAGTGAAAAATTAAAATTATTATCCGTTGTCGCTCTCAGCGCTGCGCGCGTACACAAACGCGAATTTATGAATGTTAATTGATGATAATTAACTCTTTATTGTAGCCTGGAGCGTAGAGTGCGGCCGCGGAGCGACGCGAAGCGTGGGTTCAAGCCTCCGTCTCTCGCTGCATACTGTAGGGGCGTCAGAATGTTGGAAATGTCGGTTTCAAGGCAGTTGGTGTTCATAACAATAACAGTTGTCGTTGATTTCAGTGGGTAATAGATGGTTGAGGCAAGTTTATTTTACAACTTTATTTCACAAGGGAAATCAAAACATGTATAGGTTTATAGTTCGCTAACGATTGTTTTTCTTGTATTAAATTACGGAAAAGATAGCTGCACGTATATGAATTGAAAATGACTTCAGTGTTTTTATTCAGATAAAGTTTCGTTTATTTTTAACGATATACGTAAATGATTTTATATTATACTGTATATATTACACAGAGTATTTCACGGTGCTTAACGTTTCGAACAAGTTACGGTGAGGCATAGGTGACATAAAATAAGGTCAGTTTATGATTATTATAAATTATTATTGTCAATTTTATATGCCACTCTGAAGATCCAACGCTATTATGGGCAGGATGCCAGCAAATGTAATCAATTATTGTTTACGAATGAAACATAATTTTATTAGCAAAGTTATCTTTAATTTACTTCCATTTTAATTTGAAACTCATTGTTAGGCTACTTATTTTAACTTAAAATTTTTTTTAAATGATCCATAGGCATAAGAGAAACGGTGTTTTCATGTAGAATCGCATCTTTTACCCTCTTTCTACCCTTTCGAGTGTAGAGGCCACCGAGCCACCATGTGCTCTTGGATTCAGTTTTTTTTTCATGCGTGTGATCCTTGCTTTTGCAAACGGAGCCACACGTTGCTCTGGCAATTCAACATAATATAATACAATATTGGTAAACTGAGGAGATAAGACGTGTGTCTTCGTGACGCTTTGCACGCTTTACATGACGACCCGTGCGACTGTCGAATAATTAACTTACGTATAATAATATACAGGATATTTCACGGAGTGACGAAGGTACTTTCTATATATTTTATACAGGTGAAATTAAAGAAACGATGTTATCACTAACACAGGTCTGGATTGTTTTCAAGTTCTTGTTCAAATTATAGCGTAACTTGGGGGTTAAAATTTTGCATACGTACACAAAAGAAATGATATAAATTTTAAAGAACCAGGTAATTCTTAACGGATGATCATACAGCGATTTGTAAGCTGAGAATTTCTACACGCGTAAGATTACAAAAAGAGTAAATAATTCGATTCGATATGGTGAAACAACGTTTTCCACTGCAATTATTTCGTAAGTTTAAAGTTGAAATCAGTAACAGTAATAAACATTTTTGAACTAAAAAAGTAAGTAAAATATAGTGTTGCTAATAAAATTATGTTTTGTTTTGTTTGGAATCGAACAAATTGTAATGTTTAATTAAATTCTTGGATTTCTTTGTCTATGACGTGTCCGTTAATTAACTAAATATAATTAGTTCACCACGACTCGGAACACAAAACTTTTTATGGGTAAAAACGTAAAGTTTTACCTTATATCCTGAACCGGTTTTCACTTTTAAAAAGCTTCTTCAGAGGTTAAACCGGTTCAGGATGTAAGGTAAAACTTTTACGTTTTTACCCATAAAAAGTTTTGTGTTCCGAGTCGTGGTAAAATAATTATATTTAGTTTAATTACAATTGCTGGCATTCCGCCCATAACAATGCCGCCATTTTACAACGACACAGATGAAACAGACAAAACCACAATACCATAAATTCTATAAATACGGTTTAATTTATGTAGTCGATGAATCCCATCGTAGTCCCGTTGCGAAACATTTAGCGATTTTTATAATACAGTGTAAATTTTGTTGCGTCAACAAGATTAAAAGATTGTTGTGTGTGAATAAATATAATTGTCATCAATAATTAATAATGGACTGTTATTGATTAAATATGTGTTCGCAAAAATTTTAATTTTGTGTTTAAAACACAGATGTCGGAAATGCCGCAAAATGGTTCTTGAGATAGGAGGAAAGAGAATGAGAGGGAGTGAGATGAGCGGGTGAGAGTGAGAGACAAAAATAGAAATAGTGCAAATCCATATTTGCTGTAACACATGTCTGAAAAACGTTTATTTTATGTATACGTATATCTTAAGTGCAGAGACATTACATATTACTGCAACCAAGTAGTAGTAGTATTGTCACTGGAAATATACGAATGTGCGATATCTCAGCGAACGTAGCAGCGACGCCGCAATTGCTGCAGATAGTCGAAATGTGTCAGCTCTTGCATTCCCTTATTATTTATTACGCGGCAAGCGTTAGAAAATGGAGGAAAATGGAACTAAAAACGCAGTAACTTATGAGAAAGTAGTGGAAAACTGAGATATGCCGTAGATATTAGTTAAATGGAGAAGAAACTGGTAGAATGAGTTTAATTATTAACGCCGCTTTGCAGCTGAGTACTGGATGAGAAAGCTTCGCGCGCGCGTGCGTGCGTGTCGTTTCGAATTTAAATTCTAGGAGGCGAAAATCCGTATGACTGTAGTACGTTCAGTTGCAGGGAATTACAAGCAAGACCGGTCCAGTGGAAATGAAGCGCGTTCTCATCCGACAGGGACCTGAAATTATTTCGTGTAAAATGTCGCTGCGTTTTTTAAAAATATTATGAACACGACGGGTAGTGAAACGAAGTAGAAAAAGGAAACAGCTTCGAGTCGGAAATTGAAAGAAAAGCATTTGGGGGATGAACGTCGAAAGGGGAAAAGTCCACCGACCCCTGCCACAATTAACTTTGTTGCAGTCTCGCGTGTTTTCTGATTCTCCACTCGTGTGCTTCACCTTCGTTTTTGTCTCATTCTCTTCCTTTCCCCTCACGTTCTGGGCGTGTACACCGTTCGTCCGGTAGTATTTCATACAATTGACAGCAAGCGGAAAGCTTTTAGAGACCACTTCTGTTGTCGGTAATGTTTGGTGGTGCCTGTGCTTCTGTTTATTAGTTGTGACTACGCACTCGACACGCCCGTTTATCTTCCGCTCTTGTTTTACGTTTAACGGATTTATTTATTTATTTATTTTTTTTAACGCCAAAACATCTAAAAACTATAAAAAGATAGCATTTTACCTATCCAGGAGAAACCAAAGGTAAAACACGACTGGCTTTGTACCCGTTGGTAAAACAACGGTTGATTTCGACCTGACGATGGTTTAAATACCGAAAGCGCTAGTAAATTAGAAGACTATAAAGTTTTTGAAGAATGCTATGCGTTACGAGTTATAAATAACACAGCTCACTCCAGATAGTCGTAGAATATACTTACGGGTTTTTAGAGATTACGATAAATGTTAAATCTTGACTACAACTTATTCAGACCTAGATTCAGGACAAAAATCAGAGAGTACCGGTAACGAATTGACGTAAAGCGACATTTTCGTGCGCTGCATTACGAGTGCGAAGCGTATTACGAGTTTAGACGTTTTATCAGGGGTTTAGAAAACTTATTAATCTCATTGATTGTTATTGTTTATTTTGAATTATACGTAACGGATCGTCATCGAGTTGAAAATATTTTCTAAGGAAAAAAGGGTCCGTGGTTTAAAATTAACTCCGTACACAATGTTTAGACCAGTATTGACGTATTGGTGTGAAACATTGATAATGACCAAGACCCAGAAAGTGGAATACATGATGCATACATGAAATGTTAGAGATGTGAAAGGGATAACTAACAAGGGCAAAGTTAATAATAAACAAATGACAAATGATTTGGAAGTGCAGCTGATACTGGAGTACATAGAACAGATGCAGCTAAGGGTCATCTGCATAGAATGAGCGACAACAAATAGAGAGGTCAATGCAAGGATAAAGAGAAAGAGAAAGGAGGAGCAAGGGAAACTTGGGAATACGCAGTAATGACGATTCTGGAGAAGAGGGGAGGAAATTGAAGCGAAACAAAGGAATTGGCGAGAAGTGGCATACATTTTTATCCGTTGTAACAGTAGCTAATTCACTTAAATCAGACAGTTGTCACTAAGTTTTTATCCGTTGTAACAGTAGCTAATTCACTAAGTTTTTATCTGTTGTAACAGTAGCTAATTCACTTAAATCAGACAGTTGTCACTGATCACAAAGTGGTTACTAATTTTCGAAAATAAATTATGAATATTTATAAATAAATATAGATAAGTAAATTAATTTTATATTTATATTGATGAAGAATGTCGTTTTTTATTACCATTTTAGTTTTTTAGTATAATAATTTGTTAAAGTGTCATTTTTATTTATATAAATAAAGTAGTTTATATCGTATAGACTAATTTAGTATTTCTATTGTAGTCTGACACAGTCGGTCACAGTTCTTCTTCTTCTCATACTCCCTTTAAAAAGCCGTTGTGTAAGTTGCATGTTGCTTCTGATACAAACGCTCACGTACATCATATAAAATATGTTTTCATTTTGTAAATATCATTCATAAACTTACATATATGACTGTTTTTACCGTCTCTGATTTTGATTTAAATTTTTACCTTGAAACCGCTATCCACGTAAAAATATTTTTTTTAAAAGATTATAAAATTATCTTGCGGCTGTTTGTTTCTGCGTTAAACGTATTATGTTTGTTTTTCATAGTCGCGAGTAAACGGAGTCGCGTTACAGAAACAAATTGCCGCAGGCCGTCCTTAGCCTTTCTCTAACGAGATAGACGCTTGTTATAATTCCGGGCTCGTAGCCGCGCGTCGTAGGCGTCGAATGGATGTTTCATGCGTTTACGCCCTCCACGCATAGCGAATGACAACGCCGAATTTAAATTGCTATTCTGTTTGTCAAATTTTAAACAGCGGTACCAACTTAACGTAAGCGGTTTTCCCAACGATGAAAGCCGTCAGCTGAGACAGCAGCAGCCGTTTCGTTTAAATTATACCAGTTGTGATAACACGGATTAATTTGAATAATGGTCTGCGTTATCATTTAAAAGTTTCAGAACTGTTTCGCTTCGTGTGTTGGAGTGTGACTGCACTTCCTCGAAACTTCATATAACCGTAGCGTAGTTTTTTCATTTAAAGTACTGTCTCAAGTATTGATGCTAATTAACTGTCCTGCCAACTTATACTTTTCGAACAGAGATTCGGAAAAACGACTGTAACCCGTGAAATTATGTAATGTGCGAATTTTCTTGCCGACTCTTGTTCTGCTGAACGATAAAGGTCAAAATAAAAGTCGCAGTGTCAAATATATTTAGACCTCATTGGTATTAAATACAGAATGAGGTTTTGTATCGGCTTGACGTTTGATTAATGGTTGAAATCGGAATAGCGGTTAGTAACATCTGTGGGTTATTATGTGAATTTTGTGAATACTCGTATTACGGCCAAAGTGGATTCTCTCCACTGTAGGTAATTGCGTGGACTAGGAGCATAGAATTTAATGCATCTTTATGTCTTTTGTCGTATATAGAGCGTATATAAAGCATACATAAACAGTTTGTATACAGTTTACACATTTCCCTGTGGTCATCAATATGGTTTATCTGGAGTAAAAACAAAAAAAATTGATCAATATTTACCTCGTTTGGAGTAAAGTGACCTGACGACCTCCTGCAACAATACACTGTACAAATTCTCAATTGCTATAAAGTAGCATTCTAGTTTTAATTATGTGCACACGAGAAACAAATTCCATTATCCTCTGAGCATTTAGTAAATAGTAACATAAATTAAAGAAGACGTGGAAAAAATGTATATAGACCTACCACTTCTTGTTAATTAATTGTTCGCACTAATTTTTAGCAGTTCTGAATTTTACATTTGTGGCAGTAAATAGTAAACTTCGATGGTTGCTGTGTGAGATTTTTCTTTTCATCATTTTGTAAAAGTATTATTTAATAATAAATCATTTAATGAAAGAAATATTTTTTATTCGTCTTGTGGCAGGAGGCCATTTGTCCCGAGATTATAAGGCTGCCATCGTTGGTATAATCACGTGCATGGTTGTAAGACGACTCGGAGAAGAAAGAGAGCCTCGTTAAGTCGGACGCAAACAGGTAGAAGGGCCAGACGAAGAAGAAGAAGAAGAAGAAGAAGAAGAAGAAGAAGAAGAAGAAGAAGAAGAAGAAGAAGAAGAAGAAGAAGAAGAAATCATCTTGTGGCACCATTCGGGTCGTAGTCCACTGGTTGAAATTATTCTGTACTTTCTGAACACGTGCGGAGAGTGTACATAGGGAGAGACAACAGTGCTACTCACCAGCAGTGAGGACACCGTTAGTTAGTTGCTGCAACCAAAACACGTTAATTAATGGATTGGATTTAATAATTAACAAACCCTGGCAGACATACAAACACGTTCAGCGCCACACAATTTTCGTTACTTGTTGATGGAGACGTAATCTGCTGCCTCGTAGGCCTACACGTCTGAAAAAAAATACAACTTTTCTCGAGCAAATAAATAAACTGACATACCTATAAACAGGATACGTGAAACGATAAGTGTGAACTAGAGTGACGAGGAATAATCTCTTTGGGTAGAAAGTAATCGGTAACAAACGTCGCCGGCTGCTATTTGAATCTTAGCGTGTTATTCGCTTTAGATTCAGTTAAACTTATTCCCGCGTGTGTGCAAGTATGTTTTAAAATTATGTAGCATAAACAAGTTTAATGAATTTAAACATTTTTTAATTCAGTCATGCGAATTGTCTGTATACAACAAATTATATAACAGTCATTCAACGAAGGGATACGTTACGATAGAAATTCAATAACGGGAGAATTCCAGATTCCCAAATTAACTATCCGTACCGTACCTACTTATTGGAGAGGTGTCGAATTCAAAAATCATGAATCTTTGATAATATGCTAAAACATAATTCACGTCAAACTGTCGTATCCCACATCCTCAGTTCCAAGAAGGTTGTTTTGTAACAGTACAAAGGCAGCCTACATAATTCTCATTTAGTCGGGTATGAATACACCCGACTAAATGAGAATTATGTAGGTGATAGTTCATTTGCGATACCACACATGTCACACGCAGCGCATCAGCTGTCCGCATGATTTTGTTCCGCAAATTATTCAGTGGCATTCAGTGTCACCTAAATAGATTCAGTTGCGTCTATGAAGGTTTCTCAATGCGATTTATATTTACGTCACTGTTTCCCGTCAGTGTTGACAGTGCACACGCTGTCAGGGGCGGATCCAGCAAGCAACTTTGGGTGGGGAAAATTTGACTTTAGGGGGAGGAGGATTATGGGAAGTTGGATCATTATTTAAAGGCCTAAAGTATAAATTAAAGGAATGAGTGAAGATCACAATACAGATTATTATTATCAACGCAATAAGTTTATTGACGTACAAATATAAAATCGTATCAGTGTTTATCAGTTCATTGTCCTTTTAATAATGTTTACTTACAGTTTAAAATACAAACTACTATGGTACACACTTGCTGTTTTTCTATAACTGTTTCTATGGTACGTATCAAACAAAATTAACATTCTGGTAAGGTACAGTTAATATTTTAAGTGATTATAGAGTAAAACCATGAATAAATAATATAAAGTGATAAACATTTTTTATTATATTATAAAATGACGAAAAACATTTCATCAGAAGTGACCATTTGGGAGGCGAAATTTCCCACTTTTCCCCCACCGTGAATCCGCGCCTGCACGCTGTTCGCTCTTACGTATTGTATTTTCGTAACTCAAAACTATCGTTTTTTTGTTCGTGCCAGTCAAATTCGCTGTTCCCTGTTGTTTCGGATCCCTGCCCTCTATAGAAAAACAACTTACATACACAAAATATACCATCCATAAACTGATTTCATATCAAGAGATTCGTCGATTAAAAAAAAATTTTTTTTAAGAAGTCGATATTCAGCAAGGTTGACATTTTATTGTTGTTGGGCAAGTGCTTCTACGTTATTTTAATTAAAATACAGATTGGTGCAGCATTTTTTGTATTTTTAATATTAATGTTGCATTAGGCCTAATAGTATCCGTGGTTTATTCCCGTCTTTTTTTTATTTTTCTTAAATTGGTGTTAGTGGATGACAGTGGCACGACAAAATCTGTCAGGTGTAAGAGTAATCAGTAGGCCGAGGTTAAAATAAAAAAATATTAATTCTACTGTATACCGAATCACACAGTAAGGAGCGTATAGCATAGCGTTCAGCTTAGTTTTAGCAAAGTTAATCAACAGAAACATTTTAGCACGTGCTCCATTTTTTTCTCTTTTATGTTGTTCTGTTTCGCGATTCTGTAACAGAATTATTAAATGTGCCACAAAGAACTACAGTTTCTATTAGTTGAGTGTTCAACTAACACTACTTTATTTATAAAGTAATGTAACGGAGTTGGTTTTCCTCACATAAACGGTTTTCTTATATAAAGGAAGAAGACTGCATTTTAAAAGACGGATTCAGATTCACGTTCTCTTTGTTCGCGTTCACATCAGGTTAACTCGAGTATTCTTTTCAAGTTCAAGAATCAACAAGAGACTTATCTCACCCCTATCTCTTTTCATTTCCTTCTTTGTTGATTTTCTTCTTTTTGTTAGTTGTTGCGGCACCGAGTTTGACAACTCGACACTGTGTGTGTGTGTGTGTGTGTGTGTGTGTGTGTGTGTGTGTGTGTGAACAATTAAGCCACCAGATACAACGACTGTTGGTATAAGTGAATTGTAGGGAGCGACTGCGTTTCCCCGTGTTTGCTGTTATTTTTCTTTCATAGAATTTCATCCTGAATATTCACGCGTAGTCTTTACCCGCTGAATAATACATGAGCTCAAACAACCGTTTTTCACACCAGTCACCCTCACACGTAACTTGGGCACTTCTTGAGATTTTTCCTTCATAAGACCTCTTCCCCCATCCACCGCAACGTAACACGCATAACTGTGGGATAGGAGTAACGATCGATTACACCAACGATGTGGCAAATGCGAAAGAGATTTCGCAGTTGGTTTTCGTTCTGTTTGAAGTACAATATGTAACTACACGTCTCTCAGGAATTTCGTATGTCAATATTTTAATTAAAAATTCGTTTGAGCATTTATTTAAGGCTTTTCAATCTGCGTCTTCTAGTGGCTCTACAAGACCTTGACTTACTACAGCCAACTTTCGCTTCAATACATTTTTATCACTTGCGGCTGCTGAACTTTCGTGCTCAATAATGATCGTATCGTAATGTTTGACAGTGCCCCACCAATGGGTCTTTAGTCTTTCACTTGGTCTGTCGGCAATCAACTCCTGTTCGTCGCTTATACGGTATCATACTGAAAACTGTTCGCTCCACATGTCCCTTAACATGAGACGTTGTATGTCTGAAATGTTGAGAAATTTAAACAACAGTGGTTTTACTAAAACGCCATCCGTTTTCATCTCTTGCAGGACTATACATAGTCTTTAGTATTTGTCGTTGACATTTTGCTAACATATCTTCATTCAATCTGGTTTAATATGATATACATGTCTGTGTTAGCAGTGACCGTGGAGTAAGTGCGTTTGTGTGTAGGCCTATAGATATACAATACCTATATCTATACAATAGAGTTTGTGTGGTATTCTTTAGATAGAACTTGTTAACAGCGTCAAATCAGTTTTTGGATGGTAACGTATAGGCAGGTGTACTTTTATTATAATAATTAAACATTATAATAAATTAAAGGTTCGTTATAGGTCTCACGTATAATATCTGCGTCGAAAGTATGTAGTCTCATTCCAGTCAGTCAGTGACAATGTCAACACCAGGTCATCGTTTCTGTGAATTTATCTTTTCTTCGCGTCAGTCCTTTTCTTTCCCTTCTATGATGTAATGTACCAAATTTCTGATTGACGCTCTAACCTTGTAATTGTCGCCTTTATCGTTTCAGATCTCCTCGTAGTTGTTTTTAAAGGCGACTGATTACGTCTGGACATTTATTTTTTGTTATCCTCTTACGCAGTTCCCATGAAAAGGTGCCCATTAGATACCGAAATTATGGAAAGAATGTTAAGAGTGTGACGTTACAACAGCTTGATTATGGCCGACTGTTTCGGTTTGACTCTGCACATCTATCTTGGAATCGATTGCTACGCCATATAAATCCTTGCCAAAGATGAGCGCACTGCGTAATACCAAATAGTATTGACAGTGTGATAGGCATTTCGATAGGCGATGACGTTAAATATAGGCCTAACCTTGCCTGAAAATTAAGCAGTTGATTCGCCGCAACAGTTATCAACAACGGAATCGAGGTTAGCTAGCAGTTCAAATACATGAAAATTTTATTGTTAGATCCACGCGCGAATCCACGGGGGGGGGGGAATGGGGAAAATCCCCCCTAAATGGTCACTTCAAACGAAATTTTTTCGTCGTCTTGTGGTTGTAGAATGGTATTTTGTTTGTGAATATAATACAAAATTCTTGTCACGTTACATAGGTTAATGGTTTTACTCTAAAACTACTTTAAATTGTAACTATAACTTATCACTATGTTAATTTTTATTTGATATACACCTTACATGAGCACAGTAGTTTACCTATAACTGAATATTATTAAACAAACAATGGTCTGAAAAAACACATGACTTTGTACTTGTACGGTAATAAATTTATTGGGTTTATTATAACACGCTGCATGTTTATCTTCACTCATTCCCATCATTTATACTCTAAACCAATAAAGACTGGTCCAAAGTTAACTCTTCCCCCCCCCACACTAATTGCTTGCTGGATCCGCCCTTGGTTAGATTAAAAGTATTATTTTTATGGATTGCATTTATTTTTATTGTATATTTTCTCACAAAAACAATATAAAAATTAATACATGTTATAGTTGAAAACGAAGTAGTATGGAATTTACTCATTGCGTTTGGGGGGATAAATATAAAGGGATGTATTTTAGTTACTTATTTTTGTTAGTACCGGTTTTGAAATTGACATATTCACCTTCAACCCCATACAAGTACGAAGCCTTCAGTTAACTAATTGTGAATACTACAGCTGTTCACTACGTTTGAAGCAAAAGAATGACAGAGTCTTAAAGGGAGACGTCTCCAGTTTGCTTTTAATCTGTGTGCACGGCTAGATATCGACGTTCGCTTTGTTCAATCGATACATGAATCGTTGGTCGTGTTTTTCAGTAGTTTGCCTCCCGCAACAATTTTGGCGATTGGCCAGGGAGTAATTAACGCCAGCGTCTCCCTTCCCTCGTTTTCTTGTCTATTAATCGAACGATGACAGGCGAATATATCTCCTGAATATACCTCCAGACTTTCGCCATTTTGCACGCGTACAGCATCCCTTTGTGTATTTGGGTGGCGTTTTCAGTCTGTGTATTCCGATAATTGACGGTTCTCTGGACGGAAATAGGGTAGCGTTACTTTTCATTAGAAGTTACAATAGTGCTATCTGTGTTCCCTTTTCTTATACACATCTGGAAGGGGGTGGATGTACGCTGTCATATGAATGACAACAGAAGCATAGTATAATAATTTATGCTGGAAATTGTGTTAAAAAAATAATATATTTGTATAGAGCAAACTCGTAGTCTGAGTTATACGCAACCCAAGAGTGAAATGATCCTCCCATCCATTAAAACAACTCATTCATAACAATTAAAGTGAATTACTTCTCACAACACGAACATCAGACATGAGGTAATCTGGAAAGTACAATGTTGAAATAGGTGCAGTACCGTATGGCAGAAAAATGGTAAGACTGCACTCCTTCGCCAGTGCAATAATACCGCAAATATCTTTGGTCGCGATTGTGGCATATTATAATAGGTATAATCCATCATGTACAGACGGATAATATGAATAAGCAATCTATGCTCTATTCGGAAAACGATCCAATCTTAGAATTTAATGTAATACGTTGATTGATTGGAATACTTTATGGTTTTATCACGTTACGGTTTAATATCTATTACTGTATTGACACACTCGATAACAATTTGTAACCAGGAACTGGCAACAGTTCATAATAATTAAATAGTGCATAACAAACCAAAGGTTGGTCGTTTAGTTTAAGAATATTGACATAATCAAAGTGCTTATCCAGAGTGAGTATACGCTGTTATGAAATCTGTGTCCCTGGACTGCGTGAAAAAGTAGGAGCTCATCAGGGCAATTTTTGTTGGCGATATGTTATCGTGTAACTAGATGTCAATATGTTGATCTTACTCTACTTTTGGGGACAACCAGAATTTGTATAAAAATAAAGACTACGGGACCATAAAAAATGTACGAGAACACACCATAAGAAAACGGCGATTTTCGGATCTATCTTTCGCGACCACTTTTTTACTGCTTTTCAAGAAATGTCTTCAGCAAGCATTCCATCAACAATATCCGGTGAAGATATCCATCGAAGATGTTCATCGCACAAGAAAACTCTTAAGACAGTTAGAGAGAAGACTAAGGAAATCAATCTATGATGCCCCGAGAATATTAGAACAAAAACAACGTTACAGCCATACATAACAGAACATTATAAAAATACTATCTTACATTATGACACAGAAAATTAATATACATTCGAGAAAACTCTATTTACAGGATAATATTAGTTAGATTTAAATTCTGCAAGAGCACACTTTTCTCATCCTTCAACCCCTTATAGATAAAATTCTGGTTATCACTTTCATTAAGGAATTTCAGAATTCGATCTGAAATTTTTCTAATTTTGAGAAAAATCTATTAGACAAATGGACTTTGTACTCTTCCAGATTACATAGAATCGACGGCCCGAACGTCGTCTTCACTTTCTCGAATCTTTCGACCTTGTACTCCTTGTTAATTTTCAAGTCTCTTATTTTTTTGAATTCTTTGAACGTACATTCTCGAATCTGATTAAATACAGCGACTGAGAAGGCTGTCTTGAATTTTATTTACATAGAAAATTTTAACTACATTATTTACTAAAGTGTTAAAGAAAAAAATTAATTTAATTAAGTTAAATGGGCTCAGCATCTAACGATCTGATTCAGTGTCATAAATATAAGGAGAAGACTACGTCGATTCTCATTATTAGTGTAAATATCATGTCATAGTACAGTATTTCGGTCACTGGAATCAGTAGTAGTCGTCAGACGACTTACAACTGACTGAAAGTGTCATATAAACTAATATGCATAATAATAACAAAAATCATGTTATCAGAACTAATAATTACAGATCATAATTTGTTGGGTCAAAAAAATGTTATTTTATTTTTTGATCTAAACAGTTAATTTCATTTACTCGGATAATCGGACCAGACTCTATATCACGTCGAAACCAAATCTCACCCGTCGTATGGTTTTCTTATAATCGGAGGTAAAATGAGAATCTATTCTTTAAGTTTTACAATACCTATTTTAAAAACTCATTTTCATATAAGAAAATTGTAATAATATTTACTGTCCGTTTTTACTTTCTTGCATATTTAATGAAATCCTCTTCTGTTGATACAAAAGAAACTTTTTTCAAGATAAAGTAAGAGGATTTAGGATTTGTTTAATAAAAAAGTTATTTTTTGTAGACGTGAGGAATTCTGAAGATCGCTTAGAAGGGTGTGGACTTTTTCCGCCATAAATATGATCGTGACAAGGGCGGTGTATAAGGGAGAGGGGAGTTGAGCCGAAAGCCCTGAGGCAGTATTTTCTTCTTGTTTAAAATCCGATAAAGGAGTGCGATTTTCACATAATAATAGTCTGCAACAGCCCTCTCTCGAGTAGGCGTTGTTCTGCTTTGCCGGACCGACCACTTGACATGTAATATCCAGTTGGCACCATACGAGACTTACCCCCGCTCTTTTGTTTGAATCCGTTTGTGTTTCTTTTATTTCGGTGAAGTGTTTTTCTTACTGTAAATGACGGGTGTTCGAATAACGATTTAGAGTAAGAGGATTTAGTTTCTTTTTTTTATTTTCTTGTTCATCGAATTGAAAGTCTGTGAGAATTTATGAATAAAAGTAACAAACTAAGCCACGACGCGAGTCTGTGGAGAAAGCGGCGCGTCGTAGATAGTTTGATTCAACGCACAATATTGAGATATGGTTTTATTTATCTCTCGTATCGTGTTCCCCGTCGCTGCCTGTATTGTTAGTAAAATTATCCTCCGTTTGCGAAAATTATTCAGTTAAAACCCTTGTCACCTTCTTCGTGTGGACGACGCAAGATCTTAAAAAAATGTCGTATAAATAAGTCTCTTTCCCTCCAGGACGAAGCCGGTTGTCTTTAACAAATACGACTAACAACTGGAGTTCGGGGTATAGTAGTTATGCGTCAAATCATTATAACAACGTACGGCTAGGATCTGTTTAGCGCACACAGAAGTTTCTATTCATTTACTTTCCTGCTGAATCTTGTGCGGAAAGTCGGTCGCAAATGATGTTCATGCTTAGTAATCACGTGTCTGATTACAGTCCGAATAAAACAACGAATCGGATTATTTTACATGTCACAGGCGGGATGGGGAGGAACGGCTGTGTAATATTTTGACCAGTCGACGTCTACCGACCGTTGACCGTTGTCACAGACTATTTCACTTTGTCCGAACATAAGAGGCATTCAGATATTGAAAGCTAGAGTCATTGCGCGATAAGGCAACACCGTTCTTCCTATTTTGTACCTGTTTTATTTATTATATAACGTTTATAACAAGTATGACAGTAGTGTCCGGCGCCTGTGTACTGAACTTTAGTTAGCGTCCCTATACCACCCCCCTCCGCAATAAAAAATCACTTTATAAAAACGTATCAGTTGAGTACCAATGAAATACGAAATATATTAATTATAAGTTTATTGAACAAAAAACAGAAATTACAAAAATGTATAAAAAAGTAAATATACAAGAAGGGTGCAAAAACAAAATCATAAAAAATAATTTGGAAGAAAATAAAGTAAGTTGTGTTTTTTCTCAAGAAAATCATTTGAAAATTCCACCTTATGTAGGTGTAAATTATATAGGCGTAAATTAACAGACAAACTGACATTTTTATAAGCATAAAATATTAAATATTTTTTGGTACGTAATTAAACTTACTATATTTTATTTGGGAAGAAAGTCACTTCAGCATTTGTATTTTGTATAAATATCACATAAATAAGATACAGATAAACTTACAAGTATATAAAATAGGAACATATTAGAAACTTTATTTGGTGAAGAAATAGGTAAGTAAACATTTAAACAGAAAGAAAATCATTTACTGAATTGAACTTTTCTAGCCTTCATACATACATACATACATACATACATCCTCGGCGCTGCAGCCCAGTCCGGGCCCTGGCCTCCAAAAGAAATCGTCCCCACTGGTCTCTGCTCCCGGCCAATGTCCACCCTTTTTGCTGCACCCAGCCTCACTGCCTCCTTACCAACCTGGTCCAGCCATCTTGTACGCGGTCTTCCTTTCCTTCTTCTTCCCATCGGCAAATAATTCATAATTTTCTAGCCTTCACTAATGAAAATTCTCGAGTAATATCGTGTATATCAAGTTGATCCAAAATATTGACTCTATTGATATAATGGCAAGATTTGAAAACTGTCTTGTACCATTGTGGAGCGCAATTTGTTTTTAATAATTTTAAGTTTAGAAAAGGATCGTTAACTTAATGAATAATTTTTTTTCAAATATTTCCTCCAAGCCTGAAATTTTTGGCGCCTGAGTGCGCCGCACACTTGACACACTGTTGGCACGCCACCGCAGAATTAAACTGACGAGCACGTTCATCGGAGTTTATACAGATTACCACTTTTCGGATCCTTAAAGTAGGGAATATTTTTATATCAGAAGTCATAAGTAAGTATAAAGTAAGAAGTCTTTACTTTTAGTTTTAATTCCCCTACAAAAATTGTTGATTTAATTAAACTTTCCATAAGCGAGATATTATCCGTGACTTAAATCGTCAGTGCGTCGATGTTTCATAAAACCGAACGCTTGTTCTGCCAACGTATGCGCGCGCGGTAGTCCGTGCACAAGGCTCTGCCATTGTTTGTTTGTTTGTTTGTAAAGCCAATTGTCTGCCAGAAGAAAAATTAAAAGCGAGCCCTCGCGCATGAACTAACATTGCCTGTCTTGCTTTCTTGTTTTTTAATATTTTGCTGCAGTAATGCAGTGGTTGCAGGCAAACGTTGCAATCACATCCCCTGTGCAGAGAAAAAAATATTAAAAAGGAACTACTACAAATGCTACTGTCTGGAAAAGAGATTGCTCGTCGTTCGCGGATGAATACGCTGCAACTAACGCTAGTAACATCGCAGTTTTATAAAACATAATATGTAGTTTCCTGATTCAAGTTGAAGAGATCGGTTGAGTAAAACGTTCCTGTATTCTGTAACCAATGAATTCGTCCGTATACTCTTAGCGGTGTCTTATAATACAACCAACGACGTTGTGAATAAGTTGTATAAGTTCAACCTTCTGTGCGGGACCATCAGGCGAACTCTTAAGTCAGCAAGTAAAGAAACACGCCTAAAATTCTACAAGGTAATGGCCCTTCCCACACTTCTTTATGGGTCTGAGAATTGGTCTTTAACGAAAGGCCAGGCCAGTCGTATCCAGGCGGCTGAAATGAGATTTCTCAGGCACGTGTCAGGGTATACTCTTTATGATCATAGAAGAAACACGGCAGAAACTGAATATTATGAGTATACACGACAGGATTGCCCAATTTCGGCTGAATTGGTGGGAACATCTTTGCCGAATGGATGACTGCCGTATCCACAAACAACTATAGAACTATAAGCCGAAGGGACGGAAAGGTGTGGGACGTCCTAGGAAGCGCTGGAGTGACCAGCTCTAGACTTTGCCTTTTTGAGACCAGAACAAACTATCCTTGGTTTAATCCGTGCAGATGATGATGATGATGATGATGATGATGATGATGACTCTTAGCGGTGTAATTCTGAAGAGGTTTCTAAGGTATTCAGCACTGTCAAATTTTTTGGATGGGGCTTGTCAGACCATTCCATCTCATAAAACGATTGGTTGCTCACCAGATTTTGATCTGATTCACGTTATTCCAGGCCAATACAGTGGTCTTGCTAAGATTACGAGTGATTGTAACTTAACACATTGAGATTTCAGTTTCGGTAGTCTGTTTAATCTCTGAAGTCCGTTAATTAAAAGTGATTTAAAACATTAGAGTATGTTCCGATAAAAGGTATTCATTTCACTGTCCGTACGCATTAATAAGTATTTTATCATGTATTATTATCGTAAAAGCATATCAGTGTCGTATTTGTAAAAAAGATGCTTGTAGAAATAAGGAGTCATAACTGTGCTCAGTCTTCAACGTGGAGGCCCAATGGCTCTCTGTAGGGTGTTTTTTGTATGATTCGCAAGTGTGTCTCTGTAATAGGATTTGGTGACACCGTGTTGGTTCTTCTGATACTGAACGTTTCACAGTGTTCTTGGTTTTCGCGTTATGAGCGTGAAACAAAAGTACTGTCAAAACGGACGACATAGTATCCACAGAGTAGTGCTGAAATATTACACGGAAAATTGTACAAGAGCCGTGTTCGGTTAACTGGTCCATAACGAAGTCTGGAGAACGGGCTGACATAGCCCTACAGCAGATGCTATCAAGGTGAGAAATGTAGATGTCTTGGAGACACTCTTGGAGGAGTGTAAAGAACATTAGCAGACAGATAGGCCGTGGATTGGAATCTACAAGAGAAAAGAAAACCGCCAGAATCAGAATCACATATGAGAGCGAAATACAGAGAAAATGCAAGTCTTGGGGAGAGGTGAACATTAGTTGTTCTGAATCGTATTGATCGGAGGTCTTTTGATGCAATCCCGCGTCCTCCGAGAGAATAGAAGAAAATAAGTAAAGAAAGTTTATGGCGAATGTAGTTGAATTTCCACAAGATTTCGTAAAGTCCGTAAAAAGAATGTAGTAGCAAAGGAGTGGTTAAACTACTGTATCATTATGGTGTGGTAAACTGTTGTTATGTATTACAGACAATTCCCGAATTATCCAGCTTGTGACTTTAACGCGATGCTGTAATTGTTTTTGGTCACATAAAATTTTGTCCAACTGTTTTCTTTGTATCGAGCTTCCGAGTCTTCAGAAGTTTTTCAGAAAACGTTATTGTTGGTTATGGTGGGGTGACAGTACTGCTTTTTTTTTTTGAAACCCTCGAAGTCCGAGTAAGAACTGGATTATCGTTCTGAGCTGGAACTGACCCATGAATCTATTCCTTGAAGTTGATCCCGGTGATCAAAGCTACAGTTTTTACCTGGAGTAAGCATTTTGATACAGAACAAGTTCGTTTTTTTTACTAATTTTGTTGGCAACAATTTCTCGACGAAAGTAAACGTATTCTTTAATTGGATCGATAAAAACTAGAAGTTATGGACAAGCAGCATCTACAGTGAAAAGCGTTTGTTAGAAGATAAGGTTCCGGAGACGTTGTGTATTAATAAGTGTAGAGAAACGTTTGCTTTAATACTTCACGTTATCCATTCGGATGTTAGAACGGACATTATTATTATGGATTTTTTAGTTATTCATTATTTTGTACGCATTATTTTAGTTTCTTGTTGGTGCTAGAGTAGGCCCTATTAACATCCATTTTTAGGCTGACTGTTGTTTTTGTTTTATCCAAGATAACCTTTCCGATCATTAAGAAGAGGATAATCGGGAGTTCATTGTCAACCATATTTTCAACAAAAGGGTTACACGTCCGATGAATAAGGGGCCAGTGCCTACGCTGAATTAAGAAGATATTTACGTTCGTTACATGTTCCATAATCGTTTCAGGTGTCACATACTCGACTTTTATAGCTAGGGACAATCATAAGAAGACGAAGGTTTCCGCTGTTAGTGGGTCTAGTCATGGGCCCCGCGTAAACAGACTGCTAAGTTGTGTATTCTCTGTCTAAATACCATTCTACGATATTTTTCTGTAGCTAAACTTTACATTGGTAATGCCTTTCGATTGGGTTTTTCTGTGAAACATTTGGGCTTATTGTAGTAGTGACCTATACGTTTTACAAAATTACAAAACCGTTACTCACGTTACAAATAAAAAAAACTGTATTTTATAAAACAGAATTTATTAAAACATGAGGCAATCAAAACACGGTTAATGCGTGGAGACTCCACGCTTTCTACCCGTTTATTAATGTTATTAAAATTATTGTTGTTTTTCATGTTGCTGTTACTATTATTGTTATTAACAGTACAGATACTAGGTTTTCTCTTCGTGTCACACACACACACACACACACACACACACACACACACACACACACACACACACACACACACACACACACACACACACACACACACACACACACACACACACACACACACACACACACACACACACACACACACACACACACACACACACACACAACGCTTAAAGCCACCGATATTTGTAGAAACAAATTTAACGAAAAACGTTGTAGAGAAATACAATATTACAGATGGACAATGCTCACAGTTGTACATCAATACTAAATAACACATGCGCGCCTGGTAATACTCCGCGGATTCCGTGATAACCATATTTAATGAACTCTGCTGTTGCAGCGTGTACAAGGGCGAAACAATTGTCTTGTTTGTCCAGCGGTTTAATAGCTCTAGTTATGTTTTGTTTCGTCATGCAAACCGGCTGTCTTTCCATTTTACGTAGAACGTCCGTCCGTCATCTGTCAACCAGGGTGTTTTTTGGTTTCAATAACGTCATAGCGCAAATTATGGTTCCAATTTACGTGTTTTGTTAAGAAAGTGTGCAATTTTTGCAGATCAGTTGTTTGTTATTGTTTGAATAAACACCGCGCTGGCAACCAGTAGCCTAATCCCTGCCATTGGCAACAACTGTAAATTCTTCAGTTTTCGAAGCTCTCCTACCAAAATCACAAACACAAAACTACGCAGTGCAACATAAATAAACGTGGTATTTTTTTTAATGACGGTTTTACTTCTTTTATTACAAATTTAAATTAATGTATTTTCGAATATTTACGTGTTAACTATTGCAAACACCCACAGGAATGTTGCACCCATAACAGTAGCCACAACAATGAAATAACTACACTCTTCCGCTTTTACGATCGTTCGAATGGTCATTTGGTGTATTGATCGGAGAGACACTGTTTATGTTTTCCTTGTGAAGCCTTCAAATGTTTTCTTTAAAAGATATGTGAGAATCCCATTGTCGAACGAAAGTGACGCGTTATAGTTTTAAGCTAAAAATTTAAAGGCCGTAAATAAACTAATCAAGTGCTTGCACCAGTAGAAAATGATAATACATGGATTATAAATCTGATTGACATTGTTACTTAAAAGAGGATTTAAATATACGCCATCAGTTGACAAACTTTTCTGGAACTTTATAATTTTTGTGGCGAATCAACAGAATTTTCACGAAATGTGGCGTTATCACATTTGATAATAACTATATGCTACCCAACACCAAACACTAAACGACTGTTTTTTTTTACCGCTTCGTATCAGAGCTTTCCGCTTATTCGCAGATGGGGAATCTTGTGATGTACTTTCGGAATTTGTGTTTTCATTATTACCAGACAACTAGTGGTTTGGGTCATTAATTTCTAAACTGGCGCCCTTACCGTCTCTGCCTAAGCGAAACTAAACTGTTTCGTTAATCTTGTCGACCCGCATCGCTTCGCAGTCATAATATAATCACGTTTCCATGGTGTTTAACATTAGACTTCAGAAATAACACACTGTGTAGTACGAATTGTCCGTACAGTTAATCGAAAACAGTACGTTTTCATACGCCGGTGATACTCTTTATTTCCTCGCGCTGATATAAACTAAGTATACAGGATTAAATACACGGTTCACGCCGCCAATGTCTGTCATCCCCCACCGCCACCACGAATAAGCAGAAGAAAAACTACCGACCGTTGCTAAAGGGGTGGTTTTATTTATGTTCGAAGTGTGCCGCCTGACTCATAATTTTTCCAACTATGTGACTTGCTTGCTTAATCTATTGGAGAACAGAACTCCTCCACTGCAAACAGTACAGAAGCTTACATAGTTTCGTAAAAAAATACTCCCGAATTTATCTGTGTGTGGCGCGTGTGTGTGTGCAGGATTGTACACTTAAAGCTGAATTGTTTAATTGTTTTTTTTTTTTAATGTTTATGTTACATATTTATATATTTGTACAAGTTTATGTTTTATCTTATTACATACTTGTGCATAAATTCGGACCTGTTTTCTGCGTATTACAGACAGACGCTTTTTAAAGTAAACTACACGCGCGCGCCACGCGCTCACTACCCCCTCTGTCTGTCTGTTAATCTGTCTCTGTATCTCGCTCTCCCTCACACTCTGTCCCTTTCTCTCACGTCCCTTCCCAACAAGATTCTTCATGTCTGTCGTGTTAGAGGGTTAAATTGGCTCTCTTTACTCACCGTAGTTGTCTACTTTTTTCTTGGAACTATTAATTACTCTGCTCAATTCGGCATACTTCGCTTTCATGCTGAAAAAATTCGAATATTGGTATTAGAGAAGTAGGTCGTAAACATAACTTTACGTGTGTAAAATGTTCTCAGATACTCATATACCCAAAATCTCTGTATCTTGTAACAGTATCTCTTTCGTTACATGTTTTATAATTATATGCTGAGTGTGCTCGTTTATTTTATAGTCTCTACATGTCTGTTTGTTGCGCTGTACTGCTTATAATAATGTGTTCTTCCTATGGTGAAGGTTGGCAACCGTTTTGGCTACTCGGACCTACGATCCAGATGTTAAGAGCAGTAGAACTTAGTAGTAGAACTACTAAGAGTTAGTAGCATTCTCGCTTGCGTCTCGTCAACGAATTTCTAACGTCCTAATAATCTTCTGCTTCCGATTTTATCTGACGTATGTAAAACTTTTTACTCTGTTCCTCGCAACACGTGCCCAGAGTACACCATCTTACTTCTCGGAATACTGAAAATCAGTTTCTTTTCTTTGACCTAACGCTTCACTATTCTACATTCACTGTTCACGACTTCGATATACCCGAAATCCAAAAGTCTTAGTTGTAGTGGGCTAAAAAAGTACGATGGAAAGACATAACAACGCACTATACGATTCATCAAACTCAACACTCAGATTGTTATCAGCGTAACTTGTAATGAGTGTTAAAGATTTGGTTGTCGTAGGAGTTAGTAAAAATAGAATATGCTACCAAGTGAGTGCTGGTTAATTACGTCTCACAAGTGCAAGCTGTCGGTGATCCATCGCTTGAGATTGGCCATACAATTTATTATTGGGGACATAATTGAAGCTAATGCAGAGTTTCACTAATTCATTTCAATAACAACTTCATCGTCCTCATTATACCTCTCTCTTAGCCTATAAGCGACCGTAGTCGTACAGTCATGTTTAAATGAAACAAAACCTTCATTACCTTTTACCTTTGAGAGATTTAGGTGCGTGAATAACGAAAGTTACATTAAATGAGCTCTGTGTTAAGAAAAGACCGCAGTATATATGCCTTGGCTGAATGTGATTAGGTGATGAGACTTCACGAGGGGGTGCAAATGGTTGCTGTGAATCATTTTATTAACACGAAGGCACTTGGCACGACAGCTTGTCTTGTACAGCTGACCCATTACGTCGAACTCTAAACGATTTAGTGTGTGCTATAAGCAAGGACAGAGTGGATTCTTATCGTATAATTCGTTTAATAGGTGTTTCATGTGCTGAGGAGACAAAACATTGTGAGACTAGATATTCTTTCTCGTCTATGACAAATTCTTGACAGTGCTACAAGAAAATACTAAAAGATATTAAAAATGTTTAAGATACGTTATATGATACTTTAGAGCGATAAGATGTAATATAGTTTTATATTTATTATAATTTATATTAGGACCTATAATATAATATAATTATCTATTTTATACGTGAGCAATGTAATTAAATATTATTAAAGTTTTACTTAACGTTCTCACATTTATAAACTAAATTACTTCGTTATTTGTATTCTGAAGTATCTATGTCGCGCTGTCCGGCGCTGGTCGTGGCCTTTGCCGCCCGCTTGGTTGGGAACGTTGACGTGTAGTCGGAGAAAACATACTGAATTTAGTTTGGTTATAGACCTACCGGCTGAAGCTACAGCTTCGTGGATTCCGCTTCTTGTACCCAGAAGTGTAGTGCCTTGTTTTTGCGTCAGTAGTTTTCGGAAGTCGGCACATATTTGCATAGGTATACCTGAGCTCTTGCCCAGTGCAACAGTTATTTTTTCGACAGTTAAATTTTTCTTTCAGTTGTCTAATCTACATATATAAAACTCAAAGTCTGAGGATTTGTTTCTTTGAATTGAATACAAATCCACACCGTCACACCGATTGCCACCAAAACTTGGACAGGTAACCTTTGCCACAACGCGAAAACACTGTCTAACTTGGAATTTGATATTCTGCCCCGTTCGCACGATTCAGGCCCTTTCAATTATGCCCTTTTGTTGACGCGTATAAAGATGTCAAAAACACCATGGAGACCAAAATTAATTACCATAGTAACAAGTAAATAAACATATGCTATTTAGCGGCATCGGAACATTCGGAACTGTACCTTTATCCGTTCCTGCAGTACATTTTCGATGTTTTTATTATGCAATTGTATCGACATATTACGATCTGGAAAAGAAGAAGAGTATATTTGTAAATTGTCCTATTTCTTAATGCAAAGCGGAAATACGTGTTGTTTTCATTTGTGAGGGTTTTTTTTATTAGTTTACTGCTGAAATAAACAAAAGCCATGGCTGAGGAAAACATAACGTTTAATCTGTATATACAATGCTTGTAACAAAGTCACACTTAAAATAAAGAACCTAACGTTTTTGAGTTAACGGGTACTTGTATGCTATAAATTACAATTTAGTTGAATTACAATTTAGTTTAGTTAAATTGACACTAAATTGAATTGAGTTTAGTTAAATTACAATTTGGTTGAACCTATGTAATTAGTCCTGTCTCGGTCCAGAGTCCAAAAGCGCAATATAAGAATTGACAGAAAAGCAGTTAATAATTGTTTTATTGAAGTAACTTCTTTACGTCCCGATCTTATTCCCTTTTCAGCGAACTGTATCTCCAACGTACGCTTAACAAGCACAAAATTTAAATTGATTCGACTAAAAAAATCCACTAATTGAACAACCAAGTCCAGCTTCAGACACTATACAACACGCTTATACGCAGACTATGTAGAAAAATGTGTGGACCAGTGCAAAATAACGACGGCTCAAGGAGAATATGAAGTAATCATGAAATAAATAAGCTAATCCACGGAACTGATACAGTAAAGTTTATAAAGAGTAGTAGGATAGCCTGGCTGGGACACACAATGATGATGGAGCAATTCCAGAAAAATTGTAGTGGTAGACATGTAGATAGGTAATCAAGAGGAAGGCCAAGAAAGATATGGATCGAGGACGTTGAGGAATATTGTGATAAGAAGATGGAGGAGACTATGTAAGGAGAGGCTTGAATGGAGAAAAATTATGGGAGAAACTAAAACCCATATTGGGTTGTAACGCCAATACAAGAAGAAGAAGAATGTGTAGCAGACACAGAAGAACAACGTAAGTGTCCAATGGAAATGTTATTAATGTAGCTAAGAGTCTCTAAGTAAAAAAGTCGGAAACAAAGTCCCTCGTATTCAGTAGTGCGTTACCTAGCTACGTTAATCTATTACGTGCCTGTAGGCGCGGAAATAAATAGCAATATAGATCATTACAGGTTAATCAAAATTAGAAATGTGAATTGTTCTTATTACGACAACAGGAGTCACAAATATACTTCAAATGTTCTGTATTCTAATTCTGTCGACTTCCATTCGGCTAAGAACGTTGAACTGTTATGTTTGGTCGCTTCTGTTTGGTTGCGTGGATACCATACGTGGGCTCCATGAAAAGAAAAAAAAATATCAAAGCTTCAAGGCGCTCTAAATATATCTAGGAATGCTTAAAAATAAGTGGTCCGATGCTAAAAAAATAAAATCGACGATAGCGAATCGAAAAGACAAAACACTCAGACACAAGTTACACAATGCCTAAAAGCACATCTTATTTAGGATCCATAACGAGACAAGGCCCTCACGCTACCAAAATATTTTTCAGATCAATAAGCAGGAGACGGATTGGGAAGCTAAACGTAATAATGGGGGGTAGGGGGAACAGTACGGATTTCGAAGTGAGGTGGCATCAAGGAATGCCATTGGATTGCTGAGAGTTAATGAAGAGAGAAATGTCGAGAAGAATGTAAAGTGTTTGCAGTATTTGTTGATATGGGGACGACATTTGATACGTTAAGGTGCGACAGTATTATGAGCGAATTGCGGAAATATGGAACAGATTAAAGGGAGGGGATGCTGTTATCTTGCACCTCTAGAGGGAAAGGGTAATAATAGAGTGGGAGTTGAGTGACAAAATTGGTCTAGGACGGGGATTGAGACAGGGGCGATGTTTGTCACGTACTCTAATTAACCCGCACTGGAGGAAATGATGAGGGAATACTTTGATGGCAGTAGAGAGTGAATACATGTAGGACGACAATGGAGTGACGTTAAGATTTGCTGGTGATACGTTTTTTTAGCGGGTAGTAAAGAGGAATGGTGAGAGGTTCGAAGATGTTGAAGGGAAATGTGAAGAATACAAAATGAGAAATGAGAAGAAGATGGAAAGTGTGACAATAGATGGCTACGAAGACAAGCTAAATATTACATTGAACGGTGAGGAGGTGTGTTCAAGCATCTCGAAAGTGTGTGATTAACGTATGCGTTACACGGACGAATCGGATGTTGCTCCGAGGACAATTGAGTAAGGAGTTAAGGAAAAGGCTAGCAAAATAATTTGAATAGAGTATAGCGATGTGCGGCGCCGAACGTGGACACTGAGGAAGCAGAATGCAAGAAGATTGGTGGCACTGAGGAAGTGGATATGGGCATGAATAGAGGTGAAGTGGTAGGATAAAGTAAGGAATGACGAAGTGACGCAATAGATTGGTGTGGAAAGACATATGCTCAAGAGTATAATAAGAAGGAAGTTTAAGTGGCTCGGGCTCTGGATGTGAAGTCAGTTGGTGCAGAACCGGGAGCATAATGAACTGTCACATGAGTATCTGTCAGGGAATGGTAGGACACGATTGAATGAGGCTAGAGATCTGTAATGAACTGAAGATAATATTGTTGAAGGTGAAGTTGGTAGACGAAGAATTGTAGGTGGTAAGGAAGAGTCGTGCACGAGGAACTTCAACGACAGGTACAGTGACGGTGAAAAATTTGTAATAAATAGTACTGTACATGACAAACAGCACTCTGCCGTAGTAAATCACGGTCCTCAGGTGGAAGAAATAACGCGCGTTTTGTTTCCCGTATCTTTCATAAAAAGTGCTTGAAATATATTTCAATAGATGAAAGTTTTCGACAGTAAAGGTGTCAAATAACTCTTTTGAGACCCTTAGTCAAAAACGATATGTATACAGGGTGATTCAGAATTGCACGGCAATCAACAATCAGGTCAAAAACCATAAGAAACCACCAAATTTACCCTTCACTTTACACCCCAAGAATTTCAGTATGGCGTCATTGTACCGTGGGAGCAGAAATCAGGGCGAACTAGTTCGCGAACCGTAACTCGCTAACGAACCGTTTTCGGACCTATATTTATATGGACTATTTTTCTTATTTTTAGCTATAGAATCAGCATCCGAGAGATTGGCGTGCAATTTTGAATAACGCTATATAAGTTATTCCTTAGGCTTTCACGGCCGGTGTCACTTGAATTGTGAAAGATATCCGGGCTGTTTGGCCGTGGTCCATGGTTAAAAACAAAACCAAACGTTTCGGCAGCTCCACTGGCTGGCATCATCAGTGGAATAAAATTTCTGCACTTTGGGTGTCTACGTGCAGGCCCACAGTACTGTGGTATAGACTAACGACCAGTGGAGCTGCCGAAACGTTTGGTTTTGTTTTTAACCATGGACCACGGCCAAACAGCCCGGATATCTTTCACAATTCAAACGCTATATAAGGTTTATTTGTGTTTTTTGTATCCTAGAATCAGTTGTCTGCTGACATAAAAAAATAAAACAATTTTTCTTAAACATTTGAAATCTTAGCTATTAAATAAAAAAGTCAGATGAATACCTTTATCATACTGCGTATCTTTAAATTTAACACACAATATGCTATCATTAACAGAAGGAAATTTAATTTAATTTAAATTTCGTATCTAGGTTTAGTGGCGATGTGAAAGTGTTCATGATTTGTTTATTACTGAAAATTTTCAAAACTGCTAAATATTAATGTTAATCATTTTACATTGGTATTTATATATTCATGCAAATTAAATAAATAAATTTTGTAAATATAATCTTTGATGTAAATTAAGATTAAAAATGATTAATTTTGAATAATATTAAGGATCTACCTTTTTTAATAAACTTAGCTATTTGCTATAGTCCGTGTAAGGTGCAAAGTACGTGACAAAACTTGTTGCTGATAAGAGTGAACTGGTCCTATGGAAGATTGCTATAAGTTGAATGAAAACCATATCAGTCACCTTAATAAACCTAAACTACTCGCTGCTCACAGCTTGTGGTGTACAGACAGGTAGTTCCCAGTGCTGTGAATGTAATGACTATTGTAAACTTTAATAATGGGAATAAAGATGCTATTATTATTATTATTATTTCGATATCGCAAAGACAATAAAGTCAGCTAAAAGGAGGCCTTTGATAGAATAATGTGTTCTTAAGACATGAAACGTGCATTGTCCCGACACTGTCTCTGTGCACCAATCAGATTGTCCCGTTAGTAAAACGAACGTTATGGTGTTTAGTACACGTGGACCGACGTGACCACAATTATTATTAGTGTTCATCAATCGCGCTTTATCGGCTTCAATGAAGCCGTGTCGTCGCCATTCTGCTATCGGTGTAGCCGTTTTTTTTTTTTTAAAGCGATGCGCGTAAACATGTTGACAACGAAACTAATTGGTGGAGATAAAAAATTAATTACGACTGACAACAGTTGCCTTGGTTACCGACATTAACGGTTAAATAACGTATTAATAACATTTAATAATACGTACTATAAAGTACTATAATGCATACTATAAATAAATACCATACCATAACATTTAAAAATAAAGAATAATGCGTTTCATAGGGAAGCGGTTTCATGAATATATTCGCTATAATGGATTACCTTCCCAAGGTATTCGCGGAATACGAACTTATTCGAAAATCTGATTATTACCCTCTGACTCGCAACGCTGAGCCTGCCAAACGGAAGGTTACTGTGCGGTCGGTACCGCATATTTGCAACACGTGCTGTACAGCCTTATATAAACTGAACATATCTTTCCGGACGTTGTTTTGTGTCGTCATTCTTCAAACAGAAATATCTTAGCTTATCATTGTTGAAGGGTGTTATTTAAATACATGATAAGCCAAGGGCATCAGACCGATAAATCTTTGTGGTCACGTTTAGACACGACCAAACACAACGCTTACTTTGTTGTCTGCCAGTGTGCAGCCGACGTAACAATACGGAACACTGTGATAGTTGAGTAGCCACTAATGTGCAGTAACAGGTTTGTTTATTGCCGTGATTCCTGGACCCTTGCAATAGGGCGACATCGTAAACAGGCTCTCCATTGAAATGTAATCTGAACTCCAGAATAAAAGTGCATAGTGACGATACATTTGCATTAATCTCTTTGCTAACAATTGTTATTGATTAAAAACTTTCTTTAACATAAAAACAGTTTTTTATTCTACACTTTACAGTGCCCATCTTTCAAAAGGACTCACATCTCCAAATTAGAAAAGCATCCAAACCACCTGGCAGTTAATTTGTTAGATAACAATGAAGATATTTATAGACTGAAAAGGCACAAACTGTTAGACTTACCATTCAAGTTTAACTAATAATGTATTCTCTGTAATATCTGTATTGTGATGTCTGTGATATCTGTTCTGTTCTGTATGTTTTGTATTCTTGTCAACATTAAGTGTTAATGTCAACCAGTATATGTGCCTTATGGGCCCATTGTGTAAGATTTGAACTTATTGTATCATGCCAGCAGAAAGTGGAAGTGATTTTTATTCATTTGTTTACATGTTTTTGTAATTTAGTTTTGTAACTTGTGTATCTCTTTAATCTATTAACAAAAACAAGAAGAGCTGTCAATGGTCAGCTCTTCATAATCCTGTATGTGTGTTGTCAGCCAATTTGTTCAATGTTCGCTTAGTCGAACAGATTACAAATCTCCAATAAATTGAAGAAAAAATCTTTCAAAAACCTATTCTCTCTTCTCTTGATCGACCAGTGTCTGGATTAGTGTCAAGAATTATTTATTAATATAATTGATAGAAAATAATAAAATTTACTGAATAACGACTTTTAACCTCTTATCATATTCATTTTAAACGTTATTTCTGTGAGCGAAATCACTAGAGAGTCGAGACGGTAAATAAGTAGGTGTTATGATAAAAGTTTTCGTGCATAATGACCGTTCTTCCCTCTCCCTTTAGCCTATATTCCGTCCATCTGGTACGTGTTAAGAATGAAAAATATCCGCACCTAAAGGGCGAAGTGTTATTTTGCTATTGTAAAATGAAAGTCACCCTCCGCCTCTATAAATTCGATTCCGAGCCTTCCATGCGTAACCTCCGCTGCGTACGACACCGAGTGAAGGTCATGGGTTCGACGACACTGTTGACAATACGTTTCACTGCCAGGTGAAAGGACTCTTGATTATCCGCTCGAAATTTTTAAAAATTATTTTCCTCCATTATTGTATTGTGCTATACTGTCGTACGTGTACATTGTAATGAAGAAAAATTCGTTACTTTTTTCACGTTTATCAGTGTTGTTGAAGTAATGAAGCAACTGTATTACGTAAAACTTGAACGAACACTAAAAAGATTTAATTTGATAATTAAACAAAAAACTAATTTTGTTTAAGAATGCTGTGATATATATTAAAAATTTGTCAAATGCAGGCTAAATATTTTGAACAAAATCAGTCCTTAACAATTAGGCCTACACCATCTGTATTTTTGACGAACAAAGTTTGGTACCGTAGTCGGTAAAATAATGCATATTATCGTCGTTATAATCTTCTTCCTCCTCTTCACCCTATTCTTCTAATCCTCTTCCTCCTAATTCTCCTTCTTCTTCTTCCCCCTCTCCTCTTCATCCTCTTGATTTAGGAGATATTCGTATTTGAACCGTCTTTACTATTTTGTACACGACCTACACTTCATCATGGTTCTCCGATTATTCTTCTGCATTTTGGACGATTGATTCGGGCGTTTTCAAGTAATCTGCCTCCATATATGTGACACGTTTCTTTATCCACTTCGCGGTGTCTGTTATTCTGTACGTGTCCTGAATGTTCGCGTTATTTTCTCTGTCTCGTCGTGTTTTGCCTAATATTTCCTTCTCTGCGTTCTAGCTTCAGCGTGTGCGTTTGTCCGTCGGTTCGGAAAGTCGCCGTGCACTTGACGTAACGGAATAATAATTGTAGCGTAGACCGGGGCACATGGCACTATTTTTCTATTTTATTTTTTATTTTTCTAATGTCAATTATTTTTAAGTTATATTTATGCGAGTATAACAACTTGACCATACTGTATTATATTCCAAAGTTAATTTTTAGTTTAATTGTATTGTACTTAAACAAAAATCCTTTTAACTAACTTTATGTCAGCTGTGTAAAAGTGCCCCTTGGCTGGGGTAAGTTTACACAATGCCCGGGGCACATTCACACGTGCCTGCAGAGCCAGTAAGAAAATATAAATAAACATATTTATGATTAAAAATTATATTTATTACTTACAAAGAGCAACAGATCAAATGAACATAGATAATTATATTTAGTTATAATGAAAATGAATACATTAATTACACAAATCATCATCATTGTCACTATCACAATTAACACACAGGAAGTATATGGAATCTCCTTCAATGCAGTCATCATGATCCCACCTCTTACATTTCGTGCATCATATTCACTCCCCACCCGGTTTGGAATTATTGTAGGGCCCTAAGCAATAAATGCACAAATATTCCACGTCATCTCCATCAGAGTCACTAACGCAGGACATGGAAACCGCAGTAGATTCTGGTTTGCCTTTGGGATTTTTCTTTCTTTGATTTTGTTTATTGGTTGTATCACAAGTAAACAGTTTTTTAGGTCTTGGTATCTTCCTTTGTTTCTCATTAACTTTATTGACAATCTTTTTTCTTCTTTTCATATCCTGCTCTTTTTGTAAAGCCATCTTTATTGGTGTAGTCTATCAGTTAAAATAGCAAACTTCCTCTTTTTCCTTCGTTTATTACTTTCTTTTCTGAGACCTGCTTTCTGAAATGGTCTCACTTCCGCAGGGCTTGGATAAAAAGGCTGCTTAGAAGTAGCCTACTTGGCGTAGCAGTAGACGGAGACAGCTCAAATTGATTAGAGGTAGATGGAACAGGATGACCTTTAGTAAGTGCTACTGGCGTGCCAGAGGGAGAATGGTTCTCTGTAACTGGCGCAGAAGATGCAGGCCTGTCTGTTACGTAAGACGGCATGAAACCGGAATCGGTAAGTACTTCTGGGTTAAAAGGATAGTCACCTATAGCTCTAAACGCAGCCATAATATTGACAGGTGTTATAGCTAACGGAATACTAACAGACAGAATTCCCGGTATATCTTGGATAGTCATGGGATGTTTGTGAGTGGCCATCCATCCATGGATTGCAAGCAGTGTTAATTTGCTTTTTTAAAGAGCCATACACGCTCGTATCTAGTGGTTGAAGTTTATGGCTGCAGTGGAGTGCAAATGACAGAACAGTCACACCATTTTCTTTAAAATAATCTAGGACTACTACAGACAGGTGGGAATCGTGATTATCGAGAAGTAAAAGACAAGGTTTTGTAGGACAACATCGTACATGAGAAACAAAGTGTTTTGCATAATTGTAAAATTTATTTTCAGTCATCCAACCTGAAGGGTTAGAGACACTACCGCAACCGACTGGACCATCACGAATGAAGTGTTCTTGAAATTTGACTCTTGGAAAGACAATAAATGGTGGAATCTATTTCCTGCAGCATTTACAGTAACAGCAGCTGTCACCAGCTTTTCACTTTCTGTAGAAGTAATTTTTCCAATCAGTCGAGCACCCCGGCGTGCCACAATTTTATCTGGTTTGCTAACTGTGGTTATACCAGTTTCCATATATCAGAATCGTCTACGTTCAGTCTTATTAAAACTACTGATAAATTGTTGAAAAACGCATCAACATTCGTCCGATTAAAACTGGTTGCTCTAGCCATACTCGTTGCTTGTGGAGATCTTAAGAACCGCCCATTATTTCTTTTCAAAAATGAGGTGAACCAATCCGTACCTGCTGTTTCACGCTCGGCCCAAGAAGGTGGCATTCTGCGATTGCACGCAACAGCATACGTATACGCGAATCGCCCAACTTCCCTTGGTTTAAGGCCATAGTAAATGTAAGATGCCTTCATCAAATATTCCACCAGCAGTTTCTCTTGATCAGGTTCAAATACCTGCACGTAAGAAATCGTAGGAATTAGATTTACATTTTATCCTACGAAGGGAATTACGATCTACAGTCCTATCATTCAAATGCTATCATTTGTTGAAAACTGCTAGCAAGTTCTGCTCAAGGAGCTTACAAATGCTTCTACGAAAACAATTTAATAAATTTCAGAATAACTGTAAGTTACGTAATTTTAGGTTGCTCAAAAGCTTATTTAATTAAAAAAATAAAGGTATCTGAACGTAGAAAGATATACATTTAACAATATAAGGTTATGGCGATGGGAGGGGCACGTTTACACACTGTGTGTAAACGTGCCCCGAACGCTTTGTATAAAAGTACCCCGTCGCCATGTTTTTCTTTTGTCTCAACCTAGCAGAGTAGTTACAAAGATTCAACTAAACAGTTTCATACAAAGAGGAGAGAACCTTCTTTAAGAAAAGACGTGACTAAATAATAAGATCTTAATGTAATATTGAAGACAATAAACGTGTGTAAAAATTTACTCACCTTTTGAAAAATCAGCAAATCTGTTGTCACAACGAAAGCACTCTACCTTACACAATGGCGTCAACTTGACTGTCTATGGTGAACGTTCTCTGTTCTCTCACTTGGTGTACGACTGGTGGCGCGCTCCAGCCTAACGTTCGTGAACCATAAAGAGTGTGTAAACGTGCCCCTGTACCAAACGTGCCCCGGTTAACTCTACAAATTAATGTATGTTTAAATAAAATTTTTATTTATTTGTTTGTCTAACTGCTTTATGTCTGTACCAACGCCTATTTCGTGCTGCTGTCAACTTGCTCATTGAGTTCGATGGGCTTAGTAACATAGAGTGCGAAATACCCAGTATCTTCTGTTCGTTTAGTTTAGACGATCTTCCACTTCGTTCGACGTCTTCTGCGGAACCTGTTCACGGAATTTCTCGATAAGACTGTGAACTGCATTGTGGAAACTTTTTAGAAAACTTATACTTCACTTTGTCAGTGTAATTATCACCTTCACGAAACACGTGTTCAATAAGAAAAATTCGTTCCTCTGTCGAAAGAAATATGACGTTTCTGAAAAACAATTTCACGTACAACAACGATAATTCCAGGTACGGTTAGCCCTAGATGCAGCAACAGCAACTCTACAAGAATTACATCTAACGTCTTAGATGCGGAACCTGTTCACGGAATTTCTCGATAAGACTGTGAACTGCATTGTGGAAACTTTTTAGAAAATTTATACTTCACTTTGTCAGTGTAATTATCACCTTCACGAAACACGTGTTCAATAAGAAAAATTCGTTCCTCTGTCGAAAGAAATATGACGTTTCTGAAAAACAATTTCACGTACAACAACGATAATTCCAGGTACGGTTAGCCCTAGATGCAGCAACAGCAACTCTACAAGAATTACATCTAACGTCTCTACCCGCACAAAACGCGGACAGTGTTACCATCTCAAACAGGGCTGCCAACTCATCAAACGTAGTGCACAGTGACTGTACTGTAGTTGTTGCGGTATCTCAGTGACGCACGTAGCCAGCAAGACACGACAGCCACTTAAGGAGGCCTACCGTGAGCACAGGGACACGTCTGCTTAGGAAACACACCAAAATGGGCCAAGGCCTTATCTGGAAAACAAGAAAAAGATTTAACTCCAGCCCTAAGAAACCTGTGACCTATAAACTCAACAACCTATCGTCGGTAGGGATTGAAGGTTAACAAAGGCTGCAACAGGTGCCGGCGAAAACCGTGTCCCAGTAAGTTGGTAATGGACGCCACTGCTGCATTATTGGTCATTTACAGTACACATCTCTTGGAAACAAAAACTGAGTTAGCTTGATTAATTGTAATCACTGGGGCCATAGCGTGCCTCAAACGTTTGGCCGGGTTTTGTGACTCATAATATAAAAGCGATAGGAAAACCGAAAACTGGACAATACGTTTTATTATGGTATGCTGAATCGCTCGTGTCGACTATTCCTGACTAGTGTAATAATTTATTTGGAAACTCGTGCGTTTGAATGCAGCGGCCTTCTGTATTAATGAAATTACTGTCCAGTAGTTTCCAGTATCTATTCAATTCGAAGTAATTCGATTTAAGTGTGTCGTGTGTGTGTGTGTGTGTGTGTATTTCGATATGTCACTGTATACCTACTTGACTATACTGCATGTGTGCATTGTATGTGCAAGCGCTGGCTGGACGCGTACGTCAGTGTCGGCGACGCCAGGAAACTGACAACGTGTGCGAATAATGTAGTTCAAAGTCTTGGGCAGAATACAGTGTGAAACGGCGGCATCATATTCCCTTTGATACACATCTGTATGACTGTTTACCTGGCTCTCCGTTTACATCGAACACTACGCCTCCGCCTAATTCTGGGGTTCTGTAGACTGGTGGGATTTCGGTATTTGTTGTTTTGAATACTTTGGGTGAGTATGTGTCTCTCTAGATATTCTTATCACCCTTTGGTTTTTCAGTTTCCTGCCTCAACATCTAATGTTAATTATCTTTGACTTATCCACACCATCAAGCGTCATATACACCACATTATAGTTGTAAAGTTTCAACATTAATAAAAAATAGTAAGCTCTGTCAGCTGGAGAATTCGCTCAGACTTTTTACAATTTTTGCAAAATGTTTACGTCCATTTTTAGCTTGTGGTGCCCCTAAACATAAACATTTTCAAAGGAAACACTTTATTCGGATTTGGGTTACCATCATTTCTTTTGTTTTGATGTTCGGTATGATGTTATACATTTTTAATACAACATTTTGTGACCTAAAATTTTTAAGTTTCAAACCTAAACACTATATTCAGACTGTGGTTAAAATAGTTGGATACTTCACATGGAGTTTTGCAATAAAATTTGTTGCACGTTTGGTACACTGGTGCCCCAAAACTGAAATTTTCAGAACTGAACACTATGTTCAGATTGTGGTTAATATTCTGTTTAATTTGATACCCCTCATGGCCAAATTGCAATTTCTTCAAACCTTTGACGTCTCACATTTTTGCCTCCTGGCACGCTATTTTTGAAAAGATCATTGTCAAAAACAATAGGAGTCGGTAGGTTATATGTATGGATACGCGTGCCAAGTTTTACGAAAATCACTTGATGCGTTCAGAAGTAATCGTGAGACATCCCCCGAATAGACAGACAGACAAATGCCAAACAGTCGAGTTAAAACAGAGAACTAGTTTTGCTCGTTCACATAATTGTCCATAGCATTAATCGACATGTCAAATGTGAAAAGTGTCTCCGAAGTCTTAATCTCTAGTTTTTGTTTATTTATATTTTTTGTTTAGCTGATCGATAGAAATGAAATCGTCGTATAGCGTGCAAGGAATTCCAGAATCGAATACTTTTTAGTTGGTATTGTGTAAGAAAATTTGTTTGCCTATATTGTCTTGTATCAAATACGCCTTGTCACAGGACATACGAAATTACTAAACATTCGGTTTACGATTTAAGAACCCTATTTTAAAATAAATCTTAAAATTATTATTGATGTCATATATCTGTGTAGTGTGACCGAAGATTTTATAAGATCACTGGATTCTTAAATTAAAAAAAAAAAAAAGATGTCAGACGACTGCATATTTCAAGTGACGCAGCAGGGCAATAAGGGATCCGAGACAATTGAGTGCCTCTATATTGTGACACAGATGTCCAGACGTTGGACCTAAGACCTCTCGTGTGCGAGACAACTTAATAATAAATGCTGTCCGCAGAAGGGGGGATGTGTCCAAGGGTCGCGAACGAGGGTCAGCTGTTCTATTTTTTCTGCAGTTATTCAGTAACGTAGAAAATTTTAACCTATTTCAAACTGACTCCATCGGAAACCTCAACTATTGATGCAGTTTGCTTTCGTAATTTTGAATGAATGTACTGTTTTGTGGGCTTTATGGGAACTGTATTTTATGTGTAATGTATGTGTAGAAATAGGTAAAAATAAAAATACGTTGTGGATTGATTTAACACAGAAAGAATAGATGAAATATTCATTGGTATTAGTGAGCAGTATGCAGTTCAGTATAGTGTGATCTGATTGGAAACTTACAAAGCAAAGCAGGTTCAGTTATGTTGTACAGCTGCCGTTCATAATTTCAATAATTATTTACACTAAATGAAAGATAGTGGCACAACCTAATTCTTAATGTGTTCTTGGAGACATTAAAATATTTCATTCAGTTTTCAATCTCTGTGAGCGTTTGTACATAAAACGCCACTTGATAACACGAGATACGATTTTAGATACTACAGCAAATTGGACTCAAAGAATGTCGTGTTTCTTGTTCGTGGTGAGTGGAGGCGCGGCCAGCTAGGAATTTCCGTTTCTTACATTACACACATTCGCTCGAAGGTTATCCTTTGTCCGGCTGGGTTGAAATGATAGTCGGCCGGCCACTGACGAACGAGAGACGGTGTGATGGCTTGATGGATCACCGCAGGTGGCTTTTGACAACCGTGCGTTATCCGCGGTGTTAGTGTGTAGCCCCTAGAAGAAACGATACTGAAGCCAGTTGATTGGTGTGAAATATTGTAGGACTGTGACGGTGCACGTGGAACCGGCAGTCAATCAGATAATTGGACTGTCTGTACCCTGTTCATGCTAGAACATGTCTGTGGACTGGAAACATTTGTATTGTTACCTTATGAAAGCAGTAGCCTGTTGTAATCATTTCGCGTGTTGAATCCTTTTCCTATAACAAAAACGGAAAAGTGTCCGTCCTATGTTACAAGTACGGACATAAGCATGGATACATGTAGGTACAAGTAAAGTACATTAGGTATAGAGACACTTTCAGGCGTTTGAAGAGATTTAGGAGAGAAAATGTTTTTTTTTTTAAATTTCATGCCGCGGAAATAATTTTTTTAATTTTCTTGCCACAAGACGTTTGTGAAAAATGAAACTACCAACAAGAAATAGTTTTTCGCTCTTAAGATTTCACCAGTATTTTTGTTAAAACTACACACTAATTATCTCTGTTTCATTTACCTACGTGTGTAGCCGAGAATGTAGAATAATTCCCCACACTGTGAACAGGTAATGGGAAAGATTGTGTGTGTGTGTGTGTGTGTGTGTGTGTGTGTGTGTGTGTGTGTGTGTGTGTGTGTGTGTGTGTGTGTGTGTGTGTGTGTGTGTGTGTGTGTGTGTGTGTGTGTGAATTTCTTTAAATCAGGTGAACATGCGTGCATGCGTGTACTTTTTTCATTGGCCTGCAGTTTACTCAACTTTCAAGTTATTTAATAGGCTAGTGTATCGATTGCCTATACAGTATTATGTTGTACGTTACTGTTTCTAATTGTACTTTGACGGTAACACCGATTTTTGTACTGGGACACGTAATTGCGTTGCGTCCCGGAATACATGATTGGATAGTTAAAATCGGAAGCGTCAATGCGATGTATAAATCAGAGTATACTGGTAACAATCAGAATTATGTACAACTGAATTTACAATAAAACATAAAGCAGTTCAGCAGATGATGAGTTTGGATTCAGGAACAAATGTGGGACAACAGAGAGGTGGCAGTTACAAGTGACGAGGGAGAGGAGTCAGACAGAACAGGAGATAGGAGATTAGTTATTTTAATAAACCTGTCTTTTTAATAAATAAATTTAATAATCGTATTTTAAAGGGAGTCCCTACTGAAAATGGCCAAAAATAGATAAAAAATGCAAAATTTTTTGGTCCCAAATTGTTCTATGGTTAGTTCTTTATATAAAAAAGACACTGAAACATTTTTTCCGAAATATTTTGTAGGCAAAAACAATTTTTTTGGGAAAACCTAGCACGTAAGCGATTTTCGTTTCATTTAAGTATTACAGTATAACAAAACACTATTATTTATACTGTATAATATAATTTTACACATATATATTATATTAGTACTAATTTGGAAATATATGTTGCAAGTATAAAACATCAGCTATTTTATTTACAACGAAAAAAATCAGACTTGTAAAACAGCTGATTGACGTATTGTTGATAACTTGCAATGTTTTGTTTCCTATAAATGTTTCTATAAATTATTAAAAATGTAAAATAAAATATTTTATTGTTTATTGTATTATAATTTATTATTTTAATACCCATACAGTAATAAAAAAACATAAAGCCTTTGTACTCCATAAATATTGAATTTTCTAACAGAAAGGAATATTTTTAGAAAATCCGCGTTTCCCGCAAATTCAATTTTTCATGTTTTTAGACATACTTTTTGATATATCTAAAAAAACTATCTTACTTACTGCTCTGAAATTTTGCACAGGTCTCTGGGATATAATTACCTAAAACATCACATTTTTATTTAATTTGGGCTTATAGTTCCTTGGTAATAAATTTTTATTTATAAATGTAAAAATTAAAAAAAAAATATATTTTTACTATTTTCCTCACAAAAAATTGTTTTTGATTACATCCTAATAAAAATACGTGTTTTTTTAGACAATTTTATTCCCTTCAAAATGACACCTCCCAAAAGGTCGTAGGACTTCTAGTTTTACTGGAATATCAATTTGAAAAATATTCCAAAAACGTTGCTAAGAAACGTTAAAAAATTCAATTTTTAGTACTAAAATAATTTTTTTCCAGTTAAAAAATTTTACCCTTTATTTAGTGCAACAATAAATAATAAAAAAAATCTGAATAAATTAAAAAGTTACAATATAAACATTTTTGCCATTTTCAGTAAGGACTCCCCTTAATAAATTAATAAATCATGATGAAAACAATGAGGACGGTGTACAGAATAAAATTTTGTAATCTTTCAATATGAAATGAGTTAATATGAAATGAGTTTAAATTTCTTGTGGAGAAAAACGGTCGCCGTCAATAATGCCAATAACGAACTGCTGAGAGCGGGAAGATCTTGTCTGCGGTCGAAACGTCCGTCTACGAGAAGACCATGGTCAATTCAATATAAACATACTTTAAAACATAAAAATCAAATGTTTTATACTGGCGTGTGTTAAGAAAGAAGGTATGAAAATAAATATATTACGCATAGATATTACTCTGCCAACGGGTAAAATAAAAACAAAAATATTTTTAGGCGTTTAGACGGAACAAAAATAATTGAGGGTCATAATTGTATTAAGTTTATAATTGCACTTAAGCTTATCGTATTAAGTAGATAGGGGCCTCGGACGACGTAGTTCATAGTTTTACTAATAATTTCTGTATAGTAAATACATAATTCGTAAGTTAAGGTAGATAATTATAAAAGTCGATTTGAAGGAAAATATGAAAACGTAAAATTGAAAAATAAAGCTTTTTTTTTTTTAATTAGGGGAAGTGAGATTTCGTAACATAGTAAAAATAAAAAGTATAAATTTGTGTTACTCATAAATTTTAAAGCGTCACTCACTTTTTTTTTTTTAATATCGATTCTGTGGGCAAGATCGGGTTGTAAACAAGTATGTTCAGAGAATAGCCCTTAAGAGGAACTACAGCTCTCTATTTTAGTTGTTACTAAAGTAAGCATACTCCTACGTGCCTCAGTTCTGAGACAAACAGTCCGTACCGCATCAGGTCTGCTAGTAAAGATCTTATCGTGACACTTGTTAACAATGTCTATTATGAAACTTGTCAAACCTGAAGTTTCTTAACTGCCAATGCGGGGTATACAAGTGGCACTGACAATCTTGTTTGATGTGCTTATCAGAACTGAGTGAAAACGTAGTGTAATTGTATGTCGCTGCAGCGGACGTTCTTATGTCGAAATAATTTGTTGTCGATGTGTTTGACTATTATTCCAAGTATTCAGGCCGTTTTTGTATTAGTTTCGAGCGTACAGACGAGTCTACGGATGTGTCGGAATTCGAGATATATCGTTACCATTTTTCTTCTTGCAGTAACGTAATTTTTCATAGCGTACACGCTGGGTACTTTTTTAATTGCGTCGGTACTGCGACCTCGCGTACTGACTCTGGGGGATACGTGTGTTTGGTCGGAGAACTTTTTTGTATTCACATGTTCCGACACACCACAAACTAACTGCAGATTCAATTAAGTAAAATACATGTACGTATTACTGAAGTTCTAAGTACCATGGTAAATACAGTCTACTTAACTGCAAACAAGATAATTTACACTACTTTCAAACTGCTGTATATCGATACGCAGTCTTGTCGTGTCGGTTCTTTGATATAATATAATTATTATTTACGATCTTCCAGTTTATCTTTAAGTACAGTTTTTATTGCAATTGATTAATAGGTTTTGGGAATTTGTATAGCGAACTCGTCCAGACATTAAACAGGTTACGAATTGTTAGTTTATTTATTTATTTAAACGTCCTCCTGTCGTGTAGGGCTTTTGGAATAATACACTTAAAAATATGGTCATTAATACACGTTCATATTCGACAATTCTGCACTTACTGGTGTGCTGATTTTATTTTTTACGTACTATTATAGAATGGGTTAGAATTATATAGAATGACGATAGAAAGATAGAAATAGAAGAGAGAGAGAGAGAGAGAGAGAGAGAGAGAGAGAGAGAGAGAGAGAGAGAGAGAGAGAGAGAGGGAGAAATAAAGACATTGATAGAGTAACACAAGAAAATAGATAGACATGCAGACGCGGAACGGAAGCCAAAGAAACAACGTTGGAAATACTGTTTCGGTGTCTCCAGATTTGTCAAACTCTAGTGACGATTTCGATAGAGGAAACAACCATCGGCCAAAGACGCAGAAGAAACTATTAGTATTTGATATTATAGATGAGGGAGAAGAAGAGAAAGTGAGAGACAGAAACCGGTACAGACGTAGACAGAAGCAGAGATACATAAACATCAAAGAGTTTAAGTTTTACTACAGTTATGTAAACTGGTAAGGGAAACAATCATAAACATTGTTTAAAAATACCGTATATCTCCCCAAAACCGATTACGACAAATTTTGCCTATACATAAAGAAAACAACACAAAAAAATCGAAGCATAAACATTAATGCTGACAAGCCTTTCTCAATTAAATAAAAATACTTTACAATACATTTTCACAGACCTCTTAGAACTGGGGATTATCGATGTGAGCTGTGACACTATTTAACCTGTTATCCGGACGATTTGTACAATATAATGTTAGAAAAATGTTGTCGCATCAAAGCCTGCATCCGGTGGGTAGTTCGTGACAATGGGTTTTTTCTGCTTTATTACGCTGTGGTAAAATAACTGGGAATCATCAGAACTGAAACTGCCTACAAATTTGTTCTTTTGTGACACACACTATATTATTATGGCGACAAGGAAGTGGACTTATTTGCATTGAATGATAATTTCCACCTTCTTTGAGAATATAATAATCATTTATTCAATGTGTTGCTTTTTCTAATAATAATCGTGGGGCGTTGTATGAAATATGCGACCCGTAAAAATATGAAATTAACGCTTATAGAATAGTCGCTCGACACATATTGTTTTAATAAGTAAGCCCTTGATTTATATATTTTCGTTTAATATCTGCAGATATTTTTGTTTTTTCCTGACAATTGTTTCACCCAGTTACGGCAGCTTCATAGGTTAGATTATAAGCGAGGGAATGAAATGCATGTTATACGGGGGAGGGGTGGAGGTTTTATATTACAATGATGACAATCAGGGGCGTATTTACGGGGGGAACCCCCCTCCCCAAAGGGTTGAAAAAGTTGACGAATTTTGTTAATCTCTTAATTTTTAGGCCGTTTTATTAATTTCTCAGCTGCGTAAGCCAATGTAGTAGTAACTCTTTTTATAAACATGCAAACAAAGGTTATTACGTAGCATTAGCGTATACGTTTGAAATATGAAATGTAGGAAAATCAATTCAGTCAATAAAGTATCTCGTAAACAATTTTTAAATTACGCCTATTTTTATTGTGTTATTGCCGTTTGTTTTAGTGGGGCTGATTTCATCCACTTTAATGATAGTAACGCTGATTAGTCTTTGTTTTATCTTTTTTATGACCCCCGGAATCCCTCCCCACAAGGCCAAATTCTAGATACGCCACTGTGGACAATCGGAAAATCCCAGGTGAGCGGTTGTAAATAAACGTGAGTGTTCTTACTGTTTGGAAAAACAAAGTACCGTTACTTGATAATTATAAATCAGATACAATAAGCTTTTGTGTGGAACCAATTTACAAGTCAAACTACGTATCACTTAAACTAATGTAAACACACACACAATATGTAAAATAGTACTAATCCAAGTGTTTATTTATTAAAATTAAATATATAAAATTATATTGTACTTATAGTTACGCGTGTGTACAGTAGACGAGACCAATTTGGGTTCTCGGACTAAGCTGAAATGATCAACATAGGCCGGGCCGAGTTTATTAGTCGTCAAGTGACTGTCAGCGTACAGTATTGAAAAGGCTGATGTTTTAGTTTGACCATATATCACTGGCCGTTTCCTCCGCTCCGTTACCTCCGCTTGATGACCTCGACATCTTGAGGTTAGGATAAGTTAGGTTAGGTTAGATTGGATTACGTTAGATTAGGTTACTTGTATCTTGTATGCTTTGTCTCGCCTGCTTAGTACGCTTCAAAATAATCACGACATTAGTAGAAAGTTATTGTCTACTATTATTTCGCACATTCTATAACCGTCAATTTCGGTATTACACGTCCAAATTTTTTGGATCACCGTCGAAACATTTCTTGGCATCTCTGTGTGCGAAGAATAACTTGGCTTTTCACTACAGTGCGTTTAGCTGACTCGTAGAAAGGCGTATTAGGTAGTTCCAGAAAGTTTTTTCCTTTTTGTTTCTTTTTCTTGAATTAAGTTGTGTTAGTGGTTATATTCATAAACAGAAATAACACTAAATTAATATAATTGAACTTTCACTTGTGAAACTTACTTGTTTTCTCCCGTACGCGTTTCGGCGTGATGTACGCCTTCATCAGCGTTGTGAGACAGACTGCCAGTAACTCGTAACGTTTTTATTTGGTAGGTTGAGTGGGAGTGGTGTGTGGTGGAAGGGGATGGCGCGGGGATTCGAATTATTGTTTGTTTTATGTATAATTGTGTTACCACCGTAACGCGTACGGGAGAAAACAAGTAAGTTTCACAAGTGAAAGTTCAATAATCTATATTAATTTAGTACTGTGAAAAAAGAAGATGAACTATCAAGACAACTAGAAATAACACTGTTGCACACCACTATAGAATTTTTTCCGATTAGCGCTTTCAAACTTCATAGCTCATCATCAAATCGAAAACATAATTTTCCGACCTCATGATGAGCTGTGAATCTTGAAAGCACCAATAGAAAAAATGTTTTTCTATAATGGTGTGCAACAGTGTTATTTCTTTTTGTTTCTGTCTGTTATGTCGTCATGTAGCTCGTACTCGTGTAAACAAGAACATCACTGTTTTGGCCAGTCGTTGAGTATGGTGTGTACGTGTTTAATGGAAGCTGTGAACACTGAATCATGTCAGCGTTATGGAAGACTAACGACAGAGCTCGTTTGTGGTTGTATATTTCACTCGCGTTTGTTGAAACTGAGGAACTTGACTTACAGAATCGCCAGAAATATATTTGTTTGCCTGCCTGACAGCCTCATCGTTCAGTTGTTAAGCGAACGCTGAGCGTGGCTAACTCAAACTAAAACTGAACTGTTTGTTTCCAAACTAAACCACGTGATATTAGCGAGAGTCACGACGAAGCCGGGAGCGAGAGACGTGACTTGTGCGTGCCACGATATTGGCTCCCCGAAATTTCCAAAGCACTGTGTTCAACTTCGGTGTTTAATGGTTCGCAACTGATACAGTACGTGACGTATACGCTGTGTTCGGGCGGTAATACATTCAAATATAGAACTTTACAGGATCTTATAAACTAGTAAGCTCCCTGAGCTGCACAACTCGCTCACTATTTTGAACTAAGCACGTTTAATATTTAAATATTAGGTAATTTTTCAATTTATAAACCAAAATTACGAAAACCTGGTTATAATACTCATTTTTTTTAGTAAAATAACTAATTGTTAAATTATAAATTACAATTACATAAATATATAATAAAATTAAATTTAAAAATGCAAGGACTTGTGTTCTGTTAAACAAAGTATCTATATGACTTATAATTAGAGCTAGGAATTTTAAGTGGAAATTTTTGGTAAAAAAGGTGCTTTAATTTAGCTGAAAAAGGTGCAAATTTCAAATGTAAATATTCATACAAACCGTACCAAAACCAATTACATCACATATAAGGACTCAAAATTCACTCGTGTATTAAAACGTCTGCCTAAAACAAGTCCCAGAACACAATGTTATTAAGGTCACAAGTCCAGAAAAAGTACCCCATCTAGTGAGAATTGGGGAAGTTGGGAGAGGAAGTCCTGTAATTTCAACATACTTTTGTATCCTAGCAGGAGCCTTTTTCATGCAAGACAGAAATTCATTTGCGTATGAATATTCATCTTTTAGTGCCTCACAAACACGATGCAATGTAGGTCACATGTTTTGGACTACAGTACATAGGTTTCAGGTTAGCAATAGCCAATAACATGTAAGGAGCTTGGCCCGTAAGTACTAGCCACACTCGATCATATTCTATTCCTTCAGGCCACAACACAATACATTCGTTGTTGAAACTTTGCATCACACTGACATTGCTTGTTTTGTTCAGAAAGTATGTTTTCAACAGCATGGGTTTTACTTGCTGTCCATTTAGGGGTGCTACTAAAATGTTTAGAACATATCTCATCTGCCTATCAGTGGTTTCATCTAGTATAAAGTATAGTAGATGCGGTGATGCCGCACACGTTCGGTGTTCCTTGTTTAATTATTATAGGAATAATGCGGCAAAGGAGCCAAAAAAAGGTAAAAAAAGCGCAAAAAGGTGATGTGATGACATTGAGAAAAGGTGCAAAAAGGTGCTTGCATTGAAAAAAGGTGCAACAAAGTGCAACCAAAACACAGTTAGGAGTGTTTATTTAATGTTTTCTTTGCAAGACAAGCTAATTTGGCCATTTTAATAGCAAAAAAAAAATTAAGGTGGAGCACCTAAAATTCCTAGCTCTACTTATAATCTACACAGCAAGGAAATAAATGGGTAGAAAAGTGTTGTTTATTAAGCACTGTAGCCTACAGGAAAGATTGAAACTCACAAAAATAAATTCAAACTTGAATTAGATCATCACGCAAAATGTAAATTATTTTGACCTGTATAAAGAAGACGGAATTATTAAAACAGTACTGAAATTACAAAAAAAAAAAAGTATAACATTTACGAATAATACGAAGTATTCACGTTGTACTGTAATGTTACGCCTTTGCGGCAGGCAATTTGCGTACCTTACGTGGCAGTTGTCATGTATTGTGTAAGCAGAAGGATGACGGTTTTAAATACGTTTCCTGTATTTTTAATACACAGGAATTGCAGTTTTTTTTTTTTTTTAATGGGCTCTTGTTTAAGTTTTTAACACTGGCGTTTATAGCTCCACGTTTTGGTGCGCCAAATTAAACAATCTCGCTGCATGCCCCTCGTGTTCGGGTGTTATTGTGACTATTATTTAAAATTTCTGTAAAAATGCAGGGCGCCAGAGGTAATTAGGAATCTCAGGGTGTTGTTAATAACAACTCTTATGTTCAGATGCTAATTAAACAATACTATATTTACCATTTGAATACATTTAAATATAAAACATAATATCATCATCATTTCAATTTGACAGATTAATTACTTCTCAATTGCTACCAACTTCTTATCCCTATTTAATCATTACAAGAGATTCATGAATACATCGAATATCATTTACCATTTATGAAAGCTTAATGAACACATTAAATATTATTTATCATTAATAAGCGATTAATGAACATACTAAATATTATTTATCATTAATAAGAGATTGATGAACACATGAAATATTATTTATCATAAAGAAGTTACTCTTGAAACTAGAAATCTCCTTCTTTCTCAACATAAATTAACTTTGATCAATGACATGACTTAAGATCTAACATTTCAGAAATTTCAAACTATCATTCAAAATTTATATTAAATATTTATACTTTGTACTCTTATTCTATGTCGTAAGATATAAAATACTTTTCAGCATCTGAACAATTTGTAGGTTCTTTTAGAATGAAACGGGTTAAACTTAGGTAGACAAATATATTACATGCAATTATTTGATTACAACATTTAATTTGATACGGTTACTTGAGTTTGATTATCCATTTCTCCGTCTCGCTCGTTCCACACTTTACACATCACAACACAATTGATATTACTTTTTTTTTTATTCACACACTATCGCGATAACCATTCATCTCCACGTCCTCCGAAACTTTGACTTTTCATACGGTCGCGCACATAATAAATAATACTGCATCGCTCTTGATGCCGCGCACAGAATAAATAATACTGCTTGACTGAATGAATTTGTTACAGACTGTCTTAGCTTGCTTAATGCGTGTTTAAGACATAATTTCTAACTCTCTCTCTCTATTAACAACTAGCAAAATTTGCCACTAATCAACTTCCACGGACTGACTGATTCTCGATTGCCGATTGACGATTGACTAAGTCCCTAAGTTCCTTCATCAGTTACTTTTATAGTTTCGCCTAGACCTCCCTTACTTCCGCTACTCTTAAGATTACCATCATTGGCTAAAATTCGAACGTGTTGCCGGTAAGTTTGAAATTGTCTAGTAAACACTCGAAATAACTTCGCGCGTAGAGGTGACGCTTTCTGTGATTGGCGAACTCTTAAAGACGCGCACTTCTTGCCGCTAAACCGTTATCTCGTTAAAAAGAGAAATCTGCTTTCTCAAACCACCCCCGTTATGACGTATCACTCTTTGTATTTTGAAGGCCGAAAACACCCTAAATCTAACGGTACTGCATATTTTTTGCTGGTTTTTGCAAACAAAGCGTTTTATATCTTTACGACTTAGAAAGTTGTACATACAATACAATTTTACACTGGGTCGGCGCCAACGTGTCGCCTCGCCAATACACACCTCTCACTTATATAACAACTACTCGGAATAATTCTCATTTGTACGTTTATTTATTAACATTACTCTTATTAATAGTAGTAGTCTACATCGAAATATACTATTAATATAAATGTGTTTTACTATACAACTAGCTGTAACCGGTAGTGTTACGTTACAAGTTTAATTGTTTTATCTGTTTCGAATGAAGCTCCATTTGAGACTGTCGAGAAGAATGTGTCAGTTTGAAATCTTTTCAAATTTTCACGGACAGAATGTGTACTGGTGTAAAGGGTCGTATAACGCGTTAAACGTGGAATGAAAACTCTCGCAAGCATTTCCACAAAGTCGCCGATCTCTTCGCCTGTTTGGAAGGTGGTGAGTTTCTCAATTCGTGAGTGGGGATTATTGAACCTTGTTACCCCACATTTCCCGCGGTCTAAAACATATCTCAGTTAGAGTGTGCCCAAGAAAAGTACCAAAGTACTAAAAAAAAAGTACTTTGGGAACAAAGAGATAAATGAAAACAAATATAAATCGTAGAAAAGGGGAATTGAATTTATTTCTAAACGTCGCGTCGTTAATTGAAAATCGTGGATATATGCCTTGTAAAAACAGAATTGTATGTATTTTTTACTTATATTAATCAGACTTACTGGAAAAACTTGGGCGACAATGAGTATAGAATGGCTGGTGTTATCGAATGTATGCATATGGGTACGCGCATTTCGTGCACGTCAGGATAGTATAGACACGAATAGGATTTGTGTCCATAAGGAAATGTTAATGCTATAACAAATAAAGGATCCAAATCGGATGCTGTGTAGCAAAAACGAAGGCGGTTTGGGGGGGGGGGTTTAGAGGTTTTGGGGTTGGTAATGTGTTCATTGTTCGATTTGCCATCATCAGGTTAACGACAGGTGAACGTTCGACGTATCGGATGGAACTAGGAGCGGGGCGACTGTTATCGACACATGTATAAAATGTACTGTATCGAACGTTAGCTCGATATATTGGTATGTGGCTCAGGTGTTTGCTATAAACGTGTCGGTGTGGATTGTTTATTGGTCGCTGGCGTTCCCATTAACGGTTCTGCTATCTTTATTCTGTCCTGGTTTCATTTATTATTATTTTATATTTAGATGATAGTTTTTGCAATTTGGCGGATTAACTGAAACCGTTTAAAAGATTAGTTTGACGAATATTTCGATAAATTTGAATACTATTGACTGTAAATTTTGTATGAAGATACTGTATACTTTGGAGAGTGTGTGTGTTGCGCGTACGCGTAGGTTTGTATGTAATCGTACAACACTAATAATTATTAACTGAACGAGCGAAACGAGTTCTCAGTTTTAACTCGACCGTTTGGCATTTGTCGGTCTCCCTGTCTATCTACTGGCTGTGTGCTTAGGGTGTGTATCACGATAAGTTTTGAACGCGTCCATCGAATTCGTAAAACTTAACATGCTTGTCCATACTTTTACCCTACACCGCTACTGTTTTTGAGTTGACCTCCAAAAGATACGGGGGCGGGAAACAAAAATGAGGGGAAATGAGGTGAAATTAGTGCAAAATCGTAAACATTCATGTAGGGTATCGAATTAATGACAAGTTTAACAAAAATCTTAATATAGTTTTCGTTTTAAAAATTTTAAAATTGAAATGCTTTTTTAAAATGAAAATTGTGTAAAACTTGTTCATTTGACAATAATATTATACTGTATACATTATTAGAGATTTGGCATTAATCTAAAGTAACCGTGTCAGAAATGAGGTATATTTAAGATTTAAGTACCTAAGATATTTGAAAATTTACATTTTAGTAGTGGGCGTGGGTCGGCACAGTGATTACGTTCGAGACTCACAATCTCAACGGCTGTGCAGCTGTCGTGGGCATTCAGTCAAGGTCACGACTGAGTCTGCGCCTGCTCACCTGTATCACTGGAAGACAAATAATACAATGGCCTTGTGTGGCATATCTGGGTACACGAGTGACAAAGGTACACTCCATGGGCACGCACGCGAGGTTACTAGACTGTTGATTTTTCTCTGGCGGTGGTGGAGTGTGAATCCTACCACGGCCAGGGTAGCCGCAGACCTAATGCTCGAAAGGGAGAAGACCAAGAATAAAATTTTTAAACAGGAAAAGACGTGATCAGGTACCAAAGGACTCGAGAAGATCGAAAGTGAGAACCATCTGCAGAAAACAGAGCTGGAACAATCCTAGTGCTATAATCACGTGGTACGGTCGCGTGGATTAAAAAGGGGATCAGGCACTTAGTTTTTCAAATGATCAACGGGAAGGTAGGCAAATAACAAAAAGACCCAGGGCAGTATAGGAAAAGACAGTATTAGAGAAGCAGCCGGGAAAGGAAGGATTATGGTAGAACAAGGAGAGACGTTTACAGGACTTCTTGTAACACATGGCTCAAAACCCCAACGCTGTGAGGAACAATAGAAAAACAGACAGTGTCTGGAACATGGCGTCTAAAAAAATTAAACAGTTTGTTTAACGAATTTACAAATGATTACAGTGGTTAGTATCTAGTAATTGCAAAGATCGGCTGAAGGATTAACCTTGTTAAGGTGTAATGACTATATAAGTGTGTGTGCGCTACGCAGTGTTTATTGTTTACTGCGCTTACTCGTGTTTCAGACAATAAAGGCGCCCGCGGGTATTGAGATCCAGCCAAACGTTATCTGTTTAATCTTGTTTTCTTCTCCACAAATCTTGTTATCACGAAAGAAAGCAAATAGTGATTTTACCACAGGACCCGGTTCGCTGCTCAACAACTGCCGTTATTGAATCGGCTGTGTTGACCCCCTCCACCCTCATCCCCTTGTGAACTCAATTTTCCCAGGACTACGACACGCGAATCGCGTTTCATTTCCCGTTCTGTCTACGTACCTACACAACCAGACCGCTCCCACTTTGCGTTGACCCCGTATTAAAACAATGCCGTCTCTAATTTCTTCCTTGGCAGTCGCGATTCAGATATTAAATTCTTTTACTGCGTGCAACATATTTTTTTCATCCATTAATTAAATTCTTCTGATATAGAATTAAATCCACCCTTGAGAGTCATCAGTCAAGTAGCGGGTGGTTTTTATTACCTACTGACGTGTTACAGAAATCTATTCTGTTTCGCGTTTTATGTGAGCTTTCCTTTCTACCTGCATATGCATAGTATTGAATTCATAAACTTATCAGCTTTTTCGATGCCTCTACATCAGTGGTTCCCAAAGTGGGGTCCGCGGACACTTAAGAAAAAAGTAGAATATACCGTAATTTTCTCCGATTTTTTGTAGTGTAACGTCTAAGTTCTAGAATCTTAAAACAATTAGTAGAAGATTCCAGTATTTTTTTGGTGCAAACTAATTGTAATTGTTAAAGTAATTTCAAACTAATGGCTTTAATAATGTCGTCTTTAAATCATGTCGCGTAGCAGGTCTGTTTGCCACCCGAACTGACTAGAGCGCCGTATCAACGCAGAACTGATCGTGCTGTTTTAGTCCACGTATAAGCACTGTATCTAAGCATAACGTTTTTCCATGTAGCTGGTTTTACGCCTAAGTAGCTGGATTTTGACGCGTGTGGCTGGAAAGATAGAGCTGAGGTTGGCAAAGTTTGGCAAAGTTAAGAAATAAACTTGATGTTGAGAGTGGCTTAATATTGAAATTATCAGACATTATATTGCAGAGCTAATTGTTAAAAAGCGGCTTCATTGTACACATTAAACTAGGTTTGATATCATTAATATTATAATTTTGCAAATTAAAACAATTTTGATTTTAATACTGTTACGACGGGCTACTCGATCGTCGTAGGTACAGTGGAAACAAAATAAGTACAATACAACAATTAAGTCACTAATCACACCTTTAATTGTTACATTAAAACAGTTCGTAATTAACAACACAGTCTCTACAACAAATCAAATGAAAATTGTTCACACGCAATAAAGTGTCCACTAATATTAAAACTCAATTGTATTACAATTATACCGTCCGATTATAAAACGCAACACTTCACTAATAACTACTTGAACGTACACAGTAATAACTCGAACCGCTCTGGAAATATATCGAACTAATACTCTCGAACCGCACTATCCAATATCTCGCATTGAACTGAAAACTAAGGCCGCTACCCCATGTATTTATAGTCACGCTTGTAAGGGTCTGAGTTGGTCACCAGTCTGAGTTGATCAAATGACGTCACTGGCTTATGACGTCAGAGATAACGCAGCTGGCAGCTGGTTTCCGCTGTCGCAGTGTACGTTGAAGCGTACATGTGCCTGTCCAAGGTAGTGTGCGTTGTTTGTTTAATCATTCGTTGTGTTCGTATAGACTAGACTACACATTCATACTTGAGTAATCTGTTTGTAACAATTCAACAAACACTTAAAGAGGCGCGCTTTGGGTGCATTCACATGCGTCAGATATTAGACAACATTTATTTACGCTACGTAGCGTGCCTGAGTTTACGTTTTTGCGTATAAGAGTAAACTATTTGTAACACCTGTTTACTTCGTAAGAAAATGATCTTACCCAAATTTTATTTTTCCCTGTAATCTGCTCAATTAGCTGATTCGTTTTCGAACAATGAGTAAAGAAATAACTAAATTTTTAAATCTATGAAGCAATGTGGAGCTCTACCGTTTTTATGTCGTATAAAGGAAATTCAGTCTACGTCTGTGAGAGATAAGTAATTTGCCAATCGTAAAGAAGAAGAGAAGTTTCTTTTACTTTTTTAATACGTACACTTTTAATACCATCTTGAGTAAATTTAAATATTGTTTGAGTTCCACTTTAATTCATTTTATTATTTTTAAATAATAGTACGTATATTTTATTATCGTAGTAACATAAACGTTTCTCTACACACTGTACACTATTGCATCCAATTTTGAGTAGATGTAGTGTTTAGGTGTTTAAATTTTTGGATGATGATGCCATTAAAACAATTATTTTGTTACCAATTAATACACAAGTTACAACCAGGTTTATCAATTCGTAATTAGAAGAAAAGCAACAAAAACATATGCGATTGTAACCTTTTTATTAGCTAACCACGAATAAAAATTTAGACGTAGGCCTAATGTACGAAATATAAGACAATTGAAATTTCTTCTTTAATTTAAAAAAAATGTTAATACCTTATTTCAAACAAACGTCAATCTTAGTAAATAAATTCGATACATATAATTATAAAGTAACATTAAAATTAACTAAATAGCTCTTCATAATATAAACTGTTTTCAATTTGACGTTAGTAGTTATGTAATAATTCGATGAAGACTGGTTTCTCTTCACATATAAGATATCTAACCCAATTTTATTTATGACATTTTTTATAATGTATGCTAAATTACATTACTATTCTTCTGGTAGACGCTTCAATATAAAAGATTGTTATAAATTGTTAAAACTGTTAAAATTATCACACTCTAACTTAAATAATTACAAGTTTAAGTTAGTCTTGTTATTGCTGTTTGCTGTAAAGTTAAAGAAAGTAGGCCTATAGCCAAGTATTACTACATTATTGTTTTTTTTTAGTCATTAAGTAAGGGGCTTTTGTAGTTGGATTACATATTACGTATGCAGTGCTGACATAATTTCATAAGTAGGCCTATTATTATTTCAAGTTTTTAAAGACAGCATTAAATAATTTATATACTTATATAATTCATAATATATTACAATTATAATGTTAATTCTAATTATAATATTATATATAATTATAATTAGTTCATATTACAATTATTATTAATTATGTAATTATATGTATTTATTTTTATAGTAATAATAACCTATTTTGAGCATTTATTAAAGAATCCATTTTCAAATTAAAGTTGTAGAAAGCTGCAAATTTCTTATACTTTTTAAATTAACTTAACTCTGGATGTTAATTTAACTTGGGTATATGCTTGCGCTTACGCTGATGGATCAAATGTACTTTCCATGAAAGTAAAAAGTTTAATTCCTTCTCCATATGGGCTTATTTTTAAGGTCATCATTATTAGTTGTAAGACAAAATATTTGTAACACATTTACCTACTACGATTACTAAATAAATAATACATTTACCAATTGAACTAAAATCTTGTGTACCTAGTACAGCAGTAAATATTATATTCAATTTTCAACAAAATTTTACTGTCACTAAAGTGTTGAACCAACACCAGTAAAACTCAATAATGTAGTTTTTACACCAACTATATAAACCGCTTAAGAATCAGTTAAGGAATTTGTTTTTCTTTTAATTTCATGAGCTTTTTATTCAGTATTTGTGAAATTTAATTTTATATTAATATCATATTAATGAATTCAGAAAATAAATAAGAAATTAAAATAAACACACAACACTAGGTATGTGGTTTAGTTGTTGAAAAGCCGCTGTAATTAGGCCTACTAGCGCAAACCTAAAACTCAGGAAATTGATAAAATAAGACTATCGGAACACGTCGCTATAGTGCAAGCCAGCAGCCAAACCCTAAATTCTATCATTACTGTCTACTTTATATTAAATTACAATGCAATGTCAAACAGCAGACGTTTCAATAAATTATAGTTATAATAAAATAACAAGAAAATTACACTTAAATTTTCATCCGCGTACGAGAAACTGGTTGCTTTTGTGTTTTTAGTTGCTGTAAGAGGGTTTTTTTGAGCTTTCATTACACAAGGAACTGCAAAGACACGATAAATATTAATTCTAATCATGTTTGTTTTTCTGTTATCATAAGTTATCATTAAGATAATTTCTGTTGCAAGCATAAGACTGGTATTAACGTTTAACAAATTAGTTAATTGGAATTGGTTTTTTTGTAAAAAATTATGTTTGGATAAAATTTTATTCGTTTTGCATGTTAATTTGATGTGACAATTACTGAGTAGTACTACAACTGCCGTGATGTTTAATGGGCAGATGAAATTACTTAACAAATCTCTTAAGGATTCTCCCGCGTTCCTAGACGCACCATACTTTCGCGCCGAAACCGTATGTTTTGGTTACTTCAAGGTGACGCAGTTACGCAAAGTGTGTCACATTTTTATAATTGCAGACATTACAGTCAGTACTTTTTTGCCTTCACCTGAAGTTGTTTATACACTTACAGTGTGTGGCTTTATATTTTGAGTAATTACAATATTGCTTTCTGTAGGCATCAGATAGGACAGTACACAAAAAGGCCTTATTTTAGTGATCAAGTCCGGCTCTTGCAAGTGTGAATAAACAATAGTTTAAGTACTCACTAAAACTATGAGTCTAATCTAGAGCAAAAAAATGTGTTGATAGTGTAAACAGGTACCAGCACTACAAATAATAATACCTTATTTAACTTATAAATCAATCTAAAATTGTGGAACCCATTTAAAAAAAGGGTATTTCTCTTTTTATCCTACACGAAATTCAGTCTACAAGTAATTGCAACCTTACCCCTTATTCCAAAATTCCGAAATCACTTTTCAAGTGTGTCCCATGCAAAGACGTAATTTTTTAGACACCACTATAAAAATAGGTGCTATTTAAGCACAGAAATTTAAATAAATACCTGCCCAATACGTGCTTATTAAAAATTATATTTAAAATATTCCTACTTATAGAAGAATAAAAAATTAGACATTACGGATTACACAATTAAAAAAAAGTAGATCACTATTATAATTCTGGAAGCTCACTGTAATAATAATTTAGCCGTAGCGCCTATGTGAGTAATTGAAAAAGCTTTCGCTTTCTCAAAAAGCAGAAATTTGTGACATTATAAGGATGTGTAAATTAATCCAATATTACATATTTTGAGATTACTGCATAAGAACTATGATTAGGACGAATGTAAAGATGTAATATTAAAGTAAACTAGTACTTTAAGGTGTGTATAAAAAGCGTATTAAAAGTCGTTTCACTAACCTTTTCCAGGTGAATTCGAAATGCGTAAGCCTACCATACTTAGCATTCGCCCTCCTCTGGAATGTGGGTCAATACATATTTTTTTTGTCTTCATCCTTAAAACAAAATAATAAAGCCATATAAAAAGGCTTAGTATAGCTATAGTGAGCCAACACGCATATGCACACGCGCGTGTGACATTAATCTAATTATTACAAACATATAGAAGCAAGATGCTTACTTAAATGCATGCATGAATGCGTGACATTTTTTGAATTTTTTAAAAATTATATTTGAACATTAATCTTAAGCAAAAAAGCACAGTGGTAAAAATGGCATTACTACTTTAGGCACAATGGGGTTGAAATCATCCTTAATTGCTAGAAGTGTCTATTGTAGGAAGCTATTTGAAATGAGATGTTGAAAAAATGTAAACTTAAGTTTATCAGGACACCGATTAAGAAGGTGATGTCAAAAACATTATAAAACACAAGGAAATCAAAGTGGCCAATTTAAGGGGTTGGTGAAATGAACGAAGTTCATACTTTGTAAATTCACTTTTCTTGTGATGGTCAAATGTCAAGAAAAGTCAAGAAAAAGATAATTAAATGGAAGTCAAATCAATGAACAAAATAATTAAAGCCTAAATTTTTACATAAAGTTTTATAATTTTATAGGTGGCTTAATGTATAAGACTTTTCATTGCATCATTTCAGTGGTCATCTGTGTATTTATAGATTCAGGTAAGTTTACCAACACCTTCAAACAATCATATCCCAGAAAGTATTTTTCCTTCAAAAACTTAAAAAATGAATTTAGTTTTTAATAAGTTTTATGTAGTATGTTTACCTGGTTTTGCTAAATTTAGTATTTGTTTGGTTATATAAGAAGTAGGAAATTTTTCAATTACATCACTAAATTAAGCTAACATTCAAAGTCTAATATTTTGAGAAGTGACTTTTTTAAATCTATTGCAAAATTTAAATGTGTTCAAAATAATAGAATACTGACACCTGATAAGCAGAAAATGATAGCAAGAAAATTGCCAATTTTCATAGAAATGTATGAAGAACGCATGTTATTTTTACTGCTATTACAATAAAACAGAATTTCTATAAAAGGACATTTATCAACGTTTAATCTAACATATGAGTAGTATTTTTATTAGTCCTATGGTTTTCTAATTATTCAAAGTAATTACCCCCCCTTTTTAAGTGAAAAAAAAAAACTGAGCCACCATGTTAAACACTCGTATATTACAATATGTTAGTTCTAGAGAAATTAAAGTTTTTGATTCAAAGTTTGTGACAAAACCAGGCGTTGTTTCGGCAGTGCCACTGACTGCCATCTTCAGTAAAAACGAGTTAACACAGTACCGTAGTGCTAACGTATATCATCCCACGTTAGCGTTGACTCGTTAGCGTTATTTTTTCATAAACTTTGGACCACGGCCAAACAGCCCGGGAGTTAATTTTAATCAAAATTAATGTATAATGTTTTGACAAATTTAATATTTCTTAAGTTACACAACGGAAGGTTTTACGAGGTAACGATTTTAGGGTGTAAAAATAAAATTATTGTTTAATTCACAAACGCAAAACTCAAAAACCATTGGTTTTCATCAATAGGCTATACACATAGCACATAGGCTATAATTTTTTTTCTTAAAATTTAAAGATCTATTAACTGCAGGTGTCATTTATTTTTTCTAGTTCCCACCTATGTGGAGGGGTGAAACCACCTAGTGGGGAGACCAACAAAAACTTTTTATAACTTTCAATGTGCTGGACACTATGTAGAAGATAGTACGAAAGGTTTCATGTCGGTTTGTTCTATTACAAACAGTTCTAAACATTGTCTACTAAAATGCTTCATTAAGTCGACTATAAGTGGAAATAACAAATAAAAATGCTGTTTGCTATATGACTGTATATCTTTCACAAAAATGTAGCAGTTATGGATTATGGTAAAAAATTCTGAAAATTAAATTACGGCTATAGATCTCTGCAAAAACTTCAACAAAGATCGATGTGATATTTGTATATGCAGCCTTCTACGTAATCACTGGAAATTCTATGATTAGAAGTCATAAGAGTACGGAAGTGAAAAATGTTTATAGTGTACTCCAGCTTAGGTCGTAATGAACAAAAACAGTAACTGTGTCCTATCCTTACTCCAAAAACTGAACAAACTATCTCTGTAATGATTGCTGTAAGATTAGTCAACAGATACATGCATCAAAAGAGTTACATCCAAGTCCGACTGACTCCCATGTATTTGTGACTGTAACATAACACGTGTCCCAAACTGCGTCCCGTCTCTGACTCATGAGTTCGAGACTCGCCGTACAGGATTATTATAAGTCATGAGTTCTATCATCCTCGTACCGAATTTATTTTTAACTAAACAATATGTTGGATGCAGTGATGTGGTTTTTCTAGAAAGTTCAATAAATCCGTAAAGTTTATAAATAATCCACGTCTTGTTCAGATGTTTTCATTTTTGAAAGCTTGTTTACTGACTACAAACCACGTAAATACAAATCACGTTTCTTTAGTAACCGTCGAAATCATTTTTCGCCAAACGATTTGTATGAACATCAAATACCAAAGAGCAAAGCATTTTTTATATCATCTACAGTTCGAGAACCTCTATGTAACAGATAACAGATCAACAAATGAAGTTATTGCGATACTTACTTGTAATGAGACCCCCTAAAGGTAACACGTTGGAATATACAAAATAAGGAATAAAGCCAAAAATTAAAAAGACATGCAAAAATTAAAAAAAAAACATGAAAAAATTGAAAGCATGCAACCGAATTAGAGACTGTTTCTTCTGATACTAAGGGACACGTGTTTGTGGCAGAAGAGGTCAACTAGCGGGTCGTCCCTGGACGGAGTAAGGTGCAAGACGCGAAAGGCGTAACGATTTTCTTTAATTTTGTAGTTCAACCGCTGGGAGCCGCAAGGTTTGAGGCAGCGGGTCTATGGTTTCCCCTGGATTATTAGACTAGCGCCGTTCTGACGTTAGATCGTGGCAGCTGAGTTGCCAGCCGCTTTTGGTGGGGTGTCGGGGTTGAGACCGGCGGCTTTCGCGCCAAGGCCAGCGATTGCCCGAACCTGGACGACAGCGCATCCGCGGTGGTTTTAGCAGATTCTGGATGTTGCTTCCTCAGCATACGGTCTTTAGATTCGAGTGTGGCCTATAGTCTGTTGGTGCCACATGTAGTTTATCCTGAGACGTTCTTCCTTCCAGATTGGTCACACCAGCTTCTTTCCTACACCCAGTTCTTATGCGCCGTTATTTGTTTTTTCCGTTTTCATTGTGTCATGTCAAAAGGCATAACTTAGACAATTTAGGCCTACTCCACAGTTTCATGGAGATATGGGGACGTGTAACGGGGAATAGAGAAAAATGGGGCACTGCCGAGTTTAAACTCACGTGCATAAACACTTTCGAAGTAATGGGACTCACCGCTGTATTCACGGACATGTACTCAGTAGCGAATCTAGAATTTGGTCTGAGGGGGTCGAGTCGGCTTCATACAAAAGAAAGCAAGTTAAAACTAATCAATATTTGAGTCTTTAAAATGGGTTAAAAACGTGTAATAACATACTGAATTCAGTCCCATTAAAGTAACAACACAATAAAAAATATCGGTATGGAGAAGCATACATGACTTCCATATTCTAAGATTTATATTTAAAATCATTTTCGAAATGAAATATTACCATAGAAACTACTTCTTTCTACTTACTGCTTCAGCCTTAACCACAGTACTGTGGTCACTAACGTATACCACCTCACGTTATCGCACTCGATTTTCACTGATGATGGAAGTCGATGGCATTGCCGAAACGTCTGGTTTTGTAGAAAACATTGGACTACGGCCAAATATCCCGGGAAGGAATTTTAACAAAAACTACTTCTTTGTTGCCGATAACGTTGTACACATATATATAAAAAATATGCATAAAATTAATGGCTTGTATAAGTTAATGATTGATCTCCATTAAGTAGTGCTCAAGTTTCCAAAGTTTTAATATTATGACGTCCGTAATTAAAACATCAGAGCAGGTTTAGTGTGTATGAGGGTACACCGTGGACAAAAATTTTCAACATTTCCTATTGAGCGTTGCTTAGAGTAAAGCTGCGAATCTACAGTGTACGTTTCACAGAACAAACACGCGGAAAAGAAGGAGCGCTCCGAAGTCACTCATGGACCCTCAGCATCTTGCAGAGGGTTCATTCCCTAAAGACGAAAAGTCTGTCTATGAATCGTTCCTCTGTAAACACGTGCAGTTACACTGCCCAACGATCCACAGGAAGCAAATCGCTATCCACGCTGAACACTTTTTCGTCTTGCACGCGTTATGTTGGTATGGGTTTCGACACTTTCCATTTAAAAAGCGTGCAAATGTAAGAAAATAAACATGAATGAGGCCAGAAATAACGCGACTTTTGTGTGTGTGTGTGTGTGTGTGTGTGTGTGTGTGTGTGTGTGTGTGTGTGTGTGTCTTCCCTGCCTTTTTATTGCGGTAGTCATAATAATAAAATGGAAACGTAAACAGTACATAAGTGAGATATGCTTGCCTGCCACCCACGATATATTTTCTCTTATACATGATTTACATTAAAATGAAAAAATTATAATTTTATTGCCTGACAACAAAATTATTTTATTTTTAACAATTACCATTGTTTGAAAAAGTTTAAATAAATTTTCAAGTACTTTACTCTTGTTAAAACGTAAAAGATTGCAGGTAAACTACCCTTAACCGATCTTCACCAAAATCAAAAGGCCTTGAGTTCTCTACAATTCAGTGACGTATGCAAAACATTATTTGATTCTGTTTGAATATGCGGCAGTTATTGTTCGTCATAGAAAATTACCCTTGATAAAAAACGTTGCAGGTAAACTACCCCTTCCCCTTAACTGATCTTCACCAAAAACAATAGGTCTTGAGTACTCTACAAATCAGGACTGTATACAAAAAATTATTTGATTCTGTTTGAATTTGCGGCTGTTACCGTTTGCCATAGAAAATACCCTTGATAAAAAAATGCTGCATGTAAACTACCCCTTTCCCTTAACCGATCTTCACCAAAAACAATAGGTCTTGAGAACTCTGCAATTTAGGGCTGTATGCAAACAATCTTTTGATTCTGTTTGAATTTGCGGCTGTTATCGTTTGCCATAGAAAATACCCTTGTTAAAACGTTACAGGTAAACTACCACTTTCTCTTAACCGATCTTCACCAAAAACAACAGGTCTTGAGAACTCCATATTTCAGGACTGTATACGAAACATTATTTGATTCTGTTTGAATTTGCGGCTGTTATCGTTTGCCAAAAAAAAAATTATCCTTAATAAAAAAAACTGTTGCTGGTAAACTACCCCTTTCCCTCAACCGATCTTCACCAAAAACAATAGGTCGTGAGTACTCTACAAATCAGAGCTGTACGCAAAAAATTATTTGATTCTGTTTGAATTTGCGGCAGTTATCGTTTGCCAAAAAAAAATTATCCTTGATTAAAAAAACCGTTGCTGGTAAACTACCCCTTTCCCTCAACCGATCTTCACCAAAAACAAAAGGTCGTGAGTACTCTACAAATCAGAGCTGTACGCACAAAATTATTTGATTCTGTTTGAATTTGCGGCAGTTATCGTTTGCCATAGAAAAAAATCTACACACAGATAGACAGACAGACACACACACAGACACTTTTCGAAAAACGACTTTTTTTCATGTTTTGAGTGTAGTACAATCAGAATCTGCAATAATCTCGAACACGATTTTTTTTGCCATCACCATACAGTACTTCCATTTCCTTAAGGAATATGGAAGTAATAAGCGCTATTGCAACATTGTTTATAAGATACTTATTGACTTACTTGAATTTCCTATATTTCATATTTCAAACGTACATGCATATTCTGTGTAATAAATTTGTTTTTAGACCTCTATTTAAAAATGGGGTACTACTGTATTAGCGCGTACAGCTGTGAAATTAATAAAACAGCTTAAAAATTAGGAGATTAACAACATTTCTTGTCAACTGTCGACCTTGTGGGGTGGGGTCCGGTCCCATTCGCCGCCCCGTCACACTCTTAATTATTTCAGAGTAAATGTTACAGGTTTCTTACCAATTTCGCCGAACTGTGCGAGCTGATGTTTTCGTGGTTGGTAGCTCCAAATTCCAGAAGCTCATCTTTAAACACGGCGAATGAAGCATTCAAAATTGGATGGTCATATCGTCGCTTACTTTTATTGTCACTTCCTTCGGTCTTGTAGAATTAAACGACTATAGGATTAAAAGTATTCGAATTTAACGTAAACTCACTTGAATGAAAAAATAACTTAGTTTGTGTGTTAACCATTATTCCTTAAAGTAAATTATATGCAATCAGAAAAACAAGACTAATAGCAAAAATATTTTTGCAGTATGCAATAAACGTTATGTTTCGGCTTGCACAGAGTGGAGTATTTCGGGGATTCTCAGTACAAAATTAGTTTCTATCTGTTTCATGAAACTAAATTTATGTAACTTTCTAAGTTGCCATAATAATTAATCATTTTAAAATTCGTTTTAACGAATTGTTTAAAGCTGTATCAATTAATTAATTTTAAAAAATAAAAACAAAATTATTAATTATTTACACTATAAAAAGATGTCTTTAGTTTTCATTACACTTTATATACAGTAAGAGATAAAATAATAGTATAATAGTATAATAGCCTACTTACGTTTCTGTAGACACGTAGGTATTGCTTAAACTACACCCATTCCATGAACTGAAATAACAACTTCATAATGACAACCACTTTCATTTGTAATGTATATATTTTTTTTGGCTTGGAATTTCACTTTTTTTTAAATTTGCTGAAGCACCTGCTGTAAATAACTGCCAGTCCCACTTCTCTCCATTTTTTGAGTTTATCTTTGTGTACACAAAAATGTTTGTATTCAACAGTGATGCAGTTCCAAATATCTCACTTTCAGTTGCCCATGTGCCTTCTTTTATCATATTTTTTAGTGACGTCCTACCTTTAAATAAATCATTGGCTCGGTTGTTGTTCAATTCATTGTCCATATAATTGACAACTATGTTTCTAACATCCATATGATAAACTTCACTGCCAGTAATTACGTAGGAAACTGCCCTAAACCAACAATTTCCGTCACCCACAATTTTCTTCACACCGTGTGGTTTTGCAAGTGCTAATTTATGCCCGATTCTAATACACGTGCATTGTCCTTCAAGGACAGACCCAACACTTTACACTTTTCCATTTGCCACTCTACGTCAACCGGATCATAAAAAAAAAATCACTTCACACCACTCACCAGAAACCTCCACATCAGATTTATCATCATTTAGATTGTAGAAAATTTTCAAGTTTTTCACATGTTCTTTCTTTTTCCTCACTTTGCCACTTTCATCTTGTAATATACAATACTCGTTTCTTAAAACTTTGTTAACTGTAAATGGTCCACTCCATGGAAGTTCAGTAAACATTAATTTATTTTTGAATTTTGTCACATTTTTTACCAAAACTCTACTCCCAGGTTTTATTTCCATTTTCTTTGTTATTGTATGTCTTTCGTCAAATTGCTTTTTCTGTTTAATCTGAGCTCTTCTGATATTTTTTAATGCTGCTTCATCAATTACTTTTTTCACTTCTATATTTTTTGTAATTTTCTTTCCATTTCTTTATTTTCTTCGACAATATCTTCCTCTACTTCTTGAACATCCGTTGTTTTTTCAGCTACCTGAAGAGACTCCTCGTCTTCATCGGTCAAATTATCTTCATCAACAAGGTCTAATGTTAAAACTGGTTCTCTGTTGTATAACATAAAAAAAGGTGAAAATCCTGTTGTTTTGTGTCTAGATGTTCTGTACGCAAATAATACACTCTCGAGAACATCAGGCCAGTTATTAATGTTTTCCATTAAAGTTCTTTTCAGTTTATCTTTTATTGTCCTATTTTGACGTTCTACTAATCCATTAGCCTGTGGGTGGTAGGGTGATGTTAATCTTTGTTTTGTCCCCGTCAGTCTATGCAATTCTTTAGAAACTTCATTTACAAACTCGCGACCATTATCGTTAATTTGTATTTTAGGGCAACCATGTCTACATATAATTTCATAAATAAATTTAGCCACTTCAATGTCAGTCTTATTTTGAAGGGCTTTCGCCTCAGCCCACTTTGAAAAGTAGTCTACTGCCACCACTATGTATTTTTTTCCCTGCACTTCTGGTAACTGCATAACATCTATTCCAATTTGTTCCATGACTCTCTTAGGAACAGGAATTGGCTTCATTTCGGGTACACAAGACACCCATGGAGGTGTAACTTTCTGACACACTTCACAATTTTTTACAAAATCTGTCACCTTTAATTTTATATTTTTAAAGTAGTACCGTTGTGAAAGTATGTCCACGGTGCTATTAATTCCTCGATGTGCAGACATACCAATCGCTTGTTTGCTAGTATCAGCACCTTTGTGGGCTACGCCCATCAATTTTTGTATTTTATTATCGTCGTGAACAATTTCTATTAATTTTTCTGTACCTCTTAGCCCGTCACATTTACGATAAAACAGTTTATTGTCACGAATAACATAAAGTTTACATTGTCTCTTAAAGTTTCTACTTTGATACGATTTTGTACACTTTTCAGGAATTGCTCCAGTAATTAAAAACCTTTGTATATCCAGCGGTGTTATTCCTCCTTCGAAAACCCTCATTTTAATTATCCCAACTGAGATCTGAATATGCAAACAAAATACGAACAACTATCGAATATTATGTAAGATACTTAAAACACTGTAAACACAAATACTAATATAACACAACAACAAAGTAATAATATCGTTGATTTATAACAAAGCGACGATGTTTAAAGACACGATTTAGCCGAACGTAGTCAACCACACTTTAAAAACGTCTCAGAGCGACTGTTTTTTTTTTTTTTTTTTTGCAATGCAATGCTTTTCCACACGTTCCAATTCGTCAACGTACATGTACACAGAGACTTCGGAAACCAGCTACCAGGGCCTCTTTATCTCTGATGTCATAAGCCTGTGACGTCATTTGATCAACTCAGACTGGTGACCAACTCGGACTGCCACAACGCTCACACACCAGAAGCTTCCAAACTGCGTCTTAACTCTCGTGTGAACTACGTAATAAACTACGGCCTTGACACAGGCCGAGCGCCCGAGCGAAGCCCGGCATACTCGAGAAGATTCTCGCAAAATGCGTCTGTAGCACGTACGCCACACGCTTACATTCTGGATTTCTCTGGAACGTTCGATAAACACGTAGATTGTTCGTGATGCCGTAACACTGCCTCCTCCTTAAGCCTGTTCGTCCCGAACTGGCAAACTGTCTCTAAAGTTGTACTTAGCCAGGCGATCTAGGTGGACGACCTTGATCTTTCGCTGTCCTTCCTATTGAATCCGATAAATAACATCGTTAATTCTTTTTTTCACAGTGTAGGGTCCTTCCCAGTTAGACTGAAGCTTAGGTGAGCGACCACGACGGCGCTTTGGATTGAACAACCAGACCTGATCTCCTTCTTGGAAACCCACACTATTGCTGCGAATGTCATACCGAGTTTTCATTTTATCACTGGAAATCTTGAGCCGTCCTCTTACCAAGCGATTCATTTCTCGCAGTTGGTTTTTTAATTGTGTGGAATAATTCTTTGGCTCTTGGGACTGAGTCTAAGGTGATTCAAACATCAAGTCGCCAGGAAGACGAATCTCCCGCCCAAACACCAATTTTGCTGGAGTCATGCCGGTTGTGTCATGTACTGATGACCTATACGCCATAAGGAATAGTGGTATACGTTGGTCCCAGTCTGTTTGGTTCTCGTCAACAACTTTCGAAAGATGCTGCTCAAGTGTCCTGTTGAATCTCTCAACCATCCCGTCCGACTGAGGATGCAGAGGCGTTGTCCTGGTCTTTCGAATTCCGAGTAGACGGCATAATTCTTTAAACACTCCTGATTCGAAATTTCTCCCTTGATCCGTATGGATTTCCATAGGGGCTCCATAACGGCAACAGAAGTTGTGAACTAACTGCTTTGCCACAGTGGTAACCTCCTGATTTGGAATTGCGTAGGCTTCCACCCACTTAGTAAAGTAGTCACCTACAACCATGATGTACCGGTTTCCATCGTCAGTAACTGGGAATGGTCCAGCAATGTCTATGGCAATTCTCTCGAAAGGTAGTCCAACGTTATACTGTCTCATTTTTCCCCTGCTTCTGGTTTGTGGGCCCTTGCTTGCAGCACATATTTCACACGTCCGAACCCATTCCTCTACGTCGTGGCGAAGATGAAGCCAACAGAATCGCTTCCGTATTTTGTCAAGGGTTTTATTAACGCCAAGATGGCCTCCAGTTGTTCCATCATGCATCTCCTTCAAAACAGACTGCACTTTACTTCGGGGAACTATCAACTGCATGACCACGTCTCGTCCATCTGCACTTTCCCAAGCCCTTTTCAGCAATCCGTTTTCTAAGTTGAGAGATTCCCATTGTGCCCAGTAGCCCTTCAGCACTTCGGAACCATGGCAGATATCTTGCCAATCCGGGCGGCGACCTTCCTCTTTTGCTGTCAAGATCGGTCCAATGTCTTCATCAGTCATCAGTTCTTGTCGACAGTCTTGTGTTGTCCAGCCGTCAGCCAGGAAATCTACAGTGATGGCTTGAACATGTTCGCATGAGTTTTGTTCTTCCTTTCAGTGGCAATGTCGGCAGTCTTCCGGGCACGGTCTTCGTGATAAGCCATCTGCATTACCGTGCAGGCGCCCCCGCCGATGCTGTACCTTGAATTTGTACTCTTACAGACGTTCGAGCCACCTTACCAACTGTCCTTCCGGATTTTTAAATCTCAAGAGCCATGCAAGTGCAGCATGGTCGGTACGTAGTGAAAACTCTCTTCCATAGAGGTATTTATGGAAGTGCTCCAAAGCTCTGACAATTGCCAACAACTCTCTTCTTGTAACACAATAATTTCTCTCTGGTTTAGAAAGCGTCTTGCTGTAATACGCTATTACTCGTTCTTCACCGTTCTGCACTTGAGACAAAATTGCTCCTAGACCAGTATTGCTTGCGTCTGTGTCTACGATGTACTTCCCTTCGGAAGCTGGAAAAGCGAGAATTGGCTGCGAACATAATGCAATCTTCAACGTTCTAAACGCTTGGTCACACTCTCTCGACCATTGGAAGTTTCGTTTATTTTCCGTTAGCTCATGTAGTGGTTTAGCAATAGTAGCGAAGCCCTTCACAAAACGTCGGTAATATGAGCATAACCCCAGGAAACTCCGAACTTCGTGTTTATTCTTCGGAACTGGCCAGTCTGTTACGGTGTCTACTTTATTAGGATCCATGTTAACACCCGCTGCCGAAACCAGATGGCCCAAATACTGTACTTCCTTCTGGAACAGAGAACACTTCTTCGGGCTCAGCTTCAGTTGTGCACCGTGAATTCTAGTTAGAACTTCCTTCAGGTTTTCCAAATGATCTTCGAAAGTCTTCCCGATCAATATGACATCGTCTAAGTAAACAAGGCAAGTTTTCCACGTCAGGCCTCGGAGTATCAGGTCCATCAATCTCTCAAATGTTGCCGATGCATTACAGAGTCCAAATGGCATGACGTTAAATCGGAATAAGCCACTTGGGGTCGAGAAAGCGGTCTTTTCCTTGTCTTCTTGATGAAGACCGACTTGCCAGTATCCACTCTTCAGGTCCAATGTGGAAAACCACTGTGCTCCGGACAACGTGTCGAGTGTGTCGTCAACGCGAGGTAATGGATAGCAGTCTTTCTTTGTAACGTCATTTAACCTCCGGTAGTCTACGCAGAAACGCAATCCACCATCCTTCTTCGCTACCAGCACTATAGGGGAAGACCAAGCACTTGACGAAGGTTCGATTACTCCCTCTGTCAACATGTCCTGTACTAACCGAGACATCTCCTCTTGTTTAGATAATGGAGGCCTTCGAGGAGGTTGGCGTATCGGTGTTGTGTCCCCGGTATTGATGCGATGTTGCACAAGAGAGGTTCTTCCCAGTGACTGTCCCCGAACTGCAAAACAATCTTTGAATTCGTGTAAAAACTGTCCGAGTTCTTTTACCTCACCACTTGAGAGGTCGTTAGAAGATCTGTTCAATAATTGTTGACAGTTCCTCATTAAAAAAAGAAATTATGGTAAAGGAATTCCAGTATATGTGATCTTTTAGTATTAAACAACATAAAAAAAGTCTACCCATGTAATGTAAAAAAAACATTCTGTACAATTTTATAACATATTTTCATTGTAGTTAAAAATAAATTATTTTTTGTGTATGTTTTCCAGATGTTCATGGTTACTTGAGTTACTAATTTACTACAGTATTGCTGATTTTATTATCAGAGAGGACTTATCAGATTATATGTATCGTTATCAGAGAAGACTTAGGAAAGACTTGTCATTCTTCTTGTGATTACAAACATTGTTGACATCTAACAATAAAAAATATATTGGATCTTGACCAGTATGTTCTCCACTGTTATAGACCATTGATAATATATTGAGTTATTTGATATAGTGTCTCAGTGAAATAATTGTTTTTTTTCTTTTCACTTCTTTTTGTTTGAGTTTTTTCTTTAACAAATACAGATTATATTATTTCAAAATATAGCAGCATCCCTCATCAGGTGTTGTACTATTCAGTTTACCATAGTACACTGCAGTTATTGTACACATATTCAGCTACTTTAATGGTATCATATTAGTAAACAGAGACTCAGTTTTAATTTATGCTGAAAGTGATAGTGTTTCTACTTGTTATGTATATATACTTTATCTATTATTCTTGTATACAACTTTTAACACGTAGATTGTTCGTGATGCCGTAACAATACAATTTAATTAAAATATAAGAGTTTGTATCATATTTACTGTTTGTTTTATTTCATAACTCAGACGGGGTCCGTGAAATTTTTAATTTTGTGAAGGGGGTCCGCGGACTGAAAAGTTTGGGAACCACTGCTCTACGTCATCTAGTATTTATCGTACACATTCTTCGTGCTTACCACTTCTACCTTCAGCCGGTCATTGCAACGTTTTCAACGTTTCTTTCGTCTCTTTCGCCGCCGTAAGTATAGGATAAGTACCAAAACCGTGTTACACAGTTTCCAGGAATCCGAAATGTAATATTGTTATAATAGAATGTTTTAGTGGATGGTTAGTGAGGATCGGTCAATAATACAACTTTTAGTTATTTTGCGTCGACGTTTCGACAATATTTATTGTCATCTTCAGGACCTGTGTATGAAATACAATAGAAATATCAAACATAACGAAACAATTAAATATTTGGGTGAACGTGTTGGTGATGTGAGTGTGTGCGTGCGTATGTATGTATCATTTTTTATGTGAAGACTTATGATAGTTTGTTTACATCTTCAAATTATCTTTAAGAAAGCGAGCAGATTATAGTATGAGATAACTTAATTTATACAGTATTACAATTTAAATTACTAAATGTAATGTTATTTTAATTAATTAAACAAACAGTAATCACCAACACGTTCACCCAAATATTTAATTGTTTCGTTATGTTTGATATTTCTATTGTATTTCATACACAGGTCCTGAAGATGACAATAAATATTGTCGAAACGTCGACGCAAAATAACTAAAAGTTGTATTATTGACCGATCCTCACTAACCATCCACTAAAACATTCACTGATTGACGGTCACTAAAAATTTAAGGATTGTTATAATAGGATATTCTGTAAAATGTTATTTAAAGAAGTCTTCGAAGTACTGGTAGTAGTTTTTTTTACAACACAGTAAAAGTTGTATAAGTTAAGGCGCCTTCTAATCCCGAAGGTTTAGAAAGAGAGATAGACAGATAGATAAGATAGATAGATAGGTAGAGAGAGAGGAGAGAGAGACAGACAGACAGACAGACAGACAGACAGAGTTTCAGATTTCATACTCTCTCTCTTTTCCATAGAGAAGAGCCTACTCTTCCTACTCTTTACTCTGTATATACATAATTTGTATTGTCACTTCTAATTGAGCAAAAAAAAATCATATCTTATGTGAGAAGAAGTGACGTCATTGTGTCCAGACGTGCCGAACATATTCCTGTCTCACAACGACGTGAATTACCTTCACTTATAGACAGCGCACGACTCTTGCTTCGTTTTCTGTCGTTGTCTGTCGTTTTGTAACGATTTCCTGCTGGAATCAGGCAATGCTTTCTTGGTTGCTAATCAAAAAGTTACCAACGTAAACAATAAAATAATCGATATTCACGCATGCCAGTAAAACATTACTAGCGGCGACTGGTAGAGGACAACTGTTCAGTAGCAATCGATACTTCAAATTATCTTCAGAAATACCCAGAAACCAAACAAATGCACTCCAATAGGGACGCACACTCACGTTTACAATGCTGCCGTTCTTTTTCCGTGCGATGAAACAAGAAATGAAAAACTACGTTTTGCTGATATTAGTGTATTAAAGCGTAAATATAGATGCGCATTGTACGGCATTTATTGTGCCTTTTATTAACACCAGAGGCAGTGTCAAATTTCATTATACAAATTTTCAAATTTTATTAAACACTTTTATGAAAAGTCATACCTAATTTAACAGTCTTTCCAGAAAATACTGTAATCAACTACATACTATTTACAATAGACAGCACAGTTATTAAACTTGTTAATTTTACTAAACCGCAGTTAGAAACAAGTAAACCTTTTTTTGCTCTGCCATCTGTGTTCATACGGGACGCAGTCAAGGTAATCAGATCAGACTTGTTTACTACTTGTTTACTCGACTTCTGTTATTTGTAGCCTATAGCATGTAACGCATTATGCTATTATTTTATGAATGGTTTAACATAAGGCCTGCGCAGTCAGCTTCGCGTTTGTTGGTTTAGTCGTTATATTCCGTTGTCTATGTCACTGTTAAAGTACGTGGAAGCTGTGATAGATCGCATGGTCTCGATGGATTCTCACGCGCGACTCTAAATGTACACTACGAACATACAAGGAACATTTTTTCACGAGTGAAATTAGTTAACGTCGATTATGTATTTAGTACGAGTGACTGCTTTTTGCAGAAGCAAAGAAATCCTCACTGCAAATCCACATTATGAGTTCGGACTGTTTCTGTCCAGTACTAAACGATAGTAAGCTCCATGAGCTGCAGAACTCGGTCACTATTGTGAACTATTTAGATACTTAGAGTACGTTTATTAGAAGAAAAGTTAGATCATTTTTCAATTAAGAAAAAAAAGAGAAATCCTGTTTATTCTAATATTTCTTAAGTAATATAACACTTATAGATCACACAATCATACAATAAACACTAAAAATTCAAAACGTTTAGATTTGGGTTACAGTACCTTTTAGTCTGACAACCCTGCTAGATTTTCAGATTTAAAAAAAATTTCATCTCGTTTTTTGGGCCTGGGGTCCCAACATTTTGAAATGGTCAAAAGTGAACATATACTTACAGTATGGTTAAAATTTCCTTTAATTTTATACCCAACATGAATTTTTGCAATTTTATCAAAACTTTCACCAACATATTGGGCCTAAATTTTCAAAAATGAACACTATGCCCAAACTGTGGGTAAAATTCCCTTTAATTTAATACGCTATATGGTTTTTCTCGAATTTTATAATTTTGACCCCTCACATTTTTGACTCCTCACTATTTGGGGGGGGGGGTATGAATCTCAAAAACAATGGGGGTTTGTAGGGTAAAAGTATGGACACGCATGCTAAATTTTAGGAAATCGACTGATGCGGTCAAAAATTATCGTGAGACAAAACCCGAAACAGATAATAGACAGATAGACAGACAAATGCCAAATGGGCGAGTTAAAACTGAGAACTCGCTTCGATCATTCAATAAATATAATTGAAATTATAAAATAATGAATGTTGAAATATTATATGTGATTGACTTTATTCCTTTTCCATTCATTCTTTCTAATCTGTTCACTTGTTGCACATTCTTCTTTCATTTTATTCATCATTTGAAAATGCTCGGCGTTCTGTCTTTGCAAGTTTATGAAAGTCTAATTGGGCACGTTCTCGTCTAGAGAGGATTTTTCATTTTTGACGATGTCATCATCGTCTCAACGCTTTTTACTCCTCCTAGTTTTTATGACAAGCTTATTTCGTCTGAATGCCCGCGATTACTATCAGCGCGCACAGGCTTCTCACAAGTTGGAGTAGTACACCGAAGATATAAGCTAAGGGTGAGGTGGGACCGATAGCGCGGGGTAGACAGACAGAATTTATAATACGAAAAGTAACCAAACGACTTGCAGCAGATCTCTCCGTGTAAACATACGAAACTTGGGGTAGGATTTTTAATGAGGTTACAGTGGCAGAGGGGTGAATAAGGGATGTGTTGTACTCTGAGCACGACTTATTGTTCTCATTCTGCAAAAGTTGTCAGAGGTGCTTAGGGCGGAGAGAACTTGTCCCCTCTACTAGGAGGGTGCATTTCGTTATGCGTTTTGAAAAGATAAATGCATTTTATTAACAGTATATACAGCACGGTTGAAAAAAAGCTTGGTTTTGTCTTCGCTGTTATACCCTTGGTGCACCCTACCATGTGGGCCTGTTCGTCTTCAGTAAAGCGCAATAAGAAGTTCCGTTTTTACATTTTTTTTAAAATCTGGATAGAGGCCAGCACTTAGAATTTATTTAGTTTCTGTTTCGGCTGTGATTTCAAGTGTAAAACTTGGGCGTATCTTATTTAAAGTCTGACTTGCGTTTGGTTCGGGTTTATGCCAACCGAAAGTAAAAAAAAAACCTCTTCAAAGTATTTATTTGCTGTGCATATAAGGGCCGGTTGTTAATAATGTTACCGAACACTTTATCCAACCAAACGCCGGTAAATATAAGTTCCGTTTAGCTTACGACATAATTTTTGCAAGAACATTACTCATTTAAGCAGAGATGTCAAACCGGCTCCATGTTATTGTTGAGAAGAGGGACAACGTAGAGAAAAGTAGAAAAAGGCTACAAGTAACATAAGAAACAGATTGTGAATGTGTTTATAATCGTATGTGCGACAGTAACGCGCCTTTTGAACGGACACGATACACTTTCCAATCACAAGCTTTAGTTGTTATAGGGAGTGTAGGTGTGCGGGCAATAAAGAACGAAAAGCCTTGTCATTGATTGTTCATGGAATTGTATAAATCTGGAAATTGTGTCCTGTTGTAACTACATTTTCTTAAATGATGAACTGTGTTAAAATGAGAACTGTTAACCTTTGTTAACAGAGGGACGCGATTTATGAGAAGGATTTTAAAATTATGAGTAAACAGTACACAGTATACCCAAAATTATGAGTGTACATTACGCGTCCAAACGCGTAGAGTGTGGTTATAATCAGAACGGTGGTATGAAGAAATTTATTTTAAAATTCTCCCAAAATTGTGAATAGAGCTAAACAATTCCTAAATTCTGGGAGGACAGGCGATAAGACAGAACAAGTTTACTGAATGACAAGTAGATATTTCGGGTACTAAGGCGAAACCGACAAAAGGTTGAACGTTGAAACTGATGGAAGTTAAGATTAAAAACAAATATTTCTGAAGAATTAACCGTGGATTGGTTTTATTCAATGTTGTATGAATGTCAACTGCATGGTTAACGTGTAGAAAAGGTCGTTTGCTTATAAATACACATAAGGCTGTACAGGTATTCTGTTGAAATCTATTTACTAAATTCATATTTAGCACGATAATAGTATTTTACTAAATATTTGATATTAGTATCAAAATTGATATTAGTAAACAAACTTGTATTTAGCAATGAAGTAATAGTATTTTACTAAATATTTGATATTAGCATTAAAATTGATATTAGTGAACAAACTGATATTTAGCAATAATAATAGATCTATTGCTGTGCGTGTGTGTGTGTGTGTGTTTAAGTATACATATAGATGCTATACTTGCTGAGGAGGCATAACTATGGACCTCTCTCTTTTCATTTAATGGTTGCTGAAGTAAAATGTAGGACTAAATGGTGAGTAAGCGAGCGTAAAACTCTCATTCAATGCTATTCGATAAGCATATGTGTTTTACTTCAAAACTTTTTATGGATGAGACGAGGGACGTTTGGAATTTCCTGAGTATAATGCATTACCTTAGGTAGGTTGCCTGGCCCAGAGATGTGTGTGTGTGTGTGTGTGTGTGTGTGAGTACTACGGGACGCTTAGCAGTCCTGACATTTGACCCCATTTAATGCAGGTGACCACTGCATGTCTCCAATGTCCGTCATCACATTTTTCATGTCGCACGTGAAACACTCTAAAAACACGCAGGACAGTGTTTGTTGGCTGCTATACAGACTTCCGCTTGTATATTATCACTTACTTCGGTGGATATTTAAAAATCCGTTCTCCTGTCTGTTACGTGAGTGGGTTGGAGCGTGTCACTCACGTTTGTTTTACAGCACGTGACTTTGTAAAACTCTGTGCGCTTTGCGCTTCATCACGTTTTTTACTGTTATCTGAAATGTTTCCACATCAAATGCCATAAGAACGATGGATCGTCGGGGAATCGTAAATACGGTAAAAACTAGCAACGGTGCAGTTCCTAATTGTATACTTACAGTAGGAAAATTGTGAATCAGTAGGAAAATTCTTGATTTGCCTTTTTGTCACCAATTATGAACTGATATTCATACAGTATGTTTATGAGTATTTATGTTTCACATTCAGTATATGTAAAAACATGTTATAGTCTGTCCTCGAGGTTGCTTATGCAGCAGTCGGCAACCCTGCGCCCGTCGATAAGGTTAGACGCGCCCGCGAACCAATTTGTAATTTTATTTTATTTTAAACGATGGAACGCACCCGCATTCTACCTGCTTCGAAGTACTTTATTATAAAATAGTAGAAGCCGTTTCAAATTTTACTTTTTTCAAATGCAATGATTACTGTTAGTTTTTTCAAGAAAAGGAACTGAAACCTTCATTTATGTTTTTAATGTGATTTTGTTCAAGTTTTATATTTCTGTGCACTGTATAAAAATAGTGTTATTGTGGTGAGCTCTTTAATTTATTTATATCAAAATGTGTTCTTGTTTAACCATTTTTTTCATTTAAAGTTTTGTTAGTTTTAACGTGTGTGTGGATGATGAGATTGTTGATGACTTACTCCTTATAACGTCTCTCCTGTTAAGACATTATAACATAGGGAACCAGCTTAATTGTTTGCTGTTAATTAAACTAGCTGCCGTAGTTAGTAAAAATTACTTACCAACAAATTATGCCAATGTACATATCAGGAATTTGTCCAAGGTTACATAAATTTATTTACTCTCTGGATATTAGCGAAAACATCTCTTTATTATTGTATCTTAACTACGGATATAAACATAATAGCTTTAATGGTCATCTTTTTGTTTTTACTTTACTTTTAAATGAAAATTCTTATAGATTCTGCATCAAATACTCTTTAAATTGTTACTCTTAGTATCTCCAGATCATACAGCTGTGTATTACTTTGTTTACCACGGATCCGGGTTCTAACTTTATAATACTCTAACATACTTTAACATCATCCAAACTATTTGAAGAATAGTCTGATGTAATTTCATATTAACTTTACCTTCAAGCATCATCAGGTTATTACTATAGCATTACAGAAACTACAAACATTTAATATGCGATCTAATTATGTGATCTAAAGTCTTTACAAGAAACTTTACTGTTCTTTTTATTGAGGTTGTTAAAAACAATGTATGCACAGAAGTTATGGTTTAGTGTCACCTGAGTATAACGTGAGTCTGCGGCTGGCGGTTGAGATGATCCTCTGCAGTAGGTCTTCCTGGATGTAGTTCGTTGTCCATCTGGATCCTCCATTTATTTGGTTGTTTCTGTATTGTGGTCTAGGTCATGACGCTGGGATTCTGCTACTGGTAGTTCGTACAGTTGTTGTCGTAACTTTTCTCCTGGCGTTGGTGTTCACTTTTCACATTTAATTGTTTTTTTAAAACAGCACTGATGTTACCTTTTACATGGTATGGAACATATCTTACCACTTGCTTTTCATAAAGAGATGTGTCGGCTAAGTTTTTATTTATTAATAATATTTTCACAACATCTGAACTACATTACTAGTTTTTAAGCTTCATTTCGCTTTCGCTACATGTGTATTAATTAAAAGAGAAGCACTAACTTCTTGTTACATCGGTTTTAGCAACATAAACGTAAGTTTAACTTCACGACACATTTTCGAGCTGCTTACATGTCAGAGATTCTAGGTCGACTGGCGTTAGTTTAGCGGCAGGGAGTATGGAAGCGGGCGCAGTTTACACGCTGAGAGAAAAGTAGTTCGTTCCTTTATTATTATTAATTTTCCATTAATTAACTACTATAAATTATCCTACCTTTTCTTAGTTAGGAGTTAGGTATTACATTTATTATTATTACGTCTTTTATTTAAATATAAGGATTATTAGTTTTCGCTTAATAACATTGTACTTTGCATGTTCGTACTGATACAGGTATCTGGGTACAGAGGGAGGGTGGATTATACTCTCACTTATTATAAGAACAAAAATTTAATTTGTGCTATTTAAATTGTCTTTAAATCGTCACATCCTAAAGTGAAAAATTTCACCAATTTATATGAAAAATACTGGAAAGCTTTTTTTTTTGAGTTGGTGTTCCACGTCGCTAATTTTATAATTTTCCATGACAGTTAATGTTTGTAACGTCCAGGTATTGACCATTGATATCCAACAGCTCTTCACCTTTCTATTTTCCATTGACTGGGTGGGGAGGGGTGTGCCCATCGAACTGGTCATCAGTTATATATGCGCCCCCATAAATTCAAAAGTTGCCTGTGACTGCCGGACTGAGCTCTAAATACCATCCTTTACGTTGTATGCCTACGCGAATATAATCCGAGCTACGGAACTTTTGTGTCGGTAAATTTCTTGAAGAAGATCGGTACACGGCAGTAGTTTATCAGGGCATTTTGGGTTTAATAATAATGTTTTTGTTTGTAGTGATTCATGCAGTTACATTGATTTCGTTACTCTTAACGAGAACGAACAGTTTGTTGTATCTGTAAATAGACCACAAAATTCTGAACCGCCAGTAGAGCCTCTGTATTGAATAGTTCTTCGACGACAGGAAGAAGTAGTTTTGTTTGTGTTGATAACAGACTTAAGTAAATGTATTTAAACTACTGCTCTGCTTCTCACACTGTATATAACTTGCTGTCGCTATAAATAACATGTGCTCATTCGTCGTGCGCCTTCGTTCTGGGAACCATACATTGTTTTTTGTAGCGACTAATAGGAGAGGCACCCTTCGCTCGGCGACATGTGTTGACGCAAATAGCATGTGTTCTGTGGAGAAAAGAAGAGAAAGTGTGTCGTTTGGTGTAGCTGTAAATCTTGTTTATGGCTCATTTGTTTACAGTAAAGTACGACTTAAACTGAAGACGAGATAACAGCTTAGTAGTAATGGAAAATTTATTATTGAGAGGATATTAAATAGCCTACTGAAATAAATGGACAGAAACAAAATCAAAGGAACTTCAGGTAACGAACGTACATACAGATTGACTGAAAAGAACAGAACACGTAAATCAGTTTCAGTATTTAAGATACAAACAAACGAAATGGAAATGTTCCGTAGCATTAAGAAAACGTTTACCAGTAAGACAGAAATACCATGAAAAACCAAGGCAACAATATTTATTAAAAATAATAGCCTACTAATTTCGGACCATTCCTTGAATGTGGGTATTGTTCGTCCCATCGTCCCGTGCGCTCCTCAAGGTTCTGTCCTCCGCCCCATTCTGTACCTACCCATTGTAGTGTACTCTCTCTCGCTCTCTCTCTCTCTCTCTCTCTCTCTCTCTCTCTCTCTCTCTCTCTCTCTCTCTCTCTCTCTCTCTCTCTCTCTCTCTCTCTCTCTCTCTCTCACTCTCACCGTCCCGCGCGAGCGTGTTATTAGTACATTCATATTAGGAAATTAAGAATTACCAACTTAGAACTGTTTAAGTATTGGGTCCAGAGAATGTTTTAAATTGTACTAAACATTAAATACTGAGCGCACGGTAATGTACGGGGCATAACGTTTTTTTAACGCCCATGATCTGCTTCTGTAACAGTTAGCATCATTGATTGGCGAAGTTTAGTATGACCTAGATCCGATTCTGCCTCAATGAAAAGCAGTCCGGATCGGAACATATTGGGTCCCATTTTAAAAGCACGTTTAAAATGCATATTTATATTTAATGCCAAGCGGACTACATATAGGAATCCTGTTTGGATGTTTTTGCCACTGCATAACAGTATAATTCTTCGTATACAATTGGTAGTACTTTTGTCAGAGCTGAAGTCAATCTTCTCAATGTACAATGCTCGAGAGAGTTTGTGATATTTATAAAAATCCGTGGGCCGATTGCTGCAAAGTTTTTAAGCCTTTTAAAATTCCTGCCTCATCATTATCGTAGGACGCACAATGGTCGCGCGAAACCTTGAAATACAACACTCTCTTAATACAGAAATCAGTTCAGATACGAATTCGCTACCCGGTGATAAGTAACAGTGTCTCGATTAGAAAGGTTCTTTAAAATCTTGTTAGTCGATCGATGCGACCGCTAATTGCTACGGAATTAAGTAGATTACAAACTTCTTGCCAAAAAGCGAAATTGTGTCTTTTAGTTTCCAACTGATGCCATATTCGTACATAACTGGGATTAGTATAAGTACGTTTGGAGTGGTTTAAAATATATTATGAAGTTTGATCGTGCTTATTTGAAAGTTTTTTCGTCGATTGCTGGAGTAACCCTTAGTACCGGTTTTAACAGAATGTTTTATTCAAAGGTACATTGACGTTAGAAGCGGAGAATATTACATCTAACATATTTGTAGTGATTTTAATGATAACGTTTAACACATTTACAGTACATCGAAAAGATCTAGTGTACGAAAAAATCTGTAAGCAAGCTTACTGTCTTGTAACATGTAGGCGTAGTCATTTTATTTTACTATCAGAATGGTCAGTTTTGGAGCGTGTGACAAAAGATGGCAAGAAAAAATCAGTGACATGAGGGCGCAATCAGTGGCAGAAGAGCGTAGTTGTTTCATTTATCAGTCTTCCTTACCATCTAATTACGTTACACCTTAGCTATATAAGCATATCTTTATTTTCTACATAGACCTATGTGATTATATTAAGTTAATAATACGTAATAAATTTGTGGGTTTATATACGAGGCCATTCAATTCTCATACGAATCTTAAAACTATGACTCGATAGCAGGCCGCTGTTATTATTATTATTACATACTATAATATTGCGAACATTAGCCTTCGTTTTCACAAACAGTTCTAAATAGGTACAACGTTTCGACCTCTCTAACAAACTTACGTCGCCTCAAACGTAAATACATTTTTACATCATATCTATCAGTGCTAAATAGATATCGTCACCATAGCTTATAACAATTACATTATTAAGTAACAGAAACAAAACAATTTTTGGAAACATTATTTGCCTGGCTGTTAGGCCGTGGTCTATTGTGTGTGTGGACAGACGTTTTGGCCTCACCTTCGGAGGCCATCTTCAGTATCGGAAACAATTGGCACGGTGTCTGTCAGTCCACCCCAGCGCTAATTGTTTCTGACACTGAAGATGGCCTCCGAAAGTGAGGCAAACGTTTGTCCACGCAAACAATAGACCACGGCCTAACAGCCAGGGAAATAATGTTTCTATGTTGACGCCGGCCGTGAAAGACTTAGGAACTCCACAACACAGTTTTTAGTTACCAAGAAGGCGGTCTTACTGAGTAGGAGGGATTTCCCCTCTGGTCTTAAAAGTAAATTTTAAAAGGTCCACGGGATTAATCGCAAAGGTATCAGAATAAAATTATCGGGTCTTTCTCTTTTCTTTTGTGATCAGAGGTGAAATTCCCCGTACTCAGTAGGACGGCCTACATGGTAAATAAAATATTTATGATTTCTGTTACTTAATAATATTTTTGTTGTATGATGACGGTGTCTATTTAGTATTGATACACACGAAGTAAAATAAAAATATAAATTTTATTTACACCTGGTGACGGACCTTATAATTTAAGAGGTCGAAACGTCGTGTTTAGAATTGTTTCTGAAACGACGGTTAATATACGCGGTATTAAAATATGTAATAATAATAATAATAATAATTATTATTATTATTATTCAATTCTCGTGCTGTTACACAATATTAAATATTATGTAACAATTTATATTGAATAATAAGAAATGAATGTTATATAAATGATGTGTAAAGTCATATATGAAAATAAAAACTTAAGGTTTCAAAAAAAGTATATTCAGATGAGCAGCAAGAGTAAAGCTAGACAAGGGGGGGCCAAGAATCCTAGCGGCGCCTAATTTGAAAGCAAGCCTATTTCCAAAAAAAAAATCCGGAAGCCAGATATACAGACAATGCCTTGGACGATAACAAAGGGGTATAACAGCGCCCCTTTATGTACGAGTATTCATTTCTCTACTCATATTATTTAGTAACATTAATTATGATCATTTTAAAAGCCTTTAACAAAAGTGCAGCCTATCTAACGTTATAAAAGACATAACTACAGAAGGTACCCGTCTAACATTAGAACAGATTATTGTAACGATGAGAAAATAACACTAAATAAGAGTTTTTTAATTACCACTAATATAAATATAAGAATACCATCATTATTATCAGATGATTTATGCATATGGATTGCAACAGTTGTAATTAATTTATTTTATTTCGCAGCAACTGATTAAAATTCTCATATTGTCAGGATAACCTGAGCTTTATAAGTAATACTTCTAAGTATTATATGCTTAGAATTTTATACGAATAAATATAATCAAAAGTAAGGTGATTTGAAGTAGGGTGTATTTCTCTGATTTTCCAATTATGCTCTGTTTTGTGCGAGTAAGTTAACCGTATCATAAATGTAACTTTGTTGTCGAAAATCGTAGCCCTATGAAACCAATCTTGAGATGTGTGCACTACCGGGATGGAGTATTTGCTGTATACTCTTAGGCACTGGTGTTTTGCCGTATTTATGATAACTACTTTTAGGCCTGTAATAACAATCGCTCCGGTAAACGAACCAATCTCAGACAAACAAAACAAAATGAGAAATTATACTCCCAAACAAAGAACAACAAAACATACAAACATACTTCCTCTCGAATATCTTCAAGATGTTGCAGTTTTCTTTGGGTTAGCATCCAGGCAGTGCCGGATTAAGGGGGGTTAGGGGCTAGTTTAATTTTTAGAGGGGTCTAAAGCCCCGGGCCCCGCTTGTCGGGGGTTCCATGCCCGAACATTTAAAAATTCTCATTTTCGATCGAATAAATAAAATTTTCCGAGCAAGCGAAATATTAAAACCCGCACTAACTATTTAAACTATTAACTGTTGAAACAAAATTATTAAAAACATTGGATTTGGATGATTTGATAGCAGAGTTTGCCGAGAAGGAAAGAAATATTTCAATTATTTTTTTTTGTATTCTCTTAATTTATTTGTAGGCTACTCTTGATTTGTAAAAAGATCTGCGAAATAAAATAATAGTAAACAGTTTCAACATCCATTTAATCAGTATAAAATAAAAAAAATATGTGTGTAAAAATACGGTATAAGAACAATATTTCGTTTATTATATTTATTAAATAATCGTCTGAATAAAGTAAAGTATTGTGCAAAACGCGAGAATTTCATACACGGGCCCCTGCTCTTAAGTAGCCCCGGGTCCCCATAGCCTTAATCCGGCCATGCCCAGGTATCATTACTATACCACGGGATGGGTCTAATAATAATACCTGATGAGCGTAAGTTAGTAATAAATGAATGCCTCTTAATAACATAAAACAGTGCAGATACTGAAAATTTTCTCAGAGTTAATAAATTAGTATGTAAAGTATTACCAACCGCTTTATTTTAAATCCGGTTTTTAATCGGTGATAAACGAACGCTGGTGGTGAGCGTATCAGTGGATTACGATGGTTGACACAAACTTTTCAATTTACATCTTACATAAGATAATGTTAAATCAACGTGATTAGAGCAGTATGTAATATAATGATGACAGTAACAGACTGAGAGAGCTCAGGCGCTTAATTGGAATAAGATTAACAACAGAAGTGAGTTTGTAATAAAACTTCTGTTTTACTACCCCGATGTGACTGCTGACATGTGCGGGTTTACAATCAACTTTGCTTCAGTATTTTATGAGTAGTTTATCGCTTCAGTAACTCGGCCGTCATCGTCAGCTCGACTGTTCATATTTAAAGTCGATTTATCATCGTGTTAAATCAATTTTTCTGACATTATAAATATAATAGCCGTCACTGTAAATATAATAGCCAAGTTATTGTGAAAGATTTCCCTACGTTTTCTTCGCCAACAGTTGTTTGGCTGTTGAAGCCCCTCCCCCCTCCCTTCCTATACCCTTCAGGCTTGTCCTACTCTATCTTGACCCTCCACTTGACTCTGTCTGTGGAACAGGACTTCCATCCTCGCATTGCCAGCATCGCTCTTGTATCTGTGGCGACATCTTCCCATTTCTTCTTTCGGGTGCCTTTCGGTCTTTTTTGGCCACCGTGTTCCCTGTGAGGGCTCTTTTTGGTATTCGTATGAAATTATTCATTCTCACAACGTGGCCAGCTCATGGCAGTTTTCCCGTTTCATGTGTATGTCCACTGTTTTCACATGTGGCTTATTGAAATGATAATAAACATCCTGGCTGCCTCGTATCTTCAACCCCCCAGTTCTGTATATGGGCCCAGGATCCGCGTCAGAAGCTTCCTCTCAAATATCTTCAGGTCTTGCCGTTCTCTTAGGGTCTTAGGGTAGCATCCAGGTTTCACTACCATGCCACAGAATGGGTCGTATAATAGCTTTATATACCTGTCTTTTTGTTAAAGATAATTGTGCTTTAAACTGCCTTTAAAAGTTCAATTTACCAACAATTGATATAATTTTGGTCAATACAAGGTAGGCCTAGTGAAACATTGGCCAAGGTCAAGACTCTTTTGACCAGCCAAAGATAAGTACTCTGACACGTTGAGTAGGTTTCGAACCAGGTTCTAGCTTCTAAAACTCGCAAACTGCATAGTTAGAACTCTAGCCCGTTTCCGTCAAAAACAGTAGGCTTTTTTGTCAAGTTTTACGTCGAGTGTATGGAATTTAAATCAGTCCAGGCGGGAACGAGAAGTTTGCGAATTGTAAGGTTAATTAAAATTCTAATGCTAATCAAAATTGGGAATAATTCAGAAAGTTTTAGCGATTTATTCATACGTTACACATAATTCACCATTGTTCAGTTATTCCATATTTTTCATTATTTTCATAAGGAGTACATAAGATCATTAGCAATACAGTAGTTCTATTAAACTGAATTTATTACAGTATAAGAAAATTAAAAGGAACCAGTGTAAGATACTACACAAGACATATAGGATCAGTATATATAATGTATACTGTTCCTATATAATACATATGTTCAGTTTGTCGTATACTAAATAACCCCCAACCTACATTCAGAGTAATATTATGAATATTGTATAATATAGTTAGTGATATTGTGATTGGTATTATTAAAACTGTTGTCATTAGAATAATACATAGGTTAAGAGCGTAGGTTATGTTACTCACATGTATTTACATTATCCACAATTAATGTGTAACTCATGTATATTGATAGACACTGTTTATAGGGACACTATTTATAGAATACGCGAGAATGCTTTGTGTCAATGTATAATGTAAGTTAGCGTAGTTTATTCTAGAAAAGCGTAGAACATCGTCGATTGTACTAGACGTTTATTGATACTAAAATGTGCATGCTTGTGAATGACGTCATTGCCAAATATAAAAAAATAAGGTACGGAGTAGAGAGTTAGTCTTCAATGAGAGTTCGGTTAGTGAGTTGTAGAGCTGTTTGATACCATATTTGCGGATTAATACGTATTATATTTGTGTATTCTACTTTCGCTTATAAAATTACGGTTGTGTTAATATTCGATATCACAGTTGTGGATAGAAATTGTACTGTGTGTATTACATTTTTATTTGTGAAAAATTATTTGTGATACCGATAATTAAACAAGGTGCCGACAGTGATGCAAACGTTTTATTTCAATTGCTGACCTAGAAGATCACAAAATTGGCGACCGTGATAAGACTAATTCCGTTAACGTTATAAATTAGTAACCAAATTACGTTATAATGTAAGTAATTGTGCAGTGCAGGTGGAAAGATGGGAAGAGTATATATGAAGATCATGACAACCACCCAGCTGAAGAAGAAAAAGCAGGTAGAAGAAAAAGGGCTTCCCACAACGGGAACTAAGGCCGACCTGGAGATGCGTTTAGAACAGGCGAATTCTTCATTCCATACATATATCTGTATATGTTCATAAATGCTCAAATTTTTCTTCTTATATTTTATATTATTATTAATAATAAAACTTTTTACAAGAATATATTTTATTTTGTAAATTAGTGTTTCTAATTCAATATTAAATAAATCTAATTAATACATTTAAATTTGGTTGATTTAATAATTTAAATTTATTAATTATATCTGATGATTATTGCTGAATGCTATGGAAACACTGTAATTTACAAAATAAAATATATTATTGTAAAAAGTTTTATTATTAGACTAATAATAATATCTGTATGTGTGTATATGACAGATGTAATTGGTCTGCAACCAGCACTACGCATTTTGTTATGCAAAGAACAAAAAGTTATGATCATAGGAAGTCCACACTATTACTTAATTAATTTACTCCAGTTTTTCTGATTTACATAAAAATGAGTCCTGTGATATCATATTTGGTAATACGGGTAATTTTAAAGATGCGGGTCATATAAATTCTTTTGTGTGTGATGCGGAATCGTCGATTAAAAAAAATGGTTGCATTTGACAAAACATTTTTCTTCATTTACTGCGCGGATTTCGTTTTCAGTGTAGCGATGTGGTTGACGGACAAATATACATTAATCACAAGAAAACGATTTCATTTTTTATTTATGCCTGTACGCTTCAGTGTCTGTATCATGGCGGATCAAATGAGGTCGACAATTTATTTACACACAACGCCATAGAAACCTAAGAGTAATTTATCAAGTAGTCGTTTATTAATTATTATATCATGCTCGATTTTTCCTTTATTAATTTAAACATTTTTACTAACCTTAAGGCGTTTTGCAGCTTTTGAAAATTTTCGTGATACTTCAATACTTCGTATTTAGTTTGAATGCATATAATATACGTTCCATGTATTTATTTTTGTTTTTTGATGCAAGAACAATGTAACAAAATATTCTGAGAATGTCATAATTATAATAAGGCAATGAAATAGAGCCTACAATATGATAAAGAAAGATATTCATAATAACTGTATTTTCATACAAAACAATAAACACTAACATTATATGAAAGAACTGTTTCATGGAAATAAATTTATACGCGGATAGGAGTATGTGCGTGTTTGCGCGCGCGTGTGTATGTGGGTGCGCGCTGCTAAATTGTAACTCTAAATTTCAAAATTGTTTACAGTTATACAACAATTACAGAAAATAATAAAGTTCTTCTGCAGGTATAAAGTTATTTTGAGTAATCCACGATTCAGAAAATACATCTGCGTCATGAACACAATGTCTTCACGGAATAATTGATTTGTATTTTGGGTTTGATTTTATTTGAGATCTACTCTCCGTTGCTCTGCGTTTAATTGACCCGTTCCCTGATAACGCAGATATATAGTCTATGAAAGATGCGTTAGACACACAGTGTGTGTGTGTGTGTGTGTGTGTGTGTGTGTGTGTGTGTGTGTGTTCAGTAAAGTGAAAAGAACACTGTCCGAGTTTCTATCCATTGTGTGTAGCTTTAATCTTTACAGATATAACATTTTAGGTCTGTCTGAATTTTACATAGTTTAAGGAATTAGCCGACATGTACTTACTGGGCGTCTCTACTCGCTATAGCCTGGGCCGTATATTATTTATTGCCGTTGCATAGACGACGTTAACGTGGCAGCGTACATAATTAAATCTCCCGTGCACGCCAGCCGCCCTATGCAAATTACTTTCTGCAGTTTTTCCTATTCACGCCGGTGATAAAAAACAAAGCTGTCCGTTCTCGTTTTGTACAGTGACCTTTTTTTCTTTTCTTTCTCACTTAATGTATTCTCTATGAGAACAATCCGTTCCGTCGTTTTGATTTTCCTAAGTATTACATACTTATTACGTACTGTTCGCGGTACGCGTTGTGTCGTGATTCCCTAACGGTAGTTTATTTTAAATCTTAGAGTAAACAATATTCTAACTTTTGAACTCGTATAGTACAACAAGTTTATAATAATAATGTTTCTTGCATAGATTAATATACCGCGTCCATTGATCGGCGTCTTTGTTCATGACCGTTTTAAATTAAGTAACAACAGAAGGTCAAAAGGCTTCGTCGTTTTTAAGCGGCGCAGTTATTCTTGCCCCCATTTTTCTTTCTAAGATTGGTGTCAAGCGTCATCGCCGTCGAGGCAGATAGCACTTGTCACTGATACACGTTTATTATTTTTTCACTAAAGTTTTCGATCGTTGTAGCCTATTCCCTTTCACGTATCGACCATTTCGTTGCCAGGTTGAAGTTTATAGATCCTTTCTACTACGACGGTATCTTCAGTCGCAGTGACACCTCTGCTGTGTCTTCCTCAGAATGGTTGTTATCTGAAAATACTAATGTTTTGCTTTGTGGTTTATATGCTTGTTTGTAAACCGAGTACAAACCTGTCCTGAGTTTGCTGCACGGAATGGATTCGTTCTGTGTAAAAATCAACGGGTTTTGTACAAATTTTGCGTGAACTGTGTACAGTTAAAAATGGGTTCCTTTTCGGTATAATGCCGAATTTCATCATCTGTATGTAAAACATTTACGCTGAAACGATGAAAACGATGAAACGGTAACTGTACTGATGGGATATGCTAACTCTTACTCTTCACACATTTATTTTTAAGATAGTGTAAACGTGAAAAATGGTTTTCAACAGACAAGTGTCATATTGTCATCACTTGTACAAAGTGTTAGTAAAAAACGAGATTGTCATTTTTCGTACGTGAAAAGACTATAATTTTCTAAAAACGGAAAAAACCCATATAAAAAAGCCTATCTTTTGCCTGTGTTCGTCAGTTGTCCAAGTAAGGGAAGCTACAAAATTTTAAAGGGAAAATATATTAGTTGACTAAGTGAAGAAGGTGACAATTTTGCTTGTAAAAAAGTTTACCCAAGCGATAAAGTTATTAATTTTATGAATTAAAAAGTGCGGGAACCACACTTTTTTTTAAAATGTGTAGTGAATAAATCAGTTGAAATTCAGTAACTTTCATATTATCATGGAAATGATCCAGTTTCAAGTCTCTCAACTGGATGAGACAGCCCACAGATAATGGATATTGTGGATTGTGGCATTACTGTATGTTACTACTGTATTTCTAAATAAAATTAAAAAGCTCAAATTCGTTTCGTATCAGAGAACTCACTATAAAGACCTAACAAATTACCTGATAGTTATGGCTTACGTAATCTCTTTGTATAGGTATATACATTTTATATAATATGTTTGGCATTAAGATTATTATTATACTATATTATTAGTTTTAATGTCTTTTTTTCATTTAAAAAAACACTCATAAATTTCATAGATGATAAATTGTTCAAACAATATAATTATCTATGTTTATAATTTTGTATACATATGTACAGATAATATAATAACTAATAACAATCTGCGTCATCAGTTTATTGTAATTAAATTTATTATGTGAGCAATTTTTTGTGTATATTTATTACACTGGGGCCCATGTTCAAACATATTGATGCCCAATAGTCACGCGAAGCCGGACAAAACTTCCTTGATTGCCCCCAACACAGTGTGGCGAATTAAACTTAAATTTATAACACTTTACATCTTTTTGGATTCAAACATTTTCTTCCGCTTCTTTGGACTTCATGAAGAATTTATATTCGTGTCGAACTTTCTTCTTTTTTCCTCCCTAACACAAATTCGCTTTCACATCAGTCCGCCTGTTTTCGGATCTTGTATCTACTGTGTACATCGTGCTTCTCTGTATTTATGTACTGTCATTCGTACGTAACACAAAACCGATATGCAAAGAAATAAGACAGATACAACGAAGTGGCACAGCGTGGTGGAGAGGAGAAATGATTCGATCTTTCTCTCCCAACATTCGTTTGTGAGAATATTACTACCATGATCTGGTTTCTGTTCCAAGATGACCGAAGGTCTTATGGTCCGTTATCAGGGCAGATATTTTAACAGTATAAGGAGCGAGAAAATAAAAAAAAATGTTGCGTGAAGAAGTAAAACGTTTATGGTTTCAGAGCGACCGTTTCCTTACAAAAACAACATTGTAAATAACAGTTTATAGGAAAGCCGAGAGAGACAGTAGTTTAAGAGTTTGCACAACTTCGCAGCGGGCAGACATAATCTTGCACTTGATTACTGCACATTTTGTTTACAACCGCGTTATTTAAAGTTGATATATATGTCTGCTAGCCAGCCAACCCTTATCTCCCAAGGGGATGCGCTCCACTTCCCTCCCTCCCGGTTTGTTGCTACCCGCGCTGTTATGAAAATTTTTTTTTAGAGTTTGTTGATTTTATTCCGTGCATATTATTTATAGATCGTTTTTCTTTCTGTTTTCTTAACGTTATTTATGTTACTATAAACTTCCTGAAACCAACAGTTTTCTTTATGTTTAAAGTATACAACTTACTACAGCCGGTTCTTCATATTTCGTTATACGTTTTCTCGCACTCCAGAAACCAACAGTTTTCTTTATGTTTAAAGTTTACAACTTACTACAGCCGGTTTCTTCATATTTCGTTATACGTTTTCTCGCACTCCAGAAACCAACAGTTTTCTTTATGTTTAAACTTTACAACTTACTACACCCGGTTTCTTCATATTTCGTTATACGTTTTCTCGCACTCCAGAAACCAACAGTTTTCTTTATGTTTAAAGTTTACAACTTACTACAGCCGGTTTCTTCATATTTCGTTATACGTTTTCTCGCACTCCACAATTAAGAACAGTTTTAATTGTAAAATTCAGACGAATTTGAATATAAAACGGTACTAGATTTTATATTGAAGTAGTTTTTGTAGAGCATTTACTATGAAGTATCGTTTACTGTCTTACGTAATAAACTATAAACTACAGGTGGGCCATATAATTAATAAAACAATATACACTTCATTAGTCTTACTAAAAATTTAAACTATAGTATGTTCGTTACGGTATTTTCCCATGTACGATATGTTTGGTATTGTTTTTTTCCGTTACTTCTTTCTACGTACTCTTTCTTCTTCTTTCATATTGTTGTTCTTTCTTATCGTCTGCCTTCCTTTTAAAGCTGTAATTTCTAAGCACTGTAAGCTTTGCACCGCGTCTGCTTTCTTCCTAAAACCACTGGCGTAAATTCGACAGCCACGTAATTGTCCGACGCCACGTCGTAGAACATTGTTTCTCTGGAGGTCATAAAAAACACATCAACGTTCTTCATTCCTGCTATACGCAAATTTATAATAAACTTTTAAAAATGTGTTAAATACCGTTGTTGGACTCCCCATTTTAACAGAATAAATAAGAAAATCAAGAGTCTTCCCGTAAAGTTTTATAAATACATTTTATAAAATATAAGTAAATCTGTAAAAACGTTATTTACGAAACGCTGAGTGATTCGCATTATTAAGAAAACTCTAATTTTGTATACGCTGTTATTAATTTACAAATGTTGTAATTCATTTTTATTTCTGCAATCATTAATAAGCCTTATTTTAACACACGCAACTAGCTTAGAAATCGATCTACGTTAAGTGATTATGAAATTTCGCTGAAATATTTAATTGCTCTGGTCCCCCTGATCTCCCCCTGTAGTTACGTCACTGGTTAGTATTATTATTAAATGTATGAAAATCTATTTTAATATCTGGTATTTTTTTATTATTACAAGTCTGTGTATTAATTGTTGTCTGACGTTGTTTATTAAAGAGAACTCTAATTTTGTTAGGTAGGTTTGGTTAGGTTAGGCATCCCTGTATTATGCAGTGTCAAGAAGTCGTGTAAAGGCCAAATTTAATTTTTTATATTTTTAAAAATAGCAGGAGCATACAGACGACTATAAAATCGAGAGGTAAATGGAAAAGTAGAGAACGTAAGGATCATTAATGGACTGTGAATTAACGTCGTTTAGCCGTATGAGTAGGCAAGAAGTCACGCTGAAAAAGATTACAAAACGGAAATCGCAAAGTGGGAGACCCAGAGGAAGAACGTAAATAATGAGATGGAAGAGCGATACAGAGGACGTAAGTGAGAGAATAAAGGTCATGGTGGCGGAGAGAGGGGCGGTGGAGTAAGCTTTAAAATTCTGAAGAAGGCCAAAGAGATGTATATTGACTGAACAATGGCACTGCTTTCAGGGTCGAAGGACTGTCATGTCCGATAAGCGACTATAGTTCCATGAGGAATGCATAACCTAAAAGGAATAGGAATGATAATAATCAGAAGAAAATGAAGAAAAATATGAATAAAAAAATTTTAACACTACAGCTGGAGAACTAACTCTAGGTTACGTTATTGTCCGAAGGTTGAGCTTTCTGATACCGACTTGTAAAGAGTAACACGACTGTATAACGGGCTGCTACTCGTTATCGATCGATGAAACGTTTCAAGGACCGACCGTGTCGAATCCGATGTGACACGGAACAGTTGCTGCTGCACGTTAAACACAAGTATTACGGGGGCGGTGTAACCGGGTTGGCTGGTTCAGGGTTAACCCAGTGACCTCATACCGTACACTGTGTGTGTGTGTGTGTGTGTGGGCTACATGAACTGGGACATGCTGCTGCTGGTGTCTTTACCTACTTACAGTGCGGTGCGCTGCAAGTACACCCTCGCCTCGCCCCCACACCCTGCCCTGCCAAGCTCTGCTCCACTTAATGCTGCACCCCGATTGTTTTTGCTCACCGTTGTTGTGTAATCCGTGAATTACCCCGTCCGTTTTCCGTTATATATAGATTTGTTCTGACACTGGCTTTCATTTACTGCAGCTTTGAAAATTGTATACTTCATTTTACGCATAGAGCGTAATTCTCATTGTTTTTTAACCAGGTTGCATAGGTTACTATTCTCTTGTGTTTCCAGGTTTACATGTGTTGATAATATATTGTACGTACTAAGTATTAAACTTATATAGGCTTATAAACGAATTACTAATGTTACTTATAATTATGTGTGTTTATTTAATTAAATGAACCAATTAAATTTCTGATTATTCTGTGCGTTGAATGTACATATTTCTTTTTTAAATTCCTACGGTCGTCACTAAATCCCAGGATCGCTTTCCCTAGTCACATCTCGTAGTCAGATACTGACAGAGAAATATTCAACTGATCCTTCTGTTTGCTTAACAGTTCAATTTTTCATGGAGCTTAAATGTGTATTTGTCAATTTCTGAACCAAAACATGGCGTGACAGCCGAAGGGAATCGTCAGTCTTAGTGGAGCACATAGTGATCGATAAAATCTTAATCTCAAAACTAATGTTTACAAACTAACGCTTCGAATCTTGTCTACATATAATTAAATCGTAATATTCGTATGGTGTATCAAGTTTCGGTTTTTATTAAAACGCAATTTTCTGTTTTACAACGTGTAGAGATCTGTGCTCGTCATACTCAAGCGTGTATTACATAAAAAATATTTTCTCTTGAAAAGATGAACAAGTCTGGACAAACAACTGCGTTTTATTGAAGACCGAAACTAGAATTACCGTACAAATAATATAATGATACGGTAGAGAAACGATCTATATTCATATAATTAAAATTTCTATTCGTATATTCAAGTTTGTAATTGAAGAAGTTTTTGAGAACAAATTTTATAATATGTGGCAATTTTAATACGTTAGGAAATAAGTGAGGATCTTTTTTTTCATGTAGTTTCCTTGGCATCGCTAGTGTACTTGTTTTTAACTGATAAATGAAAATATTTCGTAATTGTGCTAGTATTACAAATTTCTAGTCAGCGATGATCTTGTTATAAATTTTTGTATTGCATATTATGTGTATATCTTTATGTTCCCTGTAAGTGTATTAGTAATTAAAACAGCGTCCTCGTGATCGGTAAGCGTGGAGTCTCGCGAGGTACTACCTTGCACCGCTCCAACGTACTCGTGGAGTCTCTGCTAGCCACTAGCCCCCCGACTCCAGCGCATGAGTTTTATAGTGGCGGCTCGTACATAAGACCATTTGGGGCATTGCTCCGCACTCAATTTAACTGAATGTTGTAAAGAAAAAATATAGTAAGATTAAACAGTTATACCGTTACGGTATTATTACAGCTTTTTAGCAACAATGTAATATTGATTTGGTGAGTTAGACTCGAATGCAACGTACTAAAAACTAACTGGACAGTTTTCACGTAAGTTTTTGTCTCTGGTCGCGTTATAAAGCGGCCGAAAAAAAAGCAACGGGCGGGTGAACGGTTGGCATGGTAACGAGCGAGCGTGTCATTGCTTCTGATAATCAGAAATCAGGCGTCCAGCTGAAAGTGGCCGGTTAGTTGATGAACTGAGGTTCGTGTTGTGCATATGCTTGCATGTTCTTATACGTTAGTGTATGTGTTTCTTCGTTCTATATAGAATTTTAATTGTAGTTTGTTATAGTCGAATTTTTTTACTAGTCTGTAGTTTATTCTTTGCTCGTGTTGTTCAGTATTAGTTTTATATTTTGTACAGTGTATTTAAGAAAAGAACTTGCGGGTTTTGTTTATAAATAAATTATGTGTAGGGGTTAATTTAGTGGAGTTCTGGCTATGATCGTGTATACTGTATGCCGTTCTATATCGCTTTTTATAATATTGTTTTGGAGTGGGCTCCTGTGTTTATGTAGACCTATTTATTTATAGTAGTTTACGGTAACTTTTATCATTCACAATTTTAAACTCGAATTTAATAATAATTAAATACCAGCTGCCACTTGTGTTTTCCATTTCATCTTCTTATATCGCTGTAAAATTTTATATGGTACGTAATATTGTTCTCGCTGATTCTAGAGACTCCATAATGTAGCACTGTGGGATTGTTACATTGTCGAATGGGACCAGCTTAATCACGAATTTTTACGAGAGAGATGTTTATGAGTTAAATTATAGCTCAGTGAATAACATCCATTGTCTGGCAGTGTCAAACTAGAGATTTATAGATGTCCATATTTTGATCTTTCAAGAGCGTTCTGTTGATTAGCCCATATTTAATATTACTTTTTTTTTTGAGACGGTTTCTTCAGCTTTTTGATCCAAGGACTTTTTTCTTCTCTCTGGCATTGTCTTATAACGTTTTTTCTACTACTGTGAGCCAAATGTAGTCTGTTCATTGTAGATGACCAGTCATTGGGGAAGAGATCGCGTCGGTTCGATGACGTGACCTCCGAACCGTGAACAAAACAACCAGTAAAACTACCAGTCTTGTTCTACTCGACTCTTTAGAATCTACCATAATAAAACCCATAACGTCTTCACATTCTCTATGCGTTTTCATTAAAATTTGTCTGACGGGTTACGCTGAGCTGGGAGATAAATGGATCGGTCTTGTTGAATGAAAAAGACCTCCTAGCTCCTTTGTGAATCTGTGTGTCATCATAAAAGACGCCAAGTAGACCGCACCGGGGACTCGTTTGACACTGTAAACTGTAAAGCTTTAGACGTGATTCGAAATTGTGGCTTTGATTTAATGTTTGTTAAGTGTTAGATATCGTTAGTTGCTTACGTAGCCACTTGGTCTGCGATCAACATCAGCTAAACAGACGCGTATCCAAAAAATCTTATTGGGAGGGGGCGAAAATTTTATATTGTTACGACATCACAGAACAATCTACGTGTTTATCGAACGTTCCAGAGAGATCCAGAATGTAAGCGTGTGGCGTACGTCCTTGTAGACGCATTTTGCGAGAAACTTCTCGACTGTGCCGGGCTTCGCTCGGGCGCTCGGACTGTGTCAAGGCCGCAGTTAATTACGTAGTTCACACGAGAGATAAGACGCAGTTTGGAAGCTTCTGGTGTGTGAGCGGGACTATAAATACATGGCGGTAGCGGCTTAAGTGTTCAGTATTAGAGCGAATTATTGACTGGGCGGTTCGAGAGTTATTCTCGGCGATATTACTGTGCGCGTTCAAGTGGTCATTAGTTAAGTGTAGTGTTTTATAATCGGACGGTATATTGTAATACAATTGTGTTTAATATTAGTGACATTATTATTGCGTGTGAACAATTTTTATTTGATTTGTTGTAGTAGACTGTGTTGTTAATTACGAACTATTTTACTGTAAAAATTAAAGCTGGTGATTAGTGACTTAATTGGTGTCTTGTATTTATTTTGTTTCCACTGTACCTACGACGATCGAGTAGACCGTCGTAACAATATATATAAAGAGTTTTTGTGTATGTCTTCGCCATCGCTTAGAAAAGTGGAATATTTTTTTTTAAATGTCTTAAATAGAAGACATTAAATTCATAATTAATTAATGTATTAATACTATTTAATGAAAGCATAATTAAATTACAGATTCTATGCGATGATTGCGGTTTTTAGCACATCTATTGATATAATTGATATAATATCTTCTGGATCTACTTCAAGATCATGATATTTAGCAAAGCCAATCCATTTAGGCGGTCTCCTGACATTGTGTTTCTAAGCCATGATTTCAATCTGCTTAGAGTAGAAAACTTCCTTTTAGCTGAAGCATTTGCAATGGGAAGTGTAATTAATATTTTATAAATACATTAATACACAGACATTTTCTACTACGAATACACAATATATAAACCGTACGAATATATTTTTGCACATTGCACCCGCAAGAAAAACGATACTTCTATTTACTCACCATACTTGAAAACACTTCCGAATTCAACTCTAATTGTATTTCAAAATACCTTGTTTTAACTCAGGTTAAGTTTAACGGATTACAGCTCAACGTTCAACGAAACAAAATATTGTCAAACCTAAGGGCTATTCTAAAAACCTTACAATAGAGCTCACGTTTTTTAAAGCAAACGCAACAATAAAGTCATTAAAAAAAAACAATTCGGAAGAAGACAAGACAAAACAAGAATTCGCAAAAGGGCCGGACAAGTCGACTTGCAATATTGCAGATATTGTACAAGAGCGCATGGGCGTAACTGTCATCTCACCTGGAATCTCGACACTGTTTATGTGCTATCGAATGATAACTCGTCTCTCTATATTACCGACTACCAAGTCAAATACTCTAAAGGTACGGCCAGACTGCAAGCAGGTTCAAGCAGTAAGCTGATTGAAGGAGGATTGAGCTTGTAAGCAGGCTGACACAAGTAATGTTTGTTAACGGCCATGGCCATGCCAAGAGCAGCACCTGATGTGTATAGCTCAACTGCTTACTGCTCCAACCAGCTGAAAAACAAACTACGTAGTTTGATTTTACCTGCTTACACGCTCGCTTCGGTGTTGTCTTTTCGTAAAGTTTTTAAAATTTTAAAACTTAATATTTAACAGGGCCTTAATATCAGCTGTGTTCAAACGTACAGTACTGTGGGGTGTGTCGAATAAATATTTGAAGGACAAAATACGTCAGCCGCTGGCTGGGATGAGGTATTTTTGTATCTTAAGATGCAGTTTTTCTGAAAGTGGACCAAAAGTCCAACAGACATGCCCAAATACTCGCAAACCTTTTACTGGTTGTTCCTTAATTCATGATAGATATTATGAAATTCACCAAGTTCGTTTCATCGTAAATTTATTGAATGCGTCCATGCTCTTTGAGTGTCTGTTTCCACTAAAAAATGGGAACTTTCACTTAAAAGTAGTAATTTCACAAACCGAGACAGAACAGGCGGTATGACTGCTGGCAGGTGACTGCTTTCTGTGTGGCCACAGCTCCATGCCGGTCTACTGCTTAAAATTGCTCAATGCTCAAGCCTGCTCGAACCAGCTTGCTGTGTGTATCCTAACGACGCTTAAATTAAGATAATATATTTTTCAATTTTTTTATTAATATAAAAATAAAATTTTTTTAAGTGTGGGGGGGGGGCGATCGCCCCCTTGGATACGCGTCTGCCTCCTAAGTGATCAGTAAATAAGTCGTTGCTGAGTAAGAGGGGCCGACGCTTCCTCTGTAGGAGCTACCAACACAGTGCACAACGTATTTTCCTTCATTCTGTAAACTCGTTGGTGCAGTCCCTGTCCTTTATGACGCTTTCTACGTAAGTAAGCAGGTGTAAACTGATGTGAATAAAATATGCCAAGACTTTATGGTTTCAGCGCTCAGAATGTATAACCGCGGAGATAAAATGCGTGTAAAAGTTTCCGAGTTACGGCAACAGTTGACGTTTTACGTTCCTCGAGATATTTTCCAGTTTCGTCCAAAGCTAAACACCGGTTAAAGGATCTGTGAAGTAAATTATTGAATGACTTGATAGTAAGAAGTAATTGAATACTTTCGATTTATGAATATTGAGTAATGCGTTAGTGCTCGTACACGTTAATTTAGATCTGTCTGGAAAGAAATCAAAACTGATTGCGTTTCCACATTAACCCTATTGTCGATTGTACGAGTCAGTACGACAGTTGATCAAGTTACAGTAAACACGTACTTAGAAATGAATGTAGTTCACACAGTTACATGTGAAGGAGATTTGTTGGAGTGGTAAGCGATATGGAGTATTAGGTGAACAGTCTGTGACTGAGTAGTAGGTGACTGAGTACTGAGTAGTAGGTGAAATAATTTTTTTTAAGTTAACATGTCTTCTGATAGCCACCGTTAGATAACGAATGGAGCAGCGAGTTTTGAAAACTATAGGCCTACGTACGTCACATTTCAAAGCAGTTTCTACTTTCCTTATTTTTCTGTACTTTTTTATAGGTTACCTTCTTTTGTTGCGTGGATAGCACATTAAAACGTGTGCCAGTAGTCGTTGATTTGTCAACCGTTGCAACAAGAAAAACAGAAATTCTACAAGAAAGAAAATTTTTTGCATCTAATGCGAGTAAATAAAATCTAACTCTGTCATGTAAATTCATCTAGGGAAGAATGCACACATTTAAATACTTTGAGGAGGAATCCAAGGAAATAAAATATTTTAAATATTCAAGGAAGAACGGTTTAAAGGTGGATTCAGCAGTTGCAATTTGGAGTCAACAGAACCCGTTTATAGTTTGTACCCTGGAGGGAAGCAAAGATGTACGAGCGTTCTCTGTAGTAACTTTGGTCATTAGGTGAAACTTTGGTCATTATGCGAAGAAAAAATCTTTGGATATGATTATTTTCCTTTTAAAAATATGTTTTCAATGGTAATTCTTCAATACGTGGCGATTAAATAATAATTTTTAATTTTACATGTATGTACACATCTTCAAATTTCAATTTTACATTTTATCTTTAATTTGTGTACCATAGTTCGTTCGCAAAACACTCGAAACTAAACGTGAGTTCCAAATTGTATTGTTGATAAGGTGAAAAGGAAAACTTTGCTTCTGCAAGCGAATAATTTATGCTTTCCTCCTCTCGTTTGTAGGTCGCAAGGGAAACAATTTAACGTCATATATACGAAACGTGATTACAGCAAAGATAGACAGTCGACTAATGGTATCGTGTTTGCATGTTGCTGAACGAACACAACCGCAGAGTACACACGTAATTTACCACAAAATGCGGTACTTAATAACGGCGTGGGATGGGGCGGCGGGTTTTCCTTCGCTGCGTCTAGACAACCGTTTTCTGCGTTGTATGCCCCCCCCCCCCCCCCCCAGTATCGATCGGTTTGATATCGCCTCTTCTGGCGCTTTCCGATGTGTTGTAATAATGATCAGAGTGAGTCGTAGAAACCAACACGAGGGGGCTGGTTGTTGTTGTTGATGCCAACGATTTCCGTTCGCTACCAGATCGTCTTGGCTGATTGATTTCGGCTCACACCGTCGGCGGGAATTTCTCCTCTCCTTCTGCCAATGATATGTCGGGTAGTAAATATTATTTATAAGAAAGGAGGGTTGGTGTTATGAAAGATGTGTTGTTCCTTTCTGCTGATTGTTTGTATCGATTTAGCCGATTCGTTTTCTGTCGAAGTTTTGATAACGACGAGAGAAGAGGTGTGTACGTGACTAAAGACATTTTAGATCTGTTAGAGGTAATTGTAACAATGCTGGTGGTGTCACTGTCGACACACATACATCCAGAATAGGGCAACTATTGTGGTTCATCTACGTCTCAAGGTAAATCATTGATAACAACCCAGAGCTAAGTCTGTATTTACCCAACCATAATGATAAACGGTATCCCATCAAAGTGATGCTGTCAGAACCGTCCCCAAGTCGATATCATCGTGTTTCAAAATGTATTAGAGTCTTCCGTTCGCTACCAGATCGTCTTGGCTGATTGATTTCGGCTCACACCGTTGGCGTCGGCGGGAATTTCTCCTCTCCTTCTGCCAATGATAAGCCGGGTAGTAAATATTATTTATAAGAAAGGAGGGTTGGTGTTATGAAAGATGTGTTGTTCCTTTCTGCTGATTGTTTGTATCGATTTAGCCGATTCGTTTTCTGTCGAAGTTTTGATAACGACGACAGAAGAGGTGTATATGTGACTAAAGACATTTTAGACCTGTTAGAGGTAATTGTAACAATGCTGGTGGTGTCACTGTCGACACACATACATCCAGAATAGGGCAACTATTGTGGTTCATCTACGTCTCAAGGTAAATCATTGATTAACAACCCAGAGCTAAGTCTGTATTTACCCAACCATAATGATAAACGGTATCCCATCAAAGTGATGCTATCAGAACCGTCCCCAAGTCGATATCATCGTGTTTCAAAATGTATTAGAGTCAAAACCGCCGTTGTGTCATATTGTCGCGGTTAAAAATATCACGTTAAAATGCCGCAGTTAATAACGTCGTAATCTCGACAGTAAGACGCTGTCTCGAGATTCATTCTTTTTGTAATTATTTTTTTTTATCGTAATAATGTTTTTACTTTATTCATTATTTATTTTACAGCATTTTTTTTACTTTATCATCTTTTATGTTTGATACAGAAGGGCCGTAAGTCGATTAACATTGGTAATTATCATGAAAATGTATTTTTGTAAAGCAACTTATAGCCCCTCCCTTTATTTCGGAGGATGAGATATTTGCAGTATACTTTACTGATATTTTTATATTTTAGAAACGAACCTGATTCTTTGTTTACAGATCTAGATGGCCTATTCAAAGATAACAGTAAACCTTAAAAACTTCGACGTTAAAACATCGGAAATTTTCTTTTCATACTACTTACCGTACGGAAAATTACTTCGTGAATTTGTGTGTGTGTGTGTGTGTGTGTGTGTGTGTGTGTGTGTGTGTGTGTGTGTGTGTGTGTGTGTGTGTGTGTGTGTGTGTTATACTCGCGATCTGCCTGTTTACGGTAATACGAATACGACGAGACAGTAGACTAAGACATACAGAGAAACCTTCAGGTAACATTTTTATGACGCGAGGACATTTTGATGCGATTTGTGATTGAATCTAGGATTTGTGTAAAAGAAATTGTCTTTTAACTAATAAAGAACTTCGTGGGCCTTCCATGTATGGATGGATAAAACGAATTCAGTTTTAAGTACTTGCAGACATAATAAATTGCATGAAGTGAAGGCCTTTGTTTTGATTACATAACAGCGATTCGAAATAAAAATACATTGTTTTCTACAAAATAACCGACACTTTTTCTAGTCTCCTGTATGTCGGATATGATTACTACATTTCCAAAAGTGATCGCCGATGTGTGTTATTCGCTAAGCCACAGACACTTCTAACTTCTCAGCTGACAAATTCTAGTTAGGATCGTCCAGACTCTCTGCGGTTTGTTTACTTCACTACCTCTGTGTTGTTTCAGTACTTCAACGCATACTTTGGAAACATGTGCCTCGACCGTTGAACAATCAATCACGCAATCCAGACGTCATGTGTGTCGCCTACCAGACCAAGTGGAGGGAATCGAGTCCATGGAAACAACGGTTAACTGCAATTTATGATTACCTAGGAATAAAACACAGTTTTCGACTTCGCACGTATTATAATTGGGATTAGACATGAGACTTTACGCGCTGCTTACGGAAACTTATCAGGCCCGTTTTTGTGCTCAGATTAGTAGCAGTGAAATTGCATTTTTGTTTTAGTAAAAGTTATGAAGATCACAAAGCTATCTCACCTCAGTGATCCATAAGAACCATCGCCTCATATTGTCATATGTATTAGTGCTATTATACGGAAATGCATCTGAAAAATATTAAATTAGATAATAATGGCATAATGTAATAATTCTGATCTACCTTTTTTTATTAACTAAGAATACCAAGATTACGGTTTACGCTAATATGCATTAGGTAGTTTTAAAAACAGCTCATTTTAATTCTGCTGTAAAATACTGTATCCTACATTTATTATTATCGGAAGATTTTTCTGAAGTAAATTTCAAACCACCTTGCATCTGGGGCTGTAGACATTATGTGAACTATGTTTCTGAAGTCTTCTTCCGGTATGAGCCTCGTCAAAAATGTCTTGTATCTCATACAGGACATTTTTGACGCGGCCCATACTGGAAGAAGACTTCACTTCAAAAACATAATGGACACCGGCCACAGAAGCCTACGTGAGAATTTTGAGAATTGTCAGATTCATGGAGATGTAATTTCGATTATTAAGCGCCAGTATTTCGTATATCGATAGTGTTCGTGTATCAGATCATTACATTTTTAAAACAAAATCACATTTTATTAGTTTAGTTATAAACGTTGTAACTGAGAAGTTATGAAACAGGAAAAAGAGATAAAAGCATTTAACAACGAAACAACATTGAACTCCTTTAGAACTAAGTAATAAGTTCTAAAGTAAACGATTAGGCGAGTAAATGGATTGCCAGTCTGTCCAGAATGGACACAGCTGTGATGTTATACTGCAGAAGTTTGTGGAATATCGAGCCGTGTAATACGCTTGCTGATTAGAGTCTGTTACATTCTCCATACTCGTATTAAAAGAAGGACTTTTGATGGTTAATAAAGTGACTTTATTATGAATATCAATAATAATTATTATTATTATAAACATAAACGTTAAAAAATATTATTTTTAAATAACCGGAAAATTGCTTACTACATTGCGTCCGTTTTTTATTGTTTATTCCAATATTTCCATCAGTGTTAAGATTATTTTTACAAATGAAATCGTTGATATATCACCTAATACGTAAATGTTTTACGTATTAATTTAAAATAATCTTAGGTATAATATTTTATAAATGATGAGACACATAAATGCAATACTAATCCGTTGAGATCACTGATCTCTATATCAGTGATTGCGTAATTGCTATAGGAGATGACGATATTTCCAAGAAAAGAGTGTTTTTTTGTACCCTTTTTTGTACCCGACTAGTCGCTCTAACTGGACCAGGCCTTTCGGCCAAGATCAGAGAGTTGGCCGGTCTACATTCGGTCACCTTGGTCCGACGATGGAGTTTGGTGATACTTCGTAGCGAGTAATTTTTTGTTGAGCTAACAGTAAAAATATTAAATTGAGATAGTTAACAAAAAATATCCGACTGAGTATGAAAAATACCGCTAACCATGAAAAATATTTGAAGACCCGTGAAAGAAAAGTATACAAGACGAATATTCTATTCTTGAAATTATGATAGCTGGTTAATAAATTGTAGCAGATTGTCGACACATTTGTTCGAGAATATAAAGAGAGGTGATGTTGCCGTTGTCGAGTCTCCATTATTGTAAACCCGTTAATTGAAGGACAGCAGTCATTATTGGACTGCGCAACAGTTGTAAGCCTCCACGTCTCCTCACCAGGGGGTGGGCACCGTTGTCAACACGTCTTTCACGCCCCCATGCGTACCCTTCGACCCTTAATGAAATGCGACGCGTTTTGCTCGGTCATCGTTTATTAAACGCGTCCACAGCTAGAGTCGTAAGGGGGGGGGGAGACAGACGTGTAGACAGCGAACGTACGGACAAAAACTGCCAGCTCACTGTCAGTCAACTGTTCTCGTCAGAATTGTTATTGTTATTGAATTGTTACGAGTCTATTGTTCTTCCGAACGGTCGTACCGTGGACGTTTCATAATACTATCTTACTGCTTTGTAAATAAGATTTTTCGTTTAAATAAAAATAACGTCTGCTTATAAGAGAATCATTTTTCTATAACACGTTAGCGATTATTTTTATTCGTTTTACCCCTGTCTTACATAAGTTCCAACTTTTTAAATTACCTACGCCAAGTGACGCAGCAAGGGGGCGTTGGGTGTTAAGTCTATCCCCCCGTCCACCACAGAGGGATAAAGAAAAAAGTAGATATCAGTAGATATAAAAAATTAAAAAAAAATTAAATAAAATATGCCGGTAAAAGTGTGGTCACATAAATCGAATTAAATAATTAGGCTAATTAGTTATGTGAGAACGGCACTTTCAGTTGCGGTAGGCTATAGTATGTTGCACCGTCTGTGTGGTTCAAATTTGAATGTTATTTTTTCACGTTATTCCTCTTGCTGAGTAGCAAAGACGTAGCCTTGGAATATATAACCAGTCCGCAGTATACCCGACTGGTTTACGATATTTATAATGCAGCTTAAATTGAATGGAAGATAAAATATTTTGAATGATAATAAATAGAGTTGAATAATAATGCAGCCCACTTAAATTGAAGATATTTAATTCTTCCGGTAATGCCGTTCTTTTCATTTGTAGTATGGTGTGTCTAGCATCTCCCAACGTAGAAATCACGTTTTCCACTACTTCAATTTTACACAGTAACTTTAAAAATTTCTACATTAAACACTTTTTTTTTTGTCGATCCGAACTTATACAGCTGTACCGTTTGCTGCCCTTATGTAACAAGTTTTCTTTTAACATTGAAAATGTTTATAAGGACGTGTCGCACATTTGCGGCCGATCGCTGGTGCGTGATCGAAAATGGGAACCGGTGAGTTTCCATAGAAACTACTTCTTTATTGTCAATAACGTAGTACACATATAAAACTTCGCTTATGACTGCGACTACATTTAACTTATAATCTGTACATTGGTAAATGAAGACTGAATTCATTGATTGGTGAATGAAGAATGAATTCATTGATTGGTGAATGAACATAAATATATATATTTTTTAGATTTATTGAAGCATTTTCAATGCCCTTCTCTGTGCATTGCATTTGTGCAATGCCTGTAAATGTTTGTTGTTTTTGTTTTAAAGTAGAGTACTTAAACTGTTCGTTATTCCGTACGTATGTAGCCCTAAGCCCGAACGCGACGGACGGAACGCTGTAACCCTGTAAGTTTGGAACTGTTAGTTATGAAGACCTGTAGTATCCGTTTTATAAAAAAATTATTTATTTTGGTGTCAGAACGAGTAGACCCATTTTGTTTCATTCGCTGAAAATTTTACAGAGTGGCCTTCTACATACTCACTAATGCAAAGTTTTTTTACAAAATTCATGCATGCATTTTTAACACTATCAGCGTACAGAAAAAGAAAGAAAGTTTGTGTCAGCTTCCTTATTAATTTTATTTATATCGTACTGTATTTTATCGATAATTTTATTTATACTGTACGATGATGATGATGATGATGTTGATCGTCATCATCTTCAGCAAGAATTAAACCAAAAATGGTTTGTTCCGGGCCCAAGCAGTTAAGACTAAAGTTCCAACGCTTCTTCAGACGCCCCATACCTCTCCGTCCGTTCGGCTTAAAATTCAATAGTTGTTTGGGGATGCTGCAGTCATCTAATCGGTTAAGATGTTCCAACCGTTCTATTAGCCAATCATATCAAGTATAGCCTACTCATAATAGGCCTATTCAGTTTCTGCCGTACATCGACATTTCTTTTACGATCATGAAGAGATCGTACCTGAGAAATCTCATTTCGGCCGCTCGAATACGACTGACTGGTCTGGGATTTCGTCCAAGTCCAGTTATGAGACGAATAGGGAAGTCTGGGAAGGGCCATCATCTTGTAGAACTTCAGGCGTTTTTATTAACTCGTTGAATTTAGAGTTCTCGTAATAGTCCCACACACATGGTTGAACTTGTGCAGCTTCTTCACCGCATCATTGTTTGTAATGTAAGACACATTACAGCCCAGACATTCAAAATTACTGACCTGCTTCAGAACAGTACTATCTACAACAATTACTGACCTGCTTCAGAACAGTACTATGTACAACAATTACTGACCTGCTCCAGAACAGTACTATCTACAACAATTACTGACCTGCTTTAGAACAGTACTATGTACAACAATTACTGACCTGCTCCAGAACAGTACTATCTACAACAATTACTGACCTGCTTCAGAACAGTACTATCTACAACAATTTTTGCTCGTATGGGATGAGCTCTATGAAAAGCCATCGCCTTGTTCTTCCGTGTGGAGATCTTTAATCCGAAATCCTTGCAGATTCGACTCAGTGAGTGTACAAGATCCATCTCCAAAGTGACAGGATAGCCTGGTCATCAGCAAATAACAATGTGTCAACTGCGGAGTTACCTATCGTAACATTTTGTGTAAGTTTCGTCTGCCTATTGTGTATAAATAAATTAAAAAGAGAAGATATCAATGGGCACCTATGTCGTTACTACACAGTAGATCAGGTGCACACTAATATTTGTGCTCCGTTTTCCTGTCAATTGAGAAATTTTGTTTTCCACGAGAAAACTTTGTGTGGCTCCAATGATGTGTTGTGGGGATCTTTTCTTTGCGATTATTGCCCACAGCCTGCCTCTGTTCAGTTTATCAAATGCGTTTCGAAAGTTGATGAAAGCAACTGATAGTGTTTGTGCTTTCCGATGACCTGGGCTGTTGTAAAGATGCAATCTAAACATTATCTGCCCTTCCCGAAACAATGCTGTGTCTGAGAGAATAGTCTTCTTTATTGCATTCAGTCGTCTTGCGACGAGAATATGTACATACAGTTTGTAAGTGTGTTAAGCAGGCTGACCTATAAGATGTCATCTTTATTGTTTCAGGATATGTGTGTGCACGTGCGTGCGCGCTTATATTTTAGACACACACACACATACCGGTATGTATAAATATAAAATATATACATGAATGTAACTCTTACGTTTCCACACTTACTTTCGTGATTAGAACAAATTAAATAGCAAATAACATGTCTTTAATTTTTGTAGTTCATTCAAAAAATGACCCCCCCCCCCATCTCTCTGTAGAAGGAAATTCTGATTGTGCCTCTGTCTACGCCTATGTATATACTTATACGAACCCTTTTTAACATTTACTGTATATTTATCCGAGTAGGCTTGTCTGATAACAAATAAAACACTGTGACTAATTTAAACACCTACAGTTAAATTTTTATGGCGGTACATGAAAAGTAATTAAATAAAAACAAAAGATGTCACGTGCTTCGTTGTTTCTGCGGTTTCTGCTGTTGTTTTATTTTGAAGTGGGGGGGGGGAGTGAACGACCGTTTGGGTCTGTTTGAGTTGATGCGCAGGGATTTAGAACATTATGGGCTACAAAATGTTATGCTCGTCATAAACGTTTCGCTCTGCCGTACGTAGTAGATACTGTGTGTAATTAGTAATAGTAAAATTTAATACGGTTCGGCCGTAACTTAAATAAAATAAAATTACACCCTGCGAATTCGGACTCAAGTGGTCGCGCATAAAAGTGGTATTAAACTGTGCGTGATAAATAATGTAGAGTGTGCAACGGGTGGGCTTGTGGTTGATAATAAAATGTTGTGTTTACGGCGAAACTGCACCCTACAACATTAACCCTGCCGCGTTCTACACATTGTTCAACCCTGCGCCGCGCCAGAGATTTCTTTTTTTTTCAAAATAAAATTTGTAACGTTTCTAGATCGGCAGAATTATTAGCCATTGTTTTGAGTTAATTAACATAGGTTGAGCATATTATAGAATAAAGTCTTGAAAACGTATTGGCGAACGATTAGGACATATATGGCTGTTTGAAGACGATTTAGTGTAATTAGTGGACTGAAGAATTATATTTTCAAGTTTATGGACCTCTTTTACAGTGCAGATAATAAATAAATTTAGTAATCTTGCGACTTCGTTTGTACACTTTGCATTCGAAATACTTCAAATAACGGTTCTCTTAAATCCTAATTTGTAGTTTATGGTCAGACGCGCGCCGGTAGTCTCTGGCGCCTGTGTGGGGAACTTTAGTTGGTGCCCCTATAGGCTACCCCCCCCCAATAAAAAAATTCACTTTATGGAAACGTATTAGTGAGTACAAATGAAATACGAAATGTATTAATTATAAGTTTATTGAAAAAAAAACAGGAATTACAAAAAATGTATAAAAAAACAATAAACGTACAAGAAGGGTACAAAAACAAAAACATCAACTCCTCGCCTGAAATTTTTGGCGCCTTTACTATCCTGGCGCCTGTGTGCGCCGCACACTTTGGACACTGTGTCAGCGCGCCACTGTTTATGGTTGTGTATTTCCAACAAGAACAGACTTGCTTTTTACTACGTTTACGTTTTCGCAGCGAGATTACTTTACCTTCAGGTTCCACAACGAATAACTGTTTACATCACACATTCTACCCCTTTGAAGGATGACTGTATATAATAAGATAATTGTAATGAGTTGAGGATTCCAGTGTGTATGTAACTTTTGAAAAGTATTTGAAAAGTATGTAAGAAAAAAAATAGAATCCTATTAAACCCCCTCCCCAAGACTAATGGAATGTATGATTTTCAATATGCCAATCGTAAACGACAGTTGAAACTAATAATCGGTCGATTCTGTGTTTTGATTGCGGTCGTCTGTTACGATTTAGAGACGCACCGGAATCAGAAAGATAACAAAAAATAAGGAAGAAGCACGAGTTCTTGGTGTAACCGGTATGATTCTGGTAAAATTTAGATCCCGATAATGAAAATTGTAATCGGATAAAAAAATCTGTTCCCGACAGAGTATGAGAATATGGAACACATTATTGCCGTTTTTTTTTTAAATATAAAATGAAGTGTTTGTATTTCAGTCGTTTTCGTTGATGATAAGCGTATTCGAATGTTTATTTAGTAAAATAAACGTGTTAATTTATCGGAAATGTTCTTCCCATGTTCTTCCACCTATTCCAGTTACTTAGTACGACTGTAACGCAAAGTGAAATGACTGAAGAGAAGTGGCTAAAATAGATTATCTAGTCGGTGCCGTATCTAGAATTTGGCTTTGTGGAGGGTCCAGTCATGTCGGCTCCATACAAAAGGAAAACAAATTACAACTAGGCCTAATCAATATTACAATCTTTAAAGTGGCTAAAAAACGTCTTATAACATTTCGAAAGCAATCCCAGTACGTGTTATTGAAACGTTGTTTACACTATTGATATATTAAGCCTATATTTAAAAATGATGGCTACAGTTTTAATTAAAACAATAGGTAAATCAAGGAAATGTTATACACCAAAAAACATAGTCTACACTGTTTGAAAATGTTGTAGAGTTTAATATCTATCCGCATTGATTTTTCGGCCATTGCATTGACAACTTCTTCCTGGACAATGAACTGATTTTCCTACATTCCGTATTTCAAACGCGTATGCAAATTCTGTATAATAAATTTGTTTGAATATTTAAAAAAGAGTTACTACTATAATAGCGTGCACAGCTGAAAATATAATAAAACAGGCTACAAATTAAGAGATTAAAAACATTGCTCGTCAACTTTTTTCGACCTCTAAAGGGGAGTCCGGTCCTGATCGGAAAAGGTGTCAACATGAAGTTAGATTAAAGAAGTCAAAAACGATATAGAAAAATATAATATAAACGCAGAAGAAGCAATTTAAAGAGACGTTCTCCCCCCCCCCGTAAATACGCCCCTGAATCTGGTTGATTAAGCGCCGTCAGTGGCGATAATAGTAATGTATTTAATGATGAAATATAATAACAATATGTAATTGGAAACAAAAAATTCGTTGTCAAAGAATTAATTACGTATTTATTGTGATGTGTAAAACGTTACATACTTTACATTATACGTTAAAACTTGTGGTCGCGATACTTTCCTTGCTTTCGGAAAGTGTAAGAAAATCAAAACTGACGGAACATGTGTAAAGTTGGCGCGACCTAGTGACACGACCTTGTCGTTTATAGTTTCTGTTGTTTATTGGCACTTTACGTCTACTTTGTATTTAAAGTTGAAAGTTTTATATTTGTACAGTTTCTATATAAACTGTTATAATAAATATATGCGTATTAATTGCATAAATGGGTTATTTATTAAATATGTAAATTTATCGATCTCTCACATGTATCTAGCCCCGAAGTTGGACGCCATTTTATAATGTAAAATTATAAATTATACTGATATCAAATCGATAAAATTGATTTGTAACGTCTTACGTACCTTGGGCGTTATCAATATAATGATGTTTTCTTATATTGATTTGCGATCGATAATATATATTTATTTGCTTTAATTGATTACTTTCATGCCGTGTGTTATACGACCATTTAATACTATGTATAACTATTCTGATTCTCATTAACAGATACTTGATATCATTTAGTAGATTAGCGTTATCTATTCTTTTACTTTATTTGAGCATATGAAACTCTTAAAATCTATTTATATTCCTTTAAATTTTAAGTTAATATCTGGATTGACCCTTTTCGGAGAAACTACGGCTATTAGACACTTGTCTATCAACCTATTGTCTGAAGTAAACTCTGTGTTTCTCTAGAGCGCCATTATCTGTACTTTCGGTCTTCCTGGCGTATTGTTCTATGTTATACCCCTTTTTTTTTGTGGCTATTAGTAATTTTGAACATCTGCTGGCTGGTGAAGTCACCCCAACTTTCCACTCGTAAATTCTGTCTGTCACTTAGACGATAACTCCAGCTGCGTAACATGACTTGAGTTTTTGTCAGATCTATCCTACTGTATCGTTTCTTAAGGTGCAGTGCATACGTTCCATTGTAATATGTAGTTTCACTCTTTTTTGTCGTTTATCGTATACTGACGTAACATGGTCAAACATCTGCCACAATTCTCGGTACAAGTGTGAATGTCCTTGCTTACTTTGTTACAGCTGTAGTGAGCAATAATTCTGGACTACACTTTCCCTGTCATCTTGTGCCACCAATTTCTATAGTTGTATCGAACTTAATGTCTTTCTATTGTCAAGCTAGCGACGCTGTACTGACATCTTCTCATTACGCTTTATTTATTGCGCCAACTATAAGTCGTTGACACCGCCTCGTGTGAACGTACTCCGTCGAGGTGAAAATTTAAAAAATTTTTAAAATTTTTGCTCGTTACACTGTATGTTAAAAAGAGCAGGTTATTAGGTCCCAATATTTGGGTATTATGCTGGAAAGAGAACAAAAACTAGAGATGAGCTGAAAATAGAGAAGGCAGACAAAGTGTGCGAACGAGGAAAGAGTTTATAAACAATAAAGAGACACTAAACGCTAACTTTTAGAGCTACATAAATTTCTATAATACTTAATGCAGAAAACGGACACATTATCTAATGTACGGCTGTACGATACAGTTTCCCTAACTACATTAATACTTGAGGCAGGAAGCCTAAACCCGCTTGAGAAACATAAAACAGACTACGAACGAGATGACATATCTGTGGTTAATAACTGCAAGAGCTAGGAGAGACAGAGTTAAGATTACGATAATCAAAAAGTAGTTTCAGCAGAAGCCAGTCGTAGAGACAGTGGAAAGGAAATCACGAAATAACTTGCCCACGAAACAAGGATGTATAATGAAAGAAACTAAAACTCGTACAGAAGGAACTGGAACCACGCACAGAAGGAGGAGGAAGAAGAGCAAGATTAGAACGGGTAGAAGATATTGGTAGGCTGCCAATAAAAAGGTAACATACTCTACCAGAAATGAAACGCCTCGCCGAAGGAAGGAAGAGTTGGTTGAAGCACGCTGACACGTGATGTTAATAAGGGAAGATGAACAAGAAGAGAAGAAGCAGAGAGCCAAGGCTGCGACTATTAGGAAACGATTTAAAATACGTTATACTATTGATCTTGCCTTATCTGAGGCAAAAGGAAAATAATACTCTAGAAAGGAAAGTAAGGATAGGGGCAGTAACATAACTAGGAGCTGCTCCTTAAGGGGATGAAACTAGCTTGAAGATTGACCCCCCATTTTTCCCAGGATAAATGAGAAATTCAGGAATCTCTCCATAAAAGTGTATAAATATATTTTACAAATATCATGTAATTAAGAGTTTTATTATCCCTTCGCACTTTAATTTAAGGATATCCACAGAATGTTTTAAGCAATTTATAGTTTTTGTTAAAGTACGTTATTTTTTAAAGTAAAACCCAGCAACAAAATCTCATTTTCCTCATTAATATCAAGAAACGTCTGCTTTACTTGTGCTGGTCCAAAGAAAAGAGCTATTAGACTAGAGGGGAAATTATATTGACAACCCTGTAAGGAAAAATGTGTCTGGGCGAAAAAGGTAAAGTTTTATTAACAAGCTCTTCGTTTTCTGCGTGTACGAATTCTTTTTTTTTAAGGTTGCAAATGAGTACGTTATTTCCCAAATGTTAATTGATTTTAATTAAGATAACTCTATTATTTTACAAGTATTAACTTACAAACCTCTGACAATACTGATATTTTTCAGTGAAACGTGCGTCAGGTGGTAAAAAGAAAATATGAAATTTACACTACTTGCAGAAGAAACAAATTGAATAACATCACAATATTTTACAAGTATTGTAGGTCCTTTCATTTCGACAGTTATTTATAAGCCTTTTTTTAACACCCGCAACTGGCTTAGGAGTAGACCTACGTTAATAATTTTGCTAAACTTTTTAGTCGCTCTAGGGGTGGATTGATCCCATGACCCCTTTCCGTAGCTACGCCTCTGGGTAGAACTATATCTCACTTTAAATGAAATGAATACATTCAAATGAAATGTGTGTGTGTGTGTGTGTGTGTGTGTGTGTGTGTGTGTGTGTGTGTGTGTGTGTGTGTGTGTGTGTGTGTGTTATGTACGCGGGGTGGATTTTTGCACATATTACGGCAAGAAAGGACGAAAGTTATGAAGGCATAGGGGTCAGACAGACAGATGTAGCGAGAGAAACAGGACGCATACGTTGAATGATGAATGCATTACATCCCCCACGACTGTCACGATACTATCGATTCAGACTCTGCCTATCTCTTGTACTCTGCGAAATCTAATAAAACTGTATACAGCCACGTGGAGGGAGTGAGACTCCCTTCGGCTTTTACGTTGCCGTGTACATTTTTGCAATCCTTTACGTCTGCGAACTACGTTCAACATAATTATCGCGTAAAACTTCCCGTATGGCAGCAGCGTTCAGTATCACCACTTCGTGACGTAACTTATCTTCACGTAGGCTATATTTTTTAATTAGAGAGTCGGCGTAATTGGACTTCGAAAATGAAATCTCCGTTGTCGAGCGAATGCTATTTGTTGCGACTTGTTACTAACGAGTTGGTTGTATCAAAAAAGTTCCTCAACAAGTTTTATTACAGAACTTGACAGTAGCACAGACTTTTATGAAAACATTTCCTGATTATTTCGTGAGAATTTCTTGATCTGATTATTTAATTTAAACGAATTAAAAATGTATTTCTTTACTGTCCGTATAAATGTGTCAGATGCCAAGTAAACATGTCTTATTTGACATAATTGTGTCTGTAGTGATTGCTTTTGCTTTTTGTAGTTGTTTTTTAATTATTATTTTGAACCTAGGAATTTTTTGTCAAAAATTGTGTTAACAATAAGTTACATTCGTTAGTTGGACCCGTTTGGTGAGTAATTAACAGACGAAAAAATTATTTTCTCTTCTAATACCTGAACAAATACAAATCAATACAAAACATGACACAATTTTCAAAGCACTCAACATCGAAAATACACAAAATACTAATACATACACCACAATCACACACAATAATACCACTTTAAATTACCAGAGACCAACAAGAAACCACAATAACGACAAGCCAACACACAAGTACTTCACCAGACGCAAAATCACGAATGCTGAGGATGAGAACACAATGGTTCTCGAAACATGTTTCTAATAAGGAAAAAAAAATATCTTGACGTAATTTTTTATAAATATTAAATATAATATATATATATATATACGGTATATTTAAAATTTATAATTACTTTACCTCAAGATGTTTTTTCCCTTATTTGGGACATGTTTCGGGAAACATATATCAATATGTTTATATATAACATATGGCATATGTTCCCATCCTCAGCCTTCTTAATTTTGAATCTTGTGGAGTACTTGTGTTTTGGTTGGTTGTTGTTATGGTTTCCTGTTGGATTTGGTATTTTAAACTGGTTTATTGTTTGTGATTGTGGTGTATATATTAGCTTTTTGTGTATTTTCGATGTTGAGTGCTTTGAAAATTGTGTCACGTTCAAAGCACTCAACATCGAAAATACACATAAAGCTAATATATACACCGCAATTACACACAATAATACCTGTTTAAAATACCAAAAACTAACAGGAAATCACAACAACAACGAACCAAAACACAAGTAGCCTACTCCACAAGGTTCAAAATTAAGAAAGCTGAGAATGGGAACAATGTGTTTCCCGAAACATGTCCCAAATAAGGGAAATAACATCTTGAGGTAAAGTAATTATAAATTTTAAATATATTAGATATGCATCAAGAAAGATACTGTAGAAAAAAGTGTTTAAATATATATAGTTTCAAGTGGATATCGAGGTTCGGTCTAATAAAAATGCAGGTTTTATGCGACGTTTCGAGATTTATTGTATCTCATATTCATGCATATATTGTTGAGTCACAGATACACACATACACAAAACCATACACTACACTATGATATAAAAACATGAAACATATTTATTATATTTTTCCTCACTTTGTATACTGCATAGTGGATTCACACAGTGCCACTATGCAGTATACAAAGTGAGGAAAAATATAATTAATATGTTTCATGTTTTTGTATAGTAGTGTAATGTATAATGGAACCTCACAAATACCTATAGTGTATGAGGTTTATGGAACCTCATAAAACTTTATTGTTACAGAAAAAGCGTTGTTGTTATTTGAATTATATCCACACTACCCAAGTTTAATATTAAGGTTTAGTATATTGCTTGAAAGATACAGAAGCGTCAAACACGCAGCTTCACTCGTTGCCCGAATCTATTTCACCAGATGAGCTGAAGGTGATAATAATCTCATCTACGGTAACTGGCTTCGCGATCTTTATTTTCCTCAGGGCTGGGCGATTAATATAACCTTCTCCCTCGCAGGTAACCGCTGTGTCAAGGCGGAGGGCGGACAAATTACCTTCACCTTTCGTAATTAATTATGCCATTAATCTTTGAACGGAATTGTTATTGTTCTGGTCTAAAAAAGAGAAGCAGAATAAATAGCCGGTTTACGCATTCGCCCGTAGGCAGTCCGTCTCTCCATCTGGCTGGGAAATCCTCCATATTTCATTCACTCAGCGTGACATGTCTCACGTTTTTTACCCCGGACGACCCCCTCACATCTGCGCCTGACGCATTAAGTAATTGTCCGCGCCTTGATGTATGCGTTCTTACCCACGCGTAAATCATATCTGGCGCCTCCTCCCCACGGGGGAACATATGTGTGTGCCGTGTGCGTAAATTGATCTTGAAGTATCGTTGTAGTACGTTGTATCCTACTGAAAATGAAGTGACGAACATAGTAATAAAATGCGGTGAATATTGTGACATGTTTAAACACGTTACGATCTTTGGCGTCTTAAGATTCGATGGAGTGTTAAGAATGTTAGAAATAACATCGACCACTAATAGTCGGGAGTTCTTCTTCAGGTATGAATATTAATATATAAATAATATATAACTCCACAAAACAGGAGTCATATTAAAAGAAAAGATACTGGAGAAGATTAATTTTGTTATATTTATTATCCATAACCCTAATACCATTCAACGCTGTGGGGTACATTACGTTACAGTACTTACAGTCAGTAACATATATGTATTATAATACATACCTCATTTAATCAATATCTAAAACAGTACATTATAGTACAATTAGTAGCCTACGTTACACTACACTTCAAATTATCGAATTTAATAAATAAACACTTTTGAAGTCTGAAGCTGCCGTAACTGGTGAAACAAATGTTAGGAAAATGAGAAGTGTCTGTAGAACTATGCCAAGTGTTTGTTTATTAAATTAAAATATTAAAAAAAATTCTACCAAGTGTTGAGCGACCATTCAAACTCTTACAAATGTCTTCCAATTTTATTTGCCTCTTGCTTCTTCTCACGATATCCTTTTCCTTTATAAAAAATTTAGCAATTCAGTTGATCCCGTGTCCGTCTAGGTTTTCTCTTTTTTGTCTTCGGAATTGTCGCTCCTCTAATTATTATCATAGGTCGGAACTATTTCATACATTGTAAGTGGGCCGACCAATTCAGTTACATTCCTCTATAGATTTAGGGTAGGTTGTATATTTACTTCTCTTCTAGTGTCAGTACTCCTCAATCTGTTCTCCTTTTACCCCCCCCCCCCAAGAGTCCTCTCGTGTGCCTTATTTCCACTTCATAGATTGTCTCCTACATTTCTGTTGGTTACTCAGTACTCATGTCTCACAGCCAAATGTAAAATATGCCATGGTCTTAAATATCTTCGTTTTTGTTTCTCGTGAGATGTCCTTCTTACCCTTTGAATAATTATTACTCATGTTCATGTTTTCGAACTCTTTCTTTGGTTTTCACTTCTTGCGATCCTCATTCATCTATTGCAACGCCTAAGTATTGGAATAGTCCCACTTGTTCGTTCATAGTTCACTCAATGTTTATTGTTATACCTTTCTTTGTGACGACTATTACCATCACTTTAGTTTTACTCTTATTAATTTTCATACATTTCTCGTCCAGAATCGAGTCCCATACATTCAAGTTCTCTTGCAAGTCTCTTCCTCTTCCGGTATCATAACTTCATAATCTGCGAAGGATGTTTCCAAGATAAATAAGTCCAACTTTTAATTTATTACTTTTAGCTGAGCATATTCTCATCAAGTAATCTTATAAATAAGGATGGGCTGAGGCCTCCACCTTGTCTTAATTCATCATTCGTTCTAAACGCCTTAGATTATGCACTTCTGGTCCGCATTATGATCATTTTCGCATTTGTACCCAAATGGTCCTTATTACGAAATTAATATTAGCGTATATTTTTTTTTACTTATTTCAATCAATTTCGTGCTCACATTTGTTTCCTTTAATATCTTCGGTAATTGTCCTATAGGCACCCATCAAATGGTTCCTTTGTGTCTACAAACTGTAGGCATAGTTTTCATTTCTTGAGGAGTGCTTTCTGCTTTATCTGCTTCAACATCTATATGTGATCGTGGGTAGGCCTAATTCTTTTTTTCCTAAATATCCTTCGTGCCTCATCAAGTATGTTTTTTACAGTTGGCCAAATTCTTCTGTCTATATTCTCCTAAAAAATCGCCATAACTGTACATAAATAGGGCATGTCTCTTTAGTTACTTATACTCGCTCCTGTCACCCTTCCGGAAATAGGGACAATGAGAACCTTTCGTCAGTCGTTTAGAATACACTCGTCTCTCCATACTCTACTGCTTCTCTTGAGCAGAATCTCAGCTCTCTTCCACCCCATATTCTTAATAATTTCCGGTATTACTGTTAAAATATATATACAAAGCAGAATTACAGGAAGTCTCTCTCTCTCTCTCTCCCCCCCCTCTCTCCCCCTCCCTTCCCCCTCCCACCACACACTCTTTTATTCCGTTGAATTCTAATTCTAAAAGTTCTGGTTCACTTCAGTCTCGCGTTCCATTATTTTCGTTGTATCGTTGTCAGTTGAATTGTGCTGGTTAATACGTAGTACTGTTTGTTACACTGTTTAAGATATTCCATTGTATATGTGGTACGTTTTTACTCTGTCGTACTTAAATTATGGTGACACAAGGTTTTCCACATCACCGTGTCGGCGAAAATATCTGCAGAACATTGGGAAGAATGTTTTTACTACACGTATGGTTTATAGTTTATAGACATGTATGAATATAGTGGACGAAGCCCCCCTCCACCACGTAAGAGGGTGAGGCTGCCACAACGTTCTCAACTTGACAATCTTCTTTAACGAAGCAAACTCCAGTATTTCAGACCGTTATGTTATTACAATCTAGTCTTTGGCGTTAAAAATTGATTCATATATTATGTTAAATTAAAATACTCAACAATTTAAGAACAAATTGTACTCAAACGTAAACTAAGACGTACTTATATCCCATTAATTATAGTTGTACTTATACACGTACAAGATTTTTTTTTATTCTTATGCCTGTTCTTATCTTGTTAACTGGCCATAAGGTCTTGGGGAGTTAAATTACCCTCCAATCACCCAATACAACACAAACTAGCTGCTTTTAGAACCATGATACATAGACTTAACAACATCCCCTTAGATGAAATAGACTACAAAGACGAACTAAACACGATAAAATATCTAGCAGAATCTAACGGTTATGACAGAACAATAGTCAGTAAACTCCTACACAAAACACAAAACAAACAACAGACAAAGACAGAAAACAACAAATTCATAACACTAACATACATCAACAAACAAACAGAAAAAATTGCCCACAAGTTCAAAAAAGCAGGATACAGAATTGCTTACAAAACTACTAACAAAACAGAACACACACTATCAAAACGCATGCCCAAAGCACAAAACAAATTCGATCTACCCGGTGTATATAAACTAAATTGTTCAAATTGCAGTAAATTCTACATAGGCCAGACAGGACGTAGCTTCAAACAGAGATACATTGAACACACAAAAGCACTCCACACCACTACAGAATCTACCTTCGCAAACCACCTCATTGAAGCAAACCACACATATAAAAACATCGACAATAACGTGAACATACTACACGTACACACAAAAGGCCGAAAACTAGACACTCTAGAACAATTAGAAATATACAAACACACAAAAACAAATAAAAACGACATCCTAAACGAACAGACACAATTCAAATCGCACGCATTATTCGAACACATCTCACCACACACACACAGCTTCAATCTTTCGAAACACTTTCTCGTCGCCAACAACAAGACGAGCAGCGCTACTGACAGCCTCTGATGAAGCCTTCTATAGGTGAAAGCCGGAGGCTGTAAGGTAAAACTTTACGTTTTTACTTATAAAAAACTTTGTGTTCCGAGTCGTCAATATTATAGTGATATTTGGCCATAAGGTTTAAGTAGCTGTGAAGCAATTTGTCTGTGTACGCGCGCACGCGCACTTGTATTATCAGTAGTCCGCGTTTTAGCGCCGTATTAATAATGCAATCATTAATTAATGCTTCAGAACCACCCCCATTCCGATTGGCTAGCAGCAGACATTAACGTGTTCCCGCATTTTCTCGTTTTCTTCGAACCAAAACGCTCCCCATGCCTGTACGCCCGACCTCCCTCTCGCCGGCTCGTAATTGCCCGTATTTCCGTTTCGTAATTCCTTCTTGGCAGCGATTAACTTTAAGAGTATATTTGATATTACGATAGCGTGAGTGTGTGTGTGTGTGTGTGTGTTTTGAGAAGCACGGATGTTGGAAGGGAGTCAGGGGGGAGGTAGGCCTATATATTAACGTCCGGCCTGTAATAATCTCACCTTTCGTGTAGCAAAGTGCAGATTAACATCGGGGTTTACACTAACAAATGTAGACGGGCCAGCGATACGCCCCACGCCGTAAAGCCTCTGTCGTCGCGCGTCCCAACTGCTTTTCGTAATAATTGCTAACGTTCATTAATACGGTTGATTTAGAGAACGCTTCGGGGTATCGTTATAACTTGCGCCGGTCTGTAAATACGAACTTGTAATGCGCGGTATTCATTACAAGTTAAACGGCGTGGACCGTGTTAGTTGATATAGGAGAGATATTAACTTGGCATCTTTGCCAACGATTCTAGGTATACTGTAATCTGTTGAAGGATTATGTGTTGTTGCTTGTTGCAGTGCCTAAAGTCTCGCGTTGTAATTGCGTTGTTTGTGGTCAGTAAGGAAGTGAGAATTATGACTGACATAGAGTAAAAAAGGTTTCAAAGAAAGGTTTATTACGTAGAGTGGACTGTTGTCAGAGAAGGGAATAAAAGCGAACAAATTTAAAACGATTGTTAATATAGTGCTACATAAAAATTCAAGTTCGAAGAAAAGTTTATTGTAGAGCAAGTCCTTCCATTATTTTGGATTTACACTGGAAGGTTCAGAAAAACAAGAGACTGAGTTGATCAGCAGAATAAATAAGGAAACAATTGTGTATTATGCAATGAGCAGAGGTTTGTAAGAGTAAAGACAGTTACCAAGAAGTATGTAAAAAGACAGACGAAAATAAAAGTCTAAAATAACTTATAGATATATAGTTACATTGTGGATACAAGTCGTGGCTACTAAGGAAGATAACATAAAGATTAGCCTTCTTCAAATGAAGTGTCATGAAGAACGATAGTAATTGCAAGGATTGTGTAAATTAGAAATGATGGAATAAGATACCACCCTCGCAGTTTAGAGCTAGAACAGATATGTGTAATTCACTAGTACTAAGCTCTCGACTCTGCTTGATGGCGACTCTTAAAATTATCTCAGGGTATCCAAGAAATGATTATTAACACAATTAACTTGAATGACTGCTAATTTTAATGAACATCTTCATTAACATACTACAAGTTACATACAATCTTAATGATTAACAAATATTGAAATTATACTCCTCATCAATTATCATTAAAAGTAGGTTTATAGACCAATTGAATTGCCAATAGTAATAGAGTTACAAAAGATACATGAATTAATCTGAGTTTAATGTTCAATTTGGTTTACTTGTTGGTTGAATTCCTTTTGTTGGTGAATCCTTCCCTCGGAGTCTGCGATCTTGGAGATTGCGTTTTCGGCGATTCGGATGATCCTGTAGTTGACACTCGATGACACTAACACTTGATTACTTCGGTTTCACTTTAATTACCACTGTTCACACCTACTCACTGGTTCAGTATGTAACTAGTGTATCCTACTATTTATTTTGACACCTTACTAACTATGTTATTAAGCTGAGTGCTCGCAATATCAGTAATTCGTACCGAATACACTCCCACGTTCCGTAACTTCCGAATGCACGTGTTTGATTATCGATAGCCTACTATGAAGTTCGGTAATTATCACCAAGTTATATTATATTTATTCTAACAATTACTTTGATTTGGTATACTTCGTTCACTGTAATACCGGGTTTAATATTATTAAACGCACGATACGAATACTGTACTTATTAATTATCGCAAGTTTTAGTTATGAAATCGCAATGCGCGACAACGAGTCTGATAGTTGTAGTGTTCGCCGTATACTGCTGACAATTTTCCTAACTACGTTTTTTATACTCCCGCAAACGTTACCCCATACTCAATATTTACAAATCGCGTTCCCATTGGTTTCAAGTACCGCGATATTTGATTTCCTCCAACCCAACTAGCTAAATTCACCCGCTTAAAAGTGACGCTTTCTCCCATTCGTCAAAAAAACAGCGCGTAGCAAACTTATACCGCGAAAGTGAAGCGACGCTACATCGAGTTTTTCTCTCTACCCTCTCTTTCTAAATTCTAACGGTATAGTATTGTCTGAGCACTCAATTTTCCCTCAGTTTCACTTAACTTTATGGCTTTTTTTAATACAATACATTTTATGATTTTACACCCTGTACGTGACTTGCTGTATAGCTTTCGCGCCGTCAGACAGGCGCCTCGCCAAGGGTGTGTGTGCTTTGAAAAACACCGCTAGGCAGGTTTCTAACCGTACATCAACTCACATTACTTGCATTTCTTATTCTAATAAACATTTAATAATCATGATTCTATATAAAACCAGCGTAAAATTGGGTAGCATTCAATTTTTACGTTATAAAGAGGACAATTAAAAATAAAATCTTTAGTTGTCGTTTGTCATTTGTGGAACAATGCCGCCTTGGGTGATCGGCTGTATACAAAGACTGGATAAAGCAGTACCAATTGAAGCGATTTGGGAACCATGAGTCCAAACAAAAAAAGTCCAAAGGGATAAAAACGTAAAAAACTACAGGTCTGTAGGAGAGCGCATTAAGTAAAATCCTGTCTTCCTTCCGAAAGGGTTCCCACAGCTGCATCCTGCATATCATATTACAAATTTCTTTCGTTTTCCAATCATTGTCATTTAGGCTTCTGATCGCCATAGCCTGTAACCAAGTACACCGAGGTCTACCTTTCCTTTTTCTATTAAATGGAACGTAGGCCTAATTCAATCATATTCGAGGCCACCGTTCGTATTCGATTCATCTCATGTCTCCATCACACCTCTCGAGATGCCTCCTTTCTATTCGTACAATAACTTCCGTACATGTTCGTTGTCCGATAACTTCAGTTCTCATATGCTGGAGTTCAGACGTTCTGCAGGCCATAGAAAGGTAGTCCATTTCTACGGCTTCTATCTTCTCATTTGACCTTTTATATGCAGTTGCTAGCATTCGGCTGCATATATCATAATAGGTTCTACTATTTATTTTACCTATTCTTACCGTAGTAAAAAGTTTTAGTTTTGACGAATAAAGCAAAGAATTAAGTCGCTGTTAGCATTCCTGCCCTGTGTTAATTTATTTTTGGTATTCTTCTTCTGTTGTTCCATTTTGTGTTACTATACTTGTAGATATTTTTACTGTGTACTTGCTGTACTACCAGTGTTGTTTCAAGTTGGATATCATCTGCACTTTAACCCATTCAGTACCAACTTGGAGTATTTTGAAATAACTTTCCTGTCATACAGGTGGTAATGTCATCTCAATAATTTGCAATAACTACTTACTCATCTGCAAAACCAATTGTGTGGTGGTGGTAATTTTCAATTTCTAATCCTATTTTTAAACACTTTGCAAACTTTGCGCTTCGGCTATATATATAAAGAGAGAGAGAGAGAGAGAGAGAGAGAGAGAGAGAGAGAGAGAGAGAGAGAGAGAGAGAGAGAGAGAGAGAGAACAAGGTGGGGGATAAAGAAAACAAAAGTTGGGGTTCAAAATACTAAAGAAAAGAGAATAATAATTGTTGGATGCAAAGAAGTTTGATATAATAGGAAAGCCTGAAATAGTTTGGAGGGTGAAAAGTTGTTTATGTTGGCCTTTAATTATTGTGTATTTAACGATATAAAGTATTCATGGATTGTACAGTATTATAAAATCTTCAAACGAACAGTGCTTAAACCAAATTCCATCGCTCACAATATAGCGATACGTTTATTGGGAATCGATACATCAATGGAAAGAAAAGGAACTCATTTTGTATGTGGGGGGGGGTAGGGAAGTGTTTAATATTAAGAAATGGAATTAACAAGATAATCATAGCAATCAGTCCGCCGATGTGGAAGCTGCTCGAGGTACAATTTCAAGATGAATTACAGTGAATTTTATTACACGGATTTCAACCCCTTCCAGAGTCTCGTGCAACCCTAACTAAGGTGCTGTCTCGTACAAAACACAACAAAAACTAACCATTGACCTGAAAGCGTTTTACGTTTCTTGGTTGATAGGTGTTATTTTTGTCTTTTATTTGTATTCATTAATAATCATTCGTTTATGCAACATTCATTTATTTGTGAGAGTTTAACAAAGTTTATATTAACACGTGTCAAAAATATAATTTCTTTGTTTTCCACTGTTTTACTGTAGATACTAGTGTGTCAGGATTCACTATTGTGTTACGAACATCACTCTTCACAAACTGTTGGTCAATACGACATGTAACCGATACATCTGTCGTGTTATTTGTCGCAAGTTCAGTATTCTGTTTATAACTTGTCAAAAAGTAGTTTATTTTGTACAAAAGTTTGTCTTTTAAATTGTTACAGATTATATAACAACATTTAAATGAATTCCTATTCGAAATGTATGTGTGCATAAGAGTATTCATGGACGTAAGGTATGGTATAGCCTTTAAAAGAGCAGTGCACAATCAAAATAGCAACGTTTGGCAATATATAAGTACGTTTAATACAAGGCGAAAACGGGTTTCGGGTTTTTCGTCATTACATGCGGTCTCCGCTGCTAGGTAAGTGTTATTCGGTTCAAACCAGCTGTGAATTCAGTAATATCGTAACGCGCCTTATGAGAAATTAATTAATTCCGTTGTACGAATAGTTTAATTCCAGACGTACATGATTCGATAGTAACATATCTAGTGTCTGACATAAAAAGTCAAGAATTTGCGTACATTTACAATGTTTTCTTAAGCTAAAGCTAAGTGTGAATTATTACGCATTCATGAAATTATTTATGATTTTTAAAATTACATTTATTCCTAAAATTGTTTCACTTCAAATAATAACATTCGTAAATATATACACGTAAGTTCATAATGTTTCTTTTTAACATGGGCTGTTTCCTTGTTGCAGGAAGCAACTCCAGACCCTACGGCAGATCCAGTACAACTGAAGAAAGCTCTGGAATGGGAGCTGAGCCTGGACTCGAGGGATCTGCGCTCTCACGCTTGGTACCATGGTGCTATACCGAGATCACGGGCCGAGGAGATCGTCACGGAGAATGGCGACTTCCTCGTCAGGGACTGCACGTCGCAGCCGGGCAACTACGTGCTCAGCTGTCGTAGCAAAACACAGGGTCTGCACTTTGTCATCAACAAGGTAAGTTTGTTGACAATCTTTTGTCTGTGTTTGTTTGTGTTTTACTGTCTGAGCTGTTGTATATGGGTTGAACATGGTAAAAAAAAAGAATAGTTGTCATACGTCTGCTTTCCTGCTTTCCTTGAGCCAAATTCCGATTCAGATTCTGGTTTAAATCTTAACAAATGTCTCTTGTGGCGCTACATATCTGTGTGAGCTTTGGGTTCCTTGTGATTCGTCGCCTTTGCACACGTTACCGAGGTCCTTAGTATTAAATTTCTCATATCGTTTTCCTGTCACACTCGTTCATTAATCCATATTAATTTAGGTTCACGTCTATTACATTGTCTTTTTCTTCTTGTCTTTCTCACCACTTTTGTTCCCAGTATATTTGTCTAGCCCATTTAAGTCTCCTCCTCCTCCTCCAGCACCCATCTCATCCTCGGACGACCCAGTCTCTTCTAGCAATGGCTTTGTAGTTCAGTGCTGGCCGCTTTCAGCAATCGATCATCTGTCATCATTTGCAAACGATCCCACCATTGTCTTCTGTAAGCTGAAATAATTTCATTTATGTCATCTGCTTCGAGTTCTACTCTGATATCCTAATTCCGTATTCTATCTTGCAATGTATAGTTTAAAGTACTTCGAAGAAACTGCATCTCAGAACTCTGAGTCTTGCCGCATTTCTTTTTTGTCATGACCCACGCCTAGCTCGCATATGTCAATGTGGATATTGAAATTGTGTTATAAAATCACTGGGTTATGAGACCCGTTAGTGGTGGGGTACTACCCATTTAAGTATGTCTGATTTTATGAATCTAGATACGGTGCCTCTGTATATGTGTCATAAAGGTCATTGTTAAAGGTTTCTCTCAGGTCCATTCGGTTGTTACGTCTATTCTCAAGGGAGGTACCAGAATCCTGCCTCCAAAATCTTCCTTTAGAGTAAGCTGATATTCACAATCTTCGTTGATGTCGTCTAGGATTCGGATGTATAAATCGATGTGAGTCTTACGACGTTGATACAAACGGTTACTTTGGTGTCTTTTAAATTAAAAATCTTCCTCTGAAGAGTACGGCCTGTTCAACAAAGTAGCAACCACATTTTCCAACCAAGTAAACTACTCGAATCCTCAGCTCTACCTTAAAAGAACGTGAGAATTTTACGACGTTCATTACTCCTCACAAACTGTACAACTTACCCCACTAAATTTGTAATTCTCGTGTTATAGGCTAGTGGAGTGATACAGAGAAAACGAGTGAAGTTACCAGAACACATTTAATTGACGGGTGGAGTGTTTTTCTGATTTGTGACAAAACTAACTTCGCGAAGACGAACGGTAATATCACCTAACATTAAAATTGAGAAAGGGCGAGCGCTGTAGGCCTATAGGCGTATGGATATGAGGCATCGCTCAGAAACCTCACTTTCTCACTGGCTTTATGAAAGTCACGTATCCTGGTTAAGTTTTCGTAAGCGGCTTGGCGTTCCGACATACAAAACTCGTTAAAGTAGAAAACGGCTGGAGGAAATTTATACCGTTTTACAACGAGAAATATTTGAAACTCAGTTATGAAGGACTAGGTATGCGTTTCTCTCGCAGAGTATTGTATTTACCACTACAATATTTATGTGTTCTTATTATCGTATCCATTTGGTTCATTGCTTATATACTGCCTTTAATATAATCGATTACTACATTTACGTGATCTTCGTCTTTCCGTTCGTTTCTTTGCTTACTTATTGCCGTTAGTTTAACAGTTGTGTTGTTTGTTTCTTGCGTCTCTTTATACGGATAAATAGTTTGTTTTTTTCCACGTCGATTTCCTGCCTTGTAAAAAATTACGTAAAAGTAATTTTACATAAACAAGTAAAAATTACTTGTTTCCTGCCGTGTAAACAAGTAAAAATTGGTTTGTTAGAATTAGTGTGATGGCCGGGATGTTGCGCCGTGGCCTAATGATGTTTTTTACAGACGTTTCGGCCCCGCCATCGGATGCCATCTTCAGTGTAAAAATTGTTTGGCAGCTGTTCTGGAGCCGAAACGTCTGTAACAAACACGGTTAGATCACGGTGTAACCGCCCGACTATCAGTAACTCGAACAATGTTAAAGCCGGCCGTGAGAGCCTCAGATTTAAAAAAAATGGTTTGTTTAGAAAATCCCTCAACCATTCTCTGTTTTCTCCTTGGTGTGTCTGTGTAATTTTTTTATTCATCCATTACTTTTAAATATAACTCTTATGTGCTATCGGTTCTATCCGTTTCTCTCCTCTCTTCTTCTATTCGTTGCACAGTCTATAACAGCCTTTCTCTTCATTGCAACTATTATTTCACAGGGAAATGAATTTGTCCTATTTTATGCAAATACAAAAGCAACTGTAATAGAAGATATAAAACGTAAACAGCTTTCCTGGTATGGACACCTAATGAGAATGAGTGAAGAAAGAATACCTGTGAGTGTGTTCAAATACAGACCTAGCAACAGAACAAAAAGAGGCAGACCTAGATTAAAATGGATAGAAGGGATCGAAAGGAGTATGGAAGAAAAGAATCTGAAGAATGAAGATACACAGAATAAGTTGATATGGAAACTGAGATACGGGATGGGGCAGTAGCTGTGGGATCCCCGCCAATATATATATATATATATTTATTTATTTCAATCACTTTCTGCTACAGTCCGTTTCTTGATGTATATAATACTATAATACTTATAGTACTATAGTATTATACTTACATCTTGAGGTAAAATAGTTATAAGTATTATAGTAATATATATATATATATATGTATACATATTGTAACTCTACTTATATGCGTTGTTGTTTTGTTGTGCGAGTGTATGAGCACCTACCTGCTGTCCGATCTTGCGGTTTTCTTCCGACTAGGGCGTGTGGATTTTGGATTTGATTTCGCAAGTATGTAATCTCAAATATATGACAACAGCACACTAAATAAGTTACTTTAAAAGTGAAGAGTTTTGTGAGGTTGGTAGACTCCGTAGTACAGCAATAAAAAAAATACAATATGGGGTAATAAAACGGTGTTTATTACTCCAATAACACACAAGAATAAAATGGTTATATGATCAAATATCCTTACAGTCTAAACAATAAATAGATCTTGAATAATGTTTTTTAAATGGTTGATAATTTTAAGAAGTTGAGCTCGTTATTTTGAAAGAGTTAATTTTAACTGAAAATTCAATTAATTAATTTACTTTAATTTAATTAAATTGCTTTAAAATTAGATTCAAATGAAAATAAAAACTCTAAAGTTAATTGAATATATTCCAAAATAAACTAGGCGTGACAGTCTAGTTCACGTCCCTTTATTTACTAGTGACTTGACTCTCGTATACTGCAGTATGAGCAAATTATTTAATTGTTTGTTAAGATTTGTATAGCGCTTTCTGTTTTATCTCTATTAATTCTTAACTAAAGCTTACTAATTACTTATACTGGCTATACAGATTGTCACAAATGAATTATTCTTATTTACTAGAGTCTTTGATTTGTGGCACCTGAATGATTTAAATTACAACGATTTTAATTGAAAAAGAAAGAAAATTTAACGTTTGAAAAATAGATAACTTGATTTTGCTTTCCTGATTTTGAAGTGGATCGTAGAGATGCTCCAGATATCCCTCGCTGTCCTTGTCCAATCGGCTAGAGATAGTGATCTACTTGAGCGTCCTGGGTTTCGGCGTTGAGCTCGGAAATCAGCAACCTCTCCTCTCCTGCTATTTGTTGAAGTTTTTACGTCTGCGGCTTTCTGCGAGAACTGCTTCACGTCCCTCGTCGATTCACGTTCCACGTCAGCGTGTGTGTGTGTTGTTCGAGTGGTAGCTCTGCTCGTCAGCTGATTCACAATGGTTTAGACGGCCTCTCTGTCGTATTCTTGAAGTAAGGTCTTGTAGTCTTGTAGATCTCTTGCGTGCTTATGACCACAGCTTGTAGTGCACAATAAGCTTGTTTGTTGAAATGAAGAGTATCTTGACTGAATGGTGTAATTACGAATCGTTACAGTTGATCTGTGTTATAATGTTCGTAATTATGCGTGTTGACTACGTAGAGTCTTCAGATGAGTCTTCACAAAACTATGGTTTTGAGACGATCGAAGAAATACGTCTGTTCTTCTCAAATACTGGCAGTAGAGTGTTCGGTCAGCCCCAAAACTCCGCACTGGTTGGGATTTCTTCGAATGATTTGATTGGCTGACACACTCTCCCTACTACACAAAATTTGAATCACCTTAGTCCGTGAGAACGAAATTAGTTTCCCACAGACGGAGAATTTATATTATTACTAATGTTCTTAACACAACGGAACTGAATTGTCGTTCTGGATATCCTGTGACAGTTTTAAATTGCGATTTTCTTGGTTGCAAACCAAGTTGTGCTAATTCCAAAATATACAATTTGTTGTAAATTCTTATATTTATAACATATTAAAAGCTCATTAATGTAGCTCAATTATTACAGAAGTTATTCACATTAAATTAATTAACTCTGTTATTATTTAATTATATTGCGTAAAATTCGCACACCTTATTATTAATATTTCGGCAAACATTTTGGCTATAATGGATTTCGCCTTAATTTACTGGTTTCCGAAATATTAATAATTGAAAGTTTGGGTGTGGTCGTCTTCTTTCCACAGCGAGTTGATTATGTAACAGCCGCGTGTGCGTCTTTTACAATGCATTATTATGATCGCTATTACATACGAGTGGAGTTTCGACTATTAAAATTTATTTAAACATGAATATAGTATACACTTAACATATAACTCCAAATAAATGATATTTGGTCCTGTTATAATATATACTGTATATATATATATATATATATTGCAACACATCTTTTTATGATTTCTTTCATTATGGATTATGAGTTTTACATGGACCTGGTTAGGGTATATCATGCCAACACTTACCTGCAGTATATGGTACTTTTCTGCTTTGCCGGCTATTAGGTGTGGGATTTGGGCTTATTAGGTATCAGGTAACGAGTTGGGACGATGTGTTTCCAAAAGAATTATTTTAGGAAGCTGAGTTGTATAAATTGTGAATAAATGAAAACTACCTTTTTAGTCTATCATTCCAATGATTATAATTGTCACCCTCAAGGTGCTTATCTTTAAACAAATCATAATAATAAAAAGAATTTCAAATATTTAACACAATTTACGGCGGGTTCCACCATTTATATTCTTTCTTGAATATTACTTTACCATATTTTCTCTAGTGATATATTGTTATAATGCTTACGTCTAACAATCACATATTAAAATCATATATCTTAGTACATAATTTATAAGTTCCTGAAAATAAGACATACAATACACAGTATATACACAAAACATATAACATGGAAATATACACACATATATGGGCAGTTTCACACTGTCTGCCTGTAATTATAATTCATTTATAAAAAATCATTTTTGTTATATTGAATTTAATTATTTAATAAAATGGAAATACTGAATTGATTTCATTCTATGAAATCCGTAACCCTGTTCTTTATACATGAGAAAATAAAATACGAACTTTTTAAATGAATATAACAAGGGTTATAGTTATCGTTATCTCTATGGTAATTATTATTAATATAAACACTTTTATTAAGGGTAACTCCCTTTTAATTATTCTACTCTTCAGCCTGCTTGGCTATCAACAATAATTAATATGAAACAATAAAATTTGTGACATCTAATATCTGGATAACACTCTTTAATTTATCAAATATAATTCTTTATACAGTGCACAATCTCATGAAAACATTTGCTTAGAGTCTTTCTGCACTCTTATTAACATATTATTATAATGATCACACATTATCTAAATGTTCTGTCTTTTTGAATAAATGTCTCTATATGATATACAGTACAACATTTAAAAGTGTCTTTAGGCTTTAGTCATACCGCCTATATAAAAAAATGTTTATCAATTATTTAAAACTGTTCAATTTCGCTTATAGCGGCTTTTCATTTACTTGTTGTGTTTTACAACATTATTATGAACCCTGAACCATATCAGGTCACCTGTTTTGATGATTTCATGTTACACAGATGTACACGGGTCTCAGGCGTCGGCGTTGAGTACAGCTATTCCTCTCGAAACCTCCGTCAGCGTCGCTTAGCGGTGTATGAACAGCTAGGCTAGGCGTCGTTCCTTTATCGTCATGGACACAGCGTCTCTGGCCTCGGGTATAGTCTGATGTCCGTAGTACGTCGTTGTAGTCACTCAGGTGTCTGCCGGTCTCATTGAAGCGTCTTCTGCAGCGTATCGTTCCGTGTGTACGACTCAACGAATACTTTATGAATGCGCCAGATGCTCGTTTTTGCTCACTGTTTATAGGGCAAAGCCACGTGTGCAAATGAGTTTCTATCGGCGAATATCTCAACAATCCTTTATTTATTTAGGAAACAAAGTTGTTTGTTAGACGTGTCTTGAACACAGTTATTAGCTATGTATACACGCGATCTTTAATTAGCACCGCGAAAGGTGTGAAATAGTAAAACGCTTATAGTTCACGACACTCTCACTATCTCGTTATGTGTTTGGTGTCTAAATAAAGCTACATTTCCGCACTATTCACTGGTCAACCTAGTTCTTCTTAATCTTTTGTCATTTTTTTATTATTTAAGTTTTAAAACACTTCTGACATGTGCCGACTAAATTATACATATTTATGCAGGTGGACTGTTATCTGTTTTGTTTGCTATATAAAATCTTATCTATACCCTTCTAAATGTACAATTGTATCAGATAACGCTTATTATGCGTAATCCAGTTAGAACGATAAACATTGATAACAATGTTTTGTTATAACACTCCCCCACTTGCTTTAAAAAAAATTGTTTGTGCTTTACAGAACAACATTTTTTTTTTTTTTTTTTTTTTTTTTTTTTTTTTTTTTTTTTTTTTTTATCTATGTTTAGTACATACACAGTCAGTTATATTACATGTTTATTAGAAAGAATATAAAATCTTTTCTTAAAGTAACAATCACATATGGGTATTATTGGATATAATGACGCAGAGATGACGCATGGTACTTTCCAACGTCCTTTTTCTTCACTGGGTCATATACCATGTAGGTGTGTGGTCCTAGACGACTCCTTAGTTCATATGGGCCACAGAATAATCTGAAGAATTTCTTGGAAGTGTTTAATATACTACTTCCCACAGGATTTGTCTTTATCAATACCTTATCACCAATCTGGAATCTTGTCAATCGGTGAGTTCTATTATACCGGTCTCTCCTTTTACCTGCTTGATGATATAACTGTCGTTCAGCTCTGTTTATTTTTATTTGAATTGGCAAATCTACATTATAATTTTCCGGTTTATTAATCATGTTGTGCCAGAATCTTTTAGGTATTTTATTCTCACTTAATTCTAACGGTGTGTATCCTGTAGCTTCACTATAATTGTGATTCATTGCATCTTCGAAAAATTGTAGATAGTCAGGCCATTTACTCTGTTGATTGTAGCAATATAACCTCATGTACTTGCCTAACTCTCTATTTATTCTTTCAGCAAGATTAGTTTGTGGATGCCTTATGGATGTAAGTATAGGTTTTATACCTTGTCTTGTCAATGCGTCCTTCCATAATTTATTACCAAACTGCTTACCTTGATCTGTCAACACTTTATCCATTTTTCCATACTTTGGTATATACTTCTGGGTGATGACGTTCAGAACAGATTTCATGGTGGGTCTTCGTACAGCATATAACTTTACTAGCTTGGTAAACACAACTACCGTCACAATTATATGGCGGTACCCACGACTTGATCGCGGGAGTGGTCCAAGGAAATCAAGTGCAACTATATCCCCCTTCTTCTTAGTTCTGATACTCCCCATTTCAACGCAAGTGTTTAAATTCGGATGTTTGGCTGTTTGACAATCATGGCATTTCCTAACAATTATTTTAATTTTTCTGAACATATTATTACAGGTGAAGGCTTCTTTCATAGTTAAATAGCACTTCAATGGAGATGCATGAGCTAGACTACGATGACATGGCATAATTAATTGCTGTAACATGTCATGAGATAGCACAACTTTCCAATCATAATTAATAAGCTTAAATAAAATTCCATCTTTCACACAATAATTTATAGGTAACGGATTATTTTTTATATTCTGTAATCGCTGATCTTTATCTTGCTCTCTAGCGAGATTACGTAGTAATTCTTGTACTTCTCTCTCGGGTTTGTATGTTATGTTGCTAAGTACCCTGACATCTTGTGGTTTAGCTTCATGTGTTTCTATACAGACTCCAGAATGTAGTCATTGATTTTCAGTCTTCGATGTGGACGGTTTATTACGTTCATCAGTGTTTCTCGGTGTCTCTTTCTGTTTTTTCTCAACGGTAATCGCCTGCGTATTTGCATTCCTATCGGATGTCCATGGTTTCGAAAATCGTTTCGACGAATTCGGCCATCGGTAACCTCCTTTGTAATTACCTCTTTCATTATTTTGCTCCTGCTTCTCATATGTTCGTCCATCTTCATGGCGTCTATCATATGATACATTTTTGTTTTTCGGATATTTTTCCTCGTCTGTACGTCTATCTTCTCTGCCTTTATCTTCTTGGCGATATCTTTGCGAATACCACGTACCTCTATCTTGATTTTGGTTCCGGTTATCTCGCTGAACTCCTCTTGGTGGGTCTCGTTCACGGATTACACCCTCCATCTGTGTTAAAAGTATTAATAGATCTTCAATGGTAGCTATACTCTGAACATGTATAGCTAGTTGGATGTTCCTGCTGAAATGATTAGCAAGCTTAATGACTAATTCTTTTTGTGTTAAAGCGGGACGTAAATGTTTACTCCTCTCTACTAACATAATGACGTATTCATCTTCAGACAGCTTACCTGGATTATATTTACCAAATTCCAGTGTATTTCGTATTCTCATTTGTATGTATTCATTCCAATACCTCCGTTCGAATGCTAGTTTAAATTCTTCATACGTTTTTAAATCGTCATTCACCATCGTGAACCAACTGGCTGCTGCATCTTTTAAGTAACGGCTTACAAAGTCTATTTTATCTTTGTCACTGAGAATAGATCCAATACTATCAATTTCTTTCTCACATTTGATACGAAATTCAATGGGATTTTCCCCTCTGGATCCTCTAAAATAGTTAATGGGTCTCTCTTCTCTAGGTACGGTCGAGTATACTAACGCTTGTGCTGGTAGTCTTCTCACTTCTCGTGTAAGTCGGTCTACTTCACCTTTTAACTTGACTTCCAGCTGATCTACCCTGTTGTCATGGTGTTGGATAGATTTCTTGATGGTGTCGTCTGCTGCGGCTAGACTTTTTGTTTCTTCTTCAATTTTCATGGTCTTCCTGACATTACTCTGCACCAACTCGCTGATGACTTGTATCTTGGTATCTTGTCGATGCGTAATTTTTTCGAGTTTCTGGTCCAGTGTGTCGGCCATAGATTTAAAATTTTGTTGTAGTCTTTTTCGCTGCTCTTCGAAATTTTCATTCATCACCACCGCTTGTTGTTTTAGAGACTCTTTAACTTTACCTTCTAAGGTCTCCATTCGTTCCATAATTTCTACCTTACTTTCAGCATTATACGCGTATAGTTTCTGAATTTCTGACGTGCTTGCTTCCAATCTTCTCATAGTTTCAGACGTGCTTGCTTCCAATCTTTTCATAGTTTCAGCACCACTAGTTTTTATTTCTTCAAACCTTTTTACATTTTCAGCGTTGCTGGCTTCTAACTTCTTCATTATGTCGGCTAAACTGACCTCTTGTTTATGTGCCATGTTTAATTTTAATTTGGTGAACCGATTTTAAAATATTTATTATTAATTTGTATATTATTAATTATTTGGATTATTATTAAATACTGTATTGGTAGTCATTTATTCATCAACATACAACCATTATCTTGGGCGCCTGTAGTATCAGTTTCTGATAACCACAATATTTATCTAAGCTCCCCTTTGTTTACTCTACTGATAACGCTAACTGTACGTTCTTATCAGCTACATTCAACATATAAATGCACGTTTTATAATAATTACACATCAACTCTAAATATTTGTTCTACGTGAATTTATATTTATTTAAATTCTTACTAATTTTTAATTTTTTCGTATTATTTACTTAATCGTGCCCCACGTTGGAAGCGACATTTTCTTTTGCAACACATCTTTTTATGATTTCTTTCATTATGGATTATGAGTTTTACATGGACCTGGTTAGGGTATATCATGCCAACACTTACCTGCAGTATATGGTACTTTTCTGCTTTGCCGGCTATTAGGTGTGGGATTTGGGCTTATTAGGTATCAGGTAACGAGTTGGGACGATGTGTTTCCAAAAGAATTATTTTAGGAAGCTGAGTTGTATAAATTGTGAATAAATGAAAACTACCTTTTTAGTCTATCATTCCAATGATTATAATTGTCACCCTCAAGGTGCTTATCTTTAAACAAATCATAATAATAAAAAGAATTTCAAATATTTAACACAATTTACGGCGGGTTCCACCATTTATATTCTTTCTTGAATATTACTTTACCATATTTTCTCTAGTGATATATTGTTATAATGCTTACGTCTAACAATCACATATTAAAATCATATATCTTAGTACATAATTTATAAGTTCCTGAAAATAAGACATACAATACACAGTATATACACAAAACATATAACATGGAAATATACACACATATATGGGCAGTTTCACACTGTCTGCCTGTAATTATAATTCATTTATAAAAAATCATTTTTGTTATATTGAATTTAATTATTTAATAAAATGGAAATACTGAATTGATTTCATTCTATGAAATCCGTAACCCTGTTCTTTATACATGAGAAAATAAAATACGAACTTTTTAAATGAATATAACAAGGGTTATAGTTATCGTTATCTCTATGGTAATTATTATTAATATAAACACTTTTATTAAGGGTAACTCCCTTTTAATTATTCTACTCTTCAGCCTGCTTGGCTATCAACAATAATTAATATGAAACAATAAAATTTGTGACATCTAATATCTGGATAACACTCTTTAATTTATCAAATATAATTCTTTATACAGTGCACAATCTCATGAAAACATTTGCTTAGAGTCTTTCTGCACTCTTATTAACATATTATTATAATGATCACACATTATCTAAATGTTCTGTCTTTTTGAATAAATGTCTCTATATGATATACAGTACAACATTTAAAAGTGTCTTTAGGCTTTAGTCATACCGCCTATATAAAAAAATGTTTATCAATTATTTAAAACTGTTCAATTTCGCTTATAGCGGCTTTTCATTTACTTGTTGTGTTTTACAACATTATTATGAACCCTGAACCATATCAGGTCACCTGTTTTGATGATTTCATGTTACACAGATGTACACGGGTCTCAGGCGTCGGCGTTGAGTACAGCTATTCCTCTCGAAACCTCCGTCAGCGTCGCTTAGCGGTGTATGAACAGCTAGGCTAGGCGTCGTTCCTTTATCGTCATGGACACAGCGTCTCTGGCCTCGGGTATAGTCTGATGTCCGTAGTACGTCGTTGTAGTCACTCAGGTGTCTGCCGGTCTCATTGAAGCGTCTTCTGCAGCGTATCGTTCCGTGTGTACGACTCAACGAATACTTTATGAATGCGCCAGATGCTCGTTTTTGCTCACTGTTTATAGGGCAAAGCCACGTGTGCAAATGAGTTTCTATCGGCGAATATCTCAACAATCCTTTATTTATTTAGGAAACAAAGTTGTTTGTTAGACGTGTCTTGAACACAGTTATTAGCTATGTATACACGCGATCTTTAATTAGCACCGCGAAAGGTGTGAAATAGTAAAACGCTTATAGTTCACGACACTCTCACTATCTCGTTATGTGTTTGGTGTCTAAATAAAGCTACATTTCCGCACTATTCACTGGTCAACCTAGTTCTTCTTAATCTTTTGTCATTTTTTTATTATTTAAGTTTTAAAACACTTCTGACATGTGCCGACTAAATTATACATATTTATGCAGGTGGACTGTTATCTGTTTTGTTTGCTATATAAAATCTTATCTATACCCTTCTAAATGTACAATTGTATCAGATAACGCTTATTATGCGTAATCCAGTTAGAACGATAAACATTGATAACAATGTTTTGTTATAATATATATATATATATATATATATATATATATATATACACACACACACTATTTTGTGCTCACTTATTAAAACTTACTTAAAAGAAAAACTGTCACAAGTTACATTAGTAAAGATTTTGTAGTTTAGATAATAGAAAAAGAACTTTTTATATAGCAGTTTATTTCATTGTACAAAAATTACATTTTGGTTTGTGCTACGAAGGTCATCAAAGGCAAATTAGTTACTTTTTTTAAGCTGTATTAAAGGCAAAGTAGGTTGTCTGATAAATGAACATCATCGTTAATAAACTAATCCGTTTCATTCCAATAACCTCTATCTCAACTGCTTATTCTATGCGACCTTTATAGTTCTTCTTCTTCTTCAGCGGTGCGACAACCCATTATATTGAGTCAAGGCCTCCTTTAACAACTTCCGCCAGTTGTCCCAGTCAAGTGCAGCTGCTTTCCAGTTCCGGATCCCAAGGATATGGTGCGCATCATAATTCACATCGTCTTCCCAACGTAGTTTGGGTCTACCAGCTCTCCTGGTGCCATAGATCAGTTCTGTTAGTGCCTTTGTGGTTATTTCATTCTCTCCCATTCTGATCACTTGTCCAGCCCACCTGAGTCTACCAAGTTTTAGCTTTCACAATATCTGGTTCATTCAGAAGGGTGTTCAGTTCTTGGTTGGTCCTTTTCCTGCATTCCCTCCCACACATATCGGACCAAAAATACTGCGGAGGATTTTGCGTTCATGAACCAGCAGACTTGACTCAGCCTTTCTAGAAATGGTCCAGGTCTCAGAACCATAGGTGAGAACTGGGTGGATTAGTGTTTTGTACAGAAGCAGTTGTTCTACTCTGGAACAGGGTCTGAGACAAAAGGAGCACCTATTAGCTGTGGTGATTCTTCGCTTTAATTCTTCTGTTGTTTCCCCATCGGAGTTAACTTGCCATCCTAAATAAACAAAGTTGTTGACTTTTTCAAAGGAATAGATGCCAATTTGGACGTGCTCTCCTTCTCTAGCCTCCTGTCCTGTGACCATGTATTTTATCTTGCTTTCATTTATTATGAGACCCAGCCTCCTTGCGGGACCTTCAAGAGCAAGAAAAGCTTCAGTGACTGCTCGAAGGGACCTCCCGATTATATCTAGGTTAGCCTTTATACATCGACGTACGACATTTATACATGGCATAGATTTCTTACCACATTTTGATTATTAAAAATTAAACTTTTTTATAATCTCTCGCGTCTACTCGTTTCGAGGTATTTGTGTAAGTAACTGTATTCATTGTTTATGCAGTGCGTGACTCGTTTCCATAGTCTCTACCCTTGGTAAAACTTCTGATCTGGATTCAACTTCTATTCACTGTCGCACTGTAAGTTTTATTTTACATTCATTACACTTGATATTGCGCTAACATTCTGAATGTGTCGGGCGTAAAATGCCTTCATGGCCGCTGTTTAAACGAATTCTGTATCAATGTGTTCATTCTGTCACTACGTTCCCTGCCTTTGTCATAGTGTTGTTATGCACAGTAAACCCCTTTATCGATTTTAAAAAGCTATAGTCGTTGTCTCATTAATCTATTTTTCAGCCCGTGAAAACAGTACGAATACAGCAAAATTCAAGTACACATAGATTAACTATTTTGACTATAATGGATTTGTGACTTTGTGCATCTTAAGTGCGAGCGAGCACGTTTGTGTTCTAGCATGTATGTAAGTACAGTATCGTCCTGTAGGCCTACGCACTATACATCCAGTTTTGATAATAAAACCCTATTATTAATAGTTACTGTTTTTGTTGGTTATGTTATGTTAAGTTTAAAATACTGTACTGTAGTATAACGGGTTGCTTTGCTTTCGTAATTTACAACGTCCGGTCAAACTATATTGACTTATACAACTGATTTGGTGTAAATTTGTACGGGGGGAGTAAGGTAAAATCGACTTTTGAAAGCATTTAGTCCGCGGTTGGGTCACGGGTCTGTTGTTGTAATTGTATATTATTCTCTGTGTACACGGAAGTCGTAATTACTGTAACAGCACAGAGAGAGCGTTGCGTGTTGATGCGGTCTGCCGCAGTATAATTGCCTCTCCACTGAACGTAAACGCTTGTCGACAGCTTCTTCTCGTCTGCCTGATTCTGTACACCGTGTTCCATGTTGTCTTTATGAAAGGTTTGGTACCAAACAAGTGGCACTTACAGCTAACTACGGCTTCGCTGAGTCTTTTTATTACTGTACTCGGGAAAATTTAGTTGCGCAGAGCAGTTTATTGATTAGAAACATGCAATTTGTGGTGAAAGAAATTTGTCGTTGTTCTAAGTTGCTTCTTTTGTTTAGTTACACTAATTTATTTTATCCTCTGACATCTGTTTTTTATTTTATTTTTACTCTCTCGTTTCTATTTCACACACTTTTTCTTAATCTTACTCCTTTTCTTCTACTCTTCCCCTTTTTGTATGTAGTTTTATTTCTTTAATTATCTTTGTTTAATCGTTTGTCACGTTCTGTCCCTGTTTATCGGTGACCTCAGATGAAGTTGTCATCGTCTTTAACATCGGCGATGCGATGACGATATCATAGAGGCAGCTTGCAAAAACTACGTCGAGGCTGGGACAGACACAGGCGAATGTTGTGGTAGTCGTAATAATAAAAATCTACCATTCTATCGGACTTTTAATAAATAAGTAATGTATATAGCGAATAAGTAATGTATATAGGTAGAAATAGTAATAGAACAGAAAGAAACAATATTGAAACGCAACTTGAATACTTGCACAGCCAGAAGTGGTAAAACAGATTAAGTCGAAAATCTTGCGACACAAGAAAAAAAAAATAGCGAAGAAATCGAAAGACTGAAAGTTACTTACTCAAGTCTTGACCGTACGTGGAAACAAATCTTGGACAGCTAATTTTCCAGAAAAGAGCCTATCGCGGTACATTGTCATGCATCTTATGAAAAAGCAACGTAGGCTGGGTACACGAGCCAAAAACGTAGCGTTTACGCCAATAACGAAACTCGTTATTCAGGAAGTGAAAATAAACGAGCTTTAAAAAATTCTCCTCTAATAGAATGTAGAAGCAACAAGACGATGCTCTGGAAAGGTCGTGTTTTGTTTCCTCGCTCAGGATGACAGCTGGCATCAAAGCAACTGTTATCAGTGATAAATACTTTTTATCTAGCATCAGCGTAGTTACATAGTTGGCATGTTTCAGCCCACCACTAACCAACAGCTATACTGACAACAGAATGACGACGATCCGACGGACAGGCTCCACTGAAAGTGATAACCAGAGCCTGATGTTGTGGTGTGGCAATTGTGGCAACACAGTACTACGTAGACCTCAAAACGGTAATCTCATGTTAATAACGGTGCAGTCTGATTGGTGCACAGAGACAGTGTCTGGAAACGTGCAATTAAGAACACGTTATTACATGAAAGGGTTCCGACTGTCACCCTTCTGGCGAAGGGAAATATACAGTAAACTGTTCAGGGGATAGTGAGATAACAAAGCGAAACGTATTTGAATTTGAATTTACCCGACGGATTTTTGCCATCACAAAAAAATGTAAATGCGACGTTTCGGCCTCCTAAAAAATCGGAATCTGCAACTAATTTTGTTGATTATCATGGGTTGTTAGAGTATTATTAATTTCTTTACATTTAAGCCCTCCCGTTTATGATAGCAAAAGTCCGTCAGGCGAATTCAAATTCAAATGTGTACAATCCATTACAGCCATCTTTTAAAGCGATACATGTTACTTGAATCTGTTTTAAGAAAATCTGTATCGCATGTGCTTAGTACTTATGAACGTCGATGCCAAGATTTTATTGTCAAAATATTTTTGAGAAATTTTTACCCTCTGTAAACAGTTGCGTGTATGTGTGCATGCTATATATAAGATTGTACAAGATTTCTATAACTGTCGCAGCCATTCACCATCCGCCTTTCCAAATGCTCAAGTTCTGCTAATCTCTGGACGACAGGTTTCATCTTTCCATTGCTTCGTCCATCTCGTCCCTCAAAGATTGCCTAGGACGTATCAATCTTCTTCAATCAATTGTCTTTTCCTCCGCAGTCGTATCTCTTAGTCTCACTATTACATCCTTGTAGAATGGAGGACATTTTCCTTTTAACCTTCATTCTTGTGGTCGAAAGTTATTTCTCCAGTATTTAAATTCCCATTAATATTTCCACTTTGTAATCAGTTTTCTAGTCCTTACGTGTCAGTGCTTCTCATAATGACTTTTTTTAACAGTAATTAACATCAACATTTGTCTTACAGGATAGACAAAAAAGACTGTTGCATTGCGTATATTATGTGGTGTTTGAAACGGTATAATATTTCGATATGACGCCAATTTTTCGCCTGCACAATAAAAGAATGTAAATGCATACTGATTATAGCTATCAGTGCTTCATAAATTTCCATTGCTCGATAATCCTGACAGCCTCAGCGCCGGAAGTTCTAAAAGCCGGACGTAGCCACTATACGTATTATCGTATACCACCAAACAAAAGTAAAAATGATTTAAGCCCATTATATGTAGCTCTATAATTTATGGAATAAATTACTGAAAGCTGTCTAAAGGCATATATTTCATGATCAATAATACGCGTTTGTAAAATGAAGGCGCCGCGTGGTTAGGCAAATTGTAATACAGTACTGTTCAGCGTGTGTATTTCCCTGTAGCTGTGTCAACGTGTTTCTGTTACGGTAGGTCCGTTATCAAAGTGAGACCAAACCCGTTTCTGTCACGACATTACGGATTGGATGTCACAGACACCAAATTGTTGGTAATTACTGAACTAAGATTCGGTCATCCAAACGTCCGTACTTTCTTCAGCGCTACGTACTTTATTCATGAGTAAATGTCTCATTTCGAACTCTACGAAAATTACATTAGCTGCATACGTTTGTATCATTATTTTATTTTTCATCTGAAGGCCGAGGACTTGTCGATGCAATCAGGAACTGCTGACCTCCGCCGCCATCCTTCTGAGTGCATCGTATCCCTCACCATTATCGCCTGCATACGTCCAAATATTTTTTCCTCGGCCGATCTTCTCCTGTCTTCGCAACAGTGGTCCTTCTCAGAACGTCGTAACAAATCCACTGTGCCTGAAAGCGTGTCGTATAAATTTAATGTCCCTCTTGTCCATTACGTTTGTTAGTTTTCCTTTTCCTTTTCCTTTCTCTTGTACTTCATCAAACTTCTGCGCCAGTTGTCGTTCAATTCAACTTCCATTTGTCATTCTTCTTCACATCCATATTTCACGACCCTCGAAATGGGTCTTCTCCTTCTTTTCGAAGTTTCACGTTTCACTTTCGTAAAGTAAGGTACTCCAAACAAGAGCTTTTGAAAAATCCCTCCTACTTTCCAAACCCGTATGAGTATGTGATTACTTTGTCATTACTATATGACAATACTACTATTATCTATTATTATATTACGACCATTGTTATCTATTATCTACTACTATTACTATTATTATATGATTATTACATCACCTGTCGTGTTAGAAGTATGTTAAGATAATTATGACATGTTCTATTGCCTTTTATATGGGCTAAGTACCGCAATAAATTACTCGATGTTTTGACATTTCAGAGCATCAGTGACCGATGCAAATCTCTCCCTGTTCGATATAAGCGAAAGCTATAATAGTAAAGGTACCTTTCTTACCTCCCAAACAGACTAGAAGCCAGGAGGGTAAGTGTTCATATCTAAGTTGTTCGGCATACAAAAGGAATGTAATGTGACCACCAGCACTGCGCTTTACCAACCCACTGTGACCCCAACCCATTTCCTCAGACTGAGTCGACCAGAGGGCTGAAAAACGCATCTTGAATTTACGGTGCGCCCGAGAATCGAGTCTGTTAAACGCCTAATTGAAAACAAACGAATTAAAATAAAACAGTGAATTATATGACCTGTAAACGGAAAACAAACGTTGATTGCGAGAAATCTTACGAAAATACTCACAACACTTAAATCTAACATAAAGAAACTGTCCAGCCAACATCCTTCGTTGGTTCGCAACAAACTGCCATTACTTCGACGGTCGTTACGGATCAGTGCGTATTATTCCTGAAACGGTCGATAAACAGGCTTATGATCTTTGCTTGTGGTTGGACTTCCTTTTTAAATTACTGAACGACCGAAGCGAGTTCTCAGTTTTGACTCGACCTGTCTATTTGTATGTCTGTCTCCCTAAACAAATGTTTTGGGTATGTCTCACGATAACTTTTGAATGCATCAACCGATTTTCGTAAAATGTGGCGTGCATGTCCATACTTTTATCCTACAGGACCCTGTTGTGTTTGAGCTTGATCCTCCAAAAATAGACGGTGGGAGGCAAAAATGTGGGGGTCAAAATTGTAAAAAAATCGCAAAAGCCCATCTGGGGTATCAAATTAAAGGGAATTTACACCACATTCTGAATGTGGTGTTCATTTTTGAAAATTAAAAAAAATGTTGGTCGTCAAGCGCCAAAACATTGGTGAAAATTTTCATAAAATCGCCAAAATCAGAGGAATCAAATTATGGAGAATTTTAACTAATAACTGAATGTAGTGTTACGATTTGAAAATTTTAAAAATTTGGGACCCCAGAGCCCAAAAAATAGATTAAAAATATGAAAAAAAATTGTGAAATTCCCAGCACGGTGTCAGACTAAAAGGAATGGTAACCCAAATCCGAATTTTTAGTGTTTAGTCTATGATTGTGTAATGTAAAGTTGTTATATTACTAAACATAAACATAAATATAAAGAAATAGTAGTGAAATCTGGATTTTATTAGTTTTCCCCGTAACTGAAAAATTATCTAATATCGAAATTTATGTAATAACTAGCTGTATACCCGTGCTTCGCTACGGTTTTTACTGAATAAACACATTGGTTCGGTGTTTTTTTTTTTTTAACCTTGGGTAACCAAGCACATTGTATAAATGTAATATTTACAAATTTTTAAAAGCATAAATGGGTGCTAATACTAAGTCTACTGAAATCGTTTTGTGAAACGAAATACGGCACTTATAAAACTTCCTTGTAGACAACGTTCTTTGTTTGACCCTGTGGCTGAAGGATAGTTAAACTCTCAGAAGAGCTAACTTCTGAGCAAGCAACATACAACTGGCCATGGGAGAAGCAGTCTTCCCTCAGATCAACACCGGCCATTTTCAAAGACTGCCCTTGTGATTTATTTATTGTCATAGCAAAGCAGGGCTTGACAGGGAACTGGAGTCTTTTAAACTGAAAATGGTAATCCGATGGAATTAAGGGAATGCGTGGAATGAAGACTACTTCCCCCTGACCACATCCAGTGAATATTGTTGCTTCTATGACGTTGTTGTGCAACGATTTAATCTGCAGCCTAGTACCGTTACAATGCTTAGGCGGTACCAGGTTTCGTAGCAGCATTATTGGAGCTCCAACTTTAAGGCAAAGATTGTGCGGTGGAATGCCTGGAGGATTAAGCGTGTGCAAGAACTCTACTGGGTAATGGACCGCATCTTCTACTTCCACCACAGAGTCCACGGATTGGTACTGGACAATCTCAGTTGGCAGTTTTTCCAATAATGTGTTATTGATATTTGCAGCAGTGTCATTCTTTGGAGTAAGGATAGCTCTTTCTTTCAGCCAAGATACATCTTTCAAGTAAAAATTAGTTAAATCTGGGTAAATTTTTTCAGCCAACGTTGTCAAGTCGCATACAACTTCACATAAGTCTTTTGTAATATTGACTTTGCCATTTTCTTCAGGTAGATATCCATTACCGATCTGTAAAAGTAAACTTGAAAACTCGTCTGCCTTTAAGATGCACCCGCATGTTGACTCTCAAGGAACGAACTTGGACTTTAGGCCACAGGACAGAACTCTTTAGATAGGCTTTAACTTCATCTGCTCGAGTTTCCCTAGGTACAACAGGTAAAGTCTGTCTGAAGTCTCCGGCCATTAGAAGTGTGACTCCACCCATCAGGTTTTTATTGCTTCTAATGTCCTGCAGAGTTCTATCCAAAGCTTCAATTCCTCCCTTGTGAGCCATGGTGCACTCGTCCCAAATTATCAACTTACAATCCTTAAGTACCTTCGCTGTGTCGCTTTGTTTTGATATGTTGCAAAATGGGGTCTCAGAGTGGTTTAAGTTGAGAGGCAGTTTGAAGGCAGAATGAGCTGTCCTCCCTCCATCCAACAACGTTGCTGCTATACCTGACGAAGCCACAGATATAGCAATTTTCCTATCTTGTCTTACCGTGGCTAATATTAAATTAATCAAAAAGGTTTTCCCTGTACCACCTGGTGCGTCAAGGAAAAATAGTCGTCCAGCCTCTGATTCAATGCTCGCAATTACTTCATTGTAGACATTTTTCTGCTCGTCGTTCAGTTTAGGCACGTTTTCAGCAACCAATTCAGATAGATGGACCGTGTTGTAAGAGAGTTCTTTCAGGTACTCGCGGTTGACTGCAGAACTGTTGGGCTCTTGACTTGGAGAAGGAAGACCGAGTTGTTGGAGGGATTGATTGGACATTGAAGAGACTAAGTTTTCTAATGAATGTAGGCATTTGTTGTAAATGATGTTGTTCCGTAGTTCAACCTCTAAGCCCGGACATTCATACTCCATCTGTCTCTTGAAGTCCTCTGACATACTGTCTCTGTGTTTCTCCCACAGCACTAAGGGATCCGCTGCTTGACAAAACACCAAAATGACAGCGAACAGTTGTCTGATTTTCTGTGGTGACTCCGACAGAGCAGCTTCCTCCAAGGTGATGTCCCAATGATTGTCATCTTGAAGTAAACCCAACGCTCTGCAGGCAGACTGATAAGTGGAGTGAACTATGCCAGATACCCTCTTAAGATCATTAAAACTCGTAGGCCCTTTAACTTCATGAAGGAGAAGACGTAGGTAGTAACATTCTGCATTGTTAGAGTGTACAGTATAAACCCGACCGAGCACTTGATCTTTTTTCACTCCTGGATGCCCGGGAACGGCTTTGCCTTGTTTCCGCCGACTAAACTTATTGTTTTTCCAGGTGTAGTAAGCAGGGACTTCACTGTAGATTATGGTTCTGGCAAAATTGTCTGATTTGCATAGTTCAAAGAATGCCAGTAGAGTCGTTTTGGGTGGATTTTGAACTTTGTCTTGAACGTTTCCGGGATTAAAATAAATTCTCTGGCCATTTTCAAGGTGTAAAGCCAAATGCATTACGGGAGGATATCTTTCATGGATTGGGAAGCAAAATATACGCCATGCTGCTTCGGAACTACTTATGTAACGGCCTGCTTCATATTTGGACACTTCGTCCCACTCATTTTCCAACACAAAAGCTGCTTGATCACTGCCCTTGTTCACGTATTTGCAAATATACTTCATCGATTTGAGAGAGTTACACAACTCGACATTGATATGTGCCAAAAAGGTACGTGACAGAACAGGATTGTACGGTACCACCCACCGACTGTCTAGGTCTACTCCATTGATGTTGACTGTAAAACGACCATCAACAGGAGACCTTCGACGGTACTGGGGGTAGCCATCGTCAGCAGTTTGGGTTTCTTTAGATAAGGGGCGTGGATATATTTTGGAGCATGAGCCGTTAACCATGCAGGGCGAGTTCCTGTTTAAGCTTCCGCAAGGGCCATGAATCATTGTCGACTTAATAATTTCATGAAGTTCAGGGTCAGGTAGGTACCTCTGCGCTTATGACACTGTCAGTTTGGTCGGCCATGATCCTGTCCTGCAGCCATAGCAAGATGTGTGCGTGAGGCAAGCCACGCTTCTGCCACTCCACAGTGTACATGTAACACCTACTTTGACCGAAAATGGAACCTTTAGTTAAAAGATGAATAAGTTTTTTAACTTTCAAATGAAACACTCAAGCTATGATGTCATGTCTGTCTTGAGGCTTTTGTCTGTCTCTTAAGGCAGCTCCAATTTCAGACCATTTCGGGTTACATGTAAATGTGATAAACAAATCAGGACGACCATAGTGACGAACATATGTCATGGCGTCCTGAGTTCTCTCGTGCATATAGCGGTGCCCACCAGTAAAACTGGATGGTAACACGACCCTCTTTCCCATATCTGAAACGTTAGCATCCCCCTTACACATGGCGTCTTTAAGATGAACATAGTTTTCCGCACGCAGCTTACTCTGGTTGAATCTTATAAAGTTAAGCCTTTCTGTTTCTATCTTGGCATACATATCAACCAAAAACTGGTTGAAAAGACTACGATACAGCAATAGGTAACTTTCTTCACCTTGTCTTTCCATTATTCTGTAAGCGTAGAAGTCTGAAGCGGAAACTGTTTTCTTGAGAGATGCTTTAGATATTGGATCATATTGTGGAATATTGATAGAGTAGCCGTCTTCTCCACGGCAGAACATAAGAGGGTACTGGAGAGCGTCGTATGCACGATGAGTTTCGCTGATCCGTACCAACTTTGTGCCTCTGCTGTGAAGAATTATGTCTCTCTTTTCAAACTCCTGTCCCACAATAACCAAAGCTACCTCGCTTGTTGCTGGCGCGTTGTAACGACCCCTATGTTCAACTTCAGGCTTCCTGTCTGCATGAATAACAACTTTGAACTCCTGCCCCTCCGGAACATTTTCCATTGCGGTTTTAAAATCTCGTATGTAGGGATTGTTATCATGCAGAAATTTTTGAAGTTGGCCAACTAACCAAGGCTTAACCACAGTAAAGAGGTTGGATCTGATTTCTGTTTCTTTTTCATCGTTTCCAACAAAATAAATTTGTAGAAAAGAGGGGTCTTGCTGGGGAGAAGGTAACAAACTTCCTATTCTATGGTAAACCTGCCCTTGGACCTTAAAAGTTGGCATGAAATTTCCTTCGTGCACCTCTTTAGCTCCAAATGAAGTCATTTGAAAACATCCGTTATACTTTCTGGTATTTGATAAAAAATGCTGAGACTGACGGTGATTGTAAGTAAGAAGACTATGGAGCGGCTCAGGAAGCTGTTGAGTAGAAGGAAGACGAACCTTGCCATTGCTGCAGCATAAGCCAGGGCTCTCTTCTTTCCACTTTTTCGCATGGCACCACTTGCATTCAATGTGGTGACCAAGAGAAACAACCTTGTCATTATTGTAGTCTGTACTACGGTCATATTTAAATCCTGATAAAGACTTTGTTTTCCATGGGATCAGTTGCCTCTTCTCAGTGTACCTTCGAACAGCTTCCTGATTAACTTCCGGATGTTTCTTTGAGTATCTAGAAACTGAACCCCTGTTAACGTCAGGGTTTGCCTTGTTGTATCTTTTAACAGCCTCTCTATGAACTTCAGGATTTTTGCTATTGTATTTTCCTACCGACTCCCTATTTTTGTGTCTTTTGATTCTGTCATTAACTCTTGAACGTCGATTTTTTCTTCTTTTCGAAATTAGGTCCGTAGGGGGCGTCACACAACGGTTCTGGATATCAAGTTTAGCAGAGTTTAGCAAATAAATAAGTGGTATATCATCCTCGGATTGGTCTTGGGCAGTTTGCTCGACAACGAATTTTTGTAGGCTCTCAGTACCAAGCGAGGTGCAGATGGGACGGTTAACAACAGTTGATGTATGAGGAGGAATGTATTGAGGACTAAGAAGTTCAAAGTGAGCATTCATCATGGGTCCAGAACACTTGAATCGCAATATGGGCTTTCCCTCCTCATACTCATCAGGCTGTGCAATCACCTCACCATCACGATACACCACCAGATGGTAAGGGTATATTTCGGCAGCAGCCTGAATTTCACAGTGGGTGGCATATGTGGTGTACAGAGACATGTGAGCACGGTATTCAGCCAAACTTCTATAAATGTTACCACACGCCATCATTGTATGCTCCTCAAACCGTTCCCAGTTGTTACAAATGTACTGTACAACGCTTGTTCGCACTTGAGACGCATGGGAGACAGTACCGTACATGAGGTAAGACAGGGAGTAAAAGAAGCACGACCCATCTGCACCCACTGGCACAATACGGTGAGGTACCATGATCCCATCAACTTCAATTTGTTCCATCATGTATTAGGGATATAGAATTTATATAAAAAGCAGAAAAGAAAGCCTATTTAAAACAAACTAAAACAAAATTATTCTCTTCTTAACAAAAACTGTAAGAGCAACAACGGCGGTAGAACAAAAACCTATTGAATAAAGTGGAACCTACACTGGAAAAATAAGAAAAATATTCAAACTTGACAAATAAACTAAAAAATAAGATACAAACTAATAAAAAATCAAGAATATCCAATGCTCAAACTAAAACTAACAAAATAATCGTCTTAAACAAAGTAGCAGGAGTGTGCAGTGGCAGTGTAGCGACTGAACTGAACTGAACAAAGCAGCATTCTGGCCTGTTATCAGTGGCCTTTAGACTGAACCCCATGACGCAAGTGTGTCTGAGTTGTGTCCAGACCAGACTAAACATAACAACTCTTTATGGACTACGTTGCAACGTAAACAAATATGTTACGTAAGTTGTGTGATAGTACTTCTGGGAACACGTTCTTATCGCAGGAATGCATAAAATTCATGTGTTCATAAGTAATTAATATTTATTTAAGACAATAGTTAATATATCGTATAATATTGTTTTCTACCGACAAATGTTTTCTATATATTTATTACGCTCCTTTTACAACTTTGAATCAATTTATTCGGAAATATTTTCTTTGTAGGCCCTGTTGTTCTTGAGATACAGTGATGACTAAGTGAGTAAGTGGTATTTAGCAAATATATTATAGATTTCTTTAGGGTAGTTTTAATTAAAATTATTTAAGATTGACCTTTGTGTTCTTTAAAAGAGGGTTAAGTTACTTGTAGAACAAATTTCATGTTTCTATCTCATCTAGAAGCTGCCTAACAGTTGTCACGTTTTAACTGTCATGTATTTCTTATGAGAATATTCGGTCACTTTGACCCCTCCAAAACCCCCCTAAAATTTTGAATTTTGTCAAACCCCGACTTATTGCACATCTACAGTATCTAGTGAATATTTATGTAAAGTTTCATCTTTATAGGCCTTGTCATTGTTGAGATACAGTGATGAGTGAGTGAGTGAGTATGAGAATAATCGGTCACTTTGACCCCTCCAAAACCCCCCTTAAATTTTGAATTTTGTCATACCCCGTCTTATTGCACATCTACAGTATCTAGTGAATATCTATGTAAAGTTTCATCTTTCTAGGCCTTGTCATTGTTGAGATACAGTGATGAGTGAGTGAGTGAGTATGAGAATAATCGGTCACTTTGACCCCTCCAAAACCCCCCTTAAATTTTGAATTTTGTCATACCCCGTCTTATTGCACATCTACAGTATCTAGTGAATATCTATGTAAAGTTTCATCTTTCTAGGCCTTGTCATTGTTGAGATACAGTGATGAGTGAGTGAGTGAGTATGAGAATATTCGGTCACTTTGACCCCTCCAAAACCCCCCTTAAATTTTGAATTTTGTCAAACCCCGTCTTATTGCACATCTGCAGTATCTAATGAATATCTATGTAAAGTTTCATCTTTCTAGGCCTTGTCATTGTTGAGATACTGTGATGAGTCAGTGAGTGGGCTTTGGCAAATATATTATAGATAAATGTACTTTGTTCAAAAAGTGAGCGAGTTCTGCAGCTCAGTGAACGTACTAGTTTAGCTCATTTGAGCAGAAATTCACAATGAGTGCGGTAGGCCTATGTAAGATAGTTTTTAAGGAACGCAGGTATTAGGAATAAACAAAACGATTGCAATGTTGAGGCACTGGGTTTCAGGAATATTGTCTGCTGACGTTTGTGATGAAATCCTTTAATGTTATGGGAAGAGAAGTATATTAAAAATATAAATTGAAATTTTTCAATTTGTTAATTGTGTTGTTATTATAGTCTGAAAGAATTACATATATGTGTTTGTTGCAGGTTGTGATCCAGCCAGACACGGTGTATGAGAGGGTTCAATACCAGTTTGAGGACGACGCCTACGATACTGTACCTGACCTCATCACGTACTATGTTGGCAGCGGTAAGCCCATCTCGTCGGCATCGGGAGCCAAAATCCAAACGCCTCGCAATCGCCTGTATCCGCTTTCGTTTTACGCCACCAAGTACGGAGTACAGCAACAGATGGCAGCGGCCGGTTCACAGGCGGTCTCGCCGCTAGCGTCTCCACTGGCAGCCGCTACCGGTACCCTCAGATTCAACAGTTACAACAGCTACCGCAGTCCAGTACACTCGCCTCCCAGAACAAAACGCGAAACTCCTCCAAGACTACCCACGAAGAAGCAGCGGAGTCACTCTTTGACCCCGTCCGAAGCAAACGGTCGGACGACCCTCGCACTGACTCCGCGCGGTTCATCGATCGACGAGCGAAGCAGCAGCGCGGACGGCGTAATTCTGGACTCTCCCATGACGAGATCGTGCCAGGAAACTACCTCAATAACAAACGGGAACAAATTTTCTACGCACTCGTTGCCCAGAGGTGCTGGAATCCATTCACCGAAAACACCACTAATCAACGCTTCAGGGACATCAACAGTGCCACGGAATTCCAAGATCGTTCGAGTGACCAGCGATCCAGCGTTAAGTCCTTGTCTAGAGAGACGTAGGTTTGGCTATCCCGCCGACTCGAGGCAGGACTGCGATAGCGAAAGTGAGTTACTACCAGAACAGCCTCCTCCAAAGCCTAGTCGACTGCCGTCTTTGTTGCGGTCCACTTCAAAAGACAGTACAGTTCCTGACAGTGATTGCAGTGCTGACGACACGAGGCCAGGAAACGGCAGCACTAGCGACAGTGCCACTTATCCGGCCAATTCGCACGGTACGTTCCAGAGAATCGTGTCGTACCACGCTTCTGGTAGTGACTCGGGTAACGGCTCGGGAGATTCGGCTCAGAGTTCCGCAGCTGGCGACGCTTCGGACCCGTTGACGCCGTGTTCGACGCTGCATCAACAGAGATCCGGAGGTGTTGTCATCAAGAACCCCCGATATATACATTCCACAGTTCACGCGGCTCAGGGAATCCCGTCGTCTTGTTCGACTACAACGCTGAAGGCGTACGAATACGATTCAGCTGTCGAAGATTCCATACTGATGATGTCAGCGCCTTCTATTGAACTGCCATCGCTTTTTGATTTAGAAAACTTTCAAACACTGTTACTGCCGACCCTAGAAAACAAACCGCTGGACGCGACGGCGTTACAGGGAATCAGAATGATGTTACAGGAGACTGGATCTCGTATACTGGCGAACCATCTGACCCGAATGGATTTGGAAGTCACCGTTGGAACCAACAGCTCTAGTCGCAAATGCGACGGAGATTTAGGTTTAGGTATAAATTCAGGTATTGAGCTGACTACACTTCCGTTGGGTCATCAGATCAGAATGGACCTCATTGAGAGGTGAGTAATCTGTGAATATTACATTATATTACAGAGTTTTAATATTATTTTAAGTCATAAATTGTTATACTGTTATCAGAATCTTTTCTTATGAAACATATTTTAACCACTACGCCTTATTAAGAATGCAAAATAAAACCACTGTTGTTAGATAACTTTTACCAAGTTCAGTTTATAGATGTTTACAACAGGGTGGTCAGGGTAATGAAGTGGTAAGGTGTATAAGGTGATCAGGCTAATGAAAGGGGAGTATGTAAGGTAATTACAGAGGGGCATAGAAGAATCCACCACTGTAATGAACCCTCACACTTTTGTGTAGAGTGAATACGATCTTCTGGCAATAGGCCAAAGAGGGCTAGATAGAACTAAGTAAAGAGAGAATTTGATGAAATTCTCAACCTTGTAATCCACCCACTAATGCGTGTCTGTTACATGCTTCTGATTACAAGAAGTATTATTATTTTTTTGTCTTAGAAATATTCAAAAGAAATTTAAAAACTTATTAATTAAATTTTACATCTTTATATCGATTGTATCACGAGAATTTGTCCCTGTATCACAAGAATTTGTGTTTCTAAGGAACTGAATGTTTTTGTTTAGTTGGAATGACAGGTTTATCATATAGTAGTTTTCACGAAAATTACCATAATTTAATATTTTCAAATCTGAATCATACCAATAACTCACTATAACTGTTGTTAACTGTTAATATCATAATCATTATCAACATTTGTGATTTCAGTAAAGTCAGCTGTATTTTTGGGATTCATTACCTAAATTAAATCATTAATTATTTAAACGGTTTTTTTTCTTAATTCAGTTTTCTGATTTTGTGTTTAGGACTCAGTGCCTAAAACTGCTTGTGGCTGTGACAATACTGACATGCGCGACAGAAGGAGAAAGAGCTGAAACTCTCAACAAGTGGATTCAAGTCGCTATTGACACAAAAACAGCTCTTGGAAACCTCTTCGGATTCAGCAGTGTCATGATGGGTCTTTGTATGCCACAGGTAGCCTTTAGTTTTAAGTATATGAACACTTTAGCCAAAAAAGCTCTAACAAGAATTTATTTTCTCTCTCCTTCTCTACCTGTGTCCTTGTTTTTCATCCTTCTTTCTTCCTTGGAGTATTAATATTGTGATTGCCTTTCTGTTTTGCACAAGTTACTCACAAAGTTGTGGATGCATATGAAAGGTATATGGTATGTTTATGACTTTCTTTACATACCATTACTTAGGAGAATTTCAAGGTTTTGTTGTTTTAATGAGGTATTTTGAATAATAAAAGATTTGTTTAAAATGTAACTGTTTAATAGCAAGACAAAATGCTTACACAGGCACTTTAACTTCCTACACAAAAATTCTAATAACTGCATTTATTACTAGATTTCAGCAAACATAGTCTTCATCTAGATATTACACTGTGTGGACTTATGTGTGTGGATTCGTTAAAAAAAATGTCAACCATACAAAATTTTATTCACAATACTTTAAATCATAAATTGTCCCATCTTCAGTAAAGAAAAAGAAACGCTCTCTAAAACATTATTGTTGTAAGTATATTGGTAATATTAATATTACTTCTTTAAATTATTATATTTTTTAAACAAGTTTGAAGTTATTATTTATATTTTGTTATCAATATTTTATTTAATTGTCTACAAATACACCATAACAATATTTATTTTTGAAATAAATAACTGATTTAATGCAGGATGAAGATGCATACTTTGAGAAACCAAAATATGTACGAAACTGAGAAGTAAGCAGTGGAGTACGGTGTCGAGAACAGACAATTTTATTCTCATAATTATTCTCATTATTCTCATAATTATTAAAACATAAACCTGAGTTATTCTTGCACAATGCTATAGAAAGAATAGTGTTCTAATTTATAATAATAGATGTATTATTTTATATTACTTTAATATAGTATATTATTTTTGTATTTTATTATATTATTTTAAATACATTAAATTACATTGTTTTAAAATACGGTAACTGTTATACGTTATATTAATTTATCAGTAAAGTATATATTAGTCCATACAGAAAAAATAAGTTAACGTTTGTTTCATAAAGTGGAATAAGTGGTTCCAAAAACCACTTTCATGATTAAAGTGGATTAAAACATACTTTCATTAAACATCAGTATGCCTCTGTGCTTGTTAAATCAGAATGGGTGAACCAATTTAGCTAAAATACAGGCCATAATAATTGTCTTACTTTTAAATATTGGCCAAAGATAGATACTAAAGTGAAAAATTAAAATAGTGGCCCAAGAATTATTAGTTTTTGGATAGGTATCATCAATAAAACTATAAAAATTGTGTCTGCATTCACTGTCTTCTTATTTTCCCAAGTGTTGTGTACACAGCACAGTTTTGTAAAAAATCTTTTAGCATTTGTTCCATTAAAATTGAACAATTGGTTACGGAGAAGTACAGGTTGCAACAAGCATCCCCAGACTGGAAAACATTATCCTTCTTTCTTTACCACAGTTCTTTGTCTTCTTGCTAGTGTTTTCTCTTTGGAATAGGGTCTGTTTTCACAGGATCAATGAATGCCACTTTGTGAGGTCGGTCTGTTGTGTTTTCTGGGCTCAGTTTTCTGCTTAACATCAGCTTTTATAGTGTCTATTCATTGCAGTTTGGGTTGTCCCTGTATCTTTTTAGCATACAGAGTATGTCTGTACCAATGAAGTCGCCATTCCTACATTTTCTCATTTATTGGAGCCACACCAGCCAGGTGTCTGACAGTGGTGTTGTGACATGATCACACAGTGGAAGTCCCATTGTCCTCCGCAGCATCTGCATTTTCATTATCTGTAATGAGTGTTCTGCACTTTTGAAGGCAACTCAACAGTCAGTGCCATACAGAGCAATTAGTGTCACTATTGTGTAGTATATCCTAGGTTTCAGGCATAGCTGTGTTCTGTGCTGTCTTTAGAACAAGTGAGCAAACAAAAATTCTAAACTTGGCTAGTGACACTTGGGAGATGGAAGTGAATCATTTGGTACTTATTTATCAACCCCAGTCCGGCTGTTTAATTATCTGTGAGCACACAAAGAGACAAACATGCCTATAAAAAAACAGTTAGACGCTCTGTTGCAACTATACACTTAACAAATAATTGTTGTATCCATTACAGTTATCCTCCAGCCATTTTGTTATTATCTTCTGGTATTGGTCAGCAATCATGTAAACTAAAGTAGTCATTGATGTTCAACTCAGTAAAATCTGCACCCATTTTTAACAGTTAATTAGGATTGCAATGTGTGTACAAGTATTAGAATTATCGTCATTAGTAAAGTTAGTGTGAAAATTATATCATTTGATTCTGTTTCATTGATTGTATGTACATATTAATGTTTCAGATTCAAAGACTGACTTCAACGTGGCATATCTTACGACAAAAGTTCACAGACAGTGCTTTTAATTTTGAGGCAAAACTTCGGCCTACATTAAAGAGTATGAACGAATGCACCAATCCACAAGCACCAAATACTACAATACCTCATCTTATTCCTTTCATTTTACTTCAGGAGAGGTCCTTAGATGATATTTTAAGTAAGTTTTTTTCATTAAGTTCTGGAACAGTAGTATTACTATCTGAATGTACCGTAAATTAATTATTATGAGGGTAGTTGAAAAGTCCGCATAATGGCATCTATAGCTTAGCAGTAGAAATAAAATTGTTCATGTGTTACAAGATTGATGTTTCATATAAATGCCTGTTAATTTTCATATCTGTCTGCCAATTTATTCATTATTTACCAGCTGTTTGTAGTTTAGACATCACACCGGTTTGCAGAAATGGACAAAATCAGACATCATGCTGTGATTGAATTCTTTGTTAAAAAAGGTCTAGCGTCAATGGAAATATCCAGTGAAGTGGTTGAAACATGGGCCACATGTGCATTGAAAATGAATTTCACAGTGGACGCCCAAAAAGCGCAATGACTCCAAACATCACAAACATCATTAAAATGTCATTCACTGTATTGAAAGATTGGTAATTGAGTTTTGATGATATTGCTAAGATCATAGGCATCTCACATGAGAATGTGCATCATATTTTAACTTAAGAACGTACTGTGAAAAAACTTTGGGTGATGCGTTTGGAGTTTTTGCAGTTTTTGGGTATCCACTGTGGGAATCATCTCAATGCTCATACTACCATGTTTAAACTCAAGTGCCCACTTATAAACATTATTCTTGAAGGTGCATCATCTGTTAGCACATTTACCATTTCATTGTAAATTTTTATGGGTGCTTTTTTTAAACAAAGAATGACAGAACGATGTTTGATTTTGTCCGTTTTTCAAAACGTGCATAAATTTAGAACTGTTAAAACTATAGATAAATTGACAGATAGATTTGAAAATAACAGGTGTTTTCATGAAATATGAATCTTACAACATGTGAAAAGTTTTTAGTTCTACTTCTAACCTTTGGATGTTGCTCTGCGAACTTCTCTGAAACTAAATAATATCTATTTTTTCATAACTGTTAGCAATTTTGCAACCTCAATCATAACTTGTCAACTATAAACAAAAACTGTAAGTTCTTTCCAAACGTAACAGAATTAATTCTTTTCTTGCAGAATATAATTGTGTGTTCTTGGATTTCGTTGTCCATGACGTGTCTGTTACTTAACTAAATTCAACTATTTCATTAATGACTTGGAACACAAAGTTTTTTATAAGTAAAAACATAAAGTTTTACCTTACAACCTGAACCGGTTTTCACTTTTAAGGTTGTTAAGGTTCAGGTTGTAAGGTAAAACTTTGTTTTTACTCATAAAAACCTTTGTGTTCCGAGTCATTAATGAAATAGTTGTATTTATAATTGTGTGTGTTTTCATGTGAGTGAAATATTGTTTACTTAGAGATTAATTGTAAGTTGAAACAAATATAGATAGTTTTATTTAAATATGAATACATTTTTATATAGATATCTTCAAAAATGTACATGTAAGTTATTTAAAGAACATAATATAATTTGTAGCAGGCTCATCTGCACCAGCCGTATCAAGTCTTGAAGCAAGTTGCCTAACATCTTGGGAGATTTCGACTTCAGATTTTGGTCTTGGGACATTATTTTCTCATTTGGAGACAGCACGTAAATTTGGAGAATCAGTTCCTACATTCAGGCGTAATGCTGAAATCGTTCTAGGTGATTCTAAAGTTGATGATCTTCTGCTCGACGCATTCCGTACTGAATTCCATTTGAAATTCCTGTGGGGAAGTCGAGGTGCAACTGTCACACCGCAGGACAGACACACAAAGTTCGAGCAAGTTCTCACAGTAATGTCAGAGAAGTGTGAACCATCAGCTGAAACTGTGACTTCTCCTCAGACTGTGAGTTCATACAGCCCAGCCATTGGTACCAGTGTGTAGATTTATTTGTAAATAACAAGTGTAGAAAATATGTTTATGGTTGTATTATGTATAAATAATAGTACACAAGTAGTTGAGAAAATATGTATAATTTGTATGTTTTTAGATCTTTTTAATTTAAATGTAATATAATTTTCAGTTAATGTGCAATTTGTTTTGACAAAAATTATTGTAAGTTAATTACAAATTGTATAATTGTGTATTTAATAAAATATTACTTCCATTTATTTAATTTCTTGTTAGACACGACAAGAAATTATTGAAGAATCTGTGGTTGTGTGAGGATGGTATGAAAAAATTTTCCATTTATATTTACGGTATAGTGATATCAGTATGTACTCTAGTCTCGCAAGATTTTGTAAGGAAAAATATTAAAATAATTGTATGTATGAAATGTAAAAGAAAAGTATTTGTTAGATGTGTTTTTATTTTAATATGTAAACAAAACCTACAAATATCATTAGAATAAAATATTTTATCAAAATTTGTTATAATAAATATTAAATGTAGGTGTTATGTTGTAGACACATTTTGTCTATATATACATGTATAGTAATTAATTGGTATAGAAGTATAAAAATACAGGCATAGGAATGATGATAATACTTTGTAATATTTGTAAAAGATTACGTGACGAATGCTGTAAACAGTGGACCACTTGGGTTACTTGTGTGTGTGTGTGTGTGTGTGTGTGTGGGGGGGGGGGGTTGTGTTTAAACAATATAAAAGCCACCACTTTGGTGGCTTAAGGTCATAATTTCTTCCAAGTTTTGTGCTAGACGAGGAGTGGCCCACTTATGTGATGGAAGTTTATATGAAGTGCCCAAAAATTTGAACTCAAGTTTGTTGAAAAGATGTAATTTTCCAGTACTGAAAAGACAGACTTTACAACAGACAACTGAAAAGAATTCACCATGCGGGGGTTGTAACTATTCTAATGGGCTTCTGACATGTGTATTTGAATGCTGGTAGTTCTTTTGGCTTTTCAGCATTATCTTAGTCATCTGTAAACACTGTAAAACCATGTTGTTTATTTCAATATATTTTTGTTTGCATGCAAAATTTCGTGAGCTTATTTGGGATATTATGTTAAGAAAAAACATATCGATAAACATGAGTCAGGAAACAAATTGTTTTCAAGTTACAGTTGTGAAAAATTTTGCTCCGAAATTCTTGAGACACTAATTATGTGCAGCATTAATATTTTTATATATAAACTGGCCTGAAAAATTAAATAAAACAGGCTTCAAAACTATATCTTCAATAGTTTTCACAAGAATTTTGTAAAGCACAAAAAATTGGAGACTGAAGCAGATTATTTAGATTTGGTTTTTCAGATTCAGTTCAGTTTTTAGGTTAAGTTGTTAATAAACAAAGAAACCATTTGAACAAAATTTGTGTGGAGTTAAATTAGAGAACATTAATGTAAACAATATCAATAAAACAAGTACAATTTTGAGAAATCATCTAGCTAAACCTTGACAAATTTTGTATAGCCTCATTTTACCATCGACAGTAAATCAGGGTGAAATTTTTACTCTCAACTGTAAACAAATTGTTTACTCCATACATGGTTATAGGGATATTGGTACTTATCCCAATTTAGCTACCAAAGTTGTGCCATGCAATTTAGAATCATTCTGAATAGCTGCATTTCAGGACAGACTATATCATTGACTCTATCCAGTTCTCGGAGGCAAAAAAGTTGGTATGGCAGAATTTTCATATGTTGTTATTAAAATGCATTATACTGCCATGATGTGTGTGTGTGTGTGTGTGTGGTGTGTGTGTGTGTGTGTGTGTGTGTGTGTGTGTGTGTGTGTGTGTGTGTGTGTGTGTGTGTGTGTGTGAGAGAGAGAGAGAGAGAGAGAGAGAGAGAGAGAGATTTTAATATAAAAATAAGGGCACATGTGCTTTGCATATACAGTTGTTTAAATTTTTGTAAGATCTATATACTGTATTGTTTTATCTTGTACAAGGAGCCTTACTAACACAGCCCAACAATGATGCATACTTTGACAGAGTATCAGCTAATTGAGTTGTAAGTACACTAAACAATTCCAGGTAATTTTATTGTGAATTAATAAACAGTATTAGAATATAAATTATACTGTATGTTGAGTAGGCAGTGTCAGTTTCATCTTGCAAAATAATGACGTACAGATTTTTTAATTTTGTTACATATTTTTTATGGCTGTAGTCGTCTTTGGTCAAAGTAACAATTATTCCTAATTTTCAGTACAACATAATATGATAGTAATCATCTAGTGAGGAGTAAAATTTATTTTTTTGTTTGTAATTTAATCATGTATACCATTTGTAATTAAGTATCTTGACTACGTGAATTATTCAATTGGATACAGTAGTGACATTGTATCTTAAAAAAAAAATCATAAGGTGCTTCAAACAAATTCTTAATGTCAGTGATCACACAGTAGTATCAGAAAACTAGTTATTGTAAATATATGATATTGTGAACAGATTATTAACAGCTGTTTCAATTTTTTATGCCAAAAACCTCAAAATGTAAGGTAGTATAAATGTTTTCACAATTAGTTTCCTAAACACACTATTTGTATGGATACTGTGCATGGACATGCAAATGGACAGTGTTATCTCTTATTGAAAACTGAATTATACATTCAACTAATTGGTACATTTGGATAAAGATGATATGTAATATAATTTTGTGTGCAGCTGATGTGGATTTATTCATGTTTTTCACTTCTGTGGAGGTTTACAACAACTCAGTAGAGCAAGTTCGAGGGCTGTGCAGGACAAAGGCAGGCCCGGATTTCCCACTAGGCAACTAGGCACATGCCTAGGGGCGGCAGGCTCTGGAGGGCGGCAGGCATGAGGTGAAAAATTATTTGTTAAAATTTCATGTTTTCGGTTTTTTAATTACAGTATTTGTATTGGGCACTTGCATTATGGCCAAATTGAAGAAAATGGTTTTGAAATAACTTTTAATTATATCATTGAATAACACGGTATTGACACTGGGCCTATCAATAGCGGCGGTCGCATCGGAGCACGGTCGTAATATACAGGTCTGAACACTACGTTGAAATTCTTGTCTGCTTTTTTGCCGACTAAAATAGTTTGTGTCGATATCGCTTGGGGCACCTCGATATAGAAGTCAGTCCCTACTGCGCATGATCATATATTCAAAGCATAATAGAGAATGTTGTTTAAATGAAGGGAGGAACTTGACTAACAAGGGAAGAACTAATAATAGTGCCTAGGGGCGGCAGGACACCCAAATCCGGGCCTGGACGAAGGGCATGCCCGTCTTCCGCTCGTATACTGCGTCCCGAGCTCCTGCCACAGGGACCATAGATAGGGCTGGATTTAGGGGTGTGGCCTGCTACCAGCCGTGTACTCAGTAGAGATTAACCAGATAGGGATGGGAATCCATAAGAAAATGTAACTGATTAACAATGGTGGTTTAAATCCATATCTTAGTAAATGAAATTGTATACATCATTTCCAGAAAGGCTATAAGAATTTAAAAATATTAAAGAAATATATGTTGACAACAAAGAACTGAAACAATGTAAATATGTAGCACATGGTCCGACATACAATCACAGTAGTGCAAGTATACCATGGCTTCCTTGGCCAGAATGATGTAACAATAGGAAGCCTTGAACAGTTGAAAGCCTTCGATGTAATAATCTGTTCTTAATTGCATGGCACTTCCCAACATAGTCTCTGTGCACCAATAAGGTTGCATCATTGCATCCACCGCACATAAGAATATTTTTGTGAAATAGCGTTGTACATGCAACTACAGTATATATCTACAATGAAACATGGATAATTAAAATAAAAAGAAGTTAGGACATACTCACTGCACACAAACACAGAATTAAATAGGAAGGGGTTCATAAAGTAGTAAGAAACATGCCAAAACAGGATAAACTGAGTTAAAAACATGAATATGTTCCACATAGTAAAAGGGAATAGAGGCAGGTTAGGTGGAAATATTCTTCCAGCAAAAAAAAATTTGAAAACAGCTAAATCTTAATATAAAGATACTGTCCAGACAAAAAAAAAACATCGTTATAGAATGAGTTACCATTATACAGAGAATTCAGAATACTGTGCAGGGATTTGCTCTGATATGTAGGCAGAAATCTGGTAATTAAAATACTGTAATTACTTCACAATTCAAAACATTTTGAGTTCTGATCAAGATGAGTTTGGGAAGTACAGAACACAAACACACAGATAAGTACAGAACTTGGGTAACTCATCTTACTGCCAATAATATACATTGTATACAGCGTTAAAGCTTACTTTTGTTGTATTCAATTACATACAGTTTTTATTGTAAATAAATAACTACAATATTCGCAATATTAGGGTATATTGTTCAACACTACCTTACTGTATTAAAAACAAAAGAACATGACACTCAATGCTCACATTTTACAAAGAGGAGCACACCTCTGTGCGCAGAAAAAATAAACTTTATTCATCCATTTTTCTTCTTCTTCTTCTTCTTCTTCTTCTTCTTCTTCTTCTTCTTCTTCTTCTTCTTCTTCTTCTTCTTCTTCTTCTTCTTCTTCTTCTTCTTCTTCTTCTTCTTCTGCATGGCCACTTTGAGTTTCATACCCTAGCATCAATGTAGGAAAACAATCATTTCATCATTAACATTTTCCTTTTCTTAGAATAGATAATGGACAATGGACAAATTTAATTATTAGATAGGAACTTGGCATTGCATTAATGAAATTAATGCTGGGACCAAAATATTTTGTGTTGTAAAGGGGATTGTCATACATTTCACTGCAGATGTAACACAAGAAAAGAAACATAGTTAAAAACAGTGAGTTCTGTTATACGGATATATGGAGATATGTCTGTATGTGAGGAGAGTGAATGAAAGTGTAAATTGGAGTCAATTAAAGGATTGTAAGTTTCAACAAATGCTTTATCTCCAACTTTTGTATATTTTAACAATTCATCTTCACAAATACTCCTTTCTAATTTTCCCCTAGCCTGACAATAGCCAGGGTATTAGTTACTACCAGTGGTTTTTTTGTGTGTACTACCTTTCATTATGAGTTTTTGGGATAAATTTACACACTTGTTAATGAAATTTGTACAACTTTTCTTGTCTATAAACTGTAAGTTGTATAAAAATAGGTGATAAGACTGAATGATAATTATTGTGTATTTGTTATCAGTTAGTGATATGTATTTGGTATAAATTGTAATCTGAAAGTGATATCACAGTTATTCTGAGTAGCATTTTCATGTTTACATGGTATTATATAATTCTTGTAATATTATTTTTTAAACAACCAGTTTTTTGCTAAATGTATACATTATAGCTTGTAACAATGATGATACTAATGTTAGTAACAATATTAAAAGATTTGTTGTATGTAAAATACCAAACGATTAGAACAGTCTCTTGTAAAAAATCAAACAAATGTGTAACATTTTAATTTTGATAAATATTATGTAACTGAGCTGTACTTAAAATAACATTCGTATTATTTGTATATATATACGATTTTTAAGTGAAATGTTGTGTAGTTTTTCTGAATTATAGGTTATGATTGTATTATTTATTTATTACATAAAATGATATAGTAAACAAATAGAATAACTGTTATTTCTTTTATGGTTTTATAATATTAGTTGTGTTGTTTTACAGATTTATTTTTTGTAATTTTATTTTTTTTTGTACAGTTTGTGAAGAATGTAGTTGTGGTGAAAAATATAAATATTTTATGTACTTGACAGAGAAAAACATAACGCATAAAACTAAACGATAACGTTTGTTTACCATAACTGTGATTTTTGTTTAAGTTAATGATTTTTGTAATCGAATAAATAGGTGTGACTGTTGGATTCATTAAATTTATTTTATTAATTTGTTTATTATGACACTTGTAATAATCTTATACAAAGTTAAATTTCTGTTGCAAATGCTCAAGTATGTTACTGTTTAATTATGTAATATTTACATACAATTGTAACATATAGCTTAGAATTTCGATGTAACAATAATTTTTGTGAACACCGACATTGCTACTGTATTTTTGAAATATTCATACTATGATGTGGCGCAAAGCAGAGGGTATGTCATTGCCTAAACCTCATGTAATCTGGTTACTACAAACTGCTTATGGTTGTGACTAGTAGATCTGGGTCCTATTCTTCAATAGAATTTCATAGTCCTGTTGATTCAGTTCTGTGTTTGCACAGGAAGGCATGGGGGAGGGGGCATTTTGTGAGCTGAAGTCTATGTCATACTTGCCTGTCTTTTCTACAAACATTGTGTATTGTTTGCTCTGAACTATAGTATCGGATATTCAGAAATTAATAGTCATGTGCTCTCAACCATCAGCAAAATTGATGTACCCCCTACATTTTCTCACATAACTTCCAGCCACAAAGAGATGGGATACAAGCAGGACCAATATACTTGCTCTGCATGAAACACACCCGTGTCAGAAATGAACACATTCGTTAAATTCTAATTCTTGCACAGAATTTTAGTAAAACGCATCATCATGATCATCTGCAAGCAGTGGCGTAGCTAGGCTTTTTGGTGCCCGGGGCAAGAAGATCGTTGACCGCCTCGCCTTCACAATTAAAACGGGCCAAAAAAGCAAAAATGAAGGCTCATCCAGTGAACAAAGTACTTAATAAGTGCAAATGTGTAGAATTTTATATGAAAGCATGTCCAGAAACGTCTTAAGAATATTTGTTAAGTCAAAATTAAGAAATTACATATTATAAGTTTAATATTACCGGTATTCAGTTTGTATACATTTATTAGTAACAAACGTACACTATAAGAAATGTAGGAATATAACAAATTTATAACATAAAAATGTTCTAATAAATACGCAAATTCCTTGCAGGTCTAAAGCGCATCATCAAAACAATATCCTAAAGCAACATAAAGTTAAACAAAGAACTACATTAAAAGTAATAAAATAAATCACTTACCATTACAGGTTAATGGTTCCGTCTTCTATTAATAAACACTTAATATTTAATAAATATTTAAAACAAGACGTTCAAAAATGTAACTTTCCTGGTCTTAATTGCTGCAAAGTCTGTTATTAAATCACTATAATATAAAGACAAAGCAATGTCGTTTTCAATTGAAAGTCTCACAAGATTCGATACCCTGTCCTGAGATATTGTTGATCGTAGGTACGATTTAATCAATTTAAGTTTACTAAATGATCTTTCACAAGAAGACAGACACTAGTAAAGTAAGAAAATTTTTTAAAGCTGTTGTTAGTGTTTTGTAACCTTCTAATCTCATTGAAGAAATGTATTGTAGCAGTCCCTGAGGTGTAAAGTCGATTTGTTCTCCGTTAACTTTTGCCCTTTTTAATAAAAGTAGGACGTCTTTTTCAAGTCACTGAACAATTCTTCACTGTGTAGTTCATGTGAATACAGTTTTGTAAGCACTGTGCACTTGATATTGATTTGGGAAAGCTGTTCCTTAAAATGTATATCCCCATCATTTACGTACGCCTCAAATTTACAGAGGAAGCCAAAACGTTTTTCTAATTCTTTTAAGTTAGGCTTGAAATTTCAACTGACACTTTGTCCAGATTTTCTATTAGAGAATGTCGCATTTCTTGCTGAACAGTTAATGCAAATTTGTCTGCATACTCCCCTGGCATTGTGCGCTTCTTTCTTATCCCTTTTGTGATACTGATGCCACATTCATTACATACCTGCTTTGCCTTAGAAATTACATTGTCACACAGCTCATTCCTCCAACTTTTAATTTGTCCGTTAGCGTCTCCAAAAGTGTCAATGCTTGAATAAAGCTTATTCCTTTGGTCTGCAAGATTTTCTGGATTTTGTCCACAGAAGAAAGAATATCTGTCCAGAAAGAGAGAAAGGTTACAAAATTAAAGTTTTCTATCACATTAATTATTAATGCTGCATCTTCCCTCGTATCGATTGTTTCAGTTCGTATGTCCCTCAGTTTCTCCAGTGCAGCGATCACTTCATCCAGCTGAGTGGATATTGCTTTCACCGTATCTGCTTTTGAGCTCCACCTGGTATCACAATGTCCTTTTAGTGTAATATTTACGAAGTCTTTAAGAACACTCCATCTATGAGTGGAACAGGAAAAGAAGGTGAATAGACGTTCTACTGTCCCAAAAAATGTCACTGCCTGAACATTCACATGAGCTGCATGAACTCCAACCAAGTTAAGTGAATGGTTGTCACAGGGAACAAACACAGCTAGTGGATTCAAATCTAATATTCTCTTCTAAACTCCTGAATGGATTCTTGGATTTCGTTGTCCATGACGTGTCCGTTACTTAACTAAATATCACTATAATATTGACGACTCGGAACACAAAGTTTTTTATAAGTAAAAACGTAAAGTTTTACCTTACAGCCTAAACCGGCTTTCACCTATAGAAGGCTTCATCAGAGGCTGTCGTTAGTAGCGCTGCTCGTCTTGTTGTTGGCGACGAGAAAGTGTTTCGAAAGATTGAAGCTGTGTGTGTGTGGTGAGATGTGTTCGAATAATGCGTGCGATTTGAATTGTAAAGACACAATTCAAATCGCACGCACTATTCGAACACATCTCACCACACACACGCAGCTTCAATCTTTCGAAACACTTTCTCGTCGCCAACAACAAGACGAGCAGCGCTACTAACGACAGCCTCTGATGAAGCCTTCTATAGGTGAAAGCCGGTTTAGGCTGTAAGGTAAAACTTTACGTTTTTACTTATAAAAAACTTTGTGTTCCGAGTCGTCAATATTATAGTGATATCCTGAATGGATACCAGGCATTGTTGTTTGATTGTCATACGACTGACCTCTGCAATCGCTAAGATTCAATCCATCTCTCTCAAGTTTACTTGTAATAGCTTCTGTGATCCCCTCCGCTGTTTTTACTTCTAAAGGAATAAAATCTATAAAGGCTTCCTTGATATCAACAGAATTGCATTTAAATATCATGTTGATTCATCCTCTTCGTTCACTTTATTAAATTTATTAATATAAATCATAATGATAATGAGTAATGAGCATTACTCCCACTGAGGAAGAGGAACATCACCTCGAAACGTTTGGGGAAGTGACAACGAATAGTAAGTTCATACGTGAAAGTTTATACATATTAAAAAATTGCATTTAATTTCAACAAATCTTATAATTTGAGACATTTGTTCTATATGTGCAGCATCTGATGTTGTGTCAAATATAGTACTAAAGTACTTCGCCTTCTTACATGCAGTAATAATATATTTGCGCACTCTTTCTCCTAACAGGCTTATTATTTCATTTTGAATTTTGGCAGAAGATACGATATACACCCAGATTTACGAGAGACTGAATCCAAATGAGATCTCATAACAGGGTCAAATTTAGCTAAGTATTTTAACAAGGCCAGAAAGTTTCCAGAATTTGGATCGTTATGAATTGACTCTCGATGTCCTCTCAGTGCCAGATTTTATTGTGCAAGAGTTTGTACTGTGGCAATGACCCATTCGAGGATTTCTTTCCACGTCTTAGGTGCTTTACTCATTTGTTCCTGAAGTAGAACATGAGTGAGTCACCCTCCGTTTAAAGAACGTTCCAATTCCTTCCATTCCAAAAACGCAGACCGATGAGCAGGACTATTTTCATGATCTTGAATATGAGGATTTAACTTTTGCCACGACGAAAACCCATTTTCATTATTGAACTGGCTTCTTTGATAGTTTTTTTTGTGGAAATAAAGTGCAACAAAAAAAAAAATAGAGATTTTTTAGTTGGAGAAAAACACATTCAAGTGCGATATATTTTTTCACCATTTTGCAAGGTTTTATCAAACCAGTACTTGTTTAAGGATCGTCAATCTTCATCTTCAGGAAAATGGCTGTCCTTGTTCTGCAACTGACATATCCCTTTATTCACCATTATATCTCGGAAGGATTGAGATATCTCGCTTGGCCAAACTCCCATACCTTGTAGAGGAGCACCGAGAACACGGTCTACATTGTTGCTAGTAATGTTCTGTCTTTCATCGCCTGTAATTTCAAGACTGCATGATGCAACATCAACCATGGTACTAGAACCAACTGAATCTTGTAACTGTACTTTGACACTTTCACAGTTTGAAGTATTCACGTCGTTAACTTTACTATATTTATCAACTGCCTCGTCGCTAACAACATCCATTTTATGATCGCAAGTTGATTCCTTGTTAATTGTAATATCTTGACACTCATGGTTTGATTTTTCTTGAATAAAAGACTTCATAAACTCTTTGGAACTTGTTGTAGCTTTTTTAATCTTTCTTCCCTCCTCTTCCAAAACTGTGTGCCACTGAGTTTACTTCATTTCATATCAGCTTCAAATAAAATTAAAAAAAATTGATTTTCAATCATTGTATTAGTATGATGACATACACATGAAGTATTATAGATATAGCCACAAGACGCACAAACCAAAAACAAACTGCACACTCAAGATACTCATAAACAACTGGTAATCAACACATTCGCTGCGTCGAACCGGGAGAACTGCACATATGTAGCCCATGTAACTTTTTTTTATGTTTACAAATAATACATTCGTCTTTATATGAATAACAATGAAGAATATCTACACAACGCTAATACTGTATGATTATCAGTTTTCCTTTGCGGCGCAACAACTCACTAAAAAGTCGCAAAAAATATTGGAGACAGTAAGTGAATACAAAGAGCATGAACACTGATAAAAAACCATACTGACTTAATGTCTACTCATCACTCGCACGCAGTATAAAACTCAAAACAGCATGCACTGTTTAGAAACACCTAGATAAGAGACCGCGTAGACTAAACATCTGTCGCCAAGTAAACCATAATGAACACGGAGAATGAAATACTGTACTGTACAGTGAGGGACAAAGAGTCTCTATTACAGCATAATTTGTAATAGACTAATACTGTTTATTACGCAAGGTATGACAACAGCAATCTGGCTGGTTATGCTTATTTTATGAAAGGAATAGTCATATCAAAGAAACAAGTTGTTTGTACTTTTATAAAATAATTTTTTCAAGTCTACACTCACTTTGCTGCCCTCCTGGCTATGCCGCCCGGGGCGGCTGCCCCCTTGGCCCCCCCTATCTATGCCTCTGTCTGCAAGAATTAAACCAAGGATGGTTTGTTCCGGTCTCAACAGGCAAAGATTAGAGATGGTCACTCCAGTGCTTCCTCAAACGTCCCACAGCTCTCCATCCCCTCAGCTTATAGTTCCATAGTTGTTTGGAAATTATAAGTTGTAAAACTCCTCTATAATAATGTTCTTCTCTAGATGCACCAATTTGACTACTGAAGGTCCATCTAAATTCCTTAAAACCTATGTACTCAATTACTCCAATCCTACAATAATTTCTCTACAGTGACACTCACCAATTTTGTTATAATTTTACTTGATATTTGGTCTTTCAAATACCGGTACAAGTTCATATTCAGAATTACAATGTACAGTAGAACCCCGTTAGTCCAAATCCCGCTAGTCCGAAATTCCGGATAATCCGAACCACCTCCAGGAACCAAATAGGCAAGGAAAGCTATAAAAACAACTGCAGATTTCATGAAGTGACAAATGATTTCATTACATTTCTAATAAAATGGTTACATTTTGCAAAATAAGTAGAAAATAATACTAACCACTGTAATACGTATTAATCAGTAGGCCTACAATTACTGGAACAAAATTCTTAAACAAAACTACAAACTACAAAAACAGAATTCAATTATTGTACTGTACAGTACTTAGATTACAGTTTCTATACTTTATTAACAGAATTTCCAATATTAACACTTCAATATTAACACTTCACTTATTCACTGGTTGCACAAAATCAGTTATTCTCTGCTGGCGTAAAGACGTGAATCTAGCAGACGCAATATTCCACCAGCGTCTCATGAACATGGTGTCCGCCGCTGTAGCATTGGCATGCTGCTCCACATACTGCAGGGATATTTCCAGCGCCTTTGCTGCTTCTGAATGTGAACTGAGATGTTCTGAATTATCGGCTTCATCCATCACGTCAGAATCTTCATCGAAGTCTTGTCTGATCAGGGAAACGATTTCCGTATCTGTCAAAACTTGGTGGTCTTCCGTGTCAGCTGCCACCCACTCGTTCAAATCTGTTTCGTCTGCTTCTTCACAGCCTGGAATTTGATGCACGAGCTGTAAAACTTCAGTCCTGTCATCAGCTTGTTCCGGACTATCGATGGAAGAGAGACTTGGCCATAAATTTTTCCACGACTTTCTCAGCAGCTGTTCTTTGAGATTGTCCCATGCTTCACCTAACCAATAGATAACATCTTTGATGTTGATTTTCTTAAGACTTTGGAGAATGGTTTGTGAACTGTCTTCATTTTCAAGAAGGGACCTTAGAAGAATTTTTTTATACACACATTTCATGTTTTGTAGCACCTCTTGGTCAATGGGTTGTAACAAAGGTGTTACATTCGGAGGGAGACAAATAGCTTTTATATCTCCATTAACAAGTTCTTCTGTCGAAGCATGTGATGGAGCGTTGTCAATGACAAGTAACGCCCGGGGTGGCAGACCATTTTTTTCACTGAACTTTTTTACTGAAGGAATAAACTGGACATGAAACATTCCTTAAATAAAGCACTGGTCATCCATGCCTTTTTTTGATGCCTGTAGAATACAGGAAGCGAGTTCACATTGATGTTCTTAAATGCTCTTGGATTTTTTGATTTGCCAATAACCATTAGTGGCAACTTATTAGTCCCAGCTGCATTACTGCATGCTAAAACAGTTACACGTTCCTTGCACATTTTGAAACCAGGTGCATTAAGTTCTTGTTTGGTGGCGAGGCTTTTGTTTGGCAATGCCTTAAAATTTAACCCAGTTTCATCGCAATTGTATATTTCTTGAGGCGAGTAATTTTGCGATGAAACTATGTCTGCGAATTCAGCGATGTACTCTTGTGCAACCTGGTGATTCGCTGATAGTGATTCACCGGTAATGGATAACTGTCGTATTCCGTGTCTTTTTTTCCACCAGTTCAGCCAGCCATTACTCGCAATAAATTTAGGATCACCATTCATCAGCTTATTGAGGTGAACTGCTTTTTCTTGGATTAGGGGACCACTTAGTGGAGTACCTCTCTGCCTTTCTTGTGAAAACCATATGAAAAGGGCTTCATCAATTTTGTCAAATTGTGACACTTTTGATGTATGACGCTCCTCGAGAGTCTTCTCGGATGTTGTCGCACAAAACTGTTCAATCTTGGACCGGTTTTTCTTCCAGTTACTTATTGTTGCTTTACCCACACCAAATTCGACTGCTAATTTGTTCCACTTTCACCCTTGTCCAAACGTTTCAACACTTCAAGTTTATCTTTTAGTGCACATGAACTATGTTTCCGCTTACCAACCATTTTTATACAATACGCACTTAAAAAACAACACTGAAAACGTATGTAAGTTGGAATGCAGACACAATGTCTCAGACTGACAGGTGTCTCACTACTGAAAGCAAGGCCACGAGAAGAAACAAACAAGAGTGGGGGAAGTGGGATTAAGAAACTGGCATGAGTCATTGACGCCCTGGTGCGCCCTTGATAGTAAACAACAATACCGCACTAGAAAGCCACCGAACGTCAGTGTCAGTACTGTTCACCTTATCTGTACTGTATTACAGTACTGTACTACGTAATATTTTATGAAATATTCAACTCTTATAAACCGTAAAATGCATTCTTTGAATAAAAAACGGGCATATATGAGTTACATATAAGTTAAAGACCATATTTAAATCAAATAAATAATTATAATTATTTAATAATAATTATTTCGGATAATCCGAATTTTTGCCAATCCGAACCGGCCCCGGTCCCAATTAGTTCGGACTAGCGGGGTTCTACTGTATATTAACTATACAGTAAGTGATACAAAGTCCAGTACATAGAAGTTCACTTGATATTTTGGGCTTTGATATGTAAAACCAAAAGAATTAATGAAATTGAAACAACATGTCTGAAACTGGAGACTTATTGGATCCTTATAAACATGTTAGTAGACTGCCTACAGCATTAAATGATATAAAACTGAGAGTTCCGCTACAAGTATATTTATTTATTTTTTATTGTTATAGGCAAAGTCAAATGTGACTATATATATATCCATGCTGTATTTTCCTTTAATTTGCAATAACTTTCAGATGTATTAACTCCTTTTTATTACAGAGTGGATTAGAACTGGCCACTAGAAACTCAAAGTTTATATCATTTCAGAAAGCAAGAAAATTCAACTTTGTATAAGAAATTACACTGTTTTTAAGATAAAGTGAACAATGCAATCTGTGATTTTAGCTGTTACCAACCTGAGTTGTGTTTGGTAACTTCTAAATGAATCACATTGAGTCTTTGGTTAAAGAGTTTCTGTATAGAGTTAATATAATAATAATAATAATTATTATTATTATTATTTTATTCAGTGTATAATTATATTTTATATATTGTTTTTAACCCAAAGCATTGTATAGTTTAATATTCAAACTTATATTGTAACAAAAGATTCATACCATTAACTATTAGTTGTCAACATGTTTACTGTTAACAATACAACAATTCATTTATAATAAATGCATAAATTTCTTTAATTTTTGACGGCTTTATTAATATTTTCCCTCAGAGATGGGTCATAACATGGTGCAGCCAGGACTTTCCTGTAAGGTTAGGTTCTAAACAAGGCGCTAGAACCTATCGTACAAACCCCCAAGAAAATCTAAAAACACAAAAAACCAGGGTCACCATTCATATTTTTGAAGTCGGTATATGGAGACCAGTTTACTATCCCAGTTAACACTAAACAAAACACACACACACACACACACACACACATGTACCTTTCCAGGGTCAAGTGATGTACATAAATTCCATGTTCAGACGGAAAGGGAGAGTTCTGAAGGGAATTTTAGATTTTTTGAATAAAACTACAAAAATTAAAAGAATACTAATTCATTATTTGTTGTTTGTTTTGGTGTAATCAAGAAGGTAAGTATGGAAACATAAAGGTTAAATTATTACATACATAAGATTTAACAAAGTTGTGAACAACATAGATGACACCTTAAATTACAATAGAAATAAAATAAATTATACCAGGAAACTCCACAAATTTTCTCCTGCATCTTCTGCACTGGCTCATAGTGTTAAATGATTTGTACAAACATTTTAAAAGTTAATCTCAGCGAGTACGTGTCTGTAAATACTTGTAGCAAATAGTATTAAATCGGTCTACTCAATCTTTGTCATAGAAATGAATCAAAGATTTTCATGAAATGGGCACTGCAAAAAGTTAGTTGCCATACAAATCAGCTCATCGATAGTCTGTGGAACACTTGTGACATTTTTAACATCTCATTTGTTTTAGGTTTATATACATTTGTTTACATAATGCACGAAATAATGAACACGTTAAAAATTTTAATTTTTGACTTTTTTTCAAAGTGGTAATAAAGCAACCATATATAACAATACCAGTGGTGCCTCATGGTTCTGACAGTTGGGGGTACATTGTCTGAATATTTTTACTAAGATAAGAGCAATTATCCCATTCCAGATAACACACGGGGTGGGTCGCAACATGAAGACATAACTATTGACAACTTTTAATAGGGCTAATATTAAGTTGTGTTTATGCTATGTGTAAATTATTCTAAAAATACATAGTTAAAATAAAAGTATAGTTAAATATTCTGTTTAATATTTAAAATGGGAAGTAGCCTACCGAGTTCCTTAATTTTGCTTTTGTCTTTAATAGAGAGAGAAGAAAAATTTGTTTTTAAAATAGATTGAACACTATTCATTTTACCAAATCAATGACCTGAACACAAAAATAAGAAATACCTGAACACTTAACACACAAAAGTACCAGCAAACACTTTGAAGATTATACATGTTTTGATCGGCTTAACGTTAATATAATTATTGTTATAGAACGAGTTCTTGTGTCTTTTTATTTATAATTAATTAGGTTGAGATTTAACCTAATTAAATGCCTCAAACGTTGGTCATCAATTTGTCATAAAATATGGTTATTATTTTATTATTATTATTATTATTATTATTATTATTGTTATGAATTCGGTTGAATGTTGTTTCATTTAAAATAATTTGGTAGTTATACTGCTCGGGTTCGCTGAGTTCGTATTCGAATTTTGATCTTCACTCGTCGCTAAGATGAACCGATTGGTGTGCCTTCTCACTGAAAACATAAGTATTGGTTTATATAGGTACTTACTTGTGACGGTGGGTTACTAGTAATGCTGATGTGTATTGCTAGTAATAAAGTTAGAATTATTCAAATCAACTTATTACTGCCACCACTGCTGCCAACCATGGATGTCGTTCACCTAAGCTGCAACATCTTAGTCTAATAAAATAATAGTCAAACTCTTGTTTTGATTATGAATTAATTTTTTATTTTCCGAACTCATTTTTAATGATTATTACAATACAATACTATTGTTTACTTTCTTTTAAATTCAATGTTGTTGATGGACTCTTTGAAATAATTATATCTCAGGGTTACAAGACTGAATCGAACTATTTGTCGTTCTGGACGTTAAACATTTCGTTACATTATTAAATAAATAAAGCAGGTTCTTTTAAACTGCAAGATACACACAATTTAAAACAATGCAATACTATTATAATTAGTATTCGGAGAGTGATAACATTATTAAATTCTTTAACATAAGCATTGAACATGTGATTATTATTGCAGTTTTAGGTTAAATTGGTCTCATTGTAACCTAGCTCGCTTAAGTTTAAATAATTAATAATTCCTTAACGATGCTAACATCTCCGTGCAATACGGTTATAAATGCAATCTAGTGATAAACTTCATCATCTATCTTCTTAGATTGGATACAACCAAAGTTAACAGGTAATTGAAAATTACCCACTCCTAGCGTTGAGGAGTATCACACATTTAGTTATAATCTTAAGTTTAAACACAATATAATGCTTAGTCTACTATAGGTGAAAGGTTTCTTTTAAGTTACTCATTGACTATTTAATGTCTCTCATTTCGACAAGTCCATTGAATTAATTATAAAATTAAAGTTTGTTGATGATTAAATCCTTCACTATCAATTGTTTGATTTAATTATTAAAATATTTTTCCAATCTATGTTGGGTTATAATTGATCTAATTGTAAAAATTAATTTCGCTGATAGCGTTCCTTAATTATTGAATTACTGTTTTAAAATATTTTGTCATTGTTACTTGTACTTGCGTACTATGTCGTTCTTGGAGTCTCGCTAATTAACAATTTTTTTATTTGAATTAAATTATTTTAATAATTCATTATTGCTTACTGCATACGCGCACATACTCCGGAACAGAACACTGGTTAAAGAAAACTCACTCTGCCTACATCTGACCTAACCTCAACTTTGTGTTTTGAGGTTAGAACACTTTAGTCAGCTATCGGCTATCAATCAATACCCCCTCTACTAAGGCCTCACAACCGGTCAGAGAATCGTGTGTCACGTGATCACCATGAGGCGAAGCATTCCAAGGCCGAGTCAAGTTGCCATGTGATGTTTGAATAGTTGGTGATAACTTACGTTTAGTTAATTCCATTTCTGTTGCTGGTTTCGTGATTTCGGCCTGATAAATACAGCAGTATACAATGGTGTTAAAGTGTTGTGTACCAATGTGTAAAGGAAATTACGACCTTGATAATAAGGCTCATGTGTTTAAGTTTCCTCGGAGTGAGGTTATGAAGAAAAAATGGTTGCATGCAATCCCAAGAGAAAGGACTACACAATTGCTAATTATTCAGTGGTGAGTGTTATTATAATACTATACATATAATATATATATATGTGTGTGTGTGTGTGCGCCTCTTCTCCTTTTTTGTTTCAAGTGTATAATAAGAAAAGTTTAGGTTGATATATATTGTAATAAAAATTAAAATAATCGATGTGTGTGTTCTTAAATTGGTGTGTAATTGGTGTGGCTCTCGACGTCTCACTGGCCTGAAACACTTCCTTAAGTTTCCCAGCTGGTCGAGTCTCAATGGTAGCAAGACCGGTCGAGTAGCGTAATGTTGATGAAGAAATATATGTTCAGCTTCACCGAAAGTTTCAAAACAAAAATTATTGTTTTGAAGAAAATTAAAAAAAAAAAAATTATTTTTATTAAAAAAAAATAAAAAATTTTTTTTTTTTAATTTTATTAATTAATTAATTATAGTCAATTAATTAATATAGGGCTGTGAAGTTTTAAAAAGTGTAATGCTCTTCTGAAAATTTTTATTAAAGTTTTGGTATATTTTAAATAAACTGTCACCACTCATAAGATTGTCTTCAAACCAATCGATACTTGTTTACCTTTTTATTTTTTAGGTTATCTTCACTTATAGGTGGTAAAGTCCTGATAGATTATTAATTAGAATTATATTAGTGATAATTAGTAATATTTATGAAATAAAGAACTATTTAGTGTTGAAGAAAATTAATGTTTTATTAATTAATAGCAATATTGACTCTTATCGATTATAATATCGATTCTCAGGATATCGAAAAAGTTACAAATTATATTATATAAAAATCATACAGGGTTCTTTAAACAGCCAATTATTATCAAAGTCAGAGAAATCGGGCTAATATTTAAAAAGTATAACGTTACATCAAATTAATAATTATTACTAAACACAGACATTGAATAATAATTTGAAAATAAAATAATTGTTTTCACCAACAGCTGGGTTGAACTAGGAGAAGGCACTGGGATTGTCAAAGAAAGATGGCTGCCGTCAAGTTGATCAAAATGTCGCTCGTTCCTGCTGCGTTCCAAATAATGTATTTTCTGGCAGTATTCCTGTTCTGGTGTCTGCAAATCTCTTGTTAAATGTTGTGTAGTGACTGGTGTAATGTTTCTGGGTTATATTTAGTAGATCCGTGTAATTATAAGTCAAAACACTTTTCCCGATACCGACACTAATACTTGGTTAATGTGTTATACAGTTTTCTGGTGTTTTGTGGTGTTTTTCGGAGTAGATATGTATTGTTTAGTGTTAATTAGTGTTTCTTGATTGTTTTTGTCACAAGGTATATGTTCTGGAAGGATTTTATAAATCACTCTCGATTTCACAATAACGTACTATTCACCGCTCAACTTTACCGTTATAAGATAGGTTAGATCGTCACAAAACTCTCGTCATGTTAACCGTTCGAATACCAATAATCAACTAACTGTTTCCTTCAGTTTCAATTAAACTCTTAGCCCATATAATATTATCCTTAACATTGTTCCAATATATTTCCACATCCTGTGCACACTTTAATATTTCACTATATGATTGCCTAAACTTTGGTTATTTGTCAATTTTATTCACTAGATGTTATAAAAATTAATCTTTCAGTTCATTCAGCTTATTTTCAGATTAAATAATGCCGTTTTATAGTGTTTTCTGTCCAAAGTTAGTAATTTTACTTTCATTTTTGTTATTCTCTGAAAAGTCAAAACATCAAAATTTACTTCCTGTCATTATATAAAATTCATCCATTTTATCCGTTATATTTAATATTAATAATCCTATATTGTATTAAAAGTCTTATGTTCCCTGATTTTCTGGTAATTAATTGAATTAGTTGTATTCTGAAACATTATTCTGGAATATATGACTCCCATGTCTATATTTCTGAGTTTAGTCGTTTTCATTTTTATTTATAATTCTGAATATAATTTATTAAAATCTTTCTAAATGGTATGTGCAATTATATGGTTTGATCTCAAGTTTATTTTGTCTAAACCCCTTTTGTTTATTTGCATTTAAATGAGCAATTTCTCTGTTTTGATGAAGTTTGGTTTCCATTCTTTTGGCCTATGATTTTTTAACAATTTTTCTTACAAAATATTTTACAAACAATATATGATGTGTGATACCCTCTCTGACTTTTACATATAGTATTATAAATTAAACATGTTTTCAAATTACACAATAACAATTAGTATTGGTTACAATACAAATAATAGTTAAACAAAATAAAGAATATTTTTTTTAAATAAATGGTTGTCTTCAAGTCAGACATTTTACAACGAAATCCTTATTTCTAACATGGAAATATGGTTTACAAAAAAGGTTTTTTACTAACTAACATCTTAATTACTCTCTACTATTTACAAGTAATAACTATTTTTATAGTTCTGATGTTAGTTGTATCAGACCCAAACAAATGGCCTTATATCTAAAACATTTTTAAACATTCTTATACTATATACATAAAAACCGTATATTTATATTCTTATTTCTAACTATTATTATAAGTAGGATTCTACAGTTTTTATACCGTCTTTTACACATTGTCTTTGAAGAATTGTACCCTGTCATTAATAAATAAATAGTATGAATTGTTCGAAAAGTATTATGAAATCTGTTTTTCTTTTTGCATATAAAAAAAATGTTATTTTAAACAGATTCATGTCTTATAAACAACATATTGTCACAGTACACATTTCAAGTCATTGAAAATTGCATATTTCATTGCATTCAATGTTGGTGATTGCCAAGAATGAAACACAAGGTTCATTTTTTATAATACCCAAAACTATCACTGGTTCACTTTGCACTTATATATTATGTTAATGCTAAATGGTCGTATAGTCTTATTAACATAATAAATTGGTTAGCGTTTTTTCAATGGAGATTTGTTCCATGGGTACTATATTATTGTTTCATCTTAGTTCACAGGCAACTTTTACTTTATACACTTCTCTCTCTTAAATTTATATACATGTGGTTTTTATTTCGTTATACTTTTGTTTTTAGATATTTATTTTGGGGATATAGGGATTTGGGTGTCTTTTATAAGAGCATGACATCTTCTTCAGGATGCTGCCTTCTTCTTCTTTCATCAGTCTTCTTTTCTCCTGCCTTCTGGGACTGGTATCTTCTCCATCTTCTTCTTGATGCCATCAGGTTTCTTGGGATCTTCTCCATCTTCTTCTTTATTTCAGAAATACACCACCTGTATTGTTTGATCTTGGCTTATTTTAGGGTTTCTCTTCTATTTATTCTTCCTCGTTGTGGGTTTGGTCATATTCAGTACTGCTTTGTTATTTACTTTTTTACCTTCCTGGGTTATACCTTGAAAACCTTTGGTTATGAGACTGGTCTTGGATGACTCATCACTAGTAACTCATTTTATTTTAACTTTTATTTTCTTTATAATAATGATTTCTTTCCACAGTTGCTATGAATTAATCTATTTATATTAAACTTAATGCTTTCTTCCAAATTTAAACATTATAACTTCATTATTCTAATGATCAATTGCCATTCAATATTATGCTTATATCTGTCATGTTACAGATTGCTCTCCTCCAGAAGTAATTATTTCAGACGTGTTTATGGATGAAATAATTTCTTATGATAATTTCATCATTTCTTATAATTCATTTTCTTCTCCATCTTTATATCGACTTTTTTTATATTAGAGTTTTATTAATTTTATATATATGGTTACTTGTCTTACTACTGATCCTTTTCGGATAGTTAGTGTCTTCTGAGATATATTATAATTATAATACATTTTCTTTCTTTATCAACTTCGTGTTGTATCCTTGGGATATTAATTCCCTAACATTCCCTATCACGTGGGCTGGGGCAGATCAGAGGGGCACTGTACGCTACTTCTCTGCTGGCCATACACCACTTCTATAAATTGAGTACAGAGGCATATCCATCCCTGCTCAAAAAAACATAATGCTGCTGGAATTATCTTCAGTCAGTCATCGAATAAATAAATAAAAAGTAGTCTCATTTTCGACTAATAAAAATATCTTTGGATTCTCCACTTCGTAGTCTCTCAGATTATCTCACATTTTCCATCTTAATAAATCTTCATAATCATTATTATACTCATTACATATATATTTTTTCAAAACTCTTAACTTGTCTGATATATTTAATTTAATTATGGTTGAAAACCTTTCTTTTAATACTTCTGGTTACTGTTTACAGTGTAACTCTCTTTCTTCTCCATCTGAATTCTCTTCATATTTTCTTCTGGTTACTCATAGTATTAGTATGGTCTTTATATATAGTCTTTCTTATTCATTATTTGAATGGTCTTAATATATTATATTTAATTTTTTAACATTGTATCTTTACATTAGATATACAGGTTGTTATATTGATCATTTTATTTAAACATTTTGGTTCTTTCCTTTCTCTTAGAAAGTTATTAATCCGCCTTCGCATTCATTAACATTAATTCATTTATATCATATTTCATGTGGTATTTCTTCTCTTTGCATTTCATATAGGTCTTATTATTATCATTGGTTCAAAATCATCTTCTCCATATGTTTGGTATGAGTTGTTCTTCTTTGCTCTTAATTAATTGTTTTCATTATCGTTTCATAAGTAATTAGTCTCTTTGCTTCCAAATTTTTTCTTTTCTTGCATATTTCACTCTTTTTTGTTATTCTTCTCTACCCCTTCAAATGCTATTGTGAATATCTAGCATTTATTCTGGATTAACGTTAATTCTCTTTTCTGAATTAATCACTTTATTTTCTTCTCAATTCAATCATAATTGACACATAATTATTTTTTGGAACTTGGTTAGTTTTAATGTAAAATTCAAACTATTCTTTTTATTTAATTGAAAAATATTTCTCATAAATCCTTGTAATATGTTGATCTTATCTTGTTTCACAGTTCTGACGTTCTATCAACATTCAAATTCTGTTTAATTCATTTATTCCCAGAATTGTTTCATTCAGAATTGTTTATAGTACTGTGATTTTACTATTATTTCTGAATGTTTTGGTATTTCTCCAAATTCAAATTCTTCTTAATTATTTACCATAAAGTTTTCTCACAAACTTAGTTATAGTAAGTTGGTCTTACTTCATTTTTAAATTTTTTGTATATTAACTTCAAAATTCCTTTCTTCTTAATTTTTCCAAAATGTTTTTCTCATAATTCAGTGGTAGTAAGCTGTGCTTGCTTAATTTTAAATTTTTTTTAAAATTAAGTTCAAAATTCTCTCTCTTTCTCTTTCTTCCATAAAGTTTTGTTCTAAATTATCAGGTTGTAGTAAGATGTACTTACTCAATTTTAAATTTTTATAATTATATTTCAATTCAAAAGTCTTTCTTTTTCTTTCTTCCATAAAGTTCGTTCCAAAATCATCAGGTTGTAGTAAGATGTACTTACATATTTTAGAATAAGTTATATTCAAAATTCTTTCTTTTTCTTTCTTCCATAAAGTTTGTTCCAAAATTATTAGGTTGTAGTAAGATGTACTTACTCAATTTTAAATTTTTATAATAAATTCAAAATTCCTTTTCTTTCTCTTTCTTTGTCTTCCATAAAGTTTGTTCCAAAATTATTAGGTTGTAGTAAGATGTACTTACTCAATTTTAAATTTTTATAAATAATAAGTTCAAAATTCTCTCTTTTTCTCTTTCTTCCATAAAGTTTTTTCTTCAAATTATTAGGTTGTAAGTTGTTCTTACATATTTTAGAATTTTTTCAAATTAAATTCTAAATTCCTTCTTCTTATAATTCTCCAGATTGTTCTTCTCAAAATATTAGGTTGTAAGATGTACTTACATTATTTTAGAATTTTTTAAAAATTTATTAAAAATTCTTTTTCTTTTAATTCTCCAGAATGTTCTTCTCAAAATATTAGGTTGTAAGATGTACTTACATTATTTCCGAATTTTTAAAAAAATTATAAATTCCTTCTTCTTATAATTCTCCAGAATGTTCTTCTCAAAATATTAGGTTGTAAGATGTACTTACATTATTTTAGAATTTTTTTAATTATTAAATTAAAAAATTCTTCTTCTTTGAATTCTCCAGAATGTTCTTCTCAAAATATTAGGTTGTAAGATGTACTTACATTATTTCCGAATTTTTAAAAAAATTCTAAATTCCTTCTTCTTATAATTCTCCAGAATGTTCTTCTCAAAATATTAGGTTGTAAGATGTACTTACATTATTTTAGAATTTTTAAAAAAAATTCTAAATTCCTTCTTCTCATAATTCTCCAGAATGTTCTTCTCAAAATATTAGGTTGTAAGATGTACTTACATTATTTTAGAATTTTTTAAAAAATTTATAAATTCTAAAACTCACAACTCATTCTTCATAATATTTCTTCATAGAAGCTTGATTGTACACTCCTTTGATTTTTCCTGAAACGATTTCCCTCAACTCATATGTATTGTTATGCTTATCATTTACCACAACATATGGGCCAGTGTAAAGTAATAATAGTTTTTTGGTTATGCCTTCTAAGGTGCTAGGCAGCTCTCTATTTTTTAGGAGGACTTTTTCACCCTCTTTATATGTTACAATTCGCCCTATTGCCTTCTGGTATTTGGCTTGCCGTTTTTCCTGATCTTCTGCTACCTTATTGTAAAACTTCAACTGGTTGAATTTCCTATTGTTGTTCGTTGGAAATTCAATGATTTGTTCAATGTCTCGGGGAGTCGGCTTCTCATACATGGCTGAGTATGGTGGAATTCCTATAGCTGGATGGTGGGCGTAATTTAGGAATGTTTCTGTCGCTGCTAGGTACTCTTGCCACTTTTTCTGTTGGTTATGACAGTACGTGCGCAATATCCTACCCACTTCTCTTAGTACTCTCTCAGCCGGATTGCTACTTGGGTGGTAGACTGATGTCTTATACGTTTTGATCCCAAGTGCTAATAAAGTGTCTCGCCATCTCCTCCCCTTAAATTGTGTACCATGGTCGGTAATAATAGAAGATGGTCTACCGATCTCTGGGATATACAAATCGATAATCACCGCCAAAACCTTTGCTGTTGTTGCCCGATTAACCGGATATAGCTTTATATACTTGGTGTAGTGATCCATTATGATTACCAAGTATTTATATCTGTGTCGACCACCGCTACGGGGAAATGGCCCGCATATATCCAAAAACACTTTTTCTAGTTTTGCGTTGGAAGTTATTGGTATCATGATACCCTCTGTCTTTTCATTGTTTACTTTTGCACATTGGCAGATCTTACAGGACTTGACGTATGTTCTCACCTTGCGATTGATATTCTTGATCTTACAATTTTCCTCTAGAGCCTGTATCACTTTTAACGCTCCCATGTGACCATACCTGACATGGTAATCGATGATGACCTCCTTTTCGATTTGGTGTGGGATTATCACCTTCCATGTCTCATCGTCCAAGGCGGTTTTTATGAATAAAATTCCCTTGTTAAGGTGGTAATATTTAGAAATGGTTTCATCATTGGCTTCCAAACGACTCACAATGTTTTTCAGCTTAGGATCAGACTGCTGATGGATTCGGATATTTATTAACAAAGCTTGTAAATCGGCTCTGGTCGTGAATATGTTATAAATTTTTACTAAGCTCTCCTTCTCTCCCTCGAAAGTCTGATCTTCCAGATTTATACGTGACAACACATCCGCTACCACGTTCTTCTTTCCTGGAATGTATTCCCATTTCAGGTCATATTCTTGTAGGGCGAGTACCCACCTAGCCAATCGGCCGTGACTCAACTTGCACCTACGAAGGAACGAGATGGATTTATGATCAGTTCGTACCGTGACTTGATATCCGAGAATGTACGTCCGGAACTTGCTGCATGCGAACACCACGCTCAACAATTCCTTTTCTGTCACACTGTAGTTCTTTTCGCACTGGTTCAGTGTGCGACTAGCGAAGCTTATTACCAGATGTTGTCCCTCCTCATCTTCCTGGTATAAAGTTGTTCCTAAGCTCAGATCGCTAGCATCACAGTTTAGAAAGAACGGTTTCTTAAAATCTGGGTGACGAAGTACAACACTCTCCAGAAACTTCTCTTTTATCAAGCGGAAAGTAAGGTCTTGATCTTCACCCCAAGTCCATTTGTTTTTTGCAGATAACTGTGGTTGAAACTTGGCGGTCAACTCGGAATATCGGCTCTGAAACTTCCTGTAATAGTTACAGAGTCCGAGGAAAGATTGCAATTGTTTCCTGTTTCTTGGTTGCGGGAACCTCTGAATTGCCTCCACTTTTTCTGCTGATGGTGTAATACCTCTGTCGTCTAGGTTGAAGCCTAAGAATTGTACCTCGCGCGCTATGAACTTGGATTTCTCCAACTTCAGTGTTATGTTGTTCTGCGCTAGTTTGTTTAGTACAAATTCCACTCTGTAACAGTGCTCCACCCAGGTTCCGGATGTAATTAGTAAATCGTCAACATAGACGGTGGTAAATTGGAGCGCTTCTTGTCCAAGAATCTGGTCCATGCATGCCACAAATATGGCGACAGAATTGACAAGTCCGAAGGGCAGTCTCTTGAACTGGTAATTGCGCCCTTCGAAAATGAACGCTACATACTGGCGGCTTTGTGGGTGCAGCTCTACCTGCCAATAACCACAGACCGTATCCCAGGTGCTAATAAATCTAGTACCATGAAAACGCTTTAAGATTTCTTCTATTTCACCGGGAGAGGTTCTGTCATTCACAATTGTCTTGTTCAACTCACGCGCATCTAAACAGAGCCGGACTTGTCCGTCTTTCTTCGGAACAGCAATAATTGGACTAGTGTAAGGTGATTGACTAATCTCAATTATGTCGTTTTCTATCATCTTGTTTATCTCTGTTCTCACGGCTTCTTTGAGCGACTGCGCTATTGGATATGACCTCCGGTTAAACTCTACGTTTTCTTTAAAACGAAGTTGGCACTGGTAGTTTTTTACCTTCCCTGGTTCATCAGAAAACACCGCCTTGTATTTCTCATATATAGCGATTAGACGATCAGCCAGATGTGTTGGTATTTTCTTGTTATCGCTTCCGCACTGGAAATTCCGTATTTCTTGGATCTTAACTGACCATAAATCCTCTCCTCCATGATTGTATATTATGGGTTTGTAAAGAGGGCTGTTTCTAATAACATTTATTTTACGAAGTTGTTGATGTATAGGGCTGGGAAGTATAGTTGTGCTTCCTACCAGATCTGCGGTCCAAGTTACTCCGTCTGGGAAAAGTGATACTCTATTTAAATTAAGATCGATTACTGCCGAATATCTACGAAGAATATCGCAACCGACTAAGATGTCAAATGGTAATCCGGTGGCGATTAAAAATTCCATGTCTAAAGCTATATCACGGCTAACGACACTTAAGGAAACTTGCTTCCTAATGGTTTTATTCTGGCGGCCAGTTGCACCTACCAACACAATGTTGTTGACTGGTAACATTGGCAAAGTTTTACCACATGTACTCTGTATTCTCTCCAACTCATTGGAGTTTATTATTGAAATATTAGCTCCTGTGTCTATCATTATTTTAGCGGGAACTCCTTCCACCTCCGCTGTTATATAAATTATCTCATTATTACTGTTGCTGAGACTCTTCTCGTTCTCTTCCAAAAGTTCAGTTCGTATGTCTTTCAGATAATGGTTACATATAATAGTGATGTTTTTATGCTGGTTTTCTTGTCGCAATTCATCCTTTTCTAACCCAGGAAGTATAAGCAGTAACGGGTCATCGTTGTTGATTACTGCCTCCTCTCGTTTAAAGTATTTTGGTCATTGTTTATGTTATTATTGACCGAGGCATCGTTCGGGAAACTCTGGTTTGTCTCCTGACGTTCTGTACCCTGGTTGATGTTTAACGCCCTGTTCGGTTGTCTGCCAAGATCTTCCAGGCTGGTACTTCGTCTTCCCTGTTCGTGTCTTGGGCCGTCTCGTTCCGCACTCCTCCATCTTCGGTCGGCGCCGTGGAAGCTGCTCCTCCTCGGTTGATAATATCTCCTGGGTCCGCGATCTTCTGCTCTTATAAAATTTACCCTAGGGCGCGACACTCGGTTATTATTACTGCTATTGTTGTTATTACTAAAATTATTATTATAGTAATTTCGGTTAGGTGGGTAAGGTCTGTCACCATTATTGTTGGGATATGGATTTCTCTGACTGTATGGGACATTATTATTTTGTTGATAAAAATTGTTTCTATTATTTGGGTAGGGGTTGTTATTCCTCGCGCCGTTAAAATTACCGTTAAACTGGTTATTACGCGGCTGGTTGTTAGGGCCGTCGTAATTATTGGGCTGGTTCCGGTTACTTGTATGGTTATTGCCGTTATTGGGGTAGGTAGTCGGCCTTGCTTCTGGTCTCTCATTTCTCTTTCTGCTCTGCCGATAATACTCCTCGTTCTCGTATCCCTCTAGTAACTCGGTCATTCCCTGGATCGTCTTGATCTGACTACCTCTCCGGGCCCTGATAATGTCCTCATCATAGTGATACGATACCTTGTTCACTAAACATTCTTCTGGGATTGCTGGCTCAAGGTGTTTTGCCATACACACCTTCCCCAAGAAATATGCCGTCATACTGCTACCTAATTGTGACCTGTATCTTCCATTACAAATATTGTCACGGATCAAGTTCTGGGTGGTCTCAGACCAGTATTTTGTCTTAAACATTTTCCGGAACTGTTGGTAGTCGGAAATTTCACTCCGGTTGGCCATCCACCAATTATCTGTTATGTCTCGGAAAGACTCGTCGAATATCTCCCTGCTATGGCTCCATTGAGTAATTTTATGCTTGGTCAAATATTCTTCTACCCTAGCCAGGAACTCCATCGGCTTGCGTTTGTATTGCCGGAAGTTGAGCCACTCTCGGCTTTCGTTGATAGGCAATCCGGTGAAATGAGTTGGTCTGTTTCTTATCGCTTCCATCTCCTCTCGGCTTTGTCGCACCTGACCGGTGATATTGGCCATGGTCTCTTGTATATCATTACATCGCTCTGTGACTTGGTTGCGTACTTTTCCGAACTCTTCTTGATTTTCCTTCCTCTGTTCTTCTACCTTCCTACGACTATGTTCTTCAATATTTGTGAACTTGATGTTCACCACTTCTTTAAACTCATGCACCTCCTTTTCGGTCTGGTTGCACTTTCCATCAATCTCTCGAATCTGTCGATTGACCATTATATTTTCTTCTTCCATCTTCTTATTCATCGCTTTTTTGTTAACATTGATTTCCTTATTCAGTTCTTCTCGCAACATTTCCATTCTTTCGTCCAGTTTGTCCAAATTCTCCTGATTGACCTCTCTTAACTCTTCTCTTAAAATTTGATTGTCCTCTCTCAATTCTTCCAAATTCTCCCCCATCTTCTCTTCTAACTTCCTGTTATCTTCTTTCAGCTCTTCCTTCAATTGTCGGTTGTTCTTCTCTATCTTTTTCCTGGTTTCATCGATTTTCTGGTTAGTATTTTCAATTTTATTAATCAATTCTTCTTTAGTCGCTTTGAATTCTTCTTTGAACGACTGGTTGTCTTCCTTCAATTCTTCTAACTTCTTCCCCATCTCTTCTTCCATCTTCTTGTTATCTTCCTTCAAATCTTCTATGTTCTGGTTCATCCCCGTCAACTCTTCTTTTGTGGATTGATTATCCTTCTTCAAATCTTCCATCTTCTTGCTGTTTTCTTCCATCTTCTCTTCCATCTTCTTGCTGTTTTCTTCCATCTTCTTATTCAGGGACTGGTTGTCTTCCTTCAAATCTTCTAACTTCTTATTTGTTTCTTCCTTGCCGGATTTGACATCTTCTTTCAAAGACTGGCTATCTTCTTTCCTTTCCTTATTACTTTCGTCTATCTTCTTGTCCATGTTTTTATTTATTTCTTTACTCATTTCCATCATCATTTTCCTGAGCATTTCATGTAATCTCTGATCCTCCGTCCGTTTTGGTTTTTCCAATCGTTCCTCCTGGACATTGACTTCCTCTGTCTGAGTAGGCATCTCAGGTTGTTCCCCTGGTTGTTCATGTTGTTTGGACAACACTGGTGGCAACGAACTTTCCGCGTCTATTGGCGTTGCTTCCTTGTTGTCCATGTCAACTTCTATTTCTTTCTCGGCCTCCGCCGCCCGTTTCTTAGATGTTGCACGTCGTTGCATTTTCCCTTGAAATTCTCTGGCTTTGTAGCTGTTGCCTAGCTCCAACTAGTGATTGGGCAGAAAGTATTGGCCTTCCAATCGCTAATTAAAGCCCCTAAAGTTGTGCGCCAATTTGTAATAAAAATTAAAATAATCGATGTGTGTGTTCTTAAATTGGTGTGTAATTGGTGTGGCTCTCGACGTCTCACTGGCCTGAAACACTTCCTTAAGTTTCCCAGCTGGTCGAGTCTCAATGGTAGCAAGACCGGTCGAGTAGCGTAATGTTGATGAAGAAATATATGTTCAGCTTCACCGAAAGTTTCAAAACAAAAATTATTGTTTTGAAGAAAATTAAAAAAAAAAAAATTATTTTTATTAAAAAAAAATAATTAAAAAATTTTTTTTTTAATTTTATTAATTAATTAATTATAGTCAATTAATTAATATAGGGCTGTGAAGTTTTAAAAAGTGTAATGCTCTTCTGAAAATTTTTATTAAAGTTTTGGTATATTTTAAATAAACTGTCACCACTCATAAGATTGTCTTCAAACCAATCGATACTTGTTTACCTTTTTATTTTTTAGGTTATCTTCACTTATAGGTGGTAAAGTCCTGATAGATTATTAATTAGAATTATATTAGTGATAATTAGTAATATTTATGAAATAAAGAACTATTTAGTGTTGAAGAAAATTAATGTTTTATTAATTAATAGCAATATTGACTCTTATCGATTATAATATCGATTCTCAGGATATCGAAAAAGTTACAAATTATATTATATAAAAATCATACAGGGTTCTTTAAACAGCCAATTATTATCAAAGTCAGAGAAATCGGGCTAATATTTAAAAAGTATAACGTTACATCAAATTAATAATTATTACTAAACACAGACATTGAATAATAATTTGAAAATAAAATAATTGTTTTCACCAACAGCTGGGTTGAACTAGGAGAAGGCACTGGGATTGTCAAAGAAAGATGGCTGCCGTCAAGTTGATCAAAATGTCGCTCGTTCCTGCTGCGTTCCAAATAATGTATTTTCTGGCAGTATTCCTGTTCTGGCGTCTGCAAATCTCTTGTTAAATGTTGTGTAGTGACTGGTGTAATGTTTCTGGGTTATATTTAGTAGATCCGTGTAATTATAAGTCAAAACACTTTTCCCGATACCGACACTAATACTTGGTTAATGTGTTATACAGTTTTCTGGTGTTTTGTGGTGTTTTTCGGAGTAGATATGTATTGTTTAGTGTTAATTAGTGTTTCTTGATTGTTTTTGTCACAAGGTATATGTTCTGGAAGGATTTTATAAATCACTCTCGATTTCACAATAACGTACTATTCACCGCTCAACTTTACCGTTATAAGATAGGTTAGATCGTCACAAAACTCTCGTCATGTTAACCGTTCGAATACCAATAATCAACTAACTGTTTCCTTCAGTTTCAATTAATCTCTTAGCCCATATAATATTATCCTTAACATTGTTCAAATATATTTCCACATCCTGTGCACACTTTAATATTTCACTATATGATTGCCTAAACTTTGGTTATTTGTATTATGAAATCTGTTTTTCTTTTTGCATATAAAAAAAATGTTATTTTAAACAGATTCATGTCTTATAAACAACATATTGTCACAGTACACATTTCAAGTCATTGAAAATTGCATATTTCATTGCATTCAATGTTGGTGATTGCCAAGAATGAAACACAAGGTTCATTTTTTATAATACCCAAAACTATCACTGGTTCACTTTGCACTTATATATTATGTTAATGCTAAATGGTCGTATAGTCTTATTAACATAATAAATTGGTTAGCGTTTTTTCAATGGAGATTTGTTCCATGGGTACTATATTATTGTTTCATCTTAGTTCACAGGCAACTTTTACTTTATACACTTCTCTCTCTTAAATTTATATACATGTGGTTTTTATTTCGTTATACTTTTGTTTTTAGATATTTATTTTGGGGATATAGGGATTTGGGTGTCTTTTATAAGAGCATGACATCTTCTTCAGGATGCTGCCTTCTTCTTCTTTCATCAGTCTTCTTTTCTCCTGCCTTCTGGGACTGGTATCTTCTCCATCTTCTTCTTGATGCCATCAGGTTTCTTGGGATCTTCTCCATCTTCTTCTTTATTTCAGAAATACACCACCTGTATTGTTTGATCTTGGCTTATTTTAGGGTTTCTCTTCTATTTATTCTGCCTCGTTGTGGGTTTGGTCATATTCAGTACTGCTTTGTTATTTACTTTTTTACCTTCCTGGGTTATACCTTGAAAACCTTTGGTTATGAGACTGGTCTTGGATGACTCATCACTAGTAACTCATTTTATTTGAACTTTTATTTTCTTTATAATAATGATTTCTTTCCACAGTTGCTATGAATTAATCTATTTATATTAAACTTAATGCTTTCTTCCAAATTAAACATTATAACTTCATTATTCTAATGATCAATTGCCATTCAATATTATGCTTATGTCTGTCACGTTACAATATTCATCTTTTCTTGTTTCATAAATATTTACTGGCTTTTTAAGAAGGCGACCGCATACTGTACTTTGCTAGTGAGAGCAATTATTACATTATTTAGTTAGTGTGTGTAGATACATCATTACAATGACAAACTCATTCTTTTTTTCATTTATTAGGTCTGTCATAAACACTTCAAAGCCGATGATATTCTATGGGAAGCAAGTGCAGTTTGTCCAAAGACAGGTAGAATTTTAACTTCCCCCCTCTCAAAGCCAAAACTTGCAGAGAATGCAGTCCCCTGTGTCTTTCCAAATTGTGCTTCATATTTGTCTTCAAATCCTGGTCCATCAAGAGTAGAGCCAGATAGGAAGAGGAGTAGGTTAGAATCAGAAGCTGTAAGGAAAGCAACAGAAGAAAGTATCAGAAGTCATACCTCATACATAGATAGAATTTCAGTGACCAACCTTTCAGAGTTGAAAAATAAAATTAATGTGTTGACTATACCTGATGGGTGGTGTAGTGTTATACAGCAAACACAAATTATTTTTATGTATATCGATGTGTGTGTACAACCACACTGTATGATATATGTGGTGATAGAAGAAAATTGTCCTCAAAGGTCTATTTGAAAGGGGTTTTATTACAGTTTAAATTCAATGATCTTAACTCAGGCAAAATTACAAGTACAAATGAAGTTGATTCCATACTTACACAAGTTCATATGTTCATAAAAGGGGATGATTGTGGCAATAAAGTGAAAGGTACAGCGAATGAGATAGTTCTAGGTTTAATTGAAGAATTTACATTTGAAGAACATAATCCTACATTTCAATTCATAAAGTCTCAGTTACAGCTTTGTTTACTTCCCAAACATAGAAGAGAATATAACCGTAACTTTATTGTCCTTTGTTCAATTTTCCATCTTATTTCTCCTCACGCATACAAATTCATTAGAAACCATAGCCATTTAATATTACCACATGTAAACACCTTGAACACAGTTTGTTCCAATTTAAATGGCAGCCCAATTCTTGAACAAAATAAATGGCAGCCCAATTCTTGAACAAAATCCTACATATTTCCTTGAGTACATAAAGCATAAAGCACAAACTGTTGAAAAACATGAGAAGTATGTAATATTAATGGTTGATGAAATCCATATAAAACCATACATGGACTACAAAGGGGGCAATGTTGTTGGATCAAGCGCAGATAACTCCACACTCGCCTCATCTGCTCAAGTGTTTATGATCCAAACTATTTTATCATCCAGAAAAGAAGTTGTTCATATTCTCCCTGTATCAAAAATAACAGCTGACAGTTTGCATAGTATCATTTCAAAAGTTATTGTTGGTTTGGACTCTATAGGTTTATTTGTTTTGGCCGTGGTTACTGATAATAATGCTGTCAATAGCAAGGCAATGTCAACATTTTCAAGTCCGCCCGAACTTAAGATCCAGTATTGTAATCCCGCATCTCCTGATAAGCCCCTTTTCTATCTTATTGACTCTGTGCATTTATTTAAATGTGTCAGGAACAATTGGCTCAACCAGAAAACAAATGACAGGGAATTCGTTTTTCCTGACTTTGATGATTTTTCTAAAGAGAATGTTGCCTCTTTCAAGACAATAAGGGATTTGTTTGAGATTGAAGGGGGTAAACTTTTGAAATATGGGTATGGGTTAACAGTTAAAGCTCTTTGGCCTACAAGTTTTGAAAGGCAAAATGTAAAATTTGTATGTCAGCTGTTCAATGACAATATAGCAAACAGTGTACTAGTTCTAGGAGAGAAATACAACCTAGTATCTTATGTAAGTACTGCTCAATTTCTGAAAATAATAACTACTTGGTGGCATATTGTAAATGTAAAGACACCCTTTAAAGGTGTAAGGTACAACAATAAATTCCAGGAACCACTCACTCACTGATAAAAGTGATGATGAGATGAAGGCCTTTCTAATTAAATTTGTAGATTGGTTGGAACATTGGCATGGTTTAGGTCTGAACTATGGAAAACTGTCCAAGCAGACACACACAGCTCTTCTACACACAACTCGTTGTCTCCTCTCCTAAAGTTGGTAGAGTTTTGTTCACAAGAACTGAAATGGTTGTATTTACTGCCTGGTAAGTTTCAAACTGATCCATTAGAAGCCAGGTTTGGACAATACAGACAGCTAGCAGGTGGTCAATATCACATTTCTGTAAGGCAAATCTTTAAAATTGAAAAGAAAATTAGAATATTGTCTACAATTGAATTGCCTATTTCTGATGGTAGGAAAATTGTAGTTAATGATTTTGTTGAGGACGAAATAATAATGGATCATGATTACTGCGCCACTGCTTCTTCACAGACATTCACAGGGGAACTCAATTAACACAATCAGACTTAGATAGCACCTGTTCTGATGTGAGTATTTTAACCTACATTGGAGGTTATTGTTGTCATTCCCTTATGAAGAAATTAAATTGTGAGTGTTGTGCAGAATTTCTGTTACTTAATGATATTAATTTAAGGTGTGATCATCATAATTTGATTGACAGTCTTGATAGGGGTGGTTTGAAATATCCAACAGAAGTAGCTGTCAATTTAGTAACATATACTTATGTCATAGTAAGAAAAATGTTGGAACCAGAAAAGGAGAGAAAATTCTTGAGCTTAAATAATCAGCGTAAATATGTTACAGATGTCACAATGAGAATTATTCTGGCAGCTGATGAGTTCATAGAATTTAGTAATGAATGTAGAAATCACACTAAAGAATTTTTGTACCGTAACATTATTTGGAAGTGCACAAATATTTTATTGAATAACTACTGTAAAGCCAGAAATAATGCACATTCAATGAGTGGTGGTTCTACAAGAAAATCAATAATTTTCTCGAAGTAGGTGCTTATGCAAGGGGATATGTATGTGGACAGATACTCCCACTCACAGGTTCATAACTTGAGTAATATTAACGTATTCTTTTCAGTGTATTAATTTGGTGTGTTAGATATAAGATTTGCCTTGTTGAAAACTGTTACATATTTTTAATTCTGTAAATAATTATTATTATAAAGTATATCATTGTATTATGTAAACATAATTTAGTACCGGTATATTGTTATTACATAAACTTAATTCCCATTCTCAGTGTATAATAAGTGTTCTCATCTGTCGCCGCGTGTTTAGAACGTTGACGTGTTGAATGTATACACCTCCGTTCGCCTCCAAGTGATCACGTGACTTGCTTGTTGTGAGGCATTAGTAGAGGGGGTATTGTATCAATTCAGTATTTTTTGGTTACGATGACCAGCGTGGAGTCCGCGTCGAAAGCTTGAGATGAACTGGTGATCTTACCTGTGTCAAGATCCCGTACCTAGTAATTAATTGGCCAATTGTTATAATTTTCGTGTACTTTCGGTATCACTCGGCAAAATAGACTCCTCTTTGGCGTCATCTAACTGGGTTCGAGGCTATGATTTCTTGGTTCCCCATTGTATGCCCACGGTCTTGTAATTAATTCTTTTTTTATAATTTAAATTATTTGTTTATGAATACACTGATCCTTTTTTCATTATTACCATCGTTTTTGTCTTTTTCTCATGAGTATTTTGGTTACCCGCACCATATAGTTTTGATAAGGATTAAGAAAATAAATTTCTTAATATTTCTTACGAACTATTTACATATCTTATTTTCTACCTTATTCTATTTATAATGTTCATTTTCTGATAAATACTTATCATTTTTATTCAGTTATCAACTATCACCCCTTCTCATTAAAGTTATAGGCGGTAATTCGTTAAAATTGTCACTATTCGTTTAGGCCTACTTCAATATTGTTTCTATGTCTTCATTCCCTTCTTATATTAAGGATTCTTATATTTATTACATTATTATTCTTCACTTTTGTTCTTCGTGATAGCTTATCATTACTGCACGATAGTTTTTTACATCATTATTTAACTATTATTCATAACAATTAATTTACTTTTGGCTAGACTCTTGGTCTATTGCCTTGCTAATTGTTTATTAGTTATTTTATAATATTATGGGTTTGGTGGCCTATTTATCCTGAACTAATCATGACCACTTCTGAGTATATCAGTGTTAGCTAGTATTGTCTTATTTTATTTTATTTACATTTTTCTCTGACTATCATTCAGTATATTTGGGTGTTACATTTTTTCTTATTTGATATTCCACCTTCATCTTTTGATTAGGTTTAGTTTGTATCCGTTTTATTATAGCAATGTTAATGCTTGGCAGTGTTTAGTTCTGCTCTTGTATTTTGACATTTGTTGGCATTTATCTAAAACTGCCTGCATCTAGTATCAGCTATGGTTTCCATATAATATACATCATTATTATTAATTTTATGGCAATACACATTGATTTGTCTCACATGGATAGTATTACTTCTTAGTTAGTATCATGGACTGAGTCCCTACTCTTTTATCATTGTTTTATGTGTGATTTTTATTGTTCAAGGTACCCATACCGTACTATGTTGTACTCTTGATCATGTTAATTTACACTTATGCTGTACACGAGTTCCTTTATATTATGACTTTTTGTAAATGGAATGCTCCTTATAGTCTCTAGTTTGCTTACACTACAATACATTTTAGTTTAAGATCATTCCAGTAATTGTTTTTTACAATTCTATTGGAAACTTGTTGGCCAGTTTAGGTTATGTCCTATCTTGGATCCCCAACAATGGTTGAACCTTAGATTTTGTTTTTTACTTATTGCATTGACTCTTTACTTTTACTTAAAGGTGATTTTTATTGTTTATAGTTGTATCTTTCTTTTTTGTTACTATCTCAACCTTATTGTTGATTAATAGTTGTCGTTTATAATTTTATTTCTACTTTACAATTTTAACTAGTCCTTTGGACATTATCTAGTTGTCATTTTTATACATTACTAATTTATACATTTACAACTCTTATATCCACTCTCCCTCTTATTTTCTATTATCAATGTTTTACTTTTGAGTTCTGGTTGTACCGTCAAGTCATTGAAGTTATTTTATTAATAGTTTTATGTCAGTGTCAAGTCACAGCCTAGGGTTTTAAATCAACTTTTATATTACTTGTATTTTCTTTATCATTAATAATACTTTATATTCTCATGGTTTATTTTATTCTTGTCATTATTAGTTCCTTCTTGTATCTGATTTGATTTTATTCTCCCTAGTCGCACTGATTCTTTTATCCTCCTTAATAAATTTCTTCTTGTTATGGGCGTTGTAGTCTTCTTCTCACTGTCTGATCTATTGGGTATTTGGGTCAACGTTGTCTTGTCTTTAGTCGTGACTTCGTTTCTTCTATAATACATTATTTATTAATTATAATTTATTTTATTCCCTTATTTTAATCCTAATTCATCCTATGTTCCTGTTTACATGTTCTTCTTTTGTTGTTTATTTTGTTTTGGATAGATTCTAACCCGTTTGTTTTACATTGGGTTTTGGGTGAGTTATATGTACCGTTACATATTGCCTCCTTACTAGAATAGATTATTTCAGAAATTCCCTTTTTTGGTATTGAAGAAATTATGAATTGTTACATTCTTCTTCTTCAAAATATTTCTTTAGCAATGCTTGGTTGTAAGTTCCCTTTGTCCTTTTGGTAATCGGGTCTAGAATTTCATAAGTGTTTTTCTGATTATCTTTGATTATTGTATACGGGCCAGTATAGAGCAGTAGTAGTTTTTTAGCAATTCCTTCAATTGTACTTGGGAGTTCTCGGTTTTTTAACAATACCTTCTCCCCGATTTTATACTTGATCAGTTTGGGTTGTAATTTCTTGTACTTCTCGCGTAGCTTTTCTGCTCGTTCTACTGTTTTGTTATAAAATTTCATCTGGTCGAATTTGTATTCATCACTTTGAGGAAAGATTATTAACTCCGTAATTTCTCTGGGTGGTTTCCTCTCAAACATAGCTGTGAATGGAGTGGTGTCTATTATTTGATGATGTGCCAAGTTGATGAAATCTTCTGCAGATGGTAAGTATTCTTCCCATTTTCTCTGTTGCTTATGGCAGTAGGTTTCAAAATTCTTCCCACTTCTCGTAGAACTCGTTCAGCTGGGTTGCTGCTAGGCTGGTATAACGATGTCTTAAAGGTTCTTACTCCATGATTCAACAGTGTTTCCTTCCATCTCCTCCCCTTAAACTGAGTCCCGTGATCCGTTATTATTGATCTTGGTGTTCCCACTTCTGGTATGTATCTTTGGTTAATTATTTCTAAAAATTTCCTGGTTGTTGCTCGGTTTATTGGATAAAGTTTTGTAAATTTAGTATAATGGTCAAAAATTATGACAATAAACTTATGTTGGCGTCTTCCTCCACTTGTTGGTAATGGACCGCAAATGTCCACAAATACCTTCTCTAATTTTTTAGAAGATGTTATCGGTATCATCAACCCCTCCTTTCTGTCGTTATTGCATTTCACTAGTTGGCATAGGTGACAATGTTTAATGTATTTGCGCACTCTTCGATTAATGTCTCTGAAGTATACATGTTCCTCCAACGCTCTCATTACCTTCACTGCCCCCCTGTGTCCATACCTGATGTGGTAATCCATGGTTATCTCCTTCTCATTGTCCTTGGTATTACTATCTTCCATTGGTTACATCTGTGCCTGTCCTTAATGAATAATATATCATTGTGTATGCAGTAGTATGGTGTAATTCTGTCATCTTGTTCATTCAATCTTTGGCAAACTTTATTCAATTTTCTGTCATTTTCCTGTTGATATTTTATTTTGTCAATAATCTCTGCTAATTCCGATTTGTCTTTGATGATGTGGTATATCTTGGCTATTGTCTCCTTTTCTCCTTCAAACGTTTGATTTTGTATATTGATTCTTGATAACACATCTGCTGCTACGTTACTCCTTCCTGGTACATACTCCCAATTAATGTTGTATTCTTGCAACGCTAGTGTCCATCTTGTCAGTCTCCCATGACTTAGCCTGCAATTCTTTAAAAAGTATATTGATTTGTGGTCTGTTCTGACCGTTAGTGTGTAACCTAAAATGTATGTTCTAAATTTGTTGCACGCAAACACTATGCTAAGTAGCTCTTTTTCGGTTACGTGATAGTTGCGTTCACATTTATTTAATACCCGACTTGCGAAGCTAATCATAAGGTGATTCCCTTCGTCGTATTCCTGGTACAGAACTGATCCTAAACTCACGTCGCTGGCGTCGCAATTCATATAAAAAGCTTTCTTGAAGTCGGGGTGGTGTAGCATCACCGATTCTAAAAATTTATTTTTTATTAGTTGAAAGGTGGTGTCCTGCTCTGGTCCCCACTTCCACTTGTCTTTGGATGATAGCTGGTGTGAAAATTTTGACGTTAGTTCCGAGTAATTGTTCTGAAATTTCCTATAATAATTGCAGATGCCTAAAAATGACTGTAACTGTTTCTTGGGCATTGGGAATAGTTGTATCAATTCTATTTTGCCTGTGATGGTGCTATTCCATTTTCTGATAGATTGAAACCTAAAAATTGTACTTCGTCTGCGATGAACTTAGATTTTCCTAGTTTTAGTGTTGTTATTTTCTGCTAATTTTAATAATATTTGTTCGATCCTTCTGCAATGATCTTCCCAGTTGTCTGAGGTAATGAGTAGATCACCCACATATACTGTTGTAAATTGTTGCGCCTCTTGTCCCAGAATTTTATCCATACATTTGCTACTGAATTTACAAGTCCAAACGCTAGCCTCTTAAATTGATAATTCCGCCCTTCGAATATGAAAGCCATATATTTTCAGCTATTGGGGTGCAATTCCACTTGCAAATATCCACAAACGGTGTCCCAGGTACTGATGAAACGTGTGCCGTAAAATTTCTTGAGTATCTCTTCGATCTCTCCTGGTGATGTCCGATTGTTTATTATTATCTTGTTTATTCCTCTGGCGTCCAAACATGTCCTCACCTTTCCGTTTTTCTTAGGTACTGTTACGATAGGATTGGTGTATGGGGAATAGCTGTATTCAATTATGTCTTCGTCAATTAGTCTATTGATTTCAGTTCTAACTGCCTCTTTTAGAGAGTAGGCAATAGGATATGATTTCTTTTTAAAATCTACTGGCTCTTTAAATTTAATCTCGCATTGAAAATTCTTTATTTTTCCAGGCGTATCTGAAAATATGTACCAATATCGATTATATATTGTGATTAATTCTTCTACCTGATATATTATTAGTTATTTTTCTATCACTTTTCGCTGATTGAAATTTTCGGATCTCTTCTAACTTTTCTTCCCATAGGCTGTCCCTTTCGTCTTCATAATTGATTTCTACTATTGGTGTTTGATTCCTATAATTATCATTTTCCATAACATAACAAATGATCCGGTCGTGAGGGGCTTCTTTGCTTCCAATTAACTCCGCCATCCAGTCTATATAATTTGAGCTTATAGACACTTTCGCTCTGCTCATATCAATTATAGCTGCATATTTTCTCAATACGTCACAGCCTATTAATAAATGGTAACCCACTGTTATATTAATTATTTAATGTATATTTTATTAATATGGAATACTAGTAACTTTCACAAACATCTCCTTCGGGCGCCATCTTGTTGCCAACACAAGAAAATCAAATTTGCTTACCTTTATGGGCAGAGTCCGTATAAGCGAACCAGAAGTAGCGGAATTTATTATCTGAAACAACTTACTCTTGCTTGAAATGTTTACCAATGACATTACCTTTTATTGTTATATTACGTACAACTGAATGTGACTCTACTGTGCGAAACAAGCGCGCTACTATACGCCACGAGGCGTTGCGCCATGAGACGCAGTTACACTATTCAAGTTGAAATTCCCCTCAAACATTTCACAAGCCCTCCAAAATAACATATTCAATTATATTTTTATGATATCATTATTAAAATAACTTTACAACCCAGCACTTCTAATTAAATGTAATTAGATATTCTCTCATTCACTCACACTATCATCCTTATGGTATAATTTTTGTTAATTTTCCCCAAATTGAGCTCATTTTTATTAGTTATTTAATAATGGAATAATTTTGTATTGGCCCTTATTTATACTTTTCTAGTACCCCCCCATTTTGTCACTTAGCTGAAATCAGTCCTGCAGATGTCCCATCGCTGAACTCGCACTAATAGATGTTAAAATTTTACCAAACTTGGTGTTTACGTTTTACAGGTTAATAACGTTGAACTTTTACTTCATTTTATGCAAAATACTTCACTTTTACATTGTACAGGCGAACGTCCGAGACTTAGTTTTATAAAATTTAGATAGGCAGCCAGCCGGCTTTACTGTTGGAGCATGACTGAGAATGATTTGCAATGCTTCAATTCCGAGGTGGGGAGTAACTACGTCACCAGTTTCTTTGTGTCGAGTTCCACGCCTTAGCTGTTTACAGGCGAGTTTATTACGATTTTGCATACTTTTGGATGACGTATACATGGGTGCAGCTTGTTGACACATTAGTATGCAAAATGATGTTGTTGTTTCTGCGTGTATACTCCCGACCTTGACACAATTTCTGTCCACTCGATATTGCGTAGTTGCAAACCTTCATAAAATTTTACTAGTTTCTTATATATGACTTTGAATAAAAATACAATTTAAATTGATTATTCCCCAAAACTACAATAGGGCCAGAATTGTACTGTTACAAAACCCCCTCAATGAGAGGATTTATGACGAAGTATAAAAACTCTCATTGACACACTCATACTTCCTAAAGGGATCAGCTAGGATATGTCGCCACAACCCCCTTACTGTTTATATAAAAAAAATGCAATAACTTACCCTTGATCCAATGATGGTGACAGTACCTGCATGACCTTACTGGACTTCTCTGGAGAGATCCCAACACCGCAAGGCCAACAGGCACGTAACGCTCCTGCTCTGACGCGCTGGCCAGCTCAGGACCACCGTCACAGCACCACCAGACACTGAAACAACAAATAAAAAATATCAAAATAGTGGCCTGGTATAATACCATATCCCTAACTGATCTGTTTCCCCTTAGCTATGTGCTGGTTTGTGTTAAGAAGCACTGGGTTTTCTTTAGCTCCTAACACCTAGGATTATTACCTAGTACAAGAATTATTATACAGACGTTCCATTCTCTTAGTTCACTACCATTAACATTTATAAATTTTTTCGACTCCAATCGATAATAATTAATCCTTTCCCATTAACAAGAAGAAATACAAATCTTTATACTAATGCAATAACACTTTCAAAATATTTAAACACATAATCAAAATTTACTCAAATAAAATTATCTATATCTCCCTCTTTCTACAATTCTGAAACATTTTCTCTTTTATAAAATATTATTATTATTAACAGAAATTCTACTTATCCGGCGCTGTTAATAATAATCATCCCCTTTTCTCCTCCACACACACTATTTCCTAATACAGAATAAACATAATACATGATAATACACTCATAATTAACATTGCGATTATTACATTAAAATAACCAATTCACATTTAACTTTGATCAAAATTTACACACCTTACATCTTTAAATTTGCGTATAAAATTATAAACATTACATTTTAATTTCAATTGAACTTTTATTAATTAGCCATCAATTATTTATCATTTACTACCATTTAATTCTTCACAATTTCAAATTTAATATTAACCTTCATTTTACATTATATTTCATTTCTTATTATCTTTCTGCTAGGAATTTTCTACTTAGCCCTTCACATTTTGATCATTGATTAGTCTGGGTGACTCTCCAGTATTCACTATTACTTGATTTATTATATTGGCATTAATATCTGTAGCCTTACTCACCTTCTTTCTACTAACAACCATTACTAACAACCAGATTTACATATTATGACACCAATCTCTCAATTATAACCCCTTCACTAATTCCACTCACCTCAATTTATTCTCCTCTTTGTACTAGGATGTGTGTTCCCAACCTGGCCATATACATTCCTAACCCTTTGCCCCCCCACCAAATATCGGCAAACACTCACTTAAACTAATCTATCACTTGCCACAACGCCGCACGCTGATCACTCCTTACACCACTACCCTTACTACAAAATATAACCATCAACTATTATATTTACCATTCACTTTACTCACCTTCTCTACATATAATCACTAACACCACTGTGTCCCTAAAATAACTAATACTCTCTTTGCGTGTTACTGGTATTTCAAAATTCTTATTTATCTAACTCCCATTAACTTTAATTGACTAACTCAAATGCCTTTATTTTAATAATTATCACCCAGGCTCTATCCCTTTTTAACACTTTACATTACTGTGATCATTGACAATTGCATTAGAAAATTCATCCCTCACCTACTAATAACAATACATCTCAATATCCAAATATATTACATGCTTAATCATTTATTATTCATTAGAATCTAAATCTCATAAAATCATTTAACTTCACTATCAAACTTTCTTTTATACAACCTTAATTAAGTAATTAATCTTCAATTATTTAAACTTTCATCATTACTTTCATCACTTGTTTAGTCAAAAAACATAGTTAATTGTTATTATTAAATCAATTAAACTATAACTTCCTGTTACATACATGATTTACATAAAATTACATGTAATACACAACATCAAGAATACACAAATACATTGACATTAATACACAAAAAAAATATACAATCCAACTTATTATTTGTTACCATTTACCAAAATCAGTTCATAAATCAATCCATTTTAAAAAACACTCCACATAATTAAATGTTCATTAACAATAAAACACTTTATCCACCATCATCGAACAACAGTCGAATCTTAGGTCTACACAACTTATTTTTCCTTAAAAACATTATATTAGCATCATTAATATAATACTTATTTAAATTCTTATATTCTTCCACAAAACTATCGTAATTAATAGGGTTACTCCATATCATTACATCATACAACTTGTCATGATCGGGTATGGTCCTGTCACCTTTAGTATTATCTGTCCTGATTAGGTAAGTTATAAAGTCATTACTATCGTCATCACAGTTATCTACTACTACACCCTTTACTTCACAAGGTGAGTACTTGTTATCATTATTATCATCATCTACTATGGCTGCTATCTCAGTTTCACTATAAGGTAAGTACTCATTATTATTACTTCTCTCTCCATCTAACCTCTCTACAAACTCTTCATAGTTTCTATTTACTTTAAAAATCTCTATCTCTCTCTTTCTCTCAATATATCTCTCACTCTCAAAATATGCAGGGGACACTAACTCATAATTACTGCACCACCTATGAAGTGCACACAAAACACAGGGACAACTATTGGCAGACCTTTTGTCTTCCAAATATACACTGAAGGAACTCTCGTCCTTCCTAAACACATGTGAAGCTTTTACTTCACCCCCAACTACAATATCAAGGGAAAAATTTACCCCTGCAACCCTTTTACCTGTAAATTCTTTCTCCACTTTCTCTCTGACTCAACACACACTAACATCCCATCATCATCATCTTCTACTCTCTCTAAAATTTCGTTATCACTATCAATATTCACACAATTATTTTCTAACACCATATTTTTATTTGTATTGTCATAATTCTCAACACCACTTACCTTATTATTTGTCATCTGACCGTCTTTAGTTACGTTTAGTTTACCTGTTTCTCCACTATTCTCTACCCCCCTTTTATTCTCGTAATTCTCGTCTACTTTATTCTTGGGTCTATCGAACTTCTCATTTACTAACGCTACTATTTTTTCTTTCGTTTTATTGAAACGTGCATTCATTTCATCAATTCTTTTATCTAACTTAAAATTTTGTCTTTTGATTTCATCTTTCATTTCATTGAATTTTTCATCAAAACTATTTTTTATTTCATTTTTCTGCTCGTTAAATTTTTTATCAAAATTATCAAATCTTACACTCTGTTCATTAAACTTCTCATCAAATTTATTTAACAGTAACTGCATCATGGCAGCTGTCTCATCTGTTTTCTTTTCAGATCTAGTTGAGATGGGTGTTATTTGAACTGTATTTAATTCGACTGATTCGGTGGCACTGGGCTCACCGATCTGGCTAACTGGTGTTGAGTGACTGCCCATCTCACTCGTAAATGTTTCGTCAGTGACGCTGATGTTTTCGTCATTATTTTTATTAGTACCCATTTTGCTTATTTATAACACATGCATGCACATAACCTTATAACATAACGCTATCTTTATGTCTATATTTACGTATCTCCAAATTATATATTACTTCAGGTAACTGTTCCGCTCTTTCCAGTAGTCTTACTCCACATAAAATCACATTTTATGTCGAGTCCCTGTTCCAGAAGCCATTGTTATATTAATTATTTAATGTATATTTTATTAATATGGAATACTAGTAACTTTCACAAACATCTCCTTCGGGCGCCATCTTGTTGCCAACACAAGAAAATCAAATTTGCTTATATTTATGGGCAGAGTCCGTATAAGCGAACCAGAAGTAGCGGAATTTGTTATCTGAAATAATTTACTCTTGCTTGAAATGTTTACCAATGACATTACCTTTTATTGTTATATTACGTACAACTGAATGTGACTCTACTGTGCGAAACAAGCACGCTACTATACGCCACGAGGCGTTGAGCCATGAGACGCAGTTACACTATTCAAGTTGAAATTCCCCTCAAACATTTCACAAGCCCTCCAAAATAACATATTCAATTATATTTTTATGATATCATTATTAAAATAACTTTACAACTCAGCACTTCTAATTAAATGTAATTAGATATTCTCTCATTCACTCACACTCTCATCCTTATGGTACAATTTTTTGTTAATTTTCCCCAAATTGAGCTCATTTTTTATTAGTTATTTAATAATGGAATAATTTTGTATTGACCCTTATTTATACTTTTCTAGTACCCCCCATTTTGTCACTTAGCTGACATCAGTCCTGCAGACGTCCCATCGCTGAATTGGCACTAATAGATGTTAAAATTTTACCAAACTTGGTGTTTACGTTTTACAGGTTAATAACGTTGAACTTTTACTTCATTGTATGCAAAATACTTCACTTTTACATTGTACAGGCGAACGTCCGAGATTTAGTTTTATAAAATTTAGAAAGGCAGCCGGCCGGCTTTACTGTTGGAGCGTGACTGAGAACGATTTGCAATGCTTCAATTCCGAGGTGGGGAGTAACTACGTCACCAGTTTCTTTGTGTCGAGTTCCACGCCTTAGCTGTTTACAGGCGAGTTTATTACGATTTTGCATACTTTTGGATGACGTATACATGGGTGCGGCTTGTTGACACATTAGTATGCAAAATGATGTTGTTGTTTCTGCGTGTATACTCCCGACCTTGATACAATTTCTGTCCACTCGATATTGCGTAGTTGCAAACCTTCATAAAACTTTACTAGTTTCTTATATATGACTTTGAATAAAAGTACAATTTAAATTGATTATTCCCCAAAACTATAATAGGGCCAGAATTGTACTGTTACACCACTGGCTACCAAAAAGATTATAGGAATCGTTTTACCTTTACTCGTTACTTCTAATTGGACCTGCTTCCTAATGGTTTTATTTTGACGTCCCGTTGCTCCCATTAAAGTGATGTTATTTATTGGTAAGGTTGGTATTATCTCTTTATTCCCATTTTGTATTCGATTTGGTTCTATGTTGTCAGTCAGGGATATATTTGCTCCTGTGTCGATCATTATTTTGGTAGGTATTCCGTTCACATCAGCGGCTATATAAGCGATCTCGCTGTTATTGTTGGTTTTAGTATTTTCTTCTTCCAGTAATTCTCCCCTAATATCCTTTAAGTAATGGTTTCGAATTATTGTAAACGTCGTGTTGTTTGTTAGTCGGTGTTGTAATTCGTCGTACCCAATAGATCGGTTCAGTGAGGGTTTCTTCAAGTTTTCACTGCCGCTGTCAGTTTAAAGAGATGGCACTCTCTTCGCTGCTTCTCTCTGTCGTACTCGGCGCATTGCTCTCTCTCCCTTCGGGTCTAACATTATCTTGGTAGTTATGTTCGCTGCTGCGATTCCTTTGTATATCTTCGCTGCTGCGACTCCTTCGTGAATCGTACCCGGATTCTCTTCCTCTGACATCTTGACTGTACTGGTTATATTGTTCGTTAAAACTGCGGCGTCCTTGGTAGTACCGCCTCCCTCTATCCTCGTCTTCCGCTCGAACATAGTTCGCCGTTCAATAATTTCCATTTTGTTGGTTCGCGTTGTTATTCGGTCTATAGTCGTTATTGTTATTGAGTCTGTAATTGTTGTTGCCATTGATCGGTCGATAGTTAGTATTATTGTTATTATTACTGTTCGGCCAGTAGTTGTTATCGCGGTTGTTGTTATTATGGTTATTACCGTTATTGTTTTGTTGCGGATTTTGGTCGGTGTGGTTACAATTCTGATGGTTATAGTTGCCGCGATAAGGGTTTCTGTTGTTGTAACTCGAATAATTGTTGTTCTGGCTGTTCCTTTCGAAATACTGGTCTTGCCTCTGGTGACTCCTCCGGTAGTATCACTCATGTTCATAATTTTCTAGCAGTGCTGACATGGCTTGTATTGTCGGAATCTGCCCATTGAGTCGCGCTCTGGCTACGCCCTCTTCGAAGTGGTATGCTAACTTCGTTACGAGGCACTCCTCCGGTATCTTGGGTTCGAGGTTTCTCGCCATACACCCTTTGCCCAGGAAATATGCCGTGACTGTTGTCCCTTTATTGTGGTCGTACTTTCCATTGCAAATGTCGTCGCGCACTATGTTTTGCATTGACTCCGACCAATACTTCGCTTTGAACAGGTTCTTGAATTCGGCGTAGCTTTGTACTTCATGTCTGGTAGCCGTCCACCAGTTGTCGGGGACGTCCTTGAAATACTCGTCCAACATGCCTCTTATCACCGTCCATCTGGTCTCTCGATTTCGTGCAATACTTTCTTCAACTCTTTCGATGAACTCCATGGGATTCTTCTTGGATGTGCAGAAATTTATTGTCTCCCGGTTGTCCAGGTTTGGTATTCCCGACATCTGAATTGGTTGGTTCCGAAACATGTTGATTTCCTCTCTGAAATTGTTGAATTCTCGCTGCTGTATTTTGGCCATTTTTTCCTTGTCGCTGTGGACCTGGTCTCGTACATTGTTCACAGTGGCTGTTATCTCTTCACACCTCTCCCTGAAATTCTTCTGTGCTCGCGTCAGGTCTTCTTGCTTTTTCTTTATCGTTTCGAGTTTCGCTGAGCTATCTTCTTCGATGTGGTTATTCTGATATTAAGGTTTTCTTTCGTTTACTGTAGCTCTTGCCTGTTCAGTTCACATCTCTCGTGGACTTCAGAAACCTCTCTTCTAACCCCGGTTATCTCCTCTTCTATTTTCGTATTTATTTTCTCGTTGTTCTCCTCGATTCTTTTACTGATAAGTTCCATGTTTTCTTCCATCTTCTTGTTCAGTAATTCCATATTTTTATAACCATCTTCGATGCTGTCATCTATCTTCTTACTTAATTGTTCCCTATTTTTCTTTACTTGTTCCACCATATATTTCTGAAAATCCTCTTTTAACGATTCTATATTTTCTGATTGTCTTCTTCTAATGATTCGATATTTTTCTGACTATCTTCCTTTAATGACTCTATATTTTTATTTAATTCTCTCTTAAAATCTTCCTTCAATGATTCTATAGATTTAGTAGTAGGCCTATCTTTTTTTATTGATTCTATATTCTTATTATTTTCCATTATCGCCATCATTATCTCCTGTAAACTCACGTCCCCTGTATGTGCAGGTTTCTCAGGTTGTTCTGCGGGAGGTAATATTGCTTCTATATCTTCCAACAGCGTTGCTTCCTTGTCGTCCATGTTGAATTCCTTTTCCACTTCCGCCGCGTGTTTCTTGAATGTCGCTCTCTGATGCATCTTCAGTTTTGTGTATTGCAGCTGCCGCAAAAATTAGGTTAATTAAATTTATTATTTATTTATTAGGTTAAAAATTTTTTTACCTAATTAAATGCTCGCAGGTTGGGCGCCATATGTTATAGAACGAGTTCTCATGTCTTTTTATTTATAATTAATTAGGTTGAGATTTAACCTAATTAAATGCCTCAAACGTTGGTCATCAATTTGTCATAAAATATGGTTATTATTATTATTATGAATTCGGTTGAACGTAGTTTCATTTAAAATAATTGGGTAGTTGTACTGCTCGGGTTCGCTGAGTTCGTATTTGAATTTTGATCTTCACTCGTCGCTAAGATGAACCGATTGGTGTGCCTTCTCACTGAAAACATAAGTATTGGTTTCTACAGGTACTTATTTGTCACGGTGGGGTACTAGTAATGCTGATGTGTACTGCTAGTAATAAAGTTAGAATTATTCAAATCAACTTATTGCCGCCACCACTGCTGCCAACCATGGATGTCGTTCACCTAAGTTGCAACATCTTAGTCTAATAAAATAATAGTCAAACTCTTGTATTGATTATGAATTAATTTTTTATTTTCCGAACTCATTTTTCATGATTATTACGATACAATACTATTGTTTACTTTCTTTTAAGTTCAATGTTGTTGATGGACTCTTTAAAATAATTATATCACAGGGTTACAAGACTGAATCGAACTATTTGTCGTTCTAGACGTTAAACATTTCGTTACATTATTAAATAAATAAAGTAGGTTCTTTTAGACTGCAAGATACACACAATTTAAAACAATGCAATACTATTATAATTAGTATTTGGAGAGTGATAACATTATTAAATTCTTTAACATAAGCATTGAACATGTGATTATTATTGCAGTTTTAGGTTAAATTGGTCTCATTGTAACCTAACTCACTTAACTTCAAATAATTATTAATAATTCCTTAACGATGCTAACGTCTCCGTGCAATATGGTTATAAATGCAATCTAGTGATAAACGTCATCATCTATCTTTTTAGATTGGAACAACCAAAGTTAACGGTAATTGAATATTACCCACTCCTAGGGTTGAGGAGTATCACACATTTAGTTATAATCTTAAGTTTAAACACAATATAATGCTTAGTCTACTATAGGTGAAAGGTTTCTTTTAAGTTACTCATTGACTATTTAATGTCTCTTATTTCGACAAGTCCATTGAATTAATTATAAAATTAAAGTTTGTTGATGATTAAATCCTTCACTATCAGTTGTTTGATTTAATTATTAAAATATTTTTCCAAATTATGTTGGGTTATAATTGATCTAACTGTATTAATTAATTTCGCTGATAGCGTTCCTTAATTATTGAATTACTATTTTAAAATATTTTGTCATTGTCACTTATACTTGCGTACTAAGTCGTTCTTGGAGTCTCACTAATTAACAATTTTTTTATTTGAATTAAATTATTTTAATAATTCTGTATAAGATGCGGCCCGATAGGACAAAAAAAAAAAATGGTTAAGATCCGGTCCGAGTGGACCTAAAAAATGTTGATGTCGGCACGTGTGTACCAGGAAAAGTTCTGATAGGAAGATGATGCCTTGCGGTGCTATTGCCAGGATGCAGAATAATTAAGATAGCGGACTGTATACTACATTTATTAAGATTGTTGTACACTTAAATCTGAGCGCTGAGGTTGGCTATGTCTGATTGAGATTTAAGTTTTAAATGAACGTGTCGCTAAGAAAGCTAAATGGTAGATGAGGCGCAAATGTGCGGCACTCAAACTACATCAAGAAATGTTAAGGCCTAAGGCCTATACGAATGTCGTATGATTGTCGTCAGACTTGAGGCGCGAGTACGCGGCACTCAAGTTACATGAAATCGAGAAATTAGCAATGTATCGCTAATTGGTGCAAGTATGCAAGAATGTTGTGGCCTAAAGCCGACATTGATTGTCTGACGACAAGAAAGGTGAAAAGACAGAACGAGACAGCAAACGTTGTGTCTGCTGCCCGCCGACGCTCGGTGAACTGTGACTTTGAACGTTGTACAAACATGATAGCGCAATCTCAGAAAGCACAGATTAGCCAACCTCTGAATGCGATAATTACCACATTACTGTCCATAACTGCCCGCAAAAAATCAAAAGATTTTTTAATACTTAATACAATAATAATATAATAATAACTTATTGTAAGAAAATACAGTGTTCTTGATAATAGAAGTCAATCTCAATAAGTTGTATTGAACCTTGATTTGAAATCTTAGATAACAGTTATGACATTAACTGTTTAGAGATAAGCTTAAGTGATGATAAGAGTTGAACAGGCCAAAGTCGGCTTGCAACCTGATTATACATGAGTATAAATGCAAGATTAGCAATGTATTGCCAATATATATTGTATGTATACAATATTAAACAATATAAGACATGAAAAATACATGGTTTGACAATGTTCAATGATGAATAATCGGTGACTCATCACATGATGGGCCCGATAAATTGTAACATTTATGCAAGTCATAATGGTTATCTTGAACCAGATAAGGCCAGTAGACCTATACAATAGTATTGAATACAATGAACAAACAAAATTATTATAAAATTATACATGTAAAGACATAAATTTAGCATGACGCTTTATAATTTGCACGATGCATGCTATTCCTGATGTTTCAGGAATATACAATAAATTGTTATGTCAAAACAAGCTATACATAGTTGAATGATTGTAAGCACAAAGTGTAATGACATGTATGTCATAATTAAAGCATGAATAATAATTGTGCAATACATGATCACAAAATACAAATACAAAATACAATATAAAAATATAGGCGTGGCGTATGGTTATAGACAGTAGATGCGGATAAAACAATGTGTTTTACATAGATACAAGTTATACATAGTTGAATGATTGTGAGAAATAAATTCACAGAGTAACAAAATATCACACATATTGACAAAATGTGCGAGAAAATGCATACATGGTTTGTATAACTGCAGACCATGCGAATATTACAACAAAATTTTTACATAAAAACAATAGTAAGCAAAGACATGAGACATAAATCAAATGTTGCATATACGAAAATACAAAATAATAATTAAAGCTTTGCATATTAAACAAACTGATACTTGCTTGAGTAAAACAAACAGTTTCTGAATCAAAAATATACAAATTAAAGCTTATGCTAAAAACAAAGGTGCTTATAACTAACAAAGTCTTCTTTGAACATCTGATTTATGTATTTTTGACAAGTATATACAAAGGAAAATAAACCCTTTTTTTTACTGTTCGTCCCTAGTAGGGACCAAACATAATTTATGGAGTGGTCTGCGATAGGTGCTAGTAGGCGTGCGAACGTCAACTACTCTAATTAAGTTGTCTGGGCCGGGAAATGTGGCGGTAATTACACCAAATTTCCACGCTAATGGAGGTAAGTTATCCTCAATCAGTAAAACCAGGTCACCAATGGAAACGTTGTCCTTGGCGAATTTCCATTTGTGACGTTGCTGTAGTTGATGTAAGTAGTCGCGAGACCAAGCTTTCCAAATGACTTGGACAAACTTCTGGAGAAGTTGCCAACGTCCAAGACGAGAGATGGGAACGTGAGATAAGTCTGGATCAGGTATCGCCGTTAATGGTGCGCAAATCAAAAAGTGGCCAGGTGTAAGTGGCACCGGATCATTTACATCTAATGAAATGGCAAATAATGGACGTGAGTTTAGACATGCCTCTATCTGAGACAAAACTGTCGTAAACTCCTCGAAGGTGAGTATAGACTTGCCTACTACGCGGCGCAAATGATACTTTAAACTCTTTATACCGCTCTCCCACAGACCACCAAAATGAGGTGATGAGGGCGGAATAAATGACCATGTAATACCATGAGAGGTCGTAAAGGATTGGATTGATGAGGTGGCATCCTTATTATGTCAAAGATTGTAAAGGTCATGCAAAACATTGCGGGCCTTCCTAAAGTTCGTGCCATTATCAGAATATAACTGGCTGGGTATGCCCCTACGGGACATGAAACGACGTAAGGCAGCTATAAACGCGTTGGCTGTAAGGTCGGAAACCAATTCCAAATGAATGGCCCTGGTTGCCAAGCAGATGAACAAAGACACATACCATTTTGACAGAGTCCTAGATTTCTGCCCGCCATGACGAATCATGAAGGGACCACCATAATCAACTGCGCAGAATAGAAACGGCCGCGAAGGAGTGACTCTAGGAGATGGTAAAATACCAAGCCTCTGAACCTGTTGTTTAGCACTAAACCTGAGGCACTTGACGCATCTACGAATGATGGAGCGAATGACTATCTTGGCGTTAATAATCCACCAACGTTGACGAAGTGAGTGATGCACGAGTTGAGCACCAGCGTGGAGTAGGCGAATGTGTTCGCGTTCAATAATAAGGCGAGTAATATGAGCCGATGGATGCAAGACAGTAGGATGCTTATTGTCATAAGGTAGTTGCGACTGCTGTAATCGCCCGCCGACGCGTATTACGCCAGACTCATCAAGAAACGGGTCCAGAGAAGACAACTTACTCCTAATAGAGACAGAAGACCCATTACGAAGACAATTAATCTCGGCAGCGAAGTGGATCGACTGAGATTGTTTTATGAAAAAATTAAGAGTGGAATGAATTTCAACGGGGGTAAGAGCGCCCGAAATTTTCTCAGCCCTGGAGAGTCTAATATTTTTGATGAATCGAAAGCAGTAAGCGTATACGCGAGTCAGACGGTGCAACGAAGAAAAGTCCTTTGAAAGATCAATAACCAGGGTAGACATTAGAGAAAGTTTGGGGGTTTGTTTTTCCTCCGCAATAAATTCAGAAGACGACAGATTAGAAGGTAAAAAGGGTGGAAAAAGATTGGACTCGGAAGATTGAGACAAACAGGCTGGACCATGCCACCAAAGCGAACAATCGCGCAAAACGTCGGGGTGACATCCCCTAGAAATAATATCAGCAGGATTATGTCGAGAATTGATGTGATGCCATGTGTAGGCTTCCGTAAGACGCTGAATCTCGGCAACACGATTAGCGACGTAGGTTTTCCACCTCGAAGACTGGGCATGATCCAGTAAAGGGACACCATAGAGTCAGAATACAGATGAACACTATTAATAAAGGAATGAAGAGCAGGGACGACCTTGAATACGAGTCGCGATAACAGCAAGCAAGCGCAGAGTTCAATGCGAGGTAATGACACCTGTTGAAGGGGGGCCACGCGAGATTTAGAACACAGAAGGTGACAAGAGGCCGATGAATCTTGATAAATGACTCTAATGTAAACACAACACCCATATCCCCTTTCAGAAGCATCCGAAAACCCATGTAATTCAACTATCCTTGCTTTAGACTTGCAGCGAATAGAACGTGGGACAATAATTTTACTGATCAGACATAATTTATCGCATAATGAATGCCAATGCAAGCGTAATTGCTCGGAGATTGGCTCATCCCAAGCAAGATTGCACAGCCAGAGTTGCTGCATAAACTGTTTGTACAGGAAAACAATGGGACCGACGAGTCCGAGTGGATCGTATATGCCTGCGATAATCGATAGGATTTTCCTCTTGGAGATGCTTGATTCGACGGAGAATGATTTGATGTCAAACAAAAATGAATCGGTAGTGTTATTCCAGAGAATGCCCAAGGTACGCACATTACCCTGTTTGTTTAAAGGGAGTGATAAATTGTCATGATCTGCGACCACATTGGGTTCATTTGATGCCCATTTATGCAGCGTGAGACCGTATTGACTCAACAACGTACCTAAGTCAGATTTCAACTTGGTCAGATCAGAAATGGTGTCTGCACCGGGTAGCAAATCGTCGACATAGAAATCATTGGTTATAGCTGACGCTGCGTCCGGAAAAGAAGCTTTATGATCCCTACCAATCTGATTAAGACAGCGAGTAGCCAAAAACGAAGCACTAGCAGTGCCGTATGTTACAGTTCGCAATACAAAATGTTTAAACTGTTCGAGGGGAGAGTCACGCCACAGAATACGTTGATAATGACAATCCTTCTCAGCTACCAGAATTTGTCGATACATTTTCTCGATGTCGGCGATGAGAACATAGTTATGCATACGAAATCGCAAAAGAATAGAAAAAAGGTCTTGTTGGACGTTTGGGCCTACCAACAAAATGTCATTGAGAGAAAGGCCATTGGTAGTTTTGAACGAACCGTCAAAAACGACGCGAAGCTTTGTGGTAGAACTAGAATGTTTAAAAACTGCATGGTGAGGCAGATAATAAGTATTTGAAACCCCGGAATTGATAGAGCAATCGTCGACAAGCGACATGTGGCCAAGATCCTTATACTCCTGAATAAAGTTTGCGTATTCGCGTGCAAGCTTAGAATCACGCATGAACCGGCGTTCTAAACTCAAGAATCTTGCTTCAGCGCTAGCATAGGACTCACCCAACTGGGGATTGTCAGACTTAAATGGTAGCGAAACAACGAACCTACCCTCTTGATTGCGATGAGTAGACTTAACGAAATGCTCCTCACAAGCTGACTCGTTATTAATAGGTGCATTATCAGGGATAGTTTCGGTCTCCCAAAATTTCTCGAGAGACTCCAGAATTTGACTGTCGTTGTTCCTAGCCAGGAACGAAACAGCAGGACCCTTATAACGGCAGTGTTTGGGCAGATTGCCGGCTAGAATGTAGCCTAACTTTGTTTCCTGTATAATAGGAAAATGAGAACCGCGTACGTATTTGTTAGCTAAAATTAAATCTAGGCAAAATTGCGCTCCCAAAAGTATGTCGATGTCAGCTGATATGTTGAAGTGTGGATCCGCGAGAAAAACATTATCTGGAATGTTAAATTGATTTATGTCAAAAGATTGTGCTGGCAGTTTATGGGTTAATGCAGATAAGACCGCACATTTTGCATCGAAGCTAAATCTTTGATAGCGGGAAATAATGCGTATAGACGCTAGATTAGTGGCACAACACGCGGTATTATTTATACCTGTAATCGGTATGTTAGATTTAGTCAAGTTAAGCCGTAATTTCTTGGCAAATGATTCCGTACAAAAATTAATTTGTGACCCCGCATCTAATAGAACTCTTGCGGGTTGTCTATTGCCAGCCTGGTCGATGACAAACACAATTGCTGTTGATAAAAGAATATTATTTGTAGATTGTAATTTAAGTGAACAATAGTTACTGCTGCTGGCAGAAACTGGCCTTGACACATTGTTTGTGTGCAACAATGTATGGTGTCGTTTGAGCAGATCTTACATGATTGTTTAATCTTACAATTAGACGAAAAATGATCTGGTCTTAAACAATTGGTACAGCATTTATGATTTAATACAAATTGTCCTCGTTCTGATGTGCTTAGTGCACGAAATTTATCACACACGTAAATTGGATGATTAGATTTACAGCATAAGCATGAATAATTATTTGACGCTGAGTGATAACTTTTAAATGCAGTGCTGCCAGCAGCGTTTCGTGATTTATGTTTGTCAGATTTATTATTGAATCTTAAACTTAGCTTGTTGAGCTGCTGTCCGGCATCGATAGGCAGTGTATTTTCTAACAACTGTCTACGTGCGTTTAAAAACTGAGTAAAACCTTGAAAGTTAGGAAGATTATCGGGGTCTATAGACTCCTTCCATAATTTAAACGTGGTATGGTCGAGTTTTGCTGACAATAATTGTACAGTGATAAGTTCGAATGAATCCACTGACAGTTGCATGGCCGCCAGTGAATTAACGGAAGACGTTATCGTATTTATGAATTCTGCCAAACTTTGGACAGAGTCCTTAATTGACGACTTTACTTCAAGTAAATTTTGAATATAATACTTAGCTAGTATGAATTTGTTGTCATATCTAGCGGACAGCAAGCTCAACGTTATCGAATAGTTTTCGTTACAAATAGGTAATGCCTTAATTAAATATAGCGGCTCATTTTTCAGTGACGAATACAAATAGTGTAATTTCTGCACTGACGTTAAATCAGATCTGGCGTGCACCAAGTCCAGAAATATTGAATAGAAGTGCTGCCATTCTAAGATATTGCCTGTGAAGCAGGGCAAACTTATCGGTTTTAGTTGCATATTGCTTGTTAATACGGGAGATACAGTCTGAACGTTAAAGGTTTCTATCAATTGTAAGATATTGGCTTTTGTTGAATATAACAGCTCTTCAACCTCAATTCGGTCTTCTTGAGCAGCGTTTATGTCTTTAGAAATGAGTTCAATTTCGGACTGTACCTCATCGTATTTTGTTGCCAAGCTTTTTAGACTTTCGAGTCTAACTGTTAAAAAATGTTTCGTGTTAGTATTTTTGTCAAAGTTAATGATAGCCGAATTTATTCGCACTATGGCAGACTTTAAGCCGCCTCTCTTTCTGACGAACACTTTGAGGCCTTCTTCAGCCATTGTACGCACCTGTTAATGATGTGGTACCTGGTACGCGATGTCCTGGAGCGTCGAGGTCGTGGAGAAGATGGCAAACACAGACCGTAGAGATGACTGCTTAAACTGAAGTGTTGACGCTAGCACATGGATGGTCTTGCAGTGATGTCGTCACGAGGCTCAATGGCGACGAAAGAAATGCTGGTTAAGTCCCGACACGGTCGGATCAGCGAATATGCTGAGTCGCCCGTGATGGCCAGAAATTGGGGCAGAAAAATAATGAAAAGGTGAATGACGAATCCAGGCACGGAGCGACCAAAAAAATGTATAAGATGCGGCCCGATAGGACCAAAAAAAAATGGTTAAGATCCGGTCCGAGTGGTCCTAAAAAATGTTGATTTCGGCACGTGTGTACCAGGAAATGTTCTGATAGGAAGATGATGCCTTGCGGTGCTATTGCCAGGATGCAGAATAATTAAGATAGTGGACTGTATACTACATTTATTAAGATTGTTGTACACTTAAATCTGAGCGCTGAGGTTGGCTATGTCTGGTTGAGATTTAAGTTTTAAATGAACGTGTCGCTAAGAAAGCTAAATGGTAGATGAGGTGCAAATGTGCGGCACTCAAACTACATCAAGAAATTACTATTTCTTTTATGAATTTGCTAACTGCTATAATTTTTTATTGTTCGACTAAGCTTTTCGTCATTACTGACATCTTCAGGTCTTAAACAACCAAGACCTTGTTTGTTTAACAATTTTTAAACAAACAAAAATTATAGCAGTTAGCAAATTCATAAAAGAAATAGTAAGGATGGCTGCTAATTTAAACAATACGAAGAATAATACATCAAGAAATGTTAAGGCCTAAGGCCTATACGAATGTCGTCAGACTTGAGGCGCGAGTACGCGGCACTCAAGTTACATGAAATCGAGAAATTAGCAATGTATCGCTAATTGGTGCAAGTATGCAAGAATGTTGTGGCCTAAAGCCGACATTGATTGTCTGACGACAAGAAAGGTGAAAAGACAGAACGAGACAGCAAACGTTGTGTCTGCTGCCCGCCGACGCTCGGTGGACAGTAGCGCGATGATTTATTTTTCTAGGTTGGCTAATCTGATTTATATATCGCATCAACGTTCGCGTGATTGTACCTTGCACAGTGCACATTCAGCTTTCTCGGCGTTCGGTTCGCCGAACTTTCTCTGTCAAGTTAGTGTCGACATTAAATGTAGGTTTTAGGCCTTATTATTTTCTATTATGGCCGACTAGGCCCTCTTCATGAGTAACTAAATTTATATTAATTCAATATGCAGCATTAGCCAGCCTACTTCAATTTTTACAGCTGTAATGTAATCAGTCAATATTAAAACTATTCGTATACAGTCCACTTCTTTTTATTTCTTAATGTAATTTTTAATTCATTCTTCACATCATCTTCAATCACCATGGAAGACCAGCTAACATAATATAATTCAAGAAACATAATTTTCGCCCACTTGGGCCCAACTAATTAATTCTTCCTGTCCACACTTGTGGAACATTACTTTTATTCATCAGTTTCGGTCCACTCGGACCGGGACCATCCATTTTTTGGTCACTCCGGACCTGGATTTCCATTTAACATCTTTTTCTGGCCATCACGGGCGGATTAGCACGTCAGCTAATGTGACCGTGGCGTGATTTGCGTCGCCATTTCGCTCGTCATCTTCGGGCAACGTAATAGCAAGTTCCTGCCGGCTGCAGTGCCTCAAAGTGGTCATCTTTGCCAGCTGTTCACCATCATCACCAAGGAGCCGACGCTGCGGGAAGTCGCCAACCAGGTACCACCAGCAACAGTAAAAAGGTGCGTAAAAAAATGTCTGAAGAAGGCCTCAAGGTGCTGACCAGAAAGAGAGGCGGATTAAAGTCCGCGATAGTGCGGATACAATCCGCGGTAAATTCTTTTGATATTAATTTAACTACAAAACATTTTCTGACTGTAAGATTAGAAAGTCTTAAGAGCTTAGCCTCGAAGTACGACGAAGTACAGTCTGAGATAGAGCTTATCAGTAAAGACGCGAGCACTGCTCAGGCAGACCGAGTCGAGGTTGAGGAAACGATATACTCAACTGAGGCAAACATTTTACAACTCCTTGACACTTTTAATACTCAGACTGTGCCTCCTGTACTATCGACGCCTGTGCATTTAAAGCCGATAAGTTTGCCCTGCTTCTCAGGCAACATACTTAAGTGGCAACATTTCTATTCAATTTTCAATGATCTAGTGCATTCAAGATCAGATTTAACGCCAGTACAGAAACTGCATTACTTGCATTCATCGGTGAAGTGTGAACCATTAGACTTAATTAAATCATTACCAATTTGTCAAGAAAATTATGTAATAGCGTTGAACTTGCTGTCCGAGAGGTACAATAATCCATTTATATTAGCCAAATATTATGTACAGAACCTACTTCAGGTTAAGTCCACAATAAAGGACTCAGTTCAAAGCTTGGCGGAGTTTACGAATACTATAACGTCTTCCGTTAATTCACTGGCGGCAATGAAGCTGTCCGTAAACCTATTTGAGTTTATTACCATACAGTTGCTCTCCACCAAACTTGACCCTATTACTTTAAAACGTTGGAAGGAGTCCATAGACCCTGACAACTTGCCCAGTTTTCAAGACTTTACGCATTTTTTGAATTTGCGCCGACAACTTTTAGAAAATACAATGCCAATTGAATCCGGACAGCAATTCAACAAACCTAGTGTAAAACCAAACAATAAATTTGAGAAATGTAGCTTAAGAAATACTGCTGGCAGCAGTACCTTTAAGAGTTATCACGCAGCGGCAAGGCATTATTCATGTGTGTGCTGTAAATCTGACCACCCGCTTTACATGTGTAATAATTTTCGCATATTAAGTGCCGCTGAGCGGGGGCAATTGGTTGCAAATCATAAATGTTGTATTAACTGCCTTAGAGCAGGTCATTTGATAACAAATTGTAAAAGTAAACAGGTTTGTAAAATTTGTTCAAAGGGTCACCACACCTTGCTGCACGCTAATTACGTGCCGAAATCAGCAGCTGCCAGCAGTAACTATTGCTCATTTAAATTACAGTGTAAAAACAATGTACTTTTATCCACTGCGGTTGTATATGTCATTGATCAGGCTGGCAATAGGCATAAGGCTCGGGCACTTCTTGACGCCGGGTCCCAGATCAATTTTTGTACGAAATCATTTGCGAAAAGGTTGCACCTTAAACTAACCCGATCTAATATTCCAATTACAGGAATAAGCAACACAGCGTGTTGCGCTACTGACATTGTTTCTGTTCGTATTATGTCTCGCTATCAGAGACATAGTTTCGAGGCCAAATGTGCCGTCCTATCTAACTTAACTCATAATCTGCCTTCAATCTCGTTTGACATCAACCGGTTCCACATTCCAAATAAAATTTTTCTCGCCGACCCAGATTTTAATATATCTTCACAGATCGACATACTATTGGGGGCACAATTTTATCTGGATTTAATATTAGCTAATAAGTACACACGCGGACCCAACTTCCCTATCATTCAGGAGACAAAACTGGGTTACATTTTGGCCGGCAATCTGCCCAAACACTGCCACACCCAGGGTCCTGCTGTTTCGTTCTTGGCAAGGAACAATGACAGCCAAATCCTGCAATCTCTCGAGAGATTTTGGGAGGCAGAAACGATCCCCGGCGATACCCCTAATAGCGAGTCGGCTTGCGAAGAGCATTTTGTGCGCTCAACTCAGCGCAACCACGAGGGTAGATTTATAGTGTCGCTCCCATTCAAATCTGATAATCCCCACTTGGGGGAATCTTACACAAGTGCCGAATCAAGATTTTTAAGCTTGGAGCGTCGATTCAGGCGCGATCCCAAGCTCGCTCGCGACTACGCAGACTTTATCAGGGAATACATGAATCTTGGGCACATGACACTCATTGATCATGGCGCTATCAATTTAGGATCGTCAAATATTTGTTACTTGCCGCACCATGCCGTGTTTAAACATTCTAGCTTGACCACAAAATTGCGCGTTGTTTTTGATGGTTCGTCCAAGACTACAAATGGTCTTTCGTTAAATGATATATTATTAGTAGGTCCCAATGTTCAGCAAGGTCTCTTCTCTATTCTGTTGCGGTTTCGCACACATAAGTATGTCCTGATTGCCGACATCGAAAAAATGTATCGTCAGATTCGCGTTGCTGAAGAGGACTGTCACTATCAACGTATTTTGTGGCGTGACTCTCCCCTCGAACCACTTAAGCATTTCGCGCTGCGGACAGTAACCTACGGCACGGCTAGCGCCTCCTTTTTGGCCACTCGGTGCCTTCTACAAATTGCTAGAGACAATCAAACTTCCTTTCCCCAAGCGGCTTTAGCCATAACTAACGATTTTTATGTAGACGATCTACTTACCGGTTCGGACACTATCCCCGATCTGACCAATCTGAAATCCGACCTAGGTGCGTTACTTGCTCAATATGGTTTCACGTTGCACAAATGGGCATCAAATGAACCCACTGCGGTCGCAAATCATCACAACCTTTCACGACCCCTAAATAAACAGGACAACGTGCGTACCCTGGGCATTCTTTGGAACAACACTGCCGATTCATTTTTGTTTGACGTCAAACTATCTCCGGTCGATCATAGCATATCCAAGAGGAAGATTCTCTCAATTATCGCCGGAATATATGATCCGCTGGGTTTAATCGGACCAGTTGTCTTTTTGTATAAACACTTTATGCAGCGACTTTGGCTTTGTAAGCTTGGTTGGGATGAACCGATTTCCGGTCAGTCACTTTCGGATTGGCATTCTTTGTGTAACAAATTAAGTCTGATTGGTAAAATAGTGGTCCCGCGATCTATTCGTTGCAACCGTGAGGCGGTTACAGTTCAGTTGCATGGTTTTTCGGATGCGTCCGGAGAGGGTTCGGCTGTTGTGTGTATATTCGAGTCATTTATCAAGATGCTACTGCTTCCTGTCGTCTCTTGTGTTCAAAATCTCGCGTGGCTCCCCTACGCCAAGTGTCATTACCTCGCATCGAGCTCTGCGCTTGTTTGTTATTGTCGCGACTCGTATCTAAAATTATTCCTGCTCTTCATTCGTTTATTGATGATGTACATTTGTATTCCGATTCTATGGTGGCTCTTTACTGGATTCATGCGCAGTCTACGCGTTGGAAAACATACGTCGCTAATCGGGTTGCTGAAATTCAGCGTCGCACGCAAACTTATATCTGGCATCACATTGATTCGCGACGCAATCCTGCTGATATTATATCTAGGGGGTGTTTCCCGGACGTTTTGCGCGATTGCTCGCTTTGGTGGCACGGTCCTGGCTGTCTGTCTCAATCGTCAGATTCTAATCCTGTCCCATCTTTCGTACCGGCCACTCCATCATCTTCGGAAGTCACCGCGGAAGAGAAAACTACACATAACCGTTCGCTAATGTCTACCCTGGCTGTTGACTTATCGTTGGACTTTTCCTCGTTACACCGGCTGACACGTGTATACGCTTACTGTTTTCGTTTCATCAGAAATGTTAGACACTCATCTGCGGACAAACTTTCGGGCGATCTGACCCCTGCAGAAATTCATCAGTCTCTCAATTTCTTCATAAAACAATCTCAATCGATCCACTTCCCAGGCGAAATTAGTTGTCTTCGGAACGGATCTTCTGTTTCCATCAGAAGCAAGTTGGCTTCTCTCGACCCGTTTCTGGACGACTCTGGAGTGATACGCGTGGGCGGACGATTGCAGCATTCCCAGTTACCTTACGATTCGAAACATCCTATCGTACTACCCCCTTCGGCGCATGTCACACGCCTTATCATCGAACGCGAACACATTCGCTTACTTCACGCTGGTGCTCAGCTCGTGCATCATTCACTGCGTCAGCGTTGGTGGATTGTTAATGCCCGGCTAGTCATCCGTTCCATTATTCGTAAGTGTCTCAAGTGTATCCGGTTCAGCGCCACACAGCAGGTCCAGAGGCTTGGCATTTTGCCATCCCCTAGAGTCACTCCTTCAAGGCCGTTTCTATTTTGCGCGGTTGATTATGGTGGTCCCTTCATGATTCGTCATGGCGGGCAGAAGTCTAGAACTCTTACTAAGGCGTACGTGTCTCTGTTTGTTTGCTTGGCAACTAGGGCCATTCACCTGGAATTGGTGTCCGACCTTACTGCCAGCGCATTTATAGCTGCTTTACGTCGTTTTATGGCACGTCGGGGTATACCCAGTCAGCTGTACTCCGACAACGGCACGAACTTCAGGAAGGCCCGCACCATCTTACATGACATTTACAACTTTTGGCACAATAAGGATGCCATCACCTCGATTAAGTCATTCACATCCTCTCAGGGGATATCATGGTCATTTATTCCGCCCTCCTCACCTCATTTCGGTGGCCTTTGGGAGAGCGGCATCAAGAGTCTGAAATTTCATCTGCGGCGCGTGGTAGGCAAATCTATATTAAACTTCGAAGAGTTCACGACCGTTTTGTCTCAGATAGAGGCATGTCTGAACTCTCGACCTTTATTTGCTATTTCCTCGGATGTTAACGACCCGGTGCCACTTACACCTGGCCATTTTTTGATTTGCGCGCCCCTAACTGCGATTCCTGACCCAGACCTTTCTCACGTTCCTGTTTCTCGTCTTGGTCGTTGGCAGCTGATTCAGAGGTTTGTCCGGGACATTTGGAAGGCGTGGTCTCGCGATTATTTGCACCAGCTGCAACAGCGTCACAAGTGGAGGTTTGCCAAAGATAATGTTTCCATTGGTGACTTAGCCTTGATCATTGAGGATAACTTGCCTCCATTAGCCTGGAAATTTGGCGTGATCATCGCCACATTTCCCGGCCCAGATAACTTGGTTCGCGTCGTGGACATTCGCACGCCTACGGGTGTTTTGCGGAGACCAATACATAAATTATGTCTATTGCCAGCGCGAGACGAGATTTGACATTATGGTTATAGCGCAATGCGGCTTTATTCCGCCATTGGCTTATTATTTATTACGACCATTTGGTCAACATAATTGTGATAGATTGTCACAATATTTTTTTGTCAACTTTGCGTCATGGCACGCTTCTGATTATTACAGTTCTGGTGATATCTTAATATTTGTATTGTATGTTAATTTTTGTGGCATACTATGTCACACATGTTCATTGATGTTATGGGGTGTATTGCATGTCTTTGGGTGGTCTTATTTATGAAATGTTATTGCATAATATTCGCATGTTTTGCTGTTAAGTAACCATGCATTCATTTCTTTATATGGTTTCTGATAAATATGTACTATTTTGGGAATGTCTTAAATTGTTAAATTGTTTCTGTAATTTCGGTATTCTATTGTTGTTTGACATTACAATTATTTATCTTGTAATTATTCAAGTTATTGTTGTTGTATTCACATAAATTGTGTCGATGTAAAAACTATTGTAAGCGTCTGCCGTCTGTAACTGTCTCGTCTAATTTATTCACATTGTACTTCATATTTTATTCATTTTTGTAGGTAAGCATGCATAATTCTTTATTTAAAATTATGACATACATGTCATATCTGGGCTACATTCAGCATCTAGCTTGCCCACACATTGTTACATATTGTAAATTCCTGAAACTTCAGGAATAGCATGTCTAGGTCGATACATGTCGCCCTCCTGAATATACAATAAAACATGCGACTGCAACATGTTCAACAACAATTTTGTTCATGTAATGAACTCTCTGTACAGGTCTACGGACCTTAGCTAGCATTAAGGTAACTCTATGACTTGCATATTATGTATTTTCCTTTCATGTTTTATAATGTTACATACTGTGCACACTTGTGTCAGTAATAGTGGTTAACCAGACTTATTGGTACATGAAACAGCTGTTTGCCAAACCTTGGCCTACAGTCGCTTATCTGCATGCTTATCTCTAAACTAGCGGCCGATTGCCGTTATCTAATCTCAACTCAAGGTTCAACTTAGCCTTGAAGCTGATTCTCGTTACTAAGAACTGCACTATTTTAAATTAAATTGTAAATGTATTCTAATTTATTAAAAATGTATTAAAAAATCTTTTTGATTTTTGACGGGCAGTTTATGGACAGTAGCGCGATGATTTATTTTTCTAGGTTGGCTAATCTGATTTATATATCGCATCAACGTTCGCGTGATTGTACCTTGCACAGTGCACATTCAGCTTTCTCGGCGTTCGGTTCGCCGAACTTTCTCTGTCAAGTTAGTGTCGACATTAAATGTAGGCTTTAGGCCTTATTATTTTCTATTATGGCCGACTAGGCCCTCTTCATGAGTAACTAAATTTATATTAATTCAATATGCAGCATTAGCCAGCCTACTTCAATTTTTACAGCTGTAATGTAATCAGTCAATATTAAAACTATTCGTATACAGTCCACTTCTTTTTATTTCTTAATGTAATTTTTAATTCATTCTACACATCATCTTCAATCACCATGGAAGACCAGCTAACATAATATAATTCAAGAAACATAATTTTCGCCCACTTGAGCCCAACTAATTAATTCTTCCTGTCCACACTTGTGGAACATTACTTTTATTCATCAGTTTCGGTCCACTCGGACCGGGACCATCCACTCGGTGAACTGTGACTTTGAACGTTGTACAAACATGATACAAGCGTCTATGGAACCAACATCGAAGCTGTTGGTGACCAATCTGGCGACGTGGTGGGGGCACTGGAGGGGCGAGCGAAGGTGCGTCCCATCACATCTGTTAACTGTACGGGCAGACGCTGCTTGTGTGATACATTTGCATTCTGGGCTGACAAGCGTCTGTCCGTACGATTAATAGATGGGATGGGATGCGGCTGCTTTCTATCCGAGTCTTTATAGACTTGACGATAAACCTGTAGCTTATTTTCGGTTTGTTTAGCTGTGTGCGGTCTTCCTACGTGTGTTCTCTCGTAAGCAGAAATACTTACAATATTTTATGTAATCGTTCAGCGCTACAGAATGCGAATGTTTCATACTTTTGTCTGACATAACCTCAGTAACAGCGTGTTACTTGAAATTTGAGGATTACTAATTAACTGTCTTCACACATCTGTTCCAAATTACACACTTATCTAAATCACAAGTTATATTAATCACACAGACTCTGGCCATGGTTGGATTGTACTTAATTAAGCTCTGTTCAATTGCTATTACAATTATTAGTACGCATAGCGAATAATTATTTGTTTTAAATAAATAACAAATGTGGAGGCCAAATTATGCACATAAGGTGATAAAAATACTTTACTGTATTAAATGTACAATTTATTGGTTTTACAGAAAATACCAGTACTTACACATGAATGGAGAAAATGCCAGTACTTACTCAGACTGCATTATCAAATATATGAATATATATCGTTCTTTATAACATATTTTAAAACTTTTGATATTAATATTTTCAATTATACGTTTTAAGCACCTAAATTTTTTATAATACATTTTAGGTTACCTTTTACTGAGTAAAAATTAAACGAATTCATGTAGTATTCATGTTTATCTCTTAAACATTCAAATACCTATAGCTGGTCTTGGCAAGTAGGTAGCATGCATAAGACAGTAACTCTTCACAGTTATGGAACAGTGGTGATATTTCAGTTTGACACATTCAGCACTCTGCTGTCTGTAACTAAATTGTAAAATAATTGTGCTCCAAGTATAGACAGCATAGTGATTTCTGAAACCACTTATTTCAGACTTATGGTGTGCTATACACGACAGCAAATTTAGAAACACATTAAAGCTTGAAGGTTTTCATCCTAGAAGTTACACAAATATGTTTTGATGTCTGCTGTTGAATGACATGGTTTCTAAGTCCAGCATTTTTATCGTCATATAACTAAGCAGTGTTACATGTGGTAACTGTTATCAAAAGTGTTTGTATTACTTTTTTTTTTTGTTTGCTTTTATACTTGTCTATAACTGCAACTGAAATTTAAAATTTTTATGATTTTCCATTTTGAATTAGAGTTATAGCAGATAAATCCAGTATTCCTGCTGACACACTTAACAACTGTTTATAAAAATTGCGAACAATTTTACAAAACAGTATTTTTTCTAACTCGCATGTTATAAAATGATTAAAAACTGTCAGGTATCCTGAGATTAAATCCTGGATATCAAGTATCATGATATTACATCCTGGATATCAACTATCCTGAAAAAGCAAAATATTTTCTAAGACAATTGCACCCATTGACAGCCAATTAGACTCTCCAAAAGGTGGGAAAATAATTATTTTCTTAATTTAAATTTATATTTGTAACATTTTTTAAATATTGGTATGGAGAACCATACATTAATTCCATGTTCTAAGATTTATATTTAAAATCATAATGGAAATAAAATATTTCCATAGAAACTACTTCTTTCTACTTATTGATTCAGCCTTAAGCACAGTACTGTGCATGTGGTCACTATTGTCTAACGTTATACCACCTCACATTATCGCACTCGATTTTCACTGATGATGACAGTCGATGGCACTGCCGAAACGTCTGGTTTTGCAGAAAACATTGTAGGCCTACTGTGCCCAAACAGCCCGGGAAGAAATTTTCTCACTAAACTACTTCATTGTTGCCGATAACGTACTACACATATAAAAACATGAAACGTTGCAGGTAAACTACCCATTTCCCTTAACTGATCTTCACCAAAAACAATAATTCACGACTACTCTGCAAATCAGGCTGCATGCAAAAAATTATTTGATTCTGTTGAATTTGCAGCTTTTATTGTTTGCCATAGAAAAAAATCTTCACACACACACTTTTCGAAAAATGACTTTTTTCATGTTTTGAAGATAGTACAATCAAAATCTGCAAAAATCTCAAGCACGATTTTTTTTGCCATCACCAAACTTCCATTTCTTTAAGGAACATGGAAGTAAAAATCATTAATATTTAGTTTGAAATTAGTCGTAATAATTGTCTTAATTTCTTTCATTATTTTTTTAATAGTTCTAGCAAAACTAAATAAAAGATCAATCTGTTTCACTAACTAAAGGACCTTGTCAAGGGATAACAGAATGAATGAATACTCAAACATTATGTGTTATTTAAAAACCATGTATATTCTTTATTTATACTGTACATTCACTTACAAAACAACTTTGTTTATATCTTCTACATAACAAGCAGTTTATTTTCAACATTTCAGCACCAACCCGTTAACTTATAAATTTCTTAATATACTAATAAATAGATCACAATACACTTTTCTTAACAATTAAGTACAAATTAAGAGGCACGCAAAATTCTGGGTTACCAGTATATGTTGGACTAACAAGTTAAATTCGGTATTTGTGTATGTAAATCCCCCTTTTAATGGCTCAGTTAAGTGATGGGCTAGAAATTTTATATATATATTTTATAATATATATATTATAATATATATATTATTATATTATTTTATAATCGGCTACATTAATAAACAATTAATTAATTTACATCTTCTTTTAGCCAACACACTTGATTATCATACATGGAATAATAAATATATTAATATGCTTAAAATACTAAATAAACACAAAACAATTAAATTTAACACAATCAATAAAAAACTTAAAAATCTACTAATAAATAGTACACCTAAAGAAGATAACCAAAATTTACACACATTAAATAATAACCACACTTTTTACCCAAAATTCGTAAATTTATCTAATATTAAATTCACGGAAAACGAAATAGCTACCCTAGAATCATCAAACAAAACAAATCTTAAAAATGTAAACAAATATGTAATAGATAATATCATAGTCGAAACTGAAAACGCAATTAATAATGTAGAACAAGAAAAACAAGATAAAATAAGAACAGAAGCCTCAATGGAAATAATAAAATTTGTTATTTTAGATACGTTGATGACACTCTGTACATTTCCCAAAACAATGGTATAAATATAAATAAAATATTCAACTCCATAAATAATTTACATTCTAAAATAAAATTCACGTTAGAAGAACAATGTAATAATAAATTCAAGTATTTAGACTTAACAATAAAGAAAAATGAAACAAATTTTGAATACGCAATATACAGGAAACCTTCTCAAACTGACTTAGTAATACCAAATACTTCTAATCATCCTCCCCAACACAAAATGGCAGTATTTAATTCCATGATTTACCGAATGCTTAGGATCCCATTAAATAACACAGAAAGAAACAAAGAAAAAAAATTATCCAACAAATAGCAGTTAAAAATGGATACAAAATAAAAACTATTAATAAATTAGAAAATAAAATTAAACATAAAATCACTAATAAAATTCCTAAAAACACTACATTTAAAAATTCATCTATTAATAATAATATAAAATATACAACCTTCACTTATTACGGAAATATAACTCAAAAACTAAATAAAATATTTAAAGATACTAATTTAAAAATATCTTATAATACAGATAATATAATTTGTAATAAAATAAAACCTAAAACTAAATCCAATACTCACAATAAAAATGGAATATATAAAATAGAATGTCCAGATTGTAATAAATTTTACGTGGGCCAGACGAAGAAAATAACTACGAGATAGATTCGTTCAACACCGCAATGCATATATAAAACCAAATATTTATAAATCTAATTTAGCCACACATTGTCTAAATAATAACCACCAGTTTCCAAACATTGAAAATATAAAATTAATTAAAAACATACAAAAAGGTCAAAAAATGAATATTTGGGAAAATCTTAACATTTACAAACACAATAACAATAATTTATTAATTAAAGAACAAACCCAAATAAAAACAAAACAAGACGATCTATTTAAAATTATAAATTTACTAAAAAATAAAAATAAAAATGAATAAAATATAAACAAAATTTCAAATATAACCGAGAAAACAGCTGCTGAAGAAAATAAACATTAAAACAATCGTTAACTAATCGACCTAAATCGATTATCAGTTATTTTATTTTACATTAAAATCAATACAAATTCGATTATTCATTAATTTTATATTAATAGAATTATTTCGATTGTTATTAATTCACTTAGAAACCTCTGATGATACTGATATTTTTCAGTGAAACGTGCGTCAGGTGTTAAAAAGAATATACAATATTATCTACTTGCAGAAGAACAAATTGAAAACATCACAAATTATATATATTTTAATATGTTAATTTTTACAGAAGTCATATTTTACATTTTATATATTTACTCTAAACCTCAGACATTAGACACATATGGAAATATTCTGGCATAAGTTTGTGTAGCACGAAGAATGTTTATTAAAGATTAATGACATATGTGTCAAAGTCGAAAAAATAAAAAGTTACATAACTTATAAACAAATAAAAAGTGTGTGTGTGTGGTGAGAAATAGGAATAGGTAAATACAGCATGTTTTACATAATAAATTACTTTTTATAATGACCTATATAATATTTTCTGCTTCCATATACTTAACCAGTACACAAGATGTTAGTAGAATAAATCTTACTAAAATCTATTGTTTCTTAATGCACAAGTTTGATAATAATACTGTGATTACAAAGTGTATAAAGCTCAGTTCAGTTGTCTGCACTGATGGAGTTTACCAAATTATAAATATAAGTATGAACTTTCAAAAATTGTTTATTGTTTTATATTGATATTGTTACAACACAAATAAGCCACCCCAGTACCAGGGATGAAAAAGATAATTTTTAATGTAAATATACTTCGTACTAAATAAAATGTTTAAATATAAATAAAATATAAAAAACTATGACACATATTTTTGTCAAATTGATTAATGACCAAACCATAATTAAAATCACAGTACAGAGCATTACCATTGTTTTATTTCATAGGAAGTTGTATAATATATGTGTGTGTTAGCAATTTCACTGAGCAGACAACTAGCGCCCTTGCCAAGTGGGCAATACAATAAGCTGTACAGAGCCGGGAATCATTTGCTGATAACACCAATCTAACTAGTTAATTCACAAATTTAATTGTTTTAAAATAAAGAATTTGGCGCCACCTGGGACTCGCAACCCCTATGAATAAACAGGTAGGTTGTACTGATAGTTGAGACCACGCTACGGACTTCGGTAGCAACAACCATTAATGTAACGACAGGTGTGAGACGAACACACCACACTAACACTTTCTACACATAAAAAACACGTGTACACATTTTACAGATACGACCAGAATTTAACGTTACAGATTGACGAATCCAACGTGAGATAAGAAACGAGTGGTTATAATATTTATTAAAGATCTTTGTATGACAAGCACTGACAAAGAATGCTAAAGCTAAAGAGTGTTTTACAACTTGCTTGTACTTCACAACCACATCTGACAGTCTAGTTTATCATATTTACTAAACCTAAATTTAAATTAATTTCTTAAAACTGGTACACATACATAACAGGAACAATGAGTACATTTTGCCTTTAGACCAATGAAATATAGATTAATCTTTCAGTATTTGCAGTACTCATATACACAAACATAATTGTTAATGAGATCTTGATGAAAAATATGTTGCCAAGAAAATGTTTCCTAGTTGTCAGTTGATTCCATATACTTCGCCTCCCTTTCGGTAATCCGCATTTGCATAAATTTTGTTGTTTTTAGTTGCAAGAGCACAAATTATTGAGCCTCTATCTGTGTACCTTGATGTTTTATGTCCTAGTTTTTCAAAATTCTTTATTATTTCCTGTAAAATAAAATTAGGCATATTAATTAGTAAATCACAATTAGTAAATTAACAACAAAAATCACAATTTACAATTAGATAATTATATTCCATATAATGTAGCAGCGTGAAGAAAGTATCAAATCAGTTTCATCCACTTCAGGGAGAGACATATTAATAAGGAATAAAAGGAATGTATAAATAAATGTGTTGCATATTGTAATATTTATTTTTATTTGTTGATGTAGAAATGTTCTAAGTCCCACTAGTTTGGGGGTCAATTAATATGTAAAGTAATACCAGAAAAATTAGTTTTGTTTTGTTACTAAATTAATTAGTAAAATAATATCCTTTTATTTCCTTTCTTAAAATTTTAATTATAATAGTAAGTTTATTATAATAGAATCAAACTCCTCACTAATTAATTCAAATTTTCGCCACACCAGTTTGAGCGGCAGGCTCGCCAACTTACGCCTTCTGTGATATTTCGATACTCTGTTATATGAATGAGGAATGACCACTTATATTATTATCTTTGCAGCTAAAATAAAGGAAAACTTGCAATGATATTATTATTAAATAATATATTTTATTTTTCTTGGTTTATATTCAAAATCTTATAAAGTTATATTATTGAATACAATTCGTTAATTATTTCCGGCTGCTCAGTTGGTAATGTCAGCAGTGTTGTCAGGGATCGCTAATTATATACTTCAGTAATAAATATAATTATTTATTGTGCATTCGTTTGACCACGGAATAAACACAAAGAAAAAAACCGGAAAAGTACCAAAATACCTTTGTGGAATATAATCACAGAGTGCTTTATAAAATTAGTGCACAGCGTGTAGGTTATAAAAATACAATGCGCTTAGGTTAAGACTAAAACTGAGAATTTTAATAGTTTATATCTTTTTACTGTCCACTCTTAAATCGTGGTTTAGATATAATAAAGAATAGAGTTTCTTTTATAATACAGATAGTTGTATAATGTGCTATAATTTTATTTTATGTGCTATAAGGAATGTTGCAACCCCATCTATTTTGGTACTTTTCTGTGTTTTACAACATTTACCTTATTAATTCACAATATACTATAATCTTTCAGTATACTATAATATTATTCAGTAATCATGTAACATTAAAATATTAACATAATCAACTCAATATTGAACATCCTTGAATTTCATTAACTCTGATATCCTATATCTAATGTAATCATAACATAGTCATTCAAGGTAAGTGAACCCATAACATTGGTTTTATTTAACATAGTAATCTTAACAGTGATCAATAATATATTATAGTTTATCTAAGGTCCATTTTATACTATTTGGTACTTTTCTCTACAAGTGAGTCATCATTTTTATATATTCTTTGGGCTATAATGGGAGGTACAAAAATACAATGTTACAATATATACATACTGTATACATTTTTTCCTCTATTGCAGACATCAAACTTATCTGTGACTTTTGTATTACACAGTAACAGCTGATCTGATTTTTAAAATTCTTTCACCACCGTGTTTATTGAAGTTTGAGGATGGTTTTAGCATAAATTTTAACCGATAGTTTTAACAATTTTCAAAAACAGAGTCTTCAGATGGTTCCATGTCATGAAGTTTCTTTTTTAATTTTCATGTAGTAAAATTTTCGGCATGCGATAAACTTTCGTTTTATGAGAGATAGCTATATGGTGTCAGCGAGTGAAAATTATAGAAAATTCCAAATATTATTTTGGTTTTGTTTCAATAAAATCGGCTTTTTCGTTTTCGTGATATTGGCGTTTTTGTAAGAAATTTAGTTGGCGGTTTTATAAGAAATTAGTTGGTTGGCACATGCAGCGATTTTTCTTGTAACGATTTTTCTTAATAATAAATATTACCTTAATGTAAGCATATTTTAACATTTATTATATTATTCTATTTAATAATAAAAATTTCAATTTTCATGTAGTACCTTAATGTAATTTCATTATTAACAAGCAAATCCAAAGCAATTGCCTGGATTTGCTTCTTGGAGTTAGTGTCCTGTACCCGTTTAGGTTTTGTTTTAAATTTTCTCTGTTTCATAATGTTGCCATACTGGTGTGCAGTATTTTTGACCTGCAACGCAAAAAAAAAGTATCAAACACTACAAGAAAAAATCTAACTACATCTAGTTCTCGTTGTGTAGTTTAAAGTAAACATGTCCCGCTTGTAGTACACTTAAAACTAATTGTATTAAATTTGCCGACTGGTAAGGGTGGATTTACTTTTGGTAACATGAGTTCACTTAATGATACCTACTTAACTGTTATTTTTTTGTAATTAATAAAATTAGTAAAAAAAGTTTTTAAAACTTGTTTAGCAAAAAACTGACACAGTAAAAATACAATCAAAAACATATTTATCTTTATGCCCAGATTTAGTTTTTTGGCTGGTGTTAAGAGAAATTTATTTATTTATTTTAATCTACTGCTATAAGAGCAATTTGGAAAAAATACGTACGATAAGATTTTAGAATTATTTCAGTGAACTTAATAATTATAAATCTAATGTAAACACACAAACAATCAGTACTGACTAGCAATTAAAGGATGGGTAGATGGATGGATAGATAAATAATTCAGTAAGTAGGCTACATGAGTAGATGATTAGATAAACCGGTATGTGAGTGTCTATCTGAATAGAAGAGTAGGTGGATAGATATCCTAAGTAAAGCTATAGACTAAAATTTGGATAGATGGGTGGGTGGATAGTTTGTGTAGGTGGGTGAGAAGACAGATAAGTTGATGAGTAGGTAGTTTGGATTAGACTGTACTACAAAATAAAGTGGATAATCTGACTGAAAATTATACATACCTTTAAGCTCCTTTCAGCAGATGACGTCATAGCTTTCATTGTCAGTTTTAACTGTCTCATCTGTTTGTTTACGTATTGAAACTGTTCAACAGTTTGTAGGTTTTTCTGAATCTCTTGAATGTGTTCAAACAGTTTCATTCTTTCATTATTTAAAGATATGCTCTTTTCTGTGTCTTTACTTTTAGGCCTGCTTGCTTCACTTACAACGGTTTCTTCTAACATAATATCTCCGTCCTTTGGAAGATCTATAATAAGCATATCTTCTTCATTCTCCCTTTCCTCAGGGATCCTGTTGGTTAGTGTTCTACAAACAAGGTGAATATGTTTGCACATATTGTTTCGTATGGCACTGTCCATACACGAACACACAAACTCATGAAAGCAAGAGTTACAGTGTATGCACTGTAAAAGGCATGATTTGCAGTGTTGAATCCGTTTAACAGTATAAAATTCTGTTTGTGTGGATGACAAGACCTGCCACTTGTCATCTAAAGTTGTCAACACTGTCTCTGCGTCCAACAACATACTAGCTTTGTGTCTAGTTCTTAAAACTTGCAATTTTTTCACAAGTTTTCCTTTTTTCATTTTAATTATCAAATCAAACATTTTATCTTTCAGTAGATGTAAAATGGCACAAATTGTCTTGTCCAGTCGTTTGATGTGTTTTCCCTTTAGGTAAAAATATTTTAATATTTTATTAAAATTTTCTACTGCCATGTTTGTATTTATTCCTAAATGAACACGATAACAGTAGGCCCATGACCTGTATTGTTCTTTGTTAATATATTGTTTTTTAAAATATTCATAAAATGAATGTGTTTGTTCATCACCATGAAGTCTCCTTAACACTTCATGGAGCATTTTTTGGAAAGTGTCTGTGTCCAGTTCATATAATAAAGCCTGTAAAGTTTTAAATGCACTGTCACGTTTTTCTTTTATTTTAATTTTTGTGTTTGCATTGGTCCTCCAAGCTTTTAGCACATGCCACGTACAATAAATACGGTTGTCTGAAGGCCCCATTGTTTTACACCATGCGGAATAGAATGTGTCTTCCATGTCAGACATAAATGTATGGGTTGTAATACATCCTAATACAGACTTTATTTGATCAAAAAAATTCATTATAACGGTTTCGTCCCCTCTGTTCGTGAACATGAAAGTGCAAAGAAACCCTTCTCTGGTTTCGTCCATTGTTAGAAGTGTGTATAACTGAAAGTTGTAGTTGTTAAGGCCATGAGTGCCATCGATGCATACAACATCACTACTATACTTTTGTAGTATAGTTTTTTGTGCGTTTGTCATAAATATTAACAAAAAATCTTCTTTTTTCAGTTGAGGAAACTCAAAACTATTTACACCTTGTGGTTTATAAACCACTAAGGCAGTGTCCTTAGATGTTTTAAGATCTTCAACCCAAGCCTCGATGCTTACAGGGTCAAATGGATGTTTTATGGCTTCATCATTTAGATTGAAGCCTTTTTCAATATTTATAATATCTTTTTTGTTCACTAGGTGAATTCTTTGTAATTCACAATTTGATATAGAACACCTGATATCTTTTAAAATTTCCTCATGGGGTATTTTACTTGCTAAGTGAGTTGCAATTTGGTTTCTCTCTTTCTTTGTCAAGTGAATATGTTTTAACTCATTTTTATGGCCAACATGTGTTAAAAGAAATGAGACATGTACAGTGCCATTTTTTAATTTTTTCATCTTGATCATTGCTGGACAAAACCCATTTATTTTGCAGCTTCCCATAATTTTTAAGTGGCGTTTGTTTAGTCCTCGTTTCCTGTAAAAACCACTTCTGTGGCATCGGTAAACGTCAGATACATTTCCATTTGACGTTTGTTTAAAAAAACATGTTGTTTTCTTTTCAATTTCTTGTTTCCACGCATTAAATTCATCGACAGAATCAAAACTGTGATGTTCAAACTTCATAAAAATGCCATGTACAGTTTCAAAATGACTGTAAATTTTCTGTTCATTATGTCCCCGTGGTCTCCTTGTTATGAATTTACAAATAGGACATTGTCTTTCAACCAAAAGTGGTTTTCCAATGTTATGATATTTTCTTTCATGTTCTGTGAGGTGATGTTTATGCTTGTATTTTGCATTACATAGAGTACACATGAAAGATCGTGCTAAGGATCCACTGTTATGTATTTTTAAACTTAATATGTGACGTTTTAAACTATACTGGTGAATTGTTGTATAAGTGCACATATCACATTTATAAATTTGTTTTGGCTCAGTAGAATGGGTTGATTTGATGTGTCGCTGCAAATGTTGTTTTTGGGAATACTGTTTGTTACACAAAGTGCAAGTAAATGTAGCTGTTTCAATTTGCTCCCCTTTGGCATTTCTTTTGTGAACAATTTTAATATGCCGTTTACAATAAGAACTCTTACTGAACTCTTTGCTGCATAAATCACATTTTACGGCAGTAGTACTCATCTGAAAATAAACATAGCATTGTTTTCATTGAACTTAAATTTAATAAGCAAATTTCAGATGAAACGGTAACAACTAAACTTTATTTATTCTTCCCATAATGGTCCTGTATTTTGTTTAATATACTTTCTGAAGTGACAGTTTGGGAATACAGTACTGCTGCATTGTGCAATTCTACCACATGTTCCACTTCTGGCAGCTGGGTTCTAACAGCAGATTATTGTTCAGATTAAAAGTTGTGCACGCGTGCGCACACACGCACGCACATACACACATAGTATTCTTAACTGCCCATTAAACAAAACATTAAATTTTGTTTCTAAAAATAACTAAAAATTACAAATGTCTACAAGATAATTCTTCTTATTCTCTTTTCTTTCAAACATTAGGCCTGCTGCCTGTTATGCTTTTGACCATGGCAGAACTGACATTTCACCACTGCCAGAGAGAAATCAGCTACATAGCAACTGTGTGTGTGTGTGTGGGGGGGGCCCAGAGACGCCAGACAAGACTGCTGTATTATTACTCAGCAATATGGGTGTGCAGGCAGACTGACTAATTTTTGTTTAGTAAAGTAACAGTATTATAGAGCGATCATACAATAAATAGTATAAATTCCACACAGTTAAATGTGTGTTATAATTTCTTTTAGTCTAACAGCTAGATGGATTTTTACACTTTTTCGAATTATTGATTCCATTTTTGAGCCATGGGGTCAAAGAATTTTGAAATTTCTAAAACTGTACAGTATATTCAGATTTTCGTTAAAATTCTCTTTAATCGATGTCCCACATGGAATTTGTGATTTTGTCAAACTTTTGCCCCACTTTTTGAAACCTGGTGTCCCAAAATTTGAAATGTACAAAAAATAATACTATATTTGTATACACTAATTTTAGTTCTATTGGCAAACAAACTAGAAGAAGGAATACTCAGATCTTTTGTTAGTCACTTTTTTTTTTTTAAATAGTGTTTTGAGGAGGAAAGAGTGGTTAGACTTGTGAATTATATTGTTCATCTTGCTGTATAAGGAAAAGTCAAGAACTACTTTTACAAGAAATTGTGTGGTTGTAACAGGAATTTTACATTTCCCTGGAACGAATCCAATTGTTATCTCACTGAAATGTATTTCAATTGTGAAAGCATTACATATCAAGTAACTGAATGTAATGAGAATGCACCTGTGCACACCTGCGCGCGCGCGCGCGCACACACACACACACACAGTGTACTTATTTGTTACTTGTTTGTTCCATAACATTGATTACAATTGCAGCAAAATTGATCAAAATGACATCAAATACATGGACATGTATACATGTACAACCCTCAAAACACGAAAAAAAGTCATTTTTCGAAAAGTTTCTGTGTGTAGATTTTTTTCTATGGCCAACGATAACAGCCGCAAATTAAAACAGAATCAAATAATTTTTTGCACACAGCCCTGAATTGTAGAGTTCTCAGGACCTATTGATTTTGGTGAAGATCAGTTAAGAGAAAGCGGTAGTTTACCTGCAACATTTAATGTTTTAATAAGGGTAATTTTTTCTATGACGAACGATAACTGCTGTAAAGTCAAACAGAATCAAATAATTTTTTGCATACGTCCCTAATGTGTAGAGCACTCAAGGTCTTTTGATTTTGGTGAAGATCGGTCGAGAAGAAGGGGTAGTTTACCTGCAACGTTTTATGTTTTTATATGTGTAGTACGTTATCGGCAACAAAGAAGTAGTTTAGTGTAAAAATTTCTTCCCGGGCTGTTTGAGCAAAGTACAATGTTATCTGCAAAACCAGACGTTTCGGCAGTGCCATCGACTGTCATCATGAGTGAAAATCGAGTGCGATAATGTAAGGTGGTATACGTTAGTGACCACACAGTACTGTGGTCAGGCTGAATCTATAAGTAGAAAGAAGTAGTTTCTGTGGAAATATTTCATTTCCATTATGATTTTAAATATAAACCTTTGAACATGGAAGTAATGTATGGTTCTCCATACAGATATTTTAATTGCTTTTAGTTTTACATTTGATATGTAAACGCATCAAGACAGAAATAATCGCTGCTGATATTGAGTTTAGCAATTTAACATGATAGTGTTTGTTATATAGTAAATATATTTGTAATATAATTATTTAGAAAACATGATAGAAGACAATTCTTACCTTTAACTTGGTTACACAAGCACGCATCCAAAATAGATACAAAAACGCGCGCGGTAAAAAACTTACCAAAATCAGCTGACAAGTATCAGCTGAGCCCGCCAGGTGACACGTGTCGGTGTCACGGTCGGTTAGGCACTTACCCCTCCAGTGCCCCCACCACGTCGCCAGATTGGTCACCAACAGCTTCGATGTTGGTTCCGTAGACGCTTGTAAACATGATAGCGCAATCTCAGAAAGCACAGATTAGCCAACCTCTGAATGCGATAATTACCACATTACTGTCCAAATTCATTATCGCTCACTGCCTATGCGCACATACGTCAGTTAAATGCGAAAATTATAACAATAACATGCCAATATGTATACTTGTATCTTTCAAAAAATATACAGGACCAATTCTATAAGAGAATTCAATACCCATTGTACCAGTAGTGGCATCATTCAAGAAAAATGAAATTTCTTGTACTCGCAAACAATTTCCGTTAATGTTAGCATATGCTGTTAGTATACATAGATCGCAAGGGATAATATTAGATAAGGCAATTGTTAATTTAGGAGACAATGAATTTCAGGTTGGATTAACGTATGTTGTTCTTTCAAGAGTGAAAACATTAGAAGGATTATTATTAAAACCGGCATTTAATTTTGATAGACTGCTAAAAATTAATAGAAGTCATCAATGGTTGATCGTAGAGATGAGTTGCAAAGGTTGTGGAATATGTATAATGACAATTAATGTATACTGTACTATAATGTAGTGTATTCGATAAAAAGCGTGTATCATAAAAAAGTATATTTTTTTGATTGTAAGAATATTGATAAAAAATTATTACAAATCTATTTATCTAATGGATCAAAGACGGTTGATTGTAAAAATATTGATAAATAAATTATTACGAATATAAAATGTTTCGCCCATTTGTGTCAGTGACACTCCTAGTTTTAAGACTTTACTGCACACATTTTCATTGCATTCTAAATGAAATAGAGAAATCTGACACAAAACTGAAGGTAAATGGATAAATCATGTGGTAAAAAACATAATAATGGCAAATGGCGGTATTGTGAAAACGTTACAAATCCTGGTCAGTGCGGTTCGGCCCTCACTGGAACTATTCATGTCTGTCACTAAACAGGAGCTTTAGCGACAGTTCAATGTAATTTTGCATATACTGATTTCCCCCTCCAAAGCTGTGTACACAGTCTAGAAGGTGCTGAGAGCTAACTTTGAACCTCAAGCAATAGTAGTGAGCTATTCGCCTATAACGCGAATCCATTATTGTTCAGTCAACAAGATTAATCTCACAAATCTTGTTATTTAAATATGAAACCATTATCTCATCAAATCCTTAAACTTATTTAAATTATTTAGGAGGTTCACTGAACCATTGAACCTTATGGACGAGCCGCCACTGAACAATAGGCACATCTACGGTACATTCAAATAGTAAGCAAACAGCTGTTTATTATAAACATGTTTTAAGCTACTGTGGAATTAATTGCTACACTAAATATCATATAATGAGTTGAGTGCATTGTAGGCTAAACAAACATTTGAAGTCTACCTCTTTAAACTCACTAGAAGGACTCAAGCTCAAAAACTAGCATACAAATATGAACCATCTTTCAACTGCAAGACGGCTAGCAATGTTTACACAAAACGATTTTGTACCCACAGGATGGGTGCAGCATACTGCAGTTGAAAATGTTTGTGCTCACATAACTAGTTTAACTGATTATAAGTATATCACTACCGAGTTGGAACAATGTTTTTTATCGGTAAAAACGTAAAATTTTTACCTTATAGCCTGAACCAGTTTTCGCTTATAATTAGTTAATCAACAGACACGTCATGGACAACAAAATCAAAGAATTTAACTAGTTTAATTGTTTTTTTGATTTATGACATTTTTATTGGCATATATTTTCTTAATATTCCTTTTTGCTTTAACCTCCAGGAGAGGTGGTTGAATCCCCTGCCAAAAAAACTCTTCGCTGTCCCACTGGGAACATATACAGGCACTTTAACTTTGTATATTGGAACAGTTTGTTTTTAAGGAAGAATTGTACTAATATTGGTACAGATAACATTGCCATTGCCAAATTATCAATTTTCCAGTAGGCTTGACAATAAGACGTACTGGTTATCAATGGCTTTGCTTGCATACTTTCTTTACATTTTGAGAACTTCATACCGATAGCTTAATATTGCATATACCAAAATCTTACACTCAAATCTACACTACAAGTAGAGCACTATACATAAATTAACAAACGAATTCACCATGTCATTCAGATTAATTTAAATGTTTGCATAATATATATAATAATGAAATGTTTTTACATGACTTCAGTATATGTTCAATTTTGGCATGGTATATTTGATATATTTTGAGGTTTTGATACAAAAATAAACAGTTTTTAGGATTAACGCATGTTAATGCCTTGCGATAATGTTATACTTTATAATATAAAGTATATTATACTTAGTATAATGTTATACTTTGTTCTACTTCAATGAATTGAATAGTTTGATTCTATCGTTTTTAGTAAGTTATTCACACTTATAACTATTAAAACAAGTTCATAATTTAAAACACACCAGGCATACACAGAGAACATAATTATAGTAACAGTTATATAAAAATTTAATTAAGAAAGTTGTGTTAGTGGTTATAAACACAAACAGAATTATCACTGTTGCACGCAACTATAGAAAAATTATTCCGATTAGTGCTTTCAAGCTTCTCAGCTCATCGTCAGATCGGAAATAATCTATCTAATTTATTTCCGAACTGACGATGAGCTGAGAAGCTTGAAAGCGCTAATTGGAATAATTTTTCTATAGTGGTGTGCAAGAGTGATAATTCTGTTTGTAATTATATAAAAGACAAAACAATTACGCTGCACTTTTCTGTGTGCTGGAGATCTCTGAACAGAGCACAGGTTTAGTCTGATCACATCTATCCCAATTCACTAAAACTCTTGCCTTGATATTAGTGCAAACCTTCACATTTGATCTGCCTAATGTGTTTGCAGTTAACGTATGCATTTTTGAAATACTTGTTACTAAAATTACTACAGGGCTAAATGTAATTGTTTAGAACATCAATTGTCCCTTTATGCAGAGAACTCATTGATTATGCTTTCGAATAATAAATTATCATAGTAATTTCATTTTCTCTTTCCTTACACAAATTAATAGTGCAATGAATAATTTCTCTTTCCCTTTCCTTTCTAGTGAATAAAATTGTCATACAGTTTAAAATAAAAATTTATAATAATAAGAATAGTAGAAGAGGAACAACAGCAAAAATAATTACAATAATGATGATGATGATGATGATCAGGGGCGATTCTAGGGGAGGATATGGGGACCGAAATCCGAAAAAATAAAAAAATGGATCAACAAATTTTTAACTGGTTCCGTTTTTTTTTAAAGTGCCTTCCAATTTTTGTCAATTTTAAAAAATTACTATTTAGGTCTAAGGCAAGTTTAAATAATCTACAATAATAGGCTTTACTCTCAATAATAAATATAACAGATGAAAAGAATTGGTGAAAAATGAAAAGAAGTCGAGTTGAAAGAGAATAGGACACGATTTTCTGCTGGTTATAACGAACTTGAAACATAAGATTCATGTGACTATTGTTAAATAACTAGATCGGTACGAGTATTATTTTGATTTAGTTTATTTATAAATTTATTTATGATTGGTTTTTGTTTTATTTATTATTATGAAGTCGTTGAGTTAAAGCGTTCAACATTATTATTAATGGTTTAAACTGTTCATCGTTCGTCGAATGTTGAGTATCGGACAGAGTTTGGTTCTTCTTCACTAGTAGATATATTTCGGCTGCGTTGGTTCTACCTGTAATCAAGACAATTTAGAATAACGGTACTTACTTTGAGTGATGTTCTTGTGATCAGGTAGAGTATCAGCTCATCTAAAAAACACGATTAATTCAAAATCATTCGTGGCGCCATTTGTATTGCCAACCGTTGCATGTCGTCTACCAAGCCTGCAAATGCCTATCTACGTGAAATAATTGGGCCAACTCTAATTATTAAGTTTAAATATAATTTATTTCTTGTTAAAATCTGTGCATTAATTTCATTGAACCCTTAACATAAGAAGGTTAGACTTCACAATTACTTTTTTTATTTTTTATCAAACTCTTATTAAAGTCTCATGGTGGTCAAGCTGAGTATGTGTATACAACACTCCACAATGTTTTTGTTTACAATAAATTTAATCAACATGGGTTCTTTTAGCTTACAAGATACTAAACGTTAATACAACACAATAATTATAATTGTTTAATTGGAGAATGGTCACCTCGGATAACTAAAATCTCAATCCATTAATAAAAACTTCAACAGACGTCTTGCGTCAACTTCTAGGTTAGACCTGGCGTGTCTGGTATAATGCCAGTTAAGTTAATTAAAAATCTAAATGGTCAATTGACAAAGAAAATTCAAGTTTACTAAAGTTATAACATCTTCAGCAGATCCAACTATCGCTAGACTACTATTTTGGATATCCTTTCTCAGGTAATTTTCTTATTTCTAATAACATATCAATAGGTTATGAAATGGTTATACACTGACTTAACCTACTCGATTCAGTAAAGCCTACTGTCCTTATGTAATTAGTAAACACTAATTTTATAATTAGAGCGAATAAATTTTGTTAATTCTTATCCCTAGTTACTTGTTACTTGACTTTATGAGCTTTAATGCCTCTCCAAAGTTCATTATATATTCTTAATCCTATACAGTGTCAGGTTATGGTTCACTTCTTAAGTCTATAATAATATTAAACCACTATACTCCCTTTTTATTTATAAGACCGTGATTGCTGGGATTGTACACTAGCAGTCGTATTCGCATTTTCACTATTCTTGATTACTTCGTTTATATCACTTCATTAATGCCTTTTAAACATTTTGAGTCGCATTAACCCTGACTATGACATTTACTACACGTACAGGTTAGGTTAATTTACTTTTCTGACGTCAAGAACTCTCGTCTTGTTTCCTGAGTCGATCGTACAATAAGATTGACGTTTAGCTTGGTGTTCCTTTGTTGGCCAAGCCTCGCTATAGTTAATTTGATTGGTGGAAAGCTCGATGACACCTCACTGGCGTTTTCCGGCGGCGTCGGTTTTTGATGTCGAGAGTACGAAAATATTTTCTTCCAATTTACACAAATATTTAAAATGCGTTTAACTTTCTTATGGTACTTGGGAGTTCTAATTTAATCATCTCAATCAGTTGCAATTGTTCTTTAGATCAATTAGATACCCCTCAAGCCATAATTCTGTTTATGTTTGATAATTTATTTTCACAACTTATGCCTATTACAATGTTTTCATTTAAAACTATCTTACTGTATATTATTTACAATTTAACTTCACTACTGATAATTTTTATTACTATTCAGTCTCTTTCTGCCCTTTAGTTAGATCATAAGTCAGTTATGTATGAAAACAACTCTAAAATTGAGTATAAACCCTGCTGTACAGATAGCATTATGGTTTAGATTTAGTTGATATAATTCATTGAAGGTATTTTAAGAGTTAGTTACATTTCACACTTATTCTTAAGTTTTCCCTTCAACTTCTGGTTATCATTGTCTGACTTAATTGATGCCCCTTTTTGTGTATTTTTGTTATTGACATATTTAGCGTTTGGCACACCTAGGCCTTAATTTTTATTCTGCTTTAATTTTAGAATACATTGTTTATATTGATTACATTTTAACCACTACTTTGTGTCTTGTCTCTCTTATGAGTTTACTACTGTTGGTTTAGTCTGATACTCTGTACAACTTAATATTTAGTATAAGTCTCTGGGCTACTTTTAGGTCTATTACCCCCCAAGTTAGTTTTAACAGTGGTCTGTTCATTGCTATTGGATTACCTTTGAATATTGTTACTCATTTCGCTAATTTAACTATCACAACTTATAGTTGTTACCTTTAGTGGTTTTGACACAATTATTCCCTGAATTATACCCTTTGGTTCACCTATAGTTCAGGCACTATATGGTGTTACATCCTTTCTCTTAACTCTTAATTATTTTTAATTTTAGTGATCATTCCCCTTTACAAAATAGTGATAGTAATTATATTAAGGTGTTACTATCATTTGATTGGTAATAGTCAGTGGCGAAGTTATATGGAGGCAATTGAGGCAATGCCTACCCTACAAAATTCTGTAGAATAAAAATTATAAATACGTATGAAGTATGTAACGTAAAGATTATACATTGTTACTGTAATTGTCGAATTTACTAATTACATGCTTTACTCAGTGACCACTACACGGTGACAAGTGACAGCAGACATAGTTAGTTTAAAGCGAATGAGGCAACGTGAACCTGCCTCAGAGTTTTTTGTATACATTGTATGTAAGCAATGTGTTGGACGAGACTGGGCAGTGCGGGGAGCGGGGGATTGACCAGCGCTCCAAACACTGTAGCGATGAGGCATGTCTCACTGCTGTTGTGCGAGTTTTAATGCGCGCTGTGTTGTTTATAATCGTGTTTATTTTGTGCGGTTATTAAAAGTGTGCCTGTGATTCCGGTGAACTAATAGACGATCAACACTGTCATTTAAATTATTTGTGACATTAAACATATATATAGAAACTAATCAAGTTATAAATTTGGAAGTTCAATTAGTTATATTATTGTGTATGAATATAAGTGTGTCGCCCGAAATGAGTGAACGCGGTCCTTTTAATACTTTGTCAGGTTAACTTATTAAAAAGTAAGCCGTTTTTTCCTTGGAGTTACGAAGAAAAATGTGGTGTTAAAAACAAGAGATTTACGCCTAATTTAGAAATTAAACATTTTGATGGTAAAGTATCTAGAAAATTTCAGTTTTCTTGGTACGAGCGATATTCGTGGTTGACAGGCTGTTCCGAAACCAACAGACTTTTTTGTTATACATGTATCTTGTTTTCTGGTGAAAAAGAATGGATTTTATATGGAGTGACGGTAACAAAAAACTTTCTTAGAAAGGCAGACAAACACCAGAATTCAAATAAACATATTCAAAATGAAGAGCGGTATCGTTTGCTGGGACGCGTGAGGATTGAACATACTCTCTCTGAAGGGGCTAGAATTCAAGCTGTTAAACATAATGAAGTCGTGAAACAAAATAGGCTTGTTGTTGAAAGACTTGTTGATATTGTCTATTTTCTCGGGAAACAGGAGCTTGGATTTCGAGGTAATTTCGAAGGGGAAGACTCAGTCAACCGGGGTAATTATCTAGAATTGTTAGATCTTCTTTCTAAGCAGGAGCAGTACATTCGAGATCATCTCCAGTCTACGTCAGGATTTAAAGATACATCAAACGATATTCAGAATGAATTAGTTGAATCTGTAACTGATATAATTCAAGAGAAGATTAAGGCGGAGTTAGATTCTTGCGATTTTATTGGAATTCAGGCAGATGAAACTTTAGACGTATCAAGTAGATCTCAAGTCAGCATAATTTTTAGATTTTGTTCAAAAGAAGGTCCAATAGAAAGATTCATTGGGTTTTATGATGTTTCAGTAGATAAGACTGCATCAGGCTTATCAGAATTAATTGTTGACGTTTTAAAAAAGTGGGGTGTAACTGAGAAGGTAGTCTGTCAAACATATGATGGAGCCTCTGTAATGGCTGGAAAGCATGGAGGTGTTCAGCACTTTGTAAAACAGACTTGCCCAAGAGCATTATTTCTACATTGCTATGCTCACAAGTTAAACCTCGTACTTCTTCATTGCACTAAAACAATAAAATCGGTTAGGCTCTTCATTCACAATCTGACAGCATTTCACACATTTTTTTGTAGATCCTCAAAGAGATCACAGCTTTTAGAATCTAGAGGATTTAAACTTCCACAAGCATCCACTACCCGTTGGAACTTTCATTCCAGAGCAGTCCATACCATCTTTTCCCACTATGGTGATTTGAGACAAATTTTTGAGGACATTACAGAGAATGATGAAGGATGGGATAGTGATTCGTACAATTCTGCTGTTGGATTGCTTAACATACTCAAAAAGACCCATTTCATTTACTTACTTTGTTTTTATAGGGAAATATTCGTTTATACTGACCATCTCTTTTCTCCACTGCAACACAAAACTATCTCCGATATAATTCTGTGCAACACTGAAATTAAGAAAACTACTGCTATCCTCAAGGACATGAGATCAGAAAACACTGTGTCGTCTTGTATTGAAAAATGTCACCAAATAAGCAGCGAGGTAAATATAGATGACAGTAACAGGAACCTGCTGAAAACGTTAACTTATGAAGTTCTTGACACTTTGATTATGCAGCTGGAGGTACGGTTCAGTGATTTCGAAAGTATCAAGTTTGTTGAGTTGTTGGATCCAAATCACTTCATTTCTTGCAAAGAGAGTTTTCCTTCTTCTAAACTGAACAGCCTTATAAATAAATACCCTTTTTTCAATAGTGAAAGACTGGAAAATGAATTAAAAAACATTTACTCAGATACTGGAAAACATTTGTTCCCTCAAAGACTTTTACATTTTATAATTCTTAATGACTTAGAACCAGTGTACGTGGAAGTTTCAAAATTAATTCGTTTGATTTTAACGTTTCCTGTTACCACGGCTTCTTCAGAAAGGAGTATGAGTACTTTGAAAAGAATAAAAAACTACTTGTGCAATACGATGACTAATGAAAGACTTAACTCTCTTAGCACCATTGCTATTGAAAAAAAATTTGTGAAGGAATTGATGAGTGACCAGTTGTTCAAAGACCGTGTAGTTGACAATTTTGCAAGCAAGAAAACTCGCCGTGTTGAACTACTCTCAAAAAAATTTAATTCTTCGTATTATTTGAATTAGCAGCCATCCTTACTATTTCTTTTATGAAATTGCTAAACTGCTACAATTTTATGTTCAGACAAAGCTTTTCGTTATCTTTGATATCATCAGGTCTTGAACAACCTGATGAGGTCAGGGTTGTTCAAGACCTGATGATGTCAGAGATGACGAAAAGTTTTGTCTGAACATAAAATTGTAGCAGTTTAGCAATTTCATAAAAGAAATAGTAAAAAATTTGAGGTAAGACTTTTGCCTACCCATTCATTAACTACTAACTTCGCCACTGGTAATAGTATATCACCTTTCTCTGTTAATTCAATAAAACGTCTTGCATCTGGTCTCAAGATACAAGTATGTCTATTTTCTATCATCTTGTTATATTTTTAAGCTAATTACAATTGTTTTACATTATATAAGTGACTGTGAACCTTGCTGGTTCTACTGACACTAATGTCTCATCTCTTTTATACCTTATTGTTAAAGTTTTTGCAAGATTTGGTAGGTAACTTCAGAATGTCTAATTTATTGTTCGAATTTATACTAATTACAATATAATTCTACTTCTTCTATACATTAATTTTGTGTTGGTACTACCCTTTTAACATTTAGGTTCATTACCCTCCAACAGAAATTGGATTATTTATCATTTAGTCATTTAATTCTTTTATTTGAGGTGCCTTATTCACATGTAGTGAGGTTATGGGTCCTATCTTGGTTTGACAACAATGTGTTTATTTTATTATGATTTCAATGTCCTTTATTTCACATTATTATAGTATTACTACTGTTCTTTATTACTTAGGTTTATTAGACACCTTTCTGTCTCTGTTACCCATTCTTAAACAGTATTCATTAACATCATTCTATAAGTTATATCCCTACATTTGCTCTAGTTACAAGGCTGGTATATATGATTCATTTTACTTCCATATTCCTTAAGGAATGGAAGTATGGTGATGGCAAAAAAAATCGTGTTCGAGATTATTGCAGATTCTGATTGTACTACACTCAAAACATGAAAAAAAGTCGTTTTCCGAAAAGTGTCTGTGTGTGTGTGTGTCTGTGTGTCTGTGTGTCTGTGTGTAGATTTTTTTTCTATGGCAAACGATAACGGCCGCAAATTCAAACAGAATCAAATAATTTTTTGCATACAGACCTGATTTGTAGAGTACTAACGACCTGTTGTTTTTGGTGAAGATCGGTTGAGGGAAAGGGGTAGTTTACCTGCAACGGTTTTTTTTTATCAAGGGAAAATTTTTTTTTGGCAAACGATAACAGCCGTAAATTCAAACAGAATCAAATAATTTTTTGCATACGTCCCTGAATTGTAGAGATCTCAAGGACTTTCGATTTTGGTGAAGATCGGTTAAGGGGAAGGGGTAGTAACAAGAGTAAAGTACTTGAAAATTCATTTAAACTTTTTGAAACAATGGTAATTGTTAAAATATCGGTATGGAGAACCATACATGACTTCCATATTCTAAGATTTATTTTTAAAATCATTTTCGAAATGAAATATTACCATAGAAACTACTTCTTTCTACTTACTGCTTCAGCCTTAACCACAGTACTGTGGTCACTAACATATACCAACAAACTACTTCTTTGTTGCCGATAACGTAGTACATACGAGTAGTACAATCGTATATAAAAAAATTATCCCCTCCCCCTTCAACTATAATTTTCGTTTATAGAAAATTACCCCACCCCGTTCAACTAGCCTCTTCATTTATAGAGATTTCATCTACGTTTCTACAGTAGATTATTAAGATCTTCTTATCAGGATACTTTATTTATCAAAATTAAGTACTTTTGTTACAACAAAAAATGTTGTATGCAAAAAATTATTTGATTATGTTTGAATTTACGGCAGTTATCATTCGTCATAGAAAAAATTACCCTTGTTATCACATAAAATGTTGCAAGTAAACTACCCCTTTCTCTTAACCGATTTCACCGAAATCAATAGACCTTCATTCTTTTACAATTCAGGAACGTACACAAAAAATATTTGATTGTGTTTGAATGTGCGGCAGTTATCGTTCATCATAGAAAAAATTACCGTTGTTAAAACACAAAATGTTGCAGGTAAACTACCCCTTTCCCTTAACCGATCTTCACCGAAATGAACAGACCTTGAGTACTTAACAATTCAGGAACGTGTGCAAAAACATATTTGATTCTGTTTGAATGTGCGGCAGTTATCATTCGTCATAAGAAAAATTACCCTTGTTAAAACATAAAGTGTTGCTAGTAAACTACCCCTTTCCCTTAACCGATCTTCACAAAAATGAACAGATTTTGAGTACTTAACAATTCAGGAACGTATGCAAAAAATTATGTCATTCTCTTTGAATGTGCGGCAGGTATCATTCGTCATAAGAAAAATTACCCTTGTTAAAACATAAAACGTGGCAGGTAAACTACCCCTTTCTCTTAACCGATCTTCACAAAATCAATAGACCTTCATTCTTTTACAATTCAGGAACTTACAAAAAAAAATATTTGATTCTGTTTGAATGTGCGGCAGTTATCGTTCGTCATAGAAAAAATTACCGTTGTTAAAACATTAAATGTTGCAGGTAAACTACCCCTTTCCCTTAACCGATCTTCACCGAAATCAAAAGACCTTGAGTTCTCTGTAATTCAGGGATGTATGCAAAAAATTATTTGATTCTCTTTTAATATGCAGCAGTTATCATTCGTCATAAAAAAATTAACCTTGTTAAAACATAAAACGTTGTAGGTAAACTACCCCTTTCCCTTAACCGATCTTCACCAAAAACACTAGATCTTGAGTACTCTACAATTCAGGGCTGTATGCAAAAAATTATTTGATTATGTTTGAATTTGCGGCTCTTATCGTTTGTCATAGAAAAAAATCTACACACACACACACACACACACACACACACACACACACACACACACACACACACACACACACACACACACACACACACACACACACACACACACACACACACACACACATTTCAAAAAATGACTTTTTTCATGTTTTGAGGGTAGTACAATCAGAATCTGTAATTATCTCGAACCACGATTTTTTTTGCCATCACCATACTTCCATTTCCTTATGGAGCATGGAAGTAAAAAGAAAAATTGTCAGAAATGAAGCATATAAAAGACGATATTTTGGACAGACATCTTTAGGTAAAAGGTAAGAAGACATTTGTTATTTCATCTAGAATGTATGGGGGCTTCGAAGAAAGAAAGAAGCATAAAATAAAAACTATCTGTACATAAGAAAGGAAAAGGGAACACAATGAGAATGAAAGAACATTGGAAGGACAGAAAAGGGAGAAGAAAAGGAAAATCATCAAGAAATTATTTCACATGATTGTTGGACAGAAGAAAACATCGGAGTTATAAAATAATATTAAGTGAAAGAAAAACATCAATTTTGTTGCTAGAGCATGACAACACACACGTGCATGCATATTTGTTGTGTTCATACAGGATGTTGAGACCCCAAGAAAGATAGAATTGTAAAATCATATAAAGAACCTACAATACTAACCACTGTATCAAGTATCTATTACTAATTTTTTTAAATTAATATATAGTAACCTTTATTCCTAAAGAGACTATTTCATTCTGGATAATTTCAGAATTGGTAATTGTACAAACAGAATTATAATAAAAAAGAAAACAGATTAAAACAAATACAAGAGAAACTAAGGTCATTGAACCTTCTGAAATGAGACGAGAATAAAGAGAATAAAACCATTGGATACATAAGTTTATTATTAATATTTGACCTTCCGTGAAGGATATAAACCATCTCCAACAAGGATAAAGGTAATTAGTAAAATTTGTAAACACAATGAACAGTACTTTAAAAAATATCCGACATTAACTTCATAAGGTAGGCTACTGCAGCGTATTCAGCTGAAATGGAAGGTATTATCAATTATTCTTTATTTAAACGAATAGATTCATTTAACAAAAGTTCACCACCTTCCCATTTAACAATGAGAAAAGTAGCAATAGTACCTTCAAAAAAATCAGCAGGCAGTAAATACATTAAAATAAATGTTCTCAATATGGTGAGGAACTAAAACATTAATTGGGTTTTATTATTGCTATCACAAATGTTATGAAAAAATCGGGTGGTCATAATCACGATACAGGCGACTAGCATAACTGTATAAGGATATCAACACATACAACCGTTCACTAGATTTAGTCACAACCCATATTACTAGAAAAGATACGTTCTCGAGAAAAACTATGTGTTTCTGAGCCTGGGAGCCAAAATACAATTGGCTGTCAGCGACCAATTTCTGGCAGTAGGAAGGAGCTTTGAATAACACTTTGGATTCAGACTATTATGCCAAGCTAATCATTGAGGATATTCACCCATAAGTTTTGAAAAGGATTACTTGAAGGCAAGTTGAATGTAATTTAAGAACAATACAGTTACTTTTACAATTATTACATTTTTAACTAATAATAATTTTTAGATTGCAAATTGAAATGTATCTTCATTTAAACTTATTATAATTATAAATTTAGTAAACAATTATAACTTTATTAAAACAAATCTTCAAATGCCAAAATCAAATGTTGGGAAACTTTATAGAAATCACAAACACCAAATAAATATTACTTCAAATTAATTTAAATCAAAATAACACTAAAAAACTTCAAATTTAATTAAATGAAATAGTAGATATAATTTAATAAATAAAAAAGTGAAAGCAACTAAAAAGATTACATATGAGAAGGCACAGAACGTACGTGAAAGAACAAGATATGTGATACAGAGAAAACGCAGACTTCAAAACAAGAGAAGAAGAAGGAAGAAGACAATTAAAAAACATATTGAAAATAAGTATATCGTATAAGGAAATAATCAGAGACAAAAACGTACATGAAAGAAATTTAAAGTTCAATACTAAAAACTAGGATACAAAATGTAGATTAGTATTGCGCGCGCGCGCGCGCGCGTGTATTTTCCTTACGCCGATGATACAGGCAACTGGCAAAGTCGCGCTGTGACGTTGGACACATAGTGTGTAGGAGGTGGACGTCATAACGCGGAATGCTCGTCCCGTTTCCTGGAGTTGTCGGCTGCCTTTCTTTCCCGATTATTCTACACCTTTCTAGTAAGTGTAACTTTTTAGTATGTAATTGTGCGTTACTACCGGTGTAATAAACAAATTTAAATAAATATTGATGTGTGTTGATAATATACTTATTATGGAGTATGTGACTCCGATGTAATCAAGCCCCTCTGTTTGGACTAGCCAATTTGTAATAAAATAAATAAGATTGATGTGTGAATCTGTAAGTTGTAAGGTGTTTAATTGGTGTGGCTCTCGACGTCTTACTGGCCTGAAACACTTCCTTAAGTTTCCCAGCTGGTCGAGTCCCAATGGTAGCAAGACCGGTCGAGTAGCGTAAAGTTGGTGAAGAAATATATATTGGCTTCGCCGAACGTTTCAAAACAAAATTTATTGTTTTGAAGGAAATTTAAAAAAAAAAATTGTTTATAAAAAAAAATTATTTTAATTTTATTAATTAATTAATTAGGATCAATTAATTAATATAGGGCTGTGAAGTTTTAAACAGTGTAATGCTCTTCTGAAAATTTTTATTAAAGTTTTAGTATAATTTAAATAATCTATCACCACTCATAAGACTGTCTGTAAACCAATCGATATTTGTTTACCTTTCTATTTTTTAGGTTATCTTCACTTACGGGTGGTAAAGTCCTTGTAGATTATCAATTAGAATTATATTATTGGTAATTAGTATTATTGAAGAAATAAAGAACTATTAAGTATTGAAAAGTATTAATATTTTATTAAGTAATAGCAATATTGACTCTTATCGATTAGTATCGATTCTCAGGATATCGAAAAAAGTTACAAGTATATGATATAAAAATTATATAGGGTTCTTTAAACAGCCAGTTATTACCAAAGTCAGAGAAATCGGGCTAATATTTAAAAAGTATAACGTTACAATCAAATTAATAGTTATTAATAAACACAGACATTGAATAATAATTTGTAAATATAATAATTGTTTTCACCAAACAGCTGTGATGAACCACGAAGAGGCACTGGAATTGTCAAAGAAAGATGGCTGCCGTCAAGTCGATGAAAATGTTGCTCGTTGCTGCTGCATTCCAAATAATGTATTTTGACGCAATATTTCTGTTCTCGCGTCCGCAAATCTCTTGTTATATGTTGTGTAGTGACTGGTGTAGTGATTCTGGGTTGTATTTAGTGTATCTGTATAATTATTAGTTCAAACACTTTCTCCGATTCCGTCACTAATTTGGTTTAATGTATTATACAGTTTTCTAGTGTTTTATGGTGTTTTTCGGAGTAGATTTATATTGTTCTGTGTTATGGAGTGTTACTTGATCGTTTCTGTTATAATATGATAGTTTCAGAAGTATTTTACAAGTCACTCGCGATTTCACAATAACTCACTATACACTCGCTTTGTATGACGATTATAGGTTAGGTTATTCACGTTGTTAAACGCATGTCATGTTAACCGTTCAACTACCAATAATTAACTAACTGTTTCCTTCAGTTTCAATTAAACTCTTAGCCCATATAATATTATCCTTAACATTGTTCAAAAATATTTTCACATCCTGTGAATACTTTATATTTTCACTATATGAATGCCTAAACTTTGGTTATTTGTCAATTTTATTCACTAGATTTGATTTAAATTAATCTTTCAGTTCATTCTGGTTATTTTCAGATTAAATAATGCCATTTTATAGTGTTTTCTGTCCAAAAAAAAAAAAAGTAATTTCACTTTCAGTTTGGTATACTGTGAAGAGTCAAAACATCAAAATTTACTTCCTGTCATTATATAAATTCAGCCATTTTATCAGTTATATTTAATATTAATAATCCTATATTGTATTAAAAGGTTCCTATTCCCTTATTTTCTGGTAATTAATTGAATTAGTTGTATTCTGAAACATTATTCTGAAATATATGACTCCCATGTCTAAATTTCTGAGTTTAGTCATTTTATTTTTATTTATAATTCTGAACATAATTTATTAAAATCTCTCTAAATGGTATGTGCAATTATATGGCATGATCTCAAGTTTATTTTGTCTAAACCCCTTTTGTTTATTTGCATTTAAATGAGCAATTTCTCTGTTTTGATGAAGTTTGGTTTCCATTCTTTTGGCCTATGATTTTTTAACAATTTTTCTTACACAATAATTTACAAACAATATATGATGTGTGATACCCTCTCTGACTTTTACAAATAGTATTATAAATTAAACATGTTTTTAAATTACACAAAAACAATTAGTATTGGTTACAATACAAACAATAGTTAAAACAGAATAAAGAACATTTTTTTTAAATAAATGGTTGTCTTCAAATCAGACATTTTGCAACAAAATTCCCATTTCCAACATGGAAATATGGTTTACAACAAAGGTTTTGTACTAACTAACATCTTAATTACTCTCTACTATTTACAAGTGGTAACTATTTTTATAGTTCTGATGTTAGTTGTTTCAGACCCAAACAAATGGCCTTATATCTAAAACATTTTTAAACATTCTTGTACTATATACATTAAAACCTTATATCTATATTCTTATTTCTAACTATTATTATAAGTAGGATTCTACAGTTTTTATACAGTCTTTTATACCTTGTCTTTGGGGAATTGTACCCTGTCATTAACAAATAAATAGTATGAACCGTTCAAAAAGCACTATGAAATCTGTTTTTCTTTTTTCATGTAAAACAAAAATGTTATTTTAAACAGATTCATGTCTTATGAACAACATATTGTCACCGTACACATTTTAAGTCATTGAAAAATGCATATTTCATTGCATCCAATGTTTGTGATTGCCAAGAATGAAACACAAGGTTCATTTTTTATAATACCCAAAACTATCACTGGTTCACTTTCACTTATATATTATGTTAATGCTAAATGGTCGTATAGTCTTATCAACATAATAAATTGGTTAGCGTTTTTTCAATGGAGACCCGTTCCATGGGCACTATATCATTGTTTCATCTTAGTTCACAGGAAACTTTTACTTTATACACTCCTCTCTCTTAAATTTGTATACATGTGGTTTTTATTTCGTTATACTTTTATTTTTAGATATTTATTTTGGGGATATAGGGATTTGGGTGTCTTTTATAAGAGCATGACGTCTTCTTCAGGATGCTGCCCTCTTCTTCTTTCTTCAGTCTTCTTTTCTCCTGCCTTCTGGGACTGGTATCTTCTCCATCTGTTCTTGATGCCATCAGGTTTCTTGGGATCTTCTCCATCTTCTTCTTTAATTCAGAAATACACAACCTGTATTGGTTGATCTTGGCTTATTTTAGGGTTTCTCTTTTATTTATTCTCCCTCGTTGTGGGTTTGGTCATATTGTGTACTGCTTTGTTATTTACTATTTTACCTTCCTGGGTTATACCTTGAAAACCTTTGGTTATGAGACTGGTCTTGGATGACTCATCACTAGTAACTCCTTTTATTTTAACTTGTATTTTCTTTATAATAATGATTTCTTTCCACAGTTGCTATGAATTAATCTTTTTATATTAAACTTAATGCTTTCTTCCAAATTTAAATATTATAACTTTATTATTCTAATGATCAATTGCCATTCAATATTATGCATACATCTGTCACGCTACACCGGCTATAAATAAATAAACACAGGCTCGCAGTAGTCAGTTTGCGTATTGCGAATTGAAGAGATAAGATGATTACCAGTGGTGCAGACATCCTTAATTGGTGACTTGAATTACTTAATGGGACAGTGTTAATTACGCGATATTTACTGTTTGTTAGTGCATGCTGGACAACAGTAAATTGTTGTATACAATATCTTTGTTTATTGAAACTGTCATTAAAATTTTAACGAATTCTTTGGTGTCCAGTTGTCTATTCCACTGTTTAAAGATATTTAATGTGTCTATTCATTTGATTGTCTCAAAAGAAAGAGTGAGAGAAAGAGAGAGAGAGAGAGAGAGAGTGAGAGAGAGAGAGTGAGAGAGAGAGAGAGAGAGAGAGAAGAGAGAGAGAGAGAGAGAGAGAGAGAGAGAGAGAGAGAGAGTGTGTGTGTGTGTGTGTGTGTGTGTGTGTGTGTGTGTGTGTGTAGGTGTCTAGGTGTCGCATAGAATAAGAAGTCGAGACATATGTTAATGGAATGAAGTGGATTTATTAATGATGCTATTATTTTCTGACAATCTACTGAATTTTAATACAGTTTATAAAAATAATTAATCTGTCTCAGTTGACCTTTGTAACATAACTAAAAATTTATTTTCTATATAGTGAAATAAATTAATATCGAAAAGTTCTTTTTGTCTTATTTACGTTAAACTCTTTCCTGATGTGACGAAGTCTTCTAAATACTGTACCGTATTTTTTTTTAAATTGTACATTATAATACAAGTTTACTTACCTTAAATGTCGACTGCAGATACTTCAGACGTCTGGTTAATCCTGGATCTTGATGAGTACGTGGGTTGATATACTCTGTCTGGCTTCTGGGTGGCTTTCGGGCGTGTAAATATTTCTCACGGCACGGTAACATAATCTTCACCGCTAACCGATACAATTAAAATTTAAAGTTTTTTACCTTAATCCGTCTATGTGACCGCTTAATTTTGTCTTCTTACGCGTTTCGGATTATGTTAATCCATCATCAGAGATTAAAAAATTCGTCGGTTAAGACTTCGTTAAAACATTAGAAGTTACACTAAAAGACATTTAAGTATATATTCCACAAACACAGCGACGTACGCGGATGTGAGTGCGCTCTCAATACTGGTTAGCGACGTACTGCACAGTTTATTGGAGTTTTCATGCTATCTATTGTTGTGTTGGGCGTGTATTCTATGGCTATGTTATCTATAATCTTATCATATAATGTATGCGATTTAAATGCCAATTATTCGTTTAATATATTATTGGGATTATTTCTGAATGCTCGGTAAATTTCCATCTCTTCTACCGCATCCATATATCGTCCCTTTCTGCAAATGTGTAAGGGTTTGCAATTTGCCTCAAAATTTGTGTAATTATGATTCAATGAGACGAGATGTTTAGCGTAGTTTGATTTATTTATATTTGAAATGCTCGTGGGTAAGTGTTCTTTATATCTTTCGAAAGAACTCCTGCCAGTCTGACCAATGTAATGCATGTTGCAGTCATCACACATCATTTTATATACACCCGTTCTTTTTTCAATTGATGTACGTGTGGCATTATTTAGCATTTTACGGATATTGTTGTTTGTTCTAAATGTGATGTGGATGTTATGTTTTTTAAAAGTATTTCTAATGAGCATTGAAAAGTTGTTAGTATAATCAACCGCCATATATATTGCGTTCGTCGTGACACGGTGAGGGTTGTTAGTTCTGTGTTTGTGTCTAAGTATCAAGTGTTCAACTAATGAACTGCGGTAACCGTTCATAATTGCAATGTGTTTAATTATATCTATTTCTTCTTTGTGGTTTGCGGGATCTAAAGGTACGCTGTATAGTCTGTGTATCATACTATTGAATGCGGCCTTTTTTTGTGAGTGCGGGTGGAAAGATAATTATTATCTTTATAATTATTGCTACTGGTGTGTTATGCTTACACCCTTTTCCAGTCAGCTTAAGTGTCTGGCTGATCGGATGTATTGCACTTTCGCGGAATAGCACAATTATAATATTTTTCGCAGTAGCTCTAGGAATTTTCTAACTTGTGTTCGTCGCGATACAAATACCTTAATAAAGTAATTTTGTAATTCAAAGTATCGTTCAAGTAATTTTCATCAACTGAATTCTCGTAATCTGATTGGTTCTTTGGAACCCCTTCTATGATTTTTCTAGAGATAATAAAAAATGTTCTTGTCCAAAGTTTTCGAACAGTACAATTCTTGTTCAAGAAACCCGAATATTTTTATGATTGAACTTATGGGCATAAAAGATTTCTACATACATACTGCGTACGATACAGTTAGTTACTGATTTTTAAAATTATGTTAGGTCAGTTAGGTTTTTTCATTATGAACAATTGACATAAGCCCCATTTCAAAATTTCCCATATCATGAAAGTTATTTAAATTAACATGTTTTTATGAATATCCCGTAAAATAATTTCGTACCCTCGCACACGCACACTACACACGCGGCCCAATTAACTAATATCCCGATTAACAAATAGCCCAATTAACTAGTAGTCCTATTAACTAACAGACCAATTAACTAATAGCCGCATTAACTAAAAACTTGGTTAACTAACAGTCCTATTAACCAATAGTTCAATTAACTAATAGCCCAATCAACTAATAGTACAATTAAATAATAGATAAAATTAATAGTAGTTTAATTAAATAATAGGCCAATTAACTTTAACAAACAATACTTTAAATTATTAGTTGTTCATTTAAACTAATAGCACAATTAACTAACATCCCAATTAACAAAAGGTCCAATTAACTAATTTCCCAATTAACAAATAGTTGAAAATATTAGTACGGCAGTTACATAATAGTTCGAACAACTAATAGCCCCAATAACTAATAGTCCATTTAACTAATTGCGCAATTAAATAATAGCCCAGTTAAGCAATACTTCAATTAAATAATATCCCTATTGATTAATAGCCCGATTAACTAATAGTCCTATTAACCAATAGAACAATTAACTAATAGACCGCCGAACTTATAGCCAAATCAACTAACTCTAAATTAATAGTTGTCGATTTAATTATAGCTCAATTAAATAATAGGTGAAAATAATACCACGCCAATTAAATAATTCCATCGATTAATGGTCCTTTTAATTAATAGACAAATTAACAAATAGTCCAATCAACTAATACCTCAATTAACTAATAATGTTATTAACTAATTTCCCGAATAACTAATAGCCCCATTAACTAATAGATCAGGTAACTAAGAGCTCTATTAACTAATAACTGGATTGACTAATAACCCAATTAACTATTAACACGAATAATTAATATTTCGATTAACTAATAGCCTGATTAACTAGTAACCTGATTAACTAATACTGTAATTATTAAACAATTGAAAATAATCATAGTAAAATCAAATAATAGGTTAATTAAATAATACCACGCTTGTCTAATGGCTCAATTAAGTAGTAGCTAATTAACTGTTTAATAGCCCCATTCCCTAATGGTGGAATTAAGTACTAGCCCAATTACCTAATAGTGCAATTGACTAACAGCCCAATTAACTACTAGCTCTATTAACTAATACCCCACTTAACTAAAATCCTATTAACTAATAATGCAATTAAATAATAATAGCTTAATTATCTAATAGCCCGATTGACGAATAGCCCGAATAACTAATAGACCGATTAACTAATAGTCCGAATAACTAATAGCCCCATTAACTAATAGACCTCTTAAATAATAGTCCAATTAACTAATAACTCAATTAACAAATAGCCCAATTTATTAGTGCTCTAATTAACGAATAGTTGAAATTATAGTGGTTCAATTAAATATGCGTTAAATCAGCTAATTAACCAATTAACTAATAATCAGAATGATCACAGTTGCACACCACTATATAAAAATTATCCCGATTAGCGCTTTCAAGCCTCACAGCCCATCGTCAGATCGGAATAGGCAGAAATTATTTTAAAAACAAACCCTTCACCCCTCTCCACCACCCTGCTCACACACAACAAGCTATAATATAAATGACCCTTCCCCACCCCCTAAACCCTGTCCACACCATCTGTACAGTTACATATTTTTCTAGAAAATTCCTTGTGTTTCAGTGTGTGTGTGTGTGTGTGTGTGTGTGTGTGTGCATCCTTTTAAACTTACCCTACTTCCTCTCCACACACATGGGTCAGTCACACACCCTTATTTTAACCATCCAATTAGTACTATGCAAATAATTCTTAATCTTATCTATCTGTCCTCTATCATTTACTTCTTAATCATGTTATAAAATATTTCTTCATTATCAAATTTAATTTTAATATTAATTAAATTGTCTAACCCTTTTTCTCTTTCTTTTAATATTTAGAGTGACCTTATTTCCAGTTTTATCCACAACTTCTTGCTTTGTTCTTTTACTTTTTTGGCTACACTGTTCTTATTTTTAATTTTAACTTGAGCGTACTTTGGGATGACATTATTATCCAGACATTGTTTATTAAACCATATTTTACTTAAAACCCTCTTCAATTTAACTTTTAACTTAAGATATTGTAACATAACAAAATTATCATACTAAACATTTGAATTAATGTTACATAAATAAAAGAAAAAGTTCCATAGTGAGTGAGAAGAATAAATTGTTTAAGGATTACACTAGAAACTGTATAATTAAGTCTATAAAATGTTAATAAAAATGGAAGATAATAAAGAAAACCATTAATTAAAATAACCTACTATGAAAAAACCAGTTAAACCAGCAGTATACCCAGTAGATTGGGGAAGCAGTACAAAAAGGGAAGGACCATAAAAAAGGAAATAATCTGTCATGAAACCATTTTAATAAGGAAATTACTAATGTGATATTTGAAGAAGGAACGAAACATATCAAGATTCCAACAAAGAGACCAGAAACAGGAAGAGATATGCCAAAACAAAATGTTAGTCATATAATAAATACCATGAGACAAAATTGAAACCGATATAGGTAAACCCCAAACAAGTTACAAGATACAATACTATAAAACACAAATTGTATATTAGTTGTAAGTGTAATATGTTAAAAAATATGTCAAAAGAGACTACCATAGTGTAGAACTCACTAAAAAGACTACCAGAGTGTAGAATCCAATAAAGTGAAGTGAGATAACAAAATTAAGAAACTACAGAGTGTATAGTGAGAAACATAGTTAAAAAATCTATGAAAAAATCTTCAATGAAGTTTAAGTATTATAAAAAGACTACCATGAGTGTAGAATAATAATAATAAAACCATTGGAATGAAAGACAGTCTAAGGACTGACAACATTACCAGTAATAAGAGTTTTTTAAATTAGATATAAGAAAAACTATTACATATAAAATGTTTTCTTTAATTATAGCTAAGTAAATGGTGAGAAGGACAAAAATACCAAAGGACAGTTCATAACTGAAGGTATGACTAATATTAAGATGTTTGCTATTTATTATTAATTAGATAATATTTTAGATGTAAGGTGTAAATAGATACACGATGTTTTTTTAATCACAGTTAAAGTGTTTTCAAAAGAATCATAAATACACAAGACAGTTAGTGACTGACAGTGTTACTAGTAATAGGAGTTTTTTTATTTTTTTTAATTAAATTATGTCTAGGATAAGCTATTTTGTTATCATTTGATGATACAGTAAAAAATAATAGGAATAAGATGTTTTTGTTAAAATTAGGTGATATATGGAAAATAGTTGATAATAAGATGTTTTTGTTAAAATTAGGCATAAGATGTTCATGTTATGGTTCAATGATGTTATTAGTATAAAGAAAGTTTAGTAGATACGAGATATTCTATTGTATTTAAAATCATGTCATTTAATTTTCCATTGTGTAAGTCAGAGAGGCAAGTAGGGCATAAAAATGTAATAATTTTATTAAAATCAGTAAACCATGTATAATTGTACAAACAGACCAGCCAAGACACCATTTTTGTAAACACAGAATGGCCTATAAACAAAAAATTATCTATCAAAGAATTAATCTATGTAATAGGAATAGAATTCAATACATACAATACAGAAATTGAAAATATAATTAATACAGATACAGTTAATAGCAAATAGAATGACAAAAGAAAGAAAACTAACTTCTTTTGGAAACAGTCAATAATAGGCTTATGATAGTAATCAAATCAGACTAAACAGCAAATTAATCAATATTGAAATGTTTTAATAACCAAATTATTAACAACAAAGTAATTACGGAGTTATTAAGTATATTCCATAAAAAGATTATACCGAAAAAACAAATAAAAACCTTTAAAACACTGAATTTGTACAAAATATGGGGCATACAATCATTATGTAAAATTGTAATTTTTGGGCTTAAATGAGTTTGAAACAAACCCAGCTATATATCAAAAGATGTAAAATTAAATAATCAATATTACTGAATAGTTAGATTCATGTAAAATTAAGAAATATTTGAAATACAGTAAAAAATAAGAAAACTTGTTATGCATAGTTAGATAGTGAAACAAGTCTTAGACAGATATTTTATAATTAAACAATATGGAGAGGAAAAAGACATACCACAAATTGCCCTAAAACGACGACGTTGCGTCTATTAGTCTATTGTTAATCGCAAAGCTGAACAGTTGAAAAATGTGTTAGTGGAGTATTGAAAACCAAATAATTTGTATTAAAACCAAGTGTGGTTATGCGGCGTGTAACGGAGATGAACTAACAAGTGAAATAACCTTATCTATCTATGTCTAACACTTCACAAGTTTCCAAAAACACAGAATAACAGCATAAAACTTAACGCCAGAAATAGACAGCCATTTTGAACAATTTTTGGAACGAATTCACAGAGAACCAACACACATATTTGAACACCACACTACACAAGAGATCCATCCAGAATTCGACATCGCAGACGACGAGGGGACATTCAACACTATATTTTGGAACAACACCACTTCGCAGAAAAGGGAACATCGTTTTATTTCTGTGGGAGAAGATCTTCAATTCCAACGGCATCATAGCAGTTAAAATCGAGCAGACGGCGGCCATTGCTGAATTTCTATAAAGACGATCAGTCAGTGCTTCCTGGAGAGGAGTGACGTCATTTCTTCGACTTGGTTCGAAATTTAAATAATTTCTTTCTAATTGACAATTGTAATAATAATTCTGTTCTATTTCAGATATTAACATTTAGTTTAAGAATACCTGTTAAATGTATCTTGTTCCTTGCCCTCTGACCATTTCGACTCGTTAAAAGAACCATAAATTTAAACTTGTAAAAAATATATTTGTTGATTTTTCTCACTGCCGACTGTGGCGAATATTCGCCAGTGCCTGGGACATGCGCAGTTTGACTGGCGCACAATTTTGAATGAATAAACGCAAATCATTATTCAGTTACCAGCATTGTTTTTATTTCTACCATTAATGTTATTATTATTTTTTATTAAGCAAAAACATAATTCACATTGAGAGAATAGATATAGAAGGAAATTACAAACTCAACTAATTAATTAATTATTAATTAATTAAATTAAATCATTCCATCAAACTCGATACAAGAACAAGAAAAAATATTTGCACAATTTTTAAAGTTTGATGTATTTGTTATTTATCAACCCAACACCCCTAGTTATAACATATTCTTATCATCAATATTTCTATATTCTATTTATTATTACACTTGAAATTATATTACAATTTGACTAGCCTAACAGTGGGGCTAAAAGAAGAGCACAATACCTTTGTTATCACCAAAGATACACACACAATATCTCTCTATATATATCAATTATATATTTTTATTCTTATTTGTAATATTTTTATTATATTACAAATTGGCGTCCAACTTAAGGGGCTTTAAATAGGAGGTAATAGTGTTGTAAAATAAGGATGATTGTCCAATTTCCTATTTTTAGCTTGGCAACGATCAACAGGTCGGAAGAGGGAGCGAGATGCACAGGAGAGCTACATCAAGAAAAAGGGCTATGGAGGCCGAGCAGGAGATAAACATGGAGGATAAAGAAGCGACACCAGTGGAAGATGTGGAGTTAATGTTACCGCCAGCAGAACCAAATAAGCCTGCACCACAGAAGGAACAGCCGGAGAAATCCACCGCAAAGGAAGGTACAAAATTTGATCAAATGATGGAGATGTTACTCCGAGAATTTAAAACGACAAAGGAAGAGTTGGGTAATAAGATGGAGGAGAATAGTAAGAAGATGGAGGAGAAGATGGAAGAAAATAGTAAGAAGCTGGAAAACGATAACCAACAATTGAAGGAAGAGTTGGGTAATAAAATCGGAGATACCAACAAGAAAATCGAAGAAAATAGTAAGAAGATGGAAGAAAACAGTAAGAAGATGGAGGAGAAGGTGGACGAAATAAAAAACGAAAATAAATTATTAATGGAGGAAAATATTAAGAAGATCGAGGAGAAGATGGAGGAAAATATCCAGAAGATAGAGGAGAAAATGGAGGAAATAAAAACTGACAATAAACAATCGAAGGAGGAATTGACCCAGATAAGCCAGAAACTGGAAGAAACCAATAAAAAGATGGAGAATAATAGTCAGCAATTGAGAGAAGAATTGAAGGAGGCGAACCAAGAGAACATGAACCGGTTAGACGGAAGAATGGAAATATTGAAGGAAGAATTGAGCCAGAAGATAGCTGAAAACAATGAGACAATCAGCAAGAAGGTAGAAGAGGAAATAACGGTAATCGAACAAAGGGTTACCAGAGCTGATGAAAAATGGAGTCAAACCGAACGAGAAGTACAGAGTATCAAGACCGAAATAAATACGAAGGTTAACACCATTGAAGAAACGACTAGGAAGACGTTGGAGGAAAAACTAAAGGAAACACGGGAAGACTGGGAGCGAGTGCAGGACCGATTCACAGAAAAATGTGACGGCATAGAAGCTGCTGTGACCAGTATCAACAGTCAGGTACGACAGAACCAGACAGATATAGACCTATTCCATAGTCGACCGACAACCATTACCAGTTGTCCCAACAGTGAAAATCGTGAAGGGATTAACTTCAGGTTTTATAAAAATAAACCCATGGAATTCCTAGCAAGAATCGAGGAATACTTTGCCAAACACAGAGGTAATCGCTGGAGGGAGAATAAAGAGGTGCTTGACGAATCGTTCAAGGAAATAGCAGACAATTGGTGGATGGCGATAAGAGACGAGGTGACCGACTATCAACAATTCAGAAGGCTATTCAAAGCCAAATATTGGTCTGAATCAACGCAAAATATCGCCAGAGACGGGATATGTCATGGGAAGTACAACCCGTATGGAAACCAAACTTTAACGGCGTACTTTTTGGGAAAGGTGTGCGTGGCCAAACATCTAGAGCCCCGAATACCGGAAGAATGCCTGGTCAGCAAACTCTCATACCACTATGAGGAGGATATTATCAGAGCCAGACGAAACAGTCAAATAAAGACGGTGCAAGCCATGACCGAGCTTTTAGAAATGTATGAACACGAAGACTATTACCGTCAAAGTCGCAGGAGATATGAAAAACAGGAACCAAGGAATAACAACAATAATTTGAATAATAATAATAATCGGCAAAATGTGGGTACTAATAATAATTATAATTCCGCAAATCGGAATAATGCCGAGTACAATTATAACCCCAGAAATAACAATAATTTGCCCCGTTTTAACAACAATAATAATAATAGTAATATTCCTCGCATAAATAATAATAACAACAACCACAACAATAATAATAATAATAATAGCCGTCCACAAAATAACAACGGTTATTACAATAATAATAGTAACTATGTTCCAAATGGTCAGAGGAACCCCAACCTTTCTAATAATAATAATTATCATGGTAATTATAACCGGAATTACCCAAATGGAGGTAACCACAATTACAGGGCATATCGACCTAATGTTAACTACATCCGAGCAGAAGGCAGTGGACACAGGAGGTACCAGCCTCAAAGAAGGAGCCGATACTATGAGTACGAGACCTTCCAAGGGAGCCAGGGAAGTAATCGGTACAGAGAGTACGAGCCCAGACGTAGTTCCAGCCTGGATAATCAGCGAAGACTACCTGCAACAGAAGCCCAACCAGACGATCGAGCAGAACCAAACGAAACAGCCTCAGGACTTCAAGCTGACGCTTCCAACGGCCTAATCCGTAATGAAGCGGAACATTTAAACGAACGGAGGCAGTAATAAAATCCAATAACCCTTTACTGCTCCAATCTGCTGGGTTTAACCAAGTAGGTATGAATTTGAAGAAAAACAGAAACAATTTTACCATAATATACAGCAATTATTTAAAGGATATCCGTAAGGACCTATTAGAAGAAAGTGAGCTTAATATTAAAAATAATGATAATGAAATAATATACATAATCGCAGAAATTGAAGGTATTTCTGTTCCTATAATGATAGACACTGGAGCCAATGTCTCCATAATAAATCGAAATGAGTTGGACCGGATACAGCAGGAATGCCACAAAAACTTACCGGTACTACCTATTAATAATATTGTACTTGTAGGAGCTACCGGCCGACAGAACAAGACCATAAGAAAGCAGGTATCCCTCAATGTCAAAAGTCAGGGCATTAGTGTGGATATGATATTTCTTGTTGCAGCCGGATTACCTTTCAACATAATGATAGGATGCGACATATTGCGCCGAAACTCAGCAATTATCGACTTGTGCCGAGGAAAGGTATCACTCTTTGCTGAAGGTTCAACCTGGATAGCCAATTTAACTGATAACAAGACTTTAGACTCCAGACAACTTCTCGACCACCAAAATAAGGTGAATTACTTGTTCAACCACTCAACAAACAACAAGCCAGTACATCAGGATTCGGAGGAAGACCTATGGCAACAAAAAATTCAAGAGATACGTAACTTCCAGTGCCACAATACTAACGAGCAATTAAAGGAAAACCAGCTGAATCAATTGGCAGAAATATATGAGAAATATCGAGCTGTATTTTCTGACGAACCTGGAAAGATCCGGAACTACCAATGTTCCATACGATTCAGAGAACCGGTAGAATTCAACCGAAAGTCGTACCCAATAGCACAATCTTTGAAAGAAGCCGTACGCACAGAGATCCAGAATATGATCCGTAGAGATATCATCGAGAGCAGTCAATCGCCATACACAAGCCCAATTGTGGCCATACAAAAGAAAAATGGGAAGGTAAGACTTTGCCTTGACGCTCGTGAGATAAATAAGATGATAATAAACGATCGTACCTCACCTGGCGAAATTGATGAAATTTTGAAGAGGTTCCACGGAACACGATTCATTACCACCTGGGATACGGTATGCGGCTATTGGCAAGTGGAGTTGCACCCAGCAAGCCGACAATACATGGCGTTCATCTTCGAAGGGCGCAATTATCAGTTTAAGAGGTTGCCCTTCGGGTTGGTGAATTCAGTAGCTGTTTTTGTCGCCTGTATGGATCATATACTAGGACCAGAAGCGCTCCAATTCACAACTGTCTATGTTGATGATCTCCTAATAACATCAACCAGCTGGGAGGAACACTGTTATCGTGTGGAGTATGTTTTGAAGAAGCTTGCTGAAAATAATGTCACCCTTAAACTGGACAAGTCCACGCTTATAGCTAAAGAAGTTCAATTCCTGGGTTTCCAGCTAAACAGTCAAGGAATAACACCATCAACAGAAAAGGTAGACGCCATACAACGATTCCCTACACCAAAAAACAGAAGGCAACTACAATCATTTTTGGGCCTGTGTAACTATTATAGGAAGTTCCAGAATAATTATTCCGAACTAACAGCCCAGTTTCAGTACCAGTTATCGTCCAAGAATAAATGGCGATGGGGTCAAGAACAAGACGAGACCTTCAAATCAATTAAAGAGAAATTTTTAGATGCAGTAATGCTCAACCATCCAGATTTTAACCGACCCTTCTTTCTAAACTGTGACGCTAGTAACATTAGCTTGGGTTCAACACTGTACCAAGAAGATGGAAGTGGAAACCATCTAGTAGTGAGCTTTGCTAGCAGAACCCTTAACCAGTGTGAAAAGAACTATAATGTGACGGAAAAAGAACTGCTAAGTGTAGTCTTTGCCTGCGGGAAGTTTCGGACGTATATCCTCGGATATCCAGTGACCGTCCAAACAGATCACAAGTCAATATCATTTCTAAGAAGATGCAAATTAAGCCATGGTAGATTGACCAGATGGGTACTCGCCCTACAGGAATACGATATACAGTGGGAGTATGTTCCTGGAAGTAAAAATGTAGTAGCCGACGTATTGTCAAGAGTGAATCTGGAAGAACAAACATTCGAAGGCGAAAAGGAGAGCATTTTGAAAATCTATAACATTATTAAGGACAGATCCGATTTAGAGAAGATAGTGCGGAACATCAGCAAACACCAGCAGTCCGATCCGAAGTTAAACTCTATTAAACTTCGTCTCTCCAACCAAGATGACACAATAAACAAATTTTATTGTATACATAATGGGATTTTATTCATCAAGACATCCCTTGATGAAGAAATATGGAAGGTCATGATCCCTACTACAATCGAAAAGGATATCATCCTGGACTATCACCTACGATACGGTCACATGGGAGCCATGAAGGTGATCAAGGCAATAGAAGAGAATTGTCACATAAAAAGTATCAATAGAAAAACGAGAAACTACCTTAAAACCTGTCTGATATGTCAATTGGTGAAAACCAACAATGAGAGAAAGGAAGGTATGATGATACCAATTACCTCACAAGCCAAACTGGAAAAGGTCTTTCTGGACATATGTGGTCCATTTCCCCGCAGTGGCGGACGCCATCGATACAAGTATATTATTATTATGATGGATCATTTTACAAAATTTACAAAACTATACCCTGTGAACAGAGCCACCACTCTGAAGACTCTAGAAATAATAACAAATCATTACATTCCAGAGGTAGGAAGCCCGACATCCATAATCACCGACCATGGAACGCAATTTAAGGGTTGGCGGTGGAGAAATACTCTGAATACATTGGGCATTAAGACATACAAGACGTCTGTCTACCACCCCAGCAGCAATCCAGCGGAGAGGGTACTGCGAGAGGTCGGAAGAATATTACGGACTTATTGCTATAATCAACAAAAGAAGTGGCAAGAATATTTATTAGCGACTGAAGAATTCCTTAATTTGTCATATCACACCGCTATTGGTACCACGCCATACACGGCAATGTATGAAAGACCACCTCCGAGAGAAATACAAGACATAATAGAGTTCCCCAGGAGTCAAGAATACAAATTCAATCGAATCAGATTCTACAATAAATTGGCTGAAGACCAGGAAAGGCGCAAGAACGAATATCAAAAGGCTGTTAAGAAAATAATAAGCTATGAAGTCGGAGAAAAGGTACTGCTAAAAAACAGGGAATTACCCAGTACTTTGGAAGGCATTACCAAAAAGTTATTACTGCTGTATACCGGCCCATACCTGATTATTAAAAACAATAATAATAATACATATGTACTAAAGGATATCATTTCGAATAAAGTAAAAGGGACCTATAATCAGTTATCCATTAAAAAATATTTGGAGGACTCATAGTTGTGAGTTAAAACTATTATGAAGAAATTGTGAATTTTGATGGAAGAATAAAATTACCAAATTCCAAAAATCAGTAAGCACAACTTACACCAAATATCTGAAAGAATATTGTGAACGAAATAAGAATTTTGATGGAAGAATAAAATTACCAAATTCCAAAAATTAGTAAGAACAACTTACACCAAGTATCAGAAAGAATATTGTGAACAAAATAAGAATTTTGATAAGAATATAATTACAAAATCCAAAATCAGTAAGCACAACTTACACCAAATATCAGAAAGAATATTGTGAACAAAATAAGAATTTTGATAAGAATAAAATTACCAAATTCAAAAAATCAGAAGCACAACTTACAACAAAACATTTGAAGGATTATTGTGAATAAATAAAAAGAATTTTGAACATAATAAGCTTCAAAATTCAAAAGCAATAGTAGGTACAAGCTACACAAATATTCAAAGACTATTATGCAAGTAAAAAGAATTTGGAGGGAGATAATAATTGTCCAAATTCAAAATAATTAGTAAGTACCACTTACACAAACATTCAAAGACTATTATGAATGAAAAAAGAATTTTGAGGAATAATAATTTCAAAATTCAAAACAATAATAAGTACAACTTATACCAAAATATTTGAAAAACAACTATGAATAAGAAGGAATGTAGTTGAATAAAAATGTCTAAAATTAAAAAACATTAAACTCACATCATTACTCATACAAATGATGAGAAATAACTCTGAAATATGAAAAAAGATTTTGTAAGAAAGAGATACAAAATTCTAAAGGAGAAAGGAAACCAGAATGTCATATGACTTAATCGAACAAATTAACCAAACTCACACAGAAAATAATTTAATAAAAATGGAACAATGAAGAAGGACCAGCTCACTAAAGACCAAATAGTGAGGCCAAAAAAAAAAAAAAAAAAAAAAAAAAACCTGATACTAATAATGATAATGCTGTTACAACAACCACTGTTATAGTGAAAGTGATAAAGAATTAATTCATGTTATACCATGAGCAATAAAAGTAACTCAATGGATACCAGATGGTAGAAAGAGTAAATATAAATACTACTTACTATGTAAACATGATGAAATGTATATGATACCACATACCTAAACCACCTAATATGGAATAAGCTTTAAGAGAGAAGAAGAGTCAAGTGTATAAAAGTATTAATTAATATAACGTATTATGAAGTGAAGAATCTAAAGATGTTTATTTTAGTCAAAAATTTACTGTTTATTTATTTTTATGACTGGATGTAGAAAATGCCATCAGTCTTATGTGTTGAGCAGAGATGATAATACCTCTGGACTCAATTGAAGTATTGGACAGCAGGGATTGAAGCCAAAAGTGCCACTCTGAACTGTTCCAATTAATTTGTTAGGGAATGTTAGGGAGTAAACATACTGGTGAGGAAACACCAAATAAGAAGGAATATAAAATGATAATGTTATACACAAGATTGAAGACCACTTATCAATGAAAAAAAAAAAGAAACTAATGAAGGAGATACACATCAGCTGAGAGGAAGCAATGGTGGAAAAGGAAGGTATATAAAGTGAAAACATGTAATCACGGAGAAAATGTAAATACAAAAGAATTAGTAGTAATTATTTCATCCATACAGAGTATGATCTGAACTAATCACTTTTACAGGAGAGCATATGTAACATAACAAAATTATCATACTAAACATTTGAATTAATGTTACATAAATAAAAGAAAAAGTTCCATAGTGAGTGAGAAGAATAAATTGTTTAAGGATTACACTAGAAACTGTATAATTAAGTCTATAAAATGTTAATAAAAATGGAAGATAATAAAGAAAACCATTAATTAAAATAACCTACTATGAAAAAACCAGTTAAACCAGCAGTATACCCAGTAGATTGGGGAAGCAGTACAAAAAGGGAAGGACCATAAAAAAGGAAATAATCTGTCATGAAACCATTTTAATAAGGAAACTACTAATGTGATATTTGAAGAAGGGACGAAACATATCAAGATTCCAACAAAGAGACCAGAAACAGGAAGAGATATGCCAAAACAAAATGTTAGTCATATAATAAATACCATGAGACAAAATTGAAACCGATATAGGTAAACTCCAAACAAGTTACAAGATACAATACTATAAAACACAAATTGTATATTAGTTGTAAGTGTAGTATGTTGAAAAATATGTCAAAAGAGACTACCATAGTGTAGAACTGACTAAAAAGACTACCAGAGTGTAGAATCCAATAAAGTGAAGTGAGATAACAAAATTAAGAAACTACAGAGTGTATAGTGAGAAACATAGTTAAAAAATCTATGAAAAAATCTTCAATGAAGTTTAAGTATTATAAAAAGACTACCATGAGTGTAGAATAATAATAATAAAACCATTGGAATGAAAGACAGTCTAAGGACTGACAACATTACCAGTAATAAGAGTTTTTTAAATTAGATATAAGAAAAACTATTACATATAAAATGTTTTCTTTAATTATAGCTAAGTAAATGGTGAGAAGGACAAAAATACCAAAGGACAGTTCATAACTGAAGGTATGACTAATATTAAGATGTTTGCTATTTATTATTAATTAGATAATATTTTAGATGTAAGGTGTAAATAGATACACGATGTTTTTTTAATCACAGTTAAAGTGTTTTCAAAAGAATCATAAATACACAAGACAGTTAGTGACTGACAGTGTTACTAGTAATAGGAGTTTTTTTATTTTTTTTAATTAAATTATGTCTAGGATAAGCTATTTTGTTATCATTTGATGATACAGTAAAAAATAATAGGAATAAGATGTTTTTGTTAAAATTAGGTGATATATGGAAAATAGTTGATAATAAGATGTTTTTGTTAAAATTAGGCATAAGATGTTCATGTTATGGTTCAATGATGTTATTAGTATAAAGAAAGTTTAGTAGATACGAGATATTCTATTGTATTTAAAATCATGTCATTTAATTTTCCATTGTGTAAGTCAGAGAGGCAAGTAGGGCATAAAAATGTAATAATTTTATTCAAATCAGTAAACCATGTATAATTGTACAAACAGACCAGCCAAGACACCATTTTTGTAAACACAGAATGGCCTATAAACAAAAAATTATCTATCAAAGAATTAATCTATGTAATAGGAATAGAATTCAATACATACAATACAGAAATTGAAAATATAATTAATACAGATACAGTTAATAGCAAATAGAATGACAAAAGAAAGAAAACTAACTTCTTTTGGAAACAGTCAATAATAGGCTTATGATAGTAATCAAATCAGACTAAACAGCAAATTAATCAATATTGAAATGTTTTAATAACCAAATTATTAACAACAAAGTAATTACGGAGTTATTAAGTATATTCCATAGAAAGATTATACCGAAAAAACAAATAAAAACCTTTAAAACACTGAATTTGTACAAAATATGGGGCATACAATCATTATGTAAAATTGTAATTTTTGGGCTTAAATGAGTTTGAAACAAACCCAGCTATATATCAAAAGATGTAAAATTAAATAATCAATATTACTGAATAGTTAGATTCATGTAAAATTAAGAAATATTTGAAATACAGTAAAAAATAAGAAAACTTGTTATGCATAGTTAGATAGTGAAACAAGTCTTAGACAGATATTTTATAATTAAACAATATGAAGAGGAAAAAGACATACCACAAATTGCCCTAAAACGACGACGTTGCGTCTATTAGTCTATTGTTAATCGCAAAGCTGAACAGTTGAAAAATGTGTTAGTGGAGTATTGAAAACCAAATAATTTGTATTAAAACCAAGTGTGGTTATGCGGCGTGTAACGGAGATGAACTAACAAGTGAAATAACCTTATCTATCTATGTCTAACACTTCACAAGTTTCCAAAAACACAGAATAACAGCATAAAACTTAACGCCAGAAATAGACAGCCATTTTGAACAATTTTTGGAACGAATTCACAGAGAACCAACACACATATTTGAACACCACACTACACAAGAGATCCATCCAGAATTCGACATCGCAGACGACGAGGGGACATTCAACACTATATTTTGGAACAACACCACTTCGCAGAAAAGGGAACATCGTTTTATTTCTGTGGGAGAAGATCTTCAATTCCAACGGCATCATAGCAGTTAAAATCGAGCAGACGGCGGCCATTGCTGAATTTCTATAAAGACGATCAGTCAGTGCTTCCTGGAGAGGAGTGACGTCATTTCTTCGACTTGGTTCGAAATTTAAATAATTTCTTTCTAATTGACAATTGTAATAATAATTCTGTTCTATTTCAGATATTAACATTTAGTTTAAGAATACCTGTTAAATGTATCTTGTTCCTTGCCCTCTGACCATTTCGACTCGTTAAAAGAACCATAAATTTAAACTTGTAAAAAATATATTTGTTGATTTTTCTCACTGCCGACTGTGGCGAATATTCGCCAGTGCCTGGGACATGCGCAGTTTGACTGGCGCACAATTTTGAATGAATAAACGCAAATCATTATTCAGTTACCAGCATTGTTTTTATTTCTACCATTAATGTTATTATTATTTTTTATTAAGCAAAAACATCATTCACATTGAGAGAATAGATATAGAAGGAAATTACAAACTCAACTAATTAATTAATTATTAATTAATTAAATTAAATCATTCCATCAAACTCGATACAAGAACAAGAAAAAATATTTGCACAATTTTTAAAGTTTGATGTATTTGTTATTTATCAACCCAACACCCCTAGTTATAACATATTCTTATCATCAATATTTCTATATTCTATTTATTATTACACTTGAAATTATATTACAATTTGACTAGCCTAACAGTGGGGCTAAAAGAAGAGCACAATACCTTTGTTATCACCAAAGATACACACACAATATCTCTCTATATATATCAATTATATATTTTTATTCTTATTTGTAATATTTTTATTATATTACAATATTTAAAAACTTTACTTACCTTATTGTTGTCGTTTATTACCTCATTGTTGCTGCCCATTACCTGTAGTCGATTGCACATCTTAACAGACGTTTAATGAAGAAATTTGTGTTAGTGGTTGAAATCACAATCAGAATGATCACAGTTGCACACCACTATATAAAAATTATCCCGATTAGCGCTTTCAAGCCTCACAGCCCATCGTCAGATCGGAATAGGCAGAAATTATTTTAAAAACAAACCCTTCACCCCTCTCCCCCACCCTGCTCACACACAACAAGCTATAATATAAATGACCCTTCCCCACCCCCTAAACCCTGTCCACACCATCTGTACAGTTACATATTTTTCTAGCAAATTCCTTGTGTTTCAGTGTGTGTGTGTGTGTGTGTGTGTGTGTGTGTGTGTGTGTGTGTGTGTGTGTGTGTGTGTGTGTGTGTGTGTGTGTGTGTGTGCATCCTTTTAAACTTACCCTACTTCCTCTCCACACACATGGGTCAGTCACACACCCTTATTTTAACCATCCAATTAGTACTATGCAAATAATTTTGGATGGTTAAAATAAGGGTGTGTGACTGACCCATGTGTGTGGAGAGGAAATAGGGTAAGTTTAAAAGGATGCACACACACACACACACACACACACACACACACACACACACACACACACACACACACACACACACACACACACACACACACACACACACACTGAAACACAAGGAATTTGCTAGAAAAATATGTAACTGTACAGATGGTGTGGACAGGGTTTAGGGGGTGGGGAAGGGTCATTTATATTATAGCTTGTTGTGTGTGAGCAGGGTGGGGGAGAGGGGTGAAGGGTTTGTTTTTAAAATAATTTCTGCCTATTCCGATCTGACGATGGGCTGTGAGACTTGAAAGCGCTAATCGGGATAATTTTTATATAGTGGTGTGCAACTGTGATCATTCTGATTGTGATTTCAACCACTAACACAAATTTCTTCATTAAATTAACTAATAACTCGATTGACTAATTATCCAACTAACCAAGAGTTAAAACTAATATTAAGCCAATTACATAACAATTCACTCAACTAATGGTCCAATTAATTAATAGTTAAATTAACCAAAACCTCGATTAACTAATACCCCAATTATCTAGTAGCCCGAATAACTAAAAGTCCCATTAACTAACAGCCTGAGTGACAAATAATCCAATTAACTAATAGCCCTACTAACTCTTAGTGCAATTAACTAATACCTCTCTTAACTAATAGTGAATTAACTAATACCTCTCTTAACTAATAGTGCAATTAACTAATAGCTTAATTAATTCATGGCACAATTAAATACAAGCCCTGTTGTCTAATAGCCGAAAAAACTAATAGTTGTAAATAATAGTACGCCAATTAAATAATAGTTCTATCAACTAGTGGCCCTATTAGCCAATATCCCAATCAACTAACAGTACAATTAATTAATAGCACGATTAACTAATACAACAATTAAGTAATAGTTGAAATAATAATAATCCAATTAACGAATAGCCCGATTGACTAATGACCCAACTAACTAGTAGCCCAGTTAACTGATATTCCGATTGATTAACAGCCCAATTAACTATTAGCATTATTATCGAATAGCCCTAATAACTAACAGCTCAATTATCTAATAGCCCTATTAACTAATAGCGCACTTAACTAATATCCCGATTGACTAATGGTCCTATTAACTAATAGACCAATTAACTAAAAGACCGATTAACTAATAGCCCAGTTGACTATTAACCCGATTAACTAACAACCCAATTAAAACTAATCCGATTAATTTTAGTACAATTAACTAATAGTTGGAAATAATAGTAGGCTAATTAAAAAATAGTTGAATAAACGAATGGTCTAAATAACTAATAGTATAATTACCTAATAGCGCAATTATCAAATAGCCCTATTAAATAATAGTCCAATTAACTAATAGTTGTAGTAATTGTAAGAATTTTAAAAAGAGTTAAAATAGCTAATGACCCCAATTAACTAATAGCCACATTACCTAATAAGCTGATTAACTAACAGTTGAAACTAACATTAGGCCAATTACAGAACGGTTCAGTCTTCCAATGGGCTAATTAACTAATATTCAAATTAACTAATAGCCTAATTAACTAATATGCCAGTTAAATAATAGCCTGATTAACTAATAGTCCAATTAACTAAAGCCCCATTGACTAATAACACGACTAACTAAAATAGCCGTATTAACTAATCGTGAAATTAACTAATAGCACAATTAAACAATAGCCCTATTGACTAATAGCTCGATCAACTAATAGCCCAATCAATCAACTTTAAATTAATAGTTTTTATTTAACGAATAGCCCAATTAACTAATAGCCTGATTAACTAATTGTCCAATCAACTAATAGCCGTATCAACCAATTGTCCAATTAACTAATAGACCGATTAGCTAATTGTCTAATTAATAAATAGACAAATTAACTAATAGGCATAGTAACTACAATCCGGAGTACCTGATAGCCCAATTAACTAGTAGCCCGAATAACTAATAGTCCTATTAACTAATATACTAATAGCCTGATTAACTAATAGTCCAATTAACTGATAGTGTAAATAACTAATAGTTGAAACTAATATTAGGCCAATTACATAATAGTTCAATCAACGAATGACCCAATTAACTAATAGTTCTATTAATTAATAGTTGGAAACTACTCGTATAGTTGATCAATTAAATAATAGTTCTATCAATTAATGACCTAATTAATAATACAGTTAACTAATAGTTAGAAATTAATATCAGTTTAATTAAATAATAGCCCCATTAACTAGTAGTTTAAATTAATAGTAGTTCAATTAAATAGTATCCCTAGTAACTAGTAGTTGAAAGTAATAGTAGTACAGTTAAATAATAGCAAAGTAACTAATAGTTTAAAATAATAGTAGGCCAAGGGAATAATAGATTAATCAACTAATAACCCAACTATCGAATAGTTGGAATCAATAGTTGTCAAATTAGATAATACTCCATTCAACTAACAGTTGAATTTGATAGTAGTTCTATTAAATAGTAGTAGAAATATATCGTGTAGCCTTAAGTTTTTTCATTACTGCTAATATTGTTCTGTGGCTTAATATATCTTTTGGTACTTTAAGGTCTGTCACATTGCAAAAGACGTAGGCCTAAATGATATTTTCTTTGTAAACGATTAATAACTTAATTAATTTTCGTACATAATATTTTGTTTAAGTACTCTTTAACTGAATTTAGTGATACCAAATTTGCGCCCTTCTCTCACAGTTTGACTCTCATCTACATCGTTGTTCTCATCTAAAAGCTGGTAAGTGATTTTTCGTCGACTAGGTCTTCAGTGCATTATTCTTTTTCATTTGAGATATGTATTCATATATTTCAAACTTACTTTTTCAATAGATAGAAACTCTTCTGCTACGGCAGACAGTTATTTATATTATTGGTACTCCTAGAATATTTTGTGATTTTAATCAGAATAGTGCACTTCCAATGAGTGAAAGTCAACTTGAAATTGTTGCTTCAGTACTATTGTACACCAATAATTCAATAACTATATACTCAGTAACTGATATTCAGTATGAATAAAAATAATTTAAAATAAGTAACTCTCTCTCTCTCTCTCTTTTCGCTAACTTCCTCACTAATATTTTTAATTTTCTTTTATTATAATTAAGTGAACACGGCACGGCCTTCTGCGACTGCATCTGTCGCCCACCCCAAAGACCGCCTCTTCAGGTGTTAGTTGTACTGTTACACTTCCATAAACAGATTACATAAGTATGTGTAGACTAAACGACAACAAGGAATGATTAAACAAACACGCACACTACTTTGGACAGTCACATACATGTAAAGGTCAGTGTCTTCTCACTTCTGTTATTTAATTTTTATTTTAACATTTTAAGACTCCTATATTTTTAATTCTTTTGTAATCGTTAAGGATAAATAGGGGAGATAACACTTTTTTATTGAATTCATTATATCAAACTCGCTGAATTCGTGAAATTTTCACAATCTTTATTTACGTAGGTCTTGTTGTTGTGACACCGATCCTCTGAGGTATTCTCCGATCTTTATAGGTGTTCTTCTCCGCCTGTCAGTTTACTTTTATACGTAAGTTTACTGAACCCAGAATTAAAGACTTTTCTATATTCAAATAAACAATTATATATCGTTTACCGAAGACTCAATTTTTTTGTAATTGTTTCCCGGTCTGTGTAGTTCCAAGCAAACGTATAGTTCAGATTTGGCAACGTAAAAAACTCCAAGACCGCGTTACAGTATGCCCGAGTGCGAAGCAATGACGTGTGAGCAACGTAGATTAATTAATAGTGTCCACTGTAATTTATGTATCTTAATATAACTTTGATATGAGTATATGTATTACCTGACCGAGTCAACAAAACATGCAGGAAAAATGTGAACTGAGTTCAGAGACAAATGCGCAAGCGCGTCTCACCCAACGAAGCAGTTTACAGTCATACTCAAAATTTTGTCATTTGAATGTATGTACTCCCAGCGGTGAATATCGTGAGGTCTAATATTTGCGCGTGTTCGTGTTACAGAGTTTGTCATTTGTATTTATATTTACTAATTGTGAGTATCATTGATCTGCGGTATAATTAATATTTGTGTGTGTGTTCGTGTTACAGAGTTTGTCATTTGAATTTGTATTTACTAACTGAGAGTATCGTAGCATTGATCTGCAGTATAATTAATATTTGTGCGTGTTCGTGTTACAGAGTTTTTTCATTTGAATTTATATTTACTAATTGTGAGTATTGTGAGTATAATTTTTATACTGTACTTTTTATACAGCTTAATTTCCAGACTTTAACACCACACTTTTAAAATTCATTAACTGTAGAATTGAAAGATGACAATTAACAAACAAAGGCCTACAATTCGCAGTCACTTGTTCCACATAATTTCACTCGTTTATGGAACTACTATTTGTAATAGTAAAACCTTTCTCTACCAGCTAACGATTCATGTTGTTATTCGAAAAAATCATGAGCAAAAGTAACATAAATTTATACATGTATGAAGAGTACAAAAAAAATTAAACATTGAATAGCCTTATTGACATATTAAGCTCCAAACTGAAGTAACAATAATCCATTTATGTTGATCAACAACAGAGACACAACTAGTTATGGTTTACAGGTCAATACCTAATTGAAATTGTGGAGTTTATTGCTCATATTGTTTATGTTTATGGTCAAAGTAATTTAATAATTTTTGAAACGGTGTAGAATAACAATTTTGACACCATATGAGTACAGTTTAAGTATTATAATGCTCTAACTTTAATTTTTGCACGAGTAAATTATCTAGTCGCGTATGAGTAGTTTTACTTTGACTGTACAAACGTCAAGCAGCGTAGGGGAACGTACTGAACCCCCACGCAACTGACAGTGGCAGTGCTGCTACGCTTCCCCTCTCCAGATTCTATGTTAACGGAGCCATGTAGTACATTCAAGACTGTTGAAAATATAGTGAGTAATAAAAAAAGCTAAGAAAATATTATATATATTAGATATACATATGGGGTTCCCCTTGCCCGCTTGGTCAATTTCTATGTCCACATTGGCGCTCATAGCCAGGTATGTATACCAAGAGGTAGGTAACTCCTACTGAGGGGCTAGGTTGGAAGATTTATGTGAAGCATTTAGGAATTCTGTATGTACTTTAGCTTCTTCGGGGATGGAGTTTACTGCCAAAGGTTGGAAGATAGGCGGTGTAGAGAAAAGGCAGTTGCTTTTCTTGATATGTTCGTGCCCAGGTAGGCCAGCACACACACACACACACACACACACATACATCCAAACAATTTTTGCTACAGTCTATTTCTTGATGTATATAATATATTTAATATTTATAATAACTTTACCTCAAGATGTTTTGTTTTTTCCTTATTTGGAACATGTTTCGGGATATTTTTTCCATCCTCAGCCAGCTTAGTTTCTCATCTTGTTGAATATTTGTGTTCAGGTTGGTTGTTGCTATGGCTTCCTGTTGGGTTTCAGTAGTTCTAATTGGTATTATTGTGTGTGGGTGTGGTGTACATATTTGTTTTTTGAGTGTTTCCAATGTTAAGTATTTCAAAATACTAGCAGCAAGAGATGACGGATTGACGTAGCCGTCAAAAAATTGAGTGTGTTACGTGCACCAAGTTTTTTTGATGCTGCCTGATTTGTAGAGTATTTTGTTACTTCGGGTCGCCATATTACCTAGTAATTCTTTAAAATTATTTATTAGCGCATCGCAAATACGATCAGACGATCGTACGTTAACAAGCGTGGGCACACACTTTCATAAAATGTCATTTATTGTGAGTAGTCGTCTAAAAATTGAAATTTTTAATATTATGACTGTTACGACACAAGCTGCAGGATACAAACACAGCACAAGAATAAGGGACCTTTTATTCACACACACACACACACACACACACACACACACACACACACACACACACACACACACACACACACACACACACACACACACACACACACACACACACACACACACACACACACACACACACACACACACACACACACACACACACACACACACACACACACACACACACACACACACAGAGAGGCTATTATATTGGAAAAAGGGAAAATACAAAGCCTAAATGGGACAATAAGCATGTTTTAATACGTTCCTTATGAATGCGCACGCGTGTGTAATGCATATGTGTGTGATAACATAAGATACATTTTCCTTGTGCTGTGTTTGTATGTTGTACTACCTATAGCATGTGTCTTTATTCATCTTTCTATCGTTTCCTTACCCTGTACCCTGCAGTAGGCTATATAATGCATTTGTTCATGTTTTTATCGTAACCGTATTTTAAAATTTGACGTTACCTAGATACAGTACTTATTTGAATAACAATTACAGTAGTGGGAATTGTAGTAAGTACATTTGAATGTGTTTGTTATCTTTTATAATAAAAACGGGGTGTTTTAATGGGACTCGCACAGTAAATCCAACTAATTATGTTAATGAAAATTGTGCAAAGAATCGCGAAGTGACTATATTATAAAATCATTTTATATGTAGGGCTATACGAACAAAATTAAGAGGTTAAGATGAGAGGACTTAAAAGTGCCTCAGTCTCTGACCGCTAGTCTGTTGTGGTGATTACAGATACGTGTGTCATATTTAAGACAGTGTCTTACGATTTCTTCGCTAACGGTTGACACACGTAAACCACTATGCAGAATTTCGTTTGGAACACGTGCTACCTATTTCGTACGGGGCACTTTATTTTCGAAACCGAGATTTTTCAAATATTGAGGTACTAGCAAAACCCCACACCTGTATGCCGTATGTCCATTTGAGCTTCAAGATGGTACAGTAGAGCATAATTTTTTCTCAGTTGTTGATGGTAGATACGGCCAAGCAACCAATACATATCACTGAGTTTGAGTTCTATTCGTGTTGTTTCCCTTTGCTGAAAATATGGAGTTGTCATATTATTCTTCGATATAGGCCTAAATGTAGTATAGATAAGAATGAACCAGAGGATATCCGTTTAGTGAGGCTGGAAGACAATTTATTGCTTTTACTTATGATAAAGGTAATGTAAATAAATTTGTCTTCGTTGGCTTTGATTATTCATTTGTTAACCTTTTTCGATTACTTTTAAGTGTTTTATAAATGTCTAGAGGCAGAATATTTTTTTGATGGCAGAAAATCTGTTTCGTCAGCTTGTATTGCAATCATAGTTGGGCTCGTATAAAGTATTAGCAGAACCCCCGATCCTATTTGAAAGAGGTCAGAGTATGCATCAGAATCTTTAACAAGGAAGTGGCGCTCTATTAAGTATGATTTAGACCTAATAACTGCATATAGTTTATAAAGAAGGAGTTTTTTTGTGTTTGCAACACAGTTTAGTATGTCAGACTTTCTTTAAGGCTTGCGTAATGTCTACGATGCTGCAGGACAGCATTTCTTGACTTGTAGACCGTTATTGATTTTATTGACTACTTGGTGGATTTGCTCAGTTGTACCGTATTTGGTTCGAAAGACAAACTAATGATTTGAAATGATTTGTTGTCTTCAATTATTTCTGTTACGAGTATTTTCCTTAAGACAGGTAGTTGACTACAGGGATTATGCCAGATTTAGTATTCAGCTTTTTTGCTTGGTTTAGGAACCATAACAATTTCTAAAACTTTCCAAAATAGGAAAGTAGCCTAATCTGATGGAAGCGTTAAAATTTCTTGTAGTAGCGTCTAAGCCATTTTCTGATAATTGCTGTAAAATGTCACCAGTAAGTAGGCCTAAATCAAATCCAGCGTTTTCACATGGGTTAAATTCGGAGTTACTGATATTCTAGACGGGAGATATTGTGAGTTTTGACAGCAGAAGGACCAATTTATGTGAAGTATTTAGGAATTCTCTAAGTACTATTCCTTCTTCGTGGATGAAGTTTTCTGCCAAAGGTTGGGAGATACAGAGGTGTAGGTACAGAGGTGTAGAAAAAAGGCAGTTGATTTTCTTGATATGTTCATGCCCTGGTACTGTTTGGATTCAAGTTTGGTGGAATAGTTTGCTGAGGATTTTGTTGTTGTTAGTATTTCAGTGTCTTTTTATAGTGAATTGTAATGGAGTCAGTAACCGTAAGTCTCTGTGGGTATCGCTTAACTGAAGTGTTCTTGATTTGAATTATTACTTACTTTGGTTCTTTTGTGGTTATACAGAATATAACATTGTCTTCTGGTTTTTGTTGTTTGTTAAATTTTCTTTCCTACAGTCTTTCTCCTGTCTCATCTGCGATGACTGTAAGACATTCCTGATGCGCACATGCAATATAAATTATTGTCGACGCTACCCAAGCAAGTTTTAAGTATTACAAGTTAAACAGTTACTTCTATGTCTGCGTCCTGGCTATTGTTTGCGAAACTTTTAGGTTAATTAACTGTTTATTTGCTGCAGAGAGTATGGGGTATCTGTAGGTGGAAGTACTTGTGAATGCAACGTAACGAATATTGATGAATAGCCTGATGAGAAGTAAAAGCAAAATGTTGTTACACGAAGTTTAGTATCAGTGCTTTTTGTTATACATAAGATCAAATCTGCGGTCACTAGGCCGGTAGGTTAGTTCACTTGTCGATAGTTGAGATTATTTTGAGTAATCGTTTGAAATAATCGTGACACTTAAGGAACGGTGACTTTAGAGCCACAGTATTTGTTTGATCTTGGCATTATAATCATCTTCTGGTATGAATCTACCCAGAATAAAAATATCTGATAAGTAAGAATATGCAGAACATATCAAAACAGTTGATTACGTAAACAATCATTTCAACAATCGAGTTCCAGTACTTTATATTGACATAAAAATATATTTCTTCGTTTTACATTCAGTCTCTGACGATTTGTAATTTTCTTTTCCTTTGAACGAAGAAACGCACCCGCACCCTGCTTCGAAGTACTGTATTATAAAATAGTACCAGCCATTTACCGAACCGCGCTAAGTCTTCCCCCGATACGATTGTCGAGCTTGTCGCTCAGAGCCTGTAAACACCTTTCTCCCCAAAGGAGAAACTTGATTTTTCAAGTTTTACATTTCTGTGCACTTTATGAAAATAAATAATGTTATTGTGGTAAGTTCTTTAATTTATTTTTATTAAAATGTTTTCGTGTTTAACCATTTTTTTCGTTTAAAGTTTTGTTAGTTTTAACATGCGTATGCATGATGACAAATTGTTGATTACCTACTTCTAATGTGAAACATTTTCACAAATTTATGTGAAAAATACGGCAAAGCTTTTTTTGATTCGGTATTCCACGTTGCTAAATACAAGCGCAAGGGTATTATAAAGCGACAGTTAATGTTTGTAACGTCAGGCTATTGAGATCCGCACCTTTCTATTTTCCATTAATAGGGTGGGGAGGAGTGCACCCACCGAACTGGTCGTCAGTTGTATGTGCGCCCCCCATAAATTCAAAGGTTGCCTATGACTGGTCTATAGTCTTCAGAATTGCATTGTCAGCCGAACTTCTAAACATCGCTGCTACACCTACGACGTGCATGATATGCAGTTTGCCTATGTCATAGGTGTAACAATACAATATAAACATGAAAATAACATATTTTCCAGAAAAAAAGCACGCAAGAACATACAAGAAGAAGCACACATAATATCTAAACAAGAATCTTTATTATTCAAAAAACTTGAAATAATAAAGCACAAGAGTCGGAGCACACAAGAAACGCGGAAATTGCAAGCATTCGTAGCAATGAATTTCCGTTATAAACTGGTACGTAAACAATTTTAGTTAATACTTCCGAAGTAAAGTTTTACAAAACACCAGTTAATGCTGTAGAATCTCCTTAATGACGTAGAAGTTAATAAAATGTTTAAATGTTTTCTGAAACTCTTTAGGAATAGAAATTGGAGTGAACATAACTTAGATGTTAGTTTCAAAAAGGAACAGAGAAAAAGTACAAACCATTACATGATAGACAATAAACAAATAAGGATCATGTTACTTAAGAAGCATAATTACTGAAAACAACTTATTTTCAGTAGAGGAGAGTAGAAGAATAAACTTTGCAGCACACAAATTAAAAAATAAAGAATTATTTTGCAAAGTAAAGAAACAGTTTTTTTTTTAACATATTGTTTTATGGAAGTGAGGTGTGGACATTGGGAACACAGGAGGACATCCTGCTATAGCGAAAAGTTTAGATTAGTTGTACTGAAAGGAAAACAAATTCAGAAGTATTACGAGAAGCAAAGGAGAAGATACAACATTTAATTTATATAATATCCCATAAGACTTTATCACGAACATTGTGGAAGGAAGTTCTTATAAAGGTAAGGACGGGGAAGACCTAGAACACGTGTTTGCTGGCTGTATAATAATTTATTATTATCAATTATTATATTCAGTATATAATGATTATTACTACTAAATAATGATTTAGTATAATTATTTATTATTATCATTTATTATTATTATTATAGTCGTTTATAATACAACTTCTCAGACAGTGTAAAGTGTGCACGCTGAAGACACACTTCACACCAGACAGTATATAATCACGTCGTCTGTGAAAGGTTAACGATTTTGCAACTTTATAGCATAAATCGACTGATCATAGACACGACTCAACAATATTAGCCACTATCATGCTGTTCGATATGTAACTACGTAAGACAAAAACAAGAAGCAACAGTGAAAGCTGAACAGTGACGTTTATTTAAAACATGGAAGGACGACCAACTATCGTCGAGAAAGAAAGTATAATACGTGACAAAGCGGTATAATTATTTTAATTGACATTAACGTTAAGTGGCATTTGGGTTGCGTGCGCGTGCTCCAGTGGTAACGAGCGACGGTTAACGAAGTGAAGCGGGGCCCTAAAAGTGATGCTCCGACTACGTTCTTATCGTATCATAGACAGACAGACAGACGCACGGCATGGCCACGAGATAACTTTATTTGCATAATGTGTACCGAGTTTAAACTGACGAACGGGCGGACAAATTGTAGCCCAAACGCAAGGATGTTTTGCGGGGTGGGGGCGGGGCAAACCCCCTCGAACTACAATAAAATAAAAATTAGTCTGGAAATAAAAATACAATAAATCTGGAAATAAAGTTTTGGTCATTTTACATATTCTCAAATGTGGATGAATTTCTAAAGTCATCTGTAAATATCCTCTATGTTTATTTCGATTATTATATTTTATTTATTCTCATTTATCAGAATTTTAAAAAACCGGTATAGAGAACCATACATGACTTCCACATTCTAATTAATTATAAAATTATTTTTAATATGTACTGTCAGAACAAAACTAAATATATCAGCATGCTTTTGGTAAAATCGCTGAGAAAGATAATCAAAATACGAATTGTACATAGTTAGTTGTTAATATTTTAAAAATAAAGAATTAATTTGATTAAATTATCTTTTATTTAAACAACGCGAAAAAAAGCGAATACCGTCCAGCGTTTGTAATCTGTGAACGTCTGAAAACGAAAAATTATTTTGTTTAAGTATCCGTGGTTACGATATTTTGTTTACATGGAACGATAACAATTGTTAATATTCTACTGAAATTTTTTACTTCCATGTTCCATAAGGAAATGGAAGTATGGTCATGCCGGAAAAAATCGTGTTCGAGATAACGGCAGATTCTGATTGTACTACCATCAAAACATGAAAAAAATCATTTTTCGAAAAGTGTCTGTGTGTAGAATTTTGTCTGTGGCAAACGATAACAGCCGCAAATTCAAACAGAACCAAATAATATTTTTCATACAGCCATGAATGGTAGAGGACTCAAGGCCTATTGATGTTGGTGAAGATCGGTTAAGGGAAAGGGGTAGTTTACCTGCAACGTTTTACGTTTTAACAAGAGTAAAGTGCTTAATTTTGATAAATAAAGTATCCTGAAAAGAAGGTCATAATAATCCACTGTAGAGAGGTAGATGAAATATCTATAAATGAAAAGAGTAGTTGAAGGAGGAAGGGGTTATTTTTTTTATAAATTAAAATGGTAGTTGATGATGGAGGAGGAAAATTTTTATAAGTTTTATATGTGTACTACGTTATTGACAACAAAGAAGTAGTTTCTATGGAAACATTTCATTTAAACAAAATTCTATATTTTTTCATTTTAATTTAAATCATGTATGAGAGAAAATATATCGTTCGTGGTAGGCAAGCATATCTCAATTATGTAATGTTTACGTTTCCATTTTATTATTATGATTACATCAATAAGAGGCAGGCAAGACACACATACACACACACACACACACACACACAACTCGCGTTATTTCTGGCCTCACTCATGTTTATTTTCTTACATTTGCACGCTTTTTAAATGGAAAGTGCCGAAACCCACACCAACACAACGCGTGCAAGCCGAAAAAGTGTCCAGCGTGGATAGCGATTTCCTGTGGATCGCTGGGCAGTGTAACTGCACGTGTTAACAGAGGAACGGTTCATAGACATACTTTTCGTCTTTAGGGAATGAACCCTCTGCAAGATGCTCAGGGTCCATGAGTGACTTCGGAGCGCTTCGGAGGAGGGATGATTATCTGCGTAGTTCGGTTTCTTTATAAGAATAAAGTAAGCCTACTTAATTTTTATGGATAAAGTGACTGAACATAACATTATATTAAACGACTACCCCATAATAACAAAAATATCTATAAATAGTGAAATTAGTTTGAGGGTGGGCGATATTTTTTTAGAAATTACCGAACCGAATTCAAGTAAATTATTTTAAACATAAATCTTACAACATGGAAGTCATGTATGGTTCTCCATACCGATTTTTAAGTTTTCGGAAGAATAAATTTATAACATCAATACAAATAATTACCCCCTTCCCTTTCAACTACCCTTTTCATTTATAGATATTTCATCTACCTTTCTACAGAGGATTAGCATAAACCTCTTTTCAGAATACTTTATTTATTAAAATTAAGTACTTTTGTTAAAACGTAAAACGTTGCAGGTAAACTACCCCTTCCCCTTAACCGATCTTCACCAAAATCAATAGGTCTTGAGTCCTCTACAATTCGGACGCATATGCAAAAAAAATCATTTGATTCTGTTTGATTTTACGGCAGTTGTCGTTCGCCATAGAAATTTTTCGGAAAATGCACATACAGTAACACATAGAATGTATAGAACTTCGTCGCCATAGAACAATTTCTTCACGATTTGAGGGTAGTACAATCAGAATCTGCCCTTATCTCGAACACGATTTTTTTCGCCATTACCATACTTCCATTTCCTTTTACAGGAAGTAAAACACTATAGTCTACATCTGCCACAAATTACGCGTATCGGACGTTTATCATGTACGCAGTGATAACATTACGATGACTTAAAATTTTCAATGAGTCAGAATTTAAAAATTTGGAAGGTACAATAAAAACTGCTTCGAAAAACGTTTTACAGATTTAAATATTATTGAAACTCGTTAACATAAATAGATCTAGTTCCTAGGTATAGTCTACCTAGGGGATCTAGGTATATTATAGGGGACCAAACTTCATAATGTAATGGTCAACTTTGTCTTCACTTTAATGCTTCAGTGTGATAAATCAACTTTCGCATTACAGGGATGTATACAGTTTGGTTAAAAAATTGGTTATGTTCGTAGCCATTCAAGATATGATGTTTGACACGAATTTAGTGATACACATAAAACTCCAGTTAGGCCTAAGCATGGAAATACAACTATAACAGTTCATTTATTTATCGTAGCTCAGAATTAGCTGTCATGTGTAAAGTTTGAGATCCGTTTCGGCCATTCTCGTCTTTAGTGCTATCGTTGTCGGCAAAAACATCACCAACATCATTAACATCATCATCAACACTTCATTTGATTTTTGGTTTAGGATTGTTAATCTGTTAAGAATTTTATCTTCCAATTTCTTTTTGATCAAAGTGGATGACCGTGCCTCAGAAAACATTTTGTTTAACAATTATTGGTCCCGAGAAGAATATGCATTATTATTATTTTAGTTTATTGTTTTTTCCTTGCCTAAACTTTGTTTTCTGCTGGTTTTATTCTGACTGAAATTCTAAGGTAAGTCGAAATCGCCTCTAATCTTGTATCTGCCGTCTGGGGAATTGTGTTCGTCTTGATAAATCGCGCTTCCAAACCTGGAGTTCTAAAATGCCAGTCATTTGCTGCTCGCAGTAGAATCTAACTGGCAGTCATACCATATGAGTCTGATTGACTCGTAGCAAAACAACGAAGATGAACTTAACTAATTTGATTAAAAACCGATACACATTCAATTGTTGTAACTTGGCTCTACAAACTGGTGGAAGAGCTTCACAGTTCTGATCGTCGCGTCACGTCACTCGCCAGTTTTTCGATCCTGTACATGTTTCAGAAGATTTATATGGTTCACTAAATACGCACTTTTCTGAACAGAGTTTGAAATATTTATGTTAACGACTAATAATTAGCCTATTTGTTGAAAAGATGATAACGAACTTCTTCGAATCTTGACAAGAATATTCTACATTTCGTTCTGGTAATCTAGACAGAACTTTACGTACGTTCATAATTATTTAAATATTGTTTGGAAGTTTTCAGTTCTCGCGTTTCGGTGACACGGATATTATAGCCTGCCTCCACCATTGTAAACTTTCTTCAGAGGTCTGAACCGAAGTTAACTAAACCGTCTCGTCACGTATTGATTTATAGAACACTCAACTATATTCACACTCAACGCTTTCCTATTTATTTTGCGTACAACTTGTTAGACAATAGTTTTTACGAAATCAATTAGGATGAATGTAACTCAAATGTATATGATTAATAACACACACACACACACACACACACACACACACACACACACACACACACACACACACATTACAATTATTTGATTTTATAAACAGTAGTCTACGTACATTGAATCATGCGCTTTAAACGCAATTACATATAACAAACAGAATTGAGCACATTGCATTTACAAATGTGGAACACCGCATGCTTCCTTCATTCGTGGAATCGATTGTAATATACTTAAAAGTAAACAATGCGGCTTTTGACAAGCAGTGTTTAAGATCACAGAAGTTCTATTCTTTTTGTACTGAAGGTTGGAAAACAATGCGCACAACCGCTGAAATTTCTAATATTTAACTATAAAGTACAAAACACGAATCTAAATGGAAATAAAATTGGCCTACCTAAAACGTTCGACACACTTTTCATGTGTAAATTGAACAGAATACGTTTACACAACTATACTTAAAAATTTTTTTTTTAATTTGTCCCTTTAAAATTAATTCTTTATATTTTTCCTGTCGATTTTCTCGCGTTCAGTCATTTACAAATTAAATGTGCGGGGAGGGAGCATATGTGTAAAACAATGAAAACAGATGCTATTACAAATATTTTGTCGTGGTAAAAATATTTTATTTTTTATTTTTATTTTACAGTGCTAAGGAAATCATGGTTCTTATTTTGTGTGCATTCACTAAAGATATGGTTTGTTTCCCTTTATTTTAAAGTTGTACACTTTTATTTTATGTAGTATAAATATTTATTTATTTCTAATAATTATAAATTCCATTTGTTGAACAATCTAATGCGTGATAAGTCTTTATTTGAGTCGTATCATAAGGTGAGAGGTTGCGAACTTGAACAATTGCTTCGATACATACAGTTTTTATGTAAAAAAAATTATATTTTCTGGCGCAAAATTGGACACGCATTCTTGGCAGAAATTTGTAGGGGTATGGCAAACCTGAGTGTATTGTAAGTGGTAAAATGTAAGTGATACGTCACAATAATTCAACTTTTTGAAAAAAAAACCTTCCGTTTGTCAATACAGTAACATCCGTTTAACAATACAAAAAATCCTTCCGTTTAACAAACTAAAACAGAAACTATTGAAAAATGCATATAAATTATACTTGTAAACTTTAAATAAACACATAAACCCTTGCAAATGAGGAAGTAACTGCTAATCTGTCTTTAAGGTAACAATTAAAGTTGGGATCAGAAAATGCAGGTCGAATACTGTAGCTACTTTACATATTAGCGACGGAAACACACAAAATAAGGAAAGTATTGGCTTAGGAACTTTAAGAATTGTACGTTCTAATTTTGGAATTAGAATACATGTGCAAACGACTTTGTACTAACAGATGACTCAGTTAAACATATAAAGAGCGTAAACATCTAGTAATTTAAAACAAATGGGATTGAAAAGTAAATGCCAAAAAGATTAATCTTATGATTGCACACAACGTTAGCGAGGACAAAAGGTAGAAAGTAGGGTTTGATAGTCAAGCATCTGAACAAATGAGGCAATTTTGCTACGTAAAAAGGACGATTAGCTTATAAAAAACACTGGGTGCATGTCAGAAATGGAAAAGGCCTGGCTGGAGGTGATGGAGAAATGGTGACACGGAGAAGGATGATAAGGACAAGTTAGACGGAGAGAAAACAAACCTTTATGTTTAAACAAAGTGAACGGATGTAATGGAAAAGAGGAAGAGTATAGACTACTCTTCCTCTTTTCATGTAGGTCAAAAGAGTATAGACTACTTATGATGGGAGACTGTTGGAGAAAGGGTCACATGAGATAGAAGTAACTGGGCGGCGTCCCTTTCATGAAGAGAATCGAAGGTGAATGGCGGAGGACTTGTGTTCCTGGTTGCAAAACAAGGTCTGGCTGGCCTTTCGACAAAGAGCACCTTGTAATTTTTTGGCATTAACATTTTATGCCTCTCACTAATTTGCATTAACTTCTCTGTTGTGCAGAAACATTTGGCGAGTAACTGGAAGACCTTTTGACACCGAGGTAATTAATATGGTAATCCGTTATATCCCCACCGTTTAATATATTTCCAACGACACAACGACAACGTGTCATTGTCACTTCATATTATATCGACGTCACGTCTTCCTCGATGCATAATTGAACGTTGGGCGTCAGTTTTTCTAAAAAATATTTTCCAATCCTTTTTTTCTAAAAAACGCGATTTCTACTAAAGATGCTTTTCTAAAATTAATTTTTCTAATAATTTCTTATTTCTAAAAATTATTTTTCTAATACCTTTTCATTCCTAAAAATTTGTACATAAAAGCAAACTATATCTTAAAAAAGGTTTTATTATTGGAAGTAATTTACATTATGGCCTATGCTTCGTAAATACGTGAAAAAAACATGTTCGCACTCTATCTTGGCCGGTAGATATTTTAACAAATCGTTGGCCAAAAATATCGTTGGAGAAGATTTAAATGTTCCGTCAACAAACCATTCATTTGACCGAAATAGCCTTTTGAAATTTTCTTTGCTAGCAATCACGAGTAATCATTTTCCTAAGATTTTGCCGATCTGGTAGTTGAGATAAGATTCCTAAATCATAAAAAAATTACACATGATCAAAAATATCCACGTTCAAAAATATTTTAAATGTACCTGATGGAACCTCATTTCTCAATACTTGTGCTAGCGGTGCTTCAGGGTGTTCAGTAGCAACTCGCTTTAACTTATCCACGATTTTCAACCCATTTACTGCTTCTAAATCAGGTGCATGGATATGTGGCGACTTATCTGGTCCTTTATGAACAATTATTTCTGCATCGCCACTAGATGTGATAGCTGTAGCTGAACACTTGGAACACTTTTTACATTTCCAATAAATCCGTCCTTTACTTTCTCTTCGGTAATAGTATAAGAACCCATCAATGTATAGAAAATTTGATTTTCGGGATGCCACTAATTCAACCACCATCGTACAAACTTTACTTGATAATTTATTTTCCAAAAATCTTGTTGACGTTAAAGGTTACGTTTGAAGCAATGACATTTTTTGTTTAATAAAGCAAAGTTCACAACGTATTCGAAAACATATCCTTAGAAATAGTTTTTAGAAATCACATATTGTTAGAAAATGATTTTTTAGAAATCACTTATTTATAGAAGATAATATTTTGAAATCACTTATTATTAGAAAATAAATTTTTAGAAAATATTTTTTAGAAAATTTATTTTAGAAAAACTGTACCCCAATCTAATTGAAAATCGTGTTTATTTCTTTCTATTGAAATTAATATTGAAATTTCTTTCTGTTAAACAAGTCCTATTTTGAACTGTACTTTTTAAATCGCGTTCATCTTCTCACTTTGACTGTCGTGATGAAACGCTAAAAGCACTCACAAATCAGTCAATGTTCAACCAGCATTGCACCATTCATTGTGAAGTTGAAATAATATTTATTTTGTTTGCTTAGAATTTTTTTTGTTCGTGATAAGGCAGAATGTTTTCAGTCTTTAGTTTATTTCTGATTTTGTTTTGTTCAGGTTAATGTCACTATTGGTAAAATAAATATATTTGCCACAAAAATATTCAAAATAGGGAAAGCTTCAGTATCATCCCTTTCTTTGCGTCTTCCATTTACCTCCAAAAGCTTAGTAAGCTTTCACCAGATCCTGTATAAATATTTGTATTCCTAAGAGCTTAGATTCCCTGTAAAGGTCTACAATGTGTATTTTAAAGCTTTTCTCTAAAGCTTCATTCTTTAACTCCATTTCTGTAATGTTTTTGCCCCCAAGAAAATGAAAATGTTTGAGGTTTTGAACAAAGTCACCATTGAAATTAAATTTCTACCAATTCCCTACAAAGGAGGCCGGAATATTCTTAAATGAGTCGTCCTGTTGACGCTGTGACAAACATAGGCGTGTTGCCTAGGCACCGTATGTTTGTAAATACACAAATACATGTAAACAACATACATATGTATATGTGAACAAAACACTTGCATGTTTGTGGATATGAGTGTAATCTGTCTCTCTCCCTTTCCTCTCGCTGTCTCCCCCTCCCCACACATATAGCATAAATAAGTACACCTTTAACTTACATATACGAATACATACTTACTTATAAATTAATTTAGAATAAGAAAAACAATAAATTCAATATTTTCATACGGGGGCAAAAAACTTATAAAGGATATCGAGGGGGATTCTCCTCTGCCAAGAGCATCTCAATAAACGTTACGTTAATTCCCACTGACACATAAATCAGACTTCATGCAATAGAATCAGCGTTTCTAGCACAATTGCTGCTTCCAATATCCTAGTTCCTGCCTCCGGGGATAGAACTTTCCTAATTAAATTTGAACTAGTTCCTAACTTTCCGCGTAGAAAGAAGCCGGTGGAAAAGTGTGCAGCCTGATTATTATTAACAATATTATCAATATGTGATTATCATTAATCACTAATGTGCAAGAAAAAATAATACTGAGTGGTTTATTTACATGTAAAACGGTATATTAATCGTAATAAACGTTTCATTTGTTTTTCGTAAATAGTGACTTCAAATTTTTCTAATAAAGTAATTTTTGATATTTAAGTTAACTTTTTCATTACAGAAATACTGATTTTTTTTCTACAGACAATAAGCTGAAAGACTTAAAATAAATTTTGTTAGTTGATCTAATGACTAAATATTCTGAATATGTAGTACCTACATAATTTTTGAAGACATGATACCATGGACGCCGGGAGAAAAGGATGTACTTTTACTGACGCTGATTACTGAATTCTAGTAAGATACATTAATACTTGAAAAATTCAAATTTTAACATTGTATATTTGTTATTAGTTAACCTTTAAATATGGTAATCTGCCAGTTGTTAACCATTCAAAAGGCGCTGCAATTTTTTTTTTGTAAAGAAAGATCCGCTGTTGCAAAATAAGTCTAACAGTAACTATTTACAATCATTGACAACTACAATTATATTGTGCGTTTATTTTACAAAACGCTCTAAAAACGAAAAATAATTTTTACATTGTATGCTATGCAGTATGAAAATATTGAAATTTCGTAAAAAAAAACTGTACTGTAACATTTATTATGGATTTATGTACTTAGTATCTTATGCAACGCGGCTATAAAAACAAGCTTTCACATAACTTTATCCCAATACAGTTTCTGAAGTCGGTGCGAGTGACTTTTTGAAGTGAGAACTTCATTTACGGTACTATGGTGTCCGGAAATAATTTCAGGTGCGTTAAAGTGCTTTTCTCCTTTTTGAAGCTAGTTTTAATTTTTTTCAAACATTTTAACCTTAATACGATTACCAAAACAAAACAACCATAATCCGATTATAATCGTGAGGTGGTTTCTTGTTCGGCTGGAGAAGCTTTCTGTGAGCCAATACCTCACGTTTAGTGAACTGAAATTTCGATATTAATGAAATCATGCTTCAAGACTAGTAAAATGTACCTAGAGTATCAGATCTATTTCATTGTCAGCGGTTTTTGTGGATGCCAGTAATTCAAATATGAACCTTTGTTTTCGCCTTTATTTTAGTACAGATGTTAACTGATATGGTCCAATATTAAAAAAAAATTATTCCAAGGTTTTTAGATTATTATTTTTTCTATTCATGCCAGGTGAATGGCTGGTAAGCAACGGACCGGTTTTAAGATGTCCATCCTATATTATCAAATGTACCAAATTTCTTCACAAAATTGAGATGGAAATGATTTTCATTTTTTAACGTAATGTAAACGGAGAAAGAGAGAGAGAGAGAGAGAGAGAGAGAGAGAGAGAGAGAGAGAGAGAGAGAGAGAGAGAGAGACTAACAGACAGGTAAAATGTAAAATAAGCCGAACAGGGAGAGAGGTAAAAATTATAAAAGGTACGTAAAATTAATGTACTGTTTACGTTTATAAGTAACAACCGCTTTTAATTAAATTTGTTAAAAGTGATTACAAACTACTTAAATTGTCTAAATTAATTCGCACAAATTGGCGTAAAAATTAACTGTCCGTGTCTCGACTTACAAATGAAATGGATATTCAGGTGGGTACAGAGTTTCAAGTACAATGGCCGGTTAATTTGCCTGCTTTCCATGGGGCCCGACTTCAAACAGTGTATTGGGATAAAGTTATGTGAAAGCTTCTTTTTATAACCACGTTGCATAAGATACTAAGTGCATAAATGCATTATAAATGTTGCGGTAAATGGTTATTTTACGAAATTTCATAATTTCCATACTGCATAGTATTGAATGTAAAAGTTATTTTCACTTTTAGAACGTTTTAGAAAATAATACAGATTCGAGGAAGAAAAATATTTCAAATTTCTAGGACATGGTAAGTAATCAAACGTGTCTTCTGGACACGTGCGGGGTGTATTGCGTTCTACACATGATAAGAAGTATTCAAATCAGCAGTCGCCTCAAAATAAGATCACATACAACGGTTATTTGGTGATGGGTAATACATGTTTTTCTCAGAATCGATATTTTCACAAAAATTAAGAAAATTTGAGAAGATATGAAAAAAGGGTGATACAAAGCATAGGCCTACTTGAAACGAAGAAGGTAGCAGAAACAATATGATAGAGAAGGATGCTTGCTCTGGACTAACAAACCTAGAGGTAGATGAAAAAACAGACAGAGAACACATAACAAGTAGATTTAGGCACATAGTGTAAGATGGTTTGGCCACATAAATAGCCAAGAAGAGACAATGAAAAGATTACGAAATGCAAACCGTAAGGTGGGAGACCGAAGATGAGTTAGGAGGACCAGATGACAGTTTGATTGTTATAGGAGATATAGGAGAAAACTGTTGGAGGGGAGAGAGAGTTGGTTGAGGAGGCTAAAAGACAAAAAATTCTAAAGAAAGAATAGAGAGAAGGATTCGACAGGGCGGCTACAATGCCATGTCTGATGTCAATAATTGCGATTCACGATGGTCAAAAGAAATCAGGGTTCTTAGTAAATTACAGACCACGATTTTTTTTACAAAAATTGGTTATACTTTATCATTAACTACATTAAAATAACATAAATATTTACACATGTACATAACTCTTAACTATAATATTTTGTAACTGTATTTATCGTACGGTCGCTTCTATAAGAGATTGTCTATGGCATGGACTACTCCGTTGGTGGCTGGAATGTTTCTAGCTATCACGCTGGCTCCATTCACCTTGATCCTTCCTGTGGACAGAAACACAAACAGAAGAATTAGCTTTGGCAGGTCTACGACTCCCAGTTTGAGAACGCGCTTAGACGCTGTATACAGTTTACCTACCCTAAAAGTTCAAATAGTTATAAAGTTGAGGAATTTAGTAATTTAGAAATCAGTATCACAGGAATTTAGGGATAAGTGTTAAGGAATTGTGAATAAGATCACCCAAACGAATACAGCAGTTAAAAAAAATGGTTTTCACTACAAATATCAGCTGCCGGATGACAGTATGAAGACTGTTGTCAATACTAATTCGAATATTTGATGAAACGAGATAGAAAAATATACCATAAAGTGATATGAGAAATGAAAATGGAAGCAAAAGGGAAGTGGAACAATGCGGTACAGACTGGGTACATACTGGGTACGACACACCTGACGTAAGGAAAGCGAGAGGTGGAAAAATTATGTATAGACGGCACACACCCACTCTCTCCCTCCCCCCCCTCTCTCTCTCTCTCACACACACACACACACACACACACACACACACACACACAAATAGGTTGAAAATCCCACAAAAGGCAAAATAGATAAAACAGTAACGAAGTGATTCAGTGGCATTGTTATTGTAATTTTCCAGCTATAAAATTTTACTTTTTGGCGTGTTAATTACATTTAAAAAACAGATGTTCAATTAGTGAGCACTTGGCATAACAGATGAGGCAATTTGTTGAAGCGTTTATAGTCTCATTAGCGTTATGTTTTAAGTAGGGATAGAAAGTGTGCGCTACCGACGGGCGAACAATTACTGTAACAGATGGAGTTAATCTCCACGGAGTGAATCTTGTAAATATCCACGGAAACATACATAAACTTCGAAACTAGGACTAAAGTATTTGTTGTTTAGGCATTATGTTTATAAATTTAACTAAAAAACAATGCAAGAGTTTGGAACTTTATAACTGATGTTATTTATAAATCTATTATGCCACGCGTTGGGCAATCATTTTATAACTTTCAATTAAATTATAAATCTATTAATGAACGGGTTAATTATTATATATGTAAATTTATCAATCTCTGACATGTATGTGTATAATTTAATCTTAATGATGATTCTAACTATCTATGCTCATCAACACATACGTGATATCATTTATTTAATTGAACATAAGAAACTCTTAAAATCTATTTGCATTCTTTCAAACTTTAGGTTAATATTTGGGTTGCATTGGTAATAATGAACGCATGTTTCTGATTAACTAAAATACTAGTTTAATTATCATTTATGACATATTATAATAGTACATAGGTTACGTCGCTGTACCTGAAATACATACATATTTATAATAAACAAAGATATATCTTAATATATGCTGAAACAAAGGAAAACATACATACATATATAAATCAAATGATGTTACAATTCAATATTCTACTTATTTAATGCGTTCATTAAATCCCAAATAAGCTTTTGTTTATACGTTCATTAACTACTTTATTCAGATTTACTCATTACTTTTCTTAATACATTTCTCAGGTGTGAATTCTTTGAAAGAAACCAGGTCAGTAGAAGTTACTAATTAGAAGTAATTATAATAGTGGTTACTTGGTTAGTGAATATCCATTAGTTGTTGATGAAGTCTCGTTCTGGTGATGGAGATGGCTCGTAGATACATTCCGTAGTAAGTTGTTTTATCACTGCCACTTATCACTTTATTCTTCCGGCCACTCGCGTAGGTGTTCGTATATGTGTGGGTAATTAGAGTTCAGTGTTCAATCAATGTTCTATCTTACTGTGTTTGCTGTGTGTTCGTTTTAAAGTCAATATACATGTCTAGTTTCATTTGTCGCTGCTTCCACAAACGATCCTATAATTAATTAGTTTGTTTAATGTTTCGTGTTCATTATGTTGTTGATACACAATACTAAGTTCCAATAATTTGTATATCGTTTAGTGATGCTGTCTGTTAGTGTAACGGTCTGATTGTTCACTTGGTGTAAATTTCACTAAGTCCGTTACTGCGCACTCCGGTAAAGTTCCACTACCGCGATATGAATGTATTATTAAGTTTTAAGTTCCTTGTTATTTATCTAACTTCCGAATGATTTGAGTAAACAATAAAAAGTTTATGATATACCGTCTCTCGCACTTGAAGTTAAACTACTTGATAATTGAAATGTAAACTGTCTGAAAATTCTAACTGTAAAAACTTTAGTATAACTATTCAAAATTTAAGTGTTGACTGTCAGTCTGAAAATTGAATATCACTGTCTAAAATTTGAGTATGACTGCCTAAAGATTGAGTATGACTGCCTAAAGATTGAGTATGACTGCCTCTCCGTCTTCCTGGACAGCTAGTTTTATTAATTCGTCCCTACTCAAAATTTTGTCTCTGGCGCGCTTCACGCCCACTTCTTTTCGAGATTGGTCAGTTTTTGATTTTCTCGGAAAATACTGTCCCACTCTGTCAAAATCCTACGTCATAGTTCTTCCGATAGGTTCTTCGTCTCAGTTGCTATGGAAACATCCCTCACCATCAAATTTCTCGCTGGCTGAAGGTCTCTGATAGGTCCTTAGGTCTCCCTGCTCTCTGGCTTGACGATCGTTGACCCGCTTCGAAGAAACTACGGCTATCAACAGCTTGTCTATCAGCCTATTGTCTGAGTAAACTCTGCGTTTCTATAGATTCCCATTATCTGTACTTACAGTCTTCCTGGCGTATTGTTCTATGCTCTTACCCCTTTTTTCTGGCTATTACTAATTTCGAACATCTGCTGGTCGTTGAAGTCACCCCAACTTTCCCTTCGTAAATTCTTGTCTGTCAATTAGACGATACCTCCAGCTGTGTAACATGACTTTAGTTTTTGTCAGCCTATCTTCCAGTATTGTTACTTAAGGTGCAGCGTATCCGTTTCATTGTAGTATGGAGCATCACTTGTTTTTGTCGCTTATCGTCTACTGACGTAACACGGCCACATCTGCTACAATTCTTGGTACGGGTGTGAATGTCCTTCTTACTTTGTTACAGCTGCGGAGAGCAATAATTCTGGACGAAACTTTCCCTGTCATCTTACGCCACCAAATTCTATAGTTGGATTGCACTTAATGCGTTTCTATTGTCAAGTCAGCAACGCTTCACTGACACCTTCTCATTACTCCTTATTTATTGCTCCACCATAAGTCGTTGACACTTGCCTCGTGTGAACGTACTCTGCCGAGGTGAAATTTGAAATTTTAAAATTTTCTGCTCGTTACAACTTTCAGTGTTTTTCGTATGATTGTTTTATAATCGTCATTTTACTTAAAAAGAATAAAGTATTCGAGTTTTCATAATTTTTCTGATAATTAAAAAAATTTGTAACAGGCGATTGAAATTTATATAACTTAATAAGAAATGCATTTCGTACACAATGTTGAGCGAGTTCTGCAGCTCAGGAAGCTTGCCAGTAATTCCATACTTTCAAAACTAAAAACAACCGTTTTCACGCATTAACTGCTACAGACACGCGCAGTCTTGCTTGGTCGTCTAGCTGGCCTCGCGAAGCATTGTAATCGCCAGTTTCGTGTGACTGTTTTATTGGACTGTAGTTAAGTGGTATATTCGTCCTTTTGGATACAGCTGTTTGGTTACCATGACAATAGAATTGTTTGCACTGTTTTTCCCTTTTTGTCACTTAAGAAGTGAAAGAAGGAAGCGAGGTGTATAATATTTGTGTGGCACTCTTATTCATATTACTATGATGTCTAATAATTATTCTAAATAATAATTATTTTTTTCTCCAATACTGATATAGCACATTCAAATTTTAAATAGGCCTAACACGGTCGAATACGTAGTCGGGGATTTTTGTTTACGTTTAAATAATTTTAAACTGTTTTAAAACTAAAATTAGTTTGAATGTCTAGTTCGTTAGTTTCTTTTTTTAAAAACTAAAATTATTTAAACGTCTAGTTCGCTAGTTTATTTTTTTAAAGTTCCTGTTTCGAAATAATAAGAGTTCAGAAAAATATATGCGTAAACCGTAAAAATAAAATACATTACTTTATTTCCAAAACTTTACACCATGTTTCTCTTATTATTTAATGTTGTCTTGTTTATTGTTATTGTTTACTTTTAGGCGAAGAACTATTTTTAGGTTTATCTATTTCTTTTTAGGTTAGTGTTTTTTGTTTAACACATTAGGCAAAGAACTACTACATATACAGTATTACAGTATGTCGTTAACGGTTCACATCATGAGGAAATTTGTGCGTGTTCGGCGCAGACAATCACAAAAAGAAATAAGTGTGTTAGCGAAGAAGGTTATATTATATTCTCTTTACCTTTTCATCGGCAAATGCACGATTTTGTCTACGTCACGCGTCTGCATCGATTACAGATAATACACAGCTAATGAATGCGTAATTCGAAGCCTTTATGAGCACGTGTGTGTCTGATAATGGTTTGTTGTCGCGACCTTATTTCAGGAAACGTGAAAAACTCCTGGGAGGGAATCTAGACCAAGGACTGACTTGAACACACGTGGCGTGGCACCTCACTGCCTTAGCAATTTTAATTTCATGAACCGTTCGTTGGTGACCGCAATCATTTCAGCGCTATAATTTGTATCGTGAATAGCATGCGCTGACCTACCTAGAGCGTTTATTTATTTTACGTCTTTTGAATTAGGCCTACTCCATTCATAGGTTAACTCATTTTTTTTCTTTACAAACCAAAGTGGGTTTTGTGAAGCAAAAAGACGCAACAGTCCGTCCTGTTAGAATTTCCAACTTTGTTCTGGGACTCTTTTAGCACCGTGTACTTTGAATCTTCTAATTTTTAGAATTTTCTTCAGATTGCTTCTAATTGAGTACTACTGTAACCTAGACATTATGTATTTTGGGAGAGTTGCAAATTCTAAAGTAACTATTTTGTCTCTCCGTCTAATATAGACGTTTTGTCACGTCCTCCCATGCACGTATGGTTGGCGTCGACGTGTTAAGATTCTGTCACATCTAGAGCCAATCAGAAAGGTTAGGCTAGTATACGTAGAATTCGAGACAACGCAAAATCAGATAAATTCAAAAGAGGTAAGTTAAAATATTACCAAAAATAACAATTATATACGCCAAATAAGACGGGAAAGAACAACAAACCGTCTATGTCATGAACTTAATATAAAAAAATGAAACCACGAAAAAAAGATACCTTCAATAAGCCCTTTAAACCTAACTTTTCAGGTACATCATCACACTGCAGATTGTATTATAAAAATTCAATACTAGGTGTGTTCAAAAAGGACCGAACTATTTGTGTAGCACGTCAATCTGCGCATAGAGCGAGCTGCACAATTAAGTGCTGCAAGCGACAAGTTTTGACGCCATAATGCCGTTTTCTCCGTCCCGTCATGATCATCAGTCTTCGAGCTATATACGCTGTAGTGAGAACGAGCACACACCGTCCGTCGGTTTTATAACGAAGTGAGTATGAAGATCTTAACACAACGTGTGTATATAAAATTTTGCTGCTAACTTCGTAAAATCTTTACAGAGCAATTTCCATTGAATTCCAAAGTTTTCATTACCATTTGCATCGGTACGCTGTTGTTGACCGATTTCAAAACGGGTCTCTTTCTGATCGTCAGTCAACAAACACAGTAAGAATTTTTCAGTGATACGATACATTTTCTATCAAAATTTAATTTTACGATCTTATATGGACGCGCATTGTATCAGAAAGTCTCGACAGTTAAACGATGATTTAAAATTACCACATCAGAAGCTCTCTTCCCATAATCTTCGACATCGCTTTGATCTGCACTGACCATTGTTTTTGGCCTCTGTAAAAATCCTTAAAATAATCGTTCGGTTCACGTAGGCTTCCGCATATGCTTAATTCAACAACGATAATGTCTTTGTAAAGTTTTAACCTAGTTTTGCCGCAAAGTTTCATACGCACACGTTGTTCTTCGAGGTATTTCTTAACCCCTTTGTCACTAATCCGGCGGCCAGCAATCTGATATACGTCAAAGAATAAATGGCGGAACAGAATAAATGGGAGTTTGTTGTCAAAAACTATCGCTAGGCGCGCTCAAAGTCGCAGCCCATTGTTTGAGTTGATGTGTTATTAAGAAAGTTCGTTCTTTTTTTGAACACACCTCGTATTTAGTATTTAGTACTTAGTATTTCATGTAAGCATTTAGCACCTAGTATTTAATGTAAATATTTAGTATTAGTCTTTCTTTAGTAAATTAGGATAATAGTATTTAGTACTGTATTTGTAACTTAGTATTTACTTTTAGTCTTTACTAATTTGTTTATAGGGTTTAGAATTACTATTTATTGTTTAATATTTAGTATTCATATACAATTTAGTACACAGTATAAGTTACAGTATTTAAAATTATAAAGCGTTTAGTTTTAGTATATAGTAGTCTATCTACTTAATATTTAGTATTTATATTACTATTTAGAATTAGTATTTAGTATTTATATTTAATACTTAGCACTTGGTATTAGTATTTCGTCTTTAGTACTATAATGTAATATTATATAATACTGATATTAAATCGATAAAATTGATTTGTAACGTCTTACGTACTTTGGGCGTTATCAATATAATGATAATTTATTATGTTGATTTGCGATAAATAATATGTATTTACTTGCTTTAATTGATTACTTTCATGCCGTGTGTTATACGACCATTTGATACTATGTATAACTATTCAGATTCTTATTAACAAATACTTGATATCATTTAGTAGATTAGCGTTATCAATTCATTTATTTTATTTGAGCATTTGAAACTGTTGAAGATCTATTTATCTTTCTCCAAAATTTAAGTTAATATCTGGGATGTAATTGGTAATAATGAACGCATATATATGACCAACTTAAATTACTAGTTTATTTATAATTCACAACAAATTAAAATTGTACATATGATATGTCGCTGTACCTGAAATACATACATATTTTATAAGAACAAATTCATGTTTCAATATATGCTGAAAACAAAGAAAAACATACATACATATATAAATCAAATAATATAACAATTCATATTCTAATTATTTAATGCGTTCATTAAATCCCAAATAAGCTTTTGTTAATACATGCATTAATTACGTTTTATTCAGATTTATTCATTGCGTTTCTTAATAATTTTCTCAGGGATGAATTCTTTGAAAGAATCAGGTCAGTAGAAGTAACTAATTAGAAATGATTAAAATAATGATTACTTGATTATTGAATATCCATTAGTTGTTGACGAAGTCTAGTTCCGGTGATGAAGATGACTCGTAGACACATTTCGTCGGATGCTGTTTTATCACAATCACTTAACACTCACTCTTCCGGTCACTCGCGTTGGCGTTTGTTTATGTGAATAATTGAAGTTTAGTGTTCAATCAAATGTTCCATCTTACGGTGTATGTTGTGTGTTCGTTTTGACGTTAATGTACATGTCTGGTTTCACTTATCGCCGCTTCTTTAAATATTCGTATAATTTGTTAATTAGTTTAATATTTCATGTTCATTATGTTGTTAATAAGGTGTAGTAACACTATATTAAGTTCAACTGTTTAGTATATCGTTTATGTGGTGATATCTATTCGTGTAACGGTCTGATTGTTCACTTTATATAATTCTTATCTAAGTCCGTTACGACACACTTCGAAATACACTCATTAAAAGTTTACTAAGACTTACTATCGTGACGTGAAGATATTACTAAGTCTCTTAAGTTACAGGTTAACGTACTAAGTCCCGTACTCGAGTTAATTCTCCGCACGATTAATGTACTCTTGTGAACTTAGAATAAAACTAACTCCGAACACTTAGAATAAACTGTTTGAAATCTGAGTATCAACTGTACCGTACTTGAAATTAACTAACTGAAAAATCTGAGTATAAAACTGTCTGAAAATTTGAGTAAAAACTGTTTCAAAAATTGAGTATGGACTGCCTCTCCTCCGCCTTGGACAGATAGTTTTATTAATTCGTCCCTACTCAAAATTTTGTCTCTGGCGCAGTTCACGCCTACTTCATTTTGAGATTGGTCAGTTTTGAATTTTCTTGGAATATTCTGTCCCACCATGTCGAGATCCTACGTCATAGTTCTTCCGATAGGTCTTCCGTTTCTGTTGCTATGGAAACACTCCTCACCACCAATTTTCTCCCTGGCTGAAGGCATCTGATAGGTTCTTAAACGTCCCCCGATTTTGCTCTGACGAACGTTGACCCTTTTCGTAGAAACTGCGGCTATTAGACACTTGTCTATCAACCTATTGTCTGAAGTAAACTCTGTGTTTCTCTAGATTGCCATTATCTGTACTTTCGGTCTTCCTGGCGTATTGTTCTATGTTATACCCCCTTTTTTGTGGCTATTAGTAATTTTGAACATCTGCTGGCTGGTGAAGTCACCCCAACTTTCCACTCGTAAATTCTGTTTGTCACTTAGACGATAACTCCAGCTGCGTAACATGACTTGAGTTTTTGTCAGATCTATCCTACTGTATTGTTTCTTAAGGTGCAGTGCATCCGTTCCATTGAAATATGTAGTTTCACTCGTTTTTGTCGTTTATCGTATACTGACGTAACATGGTCAAACATCTGCCACAATTCTCGGTACAAGTGTGAATGTCCTTGCTTACTTTGTTACAGTTGTAGTGAGCAATAATTCTGGACTACACTTTCCCTGTCATCTTGTGCCACCAATTTCTATAGTTGGATCGTACTTAATGTCTTTCTATTGTCAAGCTAGCGACGCTGTACTGACATCTTCTCATTACGCTTTATTATTGCGCCAACTATAAGTCGTTGACACCGCCTCGTGTGAACGTACTCCGTCGAGGTGAAAATTTAAAATTTTAAAAATTTTTGCTCGTTACAGTACTTAGTATTTAATATTTAGTATTAGTATTTAGTGGGTAGTGTTAGTATTCAGTATTTAGTCCTCATTGGTTATTAATATTCGTACATAGTACTTACAAATTAAGATTAGTAAGTAAATATTAGTAACTTGAATTAGTAGTTAATGTACTTAGTACATTTTTTTTTTTTAAACTCCTGTTTCTGGTTGATGTTTATAGTAATAAGTAGTAGTGTTTGACACTTTGGCAGTGCTCAGCTCGGCGGATTGTCAGGCGTAAATGAAACTTATATTTTAATTATATAATCTTCTAATTATCAACTCTTTTTCTTTGTAATTTACAATTTTCTTCTGTGTTTGGTAACATCGTGAATATCGTACATATTTTCAGGTTTAACATACGTTAGATTTATTTTTGGTGACAGCTGAAGACAATATACATCGATTTAAACGTTATGTTTCTTAAAAGTTAATAAGATTAACTTTACAATTCTGTTGGAAGGTGATTTAGTTACACAACTGTGTACATGCGCGCGCGGGTTTTGTACAGTGTCAAAGCGATCAACGTTTTGACGGCAGATTCCAACACGATGAAAAGACGTTTCATTAGAATGACTGTAACAGTAAAGCGAGTAGATATTTTATGCGGGCAATTTACGTTCTTACTCTTATAGTTTTGTTTGAAATAGCTTTTTTGTCTTCTACCGAGATGTATTCTCGAGTATTCGTTAACTAGATCGCACAATTCAGATAAATGATTTCTTAGAACCGCAGAATAACATACGCTTTAATCGCGGTGTGGTGAGAGAATCTCTAAAGAGAACAAAGCTAAATAACATATCTTAAAAGTTTTTTGCATTGCCAGATATTAAATAAGATTGCATTGATTGTTAAAATACAGTACATTTGTTAATAAGTAAATTTATTTATTTTACAACGATATTATTATTATTATTATCATATTACCGTTACTATATTTTAATGTTTATTTGCTATTTATTAATAACTGTATATCCTTGTCGTTAAAAAGTGTAAACTTACTTGTTTAAAAAAATAGTAAGAAAATTAATTTATATTTTTATTCTGTTTTTTATTTTTGTATTATTATGGTTTGCATAGAATATGTTTTTAAGATAGCCGGAGTACAGTTAGCTTTAATTTGTTTTATTGAAAAAATGTAAGAATTCTATTAATATACAGTGAAATCTTCGCAAACCGGTTACCGATACAACGACAGAACATTCTGGTCCATTTAAAGGAATATGTAATTCCTATCGATTGAACGAGGGGCAACCTACGAAACATATTTTCTACCAGAAACCTATGGGTAGTAGAACAAGGGGAAGACCCCGAAGCAGGTTCAAAGACCAGACAGAGGAGGACCTCAGAAAGCTGAACATAAGAAACTGGAAAGTCAGGGCACGCAATAGGGAAAATGGAATCGACTCTTGGAGCAGGCCAAGTCCCACCAAAGAATTGTAGAGCCACGGCTGATGATGATCGATTAAACGACGCTCTCAATTATTAATCTCTCCCTTTTTTGATTCTTTGTTCAGGGTCCGTTATGCACTGCCTCCCCGTATTACGAAATACATACTACTGTTCTGACTCTTTAGTCAGGAAGGTTTCTTACTCTCATTTAAAGAACGTATTCGAAAAAAATATTAATTTCGTCTTGCAAAAAAAAAAAAAAAAAAAAAAACTCGAAACGGACTATCGTTCGCGACTTTTTCAAGTAAATACGATTTGTGTTTAACAGTCCTAATAACGACATACTGTAATACTGTATATGTAGCAGTTATTTGCCTAATGTGTTAAAAAACACTAACCTAAAAAGAAACAGATAAACCTAAAAATAGTTCTTCGCCTAAAAGTAAACAATAATAATAAACAAGGAAACATTAAATAATAAGAGAAACATGGTGTACAGTTTTGGAAATAAAGTAATGTATTTTATTTTTACGGTTTACGCATATATTTTTCTGAACTCTTTATACTCATTACTCGCAAATCTTGTCTTCGTCAGAACGAAATATTTTGAATTGCCAAGTCATTATTATATGTTTAACTGCACAATGCCAAAACAAATGGTAATGAAAAACTGCACTGTATATTCTAAATTCTCTATACAACGAAAACTGCCTCTACAAAAATAGTTTCTTTTTGTCCGCGTGGTATTGTTGTATCAAGATTTATGGAATATTTTTGGAGCATAGTTTGGAGGTGATATGACAATATTTTATAATTATGAGCAATCATCAGCATCACCACCATCAGAGGCGCTGCAACCTGGGCGGATCCTGTTCTGCTGAAGGAGACCTAGCCAACGATCTCTGTTCGATGCAACCATACTCCAATTGCGGATTCCTGACCTTTCTGCATCCTAGTACACTCCATCTCGTCATATCGGCTTTGGTCTTTCCACTTTCCTTTTGCCATCTGAGTCATATTATTTTGTGCGTACAAGGTGGCAGTTGGAAAATTAATGCAACGAGTTTGGCTGTGTTATTATGAGGATATCTTTCAAGGAAGAGAAGAGGAACTACAAAGGAATAAAAGTGCAGTAAGTGACGAATTGAAGAAGACAATTTTGAAAATAAATACAACTAAAACGAAAGTTACGGTAGTACATTAAACAATGTTTGCACCAGTTCTACAATCTGGTGCTCGGATAAAGTACGCGTCACGAATAGATGTTGCGGCTGAAATGCGATTTTAAAAGTAAGCAAATATTTTGATTGTATCAAAGACGACGATGCTTAGAAATATGTTCTATCCAATCTATTTCTAAAGAACGAAGGAACTGAATATATGTAACACAATAAAGTAATGAGAAACCACCAATGAACTGAGAAGTGCAGTGATCATAAACCTACTTGTAGTAAAAAGCATATGGAGAAAAAAAAACATAAAACCTAGTAATACTGTGAAGAATAGAGGACATAAAAAAAAAATTTTAAGTAGAAAAGTAAAAAAGTAATTTTGACAAGAAAAATATATGTCGTGTGAACATGTGTGTGAGTGAAGGGTCACCTTCCGTTTATATGAATGATCTTATCGTACTTAAAGTCATTACAACGATGCTTGATTACAGTGAGACGTTGTCATAAACAACTATCAACGGTAATTGTTGAATTTATTTCATTACACAATCTTGGCGGCTAATGCCCTTACTACAAGAAGAAGTGAAAGGAAGATCCGAGAAGAAGTTCATTAGAGTTTTACAACTTGACTTTCTATTATGTAAAGGTTTTATTGTTAAATATTACTTTTATTCCTGTGTCTAGGTGCATTCACTTAACGTTTATCCCTTCTCTCGTGTGAACGCTAAAAAGATAACAGACTTGTTTGTTTTTTTATTTACTACGTCCATTAAATTTCACAGTGTATGGGAGTAAAAAGAAAGGGTCAATTATATTCTGAATTGCCTAGGAGCTCAATGACGTCAGAAAAGTAGTTTTCATCGAAGCAAAACGGTTTTCATTTCATCGTGCACCATAAACTTAAATATCTCTCGACATATCGAACCATTAGGTATGAGAAAAACGAAGGAACATTTTAGCATTGCCATACAAGCACGACGAATTTAGAAAGAAAACGTTTAGAAAATGTTGATCAAGTATATTCTAATCCGCACGCACAACTACGCGCTACGTCTCTCTAGCCGGAGGCTTTCAGCTGGAAACTGATGTCAACACAAAAACGATGGTTCGACTCCAGCCGGAGACGTCACTTTTGCCTGACGTTAATTTCGTGCGTCCAATGCGCGTCCAGCTCCCTCGTATATGATGTTTTGATTCGCCGTTGAACAATAATTCTAACTATGAGTTCAATAATGAAAATAAAAATGAAAACATTACCTGTTACACATTTTACCAAGGGCGATCTTATAGCCTATTACAATCGCACACACACACACACACACACACACACACACACACACACACACACACACACACACACACACACACACACACACACACACACACACACACACACACACACACACACACACACACACACACACACACACACACACACACACACACACACACACACACACACACACACACAAGAAAGTAACAATCAATATTACTATCATTAAAGTGGTTCATAAACGTGTGATAATATCCTGAAAATAATCCTATTAAAATCAACATTAATAATAACGGAATAATAATACGCGTTATTGAAACATTGGTTTGAGAATCTTATTGACTGGATTAATTTTCCTACAATTCATATTTCAAACGTTTACGCAAATGCTGTGTAATAAACCTGTTTGTAGGGCTATATTTAAAAAAGAGTTACTACTATATTAGCGTACACAGGTGAAAAAATAATAAAATAGTCTAAAAATTGAGAGATTTACAAAACTCGTCAACTTCTTCCGACCCTCTTAGGTTCGTCTTCCCTCGTAAATACGCCCCTGGACACACACACACACACACACACACACACACACACACACACACACACGAATTTCTCTCTAGATTTATAGAACCTTTCTGCTTTCAGTAAATGAAAAATAAGAAAGTAAGTTACCTTAAGCAGTGGCGGTTTCAAATTCGCCAAACTCCTAAAAGTTTCATTTTGATAAAATGAAAATGGAAGTAGATTTTTTTCAGTTTATGACTTAACTTAAATGTTTTTATTACTTGTTGTTACTACCGGTGATCTGTTATCTTTAAAGTGATTGAAAGCCAATTAATGTACATAATTCTTTTTGTTTGTTTGTAGGCCTACATTTAACACAGTAGGTGACCACGCAAATACAATTCAACACACACGCACAATTTGAGTTATTTTTTCCATAATATTATAACAATACTTATACAAAGATAAAACAAGTATGTTAGGAGATGATTTCTACTTATAAAGGTACTAGCGTATTAGGAAAGGCTAATATGTAGCAGGAGTTTATAAAAAACCCTCATACTGTTTATCTAATCTGTCGTATTTACCTGCTTCTTTCAAAATGGCCAGCTGTTTGTTTTTGTCTAGTGAATCCTTCAGCTGATAGTACAGCATTCCGTCGGAGTACAACGTCCCCGGCATCAGGTGGCGTAGAACGAAGTTTCGTGCCAGAGCTCTGTTCTCTTCGAACCTCTTCACGTCGGACGCTTTGAACGCGTGATTCATCGGTGCAAATATTGTGTACGTTCTTCCACCTAAAAACGAGACACCATCGTTAAATTGATTCAAAGAAAGCTGTTAGAACAGTTTCTTTTATAAAGTAATTTATAAATTCATGCATATTCTAAACAGCTGGTTTCTATCGCGCTTCCGGCAATCCCTTTACATTTTCTCGCCAGTATTACGCCACATTATGTGCAATATGTAGACTTGCATGACAACAGTCAAAAACTAGAAGTACTTTATGAACAGGTTCGGGATTGTTTTGGAACAGCTAAGAATAAGAGAACGTCAATGGGACACATACATGTAGTAAAATAACGTCTTGTTATGTGATGGCTCATCCAATAACGGTGTGATGCTTGATAAGCGGTAAATGTACTGAAGATTCCAAAACCTCGTAGAACGATTTTGAGTTATGGGAGCATTGAGATGGCCTTGGCTAGTGACTTATATGAAGTGAGACTGCGGAGGTGGCATTGAGAGGTTAGCAGTTGTTTGACAAGCGATTGCTATTTGTTGTAATTAGATTGAAGCGTATGAAGTGCTTATTTGTTTTTAACTTGTTCAGCTTAATAACTTATGAGTTTTTGTTTGTTGTGAATGATACGTAATGGAATATTGTGTTCGCATAAAGGGTCTTTGAATTCAGTCTGAAGTGGCGGAGCTATTTAACAAAACTTCTAACTTGTTTTGCCGTCTCTGGTACCTATTTAGTTTCACTACTTTAAAGATCTCTCCCCACATAAAAATTGGTATGCTCCCTGAGCTGCAGGACTTGCTCACTATTTTGAACGAAGCACATTTTTATTATTAGATAATTTTTCAATTATCACAAAGGTTAAGAAACTCCTGATTACCATACTATACTTTGTTTAGTAAAGTAACAGTTGTAGAGTAACCATACAATAAACGCTAAAGATTCCAAACACTAGGATTTGTGATAAGTTTCCTAGTATGACACCTGGCTGAATTTTTACAATTTTTCAAACTTCGATCCCATTTTTGGGCCTTGTGGTAAGGAAATTCGAAATTTCCAAAACTTAAGACTACGTTCAGATTTTAGTTAAAATTCCATGTAATCTGATACCGTCATGAATTTTTGCGATTTTATCAAAATTTAGCCCCAGGTATCCCAAAATTTTGAAATGTTAGATAGCTAAATTTATATTCTGATTAGAGTTCCCTTTATTTTGATACACCACATGGACTTAAAAGATTTTTTTTTAATTTTGACCCCTTCATATTTTGGCCTCCTGACCTTCTATTATTTTTGGGGGGTCAATCTAAAAAACGATAGGTTGCTGTTGAGGTAGAGGTGTGGCCACTCATTCCCAGTTTTATGAAAATCGGTTGATGCATTCAAAAGTAATAATGAGACATACATCAAATAAATACAAAGATAGAAGACAACTGCCAAACAATCCAGTAACAACTGTGAACTCGCTTAGCTCGTTCAGTAAGTAGAGATGCTTTCAATTAGGCCATACTAAGATTTAAGCGATTCATGCTAGTCATATCTATACGCGAACACAGACACAGCACTCTACGCAGTGTTACGGGAAAGGAACACTAAATGTCTGTCTAAAAATATAAAAAGACTCATTTAAACACAGGTACGAAAATGCTTTGTTCACGAATTAGTCTAGGTAAAAATATTGCCAGTGTTTTTGTTCCGAAGGTAAAATAGCGCACAATACCAATTCCCAGAGACACAAATACGAGGCAAAATTAGTGATCCCGTATGTTGACGAACCTGACATTAAAAAAAAACCGTCTCAAATTTGTTCCGTTAGTAGGTTTTAAGAAAACTGCTGCAAAGTACAAAAAATTGGAGTGAGAAATTGTAGTTTTTAAATTTGGCGGAAAGTAACTTTGTTAAATAGCTTTATTAGATTTTAAAACTTTAAATAAAACTTTAAATTAAATTTCCAGAGAATTTAGTTTTGAGTAATAACAACGCCAGTTAAAAACAAACACAATTTTTGAAATTCGACGTCAATTAGAAAGAAAAAAGGAAGAAAATATTATGATTTCAAATTAAACAAAATGTGCCTATTTTAATTACAAACATTTTTTAATTTTATTGGATTGAACAACACGTCGACACCGCTGACTAAATGAATTGAAATGTAAGCTGAATGTCACACATTACTGTCTATAAATAATGTTATGTACACACAGTCGCTTCGAATATTTGTGTATGCGCCTATAGCATTTGTGTACGTGTCAGATACTGTGTCCATATCTGAGGCTCATTCAGAAGAAGAATAGGATGAAAAAATGCCGAAAAATAAGTTAGAAAAAGACGGTGTAGACTTGACTTAAAGAAGCGTCAAGTGATGCAGTTACAAGAGATGAAAAATAAAACGAGTGTATGCATACGCAAATATTACATAAAAAATAACTACAGTACATGCAAGAACTAGATTATATAAGAATGATAATTAATAGATAATGGAATAAGACGAAGAAGTCGAAAATAAAATAAGTCAAGAAGAGTAGGCCTATGTACCATCAGCAAAATACTAAAACCTTTCTCCACACCAACGATATTAGACGTATTTGAATGTTGTGCTTCTGGCTTTTAAAGATTACAGTATCTGAAATGAAATACTTAAGACCCCGTAATTTAAGAGTCCTGACTCTTCCCGATAAGGCGAAAAGAGACAGCATCAGAAATAGAAACACTTAAGAGAAAACTGTAACTATAAGCAGTAGCGAAAAAATAAAACACGACACCTCCAGTGGTCCTGAAACTTAACCAGGATGAATGAGGAAAGGTATGCTAAGAAACTGTTTGGCACGAAATCTCAAGAAAGAAGACCCCAAGGAAGATCCAGAATCGGGTGAAAGGAAGCATTAGGTAGGGAGCTTGAAAAATATGGAAGTCATTGGAACAGATCAGGATATTTATGGCATGGAGAGATAATTCAATACTTCGATTACGTAAATCAGAATAGAGAACTAAGTACAGAAATGACAACATGTAGAAAGGAGTCGGGCGATCTGCTACTAGCCATCTGAAAAACATTGCAAACCTATACTTAATCCCTTACCCAGACACCCACACACACACACACACACACACACACACACACACACACACACACACACACACACACACACACACACACACACACACACACACACACACACACACACCACAAAACTGTCTGGGGACACTAAGGAAAGTAAATGGAAATAAACATACAAAATGACCATCAAGCCAGTGGTCGTGACTCACATACGAAACTGATACATTTCGTGTAAATCAGCTTGAGTCGGATGTTTTCACGCCAGCACGATTTCAGTGATGCGCGGGCGAATGTTGAAGCCGGGAATGTCTTTTTACAGAATGAAAAAACTATACAGTTCCTTTATATGGGGTCTAAAAGCATGGCAAAAGGAAGTCCTTGATGTAATAATGTGTTCTTAATTGTGTGGCACTTCCCGACACTGTCTGTGTGCACCAATCAGATTGCAAGATGAGATTACCGTTTTGAGTCTAGGTTGTGGCGCGTTGCCACAATAGTATTCATCAGCCGCAGCTTATTATCTTCAAAGAAACCGACCCGTCGTGTCGTTGTCATTCTTATGTCGGTGTAGCCGTTGTTTAATGAGGTACAGAAACGTGTAAACAACGTAATTACACTGAAGCGAAATAAAAAATTAATCTGATAACAGTTGCTTTGATGCCGACTGCCATCCTTTTGGCCGACGGAGTATACACGTTGTTAGACTGTAAGTATAGAGGCATACACCGTGAGGTATTACTGCCACGACCAAGAGGATGACAGTTAGAAACCTTTGATGTAATAAAGTGTTCTTAATTGCGCGGCACTTTCCGGCACAGTCTCTGTGATACAGGGTGGGCATCAGATGCCACCGTAAGTAATATGAGATGTTTTGTTAGTTAACTGTTCTGAGTCCACGTAGCCGTTGTGTTGCCAGAATTAGTATTCACCAACCGCAGCTTATCACATTCAATGGAGCCGACTTAAAGTGTCGCCGTCATTTGGCTGTCGATATAGCAGTTATTTATGGTATGCAATAACATGTCAACAAGGTAACTTCACTGAAGTGAGATAAAAAATTAATTACAACTGATTAACAACTGTTTTGATGCCGACTGTCGTCTTTTTGGCAGAGGGAGTTTTACGTAAATAACATGTTCGTATGCAATGCGAATGGACAGCGCTAGCGTACATATTCTCCCTCTGTGTGTGTGTGTGTGTGTGTGTGTGTGCGCGCGCGAGCATGCCTAACCTCTATCTTTCTCCGCTTAACTCCACTACATGGGTGCTGTTGTGTATAGGCACAGATGCACAGAACTAATCCTCAGGTTCACGGAACTAATCACAGGACGATGGCCAGAGGCAGCGAGCTGATTCACGTGAGGCGGCTAGAAAGATGATTCGTTAACAAGCGAAGTATAATTTTCAGAACGGAAGTAATTCTCTGTCACGAAAGTAGAAGCCGGTAACTGGACCCTGCCCGGTACTGAGGACACGTCCTGCGTGAAACAAAAGGTTAACTATAATAGTATTATTAAGTAAGACGTGACGACCGGTTCTGTCTAGAGTTATCGATTTCTTTGTCGATGCAACAACAACGATCAGGCGGTGAAAAATGATACAATGTAACGACAGGATAATGAGAATTAATGACAGCAGCCCCGGTCCGTGTATTAATGTACAGTAGTAGAGGCCATAGTTTAGGGGAAATAAGTTACAAATTATTGTGAGACGAACCTGTTTTAGAAAGCCCTTAGTCTGATTACATTTTGTAGTGCCGGGCTCTCACTTATTCTTATTAACAAATAAAAAACAAGTGTGTGTCTGTCTGATATGATGATCTGATGACATGACCAAACATTACCAAGTTTCTGGTGAAGACATTTGTGCTCTGTCATTGTCTTCTTTATATCGGCAAGCTGTTTGGACGAAGATGAAGAACACGAGTTTATGTTAATAGTTCTACTTATTCGGAGAAAGTCTATGTTATATATTTGTTAGTACATTATACATGATTATCTTTCACAATAAAGATTTATATAATGGTAAACGTTCATGTTTACAATAGCACAAAAACTAATAAATTTTTTGGCAACTATACAAATATTTTGCTTAATGCTTGTTTCACAGCATTACAGCTATTTAAAAGCAAAACAATTTCTAAATTCTAAAACTGGCATCAATTACAATGTTTTTATTTTGACGACAATAGTTTATGTTGAAATAAATTTAATTTCATTATAAAAATAAGATAAGTGTTTGCTGTATATTAACAGCGTGTTATAATTAATTGAGATAGGACTTTTTAGTCATATACATGTCGTCGTCGTCGTCGTCGTAGTAGTAGTAGTAGTAGTAGTAGTAGTAGTAGTAGTAGTAGTAGTAGTAGTAGTACGAAGGCGGGTCGTTACTTAACGACGAGAGACTCGCCAGGTTACTAAAGACATCGGACTCACCGGAGCAACTACGCGTATACTTGCTCATGTCCGGAAAGAGTTGTCGGGTGTCGTTCGGCTAAGGTCTGCCGTACTTGTTTGTTTCACACTCTGTCGCTTTGCGGCGTTAAGAAGATCCCCGTTAAGAGTGAGACTGAAACGTAGCCGACCTACCGCGGCCTAACTGCACGGTTTATTATCAATTAAATATGTTGAACCGGCGGTGTAAGCTTAAACGTTATAAATTTGAATACCGATTGTGGCACCATCACTCTGTGGGCTGCGTATCTGTGAAGATGTAATTTTCCTGACGGAGTAATCTGATTGGCATAGAGAAGTAGTGCGACTCTTCAAAGAACACGTTTTTACATTAAAGCGTTCCGAAGGTTTGCAGAAATCGTTAACGTCGGTCATCAAAGCAATTCTTATGAGTCGTAATTAATTTGTTAGCTCCACCCTAATACGAGTAGTTACGTTGACACTTTTACGTGTCACTTAAACAGAGTCTTACACTGGCAAATCACAAAACGTATAAAACGTTTCGAATATTCATGTTCTTGTGCTTGTTCGTAAGAAAGTCAACGTAAGAAATTGGTATTGATACAGTGATTGATTTCCAAGGTAACAGAAATTGTTTATTACAAATTGTGCAGGGATTTGACTGCCGTGAAAACGATTAAGATATTGTTACAACGGTCTCACCGATCATCGTATGGTACAGTGAAAGACAAAATACAAGACACGAATGTAGTCACTAAAAACCAGCTTTAATTATCACAACTAACAGTTTGTAATCAACATGTTATTTAACAAGATTATACTCGTACAATAATTCAAATTAAATTTGTCCACACGCAATAATAATGTCAACTAATAGAGTCCCTCACAATAATCACTTTTCACTAACTGCCATTTGAAACGCACTGAGTAATCGCTCGAAGTAAACTGAAAACTAAGCGCCAGGTGTGGGCTATTTATAGTCTGCAGGGTTCCATAATATGCGTTCTTAACAAGCACTAGAAAATTCTAGAGGTTACTTCAGCGCGGCCTCGGCTGAAACACTCACCGGCAGGGCTAGTCGAGAAGCTGTAGAACGACACCATTTGACCGCACGAGAAGTTCCGCATTACAGGACAATATTATTAGGCTGGAATACGACTCGTTGATTTTCCGTCGCCTTACAACTACATTTTCCTTGTGTTGAGAACAGAAACAAAACTGAAACGATCATAATAACTAGTACAGTATGATCCGTCTTAATGGTCAAGCAGCCAATGATAATTATTAACTGCAGAGGACCATGAAGAAATACTTGAACTTTTTTTTACATTATGAAAGCCGTCTGTTTATTCACGAAAATGTAAACAAGAGGATAGGTCGATACGGTCCTATAGTATCGTTATGCAGCGATTCGACGGCCAGTCAACCCTGTAGTTATGATAGCTGCAATATTTACATAACGTCGGAGTTCCCGGCAACACTTGGCTGAGCCGTGAAACAGAGCGGGTCTGACACGTACCAAAACAAAGGTGGCTTGCGTGCCGCCCAGACACCGACTATAATTAAAAGTGTCCTATTGCCACAGCTACCAAGCCATTAAGTTGTTATTAAAAAATAAAAAAGACAAATTTAGCTGTTCGCCCGTCTTGTGAAATCGTTTAACAATTATAACTTGATTTTAAAACCTGCATACAATTTTACGTTTTCTGCTACAATTATACAACTTGTTTAAAAATAACTGTTACTTATGGTACACATGAACATACAAAATCGTGTGATGACCATAAATGAGCATAGTCTGAAAACGAACTTTGTGAGTAATTTATTTTTTCTAAGAAGATTTCAGTTTTAGATCCTTTTAATAATGACTAACCTGTAATCATGGAAGCAACTCCAGAATCCTGAACAACCTTAAGGAACCTGTTGAACTTGCCCTCTCTGTCCGACTGTAGAGTCTGCAGAATATCCCCGATCGGAAGAGGAAACATTACCCTGTCGATGGCGTGAGCGATGCCTTGCGGTATCACAGTGTCTTTCTTATCCGTTAGAACCTGTGCACCGTTTATTGTCAGAACCTGCAAATTTATACGTACTTTTAGAAATGATCAAATTACAAGTCATATTAGAGACAGATGAACTTGTTTATTGACAGAATCGTAAAAGTGATAGATAAACTTATTTACAGACAGTGGTCCACGTAAGAATCTCGTTTTGCAATTTCTTATGTAAGGAGAATTCTACGTAAATCGTTTTGCTACTTACTTTAGAATTACGCGCAATAGGATAACTACGAGAACTTTAGAACCTACAATAAAATCAATTGTTCATGAATCCAAAACATAAAATACGAGATCATACTGAATTTCTGTAAACGTGATATTTACTATTGTTATAAAATCACGACGGAAAGAGAATCTGATACTTAAGCAGAATCAGTTTTTATAAACTGTTGATCATAGTCACCTATACGACAATTTGTGAATTACGTTTTAGTAAAATTATTTACCATCTAGGGGGTATCTTACAACGTTATTCATCATTTCCATCCGCTTCCACAGAAATTATTTTGTAAGAATGGCATGTGTTTGTTCTCCATTTAAAGACTACAAAACAATTATTAATCTTTATTGAAGGATTTACAACGTTCTATGTACTTCAACAGTCAGTCAATCGCTGTCTATCTCTGTCTTTCCACAAGTTGCTGTATTCTAGGGAACCGCCAACCCACATTCAAAGCAATATTATGAATGTATTAAGTAATGTTGTGATTCATATTATCTAGATAATAGTAACTAGATAGTATTTATATAGTACCAAATGATATATATAAATATATAAAAAGTACCAAAAGATATATAAAAAGATACCAAGAGATATATAAAGATATACCAAATATTTATCTATATATTGTCTAGATAGTATTTAGAATAGTACGTAGGTTATGTTACTCACGTAAGCTAAGTACGTACTTATGTGTATTTACATTATCCACAACTGACGTGTAGGCTATAATTTATGTATATTGATAGACACTATTTATACAATACACTAGAATTTTCTATATAAATGTACTTTACATTGATAGGTAAACATAGCTTGTTCTACGAAATTCCAGAACAAGCGCCTAGAATTTTCTCGGCTTATCTAGTAAGTAACAAAGGCTGGTGAATGACGTCATTATCCGTACTATATATAAGCTGACAGTTTCATTCACCCTCGATTTTGAGTTCAGTGATTAAAGTTATAGAATTAGTGCGTGTATTTGATACCACATTTTTTGGATCAATATTATATTTGTGTGTTATCTTTTTGTTTGCATAAATTACGGTTGTCTCAATAATCGATATCACAGTTGTGTATCGATATTGTATTTTCTGCGTTACATTTTTATTTATGAAAAATTATTTGTGATAGTCGTAAGCTGTCGACAGTGATCCGAGTGTTTAATCTCGATCGCTGCCTATAAGACGACAAAGATTCTTCTAGTCTTTTCTTTTACTTCTTCTTTAATGTCTAATAGATGTAGGCAAGCTACGGTAGTTTCTGTTATCTTTGAACATGTTCGAAGCAATTTTTATACATAGTTTATTTATGGATTGTATATTAATTAGTTAAATTAACATAATTACGAAAAATGAGAAAGTGCTAGATAAGCGTTTGCCAACTTTGTGAAAATATACTTAAGAATTAGTATTTTCATGTATGATCCTAATTATGCGTCTGCTAAGTTAGATAAAGTATATTAATTTTAATGGTAGCGATGTTGTTATTAATCCTGACACATACTACTTTCCTCTGCACTATTTGGCTACTTTTGGCTTCTATTTCTTCTAAAGCCAAAATTGGGACATTGAGATTTGTCCCAGTATACGAATTCCTTCACCATTTATACGTTCTCCCGACATTTGTATTAATTTTCTTGTGACTAATTTTTCTGACATTCTCCATACAGGCTTTCAACATGTTACAACTGATTAACTTCTTCACACTAAACATACATACACACAATCCACACGAATATATATAGGCCTTATATTGCAACATTACAATTATATAACAACATTTCTGCGGTAATACCGAACGCAACAGTAGTGTATAAATAACCGGCCAGGTCGTAGGATTACTGTGTTCAACATTACTGTTGTACAATAAATCTTCTGTTAAACGAATCGATTACTTCAGAAGCTAAAAAAGTGGAAATTCATCCCTATTTCGTGATCTAGAAATAATTAGATTATTGTGTTCCGAAATAAACGTTGATAATGACAATAATAAAAAAAAAATACTAATAATATTCTGGAGCTACAACGTCTACATATGGACACAGCGTGACGCACGTAAAAGGATAACATTATCTCTGGCAGAGTACTTAAAGCTCAGCATGGTAGGCTTACCAACGCTCTATGGCTGTTTTATAATTATGGTTGTAAAGTTTAATTAGTGTGTACACTAAATTTGTAAGCTTAATGTCAATATAAATGTTGAGAGTCATTGTTATGTTTACCATGTACGCTTTTTAGTCGGTTTTATTATAGTTTACTGTATTTAGCCATGAAATGGCGCCATCACGAACGAAGAAAAGAGGACACAAGAACTGTAACCGTTAACATCGGGTTGTAATGGACAAGTCTCCTATGTGGTTCATGCTAGTTTCAAACGTAGATATGAGCTCAAATTTAGTCAGTTAAATTTTGAAGGTAGGATAAATTAAGTTCATTTGTAGTTCCACGATTTCAAACATCAGAAATGTGTCTGATTTGCTTTGAGTTCAGCTGGGTGAGCTTCATGTTCATTGAATGTACTTCAAGTTGGGGTTGCCACGTGCTAAAATGAACTCGCAGAGCAAACAGGTTCACGGGCAGAAAAATCTTTATGTATAAAACAATTAAAATATCTGATACATATGATGTGTTCTTAGCCTGTTGCTCATAATAAAATTATTGTGTCGTTGAAATAGTAACAATTATTTTCAAAATCATCTTTTGATTTTGGAAAATACAATTTTTAGTTTATAAATACCATACATTTAACACTTGTTAATAATAAAAATATATACATATAAAATACACTCCTCTTATTTGTTATAAAACAGACGATAATGAATATTCAAGGCTGTTAATAGAAAATAGTTATAAATAAAATAATTAAACAATATTCGAAAAATATTGCAATATTTTTCTTGTGGACCTGTTTTTTAAATTGTATGAGTCCCTACCAAAATGTTGCTTTATTTTTGTGATAGATTTTTGTCTAATGTATAAAAATTAATGTAGAAGTATAAATATAAATCCACTTAAACTCTAAAAATAAAAGAAACTTGCATTATTTTAATTTTAAAGCCAAATCACAACCTAATGAACAGTACAAATACTTGTCAACTAACTAATTGTGTGTAGCTGATTTCTAACCGAACTAATACATTTATTAAAGTCGTTATTAGCAAGAGCTGATAAAATCTCGGACATGGGAAAAAATTCCTCCCGAGTGATTCCCTCTCACATGAAATTAGGACATGTCCGTGAAACCCGGACTGAAGGTTTATTTAGTGTGACTGGGGTTGCGTGGATAGCGCGTGGTGTGAGACGCGAAAGGTGCAGTGTCCCGAGTCTCCAATTGGATTCCTGCCAATGGGTCAAAATTTAGATATTTATTTAGTGGGGCAGGGCATGAAGCTTCTTCAAATTAGTGGATTACACCACCGAAGTTATCAAAAGGGGTCGCTTCAAAGAGTCAGCTGGCCTTTGCCGAGTCCGTTGATCAAGGTATTGTGGGTAACTCAGGTCACCCGACTATAGAATCTACGCGTTAGGTTTCTCACGGTGTCGTCAAGTGCACGGGACACCCAGTCCTCTTCTCAGTGCACGCGAAGAGAACCTGCGAGGGACTTTTCATGTTAGCATAAGTTCCCGGTAGACCACTCTCTGGAGCGACCTTCTGTGGCAGACGCTCCCTAAACAGGACAGACGTAGGTAATCACAGGCAACACATATGTGTTGACGATGATCTTACCTAGCCGAGGTAAAGAAATCTTACTGCCGGACTGGAAAGCAAGGGGCAAAGTCTATACATCAAAGCGCCTTGGCGGATATTCTGAGCATGGGTGGCGCCAGGGGAGTAGGGAGTCTAGGTAAAGCCTGAGGTACTTTACGCTCTTGGTCCAGGGCGGTAACTCTATTTAAGTTCGATGGACTTGTAATGTCGCTATTTAAGGTTATACACGCTTAGTTGCTAGAATATCGTGTAACAGAAACTAAAATTCCTAACATAATATATTAACGGAATTTATTATGTTATTTTCCACAAAACAACGTAACTGAAATATTAAACATTTTATACCCGTAACTCTGCTGCAATTTAAAGAGAGGGAAAGGAAGAGAAAAAAAGGAAAGAAAGTGGAAAAGAAAGGGAAAATGAGGAAGAGAGAGAGAGAGAGAGAGAGAGAGAGAGAGAGAGAGAGAGAGAGAGAGAGAGAGAGAGAGAGCGCGAGGGAGAACAGACAGACTATGTACCCCGAACTTACTATCTCAATAGTGATGGACTTTTTAATAGTCAAAAATGAACAGCAACCGTTTATTTTGCAATTAGGAAGACGTTTAATTTAATTACTTGTCAAAGTCGTGGGAAAGTCCAACGATTTGGCACACGTTTCTTACAGCGGAAATCGAAAGTAAATTTGATTATGTTACATCTCCGTTATTCAACACCGAAAATCTTACAAAAAAACCTATCCACAGACTAACAACGGACAGTGACTTTTTGTTTGCGTTACGTAACCCGGATGACGCCCGTTTGGGATAATTATAAATCCCGTGTCTTACCGGTCACGTTCCGCAAACGGCTTTCTCCGGATCCGCGGAGAATTTCTTATCAAGATTATCACTTGCATTGGTCGTAGTAAATTACGCGTGTACGTGATGTTTCGAATTGTTTCTGGATGTTAACCGACGACTGTCAGGTGATCTGGATGTTTATGCTGTCAGCCATCCAACTGATAATAGTGATCGTGACAATAATCATCGTTATTTGTCCGTATGATTAACTGTTTCTGAAACTAAATCTAAGATCAGATTTTAAGCAAAAACAAGAAACACTGCTTTGATGTAATTATATGTTGCGCTATGTTACGTGCCTGGCGTTTGTGTCGAATGGCGCAACCTGTGGAAAGCCGATATTTTTTATCGTATTTCTGCACTTGTTTTTGTTTACGCTGCACTCGGGCAGTCTGCCGTTATCACACTGTTAATGTTATTTCATAATGATTAGAAATTTCCGCAATCAGACTGTACATGCTGTTATTTTGAGACAAAATACAGTCGAACTTCCCATGCAGCGAATGTCTAAGTAACGAAATCCTCTACGTAAGAATCTTTTTTTTGTGGACCGTAAAATTTTAGAGTAAAAATACTACTCTAATTATCTTTATATAACGAAATTGAGATGAATTTCCAGTTTTTAGTTTCTGCAGTAAATTGATCCGTTTTGGTTCTTGTCTGATCATATGTAAGCAACTCTAGAGATTCGGTAGGCCTACTCAAAGAAAGCGTGGCTTGGTTTTGGCTAATAGATATGACAATAAAATGACAGATTTGACATATAATATAATATGTAATAGATATGCCAATTTTATTGTCTTTATTTCATACAAAGTTACTACTTTGGATAACGGTATTGAGATAAGTTAGATAAGTTCATTATGTGTAAAATCAGACCCGTAGCGCCAATGGAAGCGTTGGAAGCCCACTTCTATTTTCAAAAAGCGTTTATTAAAAAATAATTTAAAACCATTAAATACTTGTTTATCAGGGTATTCAGTGATGCGATGAGGAAAAGCAGACAAGAAGAATCAAAACGTTAAGTTACGTGTGGTTTGGCTACATGAGTGAGAGCGCAACACGTACGTCATGGGTCGTAAGGAAGTGACTGCTGTTCGCGCTGGCAGTTGTTATGTGTCCTTGATCACTTTTACGATCTACTTTTATTTGCACGTTGAATACTGTTATTTGATTTGTAAAATTGCACAATTGTGCAGTTTACAAGTTTGTGAGTATTATGTATTTTAATGTTGGTAACTACATAATGTCATAACAAATATTTTATTTAAGTTTAAGCTTAGAATTGAAACGTTATGAAGCAGTGCGTCTTTCAGTAGCAGTAGAAACGCCCACTCCGCGACCTTCACAGCTAAAAGACTAAACTATAGTTTGTCACTGTACACATACAACAGGCCATCTTCTTCATTGCGCTTTTTGTCATCTTCATCTCTATTCAGCCACAGGTTCTTACCAGTTCCCCGTCTTCCTCACTGAAACTGTCACTGTCATTGTTTAATGACATGATCATAGTTTTCACTGCATCTTTTAAGAATTCCTTCGCCTTGTAAAGCCTCGGATGTCAGTTAGATGTGTGGTCGACAACTCTCTTCCAGTTGCTTTCCGTAATATATTTGCTATATTCTAATTTTGGTTATATTGAAATGTTTTGTTATTCCTTGCAATATGTTCATTAATTTGTGTCCATATAAACTCAGTAGAATTAAAATAACAATTATACGGAGGCATCTTTTAACTTTGGGTCCCATATTCATTGGCCATTTCGTCAATTACGTACAGTGGAAAACGTGGTTCCGGTAGATCTGCCTTCTTCAAATAGTCTTCAAAGAAATGTAATTTCTGAGCCACTGAACCATTGTTACCTTCCGTGACCACATGGTCGGTGCTTTATCAAGTATCTTGGAATGGTACGCGATGACGAGACAGAAGGTTTCTCCAAGTTTTTAATCAAAGATGTCGTGATGCTCTTTAATCAAAGAACCAGTTCAGAACATGCCATGCTCCATTTTTCATGATATGATTTTTTTTTTACAGAAGAAGGGAATTTAGGTATTAAACCCCCTGGACTTGCCCACATTAAGTAGGATAATTCTCCCTCCCTTTCCTACTGGTACTGCCATAGTCCTTTCTTTCGTATCGTATGTCCAGTCTTTTACCATGGTGTGGCTGCTATTAATCCAGGTTTCGTCAAGGCACACTATTTCGTCAAAGGTTTCCTTCCTTATTTGCCTTAAAAACCTGGAACGCCTAGCAGAAATATCTTCTCTCTACAATAAAATTTACGCCCACCTATCGTTTTGTGAGTAAAGATAAAAAAAGATTTTTTTTTGGTGACCGTGATGTATACGAGGATGGTCCTATTTTTCTCAAAGTTGACAATCATCAAACATAAGTTATAGGCTATCCGTTTAAATAAAAGCACTTTAACATAAGTGACGATCTTCTAACAACCGTAGTCTTTAAAAAATCTGAATTTAGCTGCCGAACACCACTAACTAAAACCAACAGTAAAACCACAGCTTAAACGAGCAAACATTACGCGTATCAAAATCACGTGTTCCAGGCAATGCTGAAGACAATTTTCACGACGTTGATCGGACGAATCCATGCCGAGCCTCCCGCGCTGCATCAAGTTTACAACAAACTATAATCCATTCATTTACCATCACAGAACATGTATTTGTTCGCCGTGGAAACAATATTATTACGACGATGTTTATAATAATTGACATTTTCACAAGCGTAAGTCGGAAGATTATCAGTTATATAAAAAAAATAAATAAATAAAAAATAAGGTGACGTCTTTACACAATATGGTTATCAATTTAATTTGAAATATGTAATGACTTAACAAGAAGTTTTTTTCAAAATTAAATACGTTTGGTACAAAGTCGTGTAAAAGCATAAGGCGAGGCAAGAAAAGCAGGTCATGTAGCGCTTACTTTAGTTTTAGATCCCAACCTCGCCACTGTATAAAATTAAATACTATACTATAATACTATTAGCAATCATCTACAATGTGTAGCTAGTTTCAAGGTTCGTCTGCATAACACGAAGGGTCAGTTAACTTAATTGAAATAAAATGTTTTGGGTGACATCCACAAAAAAAAGCTTTTCGGATCTCAGGCTTTTAGGCTACGCGAACTGTATTCATATATTATGGAGACAATTGATGCGGGAAAATCGATTTTTGTTATCGAGACCAAATGTCATACCGAATCGTGTATCACAACGCCTCTAATTAATTACTATGTAAAATCCAAAAGATTAACTTAAGCGTGCTTTGGTGCAGTGTTCTACAGTTGTCTACTAAGATTAGACCTCGCATAAGATGTTACCTTGACATCGTTCCATTCGTTGTCCTGTGTCGTGTACGTGTTCACGCGCAGCTGTGTTCCCGCTAGGCTGACACCTGTCATCTCGTCCTGCAGCGCCTCCGCTTGGAATGCTCCTGGGATCACGTGGTGTAGTAGCAACTGGAACAGACAACCAACAGTAAGGATCGAATCGTTTCATAAACAGTTCTGTCGTTCGTACTTTGTATGTAGGCTTATATATAATTGTAACCATCATAAGAATGACTATTCCTTTCGCAAACTTTTTTAAAAGATTAATTTAATAGGTTTAAATTCGAACGAAATTTTTTCTAAACCGTATATGTTGTGTATCTAAGAAAACAGTTTCAGAAACATAAGTACATAAGTAAGCAATAATTACATTGATGGCTAGTTAAATAAGCAATCATTGCGTAGGTTGTAAAATAAGCCGAAGGGGCTAAGAAGTAACTAAATAAGCAGTAATTATGCACAAATCGTAGAGCCTTCTGTAAAATAACGTTAGAGAGTGTGTCTATTATGTCAAGTTACTTATTAAGTGGAGCATTCCGTAAAAATTTATACGGTCTTTGAGAAAACTTTCGCACATAACATAAAAAAAGGTTAACAGCCTTTGTTCCCAAACACGGTCTCCGCAACGTACAAAAAATGAAGGAATGTTGATCGGTATCCAAAAAGAAGAAAAGAGGAAAGATCTTGCAACATAACAGCGAAATTCATTACTAATAAATAAAAAGCTGCAAACGTCTTTCACTACTTTGAACGAAATACATTTATTATTAGCCCTGCATAAATTTCGATATTAGAAAATTTTTCAGTTACGGAAAAATTACAAAAATCCCGATTTATTTACAAGAGAAAATGTGTTTTCTTTTCGTACAAAGCTAATCAGTAAAATAAGTGTAAATGACGTGCATGACCAGCTGATCAAAATGTTATTGTTCCGATTTGCTATTTAACAGCTGAACCGATTTAACAGCTGGTATGAAGAGCTAATTATCACGGCTTAGTGTCTTTCGACTGTAGTCACGCGTTGAGTTTATCGTGACGCGTGTATTGTGTTTAGAAAACGGCTGATGCCTTAGACATCTTCATTACATTTCAGTTCTTCGTTTTACAAGAAGTCGATTAATTGTTCTTGCGATCGTCTTCCATTAAGCTTGCCTATCGTTTGGTGAAAGTCATCGAGTGTTATTTTTATTAATCCGAAAACCAGTTCTCAACCACCTTAAAGAATGGAAATTGAAAGCGAGCATACTGAAAACTAAAGGCTCAAGTGTAAAAGAGAACAGCAAAGAAGAAAAAACAAATGTTAGTCAATAAATCGATAGTTCTGTTACTTGAGATGTGTAATTAACGATAACTTCAAATATTCAGTAAAGCCATTGCCATAGCCAGCATTCTTTCATGGGAGGATTTCGATTATAGTACTGTTGGTGTTAGCAGAATATTTACAACTAGATTTTATGTGTAAGATCCCAAATTCGACCTGGCTAATGAGGGGAGAGACTGTAACCCTCAGGAACATATCTAAGTGCTACGCCACTAGTAGTAGTGAAACAAGTATTCATACTTTCCAAAACAAGTATTTATAGGCAGAAACAATTTGTTAATAAAATAAAAACATCAACGTAGAGAGAGGAGGAATATTTATGAAAGAAGACTGATAAGGAGCGTATTTCTTTATGTAAGAGAGAATTGGACATTGAGAAAGCAGAAAAAGACGTCTCGGAGCAGCGAAAATAACAAGAAAATTATTATGAACAGTAGTTGATCTTGAAAGGAACCATATTTATAGAGTTAACGGATACGAAGTGGAACATGAAGTAACTACAAGGAATTACATTTAACAAAATTAAATTTATAGAACATATCGTAAGACATAATCACGAGGTGCTCATGCTTTGTCACAAAAATTCTAGAAGGTACGATATTAGGAAAGAAAGGACGATGTAGGCCAAGAGAGAAGGGAAGAGAGGCACATAGAAGGGGATACGCCGCTTATTGCAAATAAGAAGAGAGGCCGAAATCGAAAGTGACTGGGAGCCTTTAGACCATGATAATTAAAAAAAACGCTAGACGAATCTCGTACTAAATCTACAGTTTAGGAAGTAATTCAATACAAAATCCAATTTCAAAATTTCACAAGAACTCGCTCAAAAAATGCCATGATCACGACAAACATGATTTACGTAATCGAATGAACTCCAGGCATACATGTTTAACCAAATAACAAACGTACCGCAAAAAACAGATCTTAATACATGTATTTACGTGATTTATTGAAGGCCGATATCAGGTACTTCAATGTAATAAATATAACGGGGTCTGGGCGATCGCATTGAACATCGTAAGTTAGATTATCTTTAGCTGGCTCTTACTAAGCTTTTTTCTAGAATAAAGCATTAATTCTGAATTAAACTCTCCTAAGCGTTGAGATTGGACTTTTCTTTATATGAAAATTAAGTGAGAGAGATTTTACACAGAGAATATACAGATAGCAATTTGTCCACTAAGATGGAAACAAGTTTTAATTTAAAACTTTTTTAAAAAATGTGACTTTTATATTCTCATGTTTTGTCTTTCCATTAAGTATACATTTTTATTTCCTCAGAATGTTATCTTGGAATAAGGGTGGAATTATGCTCTTCATGGCGGATCCGCTTCGGCGGATTATGGGTTTCGAACTGTTAGGGCGTTACGTATCATTTAGCTATAATAATAATAATAATAAGAAGAAGAAGAAGAAGAAGAAGAAGAAGAAGAATAAGAAGAAGAAGAAGAAGAAGAAGAAGAAGAAGAAGAAGAAGAAGAAGAAGAAGAAGAAGAAGATGATGATGATGATGATGATGATGATGATGATGATGATGATGATGAAGAAATTGATGAATGACGGGAGAGGAAGTATACGGAAGAAGAGAACAAAAGAAAAAGAAGAAGAAGAAAGAGATGAAACAGTAATACTAGAGGAAAGAGAAAAGAAGATGAAGAAAGCAGTATTGGTAGTAGAAGAAGAATTGAATTGAAATGTTGTAACCATACTACTTCACGTTTTAATATTACTTCATGCGTAATTTCTTTAGTAGTACATGTTTTATGTGTAGGTTCTTTTAGTAGGACAGACAGGTGTTTTAGCAAAATATTAACTAATACATAAAAGTTACTGTTGGTACGATTATCCAAATCTACGGCGCGTGGATCTGCGATGATCTCATCTCCCGCTCCTTAGATCTGCGTTGTACGTGATGATCCGCTTCTCATTCCTTTGCATGAATTCTCACCTTGCTGAATCATATCGTGGTTTACTCTCGTAGTGAATAATGGCTTAACACTTTTTATCACTCCACTTAATTAATACTATTCGGCATCTTTTGGCATTACAATGGTACAAGTACCGTTCACTAGTCATAGCGTTTATTCTCGTTACGTGAGTTTTTAGTTTGCACACGACTGATTCCGAACACATGCTCCGATCCTAATTGTTTTTACATGTTATAAATTAATAAAACCTTAGTTCTCACTCTTTCAATATTAACTGTATTATACACAATGTTTGTTAATTTTGATCGAACATATAGCATAAGTTTATAAATCTTCACAACTATTTACACATGTTAACCCTACGTAAGTCTTAAGTCAACTCGCTGAACTTTCACCACCGACTACTTCCGAATTTAAGTAAAGACTCTTAAATGTTTAAGTCAAGACTCCGCGAAAATTATAACGGACTCCATCGATACGTTACTACCAACTCTCCGAAAATTTAGTAATAGACTTCCTTTGATCGCGCTTTCAGCTTATTTTATATATTCAATACACAGGATTCCCCACTCAGTCTCTTTTCGTACCACTGCTGTGTTTCCATTGGTTCTTCTCTGTTTCTTCTACGAAACTTCCCTCTTACATGTTACCCTGCTACGTTTCCATTGGTTTTACGTTCCTGTTTCTAAGAACTTCACTCCAGGAAACCCGCCTATGTTGAAAACTGATTTCTGATAGGTCATCTTCTTACCCTACTCTAGAATAAAGTATTGGCTATTAATAAAGTTGGCTTCTGGTTCAACCCCTCCTGCTACGTTAAGTCTGATTTCACACTTGTAAATCTTCCCTTTCAATTTTTCTGTGTCCCATTTAGACAGAATCACCCTTAACTGCCTTCCTAACGCACAGCTGCACTGGTTAATGAGTTCATTCAACTTTACTTTAGTTTTATCAGTATTTACTAGTAACCCTCTCGCTGACTTTTTCTATACCCCTTTAGCGAGAAATATCCCTTAATTGTCTCTTAGTGTCCAGCTGTATGGTTTATTAATCTTTGTTGTGTTTTCTCGGTACTTCATTCAGTTACCACTTACTGTTGTTTTTCTACGCCTCTGCCAGAACAACCCTTAGTTCGCTAAGCTTGCATCTGTCTTGTTAATCGGTTCAATCACCTTCGTCGTATACTTCTGGGTATGTCCCCTTTCATACTTATATCTGGCAGTTTTCCATTCCTTTCAGTAAGAACACTTCCAGCTGCATCGTTGATGAGTTTATTCAACTTTGCTGTTGCGTTCTTGGTATCTCGTTCAGCCACCCTTACTGTGTGTTTCTCAGTATTACACTCGTGATTCTTCTTCTGGCGTTTTTCTATGCGTTCGCTAGAACAAACCCTAATTTCTTCAAGTAACCATCTGCTGCGTTGGATCTATGATATGTCCATAAACATGTCTGTCGTCGTAAAAGGATTTCACACTTCTTTGTGTTAACTTCCCCTCGTAATTTCCTTTCATATATCAATGTCAATTCAACAGCTGCCATCTGCTTCTTCTTCCTTTTTTTTCTTTTTTTTTCGTTTGCGTTTTTGGCGTTACAAATCCGATTTGATATAAAATAAGGAGTTCACCTTTATATCGTTAATTTAGTAAAGTAGAACATAATTTATTTTATAGATGAATCACTTTCATACTCGTCAAAACGATCCTCTCCGTAAACAATAAATGTGGAAACGATACGTAGTGGCGGTTAAATTCTCGGACGACTCGTATTCATTTTATCGGGGACACATACAACTTAATTATTAAGGATTTTTAGAAATAACAAAAATTGTCTCATAGCCAATTGTCACAGTAAACAACCAAATTCAAGAATTCAATTGCAGTAATGAGGAAACTTGTACTTGAAGCTATCACATGTATCAGTTGGCGAGGTAAAAAAATTATGACATACCATAACGTAATTTTTGTTTAGATAGAAACAGTTTTAATATACGTATATAGGCCTAATGTACAGACTGTTGTCAATTTGAGTAGTTTAGCGATAGAATTGATTGCCATAATTGATATGTAGAAATCTAAATAAAAACATTTCACAAACGTGAGAACTGCAGTGTTGTGAGTTTCTTGAGGATGTCTTGAATAATAATAGGGTGTTTCGACAAAAACATTTACCACAGCTTACTCTGCACGATTTCCACGTAGATTTTTCTAAGGTAATTAAATAGCAGAAACACAAGCGAACAGCCAACCAAGCGGTTGTTCCAGAAATCTACTGCGATTGCTGTCACGGCCGGAGTCAGCATTATTAAAAGTGGAAACTACCGAGCTGTTGCTTACAATGTGATTCATATTGTTCTAAACGTTTCGGACACCACCATTGGCGGCCATCTTCAGTGTTACACTGTTCACCAGTTGCCTTACAAGTCGTAACACTGCAGATATCCTCCAATGGTGGAGCCAAACCGTTTCGAGCGGCAGCATTAGACCACGGCTAATATCCCGGTGAATAATCATAATATTAACAGAGTTTCTAGATTATTATTTTATACTTTTACAGCTAAAGTGTTATTACTGTCAACATTTTTACTAGATATTGTAGTGACGTTATTGTCGGTTGAGTGGGACTTGCTACTCTTTCAGTACCGAAGACGATGCAAGGGAAGTATAAATTAATTACAGCAGAACATGCAACTTCCTTCTGAGACACGATGCAGCACAGCCAGCTGTAGTGTAAAGAGATGGTATCTACCATGTTCCCGTTCACGCGCGTATCCGTTTGCATGAACATGTTGTTCATGTTTGCTGATAATTTTTTTGTTATTACAGATTTTTACTTAACTCACTCTGTCTGTTGTGAGAATATAATATTGTAATCAATTGTTCATTCACTCCAATCGACTCCAGACTTGTTCCCGATAACAGTATTATATTTACAAACGATCCAAGCGGAGTGCATGAGACGTATAAAGTTGATTGTGAGTAAAAGTGGTCAACCACGTTGCATAAAGATTGTTACTGTTGAGTTTCCAAGCCTGAGTTGTTACCGATTACGACTTTGAAATTTAAATTTCCGCAAAATGGCGAAACCAATATGGCGAAGAAACCTGTAAAAGAAGTTTGACAAATGATTTGAACTTACAAAAAAAAAATAAATATTTCCCATAGTTGGCTGCAAATCTAATTTTTCCATCTAATATTATTCAAGGAGAAGCGGATTTGTAAACACTGTAGCATCATAATTAAACTTTAAAGTTTTTACCTTAATCCGTCTATGTGACCGCTTAATTTTTCTTCTTTGTCTTCTTACGCGTTTCGGATTGTGTTAATCCATCATCAGAGATTAAAAAATTCGTCTGTTAAGACTTCGTTAAACATTAAAAGTTACACATTAGCGACGTACGCGGATGTGAGTGCGCACTCATTAGCGACACTCAATACTGTGTTAACAACACAACAATAGATAACATGAAAACTCCAATAAACTGTGCAGTACGTCGCTAACCAGTATTGAGTGCGCACTCACATCCGCGTACGTCGCTGTGTTTGTGGACTATATTTTTAAATGTCTTTTAGTGTAACTTTTAATGTTTAACGAAGTCTTAACCGACGAATGTTTTAATCTCTGATGATGGATTAACACAATCCGAAACACGTAAGAAGACAAAGAAGAAAAATTAAGCGGTCACATAGACGGATTAAGGTAAAAACTTTAAAGTTTAATTATAACAATTGTGACGCGGATACAAATACAATGACTTTAAAATTGTACCATCACAAGATGATACCAACCAATAAACTCAAGTGAATTATCAAAATATTTAGGGAACTTGATCAAATAAACAAATAATAGGTAACTGAATGAGGAATGCAATAGAGAATGAGTGATCAAATGAAAATCAACTAAAAAATTAATTAGAGAAAGGAAGAATTATAATAACTAATTCAATAAACCATGAATAAATAAGGAATAATTGTTACAGATGCATGAATAGATTAAAAACATAAATTAGCATTGTAAACAAACACATAAATAACTTGACAAAACAGACATCTAAAAGATTAGACTAGACTATATCTTTGACATAATAAATTACCCAATAGATTAGGGGAGTGAGTCAATATCTTATAATATTGAAAAAAGTAATGTTTAGTATATAAGCAAAAAATGTATTTAGGGTTAAGAAAAATCAGTTATGTAACAAGCCTAACAGTCCAGCTGTGTCTCAGATCTAAGACTGAATTTGTAATTATCATAAGTATAGAGTTATAATAAAGACCAGATAATTATGGTCATAATTATGTGTATTAAAAAGGAAAAAATGATAAATAGTGATAATTAAACTGTGCAAATGACACATTGTAAACAATAACAAAAATATAAAGTATTGTGAACTAAGTAACCAGTAACTGGCAACATAACCTTAAGGAAATGTAAGACAAAAAACTATAAACCTAGATTCAGTATAAAATATACTGGAAGTATAAATTCAGTTATATCTGAGAGTAACTAATAGACATTAAGACAACTCAAATAGAGATGATTATGTTATAGAAATGTTGCAAAAGTTTTATTTTTGTATTATACAAATGTTGTAGTGTATGGTAGATGAAAAGAGACAATATAATGTATAAAAATTGTATTAGACAGTGTCCAATATGTAAAGAAATGGTATAGGTTATTAGATTGAGACATGAGTAATTTAATATGTTCGTAATGTACTCATAAGAATGTAATTAACAAGATGTCTACTTGGACCAAAAAAGCCTACATATACTGTAGAAGATAGATAGGGACATTACAAGGTACAAAGCATGTTTTAATTAATGATGGGTATAGTAAAAGATCATATTGTCTATTAGGATTAAATACCAAATGTTACATTGTATTATAATTAAATCATTTTATGGAAAGAATGCAAAATAGCCCAATGTACACAAAACATTTTAGGCCTATTATATAAGTCAAGAGTTTTATAGAAAGTTAAGGTTTTTAATTATGATTAATAGTATTAAAATGTTTGTTAATAGCATAAAATCATATATACAAATGAGAAAACAAAAAATGTAATAAAAAAATATAACTTTTAAAAATAATGTATTAGTATAGGCCAAACATTAAAATTGTTCATTTTAGAAATACTGTAAGGAAACAGTGAAGGTCTTGAATTGATCAGAAGAAAGAAAGCAATGCAATGGTAATAATATATTGACAATTGTAATTAGCATAAGAAAAATATATTAATTTTAAGAATTTTGTTAATTATGTACTCAGAAAACAAAAGTGTCTCAACCCCAAAGACTGATGCTATCGACGACAATGAGTTAGCTATCAACCAATCGGAATTTTTATATTTTGTGTGTATGAACCCAAAGGGAATGTGTATCAACCCAAAAACTGACACCAACAAGCCAGAAAATATACGCCACGCCAAAGGTCTTGCGTTGGAATCCGGAGTGCAAAGAACAGCTTTTCCGCGTCACTTATATACGCGAAAACATAGTCAGAAAAGAACTTCGGATAGGTTATGTGATGAGTGACAACAATAACATAACCAAGACGGAACCAAAGTGTTGTGAATTAGTTATAAAATCATAAGGGCAATATAGTGAAATATAAAATTAGCTGTGAATAAGAACGAGTGTATAAGTGAAGGAAAGTATAGTGTGAATACTTAAACAGTTTTAAAACGAATTTTAACTATTCATATTAATATAACCTAACAAACTTTATGTACACGTATGTATATATGAACTATATATTCCACTCTCACTGCACAAGAACACTAACACCATAGTAATTGTTAACCTTTTAACTATTATTTCTTTGAGTTTCATGTTTGAAACTGTATAATATATCCAGATGTGGATAACCTCAAAGTAGCCACTGTTCGGCATATACGAACACTTTGTTATTGTTAGATATAAGAGATCATTTTGTCATACTATAATCAACTTATTATTGTGAAGCTTTGTACTTCGTAACAGTCATTTTCGTTAATAGCTATTGTAGTCAAAAGAATTCACGAACTGAGATCAAATTAGACTAATCAGTGTATTAAGCTTGAGTGACAAGATATGTTGCCAACCACTGAGGTAAATTATAGTAAGCCTGGTCAAATTATTATTAAGAACAAATGTTATTTATTTAAATTCAGAAGAGAAGAACAATAGTTAAAGAAAGAATAAAAGAATTAGAAATGGAATCAACTTAGTATGAATTATTATTTCAATAATTGGACCATTTTTTTCAATTTAAGAATGTTAGCATTTTAAACCCACCTTAAGGATTAAGTTGGCAGTACCAAAATTTTGTGCGCCACGTGCTATTTAAATTATTTAACAAGATAAGTGAATTGGCACAAAATTAAACTAAAATAATTAAATTAGAGTCAAGAATTTAAATTAACCAAGTAAGATTTTGTTTTCACTAATAAACAATTGCCATAATAACCGGTTTACATTAGGTTACCAATCTGTTTCAACAATGTAAGGTATTTCTTTGACAACTAATTACATAGTGAGATACAACACAATAACTTTATGGAATGTTAATAGGATTTCCCATATGGCTCCCAATTTAGTTAAATATCTACCAATAAATAGCTTACAGTATTGGTAATAAATATTAAATTACAATTTAATTAACTGAACCAAATGGTATAGTACATTATAGAATATACACCAACAACGTGAGGCGTTCAACAAAAATATATATTACCAACCGAACGTTACATTACAACAGCACAAAAGAACGACACGTTAAAACATATTAAAGAAGGAAAACTAAAGAATCCTTTCATAACAGTGATTAAAATTCGTGAGGTGCCATGAAGTCAATATTCATGAAGTCTCGTGCGATGTCTGTCCTCGCTAACAGATCAGTTAGATAGATATTGAAGAGCATCCTATGATCTACGAGTTTGTGAAATGTGTTGAGAATGTGATATTCCTAACTATAATTATACCATTCGTATTGAATTTATTTTCAGCCATGACTGAAATTTCGAGAACTAAAATGTTCACATCTGCTAAGTTGTGTCGCCTGCTTCGAATAATGTAATGATAATAATAATAATACATATGAATATCTGTGGAGGAAGAAGTCAACATCAAGTTGTACTAAAGAAGTCCAAAAGGATTTAGAAAAAAATAATATAAACGCAGAAGAAGCAGTTGAAAGAGACGTTTTTCGGGCAAAAGTGTTAAAAATGGAAGGAGTCCAGGGTAGGAGAGAGAAAAAAGCAGGTTCAAAGTGGATTGAAGACAGGAACAGTGAACAGATGAAAGAATATTGGAGAAAAAGAAAAGAACAAAGAATAAAGAATTGAAATTTGCATGTGATCCTTAGATGACCGATACAAAAAAAAAACAAATAATACATATGCTTTATACCTATCTGCAGACAGTCTGCGGTCATTAAAAAAATTAAGTATTTTTTAATACACTTTATTTAAAGTCTTTAAATAAACTTTCACAGTCTTTAAAGTCTGTAAATATAATGTTCTTGAACCAGCGTCACCACCGAGTGTGAATATTGGTCTGTGACAGTGATATCGCCCTGCACAGCCTATAAATCCAGATTAAACAAAGATGTATTGGAGGAAATAAAACTGCTGATAAAAGGTAAGAGGCCTTGCAATTCATCCTACCCAAGTTTCTTCTTTGTTTCACTTAATACAATACACTGTCACAACAGGGATAAACGACTGGTTTATTTTTCTAAAAGTCCTTAGATTTTGCCAAATTCTTATCTAGTAGATAGTGGAAAATGCCACTGTGTACACTTATTGTAACACGGTTCTGACTGACATGAAATCTTCTCTCCCATATCCCATATCTTTTGTTCAAGAAATCGGAGGGTGGAAGATTAATATTAGGAGTACGACCAAATTTTCCATTAGTATTGTGCATTCCTATGGTTTATACAGTAAATTCGTTAATCAGTAAGGTCTGAACTAGCAGAAGAGATATTTTTTCTGGTTGTACAGACTCCTTTGCACGAGTTTAATTTTGCTTTTTCTTAGACCACACAGAACTTTCAGTACATGCTAAAATAGGTGAACTGAAATGTATGTATCTATTTTATCGTTTTCTTCAAGTAACTGAAAGATAACTGATTAAATTTAAAACTTAAATAAAAGAAGTAATAAATTTCCAAGTGTCCTGGAATGTTTTCAGATTGGTAATACATAAACAAATGCGGAACGACCAACATACGAAACTTGAAAAAGTGTGTTAATTAATTTGTAAAAGACTGTAACAATTTAAACAGTAACTCTTTACTTATTCCGTATACATGTGAGCGCATGTTTGGCAACATGTGAACTCTAACACAAAATTTCGACAATCATCAGTATTAGTAACAGGCTATGCAAAGTGGTTAAGCATGTATATTGTTATAAACGTAACGTATTTAATACGGAAAATGCACAATACTACGGCGAATATATTTAGCGGCGTGTAAATCAATGTCTCGCTCTGTATGCCGTACGAACAATTCAGCGTTGTAAGTAGGTATAATAATGATATACGTAGTAAACTCAACTTTGTTAGAGAATGGAAGCTAGAATGCGTTGATTTGTCCATTACAAATAATTGTGTATTGAGCGTTTTCTACGCTCTTGCATAAATTCAGTGAGAACAATATTATGTAATTTAAATTATCTTCCATAATCAGATTATCGATATGGGCTCTCATATCTTGCAAAACTGGTTTTATGACCAGGTTAACTAATAAGCGTCTGGTTTGGTTGTTGTATTTATAGCCAATCTTCTAAAAATATTATTGAAACCTTTGGTTTCTGATAACTCTTCTTCTTCTTCTTCTTCCACTACTACTACTACTACTATTGCTTCTTCTTCTTCTTCTTCTTCTTCTTCTTCTTCTTCTTCTTCTTCTTCTTCTTCTTCTTCTTCTTCTTCTTCTTCTGCTCCTCCTCCTCCTCCTCCTACACCTCCTCCTCCTTCTTCTTCTTCTTTTTCTCCTCCTCCTCCTCCTCCTCATCCTCTTCTCCCTCTTCTATTGTTTATTTTTCTTCTTCTACAAAAATACATACATTTTTGTTTTGGTATTACAACCCTTGGTTACTTTTAGCCCCCATTTTGAATTTTTCCATTAATTCCACAGCAGAAATGCTCTGTTCTCCCTCTCTTCTGGCCTTCCTCTCTTTCTCCTCATCATTGGCCTCAACTGCATTATTATTATTACTATTGTTATTAGTATTACTATTTTTATTACTACTACTATACTAAGAAGAGATGCAACTCGAAGAGATGCGGCGAAGAATGAATGGGAACTCACTCTCTGGCACTCGTAAGACTGTTGGGATAGGGAGGAAAGAGGAAGATGGGCAGCTAGGCTCATACCTAACTTGAGGGAATGGATTGACCCCCCAGTATGGTGAGGTAAACTACCATTCGACACAATTCCTCAGTGGCCACGGCAATTTTAACTCCTACCTCCACAGAAAGAGAAATCTGCAAAGTCCAGCATGCCAGTACAGTGATTCTCCCCATTAATATGATTTTCACACCTTTTCCAAGTGCAACAGATTCACAAGAGATGGAACTCGGGGAGTTCACGCCCGACGGTTTAGTTGAGATCACACTTCTGGCAAGGAGGAATGGGACTGCGTCCCACACACCATGGGACAGACGGTTTCCTCTGACGATGTATAAGGCGTTTTTCTCTCTCTTGAGCAAAGTGCTTTTATTATTTGATAAGGTTTAGCAGTAAATTATTTCTTAATTCTCTGGAAAATTACGAAAATTCCGATTACCCTTCTGTTTGTTCTTTAGTAAAATAACAGTTGTAAACCAATCATATAATAAACGCTGAAGTTTAAACATTCGAATTTCTGTTAAAATTCCCATTAGTTTGACAAATAGCTGGATATTTACATTTTTGTCAAAAGGTTTATGATTTTTTGAGAGTGGGGTCGAACAATTTTTATAGTTTTAAACCGTACACTATATTCAGATTTTTGTTACAATTCTCTTTAATTCGATATACCACAATGAGTTTAAGATTTTATCAAAATTTTCACCCACTTTTTGAAACCTGGCGTCCAAAAACTTTTGAATTTAAAAAAAAAATGAACACTAAATTCAGACTGTGGTTAAAATTTCCTTTAATTTGTTATACTATATTATGATCTCTTACGATTTTTTCACAATTTTGACCCCTTACATTTTTACTTCTCGTCACCCCCAGTATTTTGAGGGACCAATCTCAGAAACACAAGGATTATATAAGGTAAAAGTATAGACAACACGCGTGCCAAATTTTACGAAAATGGGTTGATGCGTTCAAAATTTATGAGTTGAGATCATGTTTCGTGGCAAGGAGGAATGAGACTTTTACTTATACTTTTGCTTATTCGGACCTACAACAAAAGAAAATACAGGCTCAACTTGCACCCAACGGGCAGTAGCACATAAGGGATAATTAGGAGTCCGATAAGGGCGTTAATATGCTCCATCCTGAAGTAATTCGCTAAGTGGTTCCAGGATGGAAATGAATGCCTGAATGAAAGGTGGGTTTTTTAGTGGGTGAAAGTCCCATGCCCCAGGGAACAGACGGTTTCCTCTGACGGTGCATAAAGCATTTTTCCCATCTTAAAAACAAATCCCAATAGATGGATAGATACAAAGATAGACAGACAAACGCCAAACGATCGTGTTAAACCTGAGAACTCGCTTCAATAATAATAATAATAATAATAATAATCCTGGATTCTTTCATTGGCGTTACCTGCAGGAATCATATCAGTCTCTCAGTCTCTGCCCTTTTATATCTTTGTCATCTCTGTCTCGAGCGTCTGAAAGTCTACCTATAAAGGCCACCATTATCATCCATGTTCTTATTTGTTCCCGTATATTCTTCGCAACAACTTTCAAATGTTAAATGGACGTCATTTTTATAAGACATTATAACAGTACATATGAATACTTTTAAGATTAAGGTCGCGGTGATAATCATCATCCTGATAATTTTCATTATCCTAATCAGAAGTTCCATTCAGGAATTAATGGACTTTTGTTAAGAGTGTTAAGATTTATTTTTCAGTAATTGTTCTTATGACATAATTTATTACAAGATCGCTGTTTTTCTGGTTCAGGATACGTTTAAATTAAAACCAAACTTTTGCCTAATCTGCGGTGAAGTATCCTCAGTCGTTAGACTCCTCGTGATTATATAAGAAACATGCCGTACCTAAGAATAATATCATTGTTAATAATGAAAACTACGGAATCATACGGATGAGACTAATATAGGCCTATTACACTCCATGGTAAGTACGTCGGCGAGCGTCTATTACATTTATTCCTACTCTTTTGTAAATAATTCTTTTTAGTACGTTCGTCAGGCCCCAAAACTGTATCGTGTGCGTCACGATAATAATAATCATCATCACATTCGAAAGTGTTTCGATATTAAGAAAACTCCACAAAACTTCCGAACTATTCAAGTTCTTACTATACTATATTGAGAAACAAACCATCCACCTTGGGAACATGGATAGAAAAAGAAGAAACATTATGCCACCCTCCATATTCTTCTTCTATTCGATTACTTACGAAATATTAGATCGCGAGGATCAACACCTGAGGTCCTGCACTTTGCTTTGCTGTCAACAACTGAAAATACAGACTGAGCAGATAAGTGGTAAAAACAAGTTTCATCGACTTTCTTCATGTGAGCAGATACATAATGTCTCTAGACGCAAACGACAATTAGACTATATTGGGTAGAGTTACGTTCCTTAGAAAATATTCTACTAACAGCGTCTTCATGAAAATTAACATGTAACGTTCATGGTTACTTATCATTTCGTAACATTGCGGTGTCTTGATCGTACTTAAAAACTCAGAGAAAAGCCAGTTTCGTTTCGACACTACCGTTTATCAAGAACGTGTGAGACGCAGAAACGTGGCCGCCGTCACTTACTTCTCAGACTCGTTCACGTGATCCTATTTGGAACTCTTTGTCCCAATGGCCAATTCGAACGAAAGCGTGCTGCTAACTTCTCATCACAGCTTTCGCGCCGCGTATTGTCGAATTTCCTTCAAGCAATTAGGTAATACCTGAGTAGAACTGTCCTACACAATACAACTGTAATTCAGTACGCAATTGTATGTAAATTAGCCAAAGTAAAAGTGTTGCTGCGTGAACGTGTTAATAAACAGTCACCTGTGAACAGGATCCACTCTCAATTGATAATTGATCTGGTAAGTAAAAGTTGTTATTGTTAACACATTTAACGGCGTCACTGTGCAGAAAGGAACTAACCCAACGTACGCGAAGCGGAGTCTGCACCGTAGCATCGTTCAGTATCATCATAAATTTAGATCTAAGAACAGTCGGAAACCAATACGCAATTAAATCAGTTTTGGTGGACGAGATACATTCAGTTTCACTGTTACACGCCCGACAACTCGACTTGACACAACGCAACTTCGTAACAACTCAGTCGTGGACAATTCAGCTTCAAACAGTTCAGTCATACGAAAGTAATTCAGTCTGTTCCATATTAAAGTTGTGTCCCCGAATACGAATCATTAAATATCCGTATAAATATAAATCTAATGTGTACCACTAAACCACTTCAACAAATCTGAAATAATTTTTCTCATGTTAAGCTTACGATTTTTTTTAAGGAAAAATATTTTCTCCTTTGTCACTCGGTGATTAGTGCCTGCCCATATTTTGGAGTTATTGGTCGTGAAAAATATGTTGTCTTGTTTGAACGATAACTGGAAAATATTACAGGCTGTGTAACGTCCTTTTACACAGCCGTAATACTACTTCGGCCCAAAGGACGAAGTCTTTCGGTCGTAAGCCTTTGACGTAATATTGTGTTCTTAAAAGTGCGGCATTTCCGACATTGTCTTTGTGCACCAATAAGATTGCACAGTTAGTAAGATGAGATTACCGTCCACGTTGACGCGAGGTTGCTACAATTTGTATTCATCAATCCCAACTTTACACCTTCAATGGAGCTGACCTGTTGTATCCTCGTCATTCTGCTGTCGGTGTAGCCCTTGTTTAATGATGTGCAGGAATATGTTAACAAACGTATCGTTATTGGTGCGAAAATATTAATTACGATTGATAACGGTTTCCTTGATGCCGATGGGCAACCGATTAAATGAGGGAACTATTATAGGCTACACGTTTTCGATATCCATTACATATCTGATACTTCACCTACGTCAAGGGATAAGTTAAAACAATTCTGTTTCATTAGTTTTTATATAAAACATAAGTGCTAAAATATATTGTAAACATAATTCAAGACTAAGACAGTAGTGTGAAAGTAAGATAAGAAACAGGATATACTTGTGAAAAAGATAAAAGAACTAACTTAAACTAAAAGAATTTTAAGTAGCAACTTGTTTCGTTGGATTCTATTTGAGATTAAGAAATGTGACCGTCCGTGAGAATATCCGTTGGACGAACTCACAGTTTTATAGGATATTAAGTCTACAGGAAGAAGAAGCTTTGAAAGTCCTCGGAAGAGATTGAAAGATTTGAAGTCGGAACAGGCAAAGTGTAGAGCGTAGAAGACTCACTGAGAATCACAGAATCAAGATCACTGAGAGCGTAGAAGAAGGTCCTATTTTACGACTTTCTGAGACTCTAGACTCAGAGATATTCAGACCTTCTCGTCCACCTAATGGCCTATGGGTCTGCAACTGAACATAGGCAACATTTTACTATGTACTGAATGATTTGTCTTGACACACAAAAAAACAAGTGTGTTAATAGCCAGCCTTGCCCTACGTTCCTTAATCAATGCAAATTTATAAAATATTATTACAAAATAATTGTCCTAAAATAACACGTCAAAGGTACGCACGCGCAATGAGATCTTTTGACATAGCACATCCAGACAGTCGTGTCAAGTCTAATTGTTTTAGCTGTAAGAAATTAGCGAGTTTACCACTGCCGCTAAAGAAGAACAACAACAGGTGTACATGAAAGTCTGCCGAAAGGAAACATCTAACTTTGGATCATAGCTTCAACATCCGGAAAATCTAAACAAAGGGGAAGTTGTGGTCAGTCGAACTGTGCGCAACACAATCGATCGAATTCAATTACAAGCAACAAAATCTGCTAAAATGATAACAGCGTAAACACAATTATCTGAGTCGTTATATAACAGTGACAACGATTTTACGCCTGACTTTCTTCTCTATTCGCCAGAAATTTATGTAACACGTAGAAACCAAACGTAAGAAAGTTAATATTTACGCATTAGATGGAAATCACGGTAACAATCGCAGCGTATTTCACAAAACAGGTAGAGTCGTATCGTGAACGATCTGTACATTGCTAGTTACCTAACGAGAAAATGTTATAATGTAAACTAGAGTCTATTTAGCGTGCAAAGTGATTTGCATACTCAATGAATTGCGTATGTGTAGCCAATTACGGACGCAATGTGAGATTGCAAAACGGCCGTGCGCTCACAATGTATATTGAATATCCGATTGTGTCTTCAATTCCAACATTATCTCCTACGTGTATGTGATGGATGATTAAATTTTTTCTGTCTCTTGTATTGTGGATGAAGCGAAGCTTACCTCCTTTGTAACAGGAGTAGCAACATAATAGAGAATTGTAGGAAATAGATTGTTTGAATAATCATAGTGTCCATGAGAGGTAGTGAATAGACGAATGTGTGTGTGTGTGTAGGCGCGCTATGCCATTTCCCGTTTGGCGGATGTATTGTATTAATACAGTATATTAATAACATATATACAACTTAGTATTATCTGTCGGACGTTGGATTCAACAGCTTGCTTGTCTTGGGTTAGATCTCTTCTTTTCCATAATTCCGGTCAGGTCCTCCTTAAATTACTCGTGTCCTTTTCTTGCCCAGACGCTATTAGATTATTAGAGGACTAGGAGGTCTCTATTTAAGATGCTATCTTCTTAGAGAGATACGCCCCTAATCTCTGTAATTTCTGAAATCCTATTGTATTTCCGTGTTCTAAATATTCGATTCAAACCTAAAATTTATAAGGAATGTTCAACGAGTGTGGTTTCTGTTGACGGGAATCACGGGTGATGGATGAAGAAAACGTGTCAGAAGGAAAAAGTATCCTCCTTGGATCTCCGAGAGAGGGAGATATGTTAGGAGAAACTGTGAAAGAATGAGCTAAAGAAAGTTGAGAAGAAATATTGACATACGTGTAGCTACGTTGGTAGTCCAAGTAGGAGGTAACTGCACGATGTGTTAGAAAAGAAACTCATGAATCGGGTCAGGAACAGAAATAGAAGGACACGAATTGAGATATAGACCAAGATTCATCTAAGGCTGTAGCGCAGGAGAGTAAGGGAGATAGGGAAAAGACAGGCAATTAAGATTACTTGATTCTCATTGCGATTGACTGAAACTCCGAAACCTGAATTTGCGTTCTCAGGTGGATCCGACCCCACACAAGAAACTTACGTAGCGGTTATCTGACACCCCCCCCCCCAAACGAAACCGTCACGTGACATAGATTTTTCTTGCTTGCCTCTACGTGCGTCAGTAACTCTGACAACTCTGACTTTGGTATATTAGTAACACGATTGGTATGAAGCAATTTCTGAGAAATCAATTGTAACTACCAAGACTTCGACTCGTCTTGGTTCCACTCGTTTTCTATATTTACTGTACTTTTGGTAACTAGACCAAAGGATATGTTTATCGTGGAAAAGAAATAAAACGGCAGAGGTATATCATTATTGACATCGGAAAACCATATAATATAATACCATATATAATACATATATATGTACTTGGTAACAAGTAATTTTTTACTAATATGCTGTACAAGTACCCGTTCACTCAAAGCTTGATTCTGGCTTTGTAAGAACGACTGATGCAAGCTCATTGAACTAAATGTAACAAAAATAAGCTACCTGATGCTCTTGCAAACGAAAAAACGGAAGCATAAATCATTCGATTACTATGTAGGAATTACGCGTATTAGCCGGAGTGTTTGACCGTGGTCCACTATTGTTCAAGTCAGACGTTTCGGCACTACCATCGGAGGCCATCTTCAGTGTCAGACACGATTAAAACAATTGGTAAGGTTCACCCCAGTACTGAACTGAGGTAGAGGCTTGAAGAACAGTAGCCCACGGCCTAACATCCCGGCTAACAATGTTGACGCCGACCGTGAGTGCCTAAGGAATTGTATTCGGTTACTTTGTTTTTATTTAAGTAAGCAGTTGTTGTGTATTTATTTGCTGCCTTTACTTGTTTACTGTTTTTTTTTTTCAAACACCAGATTTTTTAACAGTAATACTAAAGTATTTTTCCAGATGTAGAATATTTTACTGTTTATATCGTACCTACTTAAAAAAAAAAAAAAAAAAAAAAAAAAAAAAAAAAAAAAAAAAAAAAAAACGGAAAGGACAAATATGATTACTCGTAATTCATTTTTTTTCATAAATATTTTATTACAACTAGGGTCTTTAATTCTTTAATATAGAAGGGCATCCAGTTTTTTAACTGTTTTAATTCCTTATTCGAGTGTCAAACTTGGTACTCAGTAGCCGGAAGAGAAGAGTGATACACCATATGAAAAGTTCTATCCCGTCGTGTGAGTACGTGGCAGTCATGCGTGCATCTGCGTTACCATTCTCGTGTATCGTACGGTTAGAAGTAATATGTCTTAAAGTCCGTCATACGAGTATTTCGCATAGGTCATATCTGTTCGATACCGGAAGAGTCAGGCACTAGTAGTTATGTCTGGAGACACGTGTTCCCCTCGTGACAAGAACTAACGCCGCAATAACAAACAAACCCCGGGTACTTTCTTCCCATGTACGTATGTACGGCTCTGCGCCGCCACAAAACACAGCGACTTGTTTCATTGTTTACACGTAACTCTGATCCGCGATCGTGCGTTTCCTAGTTGTCATGAGTCTCTCTCAGGACTTTCTCGCTGTTTGTTTGTCTGTCAGTTTCTCTTTCAATCGCGCACAAACTACCGTAGAAAAAGATAAACAGCTTTTCAACTTTATAAAGCGGTAGACATTCCTCGTGTCTTCTCGCACGCGATACTCGATGACGGTGCAACATTTGTCCTTGCAGTGTATAAGTATGTTTCTATTTCTTCGTGTTATCGAGCAGCAGCTGCAGACAGCTCATTCAGCTAACGATTTACGTTTAATTAAACTTGTGACTAGTCGTGTACAGTAAGACGCCTCTACGACTCTAGTAATACTTCTTACAAACTAAATATAGGTCGTGTTTGTCGCATAGTCGTTTCATTCTTCATAACTTCTTCTTTTACTTTTACTAGTACACTAGTCAGTCTCACGGCTAGTCTGGAACGACCTTGTCTGTCCTTTGCTAATCACTTCACTTGTTCCACATCTACAGCAACCTCTTTCACATACCTCAGTCTTTATCTTTGCTTCTTCTTTCCGATCCTCTCTAGTGCTCCTGCAATCACTGTTTGGACTATTTGTGTATTTCGAGATGCGCGTCATACGACTGTGTCTTCTTATAATCTTGATTTCCATAAACTTGGTTTCTCGTTCAGTCCTATTCATTTAAAGGCCATAGAAGGCCGAATACTGAACTAGGGCTCCTCAAAACTTTTCTAAACTTGAGGAATAATGGCCGTTCCCGTCCATTGAATGCCGCTTATTCCTTCAATATCATGTCACTATAGTGCATCTGTGGTCTTCTTTTTATTCTCGCTTTCTGTATCGTGGGTTCTGTTTATTTGTTATATCTTTCAATCTGATGGAACTGATATTGATTGGGATAGTAAGCTAACAAAATTTAGACGCATCTGTGGAACGATTCATAGGTACCTGAAAAATAAAACACGGAGGTGTAACCGAATGAAATTTTATAACACTGTGGTTGCCCCCCACATCCCTGTATGTTAGTGACACTTGGACTCTTGGTAAAAGGGACGTGTAGACGATTCAGGCAGACGAAATGAAATTTATAAGAGGGACGCAAGGTTGTTTTCTCTTGGATCGGAGAAGGAACGAGGATATTAGACGCGATTTAAACATTGTATCATTACACTAGAAGATTGAAGACCACAGAAGGAGATGGTGTGAACACTTGAATCGCTATCTGTGCTATTTCACTTCACGTTCAAGTCAATATTTGAAATTAATGCTGGTTCCTAACACCTCTTCACCAGCGCTATTCTAGTCACGAGACCCACAACATTACTTTTATTCTTAATAGTCTTCTTGTAGCGTTCACTTGCCACTATGTGAAACTTAGGTCGAAATCACCAGGTGTGAGTGTCGTGAAGTAATTCAGGGGATTCTTATCATAAGCTAGTATATGTTACGCCACGATCTTATAAATGATGGCTGACGATCTAGATGTAAACTATAGTATGATATAGGCGGAATAAACATCAATATATCGTGGTTTGTCTAAGGCATTTTACGTTTTCATACTGGCATACAGTCGGTGTATTATATTATGCTTCGAAAGGAGGCTTATAATTGCTGTCGCCGGAATCAGGTCATAGTCTCGGCAAGTATAATGTTTAAATACATTATGTTACGTTACACGTGGCCTCGTGTGTCTCACAAACGACCTTGCTGCTGCCGGCGTGACTGAACACGACTGTCGCTCGCGTACAAACCCGTTACTTTCGTGAAAGTGTGAAGAAAGGTCACCGAAATAAGTAATAAATACGAAACAGGTATTTTTTTCATTTAATTTGGTTAAATAACGAATGTGTTTGATTGTCGCGTGATTGAGCGGATTCCCGTTCGGTTCGAGGCGTAATTAACATACCTTTCGCCGTCGCTAATACGTCAGATACGTGAATATGAATAGGAAGTGAAGAGAATATTGAGTGAAAGGATTGTTTTGGAGAAACCGTCAAGGACGGCGGGTGGGTCAGCGCTGGAAGTGTGTCATGTCGTGTCCGATCCGCATCTTTCTGAAGGTTTGCGAAAACTCCTTACTGTTGACACGAAATTTTTGTGAGTGGAATTCTAATCGACGTGTCGTGTGTGAACATGTGAGTGTGCGTTCGGACTAAAAACTACTCATTATTGCCAGTGGCGGATTTATACTTTTGCCGCCTAGGGGCTACCGGCAACTTGCCGCCCCCTTCTTGCCCTCAGCAATGATACCCCCTACACCACTCCCCTAAAAGAGCCAACTCCCTCCTCGCCGCCTTTTACGCGTGCTCTTCAAAGGTGCAATCAATAGCAAAAAACTATTAGTACTACCATAATTTTGTTTAACAGTAGTTCTAAATAAAGTAAAACCAGTTCGACATATAACATTATTTATTTTAATATATGAGAACAACTTAGAATAAAACTTGAAATAGACTTTAGAATGCATCTAAAATGTTATGCATTTAGACATAGCCCTATCAGCAGTGAGCAAAACAACTGAATATCTGTAATGTTAAACAAAATAGAAAACTCTTAAGAACTAAAAATAAACAAGAACATAAAAAAATCTTACCAATCTAAGTTCAATAACAGATATTGAGGAAATATTATACAGTAAACTATAAGATACGAATAAGGAACTTTATTTATCTTTAGAAGAACATGTCTTTAAAAGAACTTCCTTCGTAAACTAGATCTACAGTTTGAAAACGAATCTCTATCATCAAAGTCTAATCTTTTGGTCAGCCCCGATTCGATGGTCAGAATTGCCACATCCCTCAAGCGTTCTTTGGTCATTGTAGATCTTGTATAATTTTTTATTCTTTTCAAGACGGAGAACGATCTTTCCGCTGAACAGTTGGACGCAGGAATCGTCAAAAAAGTCTCAGTGCGATGTCAACGTAAGGATATAAATCTTGTAGTTCGTTGTCACGTAACACTTCGCAAAGTTTAAGTATTGTTTTTGGACATTCATTCAAAAATCTGAAAAAATATAAACACTTGTTCACAAAAACCTCAATTGTTGGTAGATCTTTATCATACAAAGTACACAATTTCCTACTGTGTTCAGTAAGTGTATCCATATCAAGGTCTTCTTTGCCAACACTAATAAAAAATCTAAACAGCGAGTTGAGCTCAACATATGCAGTTTTCTTCTTTCCATTTCATTATTAATCTGTCAATTATGACATTGTAAGTATTAATTCTGAAATTTTCTCTGCCAGTCAATTCTACTTCTTCTTCTATAGTTTCATCTGATTGGATTTTTCGTCTCTTTTTCCTTTTTGTTTCATCTTCATACTGAGTCACTTCCGCTTTCACTAGCGCTCTATTTTCATAAATGTCAACCCTGTTCTTATACTATGTATGTACTGTGATAAAGATCCGTACAATACCGTTACGGTTAATAGATCAATCTCAGATGATTGCAGCTTTTTACTTGATACGTTAAATGTAGATAACAAATCCCCCCATAAAGTTGACAAAAAAGTTTTTGTTTCTAATCTTTGAAGTTGACGGAGGAAGCTGGATGCTTCACTTCTAGTAGCTGCCTTTTCTCGTTCGTCATTCGAAATAATTGTAAGTGCTTTTATAACTTCATCCCAATCTTCTTTTAATGCCCTACAAGCATCATCCCGTGCAGACCAACGTCTTTTGGACAACGCTTTTAAGGTTAGGTTTTCTTTTTTACTTAGACACCCCGTAAGTACTTCCCCTCTTTTGGTAGAGGATGAGAAAAACAAGATTATTAAGAAGCATGAAAAAATCACGACTTTCCTTGCAACTGCTAGTTGAATGATCCCAGACTAAATTCAGTGAATGAGCACTGAAAAGGAGTACATTGCCGTCGGTGTTATTTTCGTCTTCTGGCTTGTAGTCCAGTGTACTCCCCAGACATGCTGGAGGCATTATCGTATTTCCACAATTGTGAAATGACCCAAATCTCTCGAAGTGCCCTCTTAGAGGTAGACCAGCAGCAGCTAGCCACCTAACAACAGCAACTACTCGTTTCTACACATTTCGCCAATATTTTTCTTCATCCCGAGCCTGGATCAAAAACTGAGAATCAATTCTTTCTGCTATGGTCATTCTTTTCTTCATTACTAAGACACATGACTTATGGTCTGATGAATTCTCATGGCTTTTTAAATACTCGTTGCCGTGCTTCCAATCATCAAAGCTTTCTTTTGCTAATTGTGAAATTCCTCCCAAACGTTGGCACGGTATACAAAAAAGTTTTCCAGCACTTTCTGAGTACATTAGGTAAGACGTTTTACTTCCTGTCTATTGATTAAGCTAGTTTTAAACAGGGTTTGAGTTAGGCAGCGATGTTGTCCCCAAATGGATCTTTTGGAACGGCTAAAATCTACTTTGGAAATGTCTTTAATTATTCCATTTTTTAGGACATGTTCTTGAGTGTTGTCATTGATAGTCCATAACGCAGGTTCATAAACCATAGTGTTGCTACTATGCTTAGAATCTTTATCGTCATATATTTCAGAGTGTTCCGTGATAGTTGAGCTCATCTGAGGAATTGGCTTAGAAAAGTCTTCATTATTGACCAGTTCAGCAAGGTTAGGCCTACACTCAGTATTGAAATTATTGAAATCATCCTCCTGTTGTTTTTTGATTGGCGTTACAATTTCATTGCTATATACAATTTCAACTGCATTAGGATATGTTATAGTTGGGTCTAATTCGATTGGAGGAAAGTCTTTTGTTTGACCAGATTTTTGGATTTCCACGTTGTTTTCGCTATTAGATGATTCGTTTGTTGGTCTTGGGTTTCCGAAAAAAGTTGAAAATTTTTCTGGTCTCTTTACTGCTTCCTGTTCTTTTACTATGCTCAGATGAAGGTAGGTAAGGTAGAAATGTACTGAAAATTGGTACATTTTACTAGGTGTGCAGCAAACATTTTCATGCTCGTCACTCAGATCATGTTTACTAAAATACATAGTAATTTTTAAACGCTCTCCATACTAATTTTTACTGAAAAATTTTTTATTGTATATTTCCAACAAAACGGGTCGGTAGCTGGAGTACATTTCTCCATTAATGCTTCTGGTTGGTTGCCAGCCAATATAACGAAACCATTATTGCGTACTGTACAAAATGCCGAGAGTTTCACTCTCGCTATGCGACGCTGGCAATTCTCGCCTAACCATAGTGAGTCGCGCTCCGAGACTCGCGGTATTCGCAGCATAATGGAAAGTCGCGGACCGCGACTCCCGGCACTAAAAGGGTTATTTGGCTAAGGTTTTTATATATTTGTTTATTTATTTGGTGTATGTATTGTGCTTTTAGGTATTTTTCAAAAATTTGCCGCCCCTGGATTTTGCCGCCCTGGACTAGCACCCCCCCTAAATCCGCCACTGGTTATTGCTGCATTTTATGTTGCGAGGAAATGAAGATGGGAAATGCGGATGGGGCGGGCGTAGATATTACAGTGATTTTTGGAGTCAAGCAACTAAACTGTTAGGCGATTTGTATAGAAGACTTAAACGAGATGGCCTAGAAAATACGAAGTTTGGACACCAACAGAACATTGGAAGACTATGATGGGGAGAGGGGGTTGTGCGGGACGAAAGGCTTGTCCGTCGCCCGATAGTATGCTGTGTTCCGAGCTCCCGCCGCGGGGACTATAGTTCCCTTGATTGTTGGATGTAGCCTGCTACCGGCCGTGGGTGTCCAATTAGGATCACATTTAGAGTGAGTGTTCGCCGAGGCCGAGTCCAATTCACTGGCACATATGGGTTGCTACCGAGGGCGCTAATTAGGCGATTGCCCTCAAAGCGGACACAGCGGTGGTAGAACTTTCTGGAAAGTGTCCGTATGGTGGGATTCAGGGAACGGACACGCAGGCAGTCTTGGATAGTCTTATGATACACGAGGAGTAAAGGCCTCCAGAAAACAAAGTGTGAGAACTGGAGCTGATAAAAACAGCGACGCGGAAGTGTAGACATTTCTAGAAAATCCGTATACACAAATACAGACGCGCGCGCGCGCCAACATATTAAAGCGAATGTGTGTGTGTGTGTGTGTGTGTGTGTGTGTGTGTGTGTGTGTGTGTGTGTGTGTGTGTGTGTGTGTGTGTGTTGTTGTTACTATTGATAAAGTAAAATAGACATACGACGTAGGTTACTGAATGTTTAGGATCGGGGCGGCGTAGTGATAACGCATGAAAATATGAATAAACAGTTAATATGTCATTACAAGGACATCGTTTCACTCAGTTCTGAGTTATGTCGCGTCTCACAGGCTCAACAGCTACAACAAGCATGATTGCATATCGCTTTACAAACGCCTTATATCATTCTTTAACGTGCAGTATCTTTACCGCCAACTGCGACGGTCCATCCATGGCAACGCCTTATCCTAGTGGAATATCCACAGATTCTTACCTCATTTACATAATTACTTAAATACCTTAAATACTTTAATACTTTACTTTACTTAATTATTTCTTCTTTCTACCTTTCTGGATATACGTTTTAATCATTTGACTGCTTCCAGTCTCACTGTGTACACCAGGTGAATCATTTGGATCCACGCAACCGCGATTGATTTGTTAGTCAAAATCGCCTTGTTGCCTTTATAGCCTATTATACGCGTTTGATTTGGGACAGAATCGGATCGATCTCGACTTGACCCGACCCCACTATGTACCGTCGGCTGTTAAGTTTTATCCTACACCGACGTTACTAAGCGTTAACACTCTTGACGGTGTCAACTGTATCTATCCTTCAGTCTACCTACAACTTTCCGATTTACAGAAGTCCCTGCTGTATGCAAGACTTTTTATTGAAAGTAGTCTTACTCGCAACTAATCATTTCGTTCGGTGGTGTTAAGACCAATACTTTGAAACTGGTACTCGCCAAACATAAGAAGTTGTTGACCCGAGAAAAGTTAATAAGATATCATACTTAAAATACTGTAGAAATAAGTCATGTTTATTCAACTAATAAAAAAACCGCATTACATGAAAGTCGAACGTCCAATTCTATAGGAGGGAACGAATTCACGAAGAACAAAAACAAAGTAAATGTTCAGCATTCCAGTACGTTGAATAACTTTTAAAAAATCTGAAAAAGATAAAATCTTTTACTTGATGTTACAAGAATACATCATCTATCGTTCGCCATTCTTATGAAGCGAGGTGTAGCACAGTCGCTCGCATTATCAGATCGAATCGATTTAAACTTAATAAATAAATTCGAGCAGTGTAATTAAACGTATTACTCAAAATCCGTGCTGCTGTTTTAGATTTACCTCACTAACAGACATACACACATTCCTATAGTAGACAGACATATAATTGTCTCTCTTGTATAGTTGCGTAATCAACGACAAAGTCAAAACGAATCATTTTGATTAGATTTAGTTAAGATTAGTCAATTTCTCATTGTTACGTCTTTGCACCCAAGATAACTGGCGTGATGAAGACGAATCGTGTGATATTTTCCTTAACCAACTTAAAATTTTTTTAATTTTGTGTCAACGATATGACATCTGAATTCGTCACTTCGTTTTTTTTTCCAGAGCACTGAGAAGAATCGACTGAACCCCGTTTAGTCAAATCGGTGTAGTCGCTTTGGAGTTTCGAGGAAATGTGCAAATACGGCCAAGCGTAACTCTCCTTCTTGAGTTGTCTGGTAAAAAGAGGGTCACAGGAATTTGGTAGCATAACAGATCGTAATGGCATTTTGGATACGGAAAACAGAATTTTGTAGTCGTTTACACAGTTTTTGAGGAATTTATCTCTCTTCACTGTTACAAAGCGATAATTGAAGAAGTTCTTATAATTAGTTAGTTACCTTTCTAAAGTAAGTAAACAGGTTGGAAGGCTATGGAAACAAGCCTTACCTGATCACAAGAATGTCGGAATTTTAACTTGGCGATTGATAAAAGGAATAGTTTGGAGTTAGGTAAAAAATGTAAGGCATACGAAGGAAGGATTGAGCCTTACTGACTTTTATTACCCTGAGTGGCAGCTAACGTTTTCCAGTATGTTGCGAAATTACTAATGAAACCAATTCATTTCCTCGTGGTCGGTGGGGACCATTAAACAAGAATTCTTATTAGCAGAATATTAGAAAGTGAATGAATCTCTTAGTTAACGGCATTCTGGACTGAGCGCGTTTCAGTCCGGTAGAAATGAGCCATTCATCCCACAGTATTTGCATCATCACCAGCCTCAGGCGGAGCCGTCGCCAATGCTCACTGTATAATTTGTTTTTTCTTGTTTATTTTTAAATCTCGTTCCATTACAATACAATGCACAGCAATTAAGGCTGAATACTTTTCAACGTATTGTTTGTTCTGACGCCGAGAAAGAATCGAACACGTAACAAAACTTCAATCGTTTGAACTGAATCTCATTAACTCTATGGTATATATAGCCTAGATAGTTATGTTACACGCTAGATTAGTTTCAGTGGCTTCGCTAATTGCTAGCGTATATATTCGTTTTATTTTTCAAGAGCCTCATTTGCCGTCCGAATGACCAGCAGCGACGCTACAACAATAAGAAGCAATTCGCCGAGAATAATGTTAGCTGACGAAACGAGGAACTGACGAAAGACGGGCAGGGTCGCGCGCCTGCGGCCATCCAATTAGTCGACCCCGCATAAGCCATCGTCAGATCCGTTCGAGCATGACTTCTCACATTGACGTTCGTTTGTTGTATTGTAGCGGGCCTCTAATATTACTTACTAATATCTCACAGTATGGCACTTGGGCTGTCCATTGTTGTCTGCTTTCCCCGGTGGATCAGATAATCGGTGGACGGAGTGCTGCTTGTAAACTTTCTTCATCGTCGTCGCGTTATTGCTGATCGTACGTTTCTTATTAGTGTCACGAAGCTTTCTCCCACACACAACACAACACACACAGACACACACGAGATGTAATAGTTGAATATACTTAAGATCGTTTACTGGAATTATCAATTCCGCACGCGTCTGAATAGGTTATGAGCTCATATCTTCTTCCCCTGATATTTCTTTCTTTTTCTTCTTTGGGCCTATATTCGAAGGGATGACAAAACGTTAGTCGCCCTAGCATAAAAAACATGTGAAACATTTATGAAACTTCATTCATATTTATCTGAAACTACAACTGAAGATCTACTTTCCTACAAAATCTCAAAGTTAATTTAAATATTTGTTGAGGTTGACAAAAGTATAACGATGTCATTGATCCAAAAATTCCCGTCCAACATCAATAACCATTCCCATACTGCATTTTGAACTTATTTGTCAGTGTAATATCGCCGCTTTGCGAGGACCGAGCATATGGTAATCACTGTACCGAGGTCAGGACTGTAAGCAGGGTGCTCCCACCAAATTTTCAAGAAGTTCCTACGTAACGCTTACCAAATAACACGCACATATTCTTCGACTTCAGACGCTCAGAGATGATAAGCGCACACTTCCGTGCGAAATACCCAATTCTGGAGCATTTTCACCCACCGTGATTTGCCTACATGAAAGCAACAATTGGCGAAAGCTTTCGCGTTGATGAAGTTGATAGCCTTCAATGGCGGTAATCTTACTCGGAAGCCATTTTCGAACAACTCGCGCCATTTTCAAACGGCCTGGCGTGAAAATGAAATGACCCATTCGCTTTGGCTCAATTTTAGCACGGTTAAACCTCTTGCCAACAGAAAACGTGTCACTGCGAGGATTTCTAACTGGGACCGCTGCTTGTAAAATAACGTGACAGTTTTTCGCTGTCACCAATGGACTAACTGTTCCTACTAAGTGGGAAACTACAGCTGACAGAAACGGAAGTTTACCAGTGTTGCCAACAACGTTCATCAAATTATCTCTTTTATATAAAAAATGTGTGTAAGTGAAACTGATTTTTTCACTGCCCCTCGTACCTCGGTCTGTTTTATGGAATATCTTTGTTCTGTTAATTTATAATTTTTTAAAGTAAATTTTCTGCGTAAAAAGTAGTCAATTAAACAAATCTGTGACGACTTCACAGACATCGTGACATTTTCTTGGTACATGGAAAATACGCTGTTTTTATTTATTCCTTAATAATATTATTTTCCAATATGAAAACGATTCGATACTGCACTCTACTAACTTTTGTGGGCACTGGGCAGAACTTTTATCGAGTAAACTGTGCCAAAATTGTGACGTATCATCAGCATAAACGAACCAGTTTACAAATGCTCTATAAAGTTTTGTTCGAAAATTTTTGTACCCACACGAACATACACGCTGACGAACGCTTGAGAATTTCCTACCAAAAGATTCATAGCTTCACGTACGAGGGTTATTCAATTATTGAAGAAGTAAACAGCTGTAGCAAAAACCGGTTGGCTTAACAAGTATGACGATTTTTTTAGTTTTCAACATAATCTCCAGCAATATTAACACACTTGTCCTATCTCTGAATAATTTTTTTATGTCTGTTCCAAACAAAAACAAATTTTTATGTTGATATCAGGGGCATTTTAGGACATTTTCTTTGATCTCGTTGTTGTAATAAAACTTCGTAACATGTAACGCTACCTTGAGTGGACCAAACAAATATAAATAAGATGGAGCCAAGTCTAGACTGTAAGAAGTATGAGGTAAAGTCTCCCAAACCAATTTATTAATGATTTAATGTGTTAACTGAGCTGTATATGGACAGGTGTTATCATGAAAGAGAATGACGCCTTTGTGGTAGAAATCCAGGACGTTCGCATCAATGCCGTTTTTATTTTATTGATAAGCATATCAGAGTAGTATGTACTGCTTAATGTCCACTGGGATTCTAAAACATCACAAAAAACTGGGCCTGGAGTTGAAACCTCAACTGAACGTCCAGAACGGTGTCCGTCAGTCACTGAAGTTTAATCGTTTTTCAACTGTTCTACTCATTTATAAATATTTCGACGGTTCTTGGAGTTTTTCCGTATTTTTAGCGAGGTTTTCACTTTCAGATAGCAAAAAAACGGATCACTGCACGTTGTTCAATTAATTATGAAACACCAAGAGGACTCGCCATCTTTAAATGCCAATTTGAGATTATAAACAAAATAATTCTAATCAAACAGCTAATCGGAACTCATCACAGGGATGCCAAATTACGGTTCTGAAACTATCGTACTCCGCCTACCAACAGTTTTTCCTCTACAGCTAGTTGCCTGTTTAATAATTATTGAATAACCCTTGTACAAAAGGGACAGGTATAACCTCGCCTTAACAATAGGATGTTTGTAATCCGTTCCCGACGGCAATTCTAAATGCACCGAAGGTTATTACCCGAAAGTTTTAAAAAGCCCATTCAAGCCGTCAAATAAACAAAACTACCAAGAAATCTTCTATGTTGATCAACACAGAGTTCCAGATTTTTCCAACACGTGGACGCCAACTAAATAATACGAAGCTTCACACCTCCACAGACAGAGATACAACCAGAGTCAGAGTCAGAATCAAAGTCACAGACACACATAGTCAGTGATGTACACGATTAGTTATCGCTGACGCACAACTAGTTAAGTCTGTTTAATACAGCGAAGTGAAAAATCAATAATTTACAAGCAACAAGTTCTGCCCTCATCAGGTAGTGAGTAGACAAACACGCTAATTCAAGTTTTTATATCCCTGAGTTTTATGTCTACAAAATACATAAATATTAACTAATATCTCATAAACACAATATCATTTCTAACCAGATTTGCTTGAGTCATGAATCTAAGACATAAAATCTAAGACCAGAGTCGTCTGTGGTATCGTGTACAATAATGAAATCAAAGCGTTTCAATGGTCGGATATACATTGAAGCACGGAATGTTGTTAAACAGAACTGCCCTAAAAATGTCGGATGTACATGAAGGTAAACAAATACTATGGCGGAACAATCGTGGGACTGGTCAAAGATAGATATCTTACGTAACGGCGTTTTTAGAAACACACATGTATAAAGCGCTTAAACTTACATTCCTTTAAAGCGAAGAAACTGACTGCTATTGCAGTCTGTAATTTAAACGGACTGTATGCCGTAAACCTAAAGCAAAAAGCTGTAATAAACGCGTTCACCTGAATGAATAAATAAGTCTTTCTCTTGGTCAGATGCTTCGTAGAAATATCGTATGCTTACATTTAACCTCTTTCCCAAATGCTCATACCTCTCTATTCAACTACGTGATGTACTACTACTACTACTACTACTAATAATAATAATAGTAGTAGTAGTAGTAGTAGTAGTAGTAGTAGTACTAATAGTATAATGGTTAGGAAATAGAATCTTAGAACATCAAGGTAAAATGAAAGGTTTTCTTAAAGAACATACAAACCTATAGAGATTTATCTGTTTCGACCTCCGATAAACTATTACAAAACCAATCAGCTTACGAGAAATTTTCGAGGGTCATAAGGTTCATGTATTCCCCGGAAGAACAAATTAATTCTTTAATACTTGTTTCACCGAGTTAAAGCTGTGAGGTAATTAAAGGTCAAGGGTCTGACATCCGTTTATTTATACTGGCTGCAACCTGTGGCCGGCCTTGGCACTCAGTCACCACTCTCACCTGTTTACTCTTCTTCCTCATGGCTATATTTACTATATTTCTAGTAACTCGGAACCCTTTTCTCTTCTCATCGTCCTACTTTCTTCTACAGTTTCTCATCCTCCTCTTCTTAGCTTCTATTTGAAAGATAATGACAGTACGTAGAATTAATTAAAATGTACAGATGTATTAGTCGCTCTTCATTTGAAACTTGTGTGGTTCTGCATTAAGTATTTATCATAAACGAACATATTTATCTCATACAAAAACAAATCCATGTCGCTCCGTTCATGAGCGTGCAGGGGAGGGTTCAAATCCCCTACCTGAAATTTCCCATTCATTAAAAAAAGTCTGCAATATTGTGTCATTTTATTATCTTGTTAAGGTAGGTCTAAATATTATTTATAATAACCAATAAAAAATAATTTGTGCATCTAAAAAAATTTTGTTAAAAAACGGGTAATCACAGTATTTAATATCTCCACTTTTTGTTGGACCTTCTTGGAAACGGCATTCTGCGTATGACTGTGCTGAGCCACATTCACTCATCGACCAGTCGGCAGTAAATAATAAACCATTGTATTATGTGACGAGCTGGAAAAAATATCTACTCGCACTAAATACAATACAATATTAATCCCATTAATATTAATCGTATTAATCCCACCACTAAGTACAATATTTTATTGTGATACATTTGCTCGATAATCTTTGTACTGGTTTAGTTCTCTCAATTTTTTTCTTTTAATCAAAGTTGTGACCCGGCAGCTAGCAGAGTCCAGGATGATAAGCCCCCTCCCCCGAGCTCTATCAGGCAGTCAGTCGCAGTTGAAAGAATTTTTACACTTAACACTCCGTTGAATACGTAAAAGATATTTTTCCTGGAATTTGAACCATGTTGAACATCAATTCAGTTAATATTCAGACTAATTTTATATTTACTTCCTGCTCCGTGTACGTATATTTGTGAGCACTTTCGCTGAAGGAAGCTAAACAATACGGAAGCTGTGGCCATATTGTTCGGAGAAGCTGGTTACCCTCTACGCCTAGCTGAGTAGACTGCTTGCCTCTGTTATCTTCGTCATAAGTACTGGCCCCTTGCCTCGCAGGGATCATTCGCTCCACTCACCTGTCGCTGTTTGTCCTCCAAAAATGGTTTTATTTGTCTATCTCAGGGAACAGTTGTGCTACCACAAAGCTCCAATTGGTACTTCACTACGAAACGTTGAGTTGGAAAGTCCCCTCTTATAACATACGCTTATATTATTGATCCTACAGTCATCGTAATACAAATTTTTAACGATTGCGTTCTGACAGTTATCGAGTTCGTTTCGGAAAACCAGCATAAGCCAAGGGTGTAAACATTCCTCTCCTTCTGGGAGTTGTTTCACGGTAACCGATACTCGAAAGTGCTTCTCACATCATGTAATAATACAATCGTTATGACCTTAAATCCTTAAGTCTACCCATCAGTGGAGTTACAAATTTTAATCAAAACAATTTAAACCGTGAACGAAGTGTACTCTCACGTCCGTAGTCCTCATAGTTGTAAGACATGTCAACCGGGCATTTAGGTCGTAGACCAATATTAAAAGTTTCTGTAACGAGAAGTTTTGCCCGTACCAACGGCGGCCATCTTCAGTGCAGCGGGAACAAGGTAGTACAGTTCGCTAAAGAATAAACTGAGATTAAGATAAAACTTCAGATAATAAGGGTAAGGTGGCACACTTCTGCAGACAGACAGAAGATGCACGGGGTGTCTTGCGCCCAGGTTTGTGTGCTTTGTCCAGACTGGAGCCCGAAGAACGGCAGTTTCATACAGTACAACTCGGACGTTCTCTCGGCAAAAGGTCTTAAGGAGCGGTCCAAGAATAAACGATGGGCGTGTATCACATGGGGCAGATGATCCAAGGTATTGCTCCAGCCAGCACCCAGTCGCCAGGCCTGAGGCGCATCTCTGTAGCCCCCTTAAAGGCATACTGCTCCTTAAAGCCGGCAGCTTAGAGGAGAGCTGGTATGGTCGATAGACTCGACTGGACGGAGGCAAGTCATCCGTAACGATGGTTTGCCATTACAGCGGGAATGGCTCCCACAATTACGCATTGTAGCACACTTCTATAAATAACTTCTGTTGTGGCTGTTCAAGATGTTGCTATGACTCAGGATACGAAAGCTGTGAGTCAATCAAGTTGTAATGATTTCTTATTGGGCGGATTTTCAACCTCTTTAGCGGGTTGTACTATCTTGTTCCCTCTCCATTGAAGATGGTGGCTACTGGAGAGGCCGAAACGTCTGGCATTTCAGATAATTTGAATATTCGACCACGGACTAATAGCCCGGTTAACATGTGGTACAGCTGCGATAAATTTAAACCGGTCTGCGATTTATGTTTAGGCTTTCATCTACCTGGTTTATAGTATTTTGTAAATTTGCCAGTGGTACTAGTCCGTGGTTAGGAACAGATACAGTTTCATTAGTAATTCTGCTGTCACTAACACGAGCACATTACTTTGATACGTAACCGAGTTGTTACGTCTAACATCAACTGCACCAAACACACTTCCGTCTTCCGGAGCGACAGCAAGCACTTCGTCAGAGAACGTAATATAATTAGTTTTACTCAACGTTGTGTTCTAATTACGGAAGCAAGACGAACGAGCGTATGCGCACGTGTGTTTCCGTCCTAACTCGAGTATAACTGATAATGAAGTGTAAAACTCGCATTTAAATGAATTTTCACGCAGCGATGACCACGTGTTTCGGCCATGTTAATTCATGTTTCGATTCGCACATGTTTGTAGACTGCTGAATTTAAATTCGATTTTTTTTCTTAACTGTCTGATTACGAAAAAAAAGGAACAGTCGACGTAGAAATTAAATACCAAGAAAACAGTTTCGTTTTTCATTTCATTCAGAACTGTACGCTAAGGTTCTCTCTATGAGACATACAGGTGCACCATTGTTTTACGATAGCTCACATCCCGTGTAAAAGTTAGAATTGATTTGCCCATTTTAGAGTTCCAGGTAGTTCTCGGTATAAATCTGATAATCATTTTTGAACGCAAGATGCGTAGAGTTAACGAGAGAATTACTTCCACTCAATCAGTGACGACTAGAGATGTGCTAAACTAGTATTTGAAAATAACAGGTACGAACGATACCGTTCCAAAAAAATAACGTGTACAAATACCTGTTATTATATACTTATTATACATATACCTTTATATATAATTTGTTATAAGGAATAAATTGAAACTAAAATTATTAACAGTGTTACTTCACACTGTGACTTTATTAAGCTATTACTGTTTAAAAGATAATAAGAAATAAGAGAATTTATAGGCATATCTTCCTTTGGGAATGCTAATTTAAGTTTTCACTAGGAGTAAACAAACTGACATAGATTTAATTTTAAATTATTGATTCCATTTTGGTTATACAAATCAGTTGCGAAACTTAGGCAATGAAATTTAGAGTGCACGTAATAGCACAACAAAGAATGTCAAAAAACTTTACGTGAGATGTGCAATGAAGTTAAAATCATCTGCGAAATCACATTAACAAAAAGTACCTATCAGCCACTCTGTAGATTATAACAGAATATAATTCGCATTTTCCAAACTTACCAAGTTGGTGACTAGTATAATGTATAATTTGTTATTATAATCTGTGTTATATATCTGCATAACACACGATAATAAATGTAACATCAGTATGAATTTTTTTCGTTTATTAAAAACAGCTTCGTCTCATTGGCATAGAGATATTCTGAACCTCGCTGTGTTGCTTCGTTTCGTACTTGTATCGCAATCGGCACATGCGCAGAATGAAGTATTCAGCCCCAAAAAGTGGCTGTGTTCTCTTAATACTCCTAATACTCGTAGTACTCGTTTACTTGTTTACTCGTTAGTTGCGTAGGGGGGGTCCCGCTACTCGGAATCGCAAGGCCGCGAGTAATCGGAACAGGTATTTTTTTACTTTCAGTTATTGTTGATTCGGAACAGATATTTCAACTATTTAGTCACTGTTATATCCGTTCCACAAAAATATCGTTCCAAAATACCTGTAATATGTACAGTATATAGGCCCACCTCTAGTGACGACAGAGAGAGAGAGAGAGAGAGAGTACGCCGCGGTGACAGTTTGCTGTTTCATTCACACATTGACTCACTTTATCACATACAGTGTCGCTTCACGGCAGAACGTGGGCGCTTCTGATGTTTTCACCTACAATTTATTTACATTTTAGCTTTATCAGTTACGCTTACTAAATGCACCAGTTTATTTGTAAACTAAAAGTCATTTCAAGTTTTCGATATGTTTTGCATTGACAGATGTATGCTTTGGAAATAACTACACATCTCGTTTGCTGCTGCCGATCCATACACTATGAAACTCTGTACAATACTGTTCTGCGTAAAGGTGGGCCGATATATCTATAACAGGTATTTTGGAACGATATTTTTGTGGAACGGATATAACAGTGACTGAAAAGTTGAAATACCTGTTCCGATTACTCGCGGCCTCGTGGTTCCGAGTCACAGGACCCCCCTCCCCCCACGCAACTAACGAGTAAACAAGTACACAAGTAACAACAAGTAAACGAGTATTACGACTATTAAGGAGTATTACGAGTACACGAGTACAAAGCCATTTGTTGGTGCTGAATACTTCATTCTGCGCATGTGCCGATTACCATACAAGTATGAAACGAAGCAAAACAGCGAGGTTCAGAATATCTCTATGCCAAAGAGACGAAGCTGTTTTTTTAATAAATGAAAAAAAAATCATACCGATGTTACATTTATTCTCGTAAGTTATGCAGATATATAATACAGATTAAAATAACAAATTATATATTATACTAGTCACCAACTTGGTAAATTTTGAAAAAGCGAATTTTATTGTGTTATAACCAACAGAGTGGCTGATAGGGCATATAGTACTTTTTGTTAATGTGATTTCGGGGATGATTTTAATTTCACTGCACATCTCACGTAAATTTTTTTCTCATTCTTTGTTGTGGTATTACGTGCACTCTAAATTTCATTGCCTGAGTTTCGCAACTGATTTGTCTAACCAAATGGAATCAATAATTTAAAATTAAATCTATGTCAGTTTGTTTACTCCTAGTGAAAACTTAAATTAGCATTCCCAAAGGAAGATATGCCTATAAATTCTCTTGTTTATTATTTTCTTTTAAACAGTAAAAGGTTAATAAAGTCGCAGTGTAAAGTAACACTGTTAATACTTTTAATTTCAATTTATTTCTTATAACAAATTATATAATACAGGTATATGTACGAGTTATTTTTTTGGAACGGTATCGTTCGTACCTGTTATTTTCAAATAGTAGTTTAGCACACGTCTACTCTGCGTATGTGCTAAGTGAATGAAACTTTTGTTAGCCTTGCAACGAGGTGTTTGTGCACTTCGCACATTAAACTTACTGTTCAAAAACGATCGTTAGGTGTCTAAAGTATCCCCACAACCCTATTTACTTATGGAAGTTTTTACCTATAATACGCGGTGATATTGATGAGAGTAGCCACGTCGGGGCGTGGTAATATGTCTGGATTTAGATGGGACTCATTAATAAAAAGTACAATCTGGGTATGTGACAGGCTAGAATTCAACTATCTCGAGCTTGGGCAATAGTCCAACATCGCGACCGTAGTACCGCTTAAGTGATTGTTTCGAACGTGGTTTAGTATAAACAATCGTTTAGTATAAGTCATCTTACAAAAGTGTTTTCAAATGAAGCGAGGTAACTTCGATTGATCGAATTGTGTGGGTTAGTTCATCATCCGCCTCGGTTAGTCAAGACCAAGATGCTGTCTGTAGGTTTCCACAGGTATAGGTAGCAAAACTGTAACGACTTATGCAACCTAGGATCTACGTAAGGACCTATAAATTAGCCGCGGGTTTTGGCGCCAGGTTTTCAAGACCCCGTGAGTTTTAGGCTCGGGCTTACGAGCAGAACCGTCCAATGAAAATGTTGCGCCCGCGACATAGCCTGATTTAGGTTCTACTTTCAAAAAATTGAATTACGATGTTTTATATGTACGATTATTTTGGAAGATACTATCAAGTATTTTCAGTGTAGTAGAAATACTCAACTTACTGTTTTGTCTATCGGTTCAGTATTCTTGAGTTTTGGTTTTGAATTGATTTGATTGGTTTGGTTTGAGTTGGTCATGAGTCACTTAACAGGGCAGCGTGATATCTCAGAATGAAATGTCTAGGCTATAGAGCCGTTATGAGTAATAGAATTTTCGTATTAAATTATTTCAGAGCACCATTTTCAAAGAAATCATGTTTTTGCTCTCTAATTTCGGTGCACCCTCCGAAATCGCGTCCCTCTTTGCCTTTCTTTCACACGCCCTCCTGAGCGACCTGAACGTTGAGAACGTCGAGCCGACTTGATTCACATGACCGTTCAATAACATTTACCATATTCGTACTGGTATGTTTTTTGTTTTAAATTAGCTTTCAGTTCGACTTAACGCATTGAACATTTTTATCTTGTTTTGTTTTCAAAGTTTAGTATGCGTATTCTTTTGCGGTCGTTATAGAACCTTTTTGGATATCTTTGGATAAAATTATATTGGAATATTTGCAAGAATAATTTTAATAAATATTGTTACGTAATACGGAACGTTCTACAAGTATCTCGGCTGTCCCAGCAGAGCCCAGCTGTAATGTGTGTACGCGTAAATATTGCTGCTACCTTGAGACGAAATACAATTACGTGGCACTTATGCGTCAACAATTGAGGCTATTCCAGACCGTACAGGTCGACACACTGTGTTCAAGGCCAGACAGTTGCACGGTTTCTAGTGGATTCTAGAGCGCCTGTAATACGAATTGACACGTCATCCAGAAAGTGCCGATTATTCTGGCATCTCAGCGGCATATAAATATAAACATCCAGCGACGGACAGTCAGGTTTACGTCGGGCGATTACTCGGTGCGTTTAAGTGGCGATTTATTCAAGTGAAGTTCGAAGTATTGTGGCGAAGTGTTATCGTGTTATAATTGTGCGGGACTCTATTAGTTGACATTACTATTGCGTGTGAACAAATTTAACTGAATTATTGCACGAGTAAAATCTTGTTGACTATCTTGTTGATTACAAATTATTAATTGTGATAATTAAAGTTGATTATTATTAGTGACTTCATTGGTGTCTGTATTTTGTTTTCCACTGAACCATACGACGATCAGTGAGACCGTCGAAACAATATAGTCGGCATCAATGTTTATTGTATATATTAGTTTATAAGTGTACATTATAATTGTAATTCAGCCGGAAATGCCAATGAACAATATTCTTGCCGACATAGTTGCCTTTGTCTTACTACCGAGCACAAAGGCGTTTCTCCACGAAATTTATTTCGAACTGATTATGAAATGAAATTTTTATGATCTAACTACACTCTACCATCCCACATACCACAGTACACGACTATATACGAAATATGACTGACATTTTAAAGACAAGGCACAGTCAAAGTTAAACTTTTTTTATGTTTCGTTAGACCGTATTTCAAACTCATATAGCAGTTGTTAACTGAACCATAGAATATTTCAAATGATACTTAGCCCAAACAAAGCTTTAATAAACACGTTTATAGTAAAGCGGCTACGAATAACACGTAGGCCTACGTAGAGTTAATTTTTCTGGTGTTATTTGAACAAAAATGTAAAATTAGTGTTAATAATTCCCTTTATTTAATTATTATTTAATTATTTAATAATTCCTTACTAAATTTTAACTTTTCCCCTATAATATCGAGTCGGTGTTATCCGTTGCTGGAATTGCATAACACTCTATTTATAAAAAACAATACAACTAGTAGATTTTTTTATCCGACTTTTTTGAGTAGTAGATTTTTTTACTAGTAGATTTTTTTATACAACTAGTAGATTTTAATTCATGTTATCCGGGCTGTTTGGCTATGGTCCATGGCTTATTACAAAACCAAAAGTTTCGGCAGCTCCAATGGCTGCCATCATCAGTGGTATAAAAATCCTGAACGTCGGGTGTTTACGTACAGGCCCACAGTACTGTGGTATAGGCTGTACGACAGTACTAGGCAGTCTTTCAATTTCTTCTTCATAGTACTTATAGGGAAACTTTGTCTTTAAAATAACGATTCAACAGTAATAAATAACAAAATATTCATTTAATATGCAGCAATCACACACTACTTAAATAAATTCTTAAAATACAGAATACAAACGTATGAAATAAGTTATATTGCTGTTTTTTGAATACTCACGCCACTTAGTAGCCTGGGGTTTTCTTGGAATTTTTCTTCGGCTTTGTCCGGTCCTCCTAGCTGGACCAGTAGAGCGCGGAATGCTCTGTCCGTTGGCACGAATAACGTGTACGGTCCTGCAAAAAAAAAAAACACTGTTTAAATTGTTGTTTTTCTGTGACTAAAAATGGTAAAAAAATTAACATAATATTATTAAACTTTCTAACCGTACTCAGACACTGAATTGTTATTTTTTATTAATAAATTTGTGTTAGTGGTTATAATCAACAACAGAATTAACACTGTTGCACACCGTTATAGAAAAATTATTCCGATTAGCGTTTTCAAGCTTCACAGCTCATCACCAGATCGTAAATGAGATTGATGATTTCATTTCCGATCTGATGATGAGCTGTGAAGCTTGAAAGTGCTAATCGGAATAATTTTTCTATAGTGGTGTGCAACAGTGTTAATTCTGTTTGTTATTTTTTGATATGGAGTATCGGATTTTGACGACTGCAACGAGTGACTGTTTTAATCGGTTGTTTGTATGAGCTGACAGTGGTATAACCCGTTTTTAAATACATAGTTTAAACGGATAGCCTCTAAAGTACTTTGCAAACCAGCAGAAAACTTACGAATATTTATTTTCTTTATATGCCGACTCATTGACAGACAACTTCATATTATTTGATGATCGGAATGTTTGATTATAAATGAGACAGTTTATGAGCTCCAACTGGTATATCACTCGCTTTGACCAGCGTTGGTATAGTGGTCATACTCCGAAAAAAGCATTTTTTAATGTTTTGTTTCTACGGACCATTCACTGTAGGGTAACGTGTTCGTTAAGAACAAAAGTTTATTAAAAAATCAGATATGTTTTTTTAATAAAGGTAGATGTGTTTTAATAAATTAGCAATTAGTTATTTAAAAGCCTCAGTGTAAAGTACAAACCAGCTTTACCATCCTCGATATCAAATGGGATTCCAAAAGGTAGGAAGAATAGTCTACCTCAGTCCTGGGGTGAATTGCCAAAAACTATCAACACTGAAGATGGCCTACGATGATGGGGCCGTTCTAATAACAACAGTCGACCACAGCCCGGCTTTGAATAATCTTAACAAGGTAGAAAGAAAATTAAAAAAATTGTAAACACGCAGCAGACATACAATTTCTACATCACTTTGGAAGCACAATAGTTCAAAAACTGTTAAATTAAGATAAACATTAAACGTCGATTTAACTGTTTGGCTTTGGAATGTATAAAATGCAGTCAACATAACGGTCAAAACATTAACGTTTAAAATGAAAGGGAAAAAAGACCAGTCGCTTAAACATAAAATTCAAGACATACTTATATTTGCATATACAAGTGGTCTGAACATTTATGTCTTTCTTCTTTTTTTTTATGAAAAAGTTATAATACCTTTTTTGCACTTCTTGATTCACATTACGATTCTTAACAGTTTAATATTACAACAGCGGTGTAGTTTTTAGTACTATAAAAACACTCTTTAAATTAAATAAAGAACAGAATTATGCACGTTCGATGCAGATCTCCTCTTCAAACAGCAAATCCTGGTACGACAATGGTGAACACTCCATTCCCTGTGTTTCGGACCGGACAATTTAAGGGTCTGAGTAATGGTTAAAGCATACATAATTCAACTTATCCACGAACTATTGACACTACGAGTTATATTGAATGAGCAAAGAGAGTTCTCAGTTGCAACTTTGAAACACTTGACATTTGTCTGTCTGTCTATTTTGGGTACGTCGCACGACAATTTTTTAATGAATCAACTGATTTTCATAAAAGATGAAATACGTGTCCACACCTTTAACCTATAGAGCCTTATTGTTGTAGAGATTGATTCCCCAAAAGCAGAGTGGGAAAAATGTGAAGAGTCAAACTTTGGAAAAAATCACAAAAATGGATGCGGAGCGTCAGATTAAAGATAATTTTAACCAAAACCTGAATGTAGTGTTCAGGTTTCGAAATTTCAAATTTTCGGGTTACCAGGGCCCAACAAGTATACCAAATGAAAAAATCTCAAAAATCCAAATGCGGTACTAAATTTAAGAGAATTTTTATCACAATCTGAAGCCAGTTTACGTAGAAACACAAAAAACACGGTTGTTTAAACTTTGTGGCTGGCAGAGCTTAGGTTGTGACTGCCGACTATTAACCACTACATTATCTCCACATATTTTATATCTACAACGTAATAAAATGAACACTGTATACTACAAGTTTCATAATAAAAGAAATATTTTCCAACACGTTGCTATGATACACGCCTCAATAAGCTCCCTGAAATTGACAATTTTCCCCTATGTGTTACCAACCGCCTCGGTAGCGCAGTAGGCAGCGCGTAAGTCTCATAATCTTAAGGTCGTGAGTTCGATCCTCACCCGGGGCACAACTTTTTTTTCTCTGAATTCACGCTATAAAGTCCCGCTTTTCGTGGAAGCGCGTTCATATAAATTTACTGGAAAGTTTTTTATTTTTTATTTCTATGTACGGGTAGTTATGGAGAACATTATTTTAATTTTTTCACATACCTACATTTTAGAACACAACCTACAGATAATGATTGTGTTAAGTACATTTGTGTACGCACACATAATCTGTGTACAGTATATAATACGAAATGTCATATTACACAAAAATAAAAACATTTTTGTGTGTTTACATATCCGTATTTACCTTCGTTGTTAGACATTAAGGATGCGACTCTGTATGTTACTGAGAATTTCTATTTCTGTTTCGTTGTTGTAGCGTATGCATATCATTTCAATAAATTTATTTAAAATTATTATGTTAATTTCAGTAAAACTCAAATCATATGTTCGATATTACAGTATAGATAGTTTCCAGATCATATAGTATTTATTTATACTTAAAAAATTAAAAGCATTCGCTCTGAAAGTTAAACTTTCACAATAGGGCAGAAAGTATAATTTTGTGCCAGTTAAAAGCAAAAGAATAATTTACAAGAAGTACAAAAAGTATTATTTTTGTGTAGTTAAGAGCTACAGGAGGTGATATGCAGACATTTATCGGACGTAATTCAGTTTCCCTTTAATGAATGTGAAACGTGGTTATTTTAAAGCTATGTTTTAGCTCTAAAGGTAATTTTATTAAATAGATTAAATTTGAAACAAATTCAGTATTCTTCTTACAAAAACATCTTCAGGGAATATGAGATATGGTCAGTAAACCCTTCCGTTATATGAAAATAGACCTGTTCATAAACTTCATGACATATTTAATCGATTACATTGGTCATGCACGATTATTATATTACATGTTGTTAAACTTTTTTTTTCGTTTTTAATGTTTATGTAGCCTTTTTATAGGCCTACTTTGTATCAGCGGTTTGAAGGCTGACGCTTTCATCTGTCAAACTTTGTACACTATTCGGTTTCAGAAAGTGTGAAATAACATCTACTAAACATCAGGCCAGACAGTAAAAACAATAATTATAATAGAGAGATGTTATAAAGACAATGCTAATGTTTTGTCGTGTGGCATTTAGAAAGTGAAGTAGAAATTACTTGGACAGAGTTAGTTATTTAACAGCTGGCAGCCACGGTCATGATGACAATACGTAAGGTTAACTCGATGTTTATCTCTGTGTAAATAGAAAGTCTCGTAACAGTATCGTCGCTGTGGCCATGTTCATTATCCATGCGTTAATTACTATTCTACATAATAGACATTTAAGGGATATTGTTTCAGTGGTATAATTTCTTTTATAATGCTCGTATGAAGTAACAAATCGTTCGTATCGTCACTGACATACAATAAACAAACAGGCGTGTTTCGTAATTCTCATTAATTTTTAATTTTTTAATTTGACACTTTAGTCTCTCATTTCACGCCAAGTAACTATTATATTACGAAATTTATTGAAAGATAAATACAGTAAATGGAAACAAATAGAGCAGCTAAATAAATAAATAAACTCAATAAACAACAATTTTATATCTAATTTAAAATTTGTAATATACCTTTATTGTAATCCGTCTTGCGATCTTGTAGTTATTTTGTACACTACATGTTTCGGGAATAAATTCCCATCTTCAGGTGAAGAATTTTTTATCCTCCTATTATATAGGAATCATTGGCGAAAATATCACACACACACACACACACACACACACACACACACACACACACACACACACACACACACACACACACACACACACACACACACACACACACACACACACACACACACACACACACACACACACACACACACACACACACACACACACGGTAGCGTGCTCAGAGCGCCCGTGCTCTGAGCGCCAACGCTGAAATCGTGCTCTGAGCGCCGATACTGATAAACCCGTGTTCTGTGCGCCGAGCTTATCTATGCATCATTAGACACCTGGCTGCGTATCTGTATATCCGCTGTTCGCCAGCTTCGTAGCCTACACCAGCGGTCCAATGAAAATGTGTACAAGTCATTACTAAAGCCATTATCACAGCACTAGTAACGTCCCAGAACAAAATACATTTATTATTAAGTTAGTTAAATGCCAATATTGGACAATTTTTCATATTATCAGAAAAAAATACGAAAACCCAACTACTCTACCATTTTATTAGTAACATAACTGTAGAGCAGACAATCATAAAATAAATACTAAAACTTTTGGACTACTGCGTTAGTTTTCTTAGTTAAATTGGTAACCATAATACCTAAGTGACAAATAATATAGTCATAGCTTTTCAGTGTATGTATGTTTCGATAGACGTCTACATCTAACGTTATTCACATATACACATAACTGATAACTGATAACAAAATATACCGGTAAAGTTTTTTTTTGTGACACAGTTCACAAACTTTTTAAAAGCGATCCAAAATGAGTGTTGAGACATACTAATTCTGTCGAATTACTACATATACAAAATACAGAGACTTCAGATACAGATTTTCTATTTTCACTAAAATTCCTCATAACTTCACCTCCAAATAAACTATAACAATTTTTAAAAATGTTTAGTTTTATTTTAGGTCTTTGGTGCTTTCAGATTTAGCTCTTTGAATCTATTCATGTTTTACGTACCGAGTCACTTTATGGTTCAATTAAATACATTACCTTATTTTGGTCCACCTATAGTGACACTAGCTTCTTTTCGTCTAATGACGCGTTTCGGGATTAAAATCCCATCTTCAGATTACAAAATTAATTTAAAAACGTAAATGTATACCACATTTTGTGGTTATGTCATAATAATGATTAAAATCTTTTAAATAAAATATATAAAAATATAAAACGTAACAACTGAATCGTTCGGAGCACTCGCATGCATGCGCGCTGTACCGCGTCTGTACCGCGTCTTCCTCACGACTAGCTATTATTCAACCGTATAGCAGCGTCAAACAGGTTATTAGATCCGAAGTTCATTTGATCATTTAATATATTATTTTTGGTTGTTGCGTCTTTTGTAGCTTTATATATTTCGAGCTCCTCTAGGCTATCCATTAATTTACCCTTTTTGCAAGTATGTAACGCTACGAAATTGTTTTCGAAACTAGTATAATTATGACCTTTTGTTATTAAATGTTGTGCAAAACTGGAATTATTATTATTTGCTTTAGGAATATGCTCTAAAAATCTTGTATAAAAATCTCTTCCGGATTGGCCGATGTAGAATGCTGCACAACTATCGCATTTTATTTTATAGACTCCTGATTTACTTTTTAAAGGAATATTTATTTTAGTTTTGAAAAAAATTTTTTTAACTTATTACATGTTTTGAATGAAATATTATATCCTTTACTTTTAAAAACAGATTTTAAAATATTTGGCATCAAACCAGTATAATTAGCTGCAAGGAATTTCTTATGTTTTTTATTATGTTGGTTAATAATGTTGGTATTTTTATTTTCTAAACGTTTTTTATGTTTCATTATCATTCTATCAATTATTACTGGCTTGTAACCATTATTTAGAGCTATTTGTTTTATAATATTTACTTCTTGATCATAGTCTTCGTTATTAAGGGGAACACAAAGTAATCTGTCAATAAAGCTGTTAAATGCAGCCATTTTTGGGCTGGAGGATGATATGACTCAGCATGTATAACCGTATCTGTGCATGTGTGCTTTCTATATATTTTGTATTTCAGGTCATTACCGTTATTTGTTATGGTTAGATCCAGGAAATTAATATTTTTGTTTCCTTCAATTTCCATAGTGAATTTTATTTTCTTATGTATTTTATTTAAATGACTCGATCTGTCTATTGTTACCATTAAAAATAACAAAGGTGTCGTCCACGTATCTTGAATAATATACTATTTTATTGTCAAAATAATTGTTTTTTAAAATTTTAGTATTTTCTAAATGATTCAAATAAATATCAGCGAGGATACCTGAGAGTGAAGAACCCATTGCTAGGCCCTCATTTTGTTTGTAGTATGAACCATCAAACGAAAAATAGTTTTGATTAAGTACTATTTCTACGTTTTTAAATTAATTTTGTAATCTGAAGATGGGATTTTAATCCCGAAACGCGTCATTAGACGAAAAGAAACTAGTGTCACTAAGGTGGACCAAAATAAGGTAATTTATTTAATTGAACCATAAAGTGACTCGGTACGTAAAACATAAATAGATTTAAATTAGAACCTTACCAGGTAAAAATTGCGTATTCACTTCAAAATCAAAAGCTTAAACTATTTAAAACTAATTTAAATATTAAATTTAATAAAATTTGTCTACATCAAAATCTTATCCCAAATTACGCTAAAATCAAAATTAACGAAACCTCTAGAATAGCCAGAAAACCCGAGCAATTTGCAAGTAAATACAGGATAAAAGAAGAAATTAAATTCTTATATAAGAAGGAAATCTCATTAAACTCAACTGTATTTAAATCACATTTAGAACTATATAACAATGTTCATCCCGCTCTATGCGATTCAATCATACAACATATTAATAAATACGTTAAGAATAAAATTAGATTCCAGAAGAATAAACAAACTAATAAAATTGGCCGTTTGATAAGCAATCAAAACAATAATAAATTCAATAATGAACATACTTTCTACCCTAGACTGATAAACATGACTAACATGGTGCTCACGAACACAGAGGAAAATCTTATCAGTAAAGGACTGAATTACAATTTTCCACCGAATCTTAAAAATAAAAATAACATAATTAAAGAAATAGTTGAAGCCGAATCTGTAATTAAGTGCGTTCCAGACTTAAATGAACGAAATGAACTACGAATATTAATAAATAATAGGTTCAATAAAGTAATTAATAATAATTATCATAAACAAAAGAAATTAAATTATACAAAAACAAAACATGAACAACTAACAGCTATACAACTAAATAAAAACTCTTACAAAATAACATTTACTTAACGAAGGTTGATAAACGCAATACTATAGCATTGATAGACATGGACGAATATAAACAAAAGGTATACAGATTCATTAATAATAACAACATAACAAAGCTAAATATTGATCCCACCAAAAAATACACATTAGAATTGAATAAAACTATTAATAAATGTACAGATCTATTTGAGAAACATATATGCTACTCACTAAAACCAATAAAAGCTAGTGCACCGTGCTAAAAAGGTCTACCCAAAGTACACAAAAAAGACACACCGATTAGACCTTTAGTAAATTTTACAACCACTCCAAGCTATAAAGTAGCAAAACCTTGGTAAAAATAATCAAACAACATATAAGCTTAGATAATAACCAGAGTATAAAAAGTTATAAAGATTTTATTGAAAAATTACGTCATATTAATATTAAGCCTAGTTACAAGCTAGTGTCTTTTGACATAGTGGATCTGTATACCAATGTCCCAATTGATGAATCTTTAAAATTACTCAAGCAAAATTTAATAAATAATAATACCTTGGAAATAAGAAAAATTAATCAGCTAATGTTAATATTAGAAATAGTACTTAATCAAAACTATTTTTCGTTTGATGGTTCATACTACAAACAAAATGAGGGCCTAGCAATGGGTTCTCCACTCTCAGGTATCCTCGCTGATATTTATTTGAATCATTTAGAAAATCCAAAAATGTTAAAAAACAATTATTTTGACAATAAAATAGTATATTATTCAAGATACGTGGACGACACCTTTGTTATTTTCAATGGTAACAATAGACAGATCGAGTCATTTAAATAAAATACATAAGAAAATAAAATTCACTATGGAAATTGAAGAAAACAAAAATATTAATTTCCTGGATCTAACCATAACAAATAACGGTAATGACCTGAAATACAAAATATATAGAAAGCACACATGCACAGATACGGTTATACATGCTGAGTCATATCATCCTCCAGCCCAAAAAATGGCTGCATTTAACAGCTTTATTGACAGATTACTTTGTGTTCCCCTTAATAACGAAGACTATGATCAAGAAGTAAATATTATAAAACAAATAGCTCTAAATAATGGTTACAAGCCAGTAATAATTGATAGAATGATAATGAAACATAAAAAACGTTTAGAAAATAAAATACCAACATTATTAACCAACATAATAAAAAACATAAGAAATTCCTTTCAGCTAATTATACTGGTTTGATGCCAAATATTTTAAAATCTGTTTTTAAAAGTAAAGGATATAATATTTCATTCAAAACATGTAATAAGCTAAAAATTTTTTTCAAAACTAAAATAAATATTCCTTTAAAAAGTAAATCAGGAGTCTATAAAATAAAATGCGATAGTTGTGCAGCATTCTACATCGGCCAATCCGGAAGAGATTTTTATACAAGATTTTTAGAGCATATTCCTAAAGCAAATAATAATAATTCCAGTTTTGCACAACATTTAATAACAAAAGGTCATAATTATACTAGTTTCGAAAACAATTTCGTAGCGTTACATACTTGCAAAAAGGGTAAATTAATGGATAGCCTAGAGGAGCTCGAAATATATAAAGCTACAAAAGACGCAACAACCAAAAATAATATATTAAATGATCAAATGAACTTCGGATCTAATAACCTGTTTGACGCTGCTATACGGTTGAATAATAGCTAGTCGTGAGGAAGACGCGGTACAGCCGCGGTACAGCGCGCATGCATGCGAGTGCTCCGAACGATTCAGTTGTTACGTTTTATATTTTTATATATTTTATTTAAAAGATTTTAATCATTAATATGACATAACCACAAAATGTGGTATACATTTACGTTTTTAAATTAATTTTGTAATCTGAAGATGGGATTTTAATCTCGAAACGCGTCATTAGACGAAAAGAAGCTAGTGTCACTAAGGTGGACCAAAATAAGGTAATTTATTTAATTATCTCTTTGTGTTGATGTACCTTTGACTGATGTTTCTTGTTCGTACACACCCAGAACGTAATACATTCATTTGAACGTTTCATCCTGTACTGATATCACTCGTGAGGAAATAGAGGATAATTCTTACTTACTTTCTTAGAAGTAATGACTTCATTTAGAACAAAATTTACGACTTTAATAGTACTGTGTCATATTGATTGTCAAAGCACAAATAAGGAAAGGTGCGAGTAACAAGCTCATTTACTAGTCATATGGTCAGCAAATTTAAGGTATGAGGCTACCTGGTATAGACGACCATACTATTATAGCAAGTTTTGCCTTCTTATCAACTGGCTTACATTGTACATCCCGTGTTTACGCGCATTGTAATGGTACATATCTTCACCTAACAATAATGAAGATACATAACAAAATAAGTTATTTAAAATAATTAACACTAGAATAAAAAAGGATGAATCAGAGATTAAATAATGGGTGATTCATAATTAATAACACGATCAAACGTATTAAGGTAATCAGAAAAGTAACTTCTAATAATAAAAAAGTAACAAACCACGAACCAAAGTGTTAAATACGATAATACCTGGCGATTTAACCACAATTACCCAATAAATGGTAAGTGAGAGAGTAGCACCAGCCCCAAAAACCAAGAATATAAAATAAATTATGACAATTGTAAGTGATAACTGGAACTAGCCACCACACTAACATAAGAGTGTATAAATAATAAGAATAATGATGAATAAATAATTAGCATGAAAGTGTGAAGATATGATCAACCACAACACCAAGGAAGTGATATATAAAATATGGCAAAGTGAAATAAACACAGTGAAAGAGTACGAACTAGTGTTAAACCAAGAAAAAAGACTAATCAATGATAAATTGTATATAATAACGATGATTGTAAAAACAGACAAGTAGTCTAATAGAAGTATTGAAATGTTAAGGACTTGAGTTGTAGAAGGGTACACTAACCCAAACAAATAGGGTAAACTAGGACAAATCGAACTAACACGACACAAACCTATTAATGGTATAACCCAACCAGATAGAGTGAGAGATAGTAAGTTATAATGATGATGAACATTGTAAAAATAAAAATAAGAAAGAGAATTTTAAGTAAGCAATACACTAATTTTTTGCCCACCAGTAACACTTAAACTATTGAGTGCAAGGTGTTATTATTAATATCCCCAAAGTGAAAATAAACCCCCTTAATAGTGATAAACACTGATAAGACAGTGATAAAAGTTTATAAGTGCAAAAAGTGAGTGAGAGCTAATAATGGCTACACAGGAAGGACTGTGATAATTAAAAGCTATTATAAGTGGACACTAAAATGTAACAAACTAAACTAAAAGTAGTAGGATTAAGTTAGCAATAGTAATGACTAATTATCATGTTTTCAATTTTTATCAATTAATATTATCAGTGACAATTCATATTATTACATGAGAGTAAGAAAATAGATTATTAGAGTGTCAATACACCGTATAGAGAATTTCTGAAATACTGAAGGATAAAAACAAATATTGTTCACCCAAAATTGATAAGGGAAAGACAATTAATAATCATTATAAGATTTTAGTAAAAACATAGGAAAATATCATTAGATTTTCTAGTTAATGACATAGTGCCAAGTAAGATTAGTAATAAGGAAATATAATTTTGTTCAAAGAGTTAACTAATGTTTACATGTTTGTTTGTTAATACTATATAATAATTGTTACTCACTAAAGAGTATGAGTAGGTAATGAGAATGAACATTTTTTAGTAATGAAAAGTAAATAAGTATGTTTTAATGAATAAGAATTATGTCTCAAATAATTATGTTATAATGAATAAGAATTATGTCTATGGAATTATTAAACCATAAGATTCTATGTTATATATTGTAATAATACGTGAAGTCCGCCTCCTTCAAGCCCCGCGATGGAAGCCAAATTTGTAATAATACCGTGAAGTCCGCCTCCTTCAAGCCCCGCGATTCTCTTTGGACATTCATTGATTTTGGGGTTTTTTGGGGTTCTATCCCTATGGTGTTTTTGTTTTATATGGGTCATCTTAATTATTCTTCTTTCTTCCTTCTTGAGTAGATTTGGTTTTGGATTATTCTTCTTTCTTCTTTCTTCTGTAGCTTTGGTTATTCTTCTTTCTTCTCTAGTTTTAATTAGTCTTGTTTCTTCTTTCTTCAGTAGATTTAGTTTTGATTATTCTTCCTTCTTCTCTCTTCAGTAGACTTGGTTATTCTTCTTTCTTCTTTCTTCTTTGGTTTTTATTTTGATTATTCTTCTTTCTTCCTTCTTCAGTAGCTTTGATTGTTCTTCTTTCTTCTTTAGTTTTGATTGTTCTTCTTTCTTCTTTAGTTTTGATTATTCTTCTTTCTTCTTTCGCTTTGATTGTTCTTCTTTCTTCCTTCTTCTGTAGTAGTAGTTTTAATTAGTCTTCTTTCTTCTTTCTTCAGTAGTAGTAGTTTTGGTTTATTCTTCTTTCTTCTTTAGTTTTAATTAGTCTTCTTTCTTCTTTCTCCTGTGATTTTAATTATTCTTCTTTCTTCTGTAGTTTTGATTTTGGGTTATTCTTCTTTCTTCTTTGAGTTTGGTTATTCTTCTTTCTTCTCTAATTTTAATTATTCTTCTTTCTTCTGTCTTCAGTTGCTTTGATTGTTCTTCTTTCTTCCTTCTTCTGTAGTAGTAGTTTTAATTAGTCTTCTTTCTTCTTTGATTTTAATTATTCTTCTTTCTTCTGTAGTAGTAGTTTTAATTAGTCTTCTTTCTTCTGTCTTCAGTTGCTTTGATTGTTCTTCCTTCTTCTTTCTTCTGTAGTTTTAGTTTTGGGTTATTCTTCTTTCTTCTTTGTTCAGTAAATTTGGTTTTGATGATTCTTCTTTCTTCTTTCTTCTTTAGTTTAGGAATATTCTTTTTTCTTCTTTGAGTTTGGTTCTTCTTCTTTCTTCCTTCTTCAGTAGTGGTAGTTTTAATTAGTCTTCTTTCTTCTTTGGTTTTAATTATTCTTCTTTCTTCTGTCTTCAGTAGCTTTGATTGTTCTTCTTTCTTCTTTCTTCAGTAGCAGTAGTTTTAATTAGTCTTCTTTCTTCTTTGATTTTAATTATTCTTCTTTCTTCTTTCTTCAGTAGTTTTAATTAGTCTTCTTTCTTCTTTGGTCTTAATTATTCTTCTTTCTTCTGTCTTCAGTAGTTTTTCGCTGTGTATGCCTTTGTTTCTTCTAGTCTGGTTTCCTTGTCGGGGTATATTAATTGCCTGCTTCTATCTTTCCTGGGTAATTTTGTTGTTATCATTTTTAGTTTCCTGGGTTTTTAAATTTGTATTATATTATATTATTTGCAGAATTTTTCTTTATTTAACCTTTCTTGTGAATATATTAGTAAATAGTGCATTTTAATTAATTCTCATCTGGATATTCCATATATTAGAGCTTTATTAATGATCATTGAGTAATGCATTTGTGTGGATTATCTGTCACGCTACAGATTGCTCTCTTCCAGAAGTGATTAGTTCAGATCATACTTAGTTTGTCTGAAGTAATTGCTTATGACATTATATTATAAATTATATTTCTTTACTTCCTTCACATTTCTAAAATTTTTTCTTCTATATTTTTGAGATTATCTATATTTCATTATTAACTGGATTCTTACTGATAGTAATAGTCATCTGAGGTTCGTTATTTTTTTATTTTTCCATTTTCTTCTTAACTCGTTTCTTTATCCTTGGGATATTTATTCCCTAAAATTCCCTAACACGTTAGCTGGGGCAGTGTCCAGAGGGGCTCTGTAGGCTTCACACTCTGCTGGCCATGCTACGTCATTTATTGATAACAGAGGTAAATCATCTCTGACCAATACATAATAATACTGCTGGACTTATCTCAGGCAGTCATTAATAAAAATTATATAAGAATAGTCCACCTTATGACTATAAAAAAAAAATTAAATATCTTTGGATATTTCACTTCGTATACGAACAGATCTATTAACATTTCTATCTTAGTTAATTTCTATCTCAGTTATTTTTCTCAATGGTTAGCTCTGCTGGCATTTTATTTCTCCTTGTGGTGGGAAGCTGGTATAATATAATTATCACTCATTATTCAGTGTAAAGTTTTTAATTCTCTGTCATTTTTTGACTGTTATCACAATCTCCTTCTGGTCATTGGTAGCATATATTTTGTATTATATTTTTGTTCCTTTCTTAATTCTTGTGAATCGTTCCACTAGTATTATGTTTTTTCAATTACTCTTTTAATTGTCTTTCTTATAACTGACATTTATTGTATGATCATCTTTTTCGTATGGATTTATTTATATATAGTTTTTCCTTTCTTTTTTCAAAATTTTATTTTGCTCTTGCTTTTTATCCAAATGCACTCCTTTATTATTAATGCCATATGTTTAATATTTCTGTTTATTTGACATAAAATTCTCATTAATTTTACTTCACAATAAGTTTATTCATTTAAATTGTATCAGTGGTTTGTACTGCCATTTCTTTATTCTTGAAAGTTTTTTCAGAATTGGTCCCATATATAATTGTTTGTAATGTGTTATCCAAATTCTTTTTCTTCTTGTTCATTTCTAAAAGTTGTTTTTAAGATAAGGTAGTAAGTTGTTCTTACTTCTTTTGAATTTAGTGATTTAATTCAAAATTCATTTTCTTTTGTCCATAAATTGTTTTCTAAATAATAGGTAGTAAGTAGTTCTTACTTCTTTTTTGAATTTTGGTGATTTAATTCAAAATTCATTTTCTCTTGTCCATAAATTGTTTTTTAAATAATAGGTAGTAAGTAGTCATTACTTTATTTTTGAATTTAGTGGTTTAATATTATTTCTTCCATACCTTCAATTACTCATAATATTTTTTCATAAATATGGTTAACATATCATATTATTACCCTAAATATGGTATTAGCTCTCTTCTTTTCTTTACTTCAAATGTACTTCTTATAATTGTTTTTCTTTTATATACCCAGGTTGAAGATTTTTATTAGGCTGGACAATTGCTCAGAATTTCTTTTTCTCTGACATGGGTTTTTGGTCGTCGTCGGTTCTCATGACATCCATTTCCTTTTTGTGGAGGTGTATGGTATTAGACTTAACCGTAGTCTGTCACTTTAGTTGCTCTCATTGTCCGGATGACCATAGTTTTCATCATCGTTCCGGTACTAGTGACATCTCTGGCCTTTGTCTTGTATTTCATTTTCCTAGCTGCTATTCCTTTGTTGGCTGCTAAGCTTATTCGGCTCCCTCTATCATAGTGTTTTATACACCAGTACTTCTCTGGTCCATATGTGGTATCGCATGAAAAATATCTGTGAGGATCTTCATCTGAATTATTAATTATTTGCTTATCTGAAGCCCCATAATCTGGTTCATCATCACACATCCACCCTGAAAGAATACATTTTAGTGTACCTGTACACTGGAACTGTCCTGGATGGTACACTAATGGAACACATTCTGGTGATTCATCTGTGCCGTCATCACAGTCTGGTAAGATGTCATACTTCCATCCTTCTGGAATACACTGTCCAGTCCTGTGCTGAAACTGATCTAGTCCCCATGTTTTATTCAGTTTACCTCTGGTCCTTTCCCAGTGGTGAACTACTGTCTGCTGGTAAACCATCTCTGAGATTACCCTTAATCTACTTCCATTATTTCTGGAACTTAAGATTTCTTCATGGCTGGTAATAGGGATATTATCATCATCAAATAAACCATGGTTCATCATCTCCATTTCTTCCTTTGTTTTCATTACATTTCTTGGACACATTCTCCTTTTCCTTTGTTTAATATTTTCCTTGTTTCGGTTAGTTTCAATTTCAGGTACTACCATTACTTGTTCCTGCCTTATATCATTTGGTACTTCTTCTGGTTCTGGTTGGCTATCATTTTTTATTTCTTTGGTCCTCTCCTTTCTTAATTCTTCTCTTTTTAATCTGTCCTCTTTTAATTTTTCCCTAAACAGTTTATTATCATTACTTATATCATCCAGTTTCTTCATTGTCGACTGGTGGCACTCATCCATTTTCTTGCTTAAATTTTCCTCCATCTTCTTGCTGTTCTCCTCCATTTTCTTCATCATTTCCAACATCTTCTCCATCATCTCTTGGATTGTCGTGTTTTCCACTTGTGAAGGTTTTTCCAACTGTTCCTCCCGGATATGGACTTCCCCTGTTTGAGTGGGTACTTCGGGTTGTTTCTCTGGTGGTGCTGGTTGTTTATGTTCCACCCGTTCTAATATCTTTTCTACGTCCTCCACTGGGGTCGCCTCCTTATCCTCCATATCGAGTTCTTTCTCGGCCTCCGCCGCTCTCTTCTTTGATGTGGCACGACGCATCATCTTCCCTGATTCCCTGGCTGACTAACCGCTGCCAAGCTGAATTAGGAATTGGGTAAGTAATTACAGTCTTTTCAACCCCTAATTACAGCCCTTTAGTTGGACGCCAAATTTGTAATAATACGTGAAGTCCGCCTCCTTCAAGCCCCGCGATGGAAGCCAAATTTGTAATAATACCGTGAAGTCCGCCTCCTTCAAGCCCCGCGATTCTCTTTGGACATTCATTGATTTTGGGGTTTTTTGGGGTTCTATCCCTATGGTGTTTTTGTTTTATATGGGTCATCTTAATTATTCTTCTTTCTTCCTTCTTGAGTAGATTTGGTTTTGGATTATTCTTCTTTCTTCTTTCTTCTGTAGCTTTGGTTATTCTTCTTTCTTCTCTAGTTTTAATTAGTCTTGTTTCTTCTTTCTTCAGTAGATTTAGTTTTGATTATTCTTCCTTCTTCTCTCTTCAGTAGACTTGGTTATTCTTCTTTCTTCTTTCTTCTTTGGTTTTTATTTTGATTATTCTTCTTTCTTCCTTCTTCAGTAGCTTTGATTGTTCTTCTTTCTTCTTTAGTTTTGATTGTTCTTCTTTCTTCTTTAGTTTTGATTATTCTTCTTTCTTCTTTCGCTTTGATTGTTCTTCTTTCTTCCTTCTTCTGTAGTAGTAGTTTTAATTAGTCTTCTTTCTTCTTTCTTCAGTAGTAGTAGTTTTGGTTTATTCTTCTTTCTTCTTTAGTTTTAATTAGTCTTCTTTCTTCTTTCTCCTGTGATTTTAATTATTCTTCTTTCTTCTGTAGTTTTGATTTTGGGTTATTCTTCTTTCTTCTTTGAGTTTGGTTATTCTTCTTTCTTCTCTAATTTTAATTATTCTTCTTTCTTCTGTCTTCAGTTGCTTTGATTGTTCTTCTTTCTTCCTTCTTCTGTAGTAGTAGTTTTAATTAGTCTTCTTTCTTCTTTGATTTTAATTATTCTTCTTTCTTCTGTAGTAGTAGTTTTAATTAGTCTTCCTTCTTCTGTCTTCAGTTGCTTTGATTGTTCTTCCTTCTTCTTTCTTCTGTAGTTTTAGTTTTGAGTTATTCTTCTTTCTTCTTTGTTCAGTAAATTTGGTTTTGATTATTCTTCTTTCTTCTTTAGTTTTGGAATATTCTTTTTTCTTCTTTGAGTTTGGTTCTTCTTCTTTCTTCCTTCTTCAGTAGTGGTAGTTTTAATTAGTCTTCTTTCTTCTTTGGTTTTAATTATTCTTCTTTCTTCTGTCTTCAGTAGCTTTGATTGTTCTTCTTTCTTCAGTAGCAGTAGTTTTAATTAGTCTTCTTTCTTCTTTGATTTTAATTATTCTTCTTTCTTCTTTCTTCAGTAGTTTTAATTATTCTTCTTTCTTCTGTCTTCAGTAGTTCTTCGCTGTGTATGCCTTTGTTTCTTCTAGTCTGGTTTCCTTGTCGGGGTATATTAATTGCCTGCTTCTATCTTTCCTGGGTAATTTTGTTGTTATCATTTTTAGTTTCCTGGGTTTTTAAATTTGTATTATATTATATTATTTGCAGAATTTTTCTTTATTTAACCTTTCTTGTGAATATATTAGTAAATAGTGCATTTTAATTAATTCTCATCTGGATATTCCATATATTAGAGCTTTATTAATGATCATTGAGTAATGCATTTGTGTGGATTATCTGTCACGCTACAATATTATGTAATAAATAATGATTAAAAACCAAACAAGAAACAAGATAAATACAGACAAACACAATAACACTAAAAGGCAGTTATGACAATAGACAAGCTAGAATATGAAACCAGTAAAATCACACATAATTACAGAACAGACTTAAAACCATTGAACAAATAACCAAAATCATGTATTAAAACCAATCGGGACCCATACAAGGGGAAAATAAAATGTAATCTATATAATTAAAGAAAAATAGCCAATTGCTGTTTAAGCCTAGGCAAATTTCTAACTGTCAAACTACAAAAAGCTTCAATTTTGAGAATTAAACAATAACATAAGTAAGACTAAGCCATATAAACAATAAAATACAATTAGACAATCATGTTAAGACAGAAATATAATAGTAATCATGTAAATTAAGAAAACAGTGTAAATAAACAAAATCAACAAAACTGTCAAAATGTTGATACCTAAGTAAACACAATAGTATTGGATGTCAAATTAATCCTTGAACCAAAATATGAACAGTGGTAATAATATTTAATACTTAAAGGGTAATACTGAAGATTAATTACATTCAGAAGATCTGTAACCAATTTTAAATAAAAATTCAAATATCCTAACAATGGTCTAAAGCCAATTTTAGCCAATCAGAAATTTTGAGTTACCATGACAACAACCGAATATTGACTAATTTCAGTTAGGAACATAGGAATCTGTAGTGACGCTTAACTAGAGAGACGCCACGCCGTGAAGGGCCCAAATTTTTGACTTAAAACAGTATAAGTGCCCATAAATTTTATGAAGAAGGACCAGACCAACCGATGAGAGGACATTCCAACCAACCTAGATCAAGGACCAGCTCAAAATTAATCCAGATGACTGTAATATATGGAATTTAACATGAAGAAGACGCCGGACATCCATGAAGCCCAAGATTGAAAAAAAGACTCGACATTGACCAATTAACCTACGTTGACTACTGACAATACACCTCCTATCTACTAACGTTAAGTATTGCTGAATTCATTAATTTCATAAAACAAATTCTCTTTCAAATTTATAACTAAACCGTGAAACTCTCACTATCACTATAAGTATTATTTTTCAAGGATTGATAAATAAAAAAAGTAATTTGTAAACACTGAACTAATGATAACCTATGTACTACACCAACGACACTGTCACACACTTTAACACCACAATATTGAATTTACAGTAGACCTTGTTGATTTTAATGCTCACGAACATTAAGTGATATATTATAATTTGTTATCTTGTTATAAAAAATTCTGTGTCGTACTTAAAAGGACTCTATAGGCAGATTTATTTTGTAAATAATAACCAACGCTGTCTTGCATCTAATAGGAACATTGTACTGCCAACCCAGCAATCCGCTGAGTGAACGACTATATTTTGCCGAGGCTAAAATTATTATATCAATTACTATTTTGTATAAAGCGTTAACAAAAATTAACAGTTCAGAGCCTAAATAAAAAGTGTGTACCGAGAACAACTGTCCAGTATTTATTTATAGAGAATATTATGTATGTTTTGTTTAATAGCAGTGAGTCAACATAACCAACATTATTCAAGTTGGCAACACGTTTTCCCCCACTCAAACGAGAATCGGTTTCATGCCAGTCGGCGACGATTCAAATTTACACTAGTGCACCGTCGAACCATACAGGTAAAAACTTTTAATTGTTTTCTCGTAAAACAATTTGGCGCCTATCGGGAATTACAAAAGAGTGAGAAGGGACAGGTAAGGCACACAGGCTACCAGACGCTTCCGAACGAACACTAATTACGTTCGCTAAAACTTCAACTTACAATTACAATTCTAACATACAATATTAAAGACCGGACAACAGGCTTTTAACAATATATATATATATATATATATATACAGCTCAGGTCTCCGTCTCATAATCGTATTCTCCTTTATTATTTACAGTTGTTTAACCAGATTCTTTTATTTCTTCTCAAATGTCTTCGTCCCAACCAAATGAGAAATTCTGAGATAATAAAAAGGATTATTCGCTAAAGATTCATGTGCAAAGGCACTATTACAAACATAATAAAAAATTTCAAAGTGAAATTTGCAGACTTTTGAAAAAGGTAAAGGAATAAGATAATATTCATCCGTTCCCTTTAAACAGCACTAGACCTGCAAGTATTCAACTACTTTTAAGACATCCGCGAAAATAAGTTATTTTATTTCTCCTTGACACACACACACACAACAAACGCAAGTGTATGCACGTGTATAACGAGTCGGTTCTAGTATGTGTAGATGCGTGAAGCAGAGGTATTCGTATAGGCCTGCCTGGCAGTTAAAACGTAAACAACCCCATATGAATATTATCTGTACCTACGATATGTGGAATATGCGTGACTGTGATTTGAGTGTGTTGGAGGAGGGGGGAATCTTTATGTGTTTTTGGTAGGGGGAGAGAGAGGGGGGGAGAGAGAGAGAGAGAGAGAGAGAGAGAGAGAGAGAGAGAGAGAGAGAGAGAGAGAGAGAGAGAGAGAGAGAGAGAGAGAGAGAGAGAGAGTGAGAGTGATGTGGATATTCGAAAATTTTGTGCTTTGCGTATGTGTGTGTGTGTGGGGGGGGGTTATGTGTTTTAGACTGGGAGAGTGAGAGTGAGAGGAAGTGGGAGAGAGTAATGGAGGTGTGAGAGTGCTGTAGTGCAAGAGAGAGAGAGAGAGAGAGAGAGAGAGAGAGAGAGAGAGAGAGGGACGGGGGAGTGAGGAAGAGTGTGATTGTCGACGTCTACATAATTTAACAATAGAATATATTAGTCTGTATAGACGATGTACTCTGTAAATATTATTTTACAACAATATAAATAATAAGTAATAACCATTGTCACATGATTCATTTGTTTACCATAATTTTGTGTTTGTAATATCAGTAGTTCTGTTATTTTGTACATAAATCTCTAATTTATGGATAAGTGTGTTCAGTGCCAGTAATAATAATAACTTTTAATAATGTAGGCCTACATTACTGAACTACTTACAATCTGCATTCAGCTATAACACATTTTTAGACATGTATTGGTATTTGCACCAATTTCAATAAACATTCAATGATTACTGGTCTCTAATTATTTACAAACGTAATTAAGGAATTATTATATTATCAGTAATTCAAATTTTAATACTGTATTAATTAGGTTTTTGGAATATTGTAATTGTGTCTATCTTTTTAAGTAAAATAATGTGTAAGAAATGTTATTATTGTGCCGATGTAAAATAAAACTGTCTCTAACACGCACACGCGCACGCGCACGCACGCGCGCACACACACACACACGTATATACTTATAAACTCTCTACGTAAGCGTAAAATATGAAAGACGGGGATTGACAACTGCACTGAGTTTATGTTTAAAGGTAACGGATGAATATTGCCTTACACATTTTTCGGAAGCCTGCAACTTTTACTTTGAATTTTTTTATTATCCATGTAATCCTGGCTTTGCACATCGACCACTAGCGAATAATCCTATTTAATATTTCAGGATTTCTCATTTGGTTGGGACGAACAAATCTGAGGAGAAAATAAAAGAAAGTGATTAAATCAACTGTAATTAAGAAAATGAAAATACGATTAAGAGACGGAAAGCTGAGCTCCATATATGCGTTGTTACAATTCAAAATTTAGTGTGCTGTATGTTTTTATATTCGTTTGGTATTTATTGTTATATAATCTGTGGTATGTATTAATTTTTAATAAAGACTGTCGCTAATTATGACGATCGCGTACGCTCTAATAACTCGTACCGGATCTTGTTGTCTGTACGTTCTTACCTGTCCTTACTCACTTATTTTCTTTGTTTTATATATCATCTCACTGGTATTGGAGCTGGTTCTATCTGCTCACTTACCATCTATTGGGTTATTTTGGTTAAATCGTATTATACTATCATCGTTTCAAGTTTTGTTTTGTTGCTGGCTACTTTTCTCTTATCAGAGGTTACTTGTATTATTACCTTCAGCTGTATGATCGTATCATTATGTTAATTACCCATTCTTTTATCTCTGATCCATCCCTTTTTATTTATAGTGTTAATCATTTAATAATTTATTCTTATCACGTGGCTTCAAAAGTGTGTTGAAGATATGTACCCTTACATATTGCCCTGCCACTAAAATTGATTATTTCAGCAAATATCGTTCAGGTGTTTGATTGAAATTATCAATCATCTATTTATTTTATTTTATCAATCACTTATCAGTTTTGAGCTATTGATTCTTTATGTTTTAACTAGTGTCAGTATTCTCCTTGATTTCTTGTATTATACTCTTGTTTAATGTTCTTATCCCTTTGATAGCTAATTCCCTAACATTTTTTTCCTAACATTATATTGATTCGGATAGGAGGAGGGTACTTTTGACTCCTTGGCTCCGCCGTCAATTATATCATCTGGGTACAGAGGAACGTATCGTCTGCCCAGGCATATGATTGCTGGATTATCTACAGTCAATCATTAACGAAATTATATAAGTAGTCTAAGTATGACTATAAATAAATATCGTTATGGGATTCTTCACATTATTGTTATTTGTTTTATACAATACATTCTTTCAAATTATAACATTTTTCCTTTTCTTCTGACTCATGTTCTTTAGCTCTTATTGATGCGATATTACTGATGGGTATGATACACATGATATTTTTTTATTATTAGTTTTTTTATTACTTTTCTTTCAACATTAATTGTTTATTAATCGGGTTCAGGATGTTTTTTCTTGTATTTAGTAATACTTTTTTATAGAAGATTGGTTATATGTTCCCTTTCTTCTTTGTGTTTTTGGGTCTACGATCTCATATGTATTATTTTGGTTATCCTTACTGACTATATAAGGTCCTGTGTAAAGTAGTAATAGCTTCTTGGCTATCCCTTCCATGGTACTTTGTAACTCTCTGTTCTTAATTAACACTTGCTCTCCGATCTGATATTGTATGGGTTTTGGTTGCAATTGCTTATATTTTTTCTGTATCTTTCCGTCTTCTCGAGTATCTTATGGTGAAATTGCACATTATCGAACTGGTATTCTGCTCCATTGGGAAATTTGATTAATGAAGAAATTTCTCTTCTCACTACTTCCTTCAATGAAATTGCGATCGGGTAAGATGTTTTTATCGTAGTTGACAGGCTCTCGGAATTCAATTTCGCACTGATAATCTCTGACCTTCCCAGGTGTATCTGAAAATACGTGTCGGTATCTATTGTACACGTCTATAAGTTGTTCAGCTTGTTGAACGGTTAATTGTGCATTCGTCTTTTCTCTCTGGAAAGTTCGGATTTCTTAGATTTGTTCGTGCCATAGTTGTTCATTGTCGGTCTCGTCACAAATTCCATTGTTAGGTGTTTGTTCCCTAGTATTTTGGTATTTTTTTATATGGTACATGGTTTTGTTTGACTGTCTTTCGTCACTACTGATTAACTCTGTTGTCCATTGCAAGTCACCCTTCTTCAGGAATAGTTTGTATTTACTTAAGTCAATTATGGCTAAGTACTGACGTAGCATATCGCAACCAATTAGCATCTGGAATGGTAATCCACTGGCTACTAGGAATGTCATTGATATGGGTTTTCCGTCTCTCGTCAGCTCTAGTTGTACCTGTTTTCGGACGGTTCTATTCTGTCGCTCAGTCGCTCCTACAAGGACAATGTTACTGATGGGTAGTGTAAGTATAGTCATCTAACTTCCTTCCTGTATTCTATTAAGTTCGATGGTGTCAATTAATGAAATGTTGGATCCCGTGTCTATCATTATTCGTGTTGGCACTCCGTTGACTTTGGTAGTGATATAAGCAATTTCACTGTTGTGGTTTTTATCAGATTGGTTAACGTTTTCTTCGAGCAATTCCTCCCTTATATTCTTTAAGTAATTTGTGTGTACGATGGTAATTGTTCGTTCATTGTGAGTACGATGATTGGTACAATTTAACCCAATAGATTGGTTCAGTGAGGGTGTTATTTGTTTTTTCACTGCCGCGCTTAGTTTAAAGCCGTTTCGGGCTGTTCGTCACGCATGTCTTGTTGACTATTCGGCTGACTTCCGCTTGTTGACGGTCGGGGTTCAGGCTGGTTACGATCCTCTTCGTATCGATCGCGCCGGTATACCTCCTGACTGCGACTTCTGCCTCCACTGGCTCTGGTATCACATCTGTCGTTACTGCTGTATCGGTGTCCGTACGCATTACGGTCGAAACTTCGCCGTCCTTGGTAGTAGGATCTGCCTCTACCGTCATCTTCGGCTCGCACATAATTCACTCGTCGATAGTTCCGGTTCTGGTCATTCTGGTTCCGATTATTAAAATTGGTATTGTTGTAATACGGACGGTTGTAGTTCGGGTTGTTCGGCCGATTGAATTGATTTGGTGCATTGGTTGCTCGATTATTATTACTGTTATTATTGTTCCCGTTGTTGGCCGAATTATGGTTATTCGGTCTATTGTAGACCTCGGCGTTATTATTGTTATTACCACGATTATTAAAGTTTGGTCGGTAATAGTTGTTATTGTTATTGTGGTTACTGTTCTGGGAGTTTCTGTTATCATGTTGGTCGTTTCGTTGCCGACTTCTCCGATAGTAACTCTCCCGTTCGTAATCTTCCAGTAGGGCTGCCATTGATTGGACTGTCTTTATTTGTCCGCTAAGTCGCGCTCTGGAAACTCCTTCCTCGTAATGGTATGCGAGTTTGGTAACCAGGCTCTCTTCTGGAATTTTCGGATCCAGATTCCTTCCTAACCAGACCTTCCCCAAGAAATAGGCTGTGAGCGTCGTCCCTCTGTTGGTCTCATATTTACCGTGGTATATGTTATCACGGACGATGTTTTGGGTGGCCTCCGACCAGTATTTCCCCTTGAACATTGCTTTAAATTCTTCATAACTAGTTAGGTCGTGCCTAGTTGCCGTCCACCAGTTGTCGTTAATGTCTCGGAAGTACTCGTCTAGATGTCCCCGTATAACTGGCCAGCGATTCTCCCGAGTCTTCGCCAATTGTTCCCCGACTCTTTCTAGGAATTCCATCGGGTTGCGTTTATATGATTTGAAATTGATGGTCTCCCGGTTGTCCATACTTTGGAATTGTGAGATTATGGGTGGTCGGTTGTTGATAGTTTCCAATTCCTCTCTAATTTTCCTTATTTCCCTGTTATGTATTTCTTCAATCTTCTCTCGGTTATGTTGGCCTTGTCCGCGTACTTCATTTACTGCGGTGTCAATGTCCCGGCACTTTTTTCCGAAGTCTGTCCGCACCTGGGTTATCTTTTCTTCGGTTGCGGTTCGTATGGACTCCATTCGAGTCTGACTGTCTCCTTCAAAGTTAGTCATTCGGTTACCGAAGTCTTCCTTCGTTTGCTGTAATTCCTGACTCGTGTTTTCCCATTTTCCGTTTATTTCGGAAATCTCTTGTCGGATCCCCGTCATCTCCTCCTCAATCTTCTTATTTATCTGTTCGTTATTCTCTGCTATCTTCTCGTTTAGAACCTCCATATTTTTCTGGTTGTCTTGCTTCAATTCGTCTATCTTTTCTTCCATCTTCTTACTGTTGTCGTCTATTTTTTCTTCATCTTCTTAAAATCTCCCTTAAATGACGTTATATTCTGGTTGGTCTCTTCCCTGTTCTTGTCCAATTTTTCGTTCATTTGTTTCAAATTCTCCTCATTTCTGTCGAATTTATCGTTCATTTGTTTATTATCGTCCTTAATTTGTTTCAGACTCTCGTTCATTTGTTCCATAAATTTCAGAAGATTTGGATCTTCTCTAGTTTCCTCTCTTACTACCGGTTCTACGTCCTCAACCGATGTCACCTCCTTCTCTTCCACTCTAACTTCTTTTCGGCCTCCTTCTTCCGCCTCAGTGATGACGCCCTCTTATGCATCTTGTCCTTCTTTTTTCGTACTCGCCGCTAGATACAATTATTCCTGTGAATCTATCCCTACGTTGGGCGCCACTTTGTTGTAATTCAAAATTTAGTGTGCTGTATGTTTTTATATTCGTTTGGTATTTATTGTTATATAATCTGTGGTATGTATTAATTTTTAGTAAAGACTGTCGCTGATTATGATGATCGCGTACGCTCTAATAACTCGTACCGGATCTTGTTGTCTGTACATCCTTACATGTCGTTACTCACTTATTTCTTTGTTTTATATATCATCTCACTGGTATTGGTGCTGGTTCTATCTGCTCACTTACCATCTATTGGGTTATTTTGGTTAAATCGTATTATACTACCATTGTTTCAAGTTTTGTTTTGTTGTTGGCTACTTTTCTCTTATCAGAGGTTACTTGTATTATTACCTTTAGCTGTATGATCGTATCATTATGTTAATTACCCATTCTTTTATCTCTGATCCATCCCCTTTTTTTTATAGTGTTAATCATTTAATAATTTATTCTTATCACGTGGCTTCAAAAGTGTGTGTTGAAGATATGTACCCTTACAGCGTAAACACAAGATGTGCAATGTAAGCGGATTGATAAGGAAGACAAAACTCACAAGAGTGGTTATCTAGCCGCATACCTTAAATCCACTGACCATACGATTCGTAGATGAGCTTGTTATTCGTACCTTTCTTTAGTTGACAATCGTTATGACACAGTAGTATTAAAGTCGTGAATTTTGATCTAAATGGAGTTTTTACTTCAAAGAAAGTAAAATCTCTACTTTTTCACGAGGAATACCAGTACAGGGTGAAACGTTCAAATGAGTATATTACATTCTGAGTGTGTACGAAGAAAAAACATCAGCGTACATGAAAACAAAAAGCTTAGAATTTTAAAAATTTAGAAGCACCAAGGGCCGAAAATAGAACTGAAAGTTTTAAAAAATTACAAAAGTCTGTTTGGGGTTAAAGTTATGAGGAATTTCAGTTAAAATACAAAATCTGCATCTGTAGTCTCTATATTTTGTATGTGTAGTAATTTGACAGAATTACCATGTCTCAACACTCATTTTGGATCGCTTTCAAAACGTTTGTGAACAATGTCTCAAAAAAAACCTCATATTTTGTTATCAGTTATAAGTATCTGTGAATAACGTTAGATATAGACCTACAGATATCTATGAAAACATACATTAACTGAAAATATATGACTAAATTATTTATCATTTAGGTATTATGGTTACAAATTTAACTAAAAATCCAATGCAGAAGTTCGGAAATTTTAGTATTTATTTTATGGCTGTCTGCTTTAAATTGTTATGTTACTAATAAAATAGTAGCATAGTTTGGTAGTAATAGTTGGGTTTTCATAATTTTTCTGATAATATAAAAAATTGCCTAATATTGAAATTTAACTAACTTAATAATATATGTATTTCGTTAAAAATAGTTGGAGAGGTCTGAAGCTCAGTGAGCTTACTAGTGGAGTGGCAATGTCTTTTGGCAATGAATTGTACAAATTCTCATAGGACCGCTAATGTTGGCTACGGAGTTGAAGAACAACGGACAGACAAATATGCAGCCACGTGTTACCGCGTCTAATGATGCACAGATAAGCTAGGCGCACAGAACACGGGCTTATCAGTATCGGCGCTCAGAGCACGATTTCATCGTTGGCGCTCAGACCACGGGCGCTCTGAGCACGGAGCCACACACACACACAACTGTTACAAACTGTTACTGTGTGCGCGCGCGCGCGTGTGTGTGATATTTTCGCCGATGATTCCTATATAATAGGAGGAAAAAAAATTTCTTCACCTGAAGATGGGAATTTATTCCCGAAACATGTAGTGTACAAAATAACTACAAGATCGCAAGACGGATTACAATAAAGTTACATTACAAATTTTAAATAAAATCTTAATGCGATCTGCAGACTGTATATAATGAATTTTATAACGCTTAGAATAAGTATATACGTATACAGTAGTATTAGTATTGTGTATTGTAACAGATTTTTATATAATTTACTTCTTTTTATAAAGTATAACGTAGAGTTTATGGTAATTATGTTGTCGTGAAAAATCGCTTTCTATTATATATACCTAACGAGTTTCGAATGATTTTGCTATTGTTATCTTGAAATATGGTAATAGCCTAAGATAAATATACACAAACGGTATAAATATGAAATAAGGAATACAAATAAGTATAATTATGTTTTATAACGTGTGCACTTAACTGCAGAAAATGTTGCATATACCCTTTACATAACTAATGACAAAGTAAACAAAATTATTATTTAAAAATCATATATACTCACAGTACAGTCATTCTAACGGTATTTAGGCCTATTTACACATACCCGTAACGTGTCAATGCAGTGCTCGTTCACTTCAGTGAAGTCTCGTCAATATCAATGATCAATAATATTATTTTTCTGAATGTTATTGGACTGTCAACATATTTCCGGAGCAATACCGAATTTTTGCTCACCGCGACAGCACCGTGACGCCGTATATTGTCGCCAACGACATTTTTAGTTTCACTGACGCGCTTTGGGGGTTGCGGTATCGATACCCTCTGAATGTTTCTAAACAAAAATTAAAAGCGGGAAGCTTAATGAATTTGTTCGAAATTGTTTCTTCAAATTGGCTATTCGAGAAGAGATGGGAGACGGAATGAAAGCAGGTGGACAGTTTTTATTAAATTTAGTAGGACTATGTTATTTACACATCACTGACAGCAAACTGAACAACCCGTGTAGATGTGTGTGTGTGTGTGTAGTCACTGATACGTCACGGATGCCACTGATATGAACGGACACACGGCACTGACACGTTACTGATAGCTATGAATAGACCTTTATTTTTTGTTGGACTGAATGAAGTATTTGAACACGCTCAAAGTGAAAGAAAATTTGTACTACATTGTATTAAACTTACTTTTTCAAAAATATTTAATTCTTTGCAACGTGAGTTATGGAATATGTATTGTAACTCTACTTATATGCGTTGTTGTTGTGTTGTGTGAGTGTATGAGCACCTACCTGCTGTCCGATCTTGCGGTTTTCTTCCGACTAGGGCGTGTGGATTTTGGATTTGATTTCGCAAGTATGTGATCTCAAATATATGACAACAGCACACTAAATAAGTTACTTTAAAAGTGAAGACTTTTGTGAGGTTGGTAGGCTCCGTAGTACAGCAATAAAAAAAATACAATATGGGGTAATAAAACGGTGTTTATTACTCCAATAACACACAAGAATAAAATTTTTCTTTTTATTTCCAACTGAAAATTTAATTAATTACTTTACTTTAATTTAATTAAATTGCTTTAAAACTAGATTCAAATGAAAATGAAAATGAAGACTCTAAAGTTAATTGAATATATTCCAAAATAAACTAGGCGTGACAGTCTAGTTCACGTCCCTTTATTTACTAGTGACTTGTCTCTCGTATACTGCAGTATGAGCAAATTATTTAATTGTTTGTTAAGATTTTTATAGCGCTTTCTGTTTTATCTCTATTAATTCTTAACTAAAGCTTACTAATTACTTATACTGGCTATGCAGATTATCACAAATGAATTATTCTTGTTTACTAGAGTCTTTGATTTGTGGCACCTGAATGATTTAAATTACAATGATTTTAATTGAAAAAGAAAGAAAATTTAACGTTTGAAAAATAGATAACTTGATTTTGCTTTCCTGATTTTGAAGTGGATCGTAGAGATGCTCCAGATGTCCCTCTCGGTCCTTGTCCAATCGGCTAGAGATAGTGATCTACTTGAGCGTCCTGGGTTTCGGCGTTGAGCTCGGAAATCAGCAACCTCTCCTCTCCTGTTATTTGTTGAAGTTTTTACGTCTGTGGCTTTCTGCGAGAACTGCTTTATGTCCCTCGTCGATTGCACGTCCCAGGTCAGCGTGTGTGTGTGTCGTTCGAGTGGTAGCTCTGCTCGTCAGCTGATTCACCAATGGTTTAGACGGCCTCTCTGTCGTATTCTTGAAGTAAGGTCTTGTAGTCTTGTAGATCTCTTGCGTGCTTATGACCACAGCTTGTAGTGCACAATAAGCTTGTTTGTTGAAATGAAGAGTATCTTGACTGGATGCTGTAATTACGAATCGTTACAGTTGATCTGTGTTATAATGTTCGTAATTATGCGTGTTGACCACGTAGAGTCTTCAGATGAATCATCACAAAACTATGGTTTTGAGACGATCGAAGAAATACGTCTGTTCTTCTCAAATACTGGCAGTAGAGTGTTCGGTCAGCCCCAAAACTCTGCGCTGGTTGGGATTTCTTCAAATGATTTGATTGGCTGACACACTCTCCCTACTACACAAAATTCGAATCACCTTAGTCCGTGAGAACGAAGTTAGTTTCCCACAGACGGAGAATTTATATTTTTACTAATATTCTTAACACAGCGGAACTGAATTGTCGGTCCGGATTTCCTGTGACAGTTTTAAATTGCAATTATCTTGGTTGCAAACCAAGTTGTGCTAATTCCAAAATACACAATTTGTTGAAAATTCTTATATTTATAACATATTAAAAGCTCATTAATGTAGCTCAATTATTACAGAAGTTATTCACATTAAATTAATTAACTCTGTTATTTTTTAATTATATTGCGTAAAATTCGCACACCTTATTATTAATATTTCGGCAAACATTTTGGCTATAATGGATTTCGCCTTAATTTACTGGTTTCCGAAATATTAATAATAATTGAAAGTTTGGGGTGTGGTCGTCTTCTTTCCACAGCGAGCTGATTATGTAACAGCCGCGTGTGCGTCTTTTACAATGCATTATTTTGATCGCTATTACATACGAGTGGAGTTTCGACTATTAAAATTTATTTAAACACGAATATAGTATACACTTAACATATAACTCCAAATAAATGATATTTGGTCCTGTTATAGTATATTATACTTTTAATAACTGTGTTACGGGAAACGATAAATATTAATATAATATAATTGAAAATACACACACACACACACACACACACACACACACACACACACACACACACACACACACACACACACACACACATATATTTATAGACTAGTCAATTTATTTTGTTCAAGGATGACTAAAAGAGTGAGACACGTGTCCCTAACCGAGGGGAATGTGGTTTTTATCCATTAACTTATGTCTCAAACTTCCACTAAGAATAACAGAACACTATATATTTATTCGCTGTAATTTTTTACAATCAAATGCTCATGGATGGAATAGTCAAAATGCCTATGGTTGAAGGGTCTTTCGAAATGTGGATCAACCGGCATATATTCAGGATTTTTAAACAAGTTTTAAACAGTTACCGATGTTTATTCACTTTAACACGATATTTATTGAGCGGGGAGCAACCCCATTTGGATGCTTATAATTAGCACTTATGATCTGAGATTAATTTACCAGCACGATATCTGACTGTGTGTTAATTTTTAAATAGTTTTGTCATGACAGTTATGACAAAACTAACAAAACTATTTAAAACACAGATATCAAAATAGCATACAAAACTAATAAAAATAATTTACAAAAACTAAATAACCCACACAACAAAGATAATACAACAACCAATGGTGTATATACAAAATTGAATGCCAAGATTGCAATAAATGTTACATAGGACAAACAAAAAAACAGCTGAAAAAACGTTATTTTGTACACCTAAATGCAAACAAAAAACCAGAAATATACAAATCTAATTTGGCCACACATGCAATAAACACTGGACATGAATTCCCAAACATACCAACATGACAATAATAAAACACATACCACACAAAGGCACCATAATGAACATTTGGGAAAATTTACAAATATACAAACATAAAACACAAAACAAACTAATACCTGAACAAATACAAATCAATACAAAACATGACACAATTTTCAAAGCACTCAACATCGAAAATATACAAAATACTAATACATACACCACAATCACACACAATAATACCAATTTAAAGTACCAGAAGCCAACAGGAAGCCACAATAACAACCAACCAACACACATGTACTTCACCAGACACAAAATCCGGAAGGCTGAGGATGGGTACACAATGGTACCCGAAATATGTTCCCAATAAGGAAAGAAATATCTTGAGGTAAATTCATTACAAAAATTAAATGTAATCTATATAAATGAATGTTTTTTATTTATACGAATATAGTGTATACAGTCTTCTTGATGTAACTTATAGGTCCACATATGTAGGCTATTACAAACACATACATTTATACAGTTTCGTGTTACATAATTTAATTAATTTTTATTACTTTGCTTGCGAATGTGCAACGTGTCAACTTACCGTTGTAAGTTGATGCCCACTTGTATGAGCCCACATATAAATTTTGTCAGGAAAGGATGAGCTGGTTAACACGTAGCCTCTATGACAGCAATAGAGCTAGTTACGTGATCAGAAACTTGTTATGGAGTGGGAAATCTGTCCATTACCAATTTCGAAGTGAAGAAGTCTCGATGTTTAAACGATACGCTCGCATTGGCTACATAATTGGACCCGAGTCTGACGAGAGAGAGAGAGAGAGAGAGAGAGAGAGAGAGAGAGAGAGAGAGAGAGAGAGAGAGAGAGGTTCCTCGTGATCGCTGTTGACGGATTGATTGCTAAATTGGGAGCGGATTCTGTTTCTAAATTTTCGTTTGTTAACTCGCTCGTAAATATAACTGTTATGAGATCTGTATGTTCAGTTAATTAAGAGGCTGTGGGCAAAGGTCAGTTGATCGAATTCGGCACATAAACAACACACACGCATTAATAGTCAGGTCAGATGGAAAGGTCACGTGTGCTGCAGGTGAAAGTAAACGAGACACTGACAGTCGAAACGCCGTACAACGAACATGCAAATCGTATACGTGTAACGTATATAATTTTACGCATACATTAGTATTCAATATCCAATCAACATCTAATTATTGTTAATCAAATAGTGGCGCCGGTTGGTCACGAAAAATAAATAATCATCACATTCACTTCCTTGATAGTATCACATTCTGTTCTGATCCCTTCTACTCACCGTATGAAGATTTCATTTGGTCATGCCAACAAGTTGTTTTTAAAATCGTGTCTCTTCGTTTATTTTCTCTCTCTTTTCTTCATTCTTCCTTCATCTTTCCTTCCTTCCAGTTTTATCTAACTCTTTCCATCTATTCTTTTCTCTTGCTGTTCCTTTCATCATCATCATCATCATCATCATCATCATCATCATCATCATCATTCTCAAGGTTTAAACCAAGAATGGTTTGTTCCGGTCTCAAATAAGCAAATATTACAGCTGGTCACTCCAGCGCTTCCTCGGACGTCCCACACCTCTCCGTCCCCTCGGCTTATAGTTCCATAGTTGTTTGGGGATGCGGCAGACATCCATTCGGCAAAGATGTTCCCACCAATTCAGCCGATAGTGGGCGATCCTGTCAAGTATATTCATAATATTCAGTTCCTTCCGTATATCTGTGTTTCTTCTATGATCATGGAGAGTGTACCCTGCCACGTGCCTGAGAAATCTCATTTCAGCCGCTTGGATGCGACTGGCCTGGCCTTTCGTTAAAGTCCAATTCTCAGACCCATAAAGAAGTATGGGAAGAGGCATCACCTTGTAGAATTTTAGGGATGTTCCTTTCTTGCTTCCTTTATTTTTTCTTGTTCACCTGTTTACAGTTCTTTAGAAGAGTTTCTTGTTTTTCGTTTGCTGTCACCATTCATTCAGTCCATCGTATCATCCATCTATCATCGCTCTTCGTCGCTCCCCTTCTCTGTCTCCCCTCTCTATCTACATCTCTCTATCTATCTCTGGCTTCCTATCTTCTTTTCCTTCCTATAATTTATTCCTTTTTCTTGTTCTCTTCCTTCTTTCATTTTCCTTGTTCTCTTTCTCTAAGAAACCCTACAAGCAGGCACAACTCCATAAACTGCAAGATCATATTACCTATAAACAAAAAAAAAAAATCGGGCGGGGCTGTGTCGGGGCGCACGGCCGTTGGTTTAACGTGAAACGTCTATGTCAGCGAGTCGCTTTTAGCGTATTGGATTGAAATGAAAACGAGACATTTACTGCGTACCAAATTTTATTTTAACATAAAACAGACACTACTGAATGGTACATGATATTTATTTCGACTAATATTAGACGACGATTTTGTTTAACATTGGCCTGTGATATGAGAAGTAAGAGACATGAGGCATAATATCAACATCAATGTGTCTGGTGAACGTACAATCGATAGTGGTATTGCCCAGTGTTGTTGGTTCTGTGGGCACGTAGTTGAGGCCGAATTCATTCTTCATGAAGTCAACGAGGTAGCTTGTGACGATTTTATTAATAAAATTAAATTAATTAATTCAGTTGATAATGTATAGGTTGATAAATTTTAAGTGTTTAATAAAATCTCACATTTTTACCTAAAGCTTATTGTAATCATTAAATAATAATAATGTTTAAATGAAAGTCTAATAATATATTAAAAGGAATACGAGTGTACAGAAAGGGTAAAGCTTGTTAATTAATCCTGCAGAAACAGGCGCTAACCAGAATCAACTTGTTTTCCGACCCCTTAACTAACTAAAAATAATTGTAAATTGATTATTATTTAAATAATTAAACTAGATCACTATAATGTACTTTGATAGCAATTGTAACTAAGAATCTCTCTACTTAATTATTTAATCTAATTTTAGTCCTTTAAATAAAAAAGAAACTTGGAACTATTTTTATGCTGAGTTGAACTGTCGCGAGATTACTACTTTCACCCCGAACTATTTTCGCCCACTTGCTATGGAGCGGTCAAACAGTAAGCTGTGTACTGCCGATATGTGCAACGTTACAAATAGTTTATTACAAAATGTAATTAATCCGTCAGTTAAGACACAGAGGCATTCTTTTTACTATTAAACAATGTGTTGTGTTAATGTAGTTGAACCGCGACTCATATAAATATGGTGTAAACGAGTGAGAATGAATAACTAAAATTTAACGCCGGTGACATCTCTTCAAAAATCTTAAAATATAATACTTATGTAATTAAAACTGTGGTAATCCCATGAAGTGAAGTGCTACAATCAAACTATCATGTGAAGTAGATACAGGTGAATGAAACTTTGTGTTAATCATTCAGATCAACGAGCTATTACTATCAGTTAGCCAAGAGCTGAGAACCAGGAGACACCATGATCTAAAAGACTTCAGGACTACACCATTCCCGGATACGAAGATAATGAGAGATACCTGACCTACTTCAAACATGCTGCAACCGAGGACCTACGACTGGAATAACGCAGAGCTGGAAGACATCCAAAAAGGTGACACGGAGGCAAGCCTTCCGTGCTTATGAAATACTAAATATTATATTCAACAAAAGACAATTAATTTAACCACATTAAGACATTTTAAGTAATTGTATAACAGTAATTGTATACTTATAACTTGTATACTTATTCCTAGTAAAAGAGTTATAGCTCTAAACTGTAAAGCCTTATTGTTTAAAAGATTAATAAAGACCATTCTTCAAATGGCAAAATTTTAAAGCCTTATATGGCGAGGTAACCATTCTTAACGTATTAGAGGAAATCCCGGATCCGGAGAATTAATTAAATTCATGTACATCTTATTTTGAGGGGCCTTGTAAAGAATAAAATATAATCACCATGTAAACTGTAAGCTATTGAAGCATATGTGTCGAGAATTTTAAGTAGAGAAAATAATACAATATGTAATAAAGAGATGTCATCAAGAGTACCTACTATACTGAGTGCATAAATCAACAGTCTCCCCTTCCCTGAATCCTTGTATATTTATTGTTTGTTGTTCTGATTAATTTTCAGCTCGTCACAAGTAAGGCAGCCTGAATAATTGGCAGACCCAATTATTGCGGGTTCCCTAAGTTATAACACAGGAGAAGATGTTATAAGCTGTTGTGTCGTGGATCGTTATTGAAGTCGCCACAGAGAACGATCGGAGTCTCCGAGTCTGGTCGAGAGCTCGGTAATACTTTTGTCAATTTCGCTGAATATGGCAGGAGCGATTGATAAAGACATAGCTTAACATCTTCGGCCGACGCTTTGTGATGTATATATACGGCACCGAGGATAAACTGCGTACGATCTCCGACTTTCACGTCCACTAGGCATATGTCGCCGACGTTATGTTTTCTCAAGACGGAATTGCCGCAGAGACTGATGGCATCGACGATGATTTCTCTGCAGCTCGTGAAGCTTTGTAGGTTTCTGTAGATTGCAGAACCTCCGGCTGCAGAAACTAGCGCCAGCGGCGGTTCGGACAAGGTAGACGGACGATCTCTACGATATTCAAGCGCGGTGTTATTGTTTGCTTTTAGTTCGAAGCCGTTGAGCTGCACAGTGTTCGCGCAATCCATCCAAGTCTCGCTAACTGCCATGTAGTCGGAATGTTTGAGTATGCTGTCGTTTTCAATGTCTCCCGCGTGAGATACCAAACTTTGAGCATTGAAAGCAGAGACGATCAAAACTAGTTGCCGTCGTCGAGGTAGGTCGTCCCCGTCTTCATCGACTTCGGCTACGACGTCTCGCTTGCAGAAGTCTCTTGCTCGCATCGTCAGCGTGGGCAGCCGATGTTTGGCCATCCGCTCGTACTCGTCGCGTATTTCTTTCACCGTTGGCGCCGCGCTGCCTTGCCCGTGATAAAATTTAAAATCGTCTCTATCGTTGGTGAGATACAGACCGTTGATCGATGTGACTCTACTGAGCGCAACGTACACAAGCTGGGTCTGTTGTGACTTGTCGTAATTGCAGACGACTTCGTTGAATGTGCCACCTTGCGATTTGTGAATGGTGATCGCGCTTGCTGACACAACCGGGAACTGGTTACGTCTACACTTTGCAGTCCCGCCGAGCGGGATATTGGCGGCTCTGGTCACGATGGGCGTCCACTTTAAATCTAACACGTTACGCTTGCACATAACGTGCGGCTTCGCTTTCACTCTGCATAGTTGGCCATGCTTGGATTTGGAAACTCCAGCCAAAGACGGACTCTCTTCCGAGTTCCGGTTGAGGTTGACGGCTGAGGTTCATCATCTACCTCTACCGTTTCTTAGTTTTCCGCCTGCTCGTCTTCGGTGAGGTGTTCTATGTACTTAAGCGTGCCGATCGCACCATTCACGAGACCGTCTTCAACATCTAGGTTCATAGTAATCATATATGGATAGCCGACAGCTAGTTTCAAACTGTACGGCAAGCCGCCCGACTCGACAACGCTCATCTTGTGCAAGTTGCGCTCAGCGGTCGCGACCTCCGTTAGCGTATTGTAGCCAAGCCTTGATCACCGACTTGCGTACGAAACAGCTCAGATAATTGGATTTGTGGATGAGGTTCTTCTTTATGTTGACGTTGAAGGCAAAGTCGTCGTCTATCCGCCTCGGTAGTTGCTGCACCATGTTTTTCACATCGACGGGTATGTTGATCACCTTGCCGACTATACCATAATTACCTTCGTAGCGTAGACGACGAATTTGCATAAAGGGTAAGCGCGGCGAAATCAACCGAACACTGATCGGGTCAAGCGGCGGCAGGCCGTCCGGCTTCGGGGGATATCGAAATCCGTTCGAGCGCGACAGCGTCGGGATTTTATTGGCATCTATCGACTTGCTACAGGTACTGCATAAACGAAATTCCGCTACATTTTCGCCGGGGAATTTAGTCTGAAGAAGAGGAATGTTACGAGCTTTCGCCTTCTTTAAATCTCTGTCGAACAAAAGTCGATCACAAACGCTGCAAGATAGACCAAACGGATTGGTTTCGAATACCGTTTTGAAGCGTTCGTCCGCTGCACGCCAATGGTCCTGCATCGCATCAATTCGAGTGATGTTGATATCCATCAGCTCGGAGACGTCTTCGACAGATGTATGGGTGTTATCTTCACTCGTTATGTCCATTGGTTCGGGGACAGCAGCGGTAGAGGTGCTCGCGCCGTCGGCGTCGTTCACTGAGCGCACCGTGCCAGATTTGCGACGCTCCCGAAACAGTCTCGCTCGCTCGGCACCGGACATTGGGGTACCTGTGGGTGGCCCATAGCCTCCTCTTTCCAACGATATGCGTAATTTATATTTTCGGCTGGCTTTTGCGCGGGCTGAGGCTGACATATTGAATTTCTACAGTTTTTTACATGCTTACTTTAAGTTTTTACATAGAAATATTGTCCAAAATACACTTATTATTACTTAAATCGATCGATCTCTACAAACTCTATACACAAACACACGAATTGCCACGCTACCACGTCTGAGTCCTGAGTTACACTGAATGGAAAGGAGCCAGAGCGCCGGTTTTGGCCAATCAGCGCTGTGCCCCCTCCCCTCCAACCCGCTCGCCCGTGACGCGAACTCAAGGTCGTATCAGCGAGCTGAACATATATGTTAAAATATGACACCGCACTTACGTCTCTGAGACTAATATTTAGGGAGTTATTAATGCAAGACGATATAGACCTTTTCGTTACGGTACAAATATCTGTTCTGGTACCCGTATGTTTCGGTGTGATTTTAAAGACATTTCACGTCAAAAAGAATAGAGACAGCTATTCCGATCGTTCAAAGTACAAATGAAAGGGCAGTATGTGTGTATGTGTGTGCGTTTTCGAGACACGTTATATGATGGGAAAGAGGGGGGATATGTATAGACACCTGCACGCACGCGCGCGCATGTACACATTCTTATAGAACAGAGACAGAGATAAAAATGAAGAAAAAGAGAGAGTGCGTGAGTGAGAGAGAAAGAATGATAAAGAGGTCAGATCGCATCTCCAGCTTGTGACCACAATGAGACGTACTGGATGTGGTCACTTTCACTCCACGTTTATTATTGTACTGTTAAAAGTAATTAGTTTTTTAACAGGTTTCACCGCTGGCTAGTGTTTAACCGCAAAATAATCACTGTGACGAGAGGGAACTACACTTTCCTGGACAGCGGTATATCATCCGTTACCGAACCGCCTCGCCTGCCCTGTCGTGTTCCGTCCGTCTTTCATACGCTACTAAGTTCTTAAATATAATCTGTTCTTTATAGTTAGGCTGACCTATTGTTCTTTTGTACGGATTTTAATTGACAAGCTTGAAAAGGATCCTAAACACGTGGGTTTAAAACATTCCGACTTACTGCGTTTGCTGTGAGGTCGAACAATTATGGTATGCTCTCTAGACGCATCTAATAAAAAATCCAACAGTATACTTAAGAACATGAGAAACAATTTTTAAAACGTTAAAGGGTTACATTAAAACATATAATTATTTTCACTTTACGCGTAAAGGGCGTAGACTTAAACAACCAAAACAGACGCAGACTTAAATATGGAAAAACCTGGTCACCAAAATCAACATCAAGCAAATTCAAAATTGCAAAATCCTAATGAACGTGCATGCAGCCTAAGATATCACTTTTTTTAGCCTAATGGTTTTAGCATTACGTCGAATATTGTCTAAGTAAAAAACACGTATAAATAACTATTTGTAGCTACACATAATAAAACTATAACCAAAGTGTATGGAAATGTAAATAATGAAATTTAATGAAAAATGTAATAAATAACTATTTAAGCAGTATCCAAATGTGTACTTATCTGTAAATTTCTACGTTATCTGTAAATTTCTACGTTATCTGTAAATTTCGCAAACTTCGACTTTGTGTCTTCAGAACCAGCGACTGTGTTCTGTTGCACGTTTCATCTATTTTCAGATTTTCCCTTCTTCCGGTTTTGTGTCACTTTTTTTTTCTTTCCTAGTTCGTGTATACCTATGTGTTATCTTATCTGTGTTGCAGTACACTTTGTGTGTCATGAAATTAAGAAAATTTGCGAAATATTTCTATGGATGAGACATATCAAACTTACAAAATCTAGCTATACCAAGGGGTACAATATTTACATATGGGGAAATACAAAATTACGTAATCAATCGCTGCCAAAGCAACGCATATTAAATAATATACAAACTGTTCAGAATTTTAAACGGATAAAACCTAGCAATAATGATATCTATCAAACAGCGTATCCTTTTTGTGCGTGAAAGAAACACACGCTCAAGCAACACCACTCTCAGAAAGCAGTATAGAGATGCTGCAAAACCAGCAGAACTTGGTTTTATAGGACAAGTACAGAGAAAATAAAAGTTGCAGTTATTCCTACTAAAAAATTGCAGTTGCTGAAATGTTGCATGCAAACTCGCAAAACACCAATATGCAAAACGCGTTAACAGTATGAGAAAAAACGCAACAAAATAAGAATTAAGATACTTTATTGAAGAATATTCAAATAGTTAGACTTAAATAAACAGTCGTATAAAAAGTGCAATGCGTGGAATGTACTGGAAAATAAATAAATGTGCAGGATGATAGAAAATGTCTGTGCGTGTGCTCATACGTGAATTTAAAACCAAATTATTTTTAAACCCCTAATTATGATGCGACGTGAACTGCAGTCTTAGATGTAACCTGTCGTTCTAATGAAAGACTCATCAGCCAAGCAGATAGAGACACTCGTTTTCTATAGTTAATTAGTTATTCGCCTGTATTATTCACCTGCCAAGCTTAAATGCATGAAATTTTGTTATCACTTTGTGCTCTAGGTGAACAGAAAGTGCTTTAATGTAAGTCTCCTCAAGTTGGTGCTACAATGAGTGAGATCGTCTTCCGCCTCCCAGCCTGTGCATTTCTGGATCGTCCCATTCTCTCTCTCTCTCTCTCTCTCTCTCTCTCTCTCTCTCTCTCTCTCTCTCTCTCTCTCTCTCTGTATATATATATATATATATAACACAGCTTTCATGACTTATTCCCAAGTGTCTCGAGCTGTCACTCCGTATACTAAAACTACGTATCCGTAATCGCTTTATGCCTTTTCTTTATGTAGCCTATCTATTGTCGGACATCTTCACTTGTAATTCATATTTTCTAGCTGATCGTATAAGGAAGTCCATTTTTGTTGACAATAAATTCCTCTCGAATAGTTTTCTGTTATCTATTTTAATCTTGTACTAAATTTATTACTGCTACTGTTGATATGAATCTTGCTTCATTATTCTGGAACCAGTTTAAAACGTTCACTTTGCTTGCTCTTCAAGCACACTGACAGTTTTCCGAAGTGAATTTACTGATAGAGAACAATATATTTTGTATTATCGCAGTATATTTATCTATTCTGTGCGCTTTAGGAAGTGTTTAGTTAAAATAAAATTTCACTTTTCATACGCGGTCACTTTTAAGTCATGTTAAAACTTGTTTAGTCTTTCAGTTCTAAGATTAGATTACATTCATAGCTTAGTTCGTTATACCCCGATGGGTGTTTTCAAATGTTTAATTCATTAAAAATTCAATTAAACATGTATAGATTTTATTACAATTTAATTCACTGGAACTAAGTTTGTATTCGTTTTAACCAGATCATAACGATTCTGTTAAATAAATTGGTCGTCCAGTACCAAGTCTGTTAGCTTATCATTAATTCTAATGTTTTGTCACGTGAATTTTGGAATATTTCGATGCAAAGCTCGGGAGTCGGTCGGTGGTATGTAACCTTTCTGCTGTAGGCCTATGCATATTTGCTTTGGAGTGCAAAATCGTACAAACAACTTCCACGTGGATTAGGTGACTGATTAATAATATGTTGGCGGTTGGAGGAGTTTTGTTTTACTTTGAAAGAAACATAGTGTTCTACTTGAAAGAAGGAACAGGAAAATAACCATAAATAAGATTCATTACACAGTTGATAATGTAGTTCAAATAAACGCCCACGTGATAACAATGCTTGGAAACTTTAGGTATAGGAAAGCAGATTCTCTTGAGGTAGTTTGTAGAAGGTTTACTACCTTTCTGAAATTTCTGGGGGAAATTTGAGCGGCTTGAGAAGGTACGCAATCATTTTCATGAAGCCACTCTTTTCTAATATGTTAATATAAAATTCGTTTTAAGTTTGTTTTAGTTTTATGTTTTATTTATACATATTTTTAGAAATACCGCCTTCTTTCAGTCACAATAACTTTTAAGTGTCCCGTTAATTTGGAATTGTTGTACGATTTGATTCTACTTTGTGCTGAGTGGTAGTTGGCTCTGGTAGCTGGGGATAAAGGTTTGTAGAAATAAGTTTGAAGTGAAAGATGTGCTCCATTCTTCTTAACGTACGTATGTGTAAATGACATAAGTGACTTATGAGTCTATTAATCATACGAGAAAGACGTTAATGCACAATCCGTAAAAAACAATATGAAACAATATGATAAAGTTTCATATGTGACATTTTCATAGTTAATGTATACGAAAATGTATATACAAAAATGTTACTTTCTGAAACAAGTTCAGAGTATGAACAAATTGAATTTTATTTTAAAAATAATTAAGCAGGACGGTTATATCCTGCGTACAAAAAATTAATCTTCTTGTTCGATAGAATTTGTTTAACACCGAGTAACTTATTTTCCTATCGACTTTTATCGTTCCCAGGTCATGTCGGTACTAGCTTGCCACACACGAGCTCGCACGGTGTTCATAAATCTATACAGAAGCACGCAGTGTTGTTTGTGGAGAGAGGGAAGCGTATACATAGTAAGACTACCTTATTATGCAATCGAAGTGCGCAAATATGTAGTGTGGAAGAACCAGATTTACACACGGTAGAATAGTTTAGCCTAGTTTGAGAGGTGATACACGCAAACGGGTTTTTTACTTCGTAACTTGTCGCTCTCTGTGAAGTTTGATCAGATCGTTTCAAACAACCGTAAAAACCGCGTTTTTTTCACTTGAAAGTTATGTAAATACCTTTTACCACGATACTAATCCATAAGGCAGATAACACAATGTGTATCTTTCTGTAAAGTGTAAAAAAAAGGATTTGTAGTATGTCTCTAAACAAACCAGTTTTGATGGCTACGAGGCTATGACCTCGGTATAAGGAGCCCTCCTTACCAAGTGCCAATGGCCTTTTCGAGGGGTGGATAAGCGGGTAAGGGATAAGGGCATCCCCTTGTCCCGGGGATGACAAATCGTCCCCAAAGGCGGATGAATCACAACCGTGGTCAACGGCATGGAGATGTAGAAGGCAACGGGATACCACTGAATTAAATATTCTAGGCAGGAATCCTAGTTTAAATATTGCTCGTATGATACAATCTTAAGTAACAATTTTGAATGAAAGGTGTTGGGGGAAAAACCAAGAGGACGACCAAGAGCAGCGTTCTTCAAAGACATTGGAAAGGAGATGAACGTCTTATCGTACTGCGATTTAAAGATGACAATGATGGAAAGAGACGTGGCTAACTCGATAAGGCATGCTCTTTAGATGATGATGATGATGTATGCAGTTTTTCTCCCTACTGCACCTAACCGCTGGGGACTGGGAACTGGACTTGCCATGACGTACATGTTTGTTAGGTACACGAAGAGCCAAGTCGAAAACACACCACCTGACACCCGGTTGTAGGACAGACGTCCTAAGGTGTCGGAAAAAACGTACTTTTTCGGTCATAAATATTTCTGACACAGCCGCCGGTTGAACTAACACTTTATTGTAATTAAGACCTTCGACTGTCCGCTCCATCATCACTAGCCTGGGCGATTATATAGGCCTACTGTTATAACGGTCGCACTGATCGTCGTGTTTTATAGTGGAAACAGAATAACTGACACCAGATGAAGTCACTAATTACATCTATAATTACAGTTAAACAAAGGCACTAAAAACAATTCTTCAAGGTTATTTCCAACATACAGTAAATGTAAAAACTATAAATATCACATTATTGACCTTGTCGCACTGAGTAATACACGATAATTACTAAACCGTGAGTCACAATTACAAACACTATGAAACGTACTCTACTATCGCAGGTCCCAAAGTGAACTTGGCCGAACGCTGGATGCTTATTTATATCCCGCCGAGGATCGAGAAAAATCCGTCACTTTCCGGATAACGCGTCGAGAAAAACTGCGTTGTTACACCCGCGCTGGGACTCGATTATTCAATTATTCAATGTCCGATCTTCTACACATCGCGGAGACCAATCGACAATTTGCCCGTAGGATAATCGACAAACGTGTTGAGCTAAATATTTTTTTTACACCTACTTCACATTTAATCATTTTCACTACTATGCGACTGGCGGGCCTGTACTTGAAAACAATAAACGTAAGTCTTCTTCCTTGTTAGGACGATGCGTGTCTGGAACAATCTCGAACATTGCGTAATCACAATGAGTGTGACGTGTCACGGAGCCACTTTTGTTTTCTATCATCTCAACGTAGCAATATTACTTTCGGCCTGGCTGCTGTATGAAATTTAAAAAATGCAAAAAATTGTGACAAAAATTATGTAAACAAGTGCAAAATAAAGAGAGCTGAATTAACCAACAATGTTTAGGGTATTGTGAATTCTTAGTAATAGGTATTGTATTGCACGTATTGCACTAATTTATTTTAGAGACTCTCGACAAGCACTTTCGAGCGGTTTAGCTCATCAACAAATCGTATTCCGATTTCTAAAAAACATTAAACATTTTTCGTTTTTATCTTTCGTATATTATGGGGGACTAATCTAGGGAAACGCATCAAGAAAGCGAGCTGAGGTTGTACTGTTAGAAAGTACTTACGTGTTTGGCAGCGGGTGATCTGATTTGGAAAATACGTAATTTAAATAAACAGATCGTGCAGACAACGATGGAGCTGCCATCATGCGCGGAAGTGAGGGAGGTTGAAATATTAAAATAAATGAACTGTAGAATACCCTTTAGGTTTATTTTTTCCCCATCAATTAAATAAACTGCTGGAACAAGCTGCTTCTAAAATAATAAGTGTTAGAATGATTTTGCCAGTTTAAATGGAATTGCCTTAATTTTTTTATTCTCCAGATAGGAGAGCAGTTTTAGATTACCTATGTATGCAACAAAATATGTTTTGTATATATTTACAAATTGTTTTGTACGTTTTACAAATACCATAGCAAATAAGATGGAATTTTCAATTCAGATAATACATACAGTTTTTATTTACAAATACTATACTCTCCAATGCTTCGAAAATATACAGACAGGCGTTCTGAAAATATATAACGCAGAACGGCAATTCAATAATTGAACAATAACCCATTAGCTAATGGGTTTCATAATTCGTTTGAAAATAGCACGTCCTTGTTTTGCCTAAAATTTTACTCAAAAATAATGCCTCACTTTGTCATATTAATTAATCATTTGCAAGTTCTGCAGACCGATCGAGCGAAAATTCGTACGAAAAAGCAGCAATCGAAGTCAGAAATAAGCTTTGCTTATACTTCCTGTAAGTTAAATGAAGGGCAATCTCGCTCGCTACGTTGGAGCAGAACTAGCCTATTTCCACAATGAACAGTTTTTTGTTTTTATGAGTATTACATTCTGTCACCGTGTATTTATTGCTAAGTCGAACGCTAAAAATAACAATTTATTTTACATAGAACCGAATTAGCTTATGTCCATCACCACAAATTAACTTGCCGCAGAACTAGCCTGTGTCCACTTAATTTTTTAAAAAATCTTTTAAAATTTATTTATATAATAACTAAAATTTGTATAATACTATTGCAAAGAGGGTATAAAATATTTAACGATGTTCCTTCAAAAAACTGTAAACAAATTAACTTTCAAATTACTCTGCTGAAAAGCTGTGTTTTACTTCCATGTTACATAAGGAAATGGAAGTATGGTCATGGCGAAAAAAATCATGTTCGAGATAACAGCAAATTCTGATTCTAATACCATCAAAACATGAAATATCGGTATGGAGAACCATACATGACTTCCATGTTCTAAGATTTATATTTAAAATTATATTCGAAATGAAATATTTCCATAAAAACTACGTCCTTCTACTTATTGCTTCAGCATTAACCACAGTACTGTGGTCACTAACGTATACCACCTCACGTTTTCGCACTCGATTTTCACCGATGATGGCAGTCGATGGCATTGCCGAAAACTCTGGTTTTGCAGAAAACATTGGACTACGGCTAAAGAGCCCGGGAAGCAATTTTAACAAAAAACTACTTCTTTGTTGCCGTTACCATAAAATGTTGCAGGTAAACTACCCTATTCCCTTAACCGATCTTCACCAAAACCAACAGGTCTTGAGAACTCTACAATTCAGGGCAGTATGCAAAATATTGTATGATTCTGTTTGAATTTGCGGCTGTTATCGTTTGCCATACAAAATATCCTTGATAAAACAAAAAACGTGGCAGGTAAACTACCCCTTTCCCTTAAACGATCTTCACCAAAAACAATAGGTCTTTAGTACTTAACAAATCAGGGCTGTATGCAAAAACGTATTTGATTCTGTTTGAATTTGCGGCTCTTATCGTTTGCCATAGGAAATACCCTTTTAAAACATAAAACGTTGCAGGTAAACTACCACTTTCCCTTAACCGATCTTCACAAACACCAATAGGTATTGAGAACTCTACAATACAGGGCTGTATGCAAAACATCATTTGATTCTGTTTGAATTTGCGGCTGTTATCGTTTACCATAGACAAAAATTACCCTTGATAAAAAACCGTTGCAGGTAAACTACCCCTTTCCCTTAACCGATCTTCACCAAAAACAATAGGTCGCGAGTACTCTACAAATCAGGGCTGCATGCAAAAAATTATTTGATTCTGTTTGAATTTGAGGCTGTTATCGTTTGCCATAGGAAAAAAATCTACAGGCAGACAGACACACACACAGACACACAGACACGCAGACACACACACAGACACTTTTCGAAAAACGACTTTTTTCATGTTTTGAGTGTAGTACAATCAGAATCTTGACAAAAAGTCGTTTTCCGAAAAGTGTCTGTGTGTCTGTCTGTCTATCTGTGTGTAGATTTTTTTTCTATGGCAAACGATAACAGCCGCAAATTCAAACAGAATCAAATAATTTTTTGCATACAGCCGTGATTTGTAGAGTACTCAAGACCTATTGTTTTTGATGAAGATCGGTTAAGGGGGAGGGGTAGTTTACCTGCAACATTTTTTATCAAGGGTAATTTTCTAAGACGAACGGTAACTGCCGCATATTCAAACAGAATCAAATAAGTTTTTGCATACGTCACTGAATTGTAGGGGACTCAAGGCCTCTTGATTTTGGTGAAGATCGGTTAAGGGGAAGGGGTAGTTTACCTGCAACCTTTTACGTTTTAACAAGAGTAAAGTACTTGAAAATTCATTTAAACTTTTTCAAACAATGGTAATTGTTTAAAATAAAATAATTTTGTTGCCAGGCAATAAAATTATAATTTTTTCATTTTAATGTAAATCTATACATAGTATAAAGTAAAGTCGGTCCGGTTTCTCTCTGTGTTTGAAATCGCTAATCTCAGGAAGTACTGAACGGATTTTATTCAAGTTTTCGCCAATAGATAGAGTGTCTATCGAGGAACATTTATGTGTATAATTAATACATATATGTTGTACATTAGCTTAGCTATCACGGTTTATGTCAAGTAAGTGGTATAGTTTACACCTTATATATAAAAATGAATGTTTCTTTGTTTGTCCCGTATGCGTTCCTATACCATTCATCAGATTGCGATGAAACTTCGGTGATTTGTTGTGCGCACGTCCGCGAAGGTTTCTTCCACATCTTCTCCTAAACCACTGTACCGATTTCAACCAAACTTGGCACAAATATTTTACGCAACGGGAGAACCAACATAGGATAGGTGTTTTTTCGATGGGGTCCTTTTGGGGGTTCTTTGGGGTCTTCCACATCGCCTCCTAAACCACTGGACCGATTTCAACCAAATTTGGCACAAATATTTTACGCAAAGGGAGAACCAAATAGGACAAGTGTTTTTTTCGATACGATCCTTTGGGGGTCCTTTGGGGTCTTCCACGTCTCCACCTAAACCATTGGACCGATTTCAACCAAACTTGGCACAAATATTTTACGCAACGGGAGAACCAACATAGGACAGGTGTTTTTTTTCGATACGATCCTCTGGGGGGTCCTTTGCGGTCTTAAAATACTATTAGATCTGGTTACTATGGCAACCCAATAGAATAGATTCTGTTCTAAATATATTATCGCATTAAATTGAAGACCACGCGAACGAAGTTGTGGGCAACAGCTATTTATTTTTAAGAAGCCTACTTTAATTAAACTTTATTAATTAAACTAACATTTTCATTACGTACAACGTGAAACTCCGTAGCGAAGCACGGGTATTCTGCTAGTCATGTATAAGAGAAAATATATCGTGCGTGGCAGGCAAGCATATCTCAGTTATGTACTGTTTACGTTTCCATTTTATTATTATCACTACCGCAATAAAAAGGCAGGGAAGACACACACACACACACACAATTCGCCTTATTTCTGGCCTCATTCATGTTTATTTTCTTACATTTGCACGGTTTTTAAATGGAAAGTGCCGAACCCATACCAACATAACGCATGCAAGCCGAAAAAGTGTCCAGCGTGGATAGCGATTTGCTTCCTGTGGATCGCTGGGCAGTGTAACTGCACGTGTTTACAGAGGAACGATTCATAGACAGACTTTTCGTCTTTAGGGAATGAACCCTCTCCAAGATGCTGAGGGTCCATGAGTGACTTCGGAGCGCTCCTTCTTTTCCGCGTGTTTGTTCTGTGAAACGTACACTGTAGATTCGCAGATTTATTCTAAGCAACGCTCAATAGGAAATGTTGAAAATTTTTGTCCACGGTGAACCCTCATACACACTAAACCTGCTCTGATGTTTTAATTACGGACATCATAATATTAAAACTTTGGAAACTTGAGCACTACTTAATGGAGATCAATCATTAACTTATACAAGCCACTAATTTTATGCATATTTTTTATATATATGTGTACAACGTTATCGGCAACGAAGAAGTAGTTTTTGTTAAAATTCCTTCCCGGGATATTTGGCCGTAGTCCAAAACCAGACTTTCGGCAATGCCATTGACTTCCATCATCAGTGAAAATCGAGTGCGATAACGTGAGGTGGTATATGTTAGTGACCACAGTACTGTGGTTAAGGCTGAAGCAGTAAGTAGAAAGAAGTAGTTTCTATGGTAATATTTCATTTCGAAAATGATTTTAAAAATAAATCTTAGAATATGGAAGTCATGTATGGTTCTTCATACCGATTTTTTACTTCCATATTCCTTAAGGAATGGAAGTATGGTGATGGCAAAAAAAATCGTGTTCGAGATTATTGCAGATTCTGATTCTACTACACTCAAAACATGAAAAAAAGTCGTTTTCCGAAAAGTGTCTGTGTGTGTGTCTGTCTGTCTGTCTGTCTGTCTGTGTGTGTGTCTGTCTGTCTGTGTGTCTGTGTGTCTGTAGATTTTTTTTCTATGGCAAACGATAACTGCCGCAAATTCAAACAGAATCAAATAATTTTTTGCATACTGCCCTGATTTGCAGAGTACTCGCGACCTATTGTTTTTGGTGAAGATCGGTTGAGGGAAAGGGGTAGTTTACCTGCAACGGTTTTTTTTTAGCAAGGGTAATTTTGTTTGTTTGGCAAACGATAACAGCCGCAAATTCAAACAGAATCAAATAATTTTTCGCATACAGCTCTGAATTGTAGAGTTCTCAAGATCTGTTGATTTTGGTGAAGATCGGTTAAGGGAAAGGGGTAGTTTACCTGTAACGTTTTATGTTTTAACAAGGGTATTTCCTATGGCAAACGATAACAGCCGCAAATTCAAACAGAATCAAAAGATTATTTGCATACAGCCCTAAATTGTAGAGTTCTCAAGACCTATTGTTTTTGGTGAAAATCGGTTGAGGGAAAGGGGTAGTTTACCTGCAACGTTTTTTTAACAAGGGTATTTTTTTCTATGGCAAACGATAACTGCCGCAAATTCAAACAGAATCAAATAACTTTTTGCATACAGCCCTGATTTGTAGAGTACTCACGACCTATTGTTTTTGGTGAAGATCGGTTGAGGTAAAGGGGTAGTTTACCTGCAACGGTTTTTTTTTATCAAGGGAAATTTTTTTTTTTTGCCAAACGATAACAGCCGTAAATTCAAACAGAATCAAATAATGTTTCGCATACAGCCCTGAATTGTAGAGTTCTCAAGATCTGTTGATTTTGGTGAAGATCGGTTAAGGGAAAGGGGTAGTTTACCTGTATACGTTTTCTGTTTTAACAAGGGTATTTCCTATGGCAAACGATAACAGCCGTAAATTCAAACAGAATCAAAAGATTATTTGCATACAGCCCTAAATTGTAGAGTTCTCAAGACGTATTGTTTTTGGTGAAGATCGGTTAAGGGAAAGGGGTAGTTTACCGACAACGTTTTTTTAACAAGGTTATTTTCTATGGCAAACGATAACAGCCGCAAATTCAAACATAATCAAATAATTTTCTGCATACAGCCCTGGTTTGTAGAGTACTCAAGACCTTTTGTTTTTGGTGAAGATCGGTTGAGGGAAAGGGGTAGTTTACCTGCAACGTTTGTTATAAAGCGTATTTTCTATGGCAAACGATAACTGCCGCAAATTCAAACAGAATCAAATAATTTTTTGCATACGTAAGTGAATTGTAGAGGACTCAAGGCCATTAGATTTTGGTGAAGATCGGTTAAGGGGAAGGGGTAGTTTACCTGCAACCTTTTACGTTTTAACAAGAGTAATGTACTTGAAAATTCATTTAAACTTTTTCAAACAATGGTAATTGTTAAAAATAAAATAATTTTGTTGCCAGGCAATAAAATTATAATTTTTTCATTTTAATGTAAATTATGTATATATTAGAAAATATATCGTGCTTGGCAGGCAAGCATATTTCAGATTATAAGTCTTAGAATATGGAAGTCATGTATGGTTCTCCATACCGATATTCGAAAAGTGTCTGTGTGTGTCTGTCTTAGAATTTTTTGTATGGCAAACGATAACAGCCGTAAATTCAAACAGAATCAAATAATTGTTTGCATACAGCTCTGAATTGTAGAGTACTCGAGGCCTATTGATTTTGGTGAAGATCGGTTGAGGGAAAGGGGTAGTTTACCTTCAACGTTTTACGTTTTAACAAGAGTAAAGTACTTAATTTTGATAAATAAAGTATCCTGAAAAGAAGATCATAATAATCCACTGTAGAAAGGTAGATGAAATATCTATAAATGAAAAGGGTAGTTGAAGGGGGGAGGGGGTAATTTTTTTTTTAAATTAAAATGGTAGTTGATGATGGAGTAAGTAAATTTTATAAGTTTTATATGTGTAATACGTTATTGACAACAAAGAAGTAGTTTCTATGGAAACATTTCATTTCACTTTAACAAAATTCTATATTTTTCATTTTAATTTAAATCACGTATGAGTCAAAATATATCGTTCCTGGTTGGACACACACACACACACACACACACACACACACACACACACACACAATTCGCGTTATTTCTGGCCTCAATAATGTTTATTTCCTTATGTTTGCACGCTTTTTAAATGAAAAGTCCCGAACCCCACACCAACACAACGCGTGCAAGCCGAAAAGGTGGACAGCTGTGGATCGCTGGGCAGTGTTGTTCTATTAAAGCAATTAATACAATCTGTGTACTTATTTCTATTATGATATGAGAATTATAAACTAATATGTGCATGTGTGTATGTATGAAAAATATATAAATATTTTTCTCCTTTGGAAAATTGTTTGCCCCTCCTTGAAAATATTTTGACCTCCCTGATGGCTAGTTATTTACTAGTTATTTAGCCTGTGTGGAATGTAGTGTTATGACATGGATCAGAATGGTAGGTGTTAAACAGGAGACACAAACGTAGTAAGGAAGAAATGTTTTGATGAGAAATGTATAATTATACGGGTGAACAGAATAGTCGTTCAGGAAATCAGAAGACAAATGGAAAGAAAGAAATCAAAACTCGATTTTAGAAAGAAAAGTGACTAGTATAGTATTGACAGGAAAGACTTTGATAACACTATAGACATCCCTCGGCCCCTCGCAGCGAGAGTCCAATTTCATTACAGGAATCAGATCGCAGCTACCTTTAGCTAGCTCTTCGTTCGACCTACAGACATTTTATCCAAAAGTACAGTCCTTCCCCACGAAGGTTGAGGATAGTCTTAATCCACCTGACATGGTGGTACCATTTTAGCTGATACGTAATTTCTTCAAAACTCAAGCATCCACTTATTTAATTAATATTTAAATGATTTTAAATATAAATTTTATGAGCTGGAAGTCATGTATGGTTCTCCATACCGATTTTTTAGGTTAGTTCTGCTCGAAAGTAGTTGTAATTTACGTTATTTGACAAATTTTTATAGAGCGCACTCCCTTACGGTGTAATCACGAGACAACACTGCAACTGGCATGATAAAGAAACAGAGCTACAATGGAAAAACTATGTTTACATAAGACGGAAAAAGTTTGCGAAGATGTAGCGCATGACTTCTTTGCTTCGGGCTTTTATTTTAAATTCTATATTATTCTTAATAAATTACTGTTTATATATTCTGTGGATTCCTACTGTAGACTTTTATTTCCTGAAATGTTTATTTAATTATATTGAAACATAATAGAATATAATTAGTAAAATAGTTTACCTTTTTCTTGTCCGTCTGGTGGCCTTTTCTCTATATTTCATTCAACGCGTTTCAGGACATATGCCCCATCATCAGGATATCCCTTGTTGAAGTTCGTCGATCGTTAAAATATTAAAAACACTGTACACACAATTCTACACATAACAATAAATATAATATAAACATAAAAACACATAAAATACCCAGATTTTAGACACACACGATATCGGTGGTGCGCACCACGACATGCTATAGTCGACTGCCAAACGACGACATGGGCAGTCGACTATTAGCATGTCGTGGTGCGCACCACCGATATCGTGTGTGTCTAAAATCTGGGTATTTTATGTGTTTTTATGTTTATATTATATTTATTGTTATGTGTAGAATTGTGTGTACAGTGTTTTTAATATTTTAACGATCGACGAACTTCAACAAGGGATATCCTGATGATGGGGGATATGTCCTGAAACGCGTTGAATGAAATATAGAGAAAAGGCCACCAGACGGACAAGAAAAAGGTAAACTATTTTACTAATTATATACTATAAGTGGCTTGGATACCGAAAAACATGGATCATAATAGAATATTCGTAAACAAGTAAAACAAATAAGGGTTATTAAAGTGTTATAAAATATTTAAAATATCTCCAGTCTAAAAAAATGGATGTGTTAATTTATTAATTTGATTTATGTCAAAATTAATTTTTGTAACATTTTGATATGACGCAATTTAATAAAATATTTCCCACATACACACACTAAAAACTAGGAGTTTTATGAGGATACCACGAAGGATCCTCGAATGGTTTGATAGAAAACAATTGTGTTGTTTATAAACTACGCTGTAGTGAATTTTTGAAAAGAAACAGTCGGATCAGTTACTTTTTTTCTGAGTTGTCGTTGAATCTGGAGTTATCTTTAACTATACGATAGAGTAATAACTATGCTACTGAGGTAAAGCAAATAGATGTTGATACAAGAGGAACAGACTGTAAAACAAAATCGAAAATGGAAACAATCGTTCATAGGTACTGAATTACAATTTGTAATTTCGAAAGTATTTCTTTAGTAGCAATGACAACAATATTACATTTAACAAATGTGTGTGTGTGTGTGTGTGTGTGTGTGTGTGTGTGTGTGTGTGTGTGTGTGTGTGTGTGTGTGTGTGTGTGTGTGTGTGTGTGTGTGTGTGTGTGTGTGTGTGTGTGTGTGTGTGTGTGTGTGTGTGTGAGGGGGGAGAGAGAGAGATATCCCGCGTTTTGCTGTTTTTTTTTTTTAATTCAATTCAACCCACATTCAACTCTCACTCATAAATGGGAATATCAGAAATAGGCCTACATGTTTTGTCTTATTTAGTTTAACAGTGATTAGAATGTGACATACGCCACATTACGGCATCAGCTTTATTTTATCTTTTAAATGAGAAGTAGTTCATTCATTATTCTTTACGTCCGTAGCGCTAATATAGCTGATATAATATAGCTAATATTATTTTTCTACCATCACTCGCAAACACTTTCACGTTGCAACTTGCAAGAGATCCGCGTTGGATAGTTGTTAACAGATTTATAATATTACCTGTGTAATAAAGTCACCAGTGAGATAATTAACTGGGTTCTATTGCACAATGATTTATAATTTAATAATATCGTTAGTAAATATTACAGAAGGACCAGTACAGCTCCATACTTTATACCCTACCACAATTTGCAACATTTACGCAGAGACGTGGAACATAAGTGGAACACGGAAACTTACACGACTCCCCATACAACAGGTAGCCAACGTTATGTTGTCTTACGTCTTCCACAATCCGTTACCCAGCCATCAAAATACTTTTATTTAAAATGAATACTTTTACATGTGAGAGCTTATTTATTTATTCGATAGTCGACAACGGTAACTTCGGATTAGATTTTCTAATTAACAACTATAATTAAGATCAAGTAATTTCTGTGATTAAGATACAAAGAACTTTCTTAACGTAGGGTTAAGGTCGGCGGAAATATAATATTTACTTAAAAATTTGTTACTACTAAGGTTTAGCTACACATTGTTTGGATTACTTATATTTAGTTCTAGGTCTACTGCATTTTTAGATACAGTAGAACTCCAGTTATCCGGGCACCGATTTTCCCGGTGACCAATTATCCGGATTACAATACGCACTTGTTAAAAAAATGCGAATTGGAAAAATCTAAAACACTCATCAATATCGCTGCCCTCTAACCGAAAAACTACTTGAAAATTCCTAAAACATTAACATTATTACTACTACAGTGTTCAGTCGTTATATTGAGGCGTTTTTGTATAATTTGTATAGTATTGTACATAATAAGACTAAAATTTGTCTGATAGTAATAAATTTGGAGTAAATATGGAACCATGGTGACAGAAACATAGACGAGCCTGACTAAGATCCAATTCGTTCCAATTACTGTACAAAACGTTCTATTTAAATACATTTTTTCGAACTTTTGTAAATTTTAATGCATTGATATTTTTTGTCGGTTTAATTTCTTTTGTGAACTGTTGTGACTAATTATAAAACTTCTAAGACTTTTCATGCCGTAATTTTAATTTTTTAATTTTTCATAATGTTTTGTAATCACTGAGTAACAATTTTTAAGGGGACATTGTACTCTATAGATTACTTTGATTTGAGAGAAATCGATGTATTTTTTAAATTTCTGTTCTTCTACTACAGTTTGTTACTCGTTAAACATTAAAGAGTGGTATCCAAAACGCAAGCTATTAAATATAAGAATTATCCAATTATCCGAAAATTTTGATTTTCCTTGCAGAGGTAAATTCGGATTATAGACGTCCTACAATGTAGGCCTGTATTTTTAATTTCTATTACCTTGGTTTAGCAACTCAAGTAGGTTAAACTGTTTTATTTACTTACCAGTTGTGTTGAGAATTGAATCCAGTCCAGACTGTCGGAGAAACTTGGCCATCGCGTACAGTCCTTCCCTTCTGAGAACACTGTTGAGAGACACAGAATTAGCATCCACTGGAGGGGGTGTACTGTAGATGCCACTGTCCAACGGGGCCGACTCTGTCGTCGTGAACTTCTGTAATTGGGAATTCTGATTGTAAAGGTGATTGGCTTGCTGATAAACGTTCTGACTTTGACTAGAATATTCTGGTTGGTATGAACTTTCAACGGACGGTTGAGTGTAAGCCGGAGAACTCGATTCGGGTACAAACCTGGGTGTGGGAGAAGGTGTACCGAATTCAGGCGGTGCCGCTGTGTTAGAGATACTCTGGTACGGTAGCAGGGTATTCGTGGAGACGCTGGGATCTTCGCCGTTATACTGGACGGTCGCCGTAGGCAGTAGAGACGAGACCACTTCTTCTGCCGGTCTTTCAGAAGACGAGACCACGTTCGGGCTAATGTTGTTTAAATGGTTGTCGCTGTTCGATAAATACAAGTTAGAACTATCGCGTTGCTTGCCGGCACTCGTGAAATCGTTCAATGGAAACGTGGGTCCCGCGTGGGAATTGGCGACAACATCCGAAGTGTAGGTGACTTTAGTCGGCGAGTTTCTCACGATGGGTACGTACTGTTGCAGTTTTGGCGCCGCCGTCGTCGTCGTCTGATAGTACGTCTCTTTCGGCCGCAGCGTGAACGGCGGTAAGCTGTACCTCGACGTCGTCACGTCGTTGTCGGCACTCTTCACGGTATGACTGAACGGAGTCGACGATACCACGTTGTAGGCCTGTCTGTTTTGTTTAACCGTCGTGGTCTCCGTTTTGTATACAGTACTCTGCACTGGTCGACTGTATTTACTGTTTGACGATGTATCGATATTGTAGGTCTGTCGGTTGATAGGCTGGCTGTATTTGGTCGACGTCTCGACGTTATAACGATGATTCGATACCGGCTGACTGTACTTGGTCGTACTCTCCACGTTGTAGTTTTGACTATAACTCGGTTGACTGTATTTGCTTGTAGGTTCTGCATCGTAGCTGGGGCTGTATGACGGCAGACTGTATTTAGTTGAAGTTTCTACAGCGTAATTTGGCGGCACTCTGGACACTGGCGTCGGTTCGAAAGCAGAATATTTCCCGGGCGGCACTTTTCCAGTGTGTTTTATGTACGCGGGAGACTCGACGGATTCTTGCGGCGTTACGTTCGTTGGTATGACCGGAGACCGCGTCCTGTGATTGGGCGCCAGCTTAGTCGACGGCGGCAGCTTTATTTCACCTCCTTCAAGTCTTTTAATTATGGAATCAACCTCCAAGGGTTGGCTAACCTCTTCAGCGTTACCGTTTCCCCTCACTCCCTGAACTTTAACCGTACCGTCGGGTTGTTCTTCAAGAATAACGAACGTGACTTTCTTCTGCGGTAGATTCTGAGGAATTGTGCTGCCAATGTCTTCCAGATCGCCGTCTTGGCTCTGTCTGATTACCTGGAAGTCAGCGCCCGGCGGAAGAAAGTCTTTACTCAGTTCTTCGAAAACCAACTTCGGAGGTCTCACTGTAGTCGTGGTAGTCGGTGGAGCAGTCGGCTGATTAAGATATATGGTGTTAATTTGTGGGCTACTTTTGGTAGCTTTACTTGCGCCTGATACTAGACTGCTGGGAACTTGTATAATTTTGACTTTCTGTCCGTTAGGAAGAACGACAGAGGGAGTGGAATCATTGCCTGCCAGGAATTCTAAGTTGGGTAACGCGGCCAACTGGTCCGGAGACGCTGGTACGGCTCCTTTGAACTGTTGAAATATTCCGTCCTTCTGCAGTTGTTGCTGGATATGTTTTTGCAACTCATCCTGTATGTCGATCTGCGGTACTTGATTGGCAGTGACAGTACTCTTCTCCGGCCGGTTTACCGTGGTCTGCTGTTGCTGAGCTTCGATCAATTGTTGTAACAATTGCTGATTATCCTGCTTCACGTACAACTGCGTGTCTTGTTGCGTTGTCGGGGCCTCAGTAGTCGACCTGTATCGTAGTCGATACGGTATGTGCTTGGTTGTCGATACCGGTGTCTCGGTAGTTGTAGTCGTAGTAGTCGATTTGACGGGTTTTCGTTTTGGAGCGAACTCGATATTGTAGTCGGGGCTCGGCTGTACGACGGACTGTTGAGTAGGACGGGCGTACGTCGTCTGTTGTGGAGTCTCTATACTACTATACTGCGTGCTGGCTGGAGCAGGTTGAGCAGGCTGCTGAACCGTAGGCAGGAATGTCTGTTGTGTCAAAGACGCTGTCGGTGAAACGAACCGTTGCGTAGGATTGAATCTGTTGAGTATCGGATTCTGCACGGTTTGAGTCGGCTGAGTGGCTACAATGGTGCTGGTGATAGGTTGGAATGGCGGCTGCAGCTGCTGTGGCTGTTGGTAGCTGACTTTACTTGGTGATGGCGGCTGCTGCTGCTGCTGATACGTGGTCGGAACGTGACCGGCGAAGCGCTGCGGTACCTGCTGATAGTTGGTGCGGACGTGCTGTTGCGTCGGTGACGGCAGCTGCTGTGTGGGAAACTGAGAAAGCGGCTGCCTCTGTTGCTGCTGCTGTTGGATCTGCAACTGATGACGGATCTGCGCGATCAGCTGAGGATTGTTCAGGTAGTTCTGGGCCGCGGCGCCGATCGTTGGTTGGGAGAACTGCGGCTGAGTCGGATACAGAGGCCTGCTGAACGGCACCTGCGCCGGCGACTGGAAGTTGATGGCCCTCTGTAGAGGTTGCGCCAGTGGTTGTGGCTGTTGCAACTGAAATCTGTGCTGTTGCACGTCAGATAGTATCTGGCTCTGTTGGTGTGGTGACAGAGTACCTCCAGTTCCGCTTCTGGTTAACTGTTGCGAGAACGGTTGGAACTGGAAAACAAAAGAAACAAGTATTAGAGATATAGCCTACTACCTACTTGACTATAATAATCAAATTTATTGGAATTGTTAACTGTTTTATTAAGCCTAGTAGTTTGTATTATGAATCTGAATTTTTTCAACTTCACTGTCTAAGGTTAAATATACATCGAAAGTAATGAGTATAGAAACAATATAAAGATTATATAATGAGGGGGATTAAGGAATCAATCCTTCCAAAGCTGTTAAAAGTTTCAGAGAAATTCCGTAATTACTTAACGTAGATCAACTCTAAGACAGTTGCGTGTGTAAAAATATGGCTTGTAAATAACTGTAGAAACAAAAAGTAATTACAATATTTGTTAATTAATAAAACTAAGTTATATGTTTCTTAATAATGACAATCACTCAACATCTGGTAAATAACATACCTTAACATACACTTACAGCCTTAAAAACAATAATTACACACATGCCAGGAAAGGAAGGATCAGCCTATTAAACTATCTTTATCCGTTTCGTGCAAACTTCCCTTTATTGTCTATGTTATGACTCCATTAGTCTAATGGAGTCTATCTCTGTTGTTTGAATCGTCATGTTTGCACGGATAAACTAGCAGTCTCTTGGCTTTAATTTGGAAAAATTAGAATCTTGATCGCAGTATTGTACATAATAAAAGACGTATTTTAACAAACTATAATTTGCTTAAAACATTCTTTGGACAACATACTTAAATTGAAGTGCGAAGGGGTCTTTCATATTATCTTCAAAAAGACTTATTTTCACAAGATCCATTAAGATACATATTTAAGTGTAGTGATTACAAATTAGAAATAAAATGATTTCTAATGAGGTTTATTACCTTTAACTTCAATAACAATTAACCAAGTTGGAATATTTTGTAATCAGTGCTTTTCGATATTATTTCAACCCTTGTACTCAACGTTGGTTTGTTTACTCAAAGTCTTTTTGAGGCGCTAAGAATTTATAAAATTATATGGGAAGAATCCTTAATATCATTTGTCTTGAGGAAAATGGGGGTCCAACCTTCAAGGTAGTCCCCCCAATCATATCCTCATCCCCACCAGAAGCAACCTCTAGTTACACCACCCCGAGTATAGAAAATTTTATTTTATTAAACCCCGAGTTTAATTTAAATGAAATTGCCTGCATTGACTAAGACACCTACTGGAATATACCGTCACTAATGGAAGTATACCTTCATTATTCCTAAGAATTTGGAACAACCATTCATGTCCAAACCGTAAAGGAAATGAAGAAGGATAAGAAAAAGAAAAAATGTAGAAACTTTAAAAATATAAATATTTTACATGCAATATTATAAATAGAATAACATCGTAAAGATTATGTAATAAAACTATAAAATGAAAAATAAAATAGGAACTAAAACATTGAACATGAATTGCAATTTGAATTTTACAAAGAATATGTAAGCGTGTTTGAATTAGGTAGGGTTCGGGACGTTGTTAGCGAATTTGTATCTTCTTAATAGAGAAAACACACGCTTCGTGTCGTTACTTACTATTTGCTGTTTGCAAACAAAACGTGATAACCAGAGACATCTTAAGCACATTACGCAATGTTAATGTTTGTGTAGACAGTTTCGTGTGTTTGTGTTTGTATATTCAGTATCCTGCATACATAACGTATGTACTGAGTGGACTGGAAGTGCACGTGACCGGTACGAAGCGAACGTTCGACAAAGTCACACGCTTGTATAATAATGTGTGGAAATTATGGTGTCGTTCGTAGTAGTGTAGTATACATACGTGAATTACAGTACTTTTTATAAGTCAGTTTATAACTATGGTTATCATTATCACCTGTGGCGTAACTTGAAAGTTGGACCTACCCCCCACCGCCCCCCACTTTCATTAGGTCCTGAGAAATTCAGGATTCTTCCCATATAATTTTATAAACATGTGTTAAAAATTCTTTGCCTCTTAAAGTTTTGGGTAACCAACGTGTTGAAAAGAATACGGAAAAGGGCTGATTTCACAATATTCTCTCTTTATTAATTGTTATTCAGATTAAAGATAATAAATTTCATGTCATTAGGAATTACTATAATCCTAAATTTGTATTCTTAATAAATCTTGTGAAAATGAGCCTTGCTGAAGATATATTGAAAAACATGGTTTTATTATTCATTTGCACAATTGAATATTGTCCCAAGAATGTTGTAGGCAACTTACAGTTTGTGTTGAAGTACGTTATTTTTTATGCGAATTCAGCAATAAAGTCTTCTAATTTTTCCGAATTAATGTCAAGAAACTGCTGTGCAAAGACGACATACAAACCATAGAAATATTGGACTTGAGAAGTCATGACACAGGATAGCCTGTAAGTGTGTCTGGGCGAAAAACAAATAAAGGTAGATTAATAGGCTGTACCTTCGTTTGGAGCGTATACGTAATTGTTATTTAAGGTATAATTATTATTTATCAAATACTGAGTGATTGTCATTAGCCTATAGGTATTAACCGACTTCAAAAAAGGAGGACGTTCTATATTCTTCCCTATGTTTTTCTCATGTATGTTCGCCGATTATTCGAGAACGGCAAGACCGATTTTAACAAATCTTTTTTTTATTTGAAAACAAATCGGGCAATGTTCCTGTGGTGGTTCCATAGTATTTAAAATTGGTATTGGACCATTACTGAGCCAGTACTAGCGGCAGTACTGTATTTTATACTTATTATTGTGCTTTGAAAATTCAATAATAGACTGTGATTACTGCGTTACTGGGGTTACGTTTGTATCATTAGCTTTTGTTATTCTCAAATTACGATGTAAAACTGTATGGAGTTCTTCAATACTCACAAGACGCATAAAGCACGATACACCTCTGGATATTGTTCTGGGCCTCTCTAGTATGTGAATCAAGCAACTAAAAATACAGTAGAGTCTCGATAGTTCGAAGTTCGATAGTTTGAGATTCCGTATATTTTGTTTTCAAATATAGGCCCTACATACAGTACAGTTTTTAATATTACTGTATGCCATTTAAATTTTACTGTGTCCATTTAATAAACAGATTTGTGAGTGTTAACGAAAAACTTTTTGAATTTTTATTTAATCCTCATGAATATAACCTAATTAAACGAATGACGATTCGTCGTCGATTTTTCATTTTCCTTTCGCTCGCGAATGTTCTGGAAAGCTCGCGCAAATTAGCAAACAAAACCCACATACACATCACACCCGTTTACAGATTTTGTATAACATTTCTTTTAGATAAATTTCCAGCATTCACTTTACATTATCACATAGAGAGGCTCCACATGAGAAAGCACAGCGCGGGGTGCTCAGCGCGCCGGTAGATCCGCTAACCCCAGATAATACCGACATTTTGCATAGTTAGAGTTTTCGGTAGTTCGAGGTTGGTTTGGTCACAATTACCTCGAACTAACGGGATTCTACTGTATTTGATATCACTCTGTTCTGTACATAACTACTTAAAATGAATAAACAGTAAGAATCTCATACTTGTGATTTTCGAAAAAAATTGATGAAATCATTTTTGAAATTTGGAAAAACCTTCGTTACTTTGATCTTGATCAATATGAACATCAACTGATATGTCAAAACGTAAATTCAAATTTATCCAACCATTAATAAAATATAACCGTGACTGAAGGTCCGTCATAGCTAACTACTCCCTACTTTGCTCATGAGTATTAGGATTTACTTGCAATGATATGCATTCTCTATAATACCTATCACCTACAATAACTATGTAATCTATGTCATTTATAGTCTAAGTATTTGGATCTAATAAGAAAAAAGCTACAAAAGCAACTGCAGGTGTGCCAGTATACTTTTTACCACGTGAATCGATGTTGGAGACTAAGGTAAAACGTTTGTTACACCTGAAAACAGGTGTCCCAATAGTGCAAATTCATTCTAAACCAATTCAATTGTACTGCAGCCTTAGGTTTTTAAGTAGTTCTATTTTAAAATAATATTCCATTTAATGTAGGCAACGAGAGTGTGAATAATAATGTAACTTTAAAACCTTCGCCAGCTGTGAAATTGGCTGCCGCCATTAGTCTTAGATCGCTTTGTAATATCTTTTCTAACCGCGTTTATATATTTATATTTGTATATTTATAAATTTATGTAGTAATTTTTCTGCCTGGCAGCCAAATACTTCAGTTTCCGATGCTTGATTTTAAATAGCGAATCTTCGAGGATACATTTACATTAGTTTACATACACGGGGCGTATAACTCACATACACTGTTATAAAACTTGTTTGTTCAAGCGTTTGTTTTTCTTCATGTCATGTCAATCATATTCTGTTTTCGTTGGCAGTGTTTGAATATATAACCTTGCGGTTGGTAAACATATCGTTCAATTTGTTGGTAGGTGTATGTGCCTGTGTGTGTGTGTGTGTGTGTTCGCGTAACAAGGCGTTAACGTGACGTTGCGGTTTTGATTCTTCTGCTTAAATAACACTCTTTAGTAAGCCGCAGAAATAACCAATATTGCTGACACAACCATAGCAACGCAAACGCGGTACATTACAATCGTAAAAAGTGCCATGAAAATACCGAGGAAGAATTTGGTACTCGCTCTGGTGTTGAATATATGCTCAACTGTTGATCTAGCCCGTATCATTTACATAACCAACCATCATATAAGTTACGATAGTAGTTCCCATTCCGATCTTAGTTTTCTTTCGTCATCAATTTTTCAACTGGTTTCCAGTATCAACTAGGCCCGTCTATTCTCTGCTAATGTTTTCACTTTCCACGTCCCTCCCCCGCAACGATCTGCTTCATTCACTCTAATTTTACCTCCATTCTGGTTTAGCCTCTCCACTGTTCCTGCATTAATCAATGAAGCAAACCCTCAGTGTTTTCAAATAGGCACGGCAGATTTGATCGTGTCCGGTGCGGACTATGAAAGTTCTTAAACATTCCGTTTCTACTGCCTAAATGCTGTTTTCAGCCCAATTTCGCGTCGTGTTAATCAACTAGTTACGATTCTGACGGCGCAACACTCTTGCGAACCAATACGATTTATTGCTTAAGAAAAACGAAAATACTTAATCTGTACTTAAACGGTACTTAGGATATCTGTACTGTTTAACAGTACTGGAGCGATTGTTTCGTTAGCGAAAACTGTGAGAGTAGAAAGTATTGGTTGGAAATTTTCGGAAAATGGAAACGTAGTTAACGTCTTTGTTACTATGCAAATTTTTAATCCCATCAACTTGAAACCAGCATTGTGTAGTGGATGATATAGACGAAAATACATCAGCTGTTTAATCAAAATAATCGTTTAATAAAAGAGATACATATTTATAATTATAATTGTCTCCCCTATTTTCATTTGGAAACTAGATTTGTATTGCACAGCCAATATTACAACATGAACCCCTGGGAAAAAGGTATAGAGAGGCCTAGTAAAAGATGTACACACTAATTTTTGAAAACTTTTAAGGTGGAACGGGCATATTGCCCTAATCTCTGAAGAAGAAGAAGAAGAAGAAGAAGAAGAAGAAGAAGAAGAAGAAGAAGAAGAAGAAGAAGAAGAAGAAGAAGAAGAAGAAGAAGAACAACAACAACAACAACAACAAATGTACAGTAACTGTAAGAGCCACGTAGAGAATTCGTCACATAAGCCTATACAATTTTACAATTATGTTTTGGGCTGTAAAAACGGGACATGAGAAGTTCTTGGTCGTAGAGTTGCCTCATTTCTGAAGCCCGCATAAGTGTTAATATGCGACCACTAGCGGCTAAAGAAGAAGACAGAAGAACGTGCTAGTCACAGCCAAACATATCTGACGGATCAGTAACCGACCCGTGGGGACAAGGAAACAATTCAGACGGCGACCCGTGGCTACAGAACTATTAGTAAAGCATTTCCACGTACAATGAAGGGAGACGGTAATGTTACTGCAATAATACGAACAATTATTATTATACGTACGAGAAGGAAGTTGATTAACGCTCAGACGAGACTACATCTGCTTCCTGAAAAACAGGTTTGTGAAAGTAGTCACGTTACTGGGAATCTTTTATTCTCATCTTCTTTATTAACATGTTTTGTGTGTTAGTTTTGTCCGCTCCTTTTTACGGCCGACATTCTGAACGGACATTTAATCGTGTAACGGAAGTTTCCACTAGAAGTCGTACTAAAGTAAAGCGTACACATGGCACATTTTATTTACGTACGAGTTGGGTGTACTTAATGTGTAGGCCTATATATAATTAGGTAAACAAGCATCAAGTAAATGTCTCATACATAAACACGATGACAACAGTCATACCAAAAAAATAACCCAGAACTTTAGATTACACAAAAGTATACATGGACCCATACTACGGTGTTGGCTTCTCAAAATTTTTAAATTTCCAAAATTAAACACTACATTCAGATGTTATTAAATATTATCTTAAATTTGATCCTTCATATGGATTTTGGGATGGTTTTTTCTAAATTTCAGCACCTCATATTTTTTCCTGCCCCAATAAATCTAAAAAATAATAGAGCTTTCTGGGGTAAAATTATGGACACGAATGCCAAGTTTAACAAAATCGATTGATGCGTTTAAATGTAATCGTTTCACATTGCCAACAAGGCGGATAGACAAATGTCAAACGGTCGAGTTAAAACTGAGAACTCACTTTGCTCGTTTAACTATTTAAAATAATTATATTTAATTTATTTAGTTATATAATATATTCGTTACGGGGAAAAAGATACAAGACAGACGAAGTCAGGGTAGAAGGCGTATTTCCTGTCCGTACGATTCCAGTGTACCTCAGTCGATTTATTTAGAGCAGCTGCAACTAAAATCCGGATTGCCGTGATGGTTGCCAACCTTCTTAGAGGAGACGCGACTTAAAGAAGATTGATTTATAGACATATAGAAACGCTCTGTCTGTCTAATACCCTCTCAACTTTAAACACTTATTGGAATAAGTGTTCTCTCTCTCCCTCTCCATCTCCCTCTCCCTCTCTCTATCACTCTCACTCTCTCTCTCTCGCTCTCTCTCTCTCTCTCTCTCTCTCTCTCTCTCTCTCTCTCTCTCTCTCTCTCTCTCTCTCTCTCTTCCTCTCTTAAACCCATTTGCTTAACTATCCATCTGTCTATACCAGTGGCGTGGCGTAGGTACATAACACCTGTTGCCGGTTGTGATAGGCCTAAAACTTAAAAACTTAACCTAAAAATTAATTCGTATTTTTCTTGTACCAAGTTTATTTATAGAGCATTTTCTATCATTCGCTGGGAGAAAAAGATGGTCCCGGTCCAACGGGATCTGACTCTTATTATACTTACTCAGAATAAATCAGAACACAAATAATCGAATTAAAAATAGATGTTCTCTTTAATCGAATTAAAGACAAAATCAGAGAAACACATGTCTAAACGAACAAAGCATATATAGGTATAACTAAACATATACTACGTTTTTTGTACGTAGTATCTGCTGAAAGTCAGTTCCGAAAACGAATCGTAGCTGCTAACTGAGCGTTTTACCGATTTAGTTCCTCCCCCCTCAACAGTTTGTACAGTGACAACTAGTACGAGGTCAATGACCGTACGCAGTAAGACATTGCCGATGTCTGAGCCGGCAACACAAGACGGTGCAAGTACCCAGCAGTTCGAAAGCAATGCTACGCTTTTCTCCAAGTTTCCCTACTAATACTGTTTGATTTCAAATTATTAAATAACAAAAGTATTTATTCTGTGATATAACTAATATTATTTTCTCTTATTTCCAGTACGCCAACAGCGGTTACATGGATGCCACGCTACTGGTCTATACACTTATATATATACCACACGCCTAACTACCTTTCACAAGTATAAGCGCATGCAAGAACCCCAGCCTTCCCCACACGTAGCCTACACATGGTAACAGTCGATCGACATTTCTACTTCATATGTAATTGGATACAATCAATATATTTTCAAAATTTGTTAAGATAAAATATGAACATAATTATTATTTATTTATTTGACTGAAGTAGTCAGTTCGTGTGGATGCGATGCGGTTTCGATTATCGTTTCTTACAAACTCAGCGAAGGCTAGTAACTGTGTTGTTCCGATATGTGTATCAATTTCGTCTCGCGAATACTAAACATCGCTTGTTGTTCATATTACTATCATTGTCACATAAAAATCTACCATTCCTTTAGCGCTATTCCAACATTAAACGTGAAGAGTGTAAACGAATTTCTAAGATAATTCGATCTTCCCCCTTTCTGAAGCCTAGGGAAATCGGAGAAAAGAACTGTAGTAGAAATATTCTAGCTAAAGAATTCCGGGTTCGGATCAGAAACTTCATTACATTTTGCTTTCGCTTAGCCATATAACTAAGTTATTCCAGTTACAATCTTGATTTGATATCTGAAGAAAATAATCATTATTAGGTATATGTTTAGGATGATTATGAGCACGAGAAAACAGAGACGATCTGTTTTCAATAGAAGAACTTGTCGTAAGCCTCACTGACGACAACGTGGAGGAAGTGAATACGTTAGTAGATGACAGTGACATTATCAAAGTCTGTAGAAAGGGCTATGGGATGCACTGGGGTGTTACAACATTTTTAAATGACAAGTCGTTCTGTTCCACAATAAAACCCTGCCCTCACACGTCATGAAGAATTTCGAAATCGTTGGTCAAGATTGATGTTGTCTATAATGGGTACAAGGTGAAACCGTGACTAATAAATCAGTCCTATCGCAAGTTTGGTGTCGTACGTCATTAGATATGATACGATAAAACTAGTAAGGCGTGATTGAAAGAAATGTCACAAGATAGTTATCCGAGGGAATGACAAGACGTCAAAAAAGACAGACGCCAACTCTGATGGTGACAGAAGAAATACCGAGAGAACTCTGTTGACGTAGAATGTCAAAGTGAAGTGGGTCCAACCGTTGGCAGGAGGATCACTTTAAATAAACAGTAATGAGAGAAATTTTCGAGTTGAAAACAAATTGTAACGTATTATACGATTCATACGTTTCCTCTGGCAGCGTGCACGCATGTGTGTTGTAACCGAGATATACGTATAACAACGTTATAGGAAAGTAGGAAGCGGATTAAACAGACGCGTAATGTGCGTGCGTAATTGTACGGAATTAGTTAACGCTGAGGCGCAGCGAGTGGCAATCGACTCGACAAAAGATGGGACTAACAAACGAATCTTGTTAAGAACGTACGCTTATAAGAAAAGAAATGTAAAAACATTGTGAACTGTTTAGTCGAATCTGGTTGAAGCGTTGACTGCAGGGTTTTCATTCCCTTTCCTTTAATATATGTAGGATACATTTCCTTTTTTTATAATAGGAGAGGATCGCAGTGTCTAAGAAATGCATGCTTCACGTTTGATATCGTGGTATCTGTTAGAGAAGATTATGTACATATATTTGTTAAAGCGTGGACAATAAGCATAATCTTACTGTCCGTGAGATCGAAGCACAGCACGACTGTTACTGGCTTAAGTTGAGTTTGTAAGAACCTACATGTCAATCACGTTTTATCATAAAACTGACTTTACTTGTATGAATTCTACTCCCTCAACAGTAGACCTACTATGAGAAATATGTAAATTAGTTAACTTTGTTAACGAGGAAAACTTAATGAAGTGGGGTTCATATATGACTTCCGAATATTATAATCAATTCTAATATTGAAGGGTCACTGCTGCTTACTTTTGCTGACTGACAATATGACTCATTTTTAAAAGGACTTCTTAGAAACGTTTTATGTTGCAGATCTAACATTATGTCAAGATAATATAGTTGATTATGCGATCGTTTTATAGAGCCGAAATTCGAATACATTTTCAGTCGTTATTGCGCAATTATAATCTGTTTTCAATAGGTATTCAAGAAATTCAGATGAAGTAATGTGTTCTGTTGCGTCAGAAAACACACGAAGAGGTGACGCAATTTACGTACTTACATGTAAGATGTGGTTAGGGCCTACATGTAAAAATCTTGAACAAAGTAAAACTTCGGTACTATTAATTTGAATGAAGGAGTGTTTAGTAATATTAAGTATTTATTGTTTCGTCATAGGTCTACTATTAATTTTTGTTCTAATCGGCGTTTTGATAAAGTTAAAATTTATTAAAAATAAAAAAAAACAAAGTATATAGGTCTATATTAACACATAGCATAGCTTTTCGCCGAAATTATAAGAAATTACAGAAGAGACAACAATAATGTTTATAATATGAAATGTACTCAAGTATTAGTATTAACGCAGTGCTGGATTAATATAAATGTGAATTCAGATAATTTAAATTTTTGAAAACAAAATTAGAAAATCTCAAGGAGAAGTCTCATTTCCGTTTGATCGAGTCAGTCAAAACTTTAATTATAGACTGATACTGTTTTTTTTTTGTTCTTTTGAAACGTACATTTCAATGAATTCAACATTTTCAGTAATTCGTTTGAAGTCAATATATCATGCCGTTCTACTGACTGTTATCGTACAATTAGTTATCGTGCTAATAATCGTCTACGGATAAAGTAACGTCGTTGGAGACTTAATTATTAGGAAACCGCAAAAATGCTGGAAACCACAAGGCCAAAATTTTCACGAGTACCATAATTTCCTTGCCGGTACGGTTCGAAAAGTACAACACATTACAGATATAACGAGGACATTAAGGACATCCTGTTTAATACATTCCCTGTCTAGCAGTGTTTGGAACTGATTTTTCCACTGTGTGACGGGGAGACGTGTGATTACGTCTTGGTCTGAGAACGCCGACAGTGAACTCAAGTGGTTAACAATAAGTGACTAATAAACAATGAATGTGTAGCTATTAACGAAAGAAGTTCATTCGTGTATTATAGCTGTGACTATTATTTTGTAATATATTTTTAACTGCAAGATAAATTGTTATTAATTTAACGTTAAATTGGTTTTTCTTTTATTTACATTTTTGTATTCAATAAGCTACATATAACACATTAGCCAAGAACTTTACAATAAATGTAGAATATTAGGATAGTTGGTAAAAAGTTGGATTGCCTTTAGGTGCTAACCGGTAACTATTTTGTCTTCTGTTTACCTACAGTAATATTAATAATAATTTATTCATATTTTTTTGTATATAATAGACGGTTCTAACGGTTATCTTTGTCGCCTTCAAAGCGAGTGTTGTCTTTTCAGAGTCCCGTAGACAGACAGAAGAAGCGGAGAAACTGAGTGCACTGCCCGCCCGGGCGGCGTCAGTAACACGGCCACACTCAGTAAATCCAGTGGATCGTGGTCCCCTCGGCGGGAGCTCTATAAGACGCTCGGGACGCGGCACGCACAACCCATGGTCAGTTGGCGTCAGCTTTCGCACGCAGGCACTTGCACAACTTTACGGAGCCCTGACCCGAACGATGACACAGCCGAGGCCCAGGCGACTGAGCTAGCCAAGCTTTCGAGTCCCGCAGGAGGTATATACGTTGTAAACTCCGCAGAGTTAGGTCAGCTGTTAGGTCAATGAGCGCTCCAAGGTCAAGCACAGCTTCTCTCACTTTATCACAGAGCTTCCCCCGCCAAGCTGCTACTGTACACTTCTATGATATAAAACTGAAGATGCATCTTGTTATTTGAATTACCAGTCTCTGTAATTCCAACTTTGTCGTGTTTACTTGCTGAACTGCTACTTGTCATGTTCCGAACGACGCCTTTCAGTGTTTCCACCATTTTCAAGTCCTAAACCACGACTTTTTTTGTAAGAAAATGACAACCGATTAGTCAATCTCATCACCTAATCAGCTGGTCAGCTGTGAATGCGTATTAGATACTCGACGCAAGACCTTGTTCAATAATAATGGAATAACCACAATTTTGGTATTAAGGTAGTGGTTTACGACTTGAAAATGGTGGAAACATGAAAGGCCGCGTCCGGAGCATAACAAGTACCGGTACCAGTTTAGCAAGTAAACACGATAAAGTTGGAATTAAAACTGTAGAGTTATGTAATTTAAAACTTATAGTTAAAAAGTAAATTAATATTATTGTGAGTTTACGTCAACCAAATATGATAAATTATTTGTTTTTAACAACGAATAAAAGTTTTATAGTTTTTTATTCATTCACGTATAATAGAAAACAGGAATGATATTAAACTACAATTAATTCTAAAATAGCATTAAATACTACGGCATTAGGATACTCAAATTCTTTGTATGCGGTAGATAGTTGGTAAAAGATTTAAAGTCAGAATTTAGTTTCACCGCGAGCGTGCCTGTCACCTGAATTGTTTGAATTGACTTTCAAGAATAATTTCTACATTGTTACCTACATCGTTTATTTATTTTCGTTGTAAACGTATTTACATATGCCAATGTCAGATTTACGAATTTACGATCTACACTTATGTGCATTTGATTTTTGTAATCATACGTTTTACTGTGTTGAGCCACAGTATTACAGACGAGAAAACGAAGTAAAACAAACTGAAACAGTCGTGAATCACAGCAGAAACAGCGCGGTACGGAGCTGAGTAATGGGTGCGAGTAACATTGGAACGTCCATTATTTTCAGCTGTAGATTAGTTAAGATATATAACGCCTCCTGGCGGAGAATGTTAGAATGACGTCTTAAAATACTTATAAAAGTCATCTGAAAACCTAGGCAGACAAATGTCAGATTTACGAATTTATGATCTACAGTTATGTGATCGTAGATTAGTTAAGACATATAACGCCTCCTGGCGGAGAATATTAGAATGGCGTCTTAAAATAATAAAAGTCATCTGAAAACCTAGGCAGACAAATGTCAGATTTACGAATTTACGATCTACAGTTATGTGCATTTGACTTTTATAATCATACGTTTTGTTGTGTTGAGCCACGGACGAGACAAAGAAATAAACAAACTGAAACAGCCGTGAATCCCAGCAGAGATGGCGCTGTAGGTAGCTACGTGGTAGGGCGCGAGTAACCTTGGAACGTCCATTATTTTCAGCTGTAGATTAGTTAAGAGATATAACGCCTCCAGGCGAAGAATGTTAGAATGACGTCTTAAAATAGTTATAAAAGTCATCTGAAAACGTAGGCAGACAAATGACTGTCGCGCTAGAGGGTTACATATACACATACACATATACACATATATTACATATATACTGTATATGTTTATCAATGATAAAATATAATAATAACAACATTTATTATTATTACTATTATTTTCATTGTTTATACAAGTTGATTATGATTAGTAATATCAGCTCACTCTGTGTTCAGTAACAAATGGCATCAATTGCAAATTTAAGGCGACCCAATAAAATTAATTAGGCATCCCATTTAGGGAACCCCTATTGTAGGCGCAAGATTATTTATACCACTGCATACTCGATTATCCATATGTTATTGTTGGACGCCTGTGGTGTGTGGTGGTGAAACACACTGCGTATCTAGAATTTGGCTTGGGGGGGGGGCTCCGGGATTGGGTCAGCTTCATACAAAAGGAAAAACAAGTTTATCATCAACGTTACTATCTTTAAAGTGGCTGAAATACGCGCGATAACATCCTGAAATCAGTCCCATTAAAGTAAACGGTAATAACACAATATATATACACGTTATTGAAACATTGTTAATAGATACTTATTGACTGAATTAATTTTCCTATATTTCATATTTCAAACGTATACCCTAACGCTGTGTAATAAACCTGTCTGTATATATAAAAAAGAGCTAGTACTATATTAGCGTACACATCTGAAAAAAATAAAACAGCCTAAAAATTAAGAGATTAACAAAATTCGTCAACTTCCGATTAACAAAATTTCGGCCCTATGGGGGGGGGGATCCGGTCCCGTTCGTCCCTCCGCGGAAATACGCCCCTGGTGAAACAGAGAAATATAGGTGGAAGGCGTGAAATTCTCAAAAATGAATTCTTTAAAAAATTAATTTTGTATTCAAATTCATATATTTTTTCTCACTTTTGTTTCCCATCACTCACACAAGCGCTAGCCCAAGAGTTTACATAAACAGACAGACAGACACACATACGCACCCGCACGTGGACACAAAATACTATAGCTTCCTGTTTCTCATTTATAATATTTTTGTTAACAAGGGAGCCGATATCAAACATCCATCTCATTAAAACTAAACTCGCTTCTGCTCAAGACATAAGTACTTTCTCTAGTAACGAAACGCATTGTAATGCCGCTTTACCGGTTGCTGACGATAAAACAATGCTGTTGGACAAGAAGTGTTCTTTACGTTTCGTTTTCTCACCGAATAGTGAGACTGTTTTTTGTTTTCGTTTTTAATTTGACGTCCCGCCCTTGTTCTGACGAAACGAGAAAAATTCTCAAAATAAAAGTTCTCTTAACTCTCCATTGTTTACTGAGGCCGCCTTCATAATAATAATGATTTATCAACAACTACGTATCTCAGACATGGCACTCGTTAAACCGCTAATAGAGGAAAAGGAAAATAAATAAATAAATTCCCCGTGTCAAATAAACGTAACAATGGTTACAATAAAATTATATGCAGCACGCTTTTGTTGGACTTTTGTACATTTTGGGGGCCACTACGCTCGATTACCGTATAATTACTTTTGGCATGAATAATTCACAAGCAGTTACGTAATTTTCACTTTCTTTTCAATAAGTCTCTGGTCAGGTTTTTTTAAGATTATTATTTTATTGTTATTATTATTATTATTTATATTATTTTGGTCGTTTGTGTAATAATCACGTTACATAATGACCTGTTGAAAGACATTATGCAGCCCGTCAAGAATTTTGACCAAAGTGTAATGACGAAATAAATCTCGCTCATCAATTTTCGTGACAGGCATCCTCACATATTTCCATGTCAATTGAGACTAAAATTTAATTTCCTTTTGTTTAGTTCAATAACTGTTTCGGGATTTAAGATATGTTTTATTATTATAGATGTGAAACATATTGTCCATTCTGCAAGTGGTGTTTGAAATATGTCTCAATGGAGTCGATGAAAATGCATCATCATAGAATGAGTGGTGGTAACGATAATAGAATGTGTGGTGAACCTGAAAACAGTGTACTGGGAAATGGGCGAAGTTAAGTTTGAATTTAATTCATTTCAGAAATTGTGCAATTACAATTTTGTAAATAATGTACTTTGCAAAATTTTGGAATATGGTAACGTAAGGAAACATGCAGTTATCAGAAAATACATTTCCCCTTAATTGTTTAATATCTGGACCTATCTTCATGTGTAAGTAAATTTATATAATAAATTTGTAATTTTCAGTGCCTATTTGGAGCGTTTCAACATATGTGATTATCATAAATATCATTGCGTATCCAATGATTTGCTCCGAATACCATTTTAGTCTATTGCAAAATGTCATTACATCAGTATGAAATAAAATATTATAGGCCTACGTACAGAATATCAATTTTTTCTTCAGCTAAATTACTGTCAGATTACTTACTAGATTAAATAAATTAGAAATTAAAAATTTTGTGATGGAGTTTTTCATTCAGGAAAATTATAATTACTCATGTATAATTATTAGGCCTACTCTCAGAAAATGCAAGAGGGACAAATATTTCTAGTCCGTAAGTTACATTTGGCTACTACTTACCTACATTTTGTCTGTCTTGAATAGTACACACAATGTTTTGGCCTCTCTTATTGTAATCAAGCCTTGATTTCAACGAATACAGCGGCCAGCTGTACCACAGGCTTTTGGGGGTTTCATGATTTCATGAAAGCTGGTATTTCGATTACATCTTCCTTGATTCATAGATTACTATACAATTTATTACAATTTAAGATATTGTAATTTTGGAAAAAGTCACGCATATGGTAAACTAAATAAATGTTTACTGAGAGTATGTACTACTTTTTCTTAATTTCTGCTTTCTCCCTGCTTTTCTCTATGTTTCTCTAAATCATTTGTATATAAGCCTATATGAAAGTCATCGGACATAATGCTTCCAGATTTAATTATTTTTAGTTTACATGATATTATCTAGCTTAATCTTTAGCTTACAATATTGAATCACAATGTTAGTTTAATCAATATAGTAACAAAAAATTGTAAAATATAGTAAAATGAATAACTTATATATATTCCATACATAATAATAACAGTTGAATTTATATCGATAGTAATTAATTCATTCCGTCTCACGTGATCTTAAAAAAAAATCACGCTGAGACTAATTTTTCTCAAGCATAACGTACTTTTTTATGAGTTTCCTTGAAAGTAAAATAATGTTTAAAACAGATTATATAATTTCTGAAAAAATATCCGATAATCCTATTATTACAGAACTAATTAATTAACCGAAACAGCAAGAAAACCTCAGGAATGCGCATCGTTTTTGGACAATTTTGACACAATTACAGCATTTAGCTACCCTTTCTCTCTTATTTTAGACAAAAATATGAAATTTACATAATTACGGGCCCACAAGCATCTAATAAGAAGCTGTTTCAATTTTCTTCCAAATACGGATTTGACAGAATATACGTAACAAGGTAACGAGCTTTTGACTCTTTTAAAGCATATTTAATCGTTCGCGGGCGTGTTTCTGTGATGCGTGCGTGAATTTTCTTTTCCTTTTAAAAATAACTGGATTTCTTATTACTAAAAAATATATATTTATAAAGAAAGCAAGAAAATTACTTTTATATTTTCATCTTGTACGATATTTAAACGTAACTTGTTTTATTTCGTTACACAAATTACTTTAAATGGTCACGTGACTAGGTTAGTGGCTAAGTGGCGGTTCTAGACCTTGTGAGGGGGGCCAAAGTAGGTAATTAAATTAAATACACAATTAAAGGTAGATTTTTAAAAGAAATTAATTATACAAAAGTATGTAGGGGGCCATCGTAGCTAGTTGAAGTAACAGTAATAAACATAAAAAGTAATTTGACATTACGTATAATAACAAACAGCATATTAATTTACAATTTAATAAGAAAATTGAATCTGGGGTGCCTGCGGTAAAAAGCTAGAACCGACTCTGTTCAGAGACTAGTCTAGCCTATTCAGCACCAAAAAGATCAAGATGCTTTTATTTGATCTGAGATCGACTCAACTTGTGCATATGTGTACGTAGGGCGACATCTATATTAATAATAATTGGCAGCTCGAGAGTACCTTTGGCCACACTAATACCGGTATTTTTCCTGTATGCCATATTGGCTACCGCTGTCTCTCCTAAGCCGTCTCGATAAAAAGGAGTCCGTTATAATAATGGCTCCCATGTGTACCACCGAAGTAGAGGCTGCCTTATGTGACCCGTACGGCATACAAGGAAGGCAATGTGGCCAGCACTACGCCGCCCATTATTATCCCCAGGATGTTATCCCAGGTACTCATTTTCAACAGGCTGAGTCGACCGTTATAATTATACCTTAAACCTTTGTAATCATTTTTCGGATTCCGAAGTACACTTGGTATATTGCTATATTTTTTGTGTTAAAAAGACAGAGAGACCTTACCGCGCGCACATCCGTTTACTTCAAAACGGAGTTACAAGAAACCAGACAATTTACTACAAACCAAACCGTACAGGCGCGTATATATTTGTGCGCGTACGTGCTTGTGTGTGTTTGCACGTTTCAAAATGAAACGAACATAATATGTAGAACTAGTCACACGGCTATGTAACAACACATATCTAAGTCACACGGTTGTCACGTGTGCTCTCTAACTGCGGAAGAACTACAACAAAAACGTGTATATATCATAAAAAGGTTGGAGTTTGTGTACGCTGACTGACGTGAGGTTGTGTAAAGACTAACGTCTCCGTAAAGGATGTTTTCCAACGCCGTTTCCTCGTTTCAAATTTAAATCGAAACTATCTCTCGTTATTAATATTCTGTTTACAATCCGGCAGTGTGAAAGTCATCTTTCCTCTACTGTTCGCGTGCGCACGCGGTAAATAGTTTGATTACGTGTTCCTGAACAATGCTTCCAAACTATTAGGATTTGTAGAGTAAATTGAGCCGTTATGTAACTTAATAGAAAAGCAAATGTTATTACAAACGGCACGTTACGCTACGTTTTGTTTGCTTAATGTGTTTTCTGATTGCATACAAACACGTCGCGCGCGTGTGTGCGGGTGTGTTTGTGTTTTCGCTTTCATCCTACGACCCATACAAACATTTGTTAGAATTAAACCTATGTTAATTATCTACTAACAAAAACCTACAGTTCTCAGACCAAATACATACGTGTACACGTATCACCGAAACATTTTAGATCGACTAAACACTCAATGTAGGGCAACAAACCAATAGGATAGCTCAGCAGGTAGAACCGGCTTTGCGCGACGTGCGTTCGTTCCCGTATTGTTGCGGGACGGCTCAAGGTCGAATCAATTCAATCTCGCCTACCTAATATTGGCGCAATACAATAGTCAGGATGAGACAAACGGCCCCCAGTCATTAAAATCGCGACGTCTACACGTGATTTAGCTCCTCATTTCACATGGCTAAATACGGGGTTTCTCTCTAGCGGCGATGTAGAGTGAGCTGTACCCCGGTTAGGGAGCACAACAGGCCGTGCCCCTAATGATTTATGAAGAAGTGGTGAATACAAAATATTATTCACAATCAATGTTTATATCAAATGAATAGCTACATTTGTCCCTTTATTACTAGCTTTTCAATCTTCTATTGTGATGTATTCATTGTTCATAACTTAAAGATACCATGCACATGATTTATAATTAAGTTTTAATTACTCACATTCTTAGTTTCGATCGATTTCGACATAGACCGCCGTCAGGACATATACACTGTGCACTCGCGGTCACAATATTGTAAAACGAATTTATTTGCAAAAAAAAGAATTCGTAAACACTGACTATGAAATATACGTTTATGTCCAAAGTTTCTCGAGAACTGATTTTACTTTGGAGACAAACGTAGCCTATATTTCATAGTCAGTGTTTACGAATTTGTTTTTTGTAAATAGTAACTGTTTTACAATATTGTGACTGCGAGTACACAGTGTATATGTCCTTACGATGGTCTATGACAGAAATCGATCGAAAGTAAGAATGTGAGTAATTAAAACTTTATTATAAATCATATGTATGATATCTTTTGGTCATGAAAAATAAATACACCACAATAGAAGACTGAGATTATACGTACCATTAGTAAGCAATAACTGTGTGTATATTATAAATACATCACATTATCATTACTAGCTTTTCATAGTAATTTAATACTAACGAATATATTTATATTATTTATACATAAAATATTTAGCCACTATAGTTTAGGGAGGGGAAATCAAATAGAAAAAGTAAGGAACCATATTTTGGGATTTGGTATCTTGATGAAAAATGATTTCTGAAGGCCGCTCTTATAATATATTCAGTCAATTGAGAAATTTTAAATGTGCAGAAAAAATATAGCTTTCCCTTTTGGAATAGACGGGAGAAATGTACTACGAAGGACTTGAAACTGTGCAGAGCGCTGAAAATAATGAATATTGACAAATGGTGAAGCTCAGTTGATCAATTTCTACAACTGATGATCAGTTTCTAAATAATTATGAATGTTTTACTAAACTATTATTCGTCAAATATTTTCTATATTTATATGTTTCAAATTGTTATTAGACTCCTCTACAGCAATGTTCTCTCTTCAAAAATTTACGTTAGAAGAGCGTTTTTCCAAATCAACAAATCTAATCGTTGAAAAGTTCTTATTCTTCATGAAATGTTTTACATCTAGGTTATTTAAACATTTTTTACCATAATATACATTATTAGAACAATTGTACAACTATTAATTGTTTGTAAATTTGTTACGTGTCCTAACTTTAAGTAATAGCAAAACCAACTTGACACACCAGTCCTCTATGTTAACATGATTCTTCTTCTTCTTCTTCTTCTTCTTCTTCTTCTTCTTCTTCTTCTTCTTCTTCTTCTTCTTCTTCTTCTTCTTCTTCTTCTTCTTCTTCTTCTTCTTCTTCTTCTTCTTATTATTATTATTATTATTACTTCTACATGTATCTATTTTTAGTTTACGTTTATCTAATTTTACAACTGAGAATAATAAACATAGATTTTAGAATATTTTATTTGCATTTTGTAAAATAATAACTATTATTTAACATAAGTTTACATATAGGCCTACTATTATTAACTGTTACTCATAACATTGTGAGAATACAACATGCCTTACAAGGTTTACATCTTAATTATACATTTTCAATAATAATTAATAAACTTTGATCTCTTTTTAAGTAATTATTTGATAATAACAATTATTATTTACTACAATTTATTTGCATTATGAGCAGTACAATGTGCAGTAGTTTTGTGTTGATGACGTATCTGTGAGAGCGTTACAGACTTTACCGTCGACCACAGATAAGATCAATCATTGGCTTATTGCAAAGGATTTCCCCTAACATATCAATATAGTCCATTAAAATGGTTTTTTTTTCTTCTTCATCTTGTTCGGCTTTGTTGAAAATTTACCGATCTCGGCTTTCTGTTGCAAGAGAACATCTAGGCTCCTAACTCAATTTCAAAATTCTCAGTTTTGTAGCGTTAAATGATAGTAACATGCAAGTACTATTGATTGTTTCGGATATTTTAATATGTAATAATTTTTGCTGAAAATTAATTATAAATAATTATAAGTATATTATTGTAAATAATTGAAATAATAATAAGTAACTCTTACATGGGTATGTTCTTAATTATAATATTTCTCATCAGTTATTTTCTCTATGTTAGCAGTCTTCATCACAACTTTGTCAAATTTTGTTGCTTCCCTGCTATATACACTTTTTCCTCGAACGAGGCCTTTCGGTTTCGCAACCATTATCAAGTTCTTCCTACAACAACTTCGCAACAACATTATCAGGTTGTTGTAGGAAGAACTTGATAATGGTTGCGAAACCGAAAGGCCTCGTTCGAGGAAAAAGTGTATATAGCAGGGAAGCAACAAAGTTTGACAAAGTTAAAATATTTCTGTCATTTTTTTGTCGTCTTACTTCAGAAAAATTTGAACGCTTAAGAAGGATGCAAAAGTAAGAACTATTCTAGAAACTAAACAAATATTCATTATAAAAATGAAAATGGAAACATGATCCGTTGTGGAACTTGGCTGATTTGTAACATATTTCCTGAAATAGTTTCAAAAGAATAAATATTTAACAGCGTTAAGATTTTACAACGGTTACTTTAAAAATAGGTAATATTTATTTGAAAATATTAATTATTAAAGTCTTGGTGCCAGAATTTCTTAGTATAAGGAATTCAGAATGGAAGAGTGAAACGGTACGCAAATTATATGGAATAGCTGTGCACTAAACAAGTAGCAAAACAAATGACAATAGATTTCGAATCGATCACCACATAGCCCCGAATGAGGGCCTAGCTGGAGTCGTCCAAATACCCCCGGTTTGCTGTGCTCAGGACAGTAGACCATACGAAACAAAAGCATAAAAATATTTCAATTTTTTATTTTTCAATCTGTTCGAACCTCCCCCTCCCCTCTTTGGAAGCCAGTTTGTGTTGTTACACGGAGGGATGTCGGTAACTATGACGAAATGTGAAACTCTCTGCGCTGTACGTAAACAATTTCATAGGTCAGTTTCTATTTGTGAAAAGACACGAGTATTATGTCAGTGTACGTCAGTTTCAAGGCTTGTGCATTGTATTAATTACATCTGTTCCGGCTACTTACACGTATTCTGTTCTGTTCAGCCCGGTGTTGCGCAGAAGCAGTTTTCCTCCGAAGGTCGTTTGTTCACATATTGTCACATTATTTGGCAATTCCGTGTAAACACTACGTTAGGAAACCGTGAATAGAGTTTAATACGCCGTCGTTAAAAATTCTTTACGTTTTTTTATGTCATGCGTGGAAGCATACACAATTATTTAAAATACTATTGGTTGCAAACCTAACGTATAAACAAACGTAGGGGTTTGTCTAACGTATAGATTGAGGAGAGAAAAGAAGATTATGAAGAAAAATAGCGAAGTTACTTTTATATGATCAAACTAAAGTTATACACGTTAAACGGCACATATTTTAGTCTACTTCCGATTTACCTGTCAGAACAAAGTACTCAGAAGCATAGTGAATGCCCCTTGGTATGTAAGGAACGATGACCTTCATCGAGACCTCAATGTAGAATATGTCAGCGAAATAATACGAAATAATAACAAAACTTGCAGACAAACATGATCAGAAGATTCAGATCCACTATATCCCAATAATGCGACACGTGGTGGAAGAAGCTCCACACGTCCTGAGAAGAGTTAAAGACAGAAGCCACATGATCCGGTATCGCAATAGAAAGCAATTGATATGTATAGATCCATAAAACTCTACGTGAGAGAAAGACAGAATAATCTTGGGATTAGCCAATGGACTTCACCCCATCACCTGTGAAGGAAACATGAAGGAGAAGCTGCTGGATGAGCTTGTTCAGTTGTAGCATTAAGGGAGGTGTTTTTAGTGGGTTAGAATCCCACACTACTAGGACCTACGGGGTTGCTAGTGTCTACAGAGATTTTCACGTACCCTCGTAAAAAATTCCTATTTAAGAACAATTGAAATGAACACGTAATACCAAATTCTTATAATATCGTTGACTACCAATTTCTGCAAAAGGAACGAGAAAATTTCTCACATCGACCAACAACAGGTTAATCAGCTTGAAGGCGAACAACTCAGGGAGAATTTACACCCTCATCACACCAAAAATAAGTCATACAAAAAAGGAAAATGAAAGTAAGAGACAAAGGAGGAGCGAAAGACATGAACCGCGAGGATTGAGAGGCGCCGACAACGGAAATTAAACGAGATTAACAAAAGTGTGACAAAAAAAATTACAATGTAGAAAATAAGAGTAATGACAGAACTAATTAAAACGTTCAATTATAAAAAGAAAGATACGAAAACGTCTGTGATACGAAAAATTTTCTTCTTCTTTTCGTTTTCCAGGCTCTCAATCACTCCTGTCCTATTACATTCCTCAGTCATGGTAAAACGTTTGAATGCCGTAGCAGGTGACCAAACACCAAACACAATGCTTCTCCTTTCCGAAATGGTTTCATCCACTGTCTTCAAAACCTCATCACTAGGCATTATTCTTAAGGCTCTCGTCCAGCACTACTTCTCAAAAGTTTTAAGGTAGTTCCTATCCAATTTCCTCATGGTGCAGGTTACTGAGCCATATGTGTGTATGTGCTCCAAATGAAACTTTTTATGAATTTGTACTCGGTTTCTAGGGAAATGTTTCTCGACGCCAGAAGAGACCTTTTCTTAAAAATGCCCCTCTTGCTTGTGTAATTCTACTTTTTACTTTAGTGCAGCATCTCCCATCTGATGAAATGCGTCTTATAACAAGTAACTTTAATTTTTTTTTTTAAATTAGTGTCAACCTCGATTTAAAATTTAGCTGCCAATACTGTTTGGTTGATAACCACGATTTATTTGATACTGTTACGCCACTAGAGAACGTCCTACACGTTCTCGGCTATCCCAGCAGAGCCCAGCTGTAATGTTTGTGTGCGTACGTGGTACTTAACATGCGAGGCAGTATTACGTAATACGGAACATTCTCGTATATTCGATAGTGTTGTTCGACAAGCTTCTCAAATCTTGATGAATAACTTGTTGATTACAGCTTATTTAATTGTGATAATTAAGGCTGGTTTTTAGTGACTTAATTGCTGTGTTGTATTTTGTTTTCCACTGTACCATACGACGATCAGTTTGACCGACGTAACAATACTGTTGTTAGCTCAAACGATTCGCCCACTCTGTGATGTGGGATTCACAGCCGTCGTTCCTCTCCGAAGGCCGTGTTCCACATATTGTCACATTGTTTGACAATATAATGTGCTAAGCCTTTACCTCGGAGGATGCCACACCACAGAAGGCGCTAAACGCTAAGGGCAAAATGTTTAGTGTTTGCAGTAATATCGATAAAACGTGGTTGTAAACCGAAAAAGAGTTATTATTATACGTTTCGATCATGCAAGTGTATGAATCAAAATTTTAAAACCTAATTTATACACGTTACTGAATCAAAGTTATCTTGTTTTGCACTATTCTCCGCCAACAAACTTCTCGAAACATTATTATCGTCATTATTCAATACGCATTTTTACTTTAAACCCTAGGCGCATGACATTTCTTAAGCATGACAATAAATTCCAGTAGAATCACAGAAATTGATTATATTGTTTTATACAGTTTCACACTTTTTAAAAATAATATTTATTAGTGACGGTTATTCGAGGCTGTGATATTCTGGCGAGGCCTGCACATCGATGATCGCAATAATACAGGCAGGCAGAAATAAATAATGTTTGTTGTAAATTAAGGGCTTGTTTGTAACATTGTGGGCCAAGATTACTCTATAAACAGGGGTGGGTCAAGTCTTTGAACTCTGTCTTAATAAAGCCATTGAGGATGCCTCATCGTAGTGTGGACGAAACGTTTGGTTTTAAAAGAAATAAAACGACGTTTGTTAAATCGGAAATGTCGCTATGCCTCATCAATTGTTATTTGTCTGAACAAACTGTAAGACCAACTGAACTTGTAATTGTTAATACGTTCTCTTGACGATTTAAGTGCGAATTTTGCGAATGCAAGCATTCCCAAATGACATTTTATAAAACTGTGGCTGTCCCCTACATTCCTGTATGCTAGTGAGACACGGACTCTTGGTAAAAGGGACGTACAGAGGATTCAGGCAGCCGAAATTAAATTTCTAAGAGGGACACAAGGTTGTTCTCTCTTGGATCGGAGAAGGAACGAGGATATTAGACATTTAAACATTTAGATATTTAAACATTATATCATTGTACCAGAAGACTGAAGACACAGAAGGAGATGGTGTGAACACTTGAAGGGATGCCTGATATCCGTCTACCTGTCCTGCCTTGGGTTATCACCCTCTACTGGGAAGAGAGATGTCGGTAGACGGAGGAGGAGATGGGTTCCGGAACAGGTCTAAGGCGTAGTCCTTGGACTGGTGATGATGATGATTTTGCAAACGCGAGAATAACCCAGTCGGAATGGTGTTCCACAAGAAGAAAATCCCGGACGTCAGGGGAACGAGTTTATACGATCTCGGCTAACTCAGCGCCGGAATGTTGTTTTGTTACCAGTGGAAAGCGCAAAAGCAAGCGAGGCGTGACAGTTACGTTATTGATACTCCGCGTAGTGACCGGCGAACAAGGATGTGCAGCACAGTACTTCCCGCTTTCCGTATTACAACGCATCGATTCACGTCCCATTTATTCACAGCGTGAGCCGGTCGTAAGGAGTATATATTATTACGTTATGCGTTTTGTTTTCCTGTTCCTTGACTGTGTCGATAACGAGTCGCTTTGTTTTACCGCATTCTTGGAATAGCGGTTGTTTAATTCCACGCTTCGTTTGAGTTGCACGGATTTCATGTTTTTGACAAAGACTGTGGGAGCGATTTCGTGTTTGGCTCCGGTTTGTCGGCTCAAGCGAAATTTTTATAAATACTAATATTTTGAAAATCGAGTCAGTGACCATATATAGCGTCATTTCGTGTTTCTGTACACATTTTTTTCTCTGGGACAAGTACAGAAAAAAATACGGACTTAAAGGGGCTTGGCTTGGTAGACAGACGGTACGATAAGACACTACTAATCCTGAGTTCAATTTCCGGGCGCATCAGAACTCAAGGTGAGTTTTTTCAGCCTCAGGTAAACAGGCATGAAAATGAGTGTCTATGATAACATCCTAACTTATATAAGTAATCCTAAGCTTTAGTGATTAGAGGTGGGCCGATGTACCTATAACAGGTATTTTGGAACGATTTTTTGTGGAACGGATATAACAGTGACTGAAAAATTAAAATATCTGTTCCGATTCATCATTAACTGAAAACTGAAAAGTCGAAATACCAGTTCCGTTCCGATTACTCGCAGCCCCGCGGTTCCGAGTCGCGGGACCTCCCCCCCCCCTCTACACAACTAACGAATAAACAAGTAAACGAGTTTTACGAGTACCAATCTCCTTTTGGTGCTGAATACTTCATTCTGCGCATGTGCCGGTTAGCATACAAGTAGGAAACGAAACAAAAGAGCGAGGTTCAGAATATCTCTATGCCAAAGAGATGAAGCTGTGTTTAAAAAATGAAAAAAAATCATACTGATGTTACATTTATTCTCGTGTGTTATGCAGATATATAATACAGATTATAATAACAAATTATATATTATACTTGTCACCAACTTGGTAAATTTTGAAAAAGCGAATTATATTGTGTTATAACCTACAGAGTGGCTGAATTATTTCAACTTTACTCCACATCACACGTAAATTTTTTGACATTCTTTGTTGTGCTATTACGTGCACTTTAAATTTCATTGCCTTAGTTTTGCGACTGATTTGTCTAACCAAAATGGAATCAATAATTTAATATTAAATATATGTCAGTTTGTTTACTCCTAGTGAAAACTTAAATTAGTATTCCCAAAGGGAGATAGGGCTATAAATTCCCTTGTTTCTTATTTTATTTTAAACAGTAACAGCTTAATAAAGTCACAGTGTAAAGTAACACTGTTATTACTTTTATTTTCAATTTATTTCTTATAACAAATTATATAATACAGGTATAAATATAATACGTATATAAACAGGTATTTGTACGTGTTATTTTTTTGAAACGGTTTTGTTCGTACCTGCTATTTCCAAATACTAGTTTAGCACACCTCTATCAGTGATAATGAGCCACTGAATTGTAGTAGTGCTGCGTGTACTATCATCCTTGTATGCTAAGCAGCCTGCCCCTGAATGACTCCTAACCTAGTTCAGTTCGGTAGTGCCACAAAACAATTATTATTACATTATTCGTTGAAGACAATGTAGCGTCCATAAAATCTGGAAAATTAATGCATACAAAATGAAGTTAATACGGCAACGTGGTCCTGTGTTGTTACGTTTAAAATTGTAATTTTCGCAACGTGTAAATAACAACGACAACATATTGCGACCGCACCTTGTTTACGATCGTAGTATTCACAGAAATGCAATTTGTGGCAAGTTTTTAATATACAGTGACGGAGAATACACAAAAATATTAGTATTTCCTCACTGAATATACAGTGGAACTTGCTTATGACGAGATTCAAGGGACCGGACAAATGTGCTCGGCTCGCTAAATCCGAGTTCTCGACTCGCAAGCCTAAATTTTTATACCGTGATTATCGAACATACAAAAAAAAGTCTACTATAGAAGAGGCTTTGCACAATAAATGTTTGACATGTTTTATATCCTACGCTTAAAAGTGAAATTTAGACTTTAACCATATTTTAGACTCTATCGTTCTTTGCTGAATATTGACGTATAGTGCATTCGCGACAAACAGTAAAAGTAACTGTGTAGTAAAAACTTACCAAAATCAGCCAAACGTTTGCTATCTGGCAAACAACGCAATACTTTCCATGCAACATGTACAATATTTATTTTTAAATTACAAATGCTCATTATAACCAAGTCTCTAATTCGTTCCTACTCGTTAAAAGCGAGTTTAATAATCATTACTAAGATACAAAACCAAAACAAATCTCGTACTTTTGCTCGTTACATCCGAGTTCTCGTTATAAGCGAGCTCGTTATTCGCGAGTTCCACTGTACATTGTTTTACGAATTAAAAAAAAATACATTCCCTAAAAAATGTCAAGTGTAGTAAGATAACAATAATTTCTTTGGCGTTTTAACATGTACTTTACGTCTTATTTATTCAATTTGCAGTAATATCTTACATTTACAAATATTAAACAAATATTATGCGTTTCCTTTACTGAACGATGCCTCTTATCATAATAATGATGTACTATCACTACTACGATCAGAAGATTTATTGTTTAAGGGAAAAGCAGAAAATGCCGGTAGCATTTTCAGTATTGTTACATAAATTAGAAGTTCACCCCAAATTGTATTAGAAAATTTTTTGTTCAAACTAGAAATTGATACACCTATAATAAAGGACTGTGTCCCCTTTTCTTTGTTGTGAGGGAGGGGGGTTATTTACGTCGTTCCTGTCAGGAAATAAACGTATATATGTAATAAGGCGTTTTTCATCTAAAGTAAAAATGTGCTAAAATATATTGAAATTTAGAAAGATTTAGACATCTATTCAAGACCAAGACGATCGGAATGTTACCCAGTATGTTAGCGTCTTTTTTAAATAGGACCAGAAAGAGAGATACGTATTTCATTTAAATTGCTATAGGACTATACGGTATACAATTGACAGAGCAGGGTCAAATACAACATAAAAATTGCTATCAACAAAGTTGCTACGAGACTGTATTAAGCTTGGAGTTTGATTAGGACTAAAATTAGGGCCGTTTAATAAGTTTTTAAAATATTTTAGTATTGATATCAATAAATTATAAAAATTTCGGTTTGCAGTCATATTTTACACATTTGTATTTTGTCCGTTCTTTCAGCAGGAGTGTTAGCACTTCGCAACCTGAACGACAACGGTAGTAGGAAGCAGGGCATTAGAGCACATAGAAGTAAGGTACGTTACATATATCGAAATATTCTGTGGGTTCGCTGGAATGTGCTGTTTTAGTAAACTTTTCAACTCTCCAGTGGCCTTTTAATAGAGTTTTGAATACATTTGCTTTCCTTTTAAATTGTCGCCATAAGTTTTACTCCAACTCTGAAATAGCCTATTTTCTTTCAGTAATGACCCGGCGGTCCGGTAGTGTCATTAAGTTTCACTTACAAAGTCAAGCGATTCGTGTGTAAACAAAACGCTGGGTAGATGACCACAAGGTGGCTCAGTGGCCGGGAACCTGGTAAGGGTAGGAAGAGAGTAAGATAATAATAATAATAAAGGACGGTTTCAGTGCGACATTGTGAGATATGAAGATAATGATGTAAGAACTATTTGAGGCAACGCCTTCATATTTGAAAAATCTGTAGGCCTATAACAGGCCTAGTTACCAGTACGTCAGATCTAATTTGAATCTTAACAAAGTATTGAGTAAGAGTGGCTGTTTATGTAATTTTTCCAGTTCACAATACTTATTTTATTCTAAAAGTGCCTTTTATTATAAAAGTACATTTTATTATAAAGATAAAAGCTAAATACTTTATAGGTTGGATATTTAAATGAATTACTATTAAGCTTGGGACTTAAATTGAAATGAATCAACCTCTTTTAAGGTACTGTTCTGTTCCGTGAAATACCTTCCTGTCCTGTGAAATACGCATATATAAAATATAATTATTATAAAAATATATCAGAATCGTTACTGGCATACGTTACAGTGTTGTAAAAGGTAAACTAGTTTGCCGCAAATCGTTGGGTGCGATCAGTAAATTCCACGCAGAGTACGTGTGGGACAGTTGCCTGCTTAGCTACAGAATTGGAAAGCGTAAACAATGTGTCCTCGTACGAGGTGACTCACGATCGATAGTTTGGGTGATTTGGTCATTCACTATCCTCATACAATTTGAGGTGATCACTGTAACCGTTCTTCTAGAAATGTCTGCAATTCAATGTAGCCTACTCGTATGTGATTTCACCAAAATATTGTGAACACACAATCCACATTGTGGATTAGAGTTAGAAGGTCGATCGTTTTACTTTACCGACTGGCTTAGGACGTTCTGTATGACCTAAAAGTGGAGTACTACCGGCCCACAATACACACAGCTAGTGTATAGTGGATGGCGTCTAAGGAAGACATGTTTTAAGGAAGACATGTCTACTTAAGGAAGAGAGGAATCAGTGGAGAATTCGATAACGAATGCTAAAAGACAGACGAGCAATAAACAGAGGTTGATATGACAACCCCACTTTCAGTTACCCTGCCCAAGCGATCCAATTTACCTACGCATAAACGATTTATGTGTGGTTCTATCAGCTAGGTATTAATATTAATAATAAATAATGAATAAACAATTTCATAAAAATTAAAAACACAAAAATTGTATATATTTGCGAATTTCGAACAACACTTAAAGTCGTTTTCACCGTCCTAGCTTCTAAACTTGACGATCTTTCAAATCATTATCCTTCAGCTTTCTCTGTGCCATTTCATTCCTTATGCCTTCTATCCAAGTCTTTTGTGGCCTCCCATTTTTCCTTTTTTTAGGTGGGGTCAATTCTAGTAATTTCTTTGGCTATCTATCGTTGCCCACATATATATATTTTTTCATTCTTTCCCTTATTTCTTCACTTTTAATCCTATATTGCAATGTAAGTCTACAACACCTTCTCCAATTCCCCAATTTCCATGGCTCGTAATTTTTTTCTCATAGGTTCTGTACTTTCCCATACTTCAGCCCTATATGTTACAATACTTTTCAATATCGTCTTATATATTTTGATTTTTGTTTCGGACCTTAGTTGTTTGCTCCATAAACTGTAATATAACTGTCTCGTCATTTGTTTCCCTTGCCATGTACGATTCTTTATGTCTGCTACACTTGTGCCGTCTCTTGTAACCAAGGTATTTTGTCTGAATCTACTTTCTCTACAACTCCCCGTTGTAGCTGAAATACCTTAATCTCCGTTCAAGTATATCTTAAATGAAGTGGGTGCTATAGCACTAACTTGTCGTTCTCTCTATAACATACTTAACGTGTACTTGTTCTAAGAAACAGAATAAATTTTCACCGTAGACATTTTACAATGTCAGTAGTTGCAAAACAAATTTTAAATGTACAATATGTTAATTTTTTAAACATTTACGGCGGTTAAAAGGCGTGTTTAGCATTATGCAATTTAGGTTTTTTTACAAAGGCAATGTTAGACTTACATGAAAGTTTATATTTAAATAATAATTTTATAAATAAAACCGAAATGCTGCAAGAGCAAAGTTCTCGTCCTCGACGAAATGTATGAAAAGGTTGTGTTAGACTTGTTGGCTATACTACTAGCTGCTTATAGTTTACATTTGAAGTCGATGTTTATAGGAGGAGCGACGGGAGGTTTTAGGGAACTGTCCTATTGCCAAAAATTTTGAAAAAGCCTTTGTCTCAATCATACTGTGGGAAAAATTTCTTTCTCTGTCAAGCTTTGGTTTATTTTTATATATTCAAAAATGTGGTGTAAAAATAGCCAAGAATTACATGTAGGCTATATTGCAAAGGAAAAAGCTAATTTTATTTTGAAAAAGAAACATTTTTCTTTCGACGACCCTAAAGTGTGTCGAAGCCTCATGTGTGTCGTTTGGGCAATGATAGGTGGCCAAAGAAATTACTGAAACCGGCCCCTCCTGAAAGAAGAAAAAGAGAGAGGCCGCGAAAGACTTGGATAGAAGGGACAAGGAATGCAAAATTCTGATTTTGATCCGCCCCTGTGATATCGCAAACATTTTTGCAAATGTAGTGTTAAAAAGCACAAAAACAGACTGGGCACTTGAAAATAGATATTTCCGTTGGAAACCGTAAGTTAAAAGCTTCCTCAAACGCATACCCCTTCTTATTCTGTATCATCCGTTTTCCACTATACGTTTCTGTCCTTTATTCCTCACTCTACGCATTAGTACAGTATATGACGTACTCGCAGAAGAAGGTTGTTCCAAACTTATTAGATAACGTCGTTAGATAACTCAGTGACCGATACATGTTTTCAACAACCGTTGAAATTCTGTACGTCGAATTCTGTACGTCATTTCCCACGGTAGTTGGACGCATTGGTTATGGTCGTCGTATCGTTAAATTTTTCCACACTTCAAATTTGTGTGTGTGTGTAGTCTTACCAGGAAGGAGTGAATACAATTGAAGCGCACCAACAGCTGTATGTAACTGTAAGGTCGGAAAACGCTTCTGTATATAATAAATCAAGTCAAACAGAGACACAAGACGTATAAATGCTTTACAGTACTCGGCTGCTGAACTTAATGAGGCAAAAATTCGTAATGCTGGAGGCCCGGTTACTTTGATCCCTTTGATGAGGTATGATTCATAGTTCAGCAGCCTGGGAAAACACGTGTGTACGTTGTATATTTTAGTAACTAGCAATGTTGATTGTTTAATAATTTATTATTGGATATGTCCATACGTTACTGGGACATATGGGCATAATACTACGTTTATGTGGTAGCTTGTAAACATTTCAGTGGCTGACAGAGAAAAAAACTTTAATTTCAGTCAAGTCTTTGTTTTTAATTTGAAACCGTACAAATTGTACGCCGAGACGAGTCAGAAATCGTTCAGGTCCTCTACTGATGTAATCTGCGTAATGTGTAAGATATTCCAATAACACGGGAAATGTCAAATTGTTGGACAACCGAATGCCTAACTTCATTATTCGCCCATACTATTTTATGTTAAAAAATATAACAGCATACATTTTTATGTTGTTCACCCATGCTTTTCAAGTTTCAAATCTTTTCCAGACTGCCATCTGCGATTTCTTGTTTTCTTTAGTTAGCACGCGAGTCAGATACAATGCGTTCTTCGGCAGGCACCTGTCAAGTCCATCTTTCATAGTACACTGATCTGAACGCTATAGAACGTTCGAAAAATAAGGAAACGTTTTCAGCTTAATGCTGAAGGCTGTTTGTTCCTACTGGAAATCTGGTTATGCTGAACGCAGTTCTATTAAAAGAAATATAACTTTCCTCATACAGTACACTGTTCAGGATATACATTAGACTGTCATGATAAGACGCAATTCATGACGTAATATAAGAACAGTCTAACATATGAGATGTTACTCCCCCCTCCGACTCCCTCTCCCTCTTTTTCCCTGTCTGTCTGTCTAAATGTCTGTCTATCTATCTTTCTCGCACTCACCCTCCCTCTCTTCCCCTCTCACTCTTTTCTCTATATAACAATCGACCGCAAAGTTTTGAAGTAACTGTAGCGTAACGTGTTGGATCACTCTGATGAATGGTTTGTAATGAAGAAAAGCGGGAACAGTTCAGTCGAATCACCGTTTCCCTGTTGAAAAGGAAAACGAATTTTTTGGTGTTAATTAAATAAGGAACTCATTGATTACAAAATTTCCGCACTACGGAGACTCAGCGAATACCTGGTTAACAGAGAACACCGATTTATTTGGCGGAACAAAACCCAATCACCGTAAACAATAAAGTTCCTTGTAAACTGCAGCTACGTGTGGGTGAGGAAGCGCGTGTGTGCGTGTGAATTCCTGACTACGAGTTGAATGTGTAATAAATTAGTGAAAATACTTTTATTTGAAAATGCGACTGCCATAGTAAATTATATGCTTTTTGGAGAAAAAAATACAAGTACAATAACAATTACTTCAATTAAATATCAGATTTATTTAAACACAATACTATATTGCAGTATTGCTTATAATACAATTGAAAGGCGTAAAATATAACTTGAAATTAAAATAATTAATTCGTATAATGTAGTGACCATTAATTGCAATGAACTACAGGAGCTAAAATTACACCAGGGCCTTGATTACCTGACTATCGATTTAACATTGTCTCTTTGAGTCGACCCGCGTGTGTTTGCGTTTTTACCTTACAAGAAACAATACTGACATTTAATAATGGATAATAATACAAAAACTTTTATTAAAACAATAGTTTATACAATACATTCTCGTTATTATAGGATTTTATATACAGGATCGGGAGTGGAGCGGCCGATTAAGAGATGAATTTAAGATAAATTTACATATTTATGATGTTGCCACAATCGTCAAAGCTACCATAGAAAACAATACGTGTAATCTTCAACTATGAAGGTGAAGAAATAGTAACAGGCCCATATGGAAATACAAAAAAAAACTCAGGGTGGAGACTGCAATGGTGAACGTACAGAACGAAACGATACGAAATAACGTTCATTTTCCTGATTATGTTGCAATCATGCTGCTGCATGGTGTTACTCCATCAGCAGAAATAAACACGATTCTAGAAAGAAACGAAAACAGTGATAAACTGTGGTGTATAAATAAAATGAAATGAAACAGTAAAATTATTTGGTATTTTTAGCATGAACATGAATTTACTAGCAACTGCATCTGTAACAAATTATTTTCTACAAAATGTGTTTTTTTTAAACTCCATATAATATACATTATACTAATAGAGTTAGCGTTTTTCTACTAGAAATAAAATTTATGAAGTATCCCGTTTTGGTCTCGATTAATCAAAGATGTCTCGTAAGCCCGCCAATAACATTAATCGGAAATGTAGGTTCTACACTGGTAATATTTCACAGACAATTACAAAGAATGTCAAATGATAGATATGTTTGAGGTAGACGTTTAGTACTTGCTTTAAGGAGCGAGTATTTGCAGAAAATAATAATTGAAGGCAAATGATGCAAGGCAAAAAAAAGGACAGAAGAGAAATGGCACATATGATAACTTTACAAAGAACAAATCGTACGGAAGGAGTGGCTCAGGATACGATCCGTCTTCAAACAAGTTCAGAAACGTTTCAGGTCTACATAAACGGTTTATAATCCGTTTTAAAAACAACTGAAAACATGAACTTGGTTATACAAACCACAAATGGGGAATTTTTCCTTGGTGACAGTCAAGTTCATAAAGCCCTCTAAACTGCTGCAAACGTTTTTAGTACTTTTCCACCAAAACGTTCTAGTCGTCAATCGTTGTATCATCAAACCGAGTGTTTGGAATTGGTTAAGCTGATGATCAAGTACATTTATATTTAATTAAATACATTTATTACTTATTACAAACTAATACAGAGTAAACAGATGTTATTAAGCTCATTTATTCCACGACTTGGTTTTGTCGTTTCTTTACAATATAGCATTACTGTTATCATTGATACATGTGTTTGTAGTCTTGTTAAAACAATCAGAGTAGTCATAAGCGTACTGGTCATAAAGCGAGATGGGCTGTGATTCAGTACAGGAAATGACCTTATCACTTTTTTCTTCCTCTTCACACGCTGTTTCACTTTCCGTTCTTGTTTTTTTTTATTAAATATTCGTGTAATATTTTCCACACTTTCTGATTTTATTAATCATGTGCTGATAGTATTCAACGCCATGACTTGCGGAAAAAATTGTGAAGTTGAAATCACAGCCAGGTAACTATGTTGATAGCGAGTGGTACTGATATAAATTAAATAAATATATTGTGTGGCTATACTAAAAGTTGCAGTAGGGCCGCAAACCAATGCTGCGGTTATAACGTTTCCTAAATTAGAGACGTAAGTCGTAATGAAGTCGATTTTATTGAAAATAAAATAATTAAATAGAAGACCCGTTTAAATTAAAATAATTTCCAGAGTACTTGAACCTGATATGATGTCGTCTTAAGAAGAAGCACAGCGAAGGGGAGGTTTGACCCCCAGAGGGTCAAAGAAAAGTAAATGTACAAATTTTTTAAATGTGTAGTTGTGTAAGTCAAATTAAATAATTATTTAGTTATATGTGTAAGAATACTGTTATCTGCGTTGTGCTATAGTCGTTTTTCGATAAAGAAATCGTTTCGTATACATATCTGGTGGTTTAGGATGGTTCAAATGTTATCCTAGTTTTGCAGTTATGTCCTAATAGCAAGTAGAAAAACGTTTCAAGTTTTTTAATTTTTTAATTTATTAATTTAGTTTATTTCCATTTCAAACAGAAAACAATAAATTTTACATTTTAATATGTGTGTTCATTACCCGTAATATTTAGATCTAATACTTGTACGAAACGTTTGGAACGTTGTGTGCAAACGCTCCACAGTCTCTACTACTGGACTCATTTTTATGACAAATTCAATCAACTGTGCAGCCAGTCACACATTACGCACCCCATAAATGAATTTGCAATTGTTTCTGAAGGGCTGTGGCGCCAATTTTATGAATATCTTTTATTCATTTTTGTGGCAAAACGAGGAGGCCGATTTAATTTGTATTTACAGTAATGTATCCATCTGCGGTGACCACAGCGGTGCCCACAGCATGGTGCAATGATGAACGTCACACCATTGGACATTTTTTTTTGGGGGGCGGTGATTTTTCAAAGCAATTTTTGAAATTTTGGGGGATTTCTGCTAGAACAACCAAAAATAGACAATCTCTGTTGCTGAATAACTGACTACAGAACCAGTGTAAACTAAATCATTGTTCATATACACCTCACTGTATATAATCTCACTGTATACATGCAAAAAATAAATTGTGATTCAAAATTTAGTAGATTTTTATTTATTACTAAACCTCCCCTGTCATAATCCCTTGTTGGAAATAGAAGTTACATGAATTTAAGCCAGTTGCGAAATCAGGGGCTCAATTACCCCCTTGCAAGCGTTGTAAATCAAACAAATCAGTGAAGAAAAAGAATGCAATTACAAAATCAAGTTAGATTATCTTGATGAGGCCTAATGTACTACTAATTATGTTCAGCCAGGTTTGACCAGTCTTTTATATTTCTCATAATTTAGTTATTGATTAGGCATACTAGAAAACCTTTTGGTGTTGATAGAAAGAGTGACATTAGTTTTTTGATTCCAATACTTGCTTAAATGGCTTTAGTTTTTCAAAAATGTTTGGACTAAGCCCCACGATCCACCGTTAACTGGGGGTTATTCCATACCCCCGTATTATGATCCCTCTTACCCTCATTATCAAATTGGGGGATTTCGGAATACTTGGGGGGATTGCACCATGTCATTTGGGGGGATGGGTACCTCTGGTATCCATTGTGGCGAGGTTTTAAAAAAGCTCACAAAACAACACTATCGGCGTTTGCAGAAGATGGAAAAGAGTTTGTGACATTTTCCTGGTACAGTTTATTTTCTTTCATAACGGATGACATCTTTATTGTTTTTTGATTTTGTTAAATTTCAGCCTTCGATTTTCAGCTTTTGATTTTGATCTAATAATTTAAGCCTTACCTTACTACACTTTATCTTCTTGACTGTACAAAATATAGTTTATTATTTGCATTATTTGTTGTTTGTATTAAAATAAAAGCATTACTTTTCTTTTAATTTTTGCAGTTGTATTCATAAAAATCTGAAGGTCGTGTATATTTCTTCGTGTTTGTACAGAGCCTCTGTGTAGAATAAAGAAATTTTAACATACAATTTCGGGCAAAGATGTTTGATGTTAAAATTTTCAGGCTTTCAATCCATCAATAATGTCAGACGTACCGACTTTATTAGCAGAAATTATTTTCAGTGACGTGGTCTTCGGGACCGAAGAAGTCGGTTGGAGCTCCGTGTATCTTTCTCGTTAGCACTAATTAACCACTACTTCTTTCTACTATTGACTAATAAAGCCACATAACACGACGATAGCTTTACCGATCAGAACACAATTACTACTTTTATTATACTGACAACTGTAACAGGCTCTTCACGTCGCAGAAGAAAACGGTATTACATTTAAATGTGAAAGACGTAATGAATTCAATCAGTGTACATGGTATTGAAATGTAAATAAGTGTTTATACGTAATTACAGCTTTTCCTGACGCGTCAATAAGCATGGAATTAAACGCTAAAAATAAAAGAAACTGACTCCAATTTAAATGCAAAATCATATCCTATTATAAACTATAAATCTCGTCAAATGATTAACATTGAGTAATTGATATCTAATCGAAGTAATGTGATTCTTAAAGTTAGCACTGTTTTTTAAGGGCTGATAAATCCCGCGATTGGACAAAAATTCCCCCCTCCCGTAGAGTTCCGTCTCACTTTAAAAAAGGGTATGTCCAGAAAATCGGACAGATGGCAACCCCAGGTAACGATGGACCACGTTTCAATATTTCTGCAATTTTAACGTTGAACAAATTTTAAATTAAAAAACAAATAAAACAACATTTAGAATGTCCAAGTAAATAAAAAATTACAGGAATTGCACAAATGCAATGCACAGAGAAGGGCATTGAAAATGATTCAATAAATCTAAAAAATATATATATTTATGTTCATTCACCAATAAATTAATTCATTCTTCATTCACCAATCAATGAATTCATTCTTCATTTACAAATGTACAGATTATAAGTTAAATGTAGTCGCATTCATAAGCGAAGTTTTATATGTGTACTACGTTATTGACAACAAAGAAGTAGTTTCTATGGAAACTCACCGGTTCCCATTTTCGATCACGCACCAGCGGTTGTTTTCAAATGTGCGACACGTCCTTATAAACATTTTCAATGTTAAAAATATCTTTTTAATGAAGTTAGCAGTCCATCTACAAACTCCATTTAATTAAATTATTTACCCTGTAACGGCCTGACCACGACAGTTATAGCTCCCTCGGTCAGAAGGGAGACAGTCTGAAGCTTTTGATGTAATAACGTGCTCTTATTTGCGTGGCATACTTCCCTACACTGTCTCTGAGCATCATCACATTGCACCGTTAGTAAGATGAGATTAGCGTTTTGAATCCACGTTGACGCACGTTGCCACAATAATTAATAATCATCAACCGTAGTTTTGTCACCTTCAATGGAACCGACCCGTAATATCGTCGTCGGTATTTTGTCTGTATAGCCGTTGTTTAGTGACGCGCAGAAACATGTCAACAACGTAACTACACCGATGCGAGATAATACATTAATTACGACTGATAACAATTGCTCTGATGGTGACTGGTATTCTTTTGGTATTCATTTAGACGGAGGAGCTATACTAAACAATGCCACTGAGACAAAAACTAACGGAATGAGATGTAAAGATAACTTCGGGATGAATAAACTTACAATAGACACAAAACAACATAAGCGGTGATAGGTTCGTTTTATTATTAGATCCAGCATTATCGCTAACGTGATAGAGGTGGTGTTTACTGTTACTGTGATTGTCTTTGTCATTATTAATGCCATTTTGATTATCGCTGTTCGTGTAACGCGGAGTGTTAGAGGTAATGTTTGACGGCACGATGCAGTTTTCTTGCTTACCGCAAACGACAAATTAAGTAGCAGTCGTTTGTCGAATTATTTGTTCAACTGCGCATTATGCTGTTGGCTTCAGGTAAAGGGGAAGTCTGCATAGAATAGCAGACAATATGAATGGTCCTTGAAGTGGGAATTCTGACGTTTTCTTAGTCATCGAACAACGGAAATAAAAGCAAACGCATGCCTTTACACGTCGAAAGTTGAAACTTTGAAACGACCACTTTCTTTATTCAATTCTGCATCCATGTCACGCCTTCAGTGCTGTCATCCCGCCTTCACTCCCGACGAACACACACACACACACACACACACACAAACTGGATGCACATCCATCACCGTGCCGTTACTTTCTAATGCACTTACCGACTTGTCGATACAGAGAACAAGTATTTCTCACACCACGAAGGCGTGTACTCGAAGAAGCAACTTTGTAACAAGACGAGACCAGTTTATGCAAGTTTGACGGTAACAGTAAAGTTGCACTCTGGCCACCACTACCTGTAGAATGTGGAAACGATCCGTATGTAACCTTCGACTGGTGAAAGTAACGATTCCTCACCCTACGACCTTTCTGAATCTGTATAAGTTTGTATAACTTGCCTCGCGATTATTATTTTTCCTCAAATTAAGAGGTAGATGTTAATTAAATAACACCGATTAGCAGACTAACGAGACTTTCTCCTTTTAGAGGCTTCTCACTTTTTAAAGTTAAAATGTGTTTTTATTTTACGTAAACAGCTTCATTAAAATACTGACTTCTTCTTCTTCTTCTTCTTCTTCTTCTTCTTCTTCTTCTTCTTCTTCCTCCTCCTCCTCCTCCTCCTCCTCCTCCTCCTCCTCCTCCTCCTCCTCCTCCTCCTCCTCCTCCTCCTCCTCCTCCTCCTCCTCCTCCTTATCTTCTTCTTCTTCTTCTTCTTCTTCTTCTTCTTCTTCTTCTTCCTCTTCTTCTTCTTCTTCTTCTTCTTCTTCTTCCCCTGTACTCACTAAGTTTTGTGTTAAGCTTTCCTGTTTTATCCACCGTTTCTTCGACCCTTTTAGATTATTATAGCCTATACTTTGGCTCCTTTATTTGAATGGCACTGTTTTCATGTACATGTATTTTCTCTAAAAGATGTTTTAACACCTCACGAAGTACCGTATGTTATTTCTTCTCAGCTCCTGTGCAACCTCCCACAGACCACAGAATTTATTTCTGATTGCTTTAGACATGTCGTATCAGCTTCTGAAAAGTTCCATGTTTCAAAAAACTTAAAAATTTTACTATATTTTTCAAATACCCAAAGCACAGAAGGTTGCTGACTCGATTTACAGTTGATTATGTAACTGAGACACACAGACACTCCTTCGTTTGGAAGGGTTACATCTCTAGTGTGACTGGCGTAGGTTCTTTTACAGAAGATTTGTTCATATCGTCTTTCTGGTTACAATGAAAACATACGAAAATATTTGCACCACTATTATACGGGTAAAGACATTTTAGGAGCGGCGTCAATGCTACGTCAAGTGCCATATCCGGTCTACGGATATTGGGAACCTTTTTGACAGTGCCGTGCAGGTAAGAGCACTCCCTAGTCGCCTTGGAAGCGTACACTAACTGAGCATTACAATTGTTATGCGAACCAAATACGACTGTCATATGATGACTGGTGCTCGTGTCAGTGAACGATCTGACGATACAAGAAAAATTGTACTTCCAGCGTTTTTGGCAGTTACTATAAGTAGAGTTGAAATTCTTCCTTGGAAATGTATTAACCGAAGTTCAGAAGGCACTTCAGTAGTAGTAACAAGCACTGAACTGAAATAAAAAAACGTACGCTTTCACGTCCGGTGTTAGCGTTGTTACGATTTCCGGGTCGTTAGACCTTGGTCTAAAATGTCTACAATTAGTCCCAGACGTTCAGACCGTACCCATAACGGACGTCTTCAGTGGCGCGGGATTAGGGCTACGATAAAGCTGTCCTACCCGTTGAGATACATCTTTTTGTATGTGTACATTTTTTTTAAGATAACCTGACGGATCTTTTCGGTTAAGTGGCAGCATGCAGTGAGCAATTACTCTACGTAGCAATCGCCAGTAACAACGCATTTCCCCCTCCACACGTAGCGATAACCAGTGACAGTTTGTATTTTTATTTTCATTTTGACATATTTTTTATATTTATATTTTTATATTCCAATCTAGGCATATGAAGTGATTCATTTCCAACTCATCTTGACAGTATTGCCCGGTTGTGTACTCTTACTCCAGCAGTAAATTAAGTATACGATTGTGCGGAAATCTAATCGAGAATTATTTAGTAGTGTATCCTGTGGCGCTTGTTTGTTTGTGGCGACAGTCCTTTGTAGAACATACCCAACGGCCTTTACCTGTCGTATACAGTTTCATTTGATCCCCGTTCGTTCAAATTCTTGGGTTATGTAAAATATTTTTGTCTCTTAGAAACTGTATCGCTGAATCTTTGTCGGGAATCTGTGCTGCTAACTGAAGGAAATTCATGATACGCAACGATACTACTACACTTGCGATTCCGGCATACAGAGTCGCAGGGCACGCTGTCACCATGGAATAGTTGCAAAATGCGTTGGAGGGGGAAATGCGTTGTTACTGGCGATTGCTACGTAGAGTAATTGCTCACTGCATGCTGCCACTTAACCGAAAAGATCCAACCTGACCAACCAGCAGTAAGTGTAGTTGATACTTAAAAAAGTATCACGTATGTTCTCACGTCACAGAAGATGTCCGTCGTAGGTACGTCGAAATGTTATTATTTAATGTTATTTCGTCTGTAATTATAGATATTTTGAACTACAGCCGAACCGACCGTCATGTTTTAACAGTGTAAAACACCGAAGCAATTCGTAATTCTTGGTTTCAAAAAAAAAAAAAAAAAAAAAAAAAACCACTAACTCCAGTTATTGCAGGAATTACTACAATTGCAATAATTCTACAAAATTTAAACAACAGTCCTCGTGAATACTACTGCTGAATTACAGTACTGAATGCTTCTACTCTATTACAAAGTAAAATGAAATATCAGAACTGGTAGTTGTCATATAATCTCATTTTGCGTTTACAGAGTATGCAAGAATCAAAGCACAGCAGTACGACGAGTTTCAGTTAAGATTCAATCGACTGAATAAAGTAATTATTTTTTCTCACAGGATTTCTCTAAAAGCCTCAACAACTTGCGTAATCGCCGTTAATTGCAATATTATTCATAAATAATGTCAATAAGCATTTATTAATGGATAGACGTATTTAATGGTTTTGCAGATTTAATCTTTCTTGTCTTTTTCTTATTACCTTATACTTTTAGTTCTTACAAATACTGATAATTAATGCACAAAATTATCTATAGGTCATTCTGTTCTTTTCTCGGATACCCTATCTGTGTCACCAACTGCTTATCTAATTCCGGAGGACTTCGTATTTATAAAGCTAAACCCAAAGTTTATTTTAAACCTTGGGCACTTTGATCTCTGTAAATTTTATAGCCTTCAACCAACATTCATATCTCCTAATTATCGTTTGTCATTCCGCAACACAAACATAACATCTTCTTTCTAGTGAATCAATAAAATTGGCTACTTGCGAAACGTAAAAGTCTAAAATCTTACGAAGCTTAACAACGTCTTAGGAAAGCTTCTCCCCTTCTTTTATCTTTGTTGGCTGAGCTATTCATGAAAAATTGTGTTATATTTTTTGTTTTCTTCTTGATAAGCATCGATAAGCCAAACGATCAAACTTATGAAAGTCTTGAAGTAAATTATCGTGTGTGGGGATTGATAGATGTAGATTTCATCTACAACCAGCTAATGTAAACGAAATTTAAGGGTGACAGGTGTTTCGTGCCTCAAGTACTCAAACGTCATACACCCGATGTGAAAGACTTGTTCCTAAGTAGACTACAACCAGACGACAACTCGCTTTCACTGCACTCCGAACGCTAAGCTAATCGGAATCCAACGGTAATACGAATTTTTTTTAAATGTCATCGCGTAATTTTTCTAGCACAGTAACAGCAGTTTTACGGCTGCCATTCCGATTCGAACTGACATAATAACGGGCTTGCGGTACACGCAATGTAGACAGTGCAGATCACAGATCAGGAATGCTGTGTGTAGGGTCACTGCGGTAAGCGAGAAAGTTGACTGCAGTTGTCGTTGAGGGCGGCCGCAGAGTGTGGTTTAGCCAGTAATGCCATAGCCTATCGGTTACCGTATCTCACTCGATACAACTGCTTTCTCTGCCTTCTGGAGCCTTTCCAACATAATCTTCCTTTACGTACTTTCAGATTATCTTAAACACATAATAAACAGAAAACCGTCAACGGAAAACAGAAAACCGGTCGTAACGAAAGCAACGTCCATTCGCAGAGCGATCGAAACGTTATACAACCACTCAATTAATAACCGGTATCAGATACAATTGCATGGAATTGACAGAAAAAAAGAAAAATGTTTAATGAGAAGAGAAGAAGTGATCGGCAAATTCCAGCGAGATGCTCTGGTCCCCATAAGTTCTAACTTACCATGACTAGTATTAATTGATACTGGAGGCCTTTACTTCATGAAAATCCATTATAATTTTAAAGAATTAAAGAAAACTAAAAACTTGTTTTCGTGATTTTCACTCGTCATTTATTTAAAAATAATACACCACGACAGCTGTTTCGGCACACAGTACCTTCTTCAGATGGTAAGAGCTGACGGTTGATGGTAAGAGCTGATAAAACTAGTCATTTTTTAGTTTTAGTTTTCTTTTTCTTTAAAAAAAAAAAAAAAATGACTGGTACGAGTATTAGCTGAATTGTCACCTCAGTATGTACGTATGTATAAATAGTATTATTTTGTACATACGAGATATAAGTTTAAGACATAAGTTCACTTTCACTCGTATATTCCTGTATTAACATTAAGTATACTGTTCACAACTCTTTGTACCTTATGACAGACTTAGGACTCGCTTACACGAAACCAATTAAACATACACAAACAGATATGCAGCAAAGTTAGACGAAAGTATTTTCGTACGAGTAACAAAATGTTGTATCCTTATAACGTATCCGTATCTTTGAGTTATAGCCTTCTTGGCGATTTTCTGCTATTTATCCAGTTCACGTGCTTTGGTTCTCTATCTTCTTACTTCCACAGCTTCTTCTTACTTACTTCTATTCATAGACCTTCTACTCTTTATCCTCCCTATCTATTTCCACTTCATTTTTTGTTGTTGTTGCTTTCATTCATCCATTTGAATTACACTCTGGACCATGACAGTTTCTGTGTTTTTATAAAGCTAACTGTGTCGCAGACTTGATGAGTCTGCCAGGTTTGTAATTCACTCTTGTCTTCCAATGACCAAATATCAGCAACATCATAGAAATCATACACGAAACTTAAGCAACAGAACGTAAGTAAAATAAGACTTGAAACAAAGAAAAATTAGAAGCTATAAACGAGAGAAGAAGAGGGCGGAGAAAGAGAGAGAAGAGAGCACTTTAGGGAGCGAATGCGAGTGCGAGAGCAAGACACAGGGGAGAGAGAGAAAGCGAGAGAGAGAGAGAGAGAGAGAGAGAGAGAGAGAGAGAGAGGATGAACGTGAGGAGATTTAGGCTAATAAGGATTACTGTATAAGGTAATACCTATCACAAAAAATAAAGCTGATGTTATTTCCTTTTGCTTTGGGTTGCATAACTGTCTCTTCAGTTATTTCGGTTGACATCACACTCACCTAACAGTTGCAGTATGTAGTTTAGAACCAAAGCACCACTTGAACGAAGCCCATGAAACCGTTCAGAAATATGTGAATTGCAATATTCGCAAAAAAGTGTTTTACGGTATAAATGTAAATCGAATCATATTTGTTTATTTGTTACAGTCGTTAAGTGATCAGTAGAAACCTAATTATATTACACCAAGAGCAATAACCAAGAGCAAGTTTTAGTACGAAAATTCGATTTAAAAATGTTTATTTTGTCAGTAGTTCTTGAAAGAGGTTTCACTTAGAACCGACTTGGTATCTCGAAATAAACTGAGATCTATTTGTACCAGAGAGATATGGCATTTTTCAGATGACATCCGTTGCAGATCAAATGATAGGTCTACTGAACACGTAAATATACACATGTGATTATTGAGAAATAGGTTTGTTGTATCCATCGATGGTTGTATCTGAGGCAAATGTTTACAGAGTTTTCGGTGCGACCAGGTAGTAGTGTAGTGTAGAGTGCAACAGGAAAAGGGGAAGGTAATAAATTATCGGCCGACATTCACAACAGTTGTTATTCAAATTAAGAAATTTATTACTGTAAACAACGCGATACAGTTGTTCGTATTGTTTAACACTTCGGTAAGCAGTAGCTCGTGTTTCTGTTATGTAACTAATAATTTTCATTGATTTATTTCCTTTGTTATTTTGTACACAATTAATCATTGATTTTAAGACAATATCGTAAGTTACTTTTGAATCGAATTGCAAGCATATCTATAATTTACATACAATAGTTTATGTAAGTAGTAACATCAGTATCCTTAATTTTGTATGTAAATACTATCTTTTAGTACATTATTTTTCTTTGTATTAGTTTCTAGAATAGTGTCTTAATTTGAAACAGGCAAAGACGATTCCCACACAGACTCGCAGCAAATCTTGTGTGAAGTTTTCGCCGTAAGGATGACAGAAGCAAGATCTTAGTACATAATGACAGACCTGTTTAATTTTGGATGACCCTGATTATTTGATTTAATTTAAACTTTACTTTTGGTTACATTAAACAATTTTTAAATTTAATTTTAAGCTAACAAACAGAAAAGAAAAGAGCACGCGACTTAAATTTATTTATTTACGATATAAAACGACACATGTGAATATGGTACCGTTACTCCGCGGACGTCAGCGCGCACTCAGATCCCCTGTAGTTTTTGGAGCGCTATAAGCATTGCTTTTAATCTACTAAGCTCTCAAAGTAATTAAAATAATACTTACTTAATTTTAAAATCACGTACTTAATTTCAAGAATGGAGCGACGTTCTTGTGTTTTTAAATTTCAAGAACGGAGTTCTTTAATTAATTTGAAAATTTAAAACTCAAGAACTTGAAGCCACCGATACTAGATAATATGCCGCTGAATTAAGAAAAATTATTCCCTTAGCATCCTTTTGCTAATGGAAAATAACATAACCTCTTACTCGAGTTGTGACAAGTATTTAGTTACTTCAGTCAAGGCGATAAGTAAAAAGATTATATATTGTAAAATTAAGTATACTGTATAAGGAAAACAACAGAGACGAAAACGTACATGAAATAAATTTAAAGTTCAATACTAAAAAACAGGGTACAAAAAGTAGATCGTACATAAGGGGTAAAGAGAGGAAGAGAAAGAAAGAGAGGGAGACAGAAACACCCGTGGCTTCAGAAGTGGATATAACATTGAAACAGCAGAAGAAGGTAGACAGTGTAACTAAAACAAAACTTGATACAAAGACAAAGCAGAAACGAAAATAAAAATGAAGGAGAAGGAGGAGGCAGAGAAAGTGAAGGAGAGAGAGAGAGAGAGAGAGAGAGAGAGAGAGAGAGAGAGAGAGAGAGAGAGAGAGAGAGAGAGAGAGAGAGAGAGGGAGGGTTAACACTCAAACTTGTTAAATTAAAGTTGTTAAAAAGCACGGACTTCTGTCATCATTCTTACAGGCATTTACAGGCATCTGTCTATTACTAGGCATTTATCTTGATGTAATACAACAAACTAAATAGTAAGCAGCTAGGCTAAGTTTTATAAGTTAAAGCTTAGTAAATTGTTAAACTCATAATAATAGTTTTTAACCATTTTTGCAATAACTTGATGTAGGATTACTAACGTCACCGATTGATTTCAGTGAATAGCTTTTAGAACGAAATTAAATAATAAAAGTAGCTAAGCTTCGTTAGCTACTAAGTTTACAACATCCGGAGTAAGGACACATGCAGGCAGGAATGGATACAACACCGCAAGAACATGAGAAGGCAGAGAACGTACGTGAAACAAGATGTATCCAAAGAAAACACAGAATCCAAAGCAAGAGGAGAAGAAGAAGAAGATTAAAAAACTTGTACTTTAATATTTAAGTAAGAAAACTTAGTAAATTAACTTTTAAAAACCGCAGACTTAGGCTACTCCACTTTCACTATCTTTAACAGCCGCTTTATAGGTAGTTTGCTTTTACTAACCGCGGTGAGAGACAAAGCGTAATTAAATTCACGAAGAATTAACGTGAGGATGAAACTCGTTCACCCGACTGTGCACAATACCTGAGATTAACCAGAGCGTTTAACCCATAACTATTGTTGTAAATCGGCGAGCGGCAAATAGTTGATGATCTAGCTTGTCTCTTCGCAGATATTAATTGCTTCTCTGACCCGTTTAACTCTGCGACGTCAAGTTAATTTGAATAAATTTCCCTACTAATATCGATTGTTATCGGTCTTCGGCCTCGATACTGTTTTTGCGTATGTCCTTAATTGTATTCGATTGCTTATGTCCGACTACAGTTGAGTGTTCCATTAAAGATGCATTAACTTTCTAGTTTATTAATGAGTTTGTTACTGTTCATTTACAGTAGTTATGAATAAACAGTTTTCCATTGCTCATCACTGTCCAGATCGGAGAACACATACCGGACTGTTAGGCCGTGGTCCGACATTATGGTGTAGTGTTATCGACAACAACATTCTCATATAAACTATATAAAAACTTGATAAACTTAAAATTAAAAAAAAAAACAGACGTTTCGGCAGTGCTACGGGAAAGAGGTATAGGTCACTCAAGACACAAGCCTCCCATAAAACGGACTCATATTAACTTAATATGTTTTTAGAATTAAAATAACGCATTCGATAGATTCGGGTTACACCCCATGTCAATGTCGATCTTGTCTCTGATTGGCTCGCTTTAAACACAAAAACCAGTATTTATTGTATTTTTATTGTAAATTTGTTAAGTTTTCTCGATATGGGACTTCGGCTAGCGGCCAAAGCCTCCCTATCGGTTCCCTTCTCGTCTTTTGAAAAGTGCACTTGGTGTCCGCTCCTTGGATGACACCGTGCGGGCGTGACCCAGACAAACCTCCTCATAGCCGGCCTTAGCAAGTACCGTCCACGACCATGTGATTCTTGGAAACGGCCTCGGCAAATACTGTACTAGAACTGCCTAGGAGCTCTTTCCAGAAGCTCGGGATAGGGACGTCTCGGACTCACATCCTTACAGCTCTGGCGGATAATGTTAAATTTTTTTATATAGTAGGCCTATATGTGACAGTGTTGTTACCATGAATCAGCTTTTCGATAACAACCACAATGTTAATAGTATAGGACCACGGTCCAACAACCCGACATTTGTTCTCCGGTTAGCTACCGTCCGTGAAAGCCTACGTTTTTTAATTAGTGTTCAGATCACTAGGAATTTACACTGAATAAATAAAATTTCCAGACACTTCGTCTTGTGAAGTTATTTGTTTACACTTACGTATTCCGAAATGTCTCCCCTCATCATCAATACATTGCAATAGTACTCACCAAGACTCGACGCGTCTTTCCAAGAAAATGTTGTGTAGGCTATATTCAGTTCTGTTGTAATGTTTATGTAGGCGATTATTTCAATGTTTTATCGATGTCCTAGGTTGCTGAGAGATTGTAATCTGACGTGAGAGGTTGCCGAAGATGGGAGACGTGTCTCTGATCAAGTGAAACGAAATCACAGTAAGATGCAATAAGTTTACTTATACAATATAAATAATTTGTCTTTGATTGTTTCACTATAAGTGAGTTATACATAATTACAGATTAATTAAATAATAATTAATTAATTTTTTTTTATATTGGGGAGATATAGTAGCATTTATATTGTAACTGTAATGTCCTGTCCTTAAAATTATTGGAAAATTAGATAGGTTAGTGTAGATTTTGTAGAACTATGTAATCATATTTGCTTGTATTTTAATAATTAAATGTGTAAAAATTTTAATATATCTTTGATTCTTAATTCTGAATTGAAATATGCTATTTTATAACGTTAACCTACTAATTTTTCTAAGTACATTGTTGACTTTTAGGCTACTACTCTCTGAAGTGTAAACTGATCTACATTAGAGACCAATAGAGGATTATTGACTTAAATGGTATTTAAAATTCCGATGTCTCGTTCTTTAAAACGTACTCCAGAAATGATATGAGAATTCTGAGACACCTAAACAAACAAATTAACTTTGACTGGATGATGAGTTTTTGCAAGCACTTGCACAAGTAACAATATAGGTTAATCTTATTATATTATACAAAATGAAATTGTTTAAATGTTTACTTTCGCATTTTACTTATGAAAATTTTCACAATATTTTTTCAATTTCCTCTTTGAATTAAATTATGGTTTTGCACCGTTATAATTACATATTTGTAAATTTTGTTAACAAAAAATTTGTTTACATCACGTAATCAGTAACTTTATATAAAATATGCTTATTATAAGGACTGACAGTAGGTGATTAACGTAGCATTAAGAAAATCGATTAACGTTTTTGTTTTCTAATAACAGGAAATTTTGAAAATGATAAGTGGCCACTTCGGATGAAAATCGATTAATATTTTATGTAAGATGTGTTTAACAAGGCAACTGACTAATGATTACATAAACGGTAATAATGGGTGTTTAGCAGTGTGTGGGTATGCACACTTTTTTGAAGACAGTTTTAGCCGTAAATTAAAGAAAATGAAACACGATTTATGGGTAAAAGGCAATTAAGCGTCTTTCTAATCGTATGAATAAGTCCATCTAATTTTACGACTAACGGCCATCCATGTGTATGTATTCTTACGCTAAAAAATGTATTTTCATTAATTGTGTTTAAAAAAATAATAATAATAATAACCCATATTTTTAAAGAATAGACACCTTTTGTAGACTATGAGAAGGCTTTCAACTATGTAAACGAAGAAAAAGTATGGAATTATTGACAACAGTCAGATAAATTTAAAAACGTCTACAAAATTAATTAGGGTAAAAGGTAAAACATTCAACTCCGAGCTAATTAATGAAACGGTAAGATAAGGTTGATGTTCGTCACCCACGCTGTTCAATATTTTGCCTACATAGACGAGTTAATCCGAAACCTGGAAAGAAAATTACAGAGATAGAGTTTACTTTGATAGACTCGTATTAAAGCTGATTTTACGAGATTGTAGATCTCGTATATGCAGGTAATCTTACATTGAAGGCAAAGTCGAAATTATGAAAACGCAACGAAGCTTATAAAAATTGTAAGCAATAACAACAGATGTAAATTAAAGGATTAAAATAAAAATAAGGACGTAAAGTAAAAATAAGGATTAAAGCTTTTTCCGGTGCCGAAAATGTGAGGAGAAGACGTCTTGAAGATAGAATACTGGGAAAAAATAAGGCACTTTAAATATATAGATTACAAAATATATCTTTCCATTATAGTAATGAAATAGGAACCGTGTGTCTGGTATTATCAGCGGACGTTTGAAAAAGGAAAGAAGAAAAGAGGCGATGTTCAGCAGCTGCGACCTCATCCTTCCCCTACATGAGGACCATGGGTCTACAGAAACCCCTCCCCCGATTTGAGTCAAACGCCCTCGGGCGATTCTTGATGACCCGCCATAAAGCCATCCTCGAGTGTAACTTCTGTTAACAGTTCCAGAGTTGACCTCTGAAAACTGTCTGTTCCTTCCATCCTAAGACTGTTTCTTCCTAGCACGCTGTGCACGCTGCTTGTCGTTGATACCCTGGTCACCAAAACAGAGGTTCTCTGCCTTGCTAAGCTTGAGACAGGTGACATCGGTTCCAGCAGCAGTGCCCTAAATAGAAGTTTCCTTTATCCCCTGCCTGCTAGCGAATGATCGTGTTGGTGGCCTCCATTCCAGTATTACCCGTCCATTGTACCAGTACTAGGTTATCTTCTGGCAGCCATTGGGCTCGGCCCAGATGCTGCAATGCTGCCAAAGACACCCCGCTCAAACAAAGCACCAAGCTAGAAGATGTATTCGTTGGCAGTTTTCGCACTTATGAATGACCCAAACTTAAGTTACAACAAAAGTATACAAAAGGACCCAAAGAGATGAGGTTTTATTAATGAGAGTGAAAAGTCGCTTCCATCGGAAGGCGAAATCTGGATAGACCGAGGTAAGGATGGGATCCGTAACATACATGGTACCTGATACATGTTAGGAAGGTAGACAGTAATAATGATACACAGATCGCATGGGTCGTGATCTTAAAATGGCGGCAGAAATGATTGAACACCAGAGGAATCGACACTCGCAGCGCTAACAGTTTTTATTACCACTTCTATGAAACAAGGGCACTCGTAAAGCTCTGCTAGTTATATAGTTATCATAAACGTACTATACACAACAAATATTAAAAATTATCAAATAAAGTAATTATAATAGTTCTCAAACAAATAAACAATCAAACACTTAACACTCAATAAGACACTATCTTATAGCATTCTCTTTATAACGCAGGTCTACTCTTATCACTTAAAATAAATTGCAGAGCTTACAATGTTCTGCAGGCAACTGTCGCCTATTTCATTTATATAAGCAGGTAATGTCTCTGCTAGCGTGTAATGTTGACAAGAAGGTTCCACAGTGTTCTATGTCAGTTGGGCAATGCCAAGAATTAACAAGCTCAAGTAAACTTTACCAGACACTTCTGCGCGGGTCTTGAATATTGCTGATTATGCAACACGTGGCAAGCGTTACGTAGGCTAATACACTGGTTATGTCGCATAGTCGTTACAATTATTGTTATTACTGTTTTTATTATACACTCATCTTTTAAATAACTAGAACTAAAATTTTTACAACATTTCCTATGAGGAATTCACAAATACCTAAGAGCCCAAGTTGGATTCACTTGAGTAGTTAATTGAAATTTTGTGCGTTACAAAAATTGGGTCTCTGATCCATTTACGCTCATTGTTAACATTCTATTTTGGAACAGATTTTTAATTGTTTATCCTGGCGAATGTTACGATGTCGTAAAAGTCGATTGGACGGTCTTATATCATATAAGATTGAGTAGATCGTACAGTTGATACATTAGTATGGAAAATAACAGGGGCTAGAATCATGGCCCGTCTCACAGAAGAGCTTTATTATAAGAAACATTTCAGTAAAAGAAAACGAGCTATTTAAAAAACGCCTCGCATTTAATATTGTAGGCTATATTATATTGCTTATTACTTAGAATAACCTATATGCCAGCCGAGTGCTTCTTGCTTATATAACTCTCCAGTGACGGTTCTGTTGTAAAATTGTAATATGTTATTAGAGCACACGTCAGTGTGTCAGCGCGTGTACTGACGCATTGCGTCAGACAATTGTTTCGTTTCTGGACCCGGCGAGGTGCAACGCACAAGTCGATTAGTTGTGTTCGATTTGATTTGCATGAGGTTTTCGACTTGCGTGAATGCACAGGTAACTAACCATTAATAATGGCACAAAGCATGAAGGAATAAGAAGCAATTGAGGTTGTAAAATAGTATTGTCGTCACCAATTATGAGTTCCATTCATCCACGCATAGAGCTTATACGCTTAGAACAGATTGTTGGTTGTTCCATATTTTAAATATGAACGTCCAATTAGAGACGCTTCGATACAATCAAACTCCAAACCAAATATTGACACTCCGACAGTACCGATATCTCAAGTAGCGAAAGTTTCGATAACGTATATATATATATATATATATATATATTACTTTAATATTTATACTAAATTTATCTCAAGATGTTTTTTCTATTTGGGACACGTTTCGAGAGTTCCTGTTCTCTCATCTTCTGGTTCCAGTTCCTGTTCTAACATCTTGAGGTAAATTTAGTATAAATATTAAAGTATTATATACATCAAGAAACGGACTGTAGCAGAAAGTGATTGAAATATATATATATATATATATATATATATATATATATAAAGAAACAATTTAAAGTTATGGAGCATAAAAATATTAATAAAAAAATTTCGTTTCTTTTAGGATTTTAAAAATACCTTTTGTGTTCCATGGTACTTTGTTTCTAATAACACAATGTGCTAATTAAAAGCTCTTTAAACGACGTTAATTACAAAGCAACTATTTTTCCAAATAAAATTACGCGGAGTAATGACATTTTGTTGGTACCTGGTTCGATACGGTAACTGGAAATCTTCTTTAGTAAAACTGTCTATCTACGTTAGGCTTCGACTCGATGCTCTCCGTTTTCCTCGATCCTGAGCATTTAGTTTCATCTGACTATAGCTCCCTTTTGATGTCATCAAGCATTCTAACCTTTATTTTCTTCAGTCATCTCTTTCCTTCCACCTTTTCCTCTACGATTCGTAGCTGCAGACAGTTTCTACACAATACGTGCCCCAACCAAGATCTTTTTCTTCTTTCCTATTACTTTCAGCAGTTTTCTTTCCTCTCATACTCTCATCAAAACTTCATCGTTTCTCAATCTAGCAGTCCATATCACCTTAAACAACCACATTTTAAAGATTTCTAGTTACATTTGTTCTTTCTTTTTGATGGTAAGTGTTTCACTGTCATGAAAAACCATCTCCAAATAAAATATTTAGCAAGTCTCTTTCTCATCTTAATCAGTATCTTCTGTAAGAAATCTTCTTAAAGTTGGTATAACTAATGATTTTATCTTGTCAAAAGCTCCTTTACCCATAGATGTCCTACTTCTGATTTCCTCCATGTAGCTTCCATTCCATGACACCGTAACCCCCAAACAATAATCGGTACTGATCCTAAATACCGTTATCGGTAATTTTCTTTTATTATAACTCATTTTGGGAATCTTATAGTCTAATTGTAGTTAAATTAAACTAAACAAAAGTATCGTTATCCAAGGTCTTCCGACACTGCAACCTTTCTCTCCAACTCTCAGTACCGATACCAATACATCCACTGTCGACATAAAAGTATCGATAGTCGGCAATATCAGAAGTATCGCAAAGTTCCTACGTCCAATAAAAGATGTGAGTAACAACCAATAAAACATGCGAAATTAATCTGCTTGAAATTGAGTAATTCTGACGCCTTTTAACTCTGTTTTTGCTGCAAATATCTTGACATAATCTTTCTTCTTCTTGAAGGAATTCAAAGGTGTAATCGATTTCGTTTGTCGAAATGGAGTCGCAGTTTGGATGTGAACGCCATCGTAGCCTTCTAACTGAACTGCTGAGAATTACATATCATCTCAAGGTGTCGTCCTCAATACCACAGTTCTTCTTCTGGCGGTTTTGGGATACGCCGAGATATGTGTATTTGTGTAAATAAATAAAATGCTGATGATTAAGTAATTACTTTTCCTTTTATTATTGAAGCGTTTGTCGAAATGTTTTATAGACTAGTAATTCACTCACACTAGTGTTACTCAACTAGTAATTCACGAGTTGTCAGTTGTATTGGTTTGTACCAGCCACTACAAAATCGGATTTTAGATTTTGTACTATGCCCCGTATTTCTCCACACACACACACACACACACACACACACACACACACACACACACACACACACACACACACACACACACACACACACACACACACACACACACACACACACACACACACACACACACACACACACACACACACACACACACACACACACACACACACACACACACACACACACACACACACACACACACACACACACACACACACACACACACACACACACACACACACACACACACACACACACACACACACACACACACACACACACACACACACACACACACACACACACACACACACACACACACACACACACACAAGTCACTGAATTTTAGTTTGTCACACGAGCCTTCCAGTAATGGCTTGCTAATTTACTGGTGTTTTATTGCTACTTAGACATGATCATCGCGCTCATATAAATTTTATTTTTCATTAAAAAACTGAATATTATCTCGTTTATTTTGAAAACGAATAAGTAGGCAATTTAATAATGCTTTCTGCACTTTTGTATTTACAATCTGTTAACAGAGTAATGAGATTCTTTATTTCCCACGTGAAATGTGTATCTGATCCATATTTTTTTACATATAGAAACCGTCTCTCCCTTGTGTTACGTATGATCTTTGATATTCGTAGAATCTCAGTCTCTTTCATTACTAGTGAATTTTTGTCGGCGTCTAACACAGTACAAAAATTGTATTGTATTATCATCTACTTTCTGTTTTAAATAAAATATACTGAGATTCAAACCTACTTTGAAATACACTAATGTAGAATTTTTAAATCAATACACGTGTTATTACTTTGATAAACTTTCACGAATTTTATTTTTTCATAATGACTAATACTATTCCACTATAAAATATAAATTTATTATGATAAAATAACTTATATTCGTGTACATATTATCAAATAGTAAGTATAAACAAAAAATTCAAAATTTTAAATTATTTAATTTTAACACTAATGCATGTAAAAATATATAAAATATATTAAGAAAGAACAAAACAAACAGACTCACTAAACAAACCCCATACAAAGCTTCATGTAAAAATCCTTCCACTAATGATAATATAAAATATATCAACTTTACTTATCACGGAAACATATCTGGTAAACTAAGCAAACTATTTAAAGATACAAACTTAAAAATACCTTATAAGACAAATAATATTGTTTTTATTAAAATAAACCTAAAACTAAATTCAACATTCATAATAAAAATGGAGTTTACAAAACAGAATGCCCAGGTTGCAGTTTATTTTACGTAGACCAGAGGAAGGAAAAACTGTCCGAGAGATTCATTCAACATACCAATGCGTTTTTAAAACCTAATATTTACAAATCTAATTTACCCACACACCGTTTAAACAATAAACATAAATTTTCAGACATTAAAAATTTCAAATTAATTAAAAACGGACAAAAAAGGTAACAAAATGAATATCTGGGAGAACCTTAATATTTACAAACACAATAACAAATTACTAATTAAATAACAAATCCAAATTAAAAAAACAAGACGATTTATTTAAAATCATACATTCATTAGAATAATAAACATTAAATATATAATAAATAGCTGACTACATGAACATTACAACAATCGAAAATGGAATCGAAGTAAAATCGATTATCCGTTAACTATATTGTAAGCGAAACATTCAATTACAATTCAAACAAACCTCTGAAGATACAGAATAATTTCTGTGAAACGTGGGTCAGGTGAAAATAAACCTACTTGCAGTGTATTTATTTGAAGATATTACATTAAGGAAGAAATATAACCTTTTCATATAACAAAAAATAATTATTTTAATGTAGCAAAAAATTATTTTATTAGATCGGCTTTTTCATAAGATGACTTTGTAAATGTTTTATCTTACAGTACAGACTGCAAACCGGCAACAGAACTTTATGTGAATCGTCAGAGTAGAATATTTTTCTCTTAGTCTCTGTCCCTCGAGCGACTTGTGGTTCACACGTAGTGTAAACATTAAAAGCTCGTGTATATTTAAAAGCTTGTCTTTCTCATGCCGCATTCGTTTTTGGGACGTTAATTGTTATAGAAAATATTTGTGCAGTACTATGGTAATCGGCCCCTACATATGAATATCACGTTAGTCTTTCGTTAGAAAAGTAGGCTATCTTGCTTTTATCACCGTAACGTATTAGAAATCTGAAAAAAAATTAGATTTTGTTTTCTCGAGCCAGTAAAACGTGGATTGTGGATCACGTTAAACAAAAAGTGGGCTGTAGAATCAATTCGTCCTGATCCGGCGAGCGTGCCCATCATCAACTGTCAGCGTTCACGTGCCACCAATCATGCCACTTTTACCCAAGCGCAATAATTTGCGTAAAATTCTTAAAGTACGCGACGTACGACGACCGAGTAGATTACCCGAATCGACACGTGTTATATTTTTTCCACGTTGTCGATATGTCGAAAACGTAAGTGATATAGGAACGTTTTGACAAATGAATCGATTACGGTCCCAGGCACGTGTTCGGAAAATTTTCTTATAACGACCGTGCTTTGGTAAAAACTACGTTTCCGTCCCACCCAGGGAATAGTACCTGTGCGCAGATGAGAACACACCGCATTAATATCAGCAACAGTCAACGAATACGAGTTATTATCTAAAAGGTACGCCTTCTCCTTTCCGTTTTGATTTATGTTGCTACTCGTGTTTTAATTTGCCGGGAAATGTCACGCTCAATCCTTATCTTTACATTTACTAAATACTAATTTCATACTCTCCTTCCTATGAACTTGGCTTTCAGAACGTTTTCACTAAAATCTTATGATATGTCCTATAAATTTAATATTCCTATGAACAATCTTCTTCAATTTTTTGTAGTAGCTAATTTCCTTCAATCAGCCATTTTCTTTTCTTCTTCTTCTTCTTCTTCTTCTTCTTCTTCTTCTTCTTCTTCTTCTTCTTTTCCGTCTTCTTCTTTTTCTCCTCTCCTCAGATTGTTCGACCCGTAACTTCTTTCCTAACCTCTATAGGTTGTTGGTACAATCTCTTCACTTGCTTGTACTTTATTCCCTTCTTGACCTCATCCACACACCCTTGTCTTGGTCGTCCCCCAAGTGCTACATGTGAATGCAAGTAATATTATTGACTCAAAATGTTCGCATATTCTGAAAACGATGTAACAAATTATAATTTAAAATAGTCAAGTTATCACTTCGCCTTGAGAGTGAAAATCTGTTCTAATAAAGTTAAAACTCTAAGCAATATATTTTGCATATTTTGAGGAATATAATTAAACTGGATTAAAAATTAAATCCGATAAATGTGGTGTCAGTTTACACAGAAGTGACGGCTTTCTTTGCAAAAGGCTTTTAATTGTTTTTCAACGTAAAATCAGATGAAAGGTGTAATAACCGTTGTAAATCGGCGCCGTAATAAGTCTTAAGGCTTCCTTTGTGTGAGAGTTAATCGGCTTATCAGGATTACGCGGATAGTCTTGTTTACGCCAGTGTATATAAAGCTTTGTCTGGGTGTATAAAACGCGATTATTATGACAGAAGACTTCCCTTAATGAGATCCGATATTAGCGAGACCTACCCCTCTGCACTCGCACCCCTTTCACTCAGAGTAGCAAGCGTGTTACAAGATTATGCACACCCATTGTTTACAGCAGTGACAGCTGAAGTTAAAGGGATCATTAACGTGCTCCAATCTCCCCTTCCCGGTAATAAATACAACACTTTGGTGCTGTTGCTTCTTGTTGAAACGATTGCCAAGCTTTCTACTTAAATACATAGATGAACATACATAAACCTCAAATAACTTTTATGAAGAAGTTTTTTCATTAATGTTAAAAAAAGAGTCGATTTTAAGGAAAAAATAGTTTCATTCACGTTCAGTTAGTCGTCTTACCATCGCGCTCAGGCTTTTAAAGCGGATATAAACATCGATCTCCTCCTCCACCGTTCCCTTCCCTCATCGTCCGTTTCAATCCATGAAACGGATCACAATGCGGTCCAGAAACTTAACGACAGGCTTCATTCCTCCAAACTAGGAGGACTCATTCCTTAAACCAGCGCATGGCTACTCAGGTTAACTGCAGGTTTGCATCAGGCAGTTATCGAATTTGCCTGGACGCTGGGACACGTCCAGCATAGCTGCCCCTACGATTAGATTGGAATGGATTGTAGTCTAGTAGATGTTGCCTTCTGTGCGAAACGTTACGGGTTCAAGGCCCTCATCTGGTCGGTGCGGTGACCACACAGCAACGATTTTATTTCATTTATAAATAGATCTTTGTAACTCATTTTCACTTTTTCAAACTTAGAAGTCAATTAACTAAATACTACCCGTCGTAAGGGAATGTACCAGTATCTAGTGTTTTGGCAGAAACTTTAGCCCTACTGGGGAGTGGGAAATTTTAGACAAGAAGAAAGAAAAATGCAGATGTTATGATAGAAGGATGTTATAATTTCAAGACCGTGAACTTCAAGTAACATTACATGAGAGAATGCAATGGTTAGAACCATTATGGTTAGAATACGCGAACGTGACAACATTAACCTATCCACATTTTTAAATCGCGGTTTTTCAACCCGGAAATATATAAATCTGTAAATTCGCGTGCGATTCGTACACATCCTACTAGAAATGTATGGAAAATATTAACGACAAATACAAGAATGTAATCTCTTACAGAGAATCGTAGGTGTTTCTACTAGCGGATCAACAAACACTAGTCGACACGCAGCGTGCGTGCCTGCATGACACGCGTTATTTGGTTGTCCTGTTGTTGTATCACCACAATTCGTATGTTTCCGCGGATTTCACAGACTGTGTGTGTGAAAGCAAACATACGCACGCTTTCGCGACACCCATTCGCTGTGTACGGAATTCAGAAAGTGATATTTTATCTTGCGCGAGCGAGAAATTATCGGCTTTTTATGTAATTACGTTTTGTAACGAATGTTTTTGTCATATTTTACCTTTTGTATTCCGATACCAAAGCATTTTTTCATCGAAAATTGCTCTTTAAATTTTTTACGGATTACTTTCTTGTGATATATGATTTCCAGATTTTCACATTACACATTACGTATTCACGCCAATAGATTATCTAAGGTAATACATACCTATATCTTTTACTTTCAAATACTTATGGTTTTTATTAAAACGGTAAACTGGTTTCACAATGATACGTACTGGTTTAAGTAGTAATAATTTCCATCGTATTCCATAGCAAGGTCTTTCAAGGGTGTAAGAAAGGTATTTTAAAAATGTACGAAATTCGGTACCGGTAAATCAATTGAATGCAGATGAAAGCTTTCTGGGCGTAAGCAGAGGGGGTGAGTGTTTTAATTATATTTTGTAAAAGGAAACGTTTTATGGTAATAGGTACAACCTTTGTGAGGAACACATTAAGGAGTTTGCTATTTCACACCAATAACAGTGGGCATTTGGTTGTGGGAGATTCAGAGCCAGTTCGAATTATCAACACAGCGTTAGGATCGATTCGTTTAGACTCGGATTCTGTCCAAAAGGATCTATGTGGACTCTATAATATCTCCGAGTGTTTGGTTTTCTTTCACAATCTTCTTCGATTGCTTTTCTGTATGTGAACCAGTTTTTCGTAACAGACTTTAATGCTGCCTCGGCCAAAAGGATGACAGTCGGAAGTCTGTGATGTAATAACGCGTTCTTAATTGTGCGAACGTCTCGACACTGTCCCCGTGCACCAATCAGTTCGCACCGTTATTAAGATGAGATTACCGTTTATGAGTCGACCCTGACAACGTGTAGCCATAATTACCATTCATCAATTTCAATGGAACCGATGTGACAGACGTCATCATTATAATGTCGGCGCCGTTGTTTCATGATGTGCAGTAAATATGTCAACAACGGAAGTACGGATAAAATTAATTACCACTGATAACAGTTGCTTTGATGTCGACGGTTAACGGTTTAAATGAGGAAATATTACTAGATCCAGTATTGATACTGGTAGCATGTATCTAGAATACTGTTCAGAAGAATAACAGTCATTATATGTACAGTAGAACCTCACTAATTTTTGACGTCTTCTTCATTCAAACTGTTAAATGCTGGTAGGGACTAGCAGATATCTAACAATTCCGTTGTAAGGTCAAGACCTTCTGGTTCTATAATTCAGATTGTTGGTTGTAATTCAGATGGCCCTAACTTATTCCAGGCAGATTTTAGAGTGTTTTCCGGAATATTTTGGCACGCATCAGCGATTCGACTGAATTTTCAGATACGTATTACGCTGTAAAAACACAACACTTACTGTGCCGTGTACACAAGTGCGAAACACCCATTCTCGGAACCAATACCTTCCGCAATCCGTTCTCGTGACCATTATTAGAATCCCGACCACAATCAGGACGTTTCTGGTTTACCCCGGCTATAATTAGAGCGTATATGTTACTCGCTTATTAATAAAGAAAAAGAAAAAAAGTTTGGTTGGGTAACGAATTTCAGAGGGAGCCGTATTAGTGGGTGACGAATTAGTGAGGGTCCACTGTAATTTTGAACTGAAATTCTTCTCTTGTATTCGGACGATTTGTATGGCGATTCTATCAAACTCGTTTTTCACTTTCACAACAAAAGTGAAAACAATTTTTGTCTGCGGGTGAAACAAAACAACCGAGAGACCGGTTTACAGTTACTACCATCAGAGCTTCGTCTGTCAAATCAAACGCTAAAGGACTTAAAATGTTATCGTATCTGTGGCATACTATATATCAACAGAAACTATTTTCCCCTTCCTATCTCAGTAGCACGTTATTTCAACCTAAAAATGTTTACCTCATTTGCAGGAACCTTATTTAAACCAGTATACTATAAACGACATAGTATAAATAAAATATATTAAGCGAAATGGTCTAACATTTATTTGACAGTAATAACTACCATGAATGAGTAGAACAAATTAGGAAATATAGTAGAATCGGGAATCTCCCTGAATCGGGATCTAGACATAAATAGGAAAGCAATAACATTAATCTACTTTAACAGTTTATTATTAGACGTATTCTGATAATACGTGTCGGTTGGCGAATCGTTTTTATACACTGAAGGTGGCCTCCAGAGGTGAGGGCGAAACGTCACAACAACAATAGTAGACCACCGCCCAAAGTTTGTTGCCAACAGATTATTGGATGTATCTTGAAGAATGTGCAATGTTGCAACGCCGGAATTTTGAAGAATATGCAACATCGGAAACGAAGGTGCAATGTTCAGGGTGTACCGATCTTCATGGAAACGAATATTTGCACGAACTGAAACAAATAAATAAGCGCAGAAATAAAAAGCCATAAGACCCAGTAGCGAACTACACAAGTTAAACAAGAAAGGATTCGGAGAAAACGAGAAAACGCCGAATTAACGGAGAAGTTCAATATCAGAAGCTTACGAAAGATACCGATCATTATACCTCAGTGGTTCCACGTCGTCGATCGATATGGATCTACACAGACTGCCAAGTAAACATTCAGAATAGACAGAGGGACCTAAGAAGAGATGCCGAGATCAAATTATGAATTCAGAGTTGGCCAGCGATAGTGTATTTACACCGTAAGGGACCAAGATCCTAAACATGCACTGAAGAAGAGAGGAAGTAAAAATAAATAATAAAAATTGATCCAGCAATAATATCGAATATATTGTACTGTACTTATACCTCTACTCTAAAAAAAAATATGATCACATTCTTACTGAATCCCATGTCTGTCGAACTCAATAGGTAAGAGTAACTCTTCCTTCTTGGAATGTTACTCCACATGTAACACTGCCTCTCAGTACCTTATAGTATACCTCAAGGCACTGTAATAAACGACCTAGTTGATTACTATGTCATGTAATGTATGGTTTAAAAGGCGATCTATGTCTACCATAAAGGCCTTCGCTATGTATACAAAACCAAGATGCGTTTGCGTTTCCCGGTTGAACTCTCTTCTTTTCTCAATTATCAACTTAAAAATTGCATCCATACACGATCTTCCTTTTCGAAAGCCGTTCTGTTCTTCTAACAATAATACCTCCGTAATTGGTTTCAATCTTCCATTTACTATTCTGGTGTAAAGCTTATATGTTGTGTCGAGGATGGATATTCCTCTATAATTATCTGTCCTTGTTCGATCCCCTCTCTTAAATAATGCGATAACTCTTGCTCTTAACCATTCCTTTGGAAATGAGTGCTCCTTCCAGCACACATTCAGGAAATGTAACAGACGTAACTGCAATAAAATGCCTCCGTATTTCAAAAGCTCTATATTAATGCCATTCAATCCTGGTGAAGTGCGATTCTTAGATTCTCTCAATGCCTGCAGTAATTTCTCTAGAGTTATTGCGTCAATATTCTCTGGATCACATTCCGTGATCACACCTTCTTCCTCATCCACACTATACCAAAGTTGAGTATAATGTTTCTTCCATAATTCCACTGTAATTGGGTTGACATACACCTCTTCTCTTTCCTTTCCATTCAACATCTTCATTATTTTGTAAGCCATAACCTGTCTACCATGAACATCATGTTCAATATTGGAAATGAATCTCTCCCAGGATTGTCTGTGTGCTTGCCTAACAATCGTTTTTGCTCTATTTCTGACTTCATTATACGTTTCCGCATTCGTAGGAGATGGGGAATTTAGATATTTAAGATATACTTTTTGTTTTTCAGCTACTGCTTCTTCTATTTCCTCTGTCCATATTTTTAAACCTTTCCTTTTTCTAAACCTTTTCTTTACACCTATTGCTTCATTGGCTGCTTGCACTATTATCCGTTTCATATTTCTCCACTCTTCTTCTATACTGTTGCCTGAAGGTATGCTATTCAAGTGCCTATTTAACCTATCTTAATAAAGTCTTCGAATACTTTCCTGTTCGAGTAAATATACTTTAAAAACCTCTTTATTCTCCAGTCTTATAGATGTTTTAATTTTCTTCCATTTCGTGTATAACCCTTATTTGTGAGATTACCAAGTAGTGATCAGAAAAAACATCAGAGTCTCTATATACTCTCGTGTCACTAACCTGTTTCGCCAATTTTTTGCTGATGATGATATAATCTATTAAGGATCTAAGTCTCCTTGATGACCACGTATATTTATGAATTTCTTTCTTACGGAAAAAGGTGTTAGTTATTTTTAACTCGTTAAACGTAGCAAATTCTCTCAAAACCTCTCCATTATCATTTAACGTATCTTCCCCAAAAACTCCTACTATATTTGGGATTGGAACATTTACCAACCCTGGCATTCACATCACCCATCAATAAAATTTCATGGTTTTTTTTTAAGACACAAGAATAAAATTTTATAAAACGATGGTTGTACCTGTACTTATGTATGGGAGGGAAAACTGGATAAATACCAAAAAAGGAGACAGCAAAATACAGGCAGCAGAAATGAGATTTTTGAGACGAGTCAATGGCTGCACAAGAAGAGATTTAGTAAGAAATGAAGACGTGCGAAATGAACTAAATGTATATGCAATAAATGAAAAAATAACTGAATATAAAGAAAGATGGAACAACACGTAAATAGAATGAGAAATGGGAGAATACCCAAAACAATACTTAACTACAACCCAAGAGGGAAAAGAGATATAGGAAGACCACGAAAACGGTGATCGTAAGTTTGTGAGGACGGAACAGGCAAATTCCTAATCCTTGTAGTGCAGAAGAAGAAGAAGATTAGTGTTCCGTGACGGAAAAGTGTAACAAAGGCCTATTCTTATTACTGTTACTCGGTCAACAAAATCCAAGAATTGTTTCTCTATTGCCCGTGTACAGATTTCGATGATGACAACAAATTTTGTGATAAACGGCGATACAAAAGATTTATAATTGTGTCCAGTTGATAAGCGAACCTCCGAGAAAATCTTTAATCGTTTTTTAACTTAGGGTCTCTACCAAACTAAGGGCATCTTCTCGTATCAAACGATTTGTGGAGTGTTCTGTACTTTTCAATAACACGTTACCTTGTCACTTCTTACAAAAGTAAAATCGATTTCCTCATGATCGTAAGAGACACACACACATGTTGTACTAAATATTTTTTTATACAAAATATCTGTTACGCATTGCAATCTTCATTCCGTTTTCTCTTAGGTCACGCCGTTAACGTGTTTTGCAACTATTTACACCATAGTTTTTATAGTAATAAAAAAACGTTATTTAGCAACTTGCGCTTGTTACAGGTCAGAGGAGAAAGTAGATAGTAAGTACGGTAAGCGAAGGCGTCGGCCCCCCCCCCCCGGAGACGGTTTGAATCGTACGTTAACTAACTATCTGTCCGACCCAACAACTACTGATCGCGGCAGTTTGTGTGTCTAATTTACGCCACTTGTGTAGTGAGTTAATTGAGAACAAGTGTCGTTAGTCACCCGCAGCAAGTTGAGTCCCCAACTATTCATTAAGAACTACACAAACTTTCACTGAAACTACTTCTGAAAACTAGCGTTTTGCATTCTGCCGTTAGTCACACAATCTTCTACAAAATCGTGTTTCACATTAGGAATCGACTTCTTCCGGTTCGCATCACATTCTAGCCAGTCTGTGAGATGTTTTTGTTAGACTTATAGCTTCTGTCCGTTACGATAAAATGGTATTCCTCCTTAAAAACAAAAACAAAAAATTACCAGTGGTTGGTCACAGACCGTGTTAATTACACATTAATGTCCTCAAATAATTATGGCTTTGGGACCGCATGACGTAAATATGTAAAGATGAATTATTTTTATTTCGCCCATTGAGTTGTCAGTACTGGATGGGGACGCGGCCTTATGCCTACCTGCCTGTACCGTTCATCTCAAGAAAGCTTATCTTTATGGCCACTGAAAACGTGCATCTATTGTTAAGAGGCTTTCCTGTAGAGGATTTCCCATCGAGAGGATTAAGTGGCATTTTATTCCGCTGTTGCATGTAATTTTAGTTGTTTCAAAAACATTAATTTTATTATTATATAATGATATATCTGATACATTTGTAACATATTGTATTTGAAATATCTGATGTGTTTGTTAAAAAACATTATAAAATTATACAATTTTATCACCACACTTCAAACATTCAATTCTGTTTCGTACAATGTTCCAGTCTGTGACACATTTCCTTATTCCATTGTCCATCACGTAATGTCTAAAAGAATTAACATAATGTAAAATAATGTAAAAACCTGAAAATTTGAACGTGATTATGAGCTTTAAATACAAAAATAGGTGAGGTGTTCACGATTCTTACAGCATCGCACGTGTTGCACTTATGACAAAAAAATGGTAATGCTGATTGTAGGAGTCGATGGGGGAGGTGGGGTGGAAATACCTCTTACTCCACCGACTTGGTCCGTCTTCAATTTACATAAACATAGACATCCAGAATAATGATCATATTTTTTCAGCGGTCGTAAAGTAACCTTGTCTTCAGTAAAATGTACTAGAGGTAGGTGGACGGCCACGACCCCATCCAGTACAGACTAACACGGTCATTTACTCTTCTTTTTTTGCATGTATGATTTTGCCAAGATCTCACGCACCTACATACTAATTCCAGTTCATCAAGATCCCGCATCGTGAAGAATGTTAACCACTTGCTGGTTGCCGTTATGTTGAGATATGGCAATAACGGCCAAGATGCTCACGTCACAAACGTAGTAACCAGAACAACTAATAAGTACACATTGGATTCTGCAACATCAAAAATGAACTCCGTACATCTTTCTGGCACTAAAAAGGAAATTAATATAAATCATAGTCCGAAACCATAGTAAATAATACGTTCGATATTTCGTCCTCATAGTGAAATAAAAAAATTTAGCTTTTAAAATTAAACTGGCTGAACTGTTTGGTTCCTTGGCCCATATTGTCGACCCCATCCTAAATTAAACTGGCTGAACTGTTTGGTTCCTTGGCCCATATTGTCGACCCCATCCTAAATTAAACTGGCTGAACTGTTTGGTTCCTTGGCCCATATTGTCGACCCCATCCTAAATTAAACTGGCTGAACTGTTTGGTTCCTTGGCCCATATTGTCGACCCCATCCTAAATTAAACTGGCTGAACTCTTTGGTTCCTTGGCCCATATTGTCGACCCCATCCTAAATTAAACTGGCTGAACTCTTTGGTTCCTTGGCCCATATTGTCGACCCCATCCTAAATTAAACTGGCTGAACTGTTTGGTTCCTTGGCCCATATTGTCGACCCCATCCTAAATTAAACTGGCTGAACTGTTTGGTTCCTTGGCCCATATTGTCGACCCCATCCTAAATTAAACTGGCTGAACTGTTTGGTTCCTTGGCCCATATTGTCGACCCCATCCTAAATTAAACTGGCTGAACTGTTTGGTTCCTTGGCCCATATTGTCGACCCCATCCTAAATTAAACTGGCTGAACTGTTTGGTTCCTTGGCCCATATTGTCGACCCCATCCTAAATTAAACTGGCTGAACTGTTTGGTTCCTTGGCCCATATTGTCGACCCCATCCTAAATTAAACTGGCTGAACTGTTTGGTTCCTTGGCCCATATTGTCGACCCCATCCTAAATTAAACTGGCTGAACTCTTTGGTTCCTTGGCCCATATTGTCGACCCCATCCTAAATTAAACTGGCTGAACTCTTTGGTTCCTTGGCCCATATTGTCGACCCCATCCTAAATTAAACTGGCTGAACTGTTTGGTTCCTTGGCCCATATTGTCGACCCCATCCTAAATTAAACTGGCTGAACTGTTTGGTTCCTTGGCCCATATTGTCGACCCCATCCTAAATTAAACTGGCTGAACTGTTTGGTTCCTTGGCCCATATTGTCGACCCCATCCTAAATTAAACTGGCTGAACTCTTTGGTTCCTTGGCCCATATTGTCGACCCCATCCTAAATTAAACTGGCTGAACTCTTTGGTTCCTTGGCCCATATTGTCGACCCCATCCTAAATTAAACTGGCTGAACTGTTTGGTTCCTTGGCCCATATTGTCGACCCCATCCTAAATTAAACTGGCTGAACTCTTTGGTTCCTTGGCCCATATTGTCGACCCCATCCTAAACTGGCTGAACTGTTTGGTTCCTTGGCCCATATTGTCGACCCCATCCTAAATTAAACTGGCTGAACTGTTTGGTTCCTTGGCCCATATTGTCGACCCCATCCTAAATTAAACTGGCTGAACTCTTTGGTTCCTTGGCCCATATTGTCGACCCCATCCTAAACTGGCTGAACTGTTTGGTTCCTTGGCCCATATTGTCGACCCCATCCTAAAAACGTCGTATAGAGACTTTCGATTTTCTACGAGTTTGGTAGTGTCACGAAGGAACGTGTTACTTTTTTTGACATGGAATCCATAGGTATGTAATGTCTTACTCGCACGTTTCGCGAAAATCGACCGTTATGTTTCAAATGTACTTTCGACATACCACTATCTCACGAACCGCTCAACCAATCCCAGCAAACCAGGTGTCAGGTGATCGAGTCACTCGGCCCCCTTCTACCAATAGTACTGAGAATTTTGACAACTGACTTCAGTCGCCTCTAGGCTTTGTCTGCGTGAGGGTGTTTTTGCGCCGAAAATTTCTAAATTGCTCCACTAAAACTTAAATATCTTGGGAACTACAAGTCCGATCGCGAAAATACAAAGTGCGTTGTGATCCTCAGAACTAAATCTCTCCAATAACACCAATTCCGAGTACCAGAAGCACTCACAGAAAATAATAACAACATTTGAACTCAAAAATTAGAAATGCCTCGACCTAAAAATCGCGATAAAACTCGAACCAAAAATTTCAAACCGAAAACCGGCAAATCCTATGCAGAGCGTCAACAGGCCTATCGTTTGAGACTAAAATCAAAGAAATCGGCCGAGAACTTAGAAAATGGCAACCATTTGAAGATTGACGAAACCCCGTCAGCGCCCAAGCGGCCCGCATCTCCGATACCTGGGTCATCCGGCGTGCCCCCAAAGCGACTCAGATCGAGCGTACGGCTAGCTAGCAAGAAAACAGACGATGACAACATTAAGACGATGAGAGCTGTTTATTTAACCAACCCTTCATTCCTTCCCAAAGCACAAGTCTGCCCGGTAGTCCCACGACTACCAGGTTTAAATTTTTTTTAATTTTGAAAATATTAATTTGGTCTTTTCTCTTACGTCTGAAGGTTGAGTAGTGTTTGCTGCTTGGTATGGGTTACTCCGCGTCTCTGTAAGCTTCTTCGTTCCGTCTGAAGAGAGTCAACTATGTGGCAACCACACTGTGACCGCACGACACCAAGATCACGTTTCCGTTCGGCGACGACAAAACATTTCATTCTGCGCGGCGCAATCCGTTGAATAATTTTGAATTTAGAAACAAATTTTGTCATAGGCTGTGTGTGGGGAGGAGTGCGTCTGTGTGACTGACGTACAAAGAGAGGGGGAGGGGGGGAATCGAGAGAGAACACGTTTACGTTTAGAAAAACTCACAGTTTTTTGTCAGATTCCATGTCAAAAGCGACAGGTAGGCAGCCAGTTCATTGTGGTTAAACAAACAGAGAGTGGCTACGTGAGATCGTGAACAATGGGATCGGCTGGATCGTTAGAACGTGCGTCACGTATATGCTCTCCTAGCATTATCTACAGTCCCACATACGATAACGATCGGCTTTCTTCACAAATGTGATACCCAACTTATTGTAAACCGTAATGTTTGTTTACCTGCATCTCGCCAACATCGATACGCTCTTATCGGTAATTTCAACTGGCTTGCTTTACACCGCATGTAATTGATTTACAAAAAACTTCTCACTTTGCGCATCGACTCGGTAGTATTAATATCCAGAACATGTCCTTCATTCCTGTCATTTCTTCCTCACCGGATATTCCTTAGTTAATATGTTCCATTTTTTTATTACTGCTTACTTTTTACACCGTTTCGTAGCTAATGTCGACACATTCTACTGTGTATAATCGATATTTAACGTACACAATCTAGAAGTAATGAGAGCAGTTATCTTTTCTTTTTATCTTAAACGGTATTTGCTTGTCACCTTCTAGATCCGGTAAACAGTTTAATTTGGCGTGAGCTGATTCTGTAAAAAGCGTATCGTAAACATACACCGTAACGGTTGCTTATTGTTTTTCACCATCATCATCTTCTTAACGGTTTTAGGCTTCAGCGACAGTCCACCTTTTCTTTACCAACTTTTCTTCTGCCTCTAGGGTTGTAATCTTTCACCATCTTCGGTATTCTACTTTCTTCTATTCTGTTGATGTGGTGAATCCATTTTCTTCTGTATTCTTTAATCCTTTCATTAACTGAAAAAATATCTAAAGCATTTCTTATCTCTTCATTTCTTACATGATCTCTTCTATTACACATTTTAACTGATATCAGAAATTTCATTTCGGCTGTTTGTATCTTCTGTTGATCTTTTTTTTTTATGATCCAAGTTTCAGAATCATACAGTAGTGTAGGTACTGCCATTGTTTTATAAAATTTTATTTGCGTTTCTTTTATATTGTTTTTTATTGTTTTCGAATACCTAATATTTTTGCAGCAAATTTATCCTTCATATTCTGAACCGTTCAAAAACCGAATGAGTCTGTCGTGTGTTACACAGAATATAACAAATCAGAGTACAAAAATGGCGAGAATTTCTTTTTTCCATATTAATTAACACGGTTTTTTGACAAAGTGAAGTTAGTAATATATTCACAAATGACGTATCACCCGTTGCACTATGAATAAGCAGTAAAAGCACAAGTCAACTGCCATGACTATTCAGTTAGCTACAGAAATTTTATGATTTTGGAAAAAGAGAACTGCTAAATTGTACAAGTAAGAGTGATAGACATGCGAAGTAAATGTAACTTAGTGTGAGAAAAACAAGAATGTTCATCTGTTCAGAAAATCTCTTTTCCCTTCCTCTAATATCCCTTCTCTTTTCTCTTTAGGTGTGAATTCTACGGAAAATCAAGACACTACAGAACAGTAATAAGAACAATTATAAATCAGAGCTACTTGATAGGACTGTCTTATATAGTATGAAATGGTTAGAACATCTTAACCGATTGGGTGATTGCCATATCCCCAAACAACTACTGAATAATAAGCAGAAGGACGGAGAGATGTGAGGCGTCCGAAGAATGGTTCGAGTGACCAGCTCTAGTCTATCTGCTTGGGACCGGAACAAACCATTTTTGGCTTAATCCTTTCTGAAGATTGTGAGGATGATGATGATAAACCAAAGCCGAAGAGATCACGTTACATATGTAGAAATAAAACTAAAATATTAGAAGACTCAATAGAAAAGAGATGATCATGGCTTAAGAACAAGTTACAGGGCTGTGAAATAGTCAAAGATAAACGACATCAGAAAAGAAAACTTCAGGTAAAGGTAAGAAATGATTAAGAGATAGTAGTTTACAGAAGCAATAGTTGTAAAGAACTGTATTGTATTTCCTTCTAATGAATAAAACGAAGTAGAAGATTATAAGAAAAAGCTAAGAATATTGTACTCGATAACTCTGAGGGGTGATCATGCTCGCGCCGTGTTATATTTTCCTGATGATGATTTTAATCGCTGAGAAATGTATACGCATGCTGCTGTTAGATGCCAAATTTTAAATTGTATTGAAAATGGAAATGTTAATGATCAAATTGTCAAATACTGTATGCAAGAATACGGATCCAATCCACGTCACGTGAAAACTCTTTTAAGGTTTATGTGCGTGTGTGTGAGCATTTTTTGCCACGTGTATGAAGAATTTTTTTTTTTGACAAATTTAATCCTTTAATCGTCGAATGTCATTAATATAACAATAATACGTACTACTTGTTTCATAGGAACAGCTGTGACACTGATGATGATTGTGATTGTTATCGTTCTGCTTGTAGTCTTTTTATTATCGTCGTTGTCGCCTTCAAATAGTCATCATTGTCATTAATGTAAAAACGGTATAAATAGGAAACTATAAAGTTATATTCGATACTCGTCACTTCACAGATATGCCGTTAGAAAACGTATCTAAAAATTTTACACTTTCTCAAGATTTTTTAGTTACTTCCAGTCTTGAATTAAAAAAAAAAAGCACAAGAAGGTACAGTTTTGAGAAACCCTAAAACGTTTTATTTTTTATGTAACTTGTTAAAATGGTATAGATAAGAAACATTATTATCTAAATGAACATACAGATCGTTCATGTTTCCTTAGACTTTTCAGCGCTAGTAACCGTTAGAAAAAAAAATTAAATCTGTAGCACAGTACAGGCTTTAGGGAAAAGTCAGGGACAAGTTTAAGTAAGCCGACACCGTTCTATCCTACAGTTGTTGTGACTTTTAATTTATTTGTGTAGAAAACTCTTCAGTTACGTCTAGTCAGTACGGCAAAAACACTTTTTACATAATCATTTTAAAATCTTTGACGTCCTAATTGAACGAGCGAAGCGAGGTCTCAGTTTTAACTCGATATTTGGCATTCGTCTGTCTATCTGTCTATCTATCTACCTACCTGTCTACGTGTTTGGGGTATGTCTCCCGATAAGTTTTCAACTTGTCAACCGATTTTCGTTAAACTTGGCATGCCTGCCCATACTTTTACTCTACAGAACCCTATTGTTTTTTAAATTGATCCTTCAAAAAACTCGGGGCGGGAGGCAAAAATGTGAGGGGTTCAAAATTGTGAAACAAATCGCAAAACCCCATGTGCAGTATCAATGTAAAGGTAATTTTGATAATTTTAAGTGACATTTGAATGTAGTGACAAGTTTTAGAAATTTCAAAATTTTGGGACCACTAGGCCCAAATGAGCACAGAAATTTGAAAAAAATTTGTAATCCAGCAGAGTAAAAGGAACTATAACCCCAAATCATAATGTTTCGAATTTTTAGTGTTCATTGTACGATTGTGTGCTCTACAACTTTGTTTTATTACTAAAGAAACAGTAGAGTAATTGAGATTTTTGTATTTTTTTTCGTAATTGGAAAATTATCTAATATAGAAATTTATGTAATAATAAAGGTACTTTGTTCAAAATAGTGAGTGTGTTCTTAAGCTCGGGGACCTCAGTAGTGATAAATATAGACAGTTCGACCGACAACAAAAACATTGCGTGGTAGGAATTTTCCATTTCGAATAACTTTGTTTTTTTTTCATTGAAATTATTATTAATATACGGAAGTACGTATACTAGAATAAAATTGAAGGAATAAGCCGAGCTCACATTTCTGCAACAAACAAGGACAACTGCGTAGCAGAATGCTTTGTCGGTAATAAAAACGTTAAACACCGCCAGCCAATTGTCAGAAGGGAAGTTTATGCTAAGTAGGAATGTGCAGTGCTAATAGCCTAAGAAATAGCATAACTGTTGCTCACTTTACGCTCTGTGAGACCGCACTGGAACGATAATTTTATTTGCTTTCCTTTCACTACGCCGCCACATCCGTTTCCGAGTTTAGCGACAAGTTCACGTCTGTAGTTTTTGTGTTAGCAGAACAGATCTATACCAATATGAGTAAAGCAATTCGTTTTTATACTTTTTAAAAAAGCGAGCGTGTTGTATTATTGTATATTATCGAAGCGTGAAGCGCTTACAATTGCCACATCGTTGAATATTCCATATTGCACCTCGATCAGCGTTTCGAGTGATCACTTGAGATCGAGATCGAGATCGTCATATCAGAAAGCTGAGTTTTGTATAACGAGGATTGTATTAAAATATATATTATAACCCACAATTTTAATTTTAATTAGACATCGAAGGCCTAACTTATATTTTAAGCTAATTCATGATTTGTCATTTGATCGTTTTTAAATAACTGTTTACACGATTTATTGGTAGAATTTCTACGATTTAGTAGCTTTTTCTACTATTTAAGTTAATTTAAATTAGCTCATCAGAATACCACCTCTGATTCGTAATAATCGAAACGTTGTGGTGATTAAATTGTTAACGATGGCGGGTGTCTATAACAATGTAATTAATGAAAACATTGTAATCGTACGCGATCGGGTGTCTTGTTATTTCATACCCACGTATTAGGCCACAACAGCTTTCAGATAGCGTCTTTTAAAACTGGCAAATTATTGTCTGAAATGAGCAACATTCATAATTTCTTGCATAGGACGGATTGTCTTTAATAGTAGGCATATATGGCTTCTTTAATACTGGGTTGGTTTCAACCATACGATAACAGTAATGTTCATAATTTTACGTTATAGAATTTTAGCTTTAGGGCTCTTTTGTTCAAAGACCCTTCTCTTCCTCTACTTAATCAGCAAAAAGTTAACGAGGACAGTTCTCTACTTGCTATTGCTACAGAAAAAATTCTTCTTTCTAACGCATTTTAAGACATAATAGGCCTTATAAAACAATTAAAATTCCGGGTAGGGCAAAAGTGGAGCACTAAATAAACGATTGATAAGCGTTCTGTTGTTAGTAGGCTTAGAAATTTTAAAATAAGGCTGTTTCTTGGTAAGTAGAAAATGTCACAACCTGTTATATAAAGTTGCTATATTACTTCATGGAAATGAGAATTTGACGATGAGGATAAATTCTCATATTTATAGCGGACGCAAGGCAACGTCAAGATGAACGAAACAGAATAGAACTTTCTTATCTCATTGTTAATTTACATTAATAATGTTTACAATAATAATACTATATTCTTGAATGTTAATGTATTTTTTATAAAATGTAAAAGCAATACAGAATAATTTGGGATGAGTATGTATGCAAAATTCCATCTCAACTGATCCAATGGCTAAAACAAGAACTAGATGATTTAAAAAAAAATTCAAAATAAGACCATGGCATACAATATGGTCTTATGAAAAGCGACATTTGCCAACATATTGGCTAGACAATCCTGAAATCCTGGATTAGATCATATTTGTGATTATGTATCACATTTAAATATGAATTTGAAATATCGAAATAGACTATTTAGGGCCTACGGAAATATGGATAAGGGTTTTTTTACGTAGGCATTTGATCTTTCAGGGGATTTTTTCGTTTTAAAAGACTGTTTCTTTATATATACTGTAATGATTCCAAATAGAGTGAAGCGTGCACAAAAACTTGGTGACACTGGAAAGTGGTTGTCTACTCAGCGACAGAGAAGCCTGTCTGGTTCGTTTCCAAACATGGTCACTGGCATTTCTGTCACACAGTCTGTATCGCTGCGCTAACCAGACTGTTTATGTCGATCGAGAATTTAATGTGATGTTGTACAGTAATCCCATACTTAAATCTGTGCGAGGCTGCCAGATTAAACCATACACCAAGCATAGGCTATGTTTATATTGGCCAATATAACACGGTTACGAGACAGCCGTTCATAACACTGGGAACTTACGTACTTCTGCAGGCTGAATCGACATGGAAAGAAAATAGCGAAACTTTATTTGTGGTACTTCAGCTGAAAGCATAGTGACCATAAAAATGTACTCTTATGGTAATCGTCTTCACAGCGAAAGTACCTATTGTAAGGTTTTCTGAATTTAAAATTATCATTTGCTTATACGTATAGCGTATGTTTGTCTGTGTGCAGGTTTCAGTGAACGCTATAATTTCAGAAAGGTTTAAAATAACGTCTCAAATGTAAAATATGAACCAACCGATATGGTTACATTTTAAACTTTATTTGCCAAGTGAAAGCGTATCTTAACTTTAGCGATATAATCTTGTCATACAATGCAATCTTTTGTAATGTCTTGATATATCCTTCTTTCAGTTCACCTGCGTTATTTTAAAGAGATTTATCACGTTTATGTAATAAACGTCTGTTGTATTTACACTTTTGTTTTTAATAAAATTATCATTGTCTTTTATTTAAGCAATTTTTGATTTGTAACTTTAAACGATATTTTTGTTTAACGGCTTGTACTACAAATTTAATCCCTATAAAAAATAAGTTTGTCACTAATTAAGAAAATCGGTAATTTGTTAACTTCTCTCTATTTAGATACATTGTCCTACAACGAAATATAGTCTCATTACACGTCGGTAAATTACACACTTCATCTTTGCTTTTAATCTGACAAAGTAGAACAAGTTCCATTTGAAATCCTTTCGGCAGCTGAAACCTTCTTGAATACGTTTTGATAGTGAATTAGGTACAGGAGCGTATTTACGAGGGGGACGAACGGGACCCCCCCCCCCCAGAGGGTCGAAAAAATATACACTAATATAATAGAACTCTTTTTTAAATATGCAAACAGGTGTATTTCACAGCATTTGCATATACGTTTGTAATATGAAATATAGGAAAATGAATTCAGGCAATAAGTGTCTTCTAAACAATATTTCAATAACAAGAATTTGTATTATGTTATTACCGTTTACTTTAACGGGATTGATTTCACGATGTTATGACATGGTTTTCAACCACTTTGAAGATATAATGTTGATTAGTCTTAATTTGTTTTCCCCTTTGTATGAAGTCGACAAGACCGGACCTCCCCCCCCCCTCCAAGGCCACATTCTAGATAGCCATGCTTAGGTATTATGGAAAATGCGGTAGTACTCTGGTTCTACATACACTAAAACATTTGAATCATATTGATTCTACCTTGGATCTGTTACTTTTAAAAAGCCTAGTAAAGTTGCTATAAACAAGAAATTTAAAAAGCTTCAATATAACGTTCTCTTAAAATATGTAATTTAGGGGCAATAATTTAGTTATTGGAATCAATTCGAAAAACAGAAGTTTGTTACACGTTTTATACGGTTACAATTCACTACAAGAAGCTAATAACTTAATAGCACTGTATTATGTACAGATAATGTATTCAGAACGGTTACTGTGATTCCTGTTCTAATAGTCACACCTTGTAGTACAAAACACGATAATCAACTCTATCACTTTTCGCGTGGGAGAGACAACAATCCAGTGTTTCACGTGGGAAAAATTTCTTATTATTGTTTGTCAACAACAGAGAGCCTACCTTACTGTTGTTGTTTAACACTTGTTGGAATAAATGGCTTATTAATAGGTACGTCCTGTAAATAGAAACTACTCTTCTGAACCATAAGAAATTCTTCTAACTAAAAACTATTTCCCGGACGACGAGGGAAGCGATGTTTCTCTAGTTCACTTATCAAGAAAAGCTTGTTACTAAGCGGTGTTCAGTACTGACAACTCGTTTCGGTAATTACTGAATCTATTATAACTTGAAAATGGTTTCAAAAGCGAAACGGACGTTTCTAGTGGTATAGCAGCGAACCATACAATTTTTCCATAAATTATATAAGTCATCATTATCAGTGAATATAAAGTAAGTTTCCCTAGGTCCCAGTTTTAATCCTGTATTTATGTCTTCTTATTCAAAAATTGTAAAGAGTCTAATAAATCATAACCTGGGCGGATCCAGCAAGCAGTCTGGAGGGGGGGAAGAGTTGCCTTTGGGGAAGGGTAAATATGAAAAATTTACAGAGCATTGAAAATGCTTCAGTAAATCTAAAAAATATAAATCTCGTATATTTATGTTCATTCACCAATCAATGAATTCATTCTTCATTTACCAATGTACAGATTATAAGTTAAATCTAGTAGCATTCATAAGCGAAGTTTTTATGTGTACTACGTTATTGACAACAAAGAAGTAGTTTCTATGGAAACTCACCGGTTCCCATTTTCGATCACGCACCAGCGGTCGTTTTCAAATGTGCGACACGTCCTTATAAACATTTTCAATGTTAAAACTGGACCATTCTTTAGTGGTAAACAGTAAACATAATAGGAATGAGAGCAGATAAAATTCAGTGCGTTGTTATCAGTACAGGAAATTTACTAACATATAGGTCTAAGTATAAAATCATATCTGCGTTTGTCCATTCGTTGGTTATTTAATAGTATTTACTTACAACTTAAAGTACACAACTCATTTAATGTATGTGTCAAACAAAAATTAACATGATGGTACAATGTAAAGTAATTTTAGAGAAAAACTGTGAACTTTCATAAGGTGATATGAATGCTGTACCATACTTACAATCACAAAACCATTCTACAATCACAGAACATCGATAAAATTCGAATGATGTGACACTATGGGAGGGGGATCCCCCCTGGCTCGGTCACTCATTGAAATATTGAGCAGTAACGATATTTTACACATTCAAAAAATCACACGCATAAAATACTTGGATTTAGACTAGGGACCAAAGATCACGCTTTACTTTCAGTTTCTTTGTTTTCTGTTATACACACATACACACACGGACATTTCCTTTTCCTGATATACTAATAAGTTGATATACAATTATTGAAAAGATGTGTACTGAGGCGTTTTTCAAACATTATGAAGTATGGTTATCATCAGCCATGTTGATCCATTGTATGGTGCAGTGTTAGAGTTTTGGTTAAATGTTGCTGTTGTTTTTGTGCAAGAAATATGTGGACTGCGTAATCTAGGCGGCTAACAGCAATTTTGTCTATTCCGTAGGTCTAGAAAACTGCTGGTTTAAAGTAACGCCAGTTTTGGTTGAACAGTTGGAATTAACAATCAAAAGTGAATGAAGCAGCGTCTCCTCCACGAAGTGCCATAACGTGGCGTCTTGAAGGAAACTGGAAGTAGATTTGCTTCAGCCCACTTGGAGACAGCCTGGCTGTGTTTCAGTCTTAGTTTAAACAGATTTAGAGCAGTTTATCGGAAATGGCAGAACGACTCGAATTTTAAATATATGCCTACTAATATGCAATAAAATATGATTGCCACTTGATGATCGTTATTAACCTAAACCGAAACAATGACATGTTTGTAACTTACTTAAGTGTTTTAACGTAACTAAGCGAGTAGATCAAATATAGCGAGTAGATCAGATGGGAGACGGTTCGTCGGTAACAAATCCATTAAGGATATGCACCGTAAATACTAGTTCCAAGTGTTCTTATACGGAGCCGATACGTGAGAAGATGTGGGATAAGATGTAACAGCAGATGTGAGTAGCAAGTGATCGTTGTGGTAACCTATATACCTAATGCTGTTAATACAAAAATTCCCTACGACTACAAATTCTATGCTGTAGGCTACATTGAAACACGGCGGAAGTGTCACAAAAAGACGGCTGAGCTTTCGAACATCAGACAGGTTGACCCTAGAGGAGGGCACAGTACACAGCTTTCAGCGTTTATTCGCCAGTAAGAAAGACACCGGACGACAGACACCGCCTAAGCTATTGTATTGTGTCAGTATCCTGTTTGTCTTATAATCTGTGTCAGCAGACGTTTATGTAACAGTATGTAAATGTTCATGTAGTGAGCGGAGTGAATGTTATACTCGACTGGCAGAACCTATAACGACCCTAAGCTGGGAGAAAGAACCTTACGAAAGTTGCCAATAAGCTGAAGAAAACATGATAGTTCCACGATCCATGGTTTAAAAAATTCAGGATATAATTTACCTGTTAATACCATTAATATAATGTTGCATTTGCTACCAAGAAATACAGTAATATTACGTTTTCATAAACGCATTTTAATGAAAAAAATGTTGGAGTAAATGCCGGCTGAGAAGGGGAGCCGTCGGGGACGCGGTCTGTCGCACTGCTTCAGCATATCCGATAATATACCACTATCAGATTACTATAACAAATACTATACTAGATTAACATAAATTTGAAATACTATTATGGGTTTGAATTTTTGTTTACAACTTAGGATTATCGAATACGTTAATACGTATAACGTTAGGCTTATAATTTGGGTCCTACTGTAATGTACGAAGTCTTCGGAGATGTAAACGTAATTATAGGGATAAAAAAGTATCCTGCAACTCTACAAAAAAAAAAAAAAAAACAGAGCTGTCGTAAGCCGGGATGGACTCAAAGCAGAGGTATCAAAAGGCTAAGGATAAGGCTGTGGATTATCCCGACTACTGTTGTTTGAACTTGTATGCAGAGACGCAGTGGAAGAGTTCATGGAAACCAGCAACAATATAATAGTACTAAACGGTGTATGCTATAAGATCATCCGTTTTGTAGATGACATTGGGCTTTTAGGAAACAACGAGGAAGAACTACAGACTGCACTTCAGCAAATGAATAAGATCCTAAAAGACAGATGCGACGTGACGATAAATAAGGAAACAAACAAAAGCCATGAAATGTTAAAGAAATGGAAAACAGAAGGCTAAGGTATTTCTTGACGGTAGGGAGCTAGTGCAAGTTGAAACCTATGAATTTCTTGGAAGCTGCATTACATCAGATGGGAAATACACCAGTGATATAAAAAGTAGAATTGCATAAGCAAAAAGACCATTATTTAGAAAAAAATCTCTTCAGGCGTCCAGAAACATGCTCCTGGAAACCAGGAAGAAATTTATAAAAGGTTTCATTTGAAGCATATACACATATGGTTGAGAAACCTGGATCCTAAAGAAACTGGCGATAAGCTAACTTGAAGCTTTTTAAACTGTGGTGCTGCAAGAAGGCCTTCAGAGTACCATGGACAGAAAGAATGACTAATGATGATGTTTTGAAGAAAGTGGATAAAGGAAGTATTCTGATTAATGCCACTGTGGGAAAGAGAAACGGTATGGTTAGTTACGTGCTACGTTATTCAAACTGATTTACGTAGTGGGCGGGGAAGGCCCAGGCAGGAGTACGTTGGAAAAGATAAAAGGAGGAAGAAGGTATGAGGTGATCAAGATACTCTTTTCGGAAGGGACGAAAATGCTAGACCACCAACCTCTGGGTTGAGGAGAAGAGAAAGCATTTAGGTCCTGAGGGAAACAAAACACTAAAGCAATCTTTCCAGGCTGCGCTAGTAAAACAAAAAACACGGGCAAAAATGAATAGTAAAGCAGTTTCAATTCTGAGTTACCTTTTTCTCTAATGTAATTCTCTTTAAAGCTACTGTAAATTTAAGACTTAATTAACAACTAAAGCAAATTAATAGGAATTAAATTTACAATGAGTATAGTAAAACATATATTGTGTACACACTAAACAAGGGAACACGGAAATGGACTAGGCAACGCTTGCACAACAAACAACAAAGAATTCAGGGAAACAGAAATGACGAAAATATCCGATATTGTATAACCTCAGAGATGACTGGCCACTGTGTCGTTTCCTAGAGACATGGTGAAATTATAGATTATTATTATTATTTGGTGTTCTGCCCTAAGGCAGGTCTTCCAATGGTAAGAGCTCTCCAAGCTGTCCTATCGCATGCCAGTCTTTTCGTTTCTTCGTAACACCCTCTGATTTTAACGGAATCTATTAAAATCTTCATTCTCCTACGCCCTCTTCATGGGAGTTGTAAGCAAGCAGTCTCTTCTTAAACAGTGACCTAACCAATTCCTTTTCCTATTTTCTATTACCTTCAGGATTATTCTCTCTTTCCCTATTCTTCTTAAAACTTCACAATTCCTTACTTAAAAATTTTAAATTTTTAAAATTTTAAAAAATCACATCCAATTTTAAATTAGCCAGAATTTACTTTTCAAAACTTCTAGCCTTAATCACGAGGCAAAATCGCGGACTTTTGTCCTTTAGAAATAGAAATAGAAATCCTTCCTATACCTTAAATTCTAGCAATGTCCATGAAATCTGTGACAGGTGGGAACCCCAAGCAAGCTGGAAGGCAAGTTCAGTTGCCTTAAAAGATATTTTGCTTAATAAATATTTTGTACCTTATTATTAATAATAATAAAACTTTGTACAAAAATATATTATTTTGTCAATATTTACAATGTTTTATAGTATTAACTGTCATCATCAGTTAGGGCTACACAAATTTGTATATCTAGTGATGATAGTTAATACTATTTAAACACTGTAAATATTCAAAAAATAATAAAAACTATATTTTTGTACAAAAAGTTTTATTATTATTATTATTAATAATAATATAAAAAATATATAGCCCTATACAAGAAAAACTGAGCAAATATGAATGTAAATATAAATAATAAATAATACTGTTCTTTATATTTCTAAAAACAAGAAAATATTTTTTAATCGGTTTTATAATGTTTAGACAGATTTAATTTGATTCATCGTTATCATCAAAATTATAATGTATAGTTATAATATAATGTAAATTAAATACATTTAACATAAGTCTAACGAACGTGTTTAACAGATATCGAGTGAAAGCGATCAGTTGACAAGAGTTTTTATTCAAAGCCCGCGCAAACTGGTCGGTTTCTTAGTAGAAATATAATAAGTCTAGTAACTTTCTTGAGACAAGTGACTCAAACGATTCAGTCTGCGTTGGTGTCATACCACCATTAAGTTACTTAGGTCAGTCTCTAAAAATAAGGATGTCGAGAGAAAGTGTAAGACAGCGGGAGACTGAACATTAAAGAGAGTTAAGATTTCGATTTCCTTCTCTATCGTCTCATGTAACCCTTTTTGTTTAGGTAAAATCAGCTCAGTAATAAACAAACAAGTAATAACTACACTGATAAATTGTTATTTCTAGTCGATCAAGGAAAAAACAAAACAAGATCTGAAAGTACCTGCTATGAACAGCTGGAGGCCAGGTGTCTTCAGATCGATTTGGGATTAACCTGCAGAAACTGTCCTCAGAATTGGGTGTCTATCCCACTGCACCCTAATCAGCGAACAACGGAAGGGAAGGAAGACCTCATATACCTTAATGATGGAATCATGTATATTAAGAAGACGCCGATACTAAAAAGTCAGGGATTTGTCCTTTGAACAATTGTTAAATTGTTAAATTTAACAATTAAATTAAATTGTTAAATTTAAGTTCCAGTATTTATCGGTCATCTTTTGAGAGACAATAGTAATCGTATTCTTTTTCTATCCTTTCTTCTGTACTCTCGAGTTTTACGATAATAATAACACAAATGTGTTAAGATAATATAAAATAAAACGAGATTATATTGTTACCCGATATAACGTTAAATATGTAAATTTTACGATCATATGACATTTAGAAAGTTTAATTTTTCTAATAAACAGTAGACTGGATAAAATAAAATAAAAATAAAATTTTTAAACAAAATAAAAATTTCGCTGCTTTAGAAATCGTCACGCCAGATTTTTATAAATTGTAAACTCTCGTAAGTAGAAAATAGTCAAACGCAAACATCTTCGTGGTATACAGAACTGGGTATACTTTCTATGTAAATCGATTTTAAATTGTGAGAAATTTCACAGGGATTATTTCTTGGCGATATGTGAACCAAATGTCGGATTATTTACAGGTCTGTATTGTTATTCCGATTGTTAGGGAGACAGAAGGATGAAGATCCAGATCGAGGCTGTCTATAAGATAATGTCATTCGACAATGCTAGCCAACCTTATTTGACTTAGTACAGGCCGCCGAACTCTGTACGAGATAGAAAGAGTTTGTAAATTAGAACGAAAACAGTAAGGCGTAAGACATGAAGAAGAAGATAGAGAAGTAATTTTAATCAGTATTCATGAAACGAGAACAAAGAAAATAGGCACAAATATTACATCGGAAAAGCAGTTTTATAAACAGAATAACTCGTTGAGTGTGCATTAATTTAAGACAGAAAACAGGAAGGGTTACTAGGCAGAAAGAAATGTGACAAGAGAGCGAGCAGGCGGAGCGAAAGGCATACTTTTATTTACGTGTCTGAGAACTACAGTTTAAAGCCTTTTCCGAACAGCTAGCGAGAGCGGTTTCTATTAATAAACGAATCAGGAAAAGTGACGTGTTGAATAACAACAGAATAAATTCTTGCATTATATTTATAACAATGTTGTTAGTATGTCCGGTTGTTAAATTTTATTGAAATATTTAACTTTTGTAACATTACAGACGTTTAAATTAATTCCGTTTCTATTTATATGTATGAAGACACTTTCCAACCGGTCAGGACATTTGTAGTACGGGTGTTCAAATCGTGTTTATGTTAAAAAGAAAACTCCAGAATTTTTACTTTCCCAATGTAAACAATTCTCCAGCGAAGGAAACAATTCCTCGTAATCTGTGGCCGATTTTAAAAATTGTTTAACATTTATACGTAGGCGGTATTGAGCGCGTTTGAGCACTTTCTAGCTGAAATCGCCGTACAATTGGCAGAACGCGAAAGTAACATTGATTTCAATAAAACGTTTTGAATTTAAAACGAGTTTATTTTGCTTTCACCTACTTGTACTTTTGTTCTGTTAGTTTTGTGCGAAGTGTCCACAACTCGTGCGATGAGTATCTGCGTATTGTTATTGTCACAAGGTTTGTACATCTCATGCGCCCTTTTATGTTCATGACCCAGACTCTATTAATTTAAAAAGCCTAACGTATGCGAGGTTTTTCAGATAAGCAAAATACTTTATGCGTAGAGGTTAAGCGTTATACATAAAGCATTCTGGAACAATAAATAAATCATAATATGTATTTCGATCACAATCAATCAGTAGTTGTCAGACAGATAAACGTCACAGGCAAGGGAGACAAAGACTTCGACTAACACTTCGTAAATTACACTAATAACCAAGACGTCAAGTAATTGAACTGTACTATATTTTAGTATTGTCGCCGTTACGATTAGGCAATATGTGTACAGCCTACGCGGCGCTTGCCACGTAGATCGGCTACATGACGCGATTCAAACCGTTCTGGCAAAATCTAGAGACATGCGATTTACAAGACACTGGTCGATTATTCCTCATGGTATCTAAAATTTTCTTCTCAACATTACGCCACACAAGTGATCTCTATAAAACCGAAACCGGGCCGCCGAAGTCAGTTTGGGAATTCGTTTATATCAGTGTTAGATTAGACTGCGGTATTTAGTGTTTAATTTTTCATTAATAAAATTAAACACTAATATGATTATTGTGAACTACTATAATTATTTACTTTTGGTGACTTATATTATCTTTTGTGAATATTGTACACACTGAATATTTGTATAACTAGAACTATTGTAGTACCAGTGTTATTTTAAAATAAGTGTTAAAAGTTTATTAAGAAGTTCGCCGAGCCAAAAATACTGAGTCACACAGAGTCTCCCGGTTCTCTTCTCCAGGCCACGTCGTCTCAAAGCGCTACAGTTCTAAGACGCAGAGCTTCTAAGCACTACTAGATTCATGGTCCAAACTTCTGATAGTACTTTAGTGCTTCTAACACTTTGTGGTTCGAGACGCATAGAAGATTGCAGATTTACTTGCGACCAAAGATCTTCAGATTTTAATTCCACAAATATGATTTCTACAACCCAACAGGCATGAATCCATATAGTCATTTATCGAAAAAACATATTTTTACGGAATAATATTTAGTTACATTAAAATATATTTTTATTTAAAAAAATATCTTTGGACCTTACAGGCTATCTCAATAGCTGACTTTCTTAACTGGGTAAGAAAATGCATCTGGCTTTAACAATTTATTCCCCCGTTGAAAAGTCACAATCCAGCGAACCACTTAACAGTATAGTGTTATGAGCATGGTATAGACAGCGATCCTAGTACAGACAAATTAAATTAAGTTCCTGAGGTTTAACGATTATATTATTTTTTATTAGTATTTTGCTAAAATTAAGCCTTTTGAACCAATATATGTCCTACGTAGGTGCTGCGATTGTTAAACCAAATTTACGACAAATGAACTCTAATTGTGACTTGTCTAATTGTGACTACTCGCACAGACTGCCTCAACCTAATCACTTGCGAAATCAATTCTCAGTAGAACTCCACTGACCGTTCCGTCTTTCGCCGTCATTGTAGGCGATGTCGTAATAACCTAAAAGGCGCAAAAGCTGCTTTCTCGATTTTTTTGTGACATTCCATAACATTCTGGAAGGCGCTTGTAAAAACAGACTTGCTGGAATATTATACTTTTGTTTCGTCATTAAGTGATGAGTCATCAGTTTCACAATCGACAATCATGCTTGTTGTTAGAAACCTGACGATAGACATTGAACTGTGGCTTAGAGATGCGCATTCATTAGATGGACAAATTCATACACCTCGTTGCGAGGCTAACAAAATTTTCATTTATTTCGCACATACGCACAACAGTCTTGTTCAGTGTTTCATAGTGTGAACATCGGCTGCAACAAGACTGACGAGAACAATGGAAACGTGTGTGACAGAGAGGGAGATAATATGGAAGTGAGACAGTGAACTGTTATCGCGTCGTCTCCCCTCTATTCTCTCGAGACAACTCAGCTTTACTTGTAAGTGGGGGTAATCCATGCACTGAGTCGGCGCAGCTTACTGTTCACGAACGTCTGTCGGGCCTCTACTATACCGTTATGTATCCAACAATAGTGGAAGGCAGTAGTGGAAGCCGAAGCACATAACAAATTCTGTAGCGATTTTGGATATGAGCTTTGTTATAATAACTTACGAAAATATCGTTATTACTTGTCTCAAAGACGGATGCATGTGAGATTTTTTTATCTACTATTACATGCTCATGTAACGATGCAAATATTACCCACGCGATTAATTTCAATTAAAAAATAAAATCCTTTAGGGTAGTTATTACACAGAAACATTGTGAAAAATTCTCTTAATTTATATTTAGTAAATGTTAAATATGTAATACTTATTCTCATTATTAAAGTCTACGTTTACAATTTAGTATACTATTGTATTTTCTGTATAATTATTGAATTTCTCAGTCTGTAATAATGTGTATAAACGTGTTGTTTGAAGACGGTCTGGTGATATTATATCTTGCTGTAGTACCACGGCATTGATTGTTACGTCCACAAATAATGATGGCTGTAGCCTATGTGGCGGACAAAGGTTAACTAAGGCCCATAATGGGTCTTCGAGATGGGTGGGAACCGGGGCTCATTTTGACACCCTGTCTACGGTTTATATTTTTTATATTAGTAAATATTTTATGTTTTTTTAGTAACTTACTTGAATATTTTAGTATTTTTTATATTTTTTACTTGTTACATATAGATTTTAACGAATTAGAAAAAAGATTGATGTGTCGTGGGACCACGACACAAGTCGAGTGACGAGCAGGGCCGAATTTCCCACTAGGCACGTGCCTAGGGGCGGCAGGCTCAGGGGGGCGGCACGAGGTGAAAAAAAAAATTATTTGTTAAAGTTTCATGTTTTCGGTTTTTTAATTACAGTATTTGTATTGGGCACTTGCATTATGGCCAAATTGAAGAAAATGGTTTTGAAATATCCCTTAATTAGGCCTATATCATTGAATAACACGGTATTGACACTGGGCCTATCAATAGCGGTGGTCGGAACGGAGCACGGTCGTATATACAGGTCTGTACACTCCGTTGAAATTCTTGCCCGCTTTTTGCCGACTAAAATAGTTGTTTCGATATCGCTTGGGGTGCCTCGATCTAGAAGTAATTTCCTACTGCGCATGATCATATATTCAAAGCGCAATAGAGAATGTTGTTTAAATGAAGGGAAGAACTTGATACATTTAATTTAGTTAATATACAACTAACTATATATCAAGTTCTTCCCTTCATTTAAACAACATTCTCTATTGCGCTTTGAATATATGATGATGCGCAGTAGGAAATTTCTTCTAGATCGAGGCGTCCCAAGCGATATCAAAACAAACTATTTTAGTCGGCAAATTCGCGGACAAAAATATATAACCCCCTCAGTGAAGTGTCGAGACCTGTATATATGATCGTGGAGCGGAGCAAGGGAGCACACGCCGCTCGTCACTTGTCAGTACCAGTGAGTGAGTCACAGGCACAGGTCGCGACACAGAGTACGCGGCACATTTTCTTCTTAAGATATGTAGAAGAAAATGGCAATCCCGTTGAACGTTTTCTTTTATTTTTGCCTCACCCCGGGCATAAATCAGAGAATTTAGCTAATGCTGTGATGACTGTTTTGAGTCAAAACTCTATTGATATTGCTGGTTGTAGAGGACAATCGTATGATAATGCTAGCAATATGTCAGGAGTATATAGTGGCTTGCAAGCGCGCATCAAGGTACGAAAATCAGAAAGCACTTTTCGTACCTTGTTCAGGACACTCTCTTAATCTAGTAGGCATTTGTGCTGCAAGTTGTTGTCCGGAAGCCTGTGCATTTTTCAACTTAACTCAAAATATGTATATATTTTTCAGTGCATCTACCAAGAGGTGGGAAACTTTACTAAGTTTTAGTCAACCTAAAAGTAAAACACTCAAGAGTTTGTCTGATACCCGTTGGAGCGCTAGAGAAGAGGCCTGTAAGAGCCTGTGCGGGAATTTAGAAAGTGTGATATTGGCTCTGGAGCATTACGAAGATGATAACTAATGAAAACCCGTTAGTAAGGAGTGAAGCATCGGGATATTGAAGTCTTTGAACAGACTTGAAACAACATTGATGATGGAACTGTGGTCTGACATTTTGGACAGATTTGAGAAAGTCGAACTCTCCAAAAAGTGTATAGTCCTACTTTACTTGAAAAATTAGTAATACTGTATGAGTCTTTAATCACGTTTATTGCTTCCCTGCGGGAAATCTTTGATGAATACGAAAAACGAGCAAATAAACGTTGCGAGATGGACTATGAATCATGTAACAAACGCCAAAGAAAAAGAAAACACCAGGCTGATGAGAACAATGAGTCTGAAATTATTCTTCAAGGGAGAGAAAAGTTCAAGGTCGACACATTTTATACAGTACTCGACGGATTAAAATCTGAGTTGCATAGAAGGAAAAATATGATTCAATAGCGGAAAATTTGTAGTTTTTAAGGAACTGTCTACCACGCCATCTGCAACTGTCATTGAACGTGCAACTTCGATCTTTGTACAAAAATGATCTTGAAGAGTCACTTGCTAATGAATCTGTCCATTTTGCTGGACTAATAAAAAATGCTGATATTAAGAACACCCCACTACATATGATGTTATTCATGCGACAAGAGCAACTTCAATCAACATTTCCAAATATTGCAACAGCTCTTCGTATGTATTTGTGATCTCTAACTGTTCGGCAGAACATACGTTTTCTGTTTTAAAAAGAACTAAATCATGTGTTAGATCTACAATGAATGAGGAAAAACTCAAACTCTCTCAATCCTGCATGTTGAGGCAGAACGTGTAAACAGTGAACAAATGAATTTTTCGCTTATTGAAGAATTTTCACTGATCAAAGCTAGACGAAAGCCAATGTAAATCAAGCCATTTGTGTAATTTGGGATCTTATTCAATCACTCTTAAATTATTTGTTCTATTTATCCAATTTACATTACTTTCATTTACTTTACTATGTTTGATGATAAAACCAAACTATGTAGGTCTATAAATAAACCTATAAAAAGAAAGTAGACCTACGTATATTACTTGTTATAAAACTAATCTATGTGTTACTAAAGTGTACACGTAAATAAATATTAATAAAAGTTAAAAAATGTAGTCTTTTTCACAATTCCATCACATTTCACTTTTAGATTTAAGATCAAATGATATATTTGCAACAGAGATAGTTTAAATGACTATTTTCAGCAACTTTTTTTCAGCAGTCAAGGAGAATTGAATACATAGAAGTTACCTGTTGGGGGGGGGGGTAACAATAGTGCCTAGGGGCGGGAGGACACCTAAATCCGGGCCTGGTGGCGAGTGAGCAGATTCAACGTGTAAATTGTTGCTCGTTTGTATTTTGAGTAAGAGACATATTGCTATAAAGAATTAAGATTCAAATAAATCTCAATCAAATGACACCAGGGCATAATAGTGTTTATTTGCATTTTATTATAAGAAAACGATAATAACGATAATTACAATGAATATAAATAATATTATATGTATTTAATACACGTTCACATGCCGTATTATTTTCAGTATACATACATATACGAGCAATAAGTAACAAATAATTTTTTCAATGTAACAATATATTCTCACGTAGGCTTCCGCGGCCGGTGTCCATTATGTTATTGAATTCTTCTTCCGGTATGGACAGCGTCAAAATGCCTTGTATAACAACACGTTTCACTTATATTACAACGAATATCCTCAGGCCTATGTGACCCTCATAGACCTGAGGATTCTTATTATTATATGAGAGAAACGTTGTCCTACAAGACATTTTTGACGCGGTCCATACCAGAAGACGACTTCAAAAACGAAATGTAACAATATGAATGAAAAATAGAATGTGATATGCACAGTATAATAACTCAATTTGTTACAAATTATAAAATACCTAAATTACCAAACTGAAACTTGAAACATAAAAACGTCAAAATACAATATAAAACCCACATCCGAATTCATGGATCAACTAAAAAACGTATACAAAGTAGGCCTAAACAAAGATTCACAATTATACTCTTTCTACGTTTCAAACATTTATCCAAACATTCTCATCGATGATACTATAAATATTATAACAAAAAAATAGTTTTGACTGAATTGGCAACACTGCTTTTTCGTTTCAGATATTACGTGACGCCTTGCATCAGTTTACTGACCTAGGCATGCCTAGGCGCGGGAGGAATGAGCCGGGCACCGTATATGAAGTCCTCACTTCAAAAGAAGACGTATAAGATGAGAAAAATAAGAGCTTTGCTCATTTAAAATTAAGTTGCGTTTTTATTTCTATAGCCAAGTTTTTCAGTCTTACCTCACTCATTGTTCACTTCAATGAATGTTTTACTAATTAAAGTTCTGAGAAACGTTTTCGATGAGGCCACAGACATGCAAACTATTAATAAACACTACAGGAGAGGACGTAAGTTGGGACTGCATTCAGTGAAATTCCAATTGACAACAAACCGAAGAACTCCCTTGGCCATCAGCGTAACTCTGTTTTTGCGCTGACATTAGCACCTCGTAGATCTGTACTTCTTCCAACACTTGTCCTTTATTAAAGCCACCATATGCAAATTTGAAATTTCTAAATCTACGGAATAGCAGATTCTAAGTCAATATCAAAGCCTTTCATCAAGAGATATTATTAGATCGTATGATATTAAGTCGATTAGGAATCGTTTCCGACTGTACGCCGTACGAGGCGAAATCGAAATCGTTTCCTTGTTACAATTATCCCATTTTTTTGTTTGTTAAAGCGAACCAATTTTAAGTTATAGGGTATAAAATGGCTGTAAAGGATTTTAGTGGAGGTCTGTTGGAACTTATACGCCCTCCCCACAGTTGAAGGAATCCTGGCGGACTGCCCTTGACGCCCCGCTTTTACCGCCACTGTCTATATGCTGTATGAGAGCGGCATAACTCGTGAAACAATTATCACGATTAAGTAAATTATGACAGATAAGAGCCTTTCTCCTAGTAAATATTTGGAATTACACTTGTCTGTTTTTGAGTATCGGCATTCTTCAGCAGCCTTCGCTGTACGCATAACAAGATTTTCACTTTAAATAAATTCCACTTTAAGGAATAAGTGGTTTTTAACGTGTATAAACGTACATATATTACACGTTAGTCCAATTTACACGATAACGCTCTTAACAGGTAAGTGCAGACGGCCACTCAGAATGGAGAAAAAATCCGTACACGACAGAGATACAATTTTTAATCGGATGCTACTCGAATGAATGACTTAGGACCTATTAAGTATACAATCGCCTTTCTAATTTTCTCCGTCCCACTCTCTACCTGTCTGTTCGTGTTTGCTTTCGTCTATATTTTTCTTCTCTATTACCGTATTTCTTTTCTTTTTGGCATAGTTTGTATAAAGATCATATCTACCACTTACTTCACGGTGCGTTACCAGTTTAAAGAGGTGCGTCGTAAGAAGGTCGAGCATCGTGACCGGGAGAAAGTCTCGTCTTTCCAAATTTCAATCCATTGTATCGCAGTTCGTGATGTAGGTGACATTTATCTGTTGCGAGATATAAATATTTAACTAAATGAAAACGCGCACGCGCAAACACACAATAGCACGAGGAATTTTATGGCCAATACACTGATGCCTTGTTTGGACCTTGAAATGATCATGTACGAACGTGTCATTAATTGTGATATAGAGTAGTCATAAAAGAAATTGAGGAATTTGTTCCGGACTTCCTTCACTGAATTATTTTTAGCACTGACGTATGAGAATCAAGAACGGCTGCTGATCTTCGGAAGAAAAAGTATCATGAAATCGGCTATTGCTTTATTTCGTCGTCTTGCTGAAAATAATTGGACGGAGCAAGCTCTAAAATAATATTCTAAAGAATCGGACCAACTTGTAATTAGTTAAAAAATGAATTGACTAGAATAATTAGTTTATTAAAATTCATTAATAAATATCGGGTTATCTAACTTCGCTCGGTTGTAATATGTCCTAAATTATAATTCTTTCTTAATGCAAAATGCTAAATGAGTAGATTTTTTAATAACTTATACTTAAAACAAAGTTATAATGAACAAATCATATGTAAAATACAACTAAGCTAAAAATTTGTTAAAAGCTATACCCTACAGTATAATTACTATACGTCGAAAATTAATATTTTTTTTAATAAATAGAAAAAGACTTACGCGCAGGCATATACATATAAATGCACATAATACACACCGTACATGCACGCACCCACATACCCAGTCACATACGTACATATACACACTCACCCACAATACATGTATAAGGGCGCGCACACACATACACACACACTGATTGACAGTACCTGTATACACATATACACATATAACATATACACATATACATACACACGCTACACCAACCCTAGCGTGTTTACTGTATAGGCCTATATAAAACGTAACTTTCTGTTCTTTCACGAAGAAGAAGAAGAAGAAGAAGAAGAAGAAGAAGAAGAAGAAGAAGTTTGAAAAAATGACTTGTTTTACTAAAAATGTGTTTCAAAAATCTTTTAATTTATTAATTTGAGCTTACAAAAAAACTTTTTTGAGCGTTTCACTTCAATTTACTTTTGTGTTCTTCAAAAGAAAACAAATAAACGTGCATCATTTTCAAAAAGCAAACATTAAACCTTTAAAAAATATTGAAATAAATCTTTTGTAAGTTATTTGTAAACACAACACTTTACCATGCCTCAACTTAACTTTAACGTTTCTTAGCTCACCAACTAAAATAATCTTAAAAATAGTGCAAACATTGTAAAAGTAACCAAATACGTTAACTAAAAACTAAACTCAGAATGAACTATTATTTAAATAACTCCTACAAAAAATTAAATAATTATTAAATTGTTTAACGTTTAACTTTTCGCTTACTAACAACTATGACTAAAGCTCATAAATAACTTTCTGTGTTGTAGAAATTTGTATCTCACTAAACCTCAAAACAACAAGTGGGCCACCAAAATAAACACGTTTCATTTTCTACGCAATCGGAATACAACAGAAGATAACCGATTTCGGACGGATTTTGCCAAACACGAGACCTAGCCCAATGGATATCTTATATCCGAAAGCCTCAAGAGGCAAAGTCTGACCAAAATGGTTAAAGCCTTTTCGAGAGAAAATTCACATACAACTGTTGCTCGTATAATAGGATATAATAAATATGAAATATTTTCAGTTTTTCATTTGCTTTACCGATGGAGACCTATACAGACATGTTGGCTATAAATATTGGAGAAAATATCCTGACCATGTTACCTGGAATTCGGACTGCGTCTCTGTGTTGAAATAGTACCAAAATTCATTCGCTAACTGGACCTTTGTACCGACTGATTGCTGCAGAGTATGTGGCTATACTCCGGGACAGTTACATTCGATTCCAGGTTGTCTGCACTCTGCCATAATGTGCATAAAGGAAGGAGTCTCACAGAAGTGTATAAAGTATAGACATTGTAACGAGAATGCTGTCGAACAGCGCAGAATATTCTCCACCCCCCCCCCTAGAGCGGCAGGTATTGCCTCAGTCGAGACCGCTCACAAGTAGGTTCCAGAGTACTCATGAATACTTGAATACCCATTAAGTGGCGTACACATTGAGGATGGAAGATTTCTAGAAGGCATGCGCTACCTATAAAAAGCCATAGCAGCCGGCTTGTTAGTTCAGTGGTGTTGAGCGATTTCTTTAGCGCGGATCGAGTGTTCGTAGCGAAGTATTGTTGTGTTATAATTAGTGCGGAATTCTTTATAGTTGACATTATTATTGCGTGTGGACAATTTTTACTTGAATTGTTGTATGAGACTACCTTGTTGATTATAAATGATTAATTATGATAATTAAAGCTGGATATTAGTGACTTAATTGGTGTCTTGTATTTTGTTTTCCACTGTACCATACGACGATCAGTTAGACCTCGAAATTGACGTCGGATGATAAGGTAGACAGGGAAGAACCAGTTCCCTATAGACATAGGCCTATACGGATTTTTTACAGCCCAGTTTCAATCCCTTGTATCCTCGCAGATTATTTCCTGGATACCTCTGCTGTCCATTACGCTTTTTTGCTTTTACTCCATGAAAGTTTAAGTCTGCCTCCTTTCCAATGCTGTAATGGTGTCCATAACTACATTTTCTTGGGCTATTTTATTTCTAACGTTCAATATACATGGTTGGCTTCGAAGGTCTCCGTAACATGTATGTCTGTCTACTCCAGCTCGTTTCCTTGTTTATTGCTTTCCCACAGCGTCCGACTTTGTCAAAGCACAACTTATTCTTTAGTAGGCCTATGCAAGTTCTTAAACTTTCACGTCCGGCGTCAACGTTGTTAAAATCGCTACTATTAGCCGGGCTGTTAGGCCTTGGTCAACAGTTGCTGTTGGCAAACGTTTCGGCCCCACCACCGGAGGGCATCGTCACAATCGGCAATCGTCAAAATTGGCTGAAGCAATTGGCACGGTGTCCGCCAATTCACCCCAGTGATGGATGAGGTAGAGACTATATAGACACCGTGCCAATTGAGTCAGACCCTGATGATGGTCTCCGATGGTGGGGGGGCGAAACGTTTGTCAACAATTGTGAACCACAGCCTAACCCCAGTCTGGCTAATAGTAGCAATTTTAACAATTGTTCTCTAGTATTCCACTTCTACAGCCTTTAATATGGTATTACTCGGTTTCTCTTAGATATACTTCATATGGGAAGGTATGACTGAATAAAAATTATCCATAATACCATTTGCCTACTCTGAGAATACAAGTACTACTGTTATTCCTTGCCTACAACCCAAGACGGGAAACTACTGTTATTCCTTCTCTATACATATCGCTAAAGATATTAATTATATGAAGTCAATTTTGTAAAATCGTATGGCGCTTCTTCTGTGTTATAATATTTATAAGTTTTTAAACTTATATATTTGTTCTGTATTCTTATTACGTGGTGTCACAAGATACAGACTTTACTGCAGTTTGCACAGAATCAGTTTGAAATTTAACAGTCAACATAGGTATACTTTTTTCGCGTGTCGGAAGAAAGCGCTGGAAAATCATTTTCACACTCTGAATGAAAGAAACAATAAAGGGAATGAAAGTAAAAATACAGACAAAAAATATATATTGTTCTCGCCTCGCGTGTGAATTGATTTCGATCGCGGTATTTTCTAGTCTGTGTTGGTCGAATAGTGTGGGAGTTAAACTGAAACATTTGACAAGTAAAAAACACAATTTTAATTTCAAATAATTCAGACACTTTCAGTTTATTATCACTTTGTTTGCACCGTTATTTAATTAGAAATTACTTGTAAATTACTTCCAATTTAATATCAGCTATTTTGCAATTGAATATTGGAAATAAAGGAAAAAAATAACCAGGAAATCTTGTAGAAATAAAGTACCTAACTCTGACAAATAACAATACAAAGTAGAAGGATTATGTAATACACTCTGTCCCCCGACTGGTTAAGCCGTCTATATTTTTTTGTTATGAAGGTTTTCAGCATCGTTTTTTCTCCTGTATCCTCTTACACGCTTAATTATCATTCATGTGGCCACAAAATATTCCGCTTTCTCCTTCGGCGTCATAATTCAAAAACCAATAATTGTCTCTATGCTGTCTTAGTCAGTTACCCGTGATTCAGAAACATGTAACGCCAGTTTCCATAAATACGACTACAAGATAGTTTGAGTCCAATGTTTTTAGACGTTAATTAAAAGTAAAAGTTTGTGTCTTTCGTTCATTAAAAGTAATAGTGATTGGGTGATTTTGAAATAAATATCTCCCAAGTATCTTCCGTCCATTGAAACCAATAATTTGTAACCTACCTAAAATTCGTATCTTTCTAAAGAATGTAAAGCCAATTATCTACATAGACCCAAATACTATTATGTTTACAGTTAGTATGAATATCAAAATTTAAAACATCTGAGACGCAGGATGAAGCTCAAAAGCGCATACTCGATATGTTTCGTCAGGCGTACAAAACAAACATATAGTATATTTTATCGATACGTAAACTATCGAAATAGTTTCTCTATCGTACTATTAAGCTACTTGCAAAATCGGATTTTTTTTCAAAACTATGAGAGTCAAAAACGTGCTTATAAAATACAAAACCCCTACACTTCTCTACATAGCCAACCACAGATTAAAATGAATACAGTAAACTTAATGTTTATAAATTTTAATGAATTACTATTTCGTATACGAAACAGAAAATTACTAATTTGAAGAGTGACTAATTATTACTAGGTTTGTTCAGTTCTAATTCACTACAGAGACGATGGCAGTTAAATCGGGATTTACAGGCAATTAGCTGTTTCCAAATGATTTAGGAGCAATTTTCGAAAAATTTTTGAATTCGAAACAACAAAAGCTGGCAAAAACAAGAGAAATATGAAGTGTCGTTGCGGGGAGGGGGAAATGTCGTAACCACGGTGGTTGGATGGAGTAAATTTTTCAGGGAAAAGGAAATGAATAGTGCGATATAATAACGCAGAGTACATTGGACAGTTGTGAAGGAAGCGTACCGATGTGCTGCAGAATGGAATTTATTGCGGAATATGATGCAAGAATCGGCTCTTATCTCCATTCGTTCACGAACCTGTCACAGGTGTTCGTTCGTTTATAGAAACGACACGTGATCGTGCCGGCGTGTCCGCTTTAGTGACATGCCGAGCATCGTGATTATGTCACTGAAATGTCTCATCTGAAGCAATTTATTCAGTTCCTCTTGGTTTGCTTTTTCATGTAGTCCTCATGCGCGAACACACACACACACACACACACACACACACACACACACACACACACACACACACACACACACACACACACACACACACACACACACACACACACACACACACACACACACACACACACACACACACACACACACACACACACACAGTTTAAATAAATAGCCTCCTTTAATTATTTCTTTCTCTAATTTTTTAAAGCAACACACATTCCAATAAGATTAGGCGATATACTTCCGTGCTAAGCGAAATGGAGAGTTCTGCATAAATATGCAGTTAGGGAAAACAAATTTACAGCCTGGCTATATACAGACCCGTCTTCCCAGCTCAACGTTTTGGAGATATTGAATTTCTACCTAGCAAGACCATTTCTACCTAGTAAGACCATTTCTACCTAGTATCCATCGCACAAAAGTTTCCCTCCCTCTTTCTTCCGAGAGCGTTCTGAGGCTAGCGAATAAATCTGTCCGTCTTCTATTCGTAGTTCAGTTCCCGGGTGTAAACTTTGATACCAAATTACTTTTCACTAGTCATGTGGATGTAATAACTTCTAAAGCAAGGAGGAGGTTAGGACTGCTTCTGTAGGTGAGTCGTCGTTTCCAGTCTGTTAGTACCATCCTGCGGCTATACCAAATCATTGTTTGAACGATTCTGGAGTACTGCACCGTGATTTGTGGATATATGAGGGGCGACACCGACGATACAGGCAGCCCTAAAACGAGTTTTGACTTATTTACTATATCGTGGCATGAGCCAGCATGTTTCGTCATATGAGACTAAGTGTAAGCATTGGGGCATTGTGCCCTTTAAAAACACAAGAACACTACAAGATGCTCTTATTTATGTGTACGGCCTTATTGAGGTAGATGTCTCGGGAATAGGTTACAGAGTTCCTTACGTGAGACAAAGAAGGCATGTCTTGTTCAGGTACTTGCGGCAGAGAGTGTTGGCTCCATTAGCGGGGTCCATCAAAGTGACGAACAGAGTTTGTGACAGTGGAGGTGTTGACTGTTACAATTATGATATTAATACTCTTAGTAGAATGTTATGAAGATACTGGAGTGAGACTTTGATTAGGACATCTAATAGTTTTAGAACTGTGTGTTGTGTGTAAATCCATGTACTTGTTGTTTGTTTTATGTATGTGTAGTATATTTCTCTTCCTTCTATGGTATATCGACGTTCCCTCTGAAATACGCCCGAAATATGTCCCAGTTAGGTAGAGTGAATACGCCAATGTATTTGAACTGTTCTATGCATTCTCTTCACATCAGAGTACAGTCGTTCTGCTTCCCTGTCAGATACAAATCTTCAAGGAGATTGGGATGGCTATAAGTAGAGATATGGATGCCCATGAATAAAAAATTAAAAATTAAAAAATAATTGCTTTTATTACAGTAGTAGTAGTAGTATAGCAAACCAAACCAAAAGAATGCGGTGCCGTGCGGTGCAGGCAATGGGATTTAGGGCACAGTCCGTCTAGTCGTGGTCACACTCCGGTGGACATCTGAATCCTATTTCTCACCTCGACTAGATCACGTACTGGCCGTTGGCGTCCGACGCCTCTACACATCTAGGTTAGTCACACACGCTGTGTTTGTGTGAAATTGGCGTTCTACAAAAGATGGATGACAAAGGCTGAGATGATGATAGTAGCTGTAATAAGGAAAAATAAATAAGGTGGAAAAGTTGTTGACGCGTCCGCGTAACGGTATTTGGTGCATGAATAATATGCAAATTGAAGTAAACGGCTGTTTATAGGCTATTTGCAAACACTCACTGTTGTTTGTTTTGCTAAAGTGACTTACCAACATCATATTGGTTGGCGCGCGCAGTCGTGTTTCATATTGTACTTGTACATTTTCTAAGTACAAGAAAAATTTCAAGAAAGTTATCGATTACATGTATCTTTTGAATATTCAGTAAATTATAAATATACAAAAAAAACAAAAACTGACGATAGAGTCAAAGTAGAGTAAAACTAGAAAATCGAAAGATAAGTGTTTTGAAGGAATAAAAATATAAACAAAAATAACACTGTTGCACACCACTATAGAAAAATGTTCCGATTAGCGCTTTCAAGCTTTACAGCTCATCATCAGGTCGGAAATATGATTAAATATTTGTTTATTATCAATAAATATTCAATATTAATAAATAATTATTAATAGTGTTTAATAAAATTTTAATTAAATATTTATTTATTAAATAAAAATATACTTTAAAAATCGTTAAATAGGTAGTGAGTGACCTTCAAATGTTTAGCGAGGATAATTTTTAGACATGTATTGCTATCTGTATCAGTTGCAATATACTATCGATGATTACTGGATCTATAATTATTTATAATTATAATTAAGCGATTATTGTATTATAAATATATTAAATTATATTATTGTACCGTTTTCGGAATATTATAATTATGTCTCTCTATTTAAGTGAACAGTAGGTAAGAATAGTACCTAATTATTTTGCAGATGTAAAACGCACTGTCTCAGTCCCTACACACACACACACACACACACACACACACACACACACACACACACACACACACACACACACACACACACACACACACACACACACACACACACACACACACACACACACACACACACACACACACACACACACACACACACACACACACACACACACACACACACACACACACACACACACTGCATTAATTGATCTGTGTACGTGTTTGATTATTTCTCTGTTGTCCATACACAACTCCTGATGATCACAATAAACACTGTCGAAACGTCGAGGCAAATAATGTAAAAATTGTGTCTCTACTTATTGGCCGCTAAACATTTACTTTGAAGAATTTATTTTGTTTTACAAACAAATCTATTACTCGTTATTATAATAACACAAATACCCTATAATCCTGTATTACTCGAGCCGTTCTATATTTTCGTATAATTCACGAAACGCTCTAAGGTATGCCATAAACGATCTAATCCGAGAGGACCTAACTAAAGAAGACATTGAAGAATGGATGAATGATGATGATGTGCAGAATGAAATCACTAACGACGTTTCCGTTAATGTAGCTATAATTGTCTAGCGAAAATTTGCACAGTTGGTCCAAACACAATCGATGGAGACATTTTGTCTGTCGCACAACGGCAAGACATTTCGCTTGCCTTCTATACGAAGCAACTGCGCAATATTGCGTACAAGAAGTGTGAAGCCGTTAAAAACGAGATACTTCGAAATATTGTATAACGTGCATTGAAAGATAATCTTTTTCGTTATCTTTGGTATTTTGTTTGTTTGTTAACTAGAATGATAAGAAAGCTCAAGTAAAATGTCTAAAATGGAATATTACTCGATTAAAATGGAAGTACAATTTATAGTTTTCATTCTAAAATTTACTGTATGTATTAGCTGGATAAAAAATGCATATAATGTATAATGTATGTATACTTTATTCTTTTGTAACATTCAATTCACCAGCGTATGTAAAATGCTTAAAAAATCTTTATCTGTTCACCAGATAAAAAATGCTACACGGCATTAAAAAAAATGTATACTCGTATGTATACTTTATTCTTTTGTAACATTCAATTCACCAGCGTATGTAAAATGCTTAAAAAATCTTTATCTGTTCACCAGATAAAAAATGCTACTCGGCATTAAACAAATGTTATACTCGTATGTATACTTTATTCTTTTGTAACATTCAATTCACCAGCGTATGTAAAACGGTTTAATTGACACTATGTACGTAAACTGACAAAACTCAATTATAGCATATACGTAATTTTTCCTGACGTTAAGCTTCGGTCGTCCGTTTTGTCCGAGTCTTCAGCAAGCCAATGGAATAGGTTATCTCGGATTATCGAGTTTGTACTGTATTTACTTTGTTTCATTTACTTGAATTTGTAATATCTATAGATTATTCTTTCTTATAAAATCTTTTATCCACAGGATCTAAAATAAGGCGCTAAATTCAGGAAGAACACTTCTGAAAAATAATCATTTTATACAGTACACGAATGCGTAAGAAATAAAATAGGAAATAAATACTTTCAAATTATAGCATATCTATCTTATAAGTAATTTCATGTTTTCATAAAAAACAAGAGTGATAACACTATAAACAATAACGAAAACAAAACACATACAATGTGTGTATGTGTGTGTGTGCGCACGCGCGCGCGCGTTGTATACCCTCACACACGCAATACACAATGTAATTCTGGGCAAATAAAATACGAGCTCATACATGGTAGCTCGACTGGATAAAATATTCCTCGGAATCATCGGCCGACGTAGGAATTTCACACTTGGGAAGTGACACACGTTGTAAAAGAATTCAGAAATCGCATTCATTTAAGTTTTGTTTACGTTTTTACACTCGCCTGCTCCGTTATTCAGGATATAATTAAAACCCGTTCTCTTATAAATAATATATTTTTTAATACGAAAATAACCATTTATCACAGTCATCTGACAGAAGTTAAGATGGAGTGGAGAAATCGTAAGACAAATTTTTCTGGTCTGGTTGCAGTACATACTGTAATTCAAAAAAAAAAAAATTATTTTTATCACATCAAGGTCATTATTGAACGACATGTCAGAATTTGATTAATTTAAATGTTCCGTTTTTTATAGCGAAATTATATTTAGGACAGACAAAACTTTTATCATCGGTTTTCGCCGTTACGTATGTTTCGGTTTTGTTTTCGTAAGTACTCTTTTCCACAGGCTACGGTGTGATCCCGGGAATCGCACGTCTAGAGAGTTCCCGTTGCAAATTTATTAAAAATTTGATTTGAAAGTAGTTTCTATTTTCTTTTTTTTTTTACACATTCGTTGTGTTTAAAATTACTGCTTTCAGAATTGTTTTTTGTGCATTTTTTACTTTATTTTAGATCCTGTGGAGAAAAGATTGTATAAGAAAAAATAATCTGTAGATATTAGTGTAATCTGTAAATTTACTGTAACGAAGTATTTGCTTATAAATAAAGCAAAACTTAAATATAGACCACCCCAATTATCCGAGGTAACCCATACCCGTGACACTTCGGACTGCTGAAAACTCCATGATAATCTGTTTTCGTTTTCCTCGATAATTCTGTTGTAACTAGAATGAGAAGCAAGCTCAAGTAAAGTATAAAAGTGTAAAGTAAAGTATAAAAGTATAAAAATGGAAGGAATGTATAAAGTATAAAGTGTAAAGTGTAAAGTGTAAAGTGTAAAGTGTAAAGTGTAAAGTGTAAAGTATAAAGTATAAAGTATAAAGTATAAAGTATAAAGTATAAAGTATAAAGTATAAAATGGAATATATTACTCTAAACGTGCAAGTGTAAATCTACAAGACGTCTGGAAAGTGCATCTAGTAAATAAAGCAGCAGGATATAAATTCAGGTATAGGAACACCCACACGGATAAGTTTCACTGCAGTGTACAACAGGAGCCAAGAAACTGAGTAATCCTTTTATCGGAAGTGAGTAAGTAACGGTTAGCGGTATTAATAAAACACGGTGTATGCACTCAGCGGACGGGATGAAAGTGGCATTTTCTATAAATATTTATGCGGGCGCAAGTGAAAGCGACCCGGAGAAAGAAACGGTTTGACGGTCAAGGTCAATGTCTACAGCAAGTGTTGCCTCTGCCCCCGCCCCGCCAACCGGCTTCTCTTTCATACACACTTAACTTGCACTTTTTGGACGTTTTTAAAGGGAGATTTTCTTTCGATCGTGACTGTTTTAGTCACTACTGTTCTTAAGAACTATTACGGCTACAGTGGCTGAAATTTCTACAATATCTTATCAGAAAATTTAAAACTAAAACGTACTAGAATTATCGTAAAAAATATATATCGACGTCTCTACATGTTTATTATCATTTTTACGTGAAAAACAAATTGTGTGGCAATTTAAGAAAAATATTTAAAAAGCTCATGCAATTGAAAATATGATGGTGCCACATACTGAGTAATATATGGTTTTTAAATTAGTATGAAAAGAACAGTTTACAATATATGTAATTTTTATATTTACAGTAATATTTCCCAACGCTTATTTATATCGTATTTTCTTTTTTAATCGATCCATGCAATTTTCTCGCAATCGGTTGATGCTGTCAAGAATTAATGTGAGACATACCCCAACAGATAGATGGATAGACACACAGACAGATGCCAAACGGTCGAGTTAGAACTGAGTGAGACCTTGCTCTGCTTGATCAATAATGTGTGTGTGTGTGTTTTGAAACAGTTTGATCACATTTACAATTTATTTCCCTATTATTTTTTTAATCATCAGTGCACACTGTGTATAATTAGCAAAACATTAAATCGACATCACCAAAAAAGAACTAAACTGCTCTGTTTTGAGTACGTTTGCTTTTAACAAACTTCAGGATTCAACTGTTACACAAATACAATTGTAAGTGGACACTGTTCGCTCTGAAGCCGTCCTATTACGTACGAAACTGGCTAGATCATAGGGAAGTAACAAAGGCGAAGAGAAGCCAATAATGGAAATATTTAATAATAACAATAATAATGATAATAAATCATATAATATCACTAGTATAAGTTGTCGTCATTGTTACCATGAAGTATGCCTTGTGTCATGCTTCCAAACACAACTCCTTCAGATTCTAAATTGGTTTATGAACTGTTAATTACTAACTGTTACATTCTGTACAAACTGTTACAGAGTGTAACAACTATCATAAACTTCAGTTAACAAGATTCTCGTTAGTACTGCATGCAGTTTAATTAATAGTTCATGGCTAGTTTTGTGCTTCGAAGCGAAGCTTTTCGGATTCGGATACGGTCGGGTATTTATTGAGTCCGCCTTTCCTCACATTGTGGAGGTCGCTTCAACGGCACAGTCGGTAATCTTTTCAGCCAAAGCCGATGGCATCACGGACCAAGTAAAGTAGATAAAAAGTTTTAATTAACTTTCAGTAGGTTATGTCTTATAATGTTGAGTTCGTACTTTTTATCAGTGAAATCGTGTTGTTTTTCGAAAACGCTCTGAATTCGTTACGTCGCGAAAAAGTGCACGGAAAATCGAAAAACAAGACAAACAAATTTATATTGTATTTTATAAGTATGGTAAGCAACGCTCGTAGTGGAGTCTGCGCCGTTTTTTGTTGCTTTAATTGAGCGCAAAACAATTTTCTTATCACGGTACAATTCTTGTTTTCAGCGGTTCGAATTGTTGCTTTGTTTGTGCAGTTTTTTGTGTTAATTTTGTTCTCCTTGGTTCCTTGGTTCTTCGATCGATGTGCGGTATTGTCTATAAATCTGCACGTCGTCGGTCAACGAACCTTTTACTTAACTACGCATAAAACGACAACAGTAGTACACTGCATGTTGCAGTAGTCCGCATTGACCCACTTTACTTAATACACATCACGTACTCTGTTTGTTTTACTAAAAATAATATTTTCACTCACATGCAAGTACTGCATTCGTTATGCTTTGCATCTTTTTACTTGAAATCGCGTACGGATTTCACAAGTGGTTTTAAGACGTAATGAATATTAAAAATAATGTATACAAAAGGAATAAACCTGTTTTGACATTTTAAAACAAAATTATAGGCTAATTACGGTATTATACTTTTAATTTTATGTTTAAAAAATGTTTTACATAAATGTGTCGTCTCTTGGTAAATAGAAATTATGTTAAAATATATATACTTTTATATTTAGTTATAATATAACAATGCGTTAATTTATTTCGTTAGACATTTCATAGATACTAAATAATAAACGATTATTGTTAATCGATGGTCCTATCGACCAATAAATTGTTATCTTTATTTGTAAAAATTAGTCAGTTTTCCTAAACTGTAACTTACATTAAATATACGCGAGAATATTTTACTTTTGTTAAGAAAAATTTTCTTGTTTATTTTTCCTTTTTTTTTTCAAAAAGACAAAATATTTTTATCAGTGGTCTAAAAAAATATTTAGAAAAATATCAGTGGTCAGAAACCATCATTGTCAGATACACAAAAGTTGAAACTGAATGCCAAACCAAGTTAAATATAACTCAAGTATTATAATTAAATTTCAAATTCGTATATCGTGATTCAGATACTAAAGTAGAACAATTTATTTGCAAAAATATTTTAAATAATACATTTATGTTAGTGGTTATATTCAGGAGTAGAAATTAAACTATTGCACACCACTATATAGATAATTCCCGATTACCTCCGACGTGAGAGATATTCCCGATATGTAATTCCCAAATAAATTATATTTCCTGTCTGATGATGAGTTGAAAGCCTCGAAAGCGCTATTCGGGGATTATCTCTACAGTGGTGTGCAACAGAAAAAAATGAAACATCCTTGGTTCACATTTAACGCATGATACATTTATGCGTTGATAGGATATCAAACTAAAAGTCTCGTTGATAGGATGATAAGATGTATGTGATAGGAACTGATAAGTCTTATTGATAGGGTGATATGTGTGTGTGTGTGATTTCCGCTGTTGTTGTTTCTTCCGGATTTGACTGTGTTCTTCCTCTTCGTTTTTGACATCTTTTCTGATCTCTTCCTGACATCTTTCTCCAGTAAAAAAACAAAAACAATGAAAATTAAATTGTTGTTTTGTATGATTCTATTGGTTTCGTTTGCTGTGTGCGCACACATACGCACTCGCCTCCTCCCTCCAACTCTCACTCTTACACTCACAAACACGTATGTGTATTTGCATTTAGTGACATAAACTCCTAAGCACCTGACACCTAGCATCATCTCAAGAAGCACGAAATGCAAAATCTCCAAAACACTTATTAGGCCAGTGCTGACATATGCTTCAGAAGCCTGGACAGTGACAAAAAATAGCGAGAGACTTCTAGGTTGCTGTGAAAGATGAATTCTAAGAACAATAATTAGAGGAGTACAAGAAAATGGAATGTGGCGCAAGCGCTATAATTATGAACTATACCATCTTTACAAAGAGCCGAACATTGTCAGGATAATTAAAATACACAGGCTGAGGTGGGTTGGACACATGGAGAGAATGGAAGAAGGACAGCCTACGAAACATATTTTCTACCAGAAACCAATTGGTAGTAGAAAAAGGGGAAGACTCCGAAGCAGACCAGATAGAGGGGGACCTGGGAAAGCTGACCATAAGAAACTGAAAAGCCACGGCATGCAACAGGGAGGAATGGAATCGACTCTTGGAGCAGGCCAAGACCCACCAAGGGTTGTAGAGCTACGGTTGATGATGATGACATCAATCCCTCCAGTTACTGTAAATCCCAAATACATGGTATACATGTAGGCTACAGATAATTAAATTAATATTTGAAAACAACGAGAGGATTAGTTAAGAAACGTGGAAAACAGACATTTGAAGCACAGAAAAAGTAATTGAAATAAACGAAACCCAGTAAACAAACGAAAATAGGCTATTACAGTACTGCAAACATTGAACTGATTAAATCCAACTGTTAGCAAGAGTAGACTAGCTAAATAACGGCATATCGCGTACAACATAATACGGCTGACCGAAATACACAGTTGACGTACATAACCGTTAGTGTCAAGTGACAGTTTCAATCCTGTCTGAACAAGTTTGCATTAACGTCTCTCCGATAACGTCTCTGCTGGGCAAATCGACGACGTTTGTACGTTAAAACCATGCAACAAAACCAGTTTCATTAAATAACTTATACTCGTATATACTTACACGTTCTCACACAGACACACGCACACATACACAATCTCCAGTTTCACTATGGAAATACCTACGTTACTTGTTTGGTTTTTATTGCCCGTGTGTGCGAATGTGAGCATCAATAGCTGCTACTTTATATACGTTATTCTTCTTCTTGAAGTAAGCTTGTTGTTACCAAATCATGTTTTCGAGCTTATAACAGAAGAAGAAGAAGAAGAAGAAGAAGAAAGGAGGAGGAGGAGGAGGAGGAGGAGGAGGAGGAGGAGGAGGAGGAGGAGGGAGTAGGAGGAGGGAGGAGGAGGGAGGAGGAGGAGGAGGAGGAGGAGGAGGAGGAGAAGGAGGAGAAGGAGGAGAAGAAGAAGAAGAAGAAGAAGAAGAAGAAGAAGAAGAAGAAGAAACATTAGCTGGATCGCTAATACCTCTTCGTGTCTAGAAGAAAAATTACATTTTACAATAAAATCGGCGAAATACATAGGCCTGTCAGTGAACTGGCTTGCAAATCAAAATGTTTGTGTATAAAATCGCCTGTTGTTATAAAATCATTCACACATTCGAGTGGATAAAATTTACAAGTATGAAAACCAGTAACGTATTGTAAAAAGTGTACCGTAGTGACAGTGTGTGGATAAATAAGTTTAATTAAATATTATGTGAATCAATCAATAATGTGAATGCGCGAGCATGAATGTGTGTGTGTGTGTGTGTGTGTGTGTGTGTGTGTGTGTGTGTGTGTGTGTGTGTGTGTGTGTGTGTGTGTGTGTGTGTGTGTGAATAAACGGACTATTTTATTTGGATAGTATAAATTATTGCACTAATTTAATAAAACCCACTTAACAAGAGCTTACTTTATCTCAATTAGTCCAGATTACTAATTACTGCCGGGGACTGCCGGTCCCCCATTAGTGCAAATTACTTAGACTGTGACGAAGTAACGGAACTGCTGTCCAAACCGCTCTTGTACTTCACAACGTATTCCTGTTGCTTTATGTGTCTATTTCCATGTGTTTCATTATTTTATACTTGTATGTTTGAAATATTATTTTAGGCCGTAGTATTAAAGTAGTTCAACCCTTGAACTGAGAGTCTCAGTCTTACACTGCAAGTAGTCTGGCGGTTATCTGACATCACTGACAACACTCGGATTGATATCGGAATACTGCGGATTCCAATTCCTTTAAAGTTCATTATAATAGTTGGGAGTCTAGATCCTCTAATTTAGAAACACTGAAGACCAACATAGATTAACTTGAACCGAAAGTGTTAATAGCGTATTTCCAGTAACGTGCGGTAAGTTACACTGATTGAGCACGTAATTTAAATTAGATTTTTTAAATCGAATTAATGTGAAGAATACTTGGTTTAAAAATTTTACAAACATCACTCGATGCGTTTCCGTTGGAAGATTTTGCCGGATTATGGCTCCGCAGATTACAAATTACATCGTGACGTTTGCAATCGAATTCTAATAAACTTTAACCTAGGTCGTGGTTTAGGACTTGAAAATGGTGGAAACACTGAAAGGCCTCGTCCGGAACATGACAAGTAGCAGTTCAGCAAGTAAACACGACAATGTTGGAGTTTAACCAAAGCGTTCTTACCACCAATTTAATTTAAGCCTGCCTTGAACCCTACACCTTTACCCCCTTTTTTATGCAGTTTTATTTCGAAAATCCTCATATGAAACAACGTTGGATCTGAGAACTGTTAGTTATCAAGATCGTGGTATATCAAGTAAAAACATTCAGGAGAGTGAATAGTGTTAAGAAGCCCTATTATGAGAACTACAATCGAGTTACAGAATAAACGTTTCGGAACGTCGTCTAGTATAAATAATAACCTCCTAGTCGTTTTGAACAGAAGTTGTCAGTCGTCTTTGATGGCAGAAAATCCTGATCAATGAGTAACGGCTTAGAATTAAGCCAGGGTAAACAGTCGAAGGAGGTTATTTACTCCGTCCGATAGAAAAACAGAATGTAGAAACATCGCGTTCAAGTCCGTTGTTCACATTTTCACTACTTTTATTAAAAACGGAATTTTATACTGTTCCCGCTACAGTTTACAGCGAAATCAGAAAACTAATTTAAAGAGAAAGGGGAGTAAAATGTATAAAGTGTTGTATTTTTGACGATACTCTCACCTTAATATATATTATTTTTTCTTCAGCTGTTCTACGTACGATATTTTCACATTTAATGACCGTTTGGACTAGTCGGAATTCGGTGCACTTCCTATAATTTACTGGAAAGCATTGGTTCGCCGTTCCGTTGTGATCGGTTTCGTGACTGCCGTCGTTATCACCGACCGTGAAGTCGGCGTGATCGCCAACGTGGTACTCCCTCGTACACACAGGAAGTGGGAGACAGTACCGTGGGAGTCTCTCTGGCACACTGTTGCATGCCGCCTCTACGGACAATTGTTCCGACGCGACCGTCACAATTCAGATCAATAAGAAAGGAAAATTGAAAGAATCTAAAAAGGAAATTGCGTAATTCGTTTCAAACGGGTCGTATCTTACGTCCTGTGAGAGAATTTTCATACACTGTAATATACGTGTAGTGATATTTATTTCATTGTAGCAAAAATATTTTTTTAACTGAGTAATGTGTGTCTTCCGACACATAATTCCCTAATCAAAGAGTCAATAAATAATTAAATAGTCTATATACAGATAAGTCGTGTGACTAGGAGTAGTCCTGGCGGAGGGGGGATAAAACTAGCTTGGAGATTGGACACTTTTATTTTGTTAATTTACAAGTATTGTAATTCCTTTTATTTCTACAGTTATTTACAAGCTTTATTTTAACACATGCAACTGGCTTAGAAATAGCCATAAGTTAAATGATTTTTGCTGAAATTTTTAATAGCTCTGGGGTGTATTCATAACCTGATATTGATACACCCCGTAGTTACGCTACTGATAGAGATTTGGGCGCTCTACATTTCATAAATAAAGTACATCGAATCTTGTAAAAATCATTGGATGATATTGTTTTTCAACAGAGGGCCAATCCATTACTTGTAATCTTCATTTTCGATCTTCGATATATTGGTGAGTACTTTCAATATGTCACATTTCTTTAATTACTTTCCATCTCTTTAATATAGCATTTAGTCTACAAACTTCATTACTACCTGCCAGTTTCTACCTTAACCAACATCCTACTGTTATTTACTTCCGCATTAAATAACTCTTCTGCCTAGCAAAAAATCCAAGACGTAGGATCTGAAAATGCGCGTCCAGTTCCCTCTACCACACGCGTTCCTTAAAAAGATCTTCCTCCTTTGACATAATCAACAGCTGCTATCTTTAGTTTTTCACTTTTCTCTTTTCTTTCATCTTCCCTTCTATTATATTCCCAGTAAGACAATTCATCCTTAACATTTCTCCTAGCCAGTTTCTTTTCTTGTTTAATACATTTCAATCATTTTCCTTTTTACCTATCTTTCCAGTCGCTATCTCACTTCTTATCATATCCGTCCGTCCTATATTCTGCATTCTCCTCCAGATCCTCTTCTCAAAACTTTTCAGTTATTATACCTACTATATCCGATGGCCGATGCCTCATATCTTGTACCTTTGAACTGATAGGTTCGATTTGTAAATATAAGGCTTGTGAAAACGTTTTTTTTTATTGTACATACTCTCCTTTATACCACTCATTGGACAAGGAAAAGTAAAAATATTTTTAACAATGATTTATATTTCCGCTAGAAACTCTTGTACCAAAAATTTCTAACTCCTTGGGTGTAATACGATCAAAGAAACACGTATGAAATAAATTAATAAATTATTTTCTTCACAGAACTCTTTTTATAGTAGTACGAAACAGTTTCTTCAAAGAACTGTTTAATGATGAACATTAAAAAGTTTGCAGCACACGGAAAAGTAAGAGAATTATGTTTAACCACGGCAGTACGAGTGAGAATCACTTTACATGCACGCGGATGTCGGTGTTTGTAATAATAATCGCACAAAACAGTGAAATGACCTCTCGCCAGTAGAAAGGTGTCAAATGCCGACTGACAAGACATTTGTTATGCAATTACCGCATATGTTACGTAAGTATAAATATCACTTTCAACCGTTAAACTAATGCAAGATAACAGTGTACGGTTAGAGAAATTAAAACGGCGGAACGACCGTTTGTACTAGAGTCGCAGCAAGCCTGTGAAGCTGTATAGCTACGTAGAAATCGTTATTATGTGTGCGTACGCATACGTTAATTAACTGCATATGTGTATAATGTTCTTTGTATATACAAACATTTTGATTTGCAAGCCAGTTCACTGACAGGACTACATTTTTCGTCAATTTCATTGTAAAAAAACATTTTTGTCCCAGACACAAGGAAGTATTAGTGATTCACCCAGTGTTTCTTCTTCTGCTTCTTTCTTCTTCTCCTCCTCCTCCTTCTTCTTCTTCTTCTTCTTCTTCTTCTTCTTCTTCTTCTTCTTCTTTCCAGTTTTGTTTTATATCTTTCTGTGTTGGATCCTCTACCCATTTTGTGTAGATATTTCTTTTCTTTGCCATTTGACTCACTTCCGTGATGCTCTTTCCCTTGCTATTCGCCAGATCTCTTACTTCATTTTGTCATTTCATTCTGGTTCTCTTCCGTCTACTTTCACTTCTAAGCGTTTTTTTTTCTGTCTTCCGGACAAAGATCCACTGATGTCCGATCCACTGTTGATGTGTACTTTCTGTTTCTCTGACACAATCAACATTTTAAGGATGTTTATTCTGATAGTTGATGTTAGGCCCTGTAATTCTTGACGCTATAGATCTTTTCATATTGTACACTGAAGATTGTTCATTTGCTGGACACATTATTCAACTTAACAGAAGTTTAATATAGTGGTGTGCAACAGTGATAATTCTGCTTGTGATTTTAACCACTAACACAACTTTCTTCATTAAACTTCTGTTAAGATGTGCAATCGACGACAGGTAATGGACAACAACAATGAGGTAATGAACGACAACAATAAGGTAAGTAAAGTTTTTAAATATCTTAAGTTAAAAGTTAAATTGAAGAGGGTTTTAAGTAAAATATGGTTCAATAAACAATGTCTGGATAATAATGTCATCCCAAAATACGCGCAAGTTAAAATTAAAAGTAAGAACACAGTAGCTAAAAAAGTAAAAGAACAAAGCGAGAAGTTGTGGATAAAATTATAAATAAGGTCACTTTACGGCTTAAACAATAGATATAATAGGTAATTATATGACAGACATATAGAATTGTTAAGAATATACTCGTATGTAGAATTAGAAGAAATATTATATAATTTTGGTTTGGGGTACGTAGAAAAAAAATTGGAAAATAAAAATAAAAAAATGGTAGATAAGTTAAATAAATTAATAAGAAAGAACGAAATAAAAAAGGAACACCTCTCTAAGAATAACTATGGAAAAAGAGTAATAAACCTTACAGAGGTAACTTTCAAAACAGAAGAAAAAGAAATGTTAGCAAAAGGCTTAAAATACGCGCCGCCACCAGAATTAAATCAAGAAAAAACGATTATTGAATCCAAAAGCATAATACAAAAACTAGGAAATGAAAATGATAAAAAAAGAATAAGGTGGGAAGTAGGGAATGTAGTAGATAAAATATTTAAGAAAAATTAGTATAATTCAAAAAATGAACAAAAAATCAAATCACTGTAACTAAACTAAAGAATAAAATAAAAAAGAATGATATTATAGTTACGAAGGCAGACAAAGGAAATACAATAGTGCTACTGAGAAAGAACGAATACATAAAGAAAACGGTAGAATTTATAAGTGAAGGACCATATGAAGAAATAAAGTATGATTATACAAGTAAGTACCAGTCAAGGATAAAACAAATGATGAAACAGATAACATTTATAGAAGAAAATAATAAAAAGTGTTTATTGGAAAGCAATCTAACAACACCAACTTTTAAAAGTCAGGTTAAGATACATAAAGAAGGAAAACCAATTAGACCGATTGTTTCTTTTATTAATGCACCTATTTATAAATTATCAAAGGAAGTTAGCAGAGTACTGAAAGAGAAATATGAATTTGGGACAAAATACAACATAGAGAATAATGTAAAATTGATAGAAAAATTACAAAATATTAGAATTAATGAAAATATAAAATTGATATCACTGGATGTTAAGGACATGTTTACCAATATCACAGTAAATAAAGTTATTAAGTTAATAAACGATAATAATATGGGAGAATACAGGTATAAAAAGCAATTGATTAAAGTAATTAAAGAATGTGTAAATCAGAACTATTTTAGGTTTAATAACAAGTTTTATATACAGAAAAAAGGATTACCTATGGGGTCTTCATTATCCCCTATTTTTGCAGAAATATACATGAATGATTTTGATAAGCAATTAATAAGTTCCACTAAGTATAAAGACAATATAAAATTATGGACTAGATACGTTGACGATGTATTAGTAATTTGGGAAGGAAGCATAGAAGAAGTGCATGAGTTTATAAATGAGGTAAATAATAAGGATAAAAACTTACAATTTAAAGAAGAGATAGGAGGTAAGAAAATAAATTACTTAGATTTAAACATAGAAATTAAAGATAATGAGAAACTACAGTTTGGGATATTTAGGAAAGAATCGTATTCTGATATAATTATACCAAGAGAGTCTTACCACCCTTATAGATATAAAATGGCGGCAATCAATTCATTTTGTTATAGAGCTCAGAAGTGTTTAAAAGAGGCCGAATCAAAAGATAGGGAGTTAAAAACGATAAAGGGAATTGTAAGGAATAATAACTATAACACCAACATAGTGGATAAAGTTATGAAAAGGGTTAACATACAAAAAGCTAAAATAGAACCAGAACAAAAGAATTATGCAGGGTCATTGACATACATAGGTTCACATACTAGAAAAATTATAAAATTTTTTAATAAATACGGAGTAGATATAGCTATTAAAAAATGTGAAATGGTATTTGATAAGATAAGGAATAAAAATATAGAAAAAATCCCAGTATTACAGAAAAGCGGAATTTATAAATTAAAATGTAAAGACTGCAAAGTGTACTTAGGTGAGACAGGACAAAAATTCGTATGCAGGTGGAAAATACCTGCAGAAAATTACAAACGTGGAGAAGGTAATAGAACAACGAATTCGTTATATGCAAGACATTTTATAGAAGACAACCATAAGTTTGTTAATCGTTTGGAAGACTACGAAATTGTAAAAGTAGTAAATAACACAGTTGAAAGGAAGCTTAGGGAGGAGTTAAAAATATTGAAAGAAAGAGAAAAAAGGTTAGACAATTTAATTAATACTAAAATTAAATTTGATAATGAAGAAATATTTTATAACATAATTAAGAAGTAAATGATAGAGGACAGATGGATAAGATTAAGAATTAAATTGCATAGGACTAATTGGATGTTTTTAAAATAAGGGTGTGTGACTGGCCCACAAGTGTGGATGAGAAAGACGGTTAGGTTTAAAAGGACTGTAAACACACACACACACACACACACAATACTGAAACACAAGGAATTTGCTATAAAAATATGTAACTGTCCAGATGGAGGGACAGGGCTCAGAGGGTGGGGAAGGGACATTTGAATTATAGCTTGTTGTGTGTGTGAATAGGGCGTGGTGGGGTGGGGGTGAAGGGTTTGTTTTCAGGTTATTTGTTCATTTCCGATCTGACGATGAGCTGTGAAGCTTGAAAGCGCTAATCGGAATAATTTTTATATAGTGGTGTGCAACAGTGATAATTCTGCTTCTCATTATTCAACTGTTGTCTACAAAGCTAAATTCAAGTCCATTGTACCGTACGCTAATTCCCATCCAGTAAGTAATAATGGTAATGAAAGTAATGAATACGTTTAATCAGAATTATACAAGAATAATATGAATTGCTTGTAAGTACTCATTTCGATAATAAAACTGAAACATCGTATGTTTAGATATGGAAAACGAAAGTTAGCCATCAGTGACTAAAGCGACGGTTGGTTATAATAGAAATCGGAAGTTGCCGTTTGACAAATAACATTAAAACATAAGATATAAGTTACGTGACAACTGGATTCTTCAAGTTCTCTCGCTTAGGCCTACTTATGTATAATTTTTAGTGGGTAATTTAATTGTCGATCACTTGAGACCGTCTATTACTGGGTAACGTGTATCCTTATGTTTTAGAATTATTTCCCTCAAGGCGACTCTCGGTTTCTAATGTAACCGAAAAATTGTTTTTTATAACAACTGCTGACGTCCGTTTCTCAGATTACGTATCGGAGGTATTCAATCACTGTTAACGTTTAAAAATACTCGAATATGTCTAATATTATACACAATAATTTTTTCAGCCAAAAGGATGATTAATTAAATTTTAATTTATAAAATTTCGATAATAGAATATTAAAGACGTTAAAGATGAGTACATAAGAGTACTTGTACAAAAGATTACATTTTATTAATGTGTAGTATATGCATTTTAATGTAACTGTATTCGAATAGAATATTTAACGAATACAAAATCTGTGAGTGTGTGTCATTATATAAAATTTTATAAAATTTGTATTTTGTTCATTTGATTTATTTTATAATACCGTTTTTATTATTTGTTTTATTTAAATTTGCTTCTGCAGAATTTGTTTAATGTTTGTACAGTTGTACCACTCTCAGTTATTTTTTTATTGATTGAATTGGTTTTCCATTGGAAATTGGGATTTTTAATATTAATTTTAGTAATATTACTAACACTCACGAGTGGGGCCATTATCATGTTCCGGATCATTATCACTTGTCATTAAATGCCTTTATCTAAAGTCTCTTGTGGTCTAGGGACTCATCCCCTGAATCAGATTGGTCTTGCTGTCTATTTAGGCTATTGATTGGTCATGAAAATCAGAACATAGTACAGGTAGTTTCGATTGATAATTGCAGAGCTTTGAATGGGAAGATGAGACTTGAAACTATAATATCTGACAAAAGCTTTTCAGTATTGTACATACTCTATTCTATACCCTAATGCCGTTTTACAAGGAAAAAATATAAACATTGAAACAATGGAACGCTCTGGAAAAGGCGAGAGCGACCTTATACACGTTTCTCGGCTAGCCCAACAGCATGTTTCTGCCATGGCCTCACTCAATTACCCTCTAGAGTTTTCGAGTGCTTGTTGACGCATATTATGGAACACTAGTCTAGAACATCAGCAGGCTATATATATAGCGACAGCTGCAGCTTAGAAGTTAGTTTTACGTTGGGGAGTTTATTCAGCGCGGTTCAAGTGGTTGTTGTGTAAAGTGATTACTATGTTATAATTAGTGTTAAACTCTATTAGTTGACATTATTCTTGCGTGTGGACAAATTTAACTTGAACTATTGTACGAAAGCATCTGTTAATTGCAAATTGTTATTTGTGACTCATTAAATCTGGTAATCAGTGATTCATTGGTGTCTGTATTTTGTTTTCCACTGTACCATACGACGATCAGTGAGACCGTCTTAACAATATGTTTTGACAACAAATTGTATTCCCATATATTATTATGTTTACAAAAATTGTGTGCAAATAATATAATACGGTTAAAGAAAGACGTAGAAAATAAATTACTCAATTAACTTTCAGTAAAAATATGTATATTGGATGTTTGTATTTATTGGTTATAATTATTCTTCAAGTATTTATTGTTATATAGTTTCTGCTCGTATTCCCCAATATAAGTAATTTTAATTTGCACTTTACTCGCATGTAGAGGTTACATATGTAAAAAGTCAGAAACTGTAATAACATTGTAGGAAGGTCTGCGTTAGAGCGCTCCACGTTCTGTCGATCGATCTAGTAGACGTAAACTATGATTAAGATAAACTGCAACCGCATATACTATGCAGTGAAGGTGATTAACCTAGAAACGCAACCTTGTGCGGGTATGCATGGAACGCGTGACATTTCAGTTTTGCTTTTTAGAACAATAACATCTGAGAGACGGTTTCGTAATATTTTTCGCCTTGTTTTCAGCGCAATTAGTCTGTAAACCCTGCGTGAAAACAATGAGGGGAAAGCGCAAGAGCGCACTCACCCGTCACGACAGTGTCCTTAGTTAATTAATGTAATCAGCTGAGTTCACGTGGGAAATCGTAACCGAAAGCCGTAAATTTGCTTCGCCGATGATGGCGCAACGTTAGTGCGTCGGATTCAGAAGAACTTGGAGACTGGAATCCCTAATGGTTTGTGATGTCACCAGGTTGTCTCGTTTTGTCAGAAAGAAGAGTAAGACTTTTGCACGGAAAACCGTTAAATATTTATTTGCTTAAACAATGCTTAATAGTATTGAAATTTAATTGACTCCTCTCCGGGCTATTAGGCCGTGGTCCATTACTGCCGCAATAAACAGGCTGTTCGGCCTCACCGTTGGAGACTACCTTCAGTGCTAAAATGACTCGAGAACTGGCACGGATCTTCACCAGTTGACCACAGAACTGGCCAAGTCTTTGGCAACGGTGAGGCCGATACGTCTGTTCATTGCGGCAGTGGTGGACCACGGCCTAATAGCTTGGAGGAAGTCAATTAAATTTTAACACAGATGACGCCCCCATGAAAGTCTTAAATACCAATGCTTAATATTTAAGCCTTATTGTTCTTCAGTAGAAGTTCTTACGATAATTTCAGAAGTTCATGCGTACCTGACTCGTTAAAACATTATAAACGTTAATAATAATTTATCTAAACTCTTCATGGCTTAGTAGAGCCACTTTACAAGGTTACAGTTATGGTAGTCATATTGGCCGATTTGATGGTCAGGTGACTGGAAGGTCGAAATAGGACGATCACGCCAATGAGGAGATCCTATTTCACAGTTACCGCTAAAATGTATGTTGAACGGTCCACGATTCTACATTCCATTGGCTAGGTACATTCTTATGACTGTTACAACTAATCTGAGAAATCGGTGGAACATAGGGAAAATGGCGGCACACGGTGTGGGTAAAGAGGTGTGCTACACAATTACTTATACAGTCAGTGAACGAGTACTAAATGTCTTACGTATCTTCTTATAAATTTCCAAATTTAAGCATACTTTACGAATAACAGGATTTTGATATTTTATGCTAAATAAATGATATAGTACAATATAGGCACTCTAAGCTACATACAGTACAGCATTAATAAATACTGAATAATTTACAAAGCAATTAAACCTTGTCCTCTAGGCTAATCTTTCTAACAAATATTTTTCTAGGATAATCTTTCTAACACAGTTCAATGTTAATGGTTACTAACATAACGTTGATCAAAATTCGCATCGTAAGCAGAAGAACTCGAGTGAGATGCAAAAGAATAACATAAGTGTCTTGAAACATCATAGTCAAATCGTATCGTTGAGTACGGGCCAACAATGACGAACACACATTTTATTTTTAAACTGATGGCCTTTTCTTTGGTCACATTAACAAGTGCTTCAGATTAACGATTTAATGTAGTGTGTAAATATATATGCTATGAAAATATAAAAAAATATCGGTATGGAGAATCATACATGACTTCCATGTTCTAAGATTTATATTTACAATCATTTACTTGAATTCGGTTGGATAATTTCTAAAAAATATTGCCCACCTTCAAACTATAGTTACTATTTATAGATATTTTTATTATTGTGGGGTAGTCGTTTAATATAATGTTATTTTCATGTCACTTTATCTATAAAAATTAGGTACTTTATTCTTATAAACTGAACTACGCAGATAATCATCCCTCCTTCTCAATCGATCCCCACCATTAATGATATTTACACTTTCATAGAGTAATAGTTTTATCATGTGTAATTTCTAAGGTATCTTATCCTTCAAAATTAAATATTCGTACTTTACTTGATTTCAGCATAGCAATTTAAAAAAAATCACCCCCTCCTCCTTCAACTACCTCCTCATTCATAATTATCTCATTTACGATTTTACAGTGGATTAGTATGATTTTATTTCCGGGGCACTTATTTATTAAAATTAAGACTTTATTCTTGTTTAAACACAAATCAATGCAAGTAAACTACCCCTCCCTCCTAACCGAACAAACTGTTTGCCTGGCAACAAAATTATTTTATTTTTAACAATTACCATTGTTTGAAAAAGTTTGAATTAATTTTTAAGTACTTCTTAAAGACTCTTCTTAAAACGTAAAACGTTGCAGGTAAACTACCCTCCCCCTTAACCGATCTTCACCAAAATCAATAGTCCTTGAGTCCTCTACATCTCGGGCACATATGCAAAAAATATTTGATTCTGTTTGAATTTGCGGCAGTTTTAGTTCCCCATAGAAAAAAATCTACACACACACACGCACGCGCGCACACACACACACACACACACACACACACACACACACACACACACACACACACACACACACAGACTTTTCGGAAAATGACTTTTCTTCATGTTTGAGGGTAGCACAATCAGAATCAGTCCTTATCTCGAACATTTTTTCGCGATCACCATACTTCCATTTCCTTAAGGAACGTGGAAGTAAACACGCGAAAATATAAAAGAAAATATTAGTAGAAAACGTTATATGTATTAATTACGTGCGTAGGAATTTTAGCATATGTAGTGTACGCACGTGATAAACGTGGGTAGGTATTCATGTTACGAGATACTGTCGCAACAGGAAACAAACTTGCTAAACTAATTAATTAAGATTATAATGATGAGATGATGTAGATAATGATGATAATGATGGTGATGATGGTGGTGGTGGTGGCTTGTGATGTTGTTACCCATAAATAAAGCAGCTGACTGTTGCAGTCGATTAGATGAAGGTAAGCTTATAAAGGTAATTTAAGAGTATTAGTAAATTCATAACTTAATTAAGAAGCCTCACATAAATTTATTAAAAAGTCTTGCTGTGAGGTTACCGTAAGGAGCGCTATATAAGAAAGACTGATGACTTCATTCCAGCGTTAGTCAGATTTTATAACATAGATAAAATCTATCTAGCCTTTATAAGTCTTCCTTTAGAAATCTCAAAGATGAAATTTTTGTAAGTATAGCAAGAGGCATTCGTTTCTACATGGGTAATAGAGTTATTTCGCACAAACCATGACACCAATAAGATATGAGTTAATGACTTTTCTTACTTTTGATACAGCGGTGTTGAAAGAGCATGTACAGAACTGCGGGCCCCACGTATTTTAACCTCAAATAGGGTCACCCAAATGTGTGGGTCCAGATGTGAAGCTATAGATATCTCCACTTTCGTGTTCTGGACTGAAGAAACACGAAAACTCAGAAACTGATTAGAATATCACATTAATTAAATAAGAAAAAACATAAGTGGATGAAGACTGTAAGGCACTAGTCCCGACTAGTCCTGACTTAAACTTGTGTAATAGAAGAACTAACACTATGACGCACGGACATTGTGAAGGTCTTGTAAATTCTAAAAGGACAAGCGACTACAGGAAAAGCGAGGCACATCGATACCATCTAATGCGTACGATTTTACGATTTCAAATCGTAATTGGCCAACAATCTACTTTCAACGTCGCAAAGTATGGGAAAAAAGGTCCATTATGGTAAAAGTAATTATGGAAAACAAGCTTCATTTTTATATTGTAAAACACTGTTGTTATTGGAAGTAATTACAGATTTTACTGTAATTAGTACTATAGAATACAAATTTTTAATAATGAATGCTTGAGTACGGTAAAATATATTTTAATAAACAAATATCTCTAAATAATTTAGATTACAGCTTTCACCTGATCCCTATCTCAAATCGCTTGTCAAAATTTACGATTCTTTTGAGTGACTTGTCATTTTCTTTCTGACGCTGTGTATTGCAACAACTTAGCTACTTGATTAGAAGAAACATAATTGAGAGACAATAAAATTATTCTCAGCGCGTTATGTTGTAACTCTTTCGACTTATACGGGTATAAAATCGATTACATTTCAAATGCACAATGCGGTTTCAGCCAATTAGCGCGATAGGGTAGCGCAATAATTATTATTAACATAACAATATCTTGATTATTTAACCGCGAGGCTGTAATGGTATCGCAACATATGGCGCCCAACGCGATTGCTCGATTAATAAGAATAATCCTTGGTAGTGAGTAAGGTTGAGGACAGGCAGTGGAAATAATTAAGTTGTTAGAAATAAGTAGTATAGTAATAAAGCAAAATTAGGCTAAGCAAATTTGAATGATCACGCGAAGTCGTTCGAAAATGGCAGCCAACACTCCCGAAAGCCAAGAGTTCGACTTAAACAACCAGTTAGGTGTCGAGGGACTCGAAGAGGATACGACACCTAGTGATAACACCAGTGCAGAGGACGTGGAGACAAGGGCGTGGGGACAAAGGTCGCAACCCCGTGAGATGAATTTTCAAATGTTGGTAGAGTTCATTAAACAACAGAATGTAGAACTAAGCGAGAAATTAAGTGAAAAACTGGGCGAGAAACAGAATAAACAAAGTGAGGAACTGAAACGACATAATGAAGAACAGATTGGAAAAATAAAAGTAGAATTGCAAGAACACCCCAAGAAATGGGAAGAGAAAATTAGCGAGTTACAGAAAAAGAATGAAAGTGGAATGAAAGAGTTGAAGAATGAAATAAAAAGACATACCAAAGAAAGTAAGGAATTGAGAGAAAAGGACCGACAGGAATGGCAAGAAGCGATTAGCAGTACGCAGAAGACGGTCGACCAAATAAACAATAAATTAGATAACCATATACAAGAAACGAACAACAGAAATGAAGAATTAAAAAGAGAAATCCATGACAACGTAAGACAACAGCAGCAAGAGCAAGGAGAGGTCGTTAACGTCTTAAAACAAAAGATCGTCGAAGTAGATAATACACAACGTTCGACGGAACAAAAGATAGATACGACAGATAAAGAGAAAGATACGAAAATTGAAGAATTAAGAGGTCATATCACTAAAATCAAGGATGGACAAGAGAGCTTACAACGTCAACTAGCAGAGGTTGAGGTATGACCTACTACTAGAGCGAGTGGAATAAACCACAACGAGTTGAAATATTACGGTACAGACCGTTTCCCGATGGAGTTTCTTAAAGAATTATCTGAACTGCAAAATACATACTATCCTGCCGACAACGTCAAGTGGACTGGACGGCATTTGGAAGCAGACGCTGCAATCTGGTGAAGGGTAATCCGGGACCAGATTAACAGTTTCAATGAATTCAAAGACGCTTTCACCCAGAAGTATTGGGGGCAGGAAAAGCAAGATACAGTAAGGGACAATCTCGAGTATGGCCGATACAATTGGAAGAACGGTCTTAGCGCAATCCAATATCTGGAACGCAAATTATTGGAAAGTCGTCAATTAACGCCAACGCTCACTGATCGACAGTTAATAAGAAAAATTGCTCGACACTACGGTCGGGAAATCGAAATTGCGGTGGTAACAAGAGGAATAAACTCGATTCAAAACCTCGAGTCTTTAATTTCTGAATATGCTACAATTCGTCAACGAACAGAAAAGGAGAACAGCCTCACGAATACTCGCGAAAGGTTGAATGACCGCGGAACGAGGGAGCCAACTCACCCCCCGCAGTCGTTTCAGAGCAAAGCTACAGGGTATAAACAACATTCCTGGCCCAACAAAAAAAAAATTGAAAGTAACGGTTACAAGGTGTTCGCAAGACCGAATGACCGACAACAAGTGCATTCCATTGAAATTGTCAACAATGGTGTGTCTACGTCCGCTGTAAAAGGAAATTACAAAGACAAAGAAAAAAATATCGGTATGGAGAACCATACATGACTTCCATATTCTAAGATTTATATTTAAAATCATTTTCAGCCAAACAGCCAGGGAAGGAATTTTAGCAAAAAAATACTTCTTTGTTGCCAATAACGTAGTACACATATAAAAAAAAATATCCCCTCCCCCTTCAACTATAATTTTGATTTATAGAAAATTACCCCCAGCCCGTTCAACTAGCCTCTTCATTTATAGATATTTCATCTACGTTTCTACAGTGGATTATTAAGATCTTATCAGGATACTTTATCAAAATTAAGTACTTTACTCATGTTACAACAAAAAATGTTTCAGGTAAACTGCCCTTTTCCCGTAACCGATCTTCACCAAAATCAACAGACATTGAGTTCTCTATAGCTCAGGTACATATGTAAAAAATTATTTGATTCTGTTTGAATTTACGGCAGTTATGGTTCGTCATATAAAAAATTACCCATGTTAAAACATAAAACATGAGATTTATAAAACATATCTAAGATTTATATTTAAAATCATTTTTGAAATAAAATATTTTCATAGAACCTACTAACGCTGGGGAAATCTGAGGAGCCAATCAGAGTTGGGCCTACCTGTCACTCTGCTGAATTTGGTGGAAAGCCCTGTCACTGTCGTCAAGTCCCCACCTCAATGAAGAACCCATTGTTTTATAAAAATATATTTAAATTTTGAAAACTGAAAATTCTTTTCTTGTAAATATTTATATTTTATAATCAAAATGACTTTATTTTTGTTACCTGGCAACAAAATTATTTTATTTTCAACAATTACCATTGTTTCAAAAAGTTTAAATAAATTTTCAAGTACTTTACTCTTGTTAAAACGTAAAAGGTTGCAGGTAAACTACCCCTTACCCTTAACCGATCGTCACCAAAATCGAAAGTCCTTGAGACCTCTACAATTCAGGGATGTATGCAAAAAATTATTTGATTCTGTTTGAATTTGCGGCAGTTATCGTTTGCCATAGAAAAAAAACGTTGCAGGTAAACTACCCCTTCCCCTCAACCGATCTTCACCAAAAACAATAGGTCTTGAGTACTCTACAAATCAGGCCTGTATGCAGAAAATTATTTGATTCTGTTTGAACTTGCGGCTGTTATCGTTTGCCATAGAAAATACCCTTGTTAAAAAAACGTTGTAGGTAAACTACCCCTTTCCCTTAACCGATCTTCACTAAAAACAACAAGTCTTGAGAACTCTACAATTTAGGGCTGTATGCAAATAATCTTTTGATTCTGTTTGAATTTGCGGCTGTTATCGTTGCCATAGGAAATACCCTTGTTAAAACATAAAACGTTACAGGTAAACTACCCCTTTCCCTTAACCGATCTTCACCAAAAACAACAGGTCTTGAGAACTCTACAATTCAGGGTTGTATGCGAAAAATTATTTGATTCTGTTTGAATTTTCGGCTGTTATCGTTTGCCAAAAAAAAAAAAAAATTTCCCTTGATAAAAAAAACCGTTGCAGGTAAACTACCCCTTTCCCTTAACCGATCTTCACCAAAAACAATAGGTCGCGAGTACTCTACAAATCAGGGCTGTATGCAAAAAATTATTTGATTCTGTTTGAATTTGCGGCAGTTATCGTTTGCCATAGAAAAAAATCTACAGACAGACACACAGACAGACAGACACACAGACACACACACAGACACTTTTCGGAAAACGAGACTTTTTTTCATGTTTGGAGTGTAGTAGAATCAGAATCTGCAATAATCTCGAACACGATTTTTTTTGCCATCACCATACTTCCATTCCTTAAGGAATATGGAAGTAATAAAATAAATGGGTCACTTAAGGAAATAACCGCAAAAATGCCTACCCACAAACAATACGAGACGAACATATTGTTACCCGACATACGGCACGAATTAATTTGCGAAGATGAATTACAAATGGAACAACGAATCTCAAAGTGTCCTGAGATAATGATAAAATGTAATAACAATATTTCTGTGACCGCCTTAGTGGACACGGGCCGTGCAATAAATGGATTGTCCGAAGAATGGTTCGATCGAAATAAACGGCATTTAGAACCCTACGAAGAGTTGAGCATGACGAATACGTTAATTGTCAGCGCAGTAGGAAGTAAGCCTAATTTTACGTAAGCAAATTTTATGTGAAATTTACATTAATGAAATCAAGATAGACTGCGTGTTTTTAATAATCTCAAACTTAATTAGAAATTGTATCCAAGGCATTAGTTTTCTTAAAGATGAAGGATGTTTAATTGATAATCAACTAAATGCTACGCAACTCACCGTCTGTGGCTTTAGTAAATGTCTTTTTATACAATTGACATGTTTCGGGACGCTTGTCCCATCCTCAGAATTTTTTAAAAATGTCTCTTCATACCATCATACGATGGCACAGTCGTCAATGTATTAAAATATTGAAATCCACATAACACAAAACACAATCACATTACACAAAGTTCGCGCACAACAGTTTCACGGTGTATACCGCACGGTAACCGACAGCGCAAAGTTTAATTGATGTAGCGAAGGGATTTTAAAGGGAGGACTGGTGAACAAGCAGTCAGTATACCCATCATACACATGGAGGTAATGGAGGAGGAAGAAGAGGAAAAGATCGAAAGGAAGATCACTGAAAAGATTGACAACATGATATGCGAAGAGGAAGAACTGCGGAAGTATCTTAGAGATATCTTGATGAGGAGTAAAAGTCTGTTCCGGGAGAGTCCAGGACAGATGGAATGTTACGAACACGGGTTCAATGTAACGGACGACACACCGTATTTCCAACGCGGATGGCCAGTGCCGATTGCATACAAACATAAGGTAGACGCTGAGATCAACAAAATGTTGAAGTATGGAGTCATTGAGAGATGCAATAGCCCGTATGTCAATCCGATGGTAACCGTGATAAAGAAAGATGGAAATGTAAGGTTGTGCCTGGATGCGAGAAGGATAAATAGTGTTACAGTACCGGACTACGAAGGACCGACTCCCGTTGAAGAAATTTTGGCTAAGTGTGGAAATATGAAATATTTGTCAACGATTTACTTAACAAGCAGCTTTTGGCAGGTTCCACTAAAACGAGACTGCCGGAACTTCACTGCGTTTATGTATGAGGGTAAGTGCTACAGATACACTGTGACGTAATTCGGCCTAAGCACCAGTTCTGCCGCTCTGACGAGGGGATTAGATATGGCCCTGTCGGACGAAGTAAAAGAAAATACCATTATATATGTTGATGATTGCCTTTGCTATTCAAATGACATAAAAACACATCTCAAACATTTAGAATCATTGTTGAATAATTTATTGAGGGCGAATCTCACGATCAACCTCGAAAAGTCACAGTTTTTCCGTAAGGAGATTGCGTACCTCGGATATCGCCTGACTATAAACGGTATACAAGCAACGGAGGAGAAGGTAGCCCAATCAGGAATTTCCCAACTCCAAGGAATCAGAAACAGTTAAAGGGATTCTTGGGATTAACGAATTTTTATAATAGATTCAGGGACAAATATGCAGAGACCACTCAACCATTGTTAGACTTGTTAAGGAAAGGTAAAAGGTTTTCGTGGATACCTGAAATGGACCGGTGCTTCCACGAAGTGGAAAATTTGTTTATTAGTACCGTAATACTAAGTTTCCCGAAGATTAACAAACGGTACTTCCTTCAATGTGACGCAAGCAACTTCGCGTATGGAGGACAGCTATATCAATTGGATGACGACGGAAATATTTGTGTTATTACATTCACTAGTAAAACTTCTAAGGGCGCAGAGAAAAATTACTTCACCACCGAAAAGGAGTTACTAAGTATTGTCCGATGCTTAGAGAAGTTCCGGATTTACATTTTGGGACAACGATTGACAATAATCACAGACAATAAGGCGCTCATTTTTATGAACAAGTGTCACCTGAACAACTCCAGAATCACAAGGTGGATACTTAGTATACAGGAGTATAATTTCGATATTCTCCACTGTAAAGGAAAGGAAAACATTGTGGGGGATATATTGAGCAGATATCCTGAGGACATGGCAGAAGAAGAGCCACCCGACAATAATTTTGAATATCAAATCAACCATGTCACTATAAAGATGAGTAAAGACGTATGTGCGAGAATTAAGGATATGGGAAGACACCAGGAGAAAGATAAGAAGTTAGAACGTATAATAAGTAACTTAAGGAATAGTGATGATAATAATATGTGTAGATTCTATAAATATGTTGATGATAAGTTATATCGGAAATGTAAGGGGAAATGGAAGTTATATGTGCCAGCGAGTATTACAAGTGGTATCATCGCCGAAATACATCAAATGTACGGCCACGCGGGTAGCAAAAATGCACCAAATTAATTCAAGAATATTTTACGTTCGACCAAATGTCGAAACAAATAAAAGAATACATCAAAACGTGCGACAAATGCCAGCGGTGCAAGGACACCAACAATCGAAACTTATTTGGTGGAACAAAACCCATTTTACCTACGACGAAAGGTGAACTAGTTAGTGGGGACTATTATGGCCCGTTACCAACGTCAACTGCGGGAGTAAAATACATCTTTGTCATGATAGACAACTTCACTAAGTTTGTAAAACTGTATACGCTAAGAAGAGCGACAACGGTAGCGACTATAAGAAGAATCCGTCAATATATTAATGAATTTGGAAAACCAAAAGCCATCTTGACGGACAACGGAACACAATTCACCTCTAAACAATGGGTAAAAGAACTAAATGAACTCAGAATAACGCCAAAATACACTGCTATACGAAACCCATGCACAAACCTCGCGGAACGCGTAAATAGGCAGTTGGGAAACCTATTCCGGATATTTGTCGGAGATCAGCATACAAAGTGGTCCCGCTTCGTCAATACTATCGAGTGCTGTATGAATGAGACATACCATGAGACGATAGAGGTAACTCTCTACCAGTGGCGGCTCATGGCTGTGAAGTTAGGTGAAGAACTAGTAGGAAAATAATTATGTTTACACATGATTATCTTAATAATTAAACTCACCTATTTCTTGTATACCAAGTCGATCCTTCGGTCCTTTAAGGCGGCAAACTTGTCAGTAATGTCTTCATAGAATGGCTGTTTCTTCATTAACTGCAGTAGAAGTTCCTTCTGAATTGCAATATTCCCCAATGAAGAAAGTCTCTCTTCTGAAATTGCATTCCTGAGGTATGTTTTTATACGTTTAAGACAAGAAAAGCTTCTTTCCACAGATGCTGTAGTAGAGGAGATGGACAGAATAAGGGAGAACAATTTATAAGCGTCCGTAAAAATGTCCTTATCCTCATGAAGGATTTCGAACATCTTTTCGGTGGAAATCTGTCTGTACTTCTCATCGGCATATAAAATAGACAGTTCGTGTCTTAAGCGATGTGTCTTGGGCAACACAGATCCAAAGAAATTTTGCACGTTTTCAAGTGCACTAAAAGGAAAGCATGTGTGGTATTCTTCAAATTTTGTGGTATCAGCAAGGCAAACAAATTTAATTTTTTCACAATCGCGAAATCTCTCATCCATTTCCATCAAAATGTGGTCCAAAATTTCATAATATAAGGCTCGATAAATCTGAACACATTCATCCTGAGGCAGGGAGCTGTACTCTCGTTTGAGGCGCATATCCGTCATTTTCCTGGTCTTTTCAAAGATAACTGAAAAATACTGTTCGTCCCGCTTGTTTCTTAGCATGTCACAAGTAGTCCTTATTTTTGATATACAGCAGTTAACATCCAATGACCTCTTTTGCAAAACATCAAACAAGACATCTGTCAAACAAAATATGTCATGAAACACTACTGCCAGAAATAAGAATTCAAAACTGTTCATGTCGTGAAGAAAACCTCTGGCAAGTTGAGTAGAATTATCGTCGGACTGTTCACAGCAAACTATGGTTTCGAAAACCTCTTTCAACATTTCCCAGTCGTCCTACAATTACACTGAATAATTTCGAGTTGGAGCTCCAGCGGACAGGTGTTACAGTTGGAATGCGTGGTCCCGATGCAGAAGTAATTGCGTAGGTTCTCTTCGCTGAGTGATGGAAAAAGGTAGGAATTCCAGTAATAGAAGAAAAAAATATACGACACTTTCGTATTTTTTGCAACTCTGTTGTAAGACTAGATTTAGGCGGTGTGCCAAACAGTGCACAAATACTGCAAGAGGAGCTTTCTCCTTAGTTTTTTTCTGGAGTCCATTTAAATGGCCAGACATCACGCTTGCACCATCATAACACTGTCCTACTAATTTGTGTTCGTAGCCAAATGGTCTCAAGAGTTTGTCCAATAAAGCAAACAAAGTTTCTGATGATCTGTCGGCACTTACATCATAGAAACCTAAGAAACGCTCCACTAAAGCTCCATCAGCATTAACGAACCTCACTATTACAGAACACTGAGACACCTGTGTAATATCTGTCGTATCATCTACCTGAACAGAAAAAACCCAGCAGTTTCCAATTCAGTTTTTACAAAATCATTGATGTAGTCTGAAATGCACTCGATTAGTTCATTTTGTATACTTTTTGATTCGTCACTGGACACACTTTTTATCTTAGAATACTGGTTTTGTATTTCTACAGGACCCCTTGATACCAACAACGTCAACAGTTTCTTAAAATTCCCACGATTTATTGAGTCTATTGTTTCATCGTGGCCGCGAAATGCTAATTCTTGCTTACTTAAATAGAGTACTGCATCAATCACTAACTGTAGGAAAAGTCTGTTCAAACGTACATTTTCATTGAATTGCATAGTATACAGTCTAGCATTTTCCTTCAGGGCATCTGAAATTGTGTTTCGATTCTTTCGAAAGTTTTCAAATTTACCTGGCACTTTATATGCTCTGCCGAATCTGAGTACTTGTGTAACGATCGTGTTATATTCAACAAAGAAGCAAATCCTTCTCTATTCCAAACGTTGCTTTTATTGCTAAAAAGCAAGCATGGGCAACAAAACAATTTCTGTAGAGTTGGAGAGGAGCACAACCACGGAAATTCCCTAAATCACGACCGTTTGAAACTAAGATTATAGCATTTACCTGAATATTTCACTTCTTTTGTACCACATATTTGTAGAGATTCAGTAGGGCGCCCACAATTTAAAACTTCCTTCTTATCTTCGTCTTTCCAACGTGAAAATGATGTTTCTAATAAAACACACACTATATCATAAACAGGATTCATATTTAAAACAGCACAGCACTACGAAACAAGCACGCTCCGAAAGAATTTCACACTGGAAGAAGAAACATATTTCTCTCTTGTAACTTCACCCGTACGATTCTCTACAGCGGGTGACGTCACGGTTGTCATAGCAACCATCGCCCCGGTTATCGAGCTAAGCTCCGCCCCTGAGGTTGAGAAACTTGAAATAAAGCCTACCTCATTTGGTCGGTCGCCGTGATCAGAATCGCACCGCGCTCGGTGCCAGAACATTAAAGAGTCCCACGCCGTACAAAAATACAGAAATACGTTTCTATTAAAACCAACATACGTGATATGGAAAATAAATTTTTCCTTATAATAATTGTTATATTATAAATAAATAATATTATATTATTATAAATAATTGGTGAAGTGCCACTTCACCTACTACCCCTGAATAGCCTCTGCTCCCTACGAGGCGCAATTTGGGAAAAAACCGAGTCGCATCTGGGAAAAATACATTCACAAGGAGATATCAGGAGACGACACGCCAGACAGTCATCAAATCTTCGTAAAGATGAAACAAAAGCGAGAGAAACATGCGAAGAAAATCAACGAAGCAAGTAAAAAACGACGAAGTTTCAATTAGGAGATTTAGTATTGATAAGAACATATTATCAATCAGACGCTATACAACGGAAAATTGAAAAATTTTGCGAATTATATAGTGGACCATATAAAGTGTGGCAAATATTAGGTGAATCTACGTATACCTTAGTGGAATGTCATGAAGAACGAAAGATCCGTGGAAAGTTCAACATTAGACAATTAAAGTTGTATCATGCTAAGAAGGATAAGAGTTAGAAGTAGAAGATATACGTAAAATAAATGGAATAAAATTGAAGAAGGACATACGTACGCGCATATATTAATGAAGGAACGAGAAAAAAAAACAGTCGGCGGCTAAAGGAGATAGGTATATATATACGTCATACCGAAAAAGGTAGCGAGAGAAAAGATCATTCAGGTTTACTCAGCCTAATAATGAAATGGTCTTAGTAATAAAATCAAACACCATGTAAAGTAATATACAGTGTTAAATAGAGACTGTTTAGTAGGAATACTTTATTTTGTTTTCATGTAAAGACATTAAAGAATAGATTTAGACCTAAGTGGAATACTATAGCTAGTTGTAAACAAGGACATTCATTTAACATTGTAACTTAACTAGCAATAAATTGCTAAGGTTTGTAATGAATAGTAAAGGGTTATCGTCTATCATGGACAATAATTAATACGACTTAGATAGTCATAATAATTCTATTGAAACTTAATAACACTTAAGAGTTGTAAATATTTGTACAAATTAAATTTGAAGTGAAGGGATAATGTAAATGAGGTAGATTAAAACAGTCGTACGATGTATTGAAACAAGTTTAACGTTTGACTATTAATTAAGAGATGGATAGATATGAAAATTTACTTTGTTTTTATTGCTATTTCAAAAGTAGCATAATCTAATTTTCACAATATGATTTTAGATAGATAATTAAAGAGGAATGAATTTAATTGTGTTTATAATCTTATAGCATAGGATTAATTTCTTTAGTAATACGAAGCTTAACACCATTGTTATTAATACCTGAATTTAGCTAGTAATGAATTTTTTTGTTTTGATCATGAATGTTAGGAATTAAGTTAAAAGGATGAAGATGATCGATAGGAAATAAAGTCGTTATGTTTAAATGTAGATGTAGAACGTAAGATGAATGATATTTAATTGTATAATTAATAAGAGGCATGTAAAATGGATTCATACTTTCGATATTAGCGAGCAATAAATTCAATAATACGAACATTGAAACCACGAGAGGTGAGATAGCATGGGACAGTGGGACAAGAAAGAAAGTAACATGATCACTACACTCTTTTTGGGAAGGATGATCACTACACTCTTTTTGGGAAGGATGATCACTACACTCCTTTTTGGGAAGGATGATCACTACACTCCTTTTTGGGAAGGATGATTCTTGATTGATACTACGATAAGGGCATGAATTTAGATTCCCCGGAATCGTGGACTTTTCACGATGAATCCAAATTGGGGACTCTATAGCGTAATTGTTTTTAAGAATTTTTTTTGGGTGTTGCAATGAAGGAAGCGGCGACAAGTGTGCTGCTGTCAAAAGTGACATATGCTGGCATTGTATCAGTTGCCATTCAAACAACAACTGGGGCGTCCATTTGGCGACAGGAAGGCGCTCAACTTGGAAAGACAATACCTCAGTTATAACAGATGTCCATGCGTAAGGGCGTACGTGAGAACGCACTGCAGTACCAGAAAAACAAAAGAAGAACCCTTACAAAGACGAATTACCAAGAAAGCGGAGATGAACGCGACACTACTATTGTCTGGACACACATGGGAGCTTTGCAACAAGATTAGGGTGTACATCACTGACAAAGGCAAGGACTCGTACGGACATTACATGAATAGAACAAAACAAGATTGAACAGCAGGAGGCATGTTTGCGGACCAGGCCAGCAGGCTGTGCAACAGATGTGCCGTACCAGGAACAGGACCACCGAAAGTGTGAGAAAGAGAGTCGTAGGAACTAGGGAACAATACTACGATTCGTTACACTTAGACTATGGAACACATGCGTAGCTAGTTAACGATTATCAGGAAACGAGCAAAAAAAGGGGAGACACTAGAACAAGCGGATGATTGACAAGCATGAAATCCGGTCTATCGTCTTAAAGCTAGGATGGACTAGAACCGGAAGAGATGAGAGAAGGGATATACGCCAACCTATCAGAAACAAGAGTTTGGTAAAGGCGGTTCTCGAATAAGACGTTACCATAGGAACTGGAGTCAGTCGAGAACGAATAAGGACGAAGTTGGGTCGCCCGAAGAGCAACTCAAGGTGGAGACTTCGGGAGAACTCAAGAATGAGACCCAATAGGAACGAAATTGGTGGGAAAAGACAGAATCTAGAGAGGAACATAGAGTAGGAGTAAGGGTCATAAAATAAAATGACCAACGTGAGAGAGTCTCAGTTTTATCGCAGTTTTATCTCAGTTTTATCGCAGTTTTAACTCAGTTTTATCGCAGTTTTAACTCAGTTTATCTCACTTTTTACCTAGTTAAAAAACTCCGCTCGTCGTCGTTGCGTCGTCGCGACAATTTCTTTGGAGTCTTAGTAATATCTTGTTTCGTCAAAGTATTATAATTGTCCGAGTCAATGCGAGTTACCAGTACGTAATCAGAAGACTTATTATCAGATTTAGAACAATTCGAAATTTCGGTCATGGAGTTAATCTCAACTGTGGGTTAAGTTAATTTTGATCAGACTTTGTGATTGATTGATATACTGACGAGTCGCGAAGTGCGGAGAGAATGTTGAGGTACATATCAAAATAGAACTCAAGAACGAGACTTAGTTTGAATAAATAGTTGATGCGACAAGGAGTTGTATAATACGCTCAAATACTGACAATGCGAATTCGCGAAAGACAATTAAAACGATGAGCTAAACATTTCGATTGTGTACCGAACTAAAATACTCTTTACATCAGATACGTACGTTTAGATAAAGTAATGAACAAGTTCCTGAGTGTATAAGATATATAACGATAAACTAAAACTACAAACATTCGATAAATATGAATAATGTGGTAAAGCCAAAATCATAAACTAATAATTCGCGAGTTGAACAATGCGGAACTAAGTGACCGTACAATTAAACGTACGCCAAACCAATAACTTTTACGGGTGTGATTTAAAAGAGGATCGACATCGGAGTGAGAATCTTGCGATAGTGAAAAGTGAACAGCAAACCAGCAATGGAGGTGACCGCCAGATTGTCAACCATTCCAAGGAGCAAGAGAGACAGGAGTCCTTCATAGACGCGCCGCCTAGTATGGATACATACAAAAGTGAATTATTTATGTATTACTAGTGTAAGTCACCACTGTCCTGCCGCTAAAAATGATAAACACCTCTGAGATAATTAAGAGTCAGAATTAAATTAAAGTTAGAGTAAAGTTAAACGATAATTCTTGCGAAAGTATAAGAGAAAGATGAATCCATGAGTAAGAGTAAATGTGTAGTATATAAAGAAATCATAAATTAATTGTCTATAACAAAGTACTATAACGAAATGAATTATTAGAGAAACAACTAACGTACAAATGTAATGTATTATTGATTATCACATTATGATGTTTTGATTTAATGTCATTGACAAATGATGAATCTATATATAATGTTTGAATAAAATCTAGTGCGTAATGTAAACCTTGGGAGTACGAGTCATGTTATTTATGGTTACCCTAATTGATACGCATTGTCTGACAACTAAGTAGACTTACACATGACATCTTAAAAACAATGTATTCAAAGTACAAGGTCAACTCTATTACATATGGATTATCAGCGGAGAGCTGAAGCACGATAAAAGGTAACTAGTGTTTATTACTTTATTACACTTGTTGTCAATTATAGTATGCATAATGTGCGTTGTTGTCAATCACGCTCAACAGGTGGAACACGATAAAGTTTGGTAATTCAATAATATAATATGCATAACTAATTTAGACTTCAAATATACATAAGATCCCAAAACTAAATATCGGTATGGAGAACCATACATGACTTCCATATTCTAAGATTTATATTTAAAATCATTTTCAAAATGAAATATTACCATAGAAACTACTTCTTTCTACTTACTGCTTCAGCCTTAACCACAGTACTGTAGTCACTAACGTATACCACCTCACGTTATCGCACTCGATTTTCACTGATGATGGAAGTCGATGGCATTGCAGAAACGTCTGGTTTTGTAGAAAACATTGGACTACGGCCAAATATCCCGGGAAGGAATTTTAACAAAAACTACTTCTTTGTTGCCGATAACGTTGTACACATATATAAATCAGTGGCGAAGTTACATGGAGGCAATTGAGGCAATGCCTATCCTAAAAAATTCTGTAGAATAAAAATTATAAATACGTATGAACTACATAACGTAAAGATTATACATTGTTACTGCGACTGTCAAATTTATTAAACCGAAACGTGCTTTATTGAGCGACCGCTAGATGGTGACAGGTGAGATTCGGCATAGCTCGTTTAAAGCGAATGAGGCAACCTGAACTTGCCTCAGCGTTTTTTGTATACATCGTATGTAAGCAATGTAGTGGTGTGATAGGGAAGTGAAGGGAGGGGGGATTGTCCCGCGCTGTACACATAGAGCGTTGAGGCATGCCTCACTTCTGTGGTCCAAACAGTTAAGTTAAAGCGCCTGTGTTGTTTCTAAGTGTGTTTATTTTATGCGGTTATTAAAAGTGTCACTGTTATTCCGCTGAACTAACAGATGATCAAGATTGTTATTTGAATTATTTGTAACATTAAACATATACTTCATAGAAACTAATCAAGTTTAAAAATTTGAAGTTCAATCAGTTGTATTATTGTGTATGACTAATAAAAGGATTGTTCAATAGAAACACGTATAGAGCTGTAAAGCATTTTTTATTCAACGATTTTAAAAGAAGTCTCCAATAACATTAAGACATGAGTTCCACTGTTGCGCTAACCTGTAGATTCCCTGCTAGTAAAATTCTTACGGCTGTTTGTGGAACCATTCGGTTACAGCAAACTCTACCTCAGCGTCCGATTTGAACCACCGTCCTTTTAGTGATTCCTTAAAAAAAATTTAAGATAAGATTTTTGCCTACCCATTCATTAACTACTAGCTTCGCCACTGATATATATAAAAAATATGCATAAAATTAATGGCTTGTATAAGTTAATGATTGATCTCCATTAAGTAGTGCTCAAGTTTCCAAAGTTTTAATATTATGATGTCCGTAATTAAAACATCAGAGCAGGTATAGCGTGTATGAGGGTACACCGTGGACAAAAATTTTCAACATTTCCTATTGAGCGTTGCTTAGAGTAAAGCTGCGAATCTACAGTGTACGTTTCACAGAACAAACACGCGAAAAAGAAGGAGCACTCCGAAGTCACTCATGGACCCTCAGCATCTTGCAGAGGGTTCATTCCCTAAAGACGAAAAGTCTGTCTATGAATCGTTCCTCTGTAAACACGTGCAGTTACAACTGCCCAGCGATCCACAGGAAGCAAATCGCTATCCACGCTGGACACTTTTTCGGCTTGCACGCGTTATGTTGGTATGGGTTTCGCCACTTACCATTTAAAAAGCGTGCAAATGTAAGAAAATAAACATGAGTGAGGCCAGAAATAACGCGAATTTTGTGTGTGTGTGTGTGTGTGTGTGTGTGTGTGTGTGTGTGTGTGTGTGTGTGTGTGTGTTCCCTGCCTTTTTATAGCGGTAGTCATAATAATAAAATGGAAACGTAAACATTACATAACTGAGATATGCTTGCCTGCCACGAATGATATTGATGTTTGTAACAAAATTTTCTGTTTGTACATTTTGAGTGTAAACTAATCCATTGTACTATTAATTCATACATGATTTACATTAAAATGAAAAATTATAATTTTATTGCCTGGCAACAAAATTATTTTATTTTTAAGAATTACCATTGTTTTAAAAAGTTTAAATGAATTTTCAAGTACTTTACTGTTGTTAAAACGTAAAAGGTTGCAGGTAAACTACCCCTTCTCCTTAACTGATCTTCACCAAAATCGAAAGTCCTTGAGATCTTTACAATTCAGGGACGTATGCAAAAAATTATTTGATTCTGTTTGAATTTGCGGCTGTTGTCGTTTGCCATAGAAAATTACCCTTGATAAAAAAACGTTGCAGGTAAACTACCCTTCCCCTTAACCTATCTTCACCAAAAACAATAGTCTTGAGTACTCTACAAATCAGGGCTGTATGCAAAAACTTACTTGATTCTGTTCGAATTTGCGGCTATCGTTTGCCATAGAAAATACCCTTGTTAAAAAAACGTTGCAGGTAAACTACCCCTTTCCCTTAACCGATCTTCACCAAAAACAATAGGTCTTGAGAACTCTACAATTTAGGGGTGTATGCAAATAATCTTTTGATTCTGTTTGAATTTGCGGCTGTTATCGTTTGCCATAATAAATACCCTTGTTAAAACATAAAACGTTGCGGGTAAACTACCCCTTTCCCTTAACCGATCTTCACCAAAAACAATACGTCTTGAGAACTCCGTAATTCAGGGCTGTATGCGAAACATTATTTGATTCTGTTTGAATTTGCGGCTGTTATCGTTTGCCAAAAAAAAAAATACCCTTGTTAAAAAAAAAACCGTTGCAGGTAAACTACCCCTTTCCCTCAACCGATCTTCACCAAAAACAATAGGTCGTTAGTACTCTACAAATCAGGACTGTATGCAAAAAATTATTTGATTCTGTTTGAATTTGCGGCAGTTATCGTTTGCCATAGAAAAAAAAACTACAGACAGACACACAGACACACAGACAGACACACACACAGACACTTTTCGAAAAACGACTTTTTTTCATGTTTTGAGTGTAGTACAATCAGAATTTGCAATAATCTCGAACATGATTTTTTTTGCCATCACCATACTTCCATTTCCTTAAGGAATATGGAAGTAAAAGAGATAAAGTTTTACTGATTACTACATCAAATCAAAGTTATAGCTCAATTAAAATTCAATTCAATACATAATTAAATTAATTAATCAAATTAATTAATTAGTACATACACACAGTTCCCAACGCGAGGCTTATAACGAATTTTGTTAGTTGAGGGAAGCACAGACAAGATAGAATTAATTGCTAAAACTTAAACACACCGCTCAATTGTTTACACGTTAATTAAAATATGATAATTAATTTATGCTGAATAAAATAAGCAGCATATAAAGTTATAAATGGCGCACCAACGTGTGGCTAGAATCAAAATTAATTGATTGAGTAATTAATGAATGCATTAATTAGCATATACATATACAGTTTTATATGGCATTTGCCCAACGCGGGGTAATGGAAAGTATATCCTGGTAGATTACAGTGATAAAGTTAGTCAACCACTGTATCCAAAATTAATAATTAATTGAATAATTAATTTATGCAACTAAATTTGCATAATTCTACCAGAATATAGTGTTGTAAACAGTATTGCGTCTGTCTTAATAAGCACTGATTCAGGCAAGGTGCAGTGTCTCGTTTCAATTTAACATTATTACTGTCGGTTTTTAGACTTCATTGACTGCAGTTATTATACGTAAAAGTATTTATTATATAAAGTCTGTTATTACGACGCGATAGTCTATAGTTTGTGCCCGTGATGTAACGGTAACAACTGTCATTTTGTGTTATTATCAGATACTGCAGCTCAGTTTCTGTTTTCTACATGTACTCCATCCGCGAGCCCGGGCCCACACACACAGAGGCAGCTGCAAGCAGAACAATAAGATACACCGGAAATAAGCTACAAATGCAATAAGGTATAGGTACCAGAAATTGAATAAAGTTGTACTGTGTAGGCTAATTGACTAATTTTCCTGGTGACCGTTACTAATGAAAAGTGCGCCATCAGACTGACGTACCGTAAAAGCAGAGGTCACACGTTGACATAAACGAATTACATAGTGACTTAACGAGGAGACAGTGTTTTGTTTTAGCTGGGATAACAAAATTGGAAATGGATCGATTAACATTTTACTGTTTAACTGTCACGTTTGTATTAGTACTTTTCCTTTACTTTTTGACGGCGGCAAAGGAGACGATGTGAAATACCTGGTGTTGTAAATTATGTATTTAATGGTACGCGATTACCTGTCAAATGATAATTTGATGTGTAACGAGTTGTAAATAACACTTCCGCTGCCAAACCGTCTCTAAGTGTCTTACGTCACTGGTGACCTTGAGAGCTATTTACACAAATCGGAGACGGCGGCCAGTTTTAATCAGTTACCGGGTTTTTTTTCATCGCGGCACAGTTGCCCGTTGTAATTGATGGGAACTGTGTTGTGCATTTGATAGTTTTGAAATGTGATTTAGTAAACGTAATAATGTTAGTAATTGTAACTATTTGAAGTGAATAGTGTGTGTGTGTGTGTGTGTGTGTGTGTGATGGATTACTATATTTGTGTAGAAGGATTGTTTAGTTGTATTGATAAAAAGAGTTTTTTTGTACTTTTTGCAAAAACACAATTAAACAACCTTTCTGCACAACTGTAGTAACCGTGAATCATTATTCACTATAATGACTGGCTATTCAATTTAATGGCAAATCAGGGTGATTAGCCAAAAATAAAGGAAGGATAAAGAACAACTGAACAGACCAAATATTATGCTTACTTAGGAACACTTTTTGAACTGTTAGGACAAATTATAAACACAGTCCACCTAGCGTAGAAAACATTTGGCAAACAGTTATACCCTGAGAAAAAAGCTAGTAGTATTTAAAACTAAATTATTTCACCCATGAGTTCTTCCGGTATTCACGTACCTGGACAGGATCACAGACCTGAACGTTTATGAAGGCAAATACCGATAATAGCAATACCGTAAGGATAAATGAAGAGGCAAATAATTGACATCAAGTTGTCGGATACGACAGGTGAATAACGTCTAAAGACAGGCAGCAAAACTAAAGCGAAATACAGGGATAAACGATGGAATAAAACTATGTTATCCTGGACACCATAGAAACACAAACCGAAAAGGGACCATCGCAGATGAAATGGGAGGATGAGCTAAAAATACATGTCAAATCTAGGAGAATGTACATGGATGCTGGTAGACAAAACTAGAGAAATGAAGGGATAGCCTACATCCAACATTGGATCTAAAAACGCTGAATAAGAAACAAAGGAAGACTGTCTTGTATGTTTAAATAAAACATGTCTAACTATTTATTGCTTCTGGTGTTTAATTATGCCACCACGCTAATTGCTATCTACGTAACAATATTATAATATTGTTTCTATTCGTTCAGGGTTGTTTACTGGATTAATGACAGAAATCTCAAAATGCTACTGTTTTTCAGTGGTATTCCTCTTATATGGTATCACTGAAGCATACGGTATCGGTATCGGTATGGTATCGATGTTGTATACGGTAACTGACGTTTATTCTTCTTCTTTATTATTCTTCCCAAAATTGCTAAGAAATTTATAAGAAATAAGAAAGCTTATAAGAAATTTTTGAATTATAACAAACTATTGTGAAGACTCCTTTTACTTTTGGAGACGTTTGGCCCATGTCATCTGTACATTATTTACTAAAATTAAAAAACAATAGTTCACGATATTGATACACAATCGATATAAAATTTATTAAACGTATTCTTCAAATATTTAGGCATTAATACTAATCCGCTTAAAGAACATTGTTAGCTAAAGTTGCTGAATACGTAATTACTTTTCTAGCAATATTGAAATTTTCAGTAGAAATAAGAACGTAAAATAATTGCTTTTAATCTACCGCTGGAGGTAACTGATATTATCTTATACACGTCATAAGTTAATAAATATAGGCCTACCTACTCGCTTGTAAACATACAACTGAGTAATGGGCATCAACTTACTACCAGCTTAAGTCAAATCCACATTAAAGATGTATGTATTAGGTATTAGGTAGGCCTGCTAACAGACAAAAACAACGTGTTTCTAACGGTTAAAACAAGCAAACAAGCAATGAGACCGCCCCTTTTCTAGGGTCAAGTCAGTCCTTATCAAGTGCAATAAATTCATTGGCCTTGTAAACACGCGGTTGTCTGTAATCGTGCGTGCGTGTATGTTTATGTTTACATAAATTATAACAGTGAGTATATGCAGGTGTGCGGGAGTGTCTGGACTGGTTGCAAACCGGCTGGCGGATTTCTCCGTGCATTCTTCTTACTGCAGAAATGAATAAAGGAAACCTTACAATGTTTACTATCTCTTTCTGCAATCTGCTCCTTTCATACTCTCCAAACAAATGTTAATTTTTTTTTCTTTAAATTGACCCAAAAAATTCGATTTCCCTAAACGAAAGTCGTTTAAAATCTTGACGCATTCTCTGTCAGATTTCTCGGTGAAGTTTGGCGTTAATACATAAAGTTACTCAAATGATTCAAGTCTAAGGTCGGTGTGCAGGGCGGCTGCGGGCTGCGGGCTAAGTGACTTCATCCGTACAGTACACAAGTATGTTAATGTGATATACAAGTAGCACTGCAGCTTTCATCTCGTTGTGTTGACGACACCCGACGTGGTCAGGAGACTCTGTCGACTGTACTGATGACGGTCGTCGCGTCAAATCCACGATACAGGCTACTCCGTATTTCGTATTTCTCTATGAAACAATTGCACTTATCAGTCCACCACTTTGCTAGACTAACCGGGCATCAGTTTTTAATAATTTTATTTAATTTCCTGGCTGATAATTATCAGTTCTTTTTCAATCCAGTTTCACTCTACGTACACTCCAATTTCGTATTCTATTCCATCTAGACTTTCCTATTATCAGAAGTTTAATGAAGAAAGTTGTGTTAGTGGTTATAATCACAAACAGAATTATCACTGTTGTACACCACTATAGAAAAATTATTCCGATTAGCGCTTTCAAGCTTCTCAGCTCATCGTCAGATCGGAATTGACCTATCAGATCGGTCAATTCCGATCTGACGATGAGCTGAGAAGCTTGAAAGCGCTAATCGGTATAATGTTTTTATAGTGGTGTGCAACAGTGATAATTCTGTTTCCTATTATCATCATCAACCACATTTTGCGACGGCTGAGGGCGTCTTCCGGCTCTCAGATCTAGGCTACATTCTCCTATCTTCCAGTTCTCCCTCTCTAAGATATCGTTTTGATATAGCTTTCACGATTACTTTTCCCACGCCATCATCGCGTTTCTTTTTCTATTAACTGTCGGTACCCATTGCGTTATAATGTTTGGAAGTCTACCACCTACCATTTTACGTACATTTCGTACCACCATAAGGTATTTCCATTATGATAAAGACAGTGTCGTATTCGATGGCACGACACTTAACACAAAAAAACAGGTAAAGTAAACCACTAAAAATAATTAGAGTGCTGAGGTACTCTTAATATTATAATGGCTCCTTTTTACCGCCTAAACAGGATAGGGATTAGGTAAGATAGACTGCCTTATGCGAACAGGTCGGCATATAAAGAACGTAGTTTAGCCAGTATTACGATATAGCCACAAATGTTTACCCCAGAATGTTATCTCGGGTACTCATTTTCACAGGGTCGATATGGGGGCTGAGAAACGCTTTTACGGTGCGTCTGAGAATCAAACCAAGACCTCTAGATTAGTGGCCAAGCGCGATACCCACTGGCCCTAACGCGAAAGAGAGACTATCATGAAATTCTGTAAACAACATGGACATAGGGCTAGCAGTTATCTGGACATACGTTAGACAATATATTATGTATGATTGAAGAGCGCCACGCCGTTAACAGACTGGAAGCTTTCCAGCAGTCAATGTATAGAGTCGTGATTCCCAATCGATGCGGTGGTTGTGGGGCTACTAAGATATAAATATATAAAAAATACTCATCTAGTCTATCTTGTGAAGTGCGCGTGCGAAACTGAAAGCAAACGACTGATAAAACATAAGCAAAGGAATCAGTTCAACGTAAATGGCAACATACGACTAGCTTTGAGGACAGTAGGCCTATCAGCCCAAAGATTCCTCAAATGTAAGCTCTATATATTCACGTAACACAGCGGTAATTCAGTGGATATAGTTACCTCAAACATAAATTTAATAAATTAAAATTTGTTAAGTTAAAATGAACAAAATGTTTAATGAATAACGTGCTCAGTTAATAAACACGTATAGAAAATAAATTCGACTTTGCCTTACTGGCTAAAGGTCCTTGGCGTTGGAGACACTTCCGCATTTCAACACTTTTGATTCAGTGGTCCAGTTATATTTCTATATTCCTAGCTATGTACACAGTTAGTTCAGTAATTTTAACGTACACTTAAAAATGAAAGAAAGATATAAATTTACGTCAGCAAATATAGAAAGCAAATCTGAATGACAATTTTTTGGTTTATTAATTTTTATATTTTGTTTATTATTAAAAACAACTGATATATTTTTTAAATTTAAATAGTAATTAAGTATCATTTTATAAAATATGTTTATTGTAATTATTAATTATAATTTAATGAATTAATTTAAAAATTTGAAATTATTATCTTTATTATTTTTATTTGATTTTTTTGTTAATGCATAAATTATGTTATATGTGTGTTTATGTATTTCCAAATTTTCAGAAAGTATTTTTTTTTAGTTTTTTGAATTATGTTTTAATATAGTTATATTGAGTAAATTCGGTTATAACACATTGGTTTACTAAGTTAGACTGATAATATTTTTTAGAAATAATTTTGTGTTATATAAGTCTACACATTAAGCATGACATACGTTTATTTAATAAATCTATTTACTTAAACTTCTGTTTAAAACTTATTGTTTCTCTAAGTATGCTAGTGTATAACTATTATTATGTTATACAATCACAATCGTACATTTACTATGCCAAAAAATGATTCTTTTATATAATTTTATATTCAACATTATTTATTTTTTAAAAAAAAGTAGGCCTACATGAAATGACTAGTAGAAGTAATGTAATTTCGAATCTTACATAATATAAAAATAATACTTTCGTTGTGCAATTGATTCAGTTGTGCAACAATAACATAATTATATTAGAATGGCCCTTGCCATGTTATTTAATGATAATGATGCTGCTGCTGCTGCTGCTGATGATGATGATGATGATGATTAGAAGCAGAAATTCTGTAGGAAATCCGAATCAGTTTACGTAGTGTTTATGAATATGATCAATGACAAGTTAATTAATATGAATAACGATCATGATACTGTTGATTATTTATAGTTTTAAGTTAACAAAATTAAGTAGGCCTACTGACTTTTATCTTAAACTAAAATTAATTAACAAATCAATTTACAAACAGAGTTGTTCATACATTACCGCGCATAACTAATAAAGTATGTCTCAGAATGATGTAACGTTTGAACGGCTGTCGGTAATACGAACTTTTCGGCGACAGAATTTTCACACGATTTGACTCCAGTCTCCTTGGTTTCGATTTCAGTCATGCGTTATTTTTTAAATCTAGTCATGCAAAAGTCATTATTTAAGATTGCACGTGTATTTTTCTTTAGGATGCAAACCTTAATTCGTAAGTAATGTGTCTTTTAATAACTTAATATTACAAAATAGTCGATTAGTATTGGTACTTCACAATTTAGAAGTGCTCTTTCCGTCGTTTTTAATATATCGATAGCACAGGAAATGTAATTTATAAGGGTTATTAAGTTAACTCAAAAATAAATCAGCTTTTGGCGACTGTTCACCGTCTGCGTCTCTATTGTACGGGTCAATTTAATTTTGTTTTCGGCAGTAGAACTTTAGTGATTTTGCTCAGATTTTTAAAGCCTGTTATAATTTATTTTTAATATTAATAGTAGAAGAAGTGTCGTAATATAATAGGGTTTTTAAATATATCCATAGGTGAAGTGAAACAAGAAGCCTATATTAGGAGGACTTACCTGCGACACTTCAGTGTATTCAGCGGGTTCAGTGTCCTGATTGGCGGTTGGAGCGGAAGCCGACGCCGGAACCGCGACCGCTGCAGCAGTTGGTTTCGAAGACTCGTTGTTGGTGATCGAAAACGCGACGTCGACGAACAAAAACACAACAAGAGAGAACGCGGCACAATGTCTATGTCTATACCGCCACATGTCGGATCAGATACAATTCGACCGGCAACAACAATGAACGATAACAGTACCAGCGGAGACTTTAACGCACAGATACGAGGCGACACACTGATCGTAGAGAGCGGCTGAACGGAGCGAACTTTCTTCGCTGCTACGCTACAGCTGGGAGAGAAAACTCGGCTGCTCAGCGTCCGTGAAACGACTCTTGCCGCGCTGTTATAAGTCGTGATTTAAATTATTTACCACACTATTGATAACGTTAAGTAAATACTCTAATCTTATGTAGCTGGTAGTGATCATGTATCCTTGACGAAAGTTGGAGACGCACTGGAGTCTTTCCGGACCAGTGTCTACAGAGACGTACTTGTTCGGTTTTGAAAGTAACTCTGCTCGGACACATCTCCTCCCTCCCATCCGAATCTTCTTATTTCCTCCTCCCCCCCCCACGCCTACTACACAATTTCTCTCGTGTCCTATAATAGCAAATCCTAATGAACATCTCTTTATAAAATGCAGTAAAAAAAGAATATTGTAAAGACATGAGGAAGAATAAAAGTTTACATCGTCTCTTCGCAATATTAAATTTATTTAGTATTTACTTTTCGTCGCCACCACTCTCAAATAGGACTAAAAACAGCACTTAGTGTTTTTGTAAAGAATCCATACACATCAATCGTGCCTTCGTTACATAGAATGTAAGAGCGACGAGATATACTTTATTGACTTAATTCGCACGATCCTTGTTACTTTTCAGCTACGCCCTATAAAATGTTTTCTTATTTTATTTTCATAAAATATGAAAACAGCCCGTTTTCTCCGTAAAACGCACACCTTAACTGATTAGAAATATAGAAGTATAACTATGTAAATTAAATAAGCCGTGTATTCATAATACCCCATATGAAATTATGAATAATTTCACAGTGGGAGTGCACTTTTGAAATGTGACCACATGAACACTGGCCAGGCGTTCGTTCAGACCGCAGTTTAGCGAGAGACAGTGGGAGAGGGAAGGAGTGAAAAAGAGAGCGAGACCGGCAGAAAGACATGATTATATAGTAGAATAAAAATAATAGCAAGTTAAGCCAGATTAGACAGTTATAATTAATAATTAAAGTATATGAATCTTGCCTACTAATGTTGTGGTGGTGGTGGTATTATTGATTTGATTGTTTTGCCTACTTGATGTAAAATTTAATCTGTTTGTCAATTAACGTCTTCCGGTAACATCACATCTCAAACTGTCAAGTCACCTTCTTATCACTCGCTGTCACCATTACTACAAACGTTTCCAACGTAATCATACCATCTTCTAGCTATTTTTTCAATAAAAAAAAATCCTTCATTCTCATTCCCCTCCCCTCATATGTTTGCTGAAGGCCAAAGTATGTTTTAACTGTAATTTACTCTTTCTACGAAATTTCCATTTCTAGAAACTTGTCTTTGTCTGAGTAAAATATCTTAATTAATAACAACAACAACAATAACAATAACAATAATATTTTTTTACGGGGATAGGTGGAAAAATAAACAGAATAAATGTTGGAAAGGGTGGGCACTTCAGGAGTCTGTAGGTTTTGGTATTATACCGGTCCCACTAAAAAAATAAACCACTTTTTTTTATAATTGCTTCGATGTCTTTCGGAGTCTAATATTATCATGTCCTAAACGACGATTTTGTGGTATCAGCAACATTTCTGATATTATGGAGGGATGTTATGGATTTGCGACGTTAATGAAAATACTTGCAATATATAGGCCTATAGCCGTGATGCGTAAATGTAATCATGGGACTGTTAACTTCAGAGGAGAATGACTTACCCCATGGCTAGATAGGAACCGTGTAAACTTAATACGAAACATTATTGGAATCGTAGTCACTTTATTTACGTGGTACATAACAGCATATAATCATCGGGTAGTCAGACAGTTTACAGTATCGACACCCGCCTCGCATTATGAATAACTAAGTTATAGAGAATCCTTTCACCCATTGTACGCGTATTCTCAATGACGCGAATTAGTGGCTTTAAATTGTACAGTTTTTTTTTGTATACGGCCTATTAAGCTGTAACTGAGGAGTGCGATTATTTTAACGTTTCGTTCACCATCTGAATCACAGGAAATACGTCATAAAATTTACTTCCGGCAGATATTAGACTGTCGTAAGTAGTTTGTAAATCGTATATATCTGTATTACACTATACCAGTGAAACGCTTAAGTTTTTTACAGTTTTTGGCCAATACTTATGAAGTATTAATTTTCTGATACGTATATAAATTTTGTACAGCTTACAATTTATACAATTTGAATTTTATAATTTTTTTGATAAGGTTTTAAAAACTATAATATTTTGAAACAAAACGTATTTCAGTGAAGCGTATCATAAGGCTGTAAAGAATTTCATTAAAAAATAATCGGATAAGAAATTAGATAGAATTAGAATTATAAATTGGATAATTAGATTAGAATTAGATAAGAAAATAATTGGTTTTATATTTATAGTTATGATTGTAGTCTATTATTTATATGTTCCCAACTAAACAAAATTCTCAACTATGGGAGAGAGACATGGGCATTTTCATTTCATTAATGAATTACAAACCTTTTTAAAATAGTGTTACGACAATGACAATTACGGAACGTTCTCCAATAGTCGAGAGTGTCACTCTACATATCTCTCGGCTAGCCGAGCAAGTGCATGTCTCTGTCAAGGTACACTCTAGACCAGCTGTTTAGAGTAAGCAAGTGCGCCTATCGACAAGGTTAGACGCTCCCGCAAACCATTTTGTAATTTTATTTTATTTTGAACGAAGGAACGCAACCGCTTGTACCTGCTTCGAAGTACTTTATTATAACATAGTACAAGCCGTTTCAAATTTTACTTTATTCTAATACAATAATTACTGTAAGTTTTTTTTTTCAAGAAAAAGAACTGAAACGTTCATTTATGTTTTAAATACGATTTTTCCAGTTTTACATTTCTGTGCACTTTATACACAAATAAATAGTGTTATTATGGTAAGTTCTTTAATTTATTTTTATTAAAATGTGATCCTGTTTAACAATTGTTTAGTTTTTTTAGTTTTAACGTGCATGTGGATGATGACAGATTGCTTTGTGGTTGATGACCTACAAAGCTTTTTTTTTGATTCGGTGTTCCACGTCGCTAATTTCTGTCATTTTCGACGACAGTTAATGTTTGTAACTCCCAACTATTGACCATTGATGTCCAACGTCTAGCTTAGCACCTTTCTATTTTCCATTGACGGGGTGGGGAGGGGTGCGTCCATCGAACTGGTCCTCAAAGGTTGCCTATGACTGCTCTAGACCTTTCGAGTGCTCGTTAACTACGGAAATTATATTGCCGTGGAAAATTATTCTTGAACATCTGCAGGCTATATACAGCATAAGCAACAGCGGCCGCTAGGTTAGTTACAGCTGGCGATTTATTCAAGTGCGGATCGAAGCATTGTGGCGAAGTGATCATTGTGTTATAATTGTGTTATTAATTAGTGTGTAACTCTAATAGTTGACATTATTATTGCGTGTGGACAAATTTAACTAGAATTGTATGAGAGTATCTTCTTGAATTCAAATTGTTATTTGTGACTGGTTAAAGCTGGTTATTAGTGAATTAATTGGTGTCTGTATTACGTTTCCACTGTACCATATGGCGATCCGTGAGACCGTCGTAACAATACAAATGCTGTACGCTGCCTTCTTTCTGAGTTAAATTTATTACTCTGAGAGACTTCAATAGACGTTTTTATAGTAGGCCTACCTACGTATACTGATACATTTGTTAGCAGAACAATTTCGCTTTTACCTAGTATCCGTTAGCTTCAAAGGAGGCCTTTCAGTATGTCCAATTTTATACACTACAATATTATCAAAAACAATAGTAATTGATAACATGAATATTTGTAATAACAACAAAAACAACACAAATTTTAATAATAAAAACTAAATACATTAACAGTGATCGTGATAACGCAGCAAGGGCAAAATGTCTGCCAGCGTTAATGATCAAAGCCACGGCAAGACTACGAGGCTCTGAAGGGCTCTGAATACGAAGTGGTTATCCACTGGAGCTAGTATCCGCTATCCACCTAATGTATACACCATAGCATTTTTTAAGGACAAAGTAACGCTTAGAGGTACTAGAGGATGAAGTTATGCCATTCTGGTAGTAAACTTTTTCTAACTGTCTAAGCGCATAATAAAACCGTTCCCTTTTGTATGGTATAGGTTTATCAAAGCCTAAAGGGTAAAAGGCTTTATTAAAAGCAGCCGAGTGAAGACATTATATCTAGAGGAAAGAATCCAAAAAATATTGCAGGAACGGAGGCATCTCACAAGTGTATCAGCAAGAACATATGAGGATTTGATTTATTTTGCACACGTTTTTATTTGATGTCAGCGTGCGATTTGTATTGGTCCACACAAAAGTAGGCTATCGCCTGTTTCACGAAACAAGTGCCATTCTCATTATAGACAGCACGAATCGTTTTCCATTGTTCAAAACACATTCCCGTGCATTAAAAGTAAAAACGGTCAGTAGAACGCCGAATATGATGAAAATTATTACAGTGGAACTCCATTTATCCGAACTAATGAGTCCCAGACGTAATTCGGATATGTAGAAATTCGGGACAAACATAAGAAGAGGGTTATGTTGTGAAAGAAAACGCGACAATTGCTCAAAAATCACTTCTGTTTATTTTTATTACTTGAATACAGTATCTTTATAAAAAGCAGGTCACACGTGTTTTTCAAAATGTTCACATTTACTAAAAAAAAATTAAAAATAATACTCACACATAATTATAATTTTAGGCGAGCAGTAGGCTAGAAAACGTTGTACTGATCAGTACGTAAAATATGATGCTTAGCATTAGTACAGTCTTATATGTATTTCATTTGCTTACGATGTTTTTTTGTTAGTATGACAACTACAATTTGAATAAACGTTTTTTAGAAATTGCAATTTTTTTAATTTCCTGATAACTATTCGGATAATTGGCGATTCGGATAACTGGAGTTCGGATAAATAGAGTTCTACTGTACTTTTTTCTTTATAAAGTACATCCATACATGAAATGTGACAAAACAGCCTACACGTAATCGTCAGCTGATGAGCATTGAGCCTACTTTCGTTGGAGAGTATCTTATCCAAGAGTGTGGTGTAACGGTGCTGTTAACGTAACTGCGTTGCCGTGAAGACCTCAATCATAATGGGGGCAATATTGTACCGGTGCTGCAACGGTAACGGAGACTGCGTTGTCATGGAGGCTGCAGTAGTAACGGTTACTACACTGTAAACGTGTTGCTACTGTAACGGTAACGGAGGCTGCGGTGTCATGGAGGCAGCAGTAGTAACGGTTACTGCACTGTAAACGTGTTGCTACTGTAACGGCAACGGAGGCTGCGGTGTCATGGAGGCAGCAGTAGTAACGGTTACTGCACTGTAAACGTGTTGCTACTGTAACGGCAACGGAGACTGCGGTGTCATGGAGGCTGCAGTAGTAACGGTTACTGCACTGTAAACGTGTTGCTACTGTAACGGCAACGGAGACTGCGGTGTCATGGAGGCTGCAGTAGTAACGGTTACTGCACTGTAAACGTGTTGCTACTGTAACGGCAACGGAGACTGCGTTGTCATGGAGGCTGCAGTAGTAACGGTTACTGCACTGTAAACGTGTTGCTACTGTAACGGCAACGGAGGCTGCGGTGTCATGGAGGCTGCAGTAGTAACGGTTACTGCACTGTAAACGTGTTGCTACTGTAACGGCAACGTAGGCTGCGGTGTCATGGAGGCTGCAGTAGTAACGGTTACTGCACTGTAAACGTGTTGCTACTGTAACGGCAACGGAGGCTGCGGTGTCATGGAGGCTGCAGTAGTAACGGTTACTGCACTGTAAACGTGTTGCTACTGTAACGGCAACGGAGGCTGCGGTGTCATGGAGGCTGCAGTAGTAACGGTTACTGCACTGTAAAGGTGTTGCTACTGTAACGGCAACGGAGGCTGCGGTGTCATGGAGGCTGCAGTAGTAACGGTTACTGCACTGTAAACGTGTTGCTACTGTAACGGCAACGGAGGCTGCGGTGTCATGGAGGCTGCAGTAGTAACGGTTACTGCACTGTAAACGTGTTGCTACTGTAACGGCAACGGAGGCTGCGGTGTCATGGAGGCTGCAGTAGTAACGGTTACTGCACTGTAAACGTGTTGCTACTGTAACGGCAACGGAGGCTGTGGTGTGTTGGGGACTGGTAAGCTATTGTTGCAAATACTGCGTCGCAACGGCCGTGAATTATAACGCATACGCTACTGTAATGAAAACTGCGTTGTCATGGAATTGTAATTTTAACGGGTGCAACTGTAAGGAAGCTGTAATTCTAACGGAAACAGCATTGTATCGGAGCTGTAATTTATGGACAAGATAAACTTTTAAAAATGCGATGTAGATTGCGAAATTGTAGCGTTATGTGATTTAACGGTACGACTAGGTAACAAATCGTTTCGTAGGTACGTATTTCTAACACTGTATTAGCTATATTAATTCATAAGAATAGCGGAGTTCAAGTAGAGTGAGTGGTGAAACCGAGACAATTAAATCTTCCAAGTTCTTAGTTTAATAATTAACTAAGCCCAACAACAACAACTAATTAACACTAATACTAGACAGTGTAGGTCTATAAAGGTGCACTTAAGAGAAATTAAATATTAGTGTTGGTGATGTTCTTTCCAAATTTGTGTAATAGTGACGTTTTATTAATAAAGTCATTAATACAAACGATCGTAAGGTGAATGTATCAGATGTAGGTGAAAGTTGTATTCCGGAATTTTGTAAAAAAAAAAAATTCGCACCAACAGAACTTCTTAACTCGTTTAAAAATTTACTTTTTATTGATGATTATATTTGGGTCATGCCTTTTCTGTGATCATTTCGCCTTTTCGGTGTTTCTCTTGCCAGTGCAAAGTTATGCTTTTACGAAATAAATAGCTGTTTTGGCAATCGTTGTTTGTATTTGATGTGTTTGTGTTTGTATATCTATAATTTCATAAGCTCAAGAATTAATTATGTTAATGGCAGTCAACGGTTTCTATTCCATAGACACAAGTATCGCTTTACATCCAAGTATCGCTTTTCATCATCATCAACCTCAAGGATTAGTCTCATCCTGAACCTGTTCCGGGATCTTCTTCGCTCTCGACCTCTTTCCCACAGGTCTATATTCCATTGCTAGCACTGGAATCCTGTCACCCGCCATTCTTCCCAAATATTCAAACCACCTTCTTTTGTTGCTCCTTAGCCGTTCCAACAATGGTTCAACGCCAGTCCCGTCTTTATATCCACAATCTTCTTTCTGTCAAGAATGGTACAGCCCACAGTACTCCCCATAAACTTCATCTCCGCTGCCTGAATCTGTGCTTTGTCTATTTCTGTCATAACTCTGGCTTCATCTCCATACATCACACCTGGTACCGCTACAGTGTTAAAAAACCTTATCCTTGTTTCCTTCTTTGTCTTATTTTTAAGGTATCTGTGAATTGTTCCACAGATATTCCTAAATTTCATTAATTTTTCATCCAGATCAATTTCTGTCTCACATGTAACGTAACATCCCAAGTAACTATAATGCTGGACTTGTTCCATGATCCTTCCATCCATAACTATCATAGTTCTTACCGGTTGCTTACCTATGAATGCCATTGTTTTAGTCTTATCCACTAATATTTGAAAGCCTTTTCTGAACGCTGATTTTTGTAAGCCATTGGTATTCGATTTAGTATGTACAATGATGTTTGTAGTTTATGCTAGCTGTCCTGAATTATTACTGTATCAACTGGGTACAAAATGGAGTTTAAAAGCATTCCTTTCATAAAACTCCCTACGCAATGTATACAAACTATACATGTTTCTGTATTATTTTATTTAATATGTTATGGACTGTTAGTATTTATTTTACACCATGTTTTAAGCTACATCCACATACACAAGTGGTTAGATAAACGCATATAAATAAAAATATTTGCATTTTTGTATGGGGAAAATCCACCTTCCCAGTTTAGTATGAACAACGCGATATCAAAACAGTTCCTGCCTCAAAGGAGTGTATTGTCGTTCGATAAATGGCCGCTCGTTGTGGAGCCTACAGTAGGGTAGCCTACTGCTGGTGCAAGGCATTTATCACGGTGACATTCAATTTCGTTCTCTGCATACCTACTCACTTTGGCCAAAACACACATTATTTGTTATTCCGTGTCTCTGTAAATGAAAGAATTTCATCACACTTTGCGTTGTTCTACATGCTATGCGGTTTCTGTATTATTCTCTTGCTCTCCTGTTCACGAGATGAAAGATTTTCATTCAGATTCCTTGACGTCTTATATCAGTATTCCCGTGATATAATATTTTACTTTGATACCACAGTTTCGTAATTTTTATGAACACACACAAACTTACACTCGAATGTTCCACAAACCATTCAGTTTACCGAAAACGACTTAGTTTAAAATCTCAAAGAGAATTAACGCATATAAAGATTATTGCGTGTTATAATAACGTTTACATTGTATTCAATACATACCTCATAACCGTAGAGTACATTTCAAAAACAGCAGTTTACAATTATTTTGTTTTTATTAAGTTTATCAACTTACTGTTAGTATTACCGTTAAATGCTGTAAATAGCTTGCTTTTCAGGAAAACTCGTTTGTAATCCCCACAATGAAAAATCGCATGGTGAAAGATTGTAAGATCGTGGTGACCAGCCAACAGTACACTTAGGCCTACTTCAAAACTGTTTTGAGAAGTTATTGTTAGGAAATTCAAGTGTATCTGCACTGTAAGGCCTTTATTACACTACGCAACTGATTGGATGCAACCGATTGCAAGGCTACGTGCATCTAGTTGCAGTGTAGTAAAAACAGGCTGCAACTGCTCTCCAATCAGTTGCAGAATAAACATGGCTTCTATACTACTATTATAAAAGAGATAAAATTTGTTTGTATCGTTGTCTGCGCTAACCTCAGAAACTACTGAGTCGATAAAAAAAAATTCTTTCACCACAGTGTTCTTTGAAGTTTGAGGATGGATTTAGACATAAATTTGAAACAATAACTTTAATATTTTCAAGAACAGAGATTTAAAACGGTCCCATGTCACGAAAGTTTAGTTAATTTGCATGTAGTGAAACTTTTGGCAATGCGATAAACTTTCGTTCTATAAGAGCTATCTATGGTCTCAGTAAGTGAAATTTAGAAAAAATTACAAATTTTATTTTGGTGTTTGTTCAATAAAATCCTCCTTATCGTTTTTGACATGTTGGTGGTTTTGTAAAAATTGTATATGTTGTGCCAGTCCCATGTCATTAAATTTCTTCGTTGTCTACAGAATGCGCGCCCAGGCGAATAGCATGCAATCGGTTGCTTAGTGTAACAGGCTAGATTTGAATCAGTGCCCAACAACGAGTGCGTGAAACTAAAGTTGCACGAGCAGTTGCAAGGCAATTGCAGTAAGTGAACCAATGGCTCACAATTTTTTTGCAATCAGTTGCAAGCGTAGTGTAATAAAGGCCTAATGTGCTGGAGTATCGTCTTCTTACCAAATGACGTTACAGCCTGATGATTCGAGGAAAATAATTTTTAATATTTCTCAAAATCGGTCTAATTTTAAAATTAAATTTGATGTGTTGTTTGCTAATTATAACCCGCAATTGCCAAGTTCTCCGCGTCCCATTTTCTTGTGTATCTTACGCGTTCTTGCGTTTTCGTGGATGCTTTGCACTTTCGGTCACGTACATTTTTCAACTACACAGAACTTTGTAACATCAGGATAACTCCACTGATAATCATCTTAGCCTCCTGTGAAGCGTTTTTTAAAGTGAACCGTGACTGAAATATAAACAAAGCTGAAAGGAACAGCTCCAAAGAATGTAGGAAGATTCGTTTCCAAAACTGATAAATTTATATAAAACTATATAGGTAAAATAGTAGGCAGATCTATCCACGCTCTAAGAATAGGGTTAGGTACATAGTGGAGACAGTCGAAAGACTGTACCTCAAAGGCAGAAGAAACATAAATTTCACTTATGTTACATTAGTTTCAACTTTCTGTCTTTCACTTACGATTATCTGCTACTTTTAATTAGGCCTGTTCAAAGATAGTACACCTTCCTTCCAAATAGGCCTATAGGCTATATTTCTAGTAGACATAATTCAACGTTTAAACTGTAGTTTGTGTTTATAAGTATACGTGTAGGCGCGCGCGCGCAGGTGTGTGTGTGTGAGTATGAGTGTTGTAATGCTGTCAGTTAAATCAAATTAACAGTACATAAACATTATTAAAATAATAGCAATTTATATAATTTGTTAAACTGTTAGATTGTAAAAAACATCAAGTATTTCAGACATATTGGATTAGGGCCTACATGAAATATCAAACTGTAGTGTAATTAGAAAATTTGGTAAATGATTTAAAACAATAATAATAGGTAATATTAATCAATGTAAAACTGTAGATAGTTGACTTAAAATACTATGTACTAGTGTAAGTAATCAAAATCCAATTAACCATAATGTATCAAATGTTGAAATAATTTGTAAGAAACAGAAATTAAAATAAATCATATGTCTAATCAAGGGATCACAAGTAGGCTGCTATGTAAAGTTAGTAGAAAAGTATATTTACTAGAACAAAAGAAATAATAGTAAGAAATAATAAACTAAATAAAATTAAAACAATACGTAACAGGTAAATATTAACACTATATTTAAACACACACTGATTTCAATCAATATTCACAAAACCATAAAAGCTAACGCTTACAATTCGTCTGTGATATTAAGTGAAAAAACATAATATTCAAACACTATATGTTATTGTGTTGTATAGTGTTGGATTCAAAATAACGCATATTTGAGTTAAACTGTGTAAAAGAAACATTAACGCTTTGATTGTAATTCGAAAACACGTACACGTGAGGCCTATATAAACTTGGTTTCATATTTAGCGTCAGCCATTTTGTGTGCTGATAATGTAATAGTGGCGAGGCCTGGTGGCATGAGTTGGAAGTAGCCGTTATGAGTCAAGCGATTTAAAGATATATAAAGTTGAACTAATAATAATAGATTGTTATATTAATTTAAAAGAAGCCAAGTGTTTGTTTGGTCTAAAGTAATCACGTAAGTTAAATGATTCAAACAAATATTTCAATAAAATTCATACGAGCGCGTGCGCGTTCCTGTGTGTTTAATCATACTACTGTTGTTAACCGTAACCATAATATAATAATGTTACGCATAAAGCGCGCACCCACTCAGGAAGTTTATGAACGGTATAATTTTTTCTAATTATTCTTTTCTTCTGTAGCGTACATGCCGCCGCCATTCCATTACGCTTATTTAGTCAGCGCAATAACGCTTTGTCACTGGACACTTCCTTCCGCACTTATCCAGACTTTCTTGAACCTTTTAATGAACGTTACTACTTAAGCAATGTCGGCTTTCGTTCACATGACATTTGGTGTGATATTTTTAATCTGTCCAGCGGATAACCATGATTAATTGTGTGTGTGTGTGTGTGTGTGTGTTTTACATTTGTAAATTACATTTGAAAATACACGTGTATACATGTATTAGTAAACTACATTTGTTCCCTGTTGATCACATGTAAGACGCTGGTACGGTTTTATTAATAATACATAAAATACACGAGTACATAATAAGTGCGTTTTCACTTCGTAAAGAAGACTGGTAATCATTATCCTTAACAGTTTTTTCCTGTTGGTCAGATTAAGAGTTTAAAATAGTTTTTAGTTATAAACGACTTTCGTTTTTTCCTAGAGATATAAATCTCGGTAAAATGTAGATTTATTCTTAAGCAGTGGCCTACCTTTAATTTGACGTTGATCCTGGGTCGGGTCTGCTTCATACGAAAGAAAAAACAAGTTAAGACTAATCTGTGGTTTTTAATAAAACAAAGTGGCTGAAATCAAAATATTATTTGATTCTCTTTTAATATGCGGCAGGCAGTTATCATTCGTCATAAAAAATTACCCTTTTAAAACATAAAACGTTGCAGGTAAACTACCCTTTTCTCTTAATCGATCTTCACCAAAATCAACAGACCTTGAGTTTTCTATAATTCAGGAAGGTATGAAAAAATGTATTTGATTCTGTTTGAATTTACGGCAGTTATCGTTCGTCATAGATAAAATTGCCATTGTTAAAACATAAAATGTTGCAGGTAAACTACCCCTTTCCCTTAACCGAGCTTCACCAAAAACAATAAGTCTTGAGAACTCTACAATTCAGGGCTGTATGCAAAACATTATTTGATTCGGTTTGAATTTGCGGCTGTTATCGTTTACCATAGAAAAAATCTACACATAGATAGACAGATAGACACACAGACACTTTTCGAAAAATGACTTTTTTTCATGTTTTGAGGGTAGTACAATCAGAATCTGCAATTATCTCGAACACGATTTTTTTTTTGCCATCACCATACTTCCATTTCCTTATGGAACGTGGAAGTAAAGAGGAGTTGCTACTATATTACACAGATGAAAAAATATAATAAAACAGCCTGAAAATTAAGAGATTAACGAAATTCGTCAACTTTTTTAACCCTCTGGGGTGGGAGTCCGGTCCCGTTCGTCCCCCTCGTAAATTCACCCGTGCTCTTAAGAAACAAACTGGAAATGAAATAGCGAAAAATACTTTACAATATTAATTGATGACTCGTTGGGCACTTGGTGAAACATATTAATACAAAGGTTTTGTAAAATATATAAAAACACGTGGTACGTTTCAATATATACCAAGTGGTTTTATATATTTTGCAAAACCTTTGTAAAAATACTTTAAGTACTGAATTTATCCTGGATGGGCCTCTTTTTAAGTGACGTCAATCTACACAGTTGCAGCAGTGACAGAATGATAAACCTGAGTTGGGTTAACAGACACTACTTGCTACCACATGTATTTATAAACACGTTGTCTCCTTGTTGGCTACAGTCAAACGAACACACTAGTGGAACAGTTGTTTATTCGAATTCATATTCAGTCATCATCACCATTATAACCACTCTAAGGATTAGGCCCTAGACCTGTTCCGGAAACCATCCTCCTCGGTCTACCCACATTTCTCTTCCTAGTAAGGTGATAACCCAAAGCAGCCGCGGGTAGACAGATATCACGCATGCGGTTCAAGTGTTCACACCATCTGCTTCTGTGTTCTTCGATCTTCTGGTGCAACGATACAATGTTTAATTAGCGTCTAATATCCTTGTTCCTTTTCCGTTCCAGGAGAGAACAACCTTGGGTCCCTCTTAGAAATTTCACTTCAGTTGCCTGAATCCTTTGTACGTCTCTTTTACCAAGAGTCCTAATGGCCCAACAGCCAAGGGTGGGCGTTGGCTAGTAAGTAAGTAAGTAAGAATGTCATAAGTGCAGTATAACAATTCAATGTTTTACAAACCATAAAATAGTTAAAGTTATTTTCCACTTCCGGGCTGTTCCGCCTTGGACCAATCCTGTACATTTCAGCAGGCGTTTCGACCATCATCAGTACATTTCATTGACGGCCATCATCAGTACATTTCATTGACGGTGTAACAAGTACAAATAATTAGAGTAAGTTGTTCGTTAAACTTTTGTTCAACGTTAATCCCCACTGTTGTGAGCGCCAATTTGTAACAAGACCTGTATTTCGGTATTTACTGGTTACAAATAAATATTCTGTGTACTGTACAGGTAAAAAAAATTTTAATTTAATTTAAAAAAAAATTTATTTTCCAAAAAAAAATTTGTTTGTTTGTTTATGTTCAAGTATTCAAGAAATAATTCTTGTAATTGGGTTTTGTTGAAAATTTAAAATTCTGTAAACTAATTAAGTCAATTTATTCACTTCTGGTTAACTATAACTAAATCCGGAGTTAATCAGATTGTCTCTCTTCACTAATCGATTGGCGATTTTCTTCTATACTCCAGTATTTTACTCTCTTTGAATAATGGTCGCCTTCCGGTTAGTCCTGTCGTTAATGAAAACTCTTATATTACTTGCGAAATAATTTTAAAAACCAGAAACTTGAATAATTATGATTTATTGGCAATATTTCAAAAATATCGATTTAAAATCGATATTGATATAATGTTCGATTCTTTCTCAGGGATAATCGATTCTCAATACAGGTTATATTGTATGATTATTTTTTCGAATGGTTCTTTTAACGGTTATATTTATAATAGTCAGAGAAGGGGCAAGCATAAAAAGTATAACATTAACAAAATAAATCTTAATAATTAATAAAAGGCAAAGTTATTTATGATACATAATGTTTATAATATTGAATTATTCAAACCAATGCTGAGGCGATTAATCCTTGCTGGTGGACACTTTGCATGCTGGGAGTTCCAAAATGGCTGCTTTCGTCCTAGTTGAAGTAAACCGAGAAATGGTTGTTGGAAATTCTGATAATAAAATTGCCTTCACAACTGCTATATTATCTCCGTAATATTGTATAATGTTTATGGTGTTGTTATAGGTGTTCTGGTGAAGTGTTCTGTGTTCACTGGCTTTAAAATGTTTCGTATTTGGAGTGTTCACTGTTGTCTGTGTTTGGCGAAAATACGTGAAGTTCGTTAGTAGTGTGAATTATTAATGTTTGATAGTTTTATTGCTTTATTCCACTTGTATTTGGTTACTTATGGATTGTTTTCACTGTTTGTGGTAGTGTGGTTCACTGATTTTGTTTAATGTCACAATTTCGGTAACTCTCGTTTTTCAATGCATAACCTTATACGCCACTAAAACATACTCTATACAGATTCTTAACGAGAGCTTAAACAACCGTTCGCGTTGAATGTTAATTAAGAACTGTTTTACTTCCTTCGTCTACTGAAATATCTTGCCAAGTTAATATTAGAAAAGTATTGTTTAAATATAAATCACTTCCTCTCCATGTGATTATAAAATACATTATATTCAGAATATTTTTTGTTTATTGATGGCGTTCGTGAACTAGTAATTATATAATTGGTTTCTTTAACTCCTTCTGTTTAATTTGACATACAATAGTCCATATTTATAAAGTTTTTTGTTAAAATTGCTATATTTCTGTCTTTTTGGAAATATAGGCCCAAAATCTGCTTCCTGTTCTTGTCCAACATAATAGCCATCTTAAGTGTTATAAATATGATTATAATAAATTTCTGATTGATATAAATCCCTACCTTTCCTTAGTTTCTTATAAATTTGTCAATTGATCATTCTTTTAGTTATAATTCATGAATTTACTATTCCTCCTCTGGAATAGTTAGGTATTACATTTCATAAAATTTTTAATAATTTAATACATCTTTTTATATTATTCTTTTAAAGTATAGTTTCAGTTATAGTAGTTGGTGATTGATCCACCTTATATAAATCTCACTATTTTGCTTGGTTTATTTAACTTCCTTACTCAAATATAAATGTTATTGGAATTTACTATATTGCCTAGATTCTATTGTTTTACATATACTGGTTTTTGAACATTACTAATTCTATACCCTCTCTGACCTTCTAAAGTTAACATAATATTAAATAAAAATTCCTTATATAACTATTGGAACATGTAGCATTGTATTCATGCTCATACTATAAAAACAATATTGAAATCAATTATCAGTCTTTAAAGTTAGACATTTTGGTTTTAACTATTTCTAAAAAATTACATAACGATCATTTTACAATTAGTATAGCATACATACAGAAACACTTTAGTCTGTATGCACACTGTCATACATAATAAACATTCTTATATTACTTATTATTCTATATTCTATTAACACTTTGAAATGTGGAGTTCATAGGCTCTGAACATTAACATAATTAGCCATTTTATTGTTAGTTTTTCTTTTAAACTTAATCTAATTACAGTCCTTTCTGTTCATTGTATATTACATTTTTTAATCCCTTGTCACAGTAATTATTTCCCATCTGCTCTCTTTATCATTTGCATTTCTATGAATGTTTTTTGATAAAAAGATGTGGCCTCTTCTATGAAACATTTGACATTTTTCATAATAATACCTCATGATATGTCATTTCTGTATTTATTATAAAACTTAAAGTTATTTGATTGTACATAGTTAAAATATAAGTTACACCTTTATACTTGAAGTTTATTATATAGGATTCACTTGCACTGGTACACTTACACTGTTGGTTCTGATTTATATTTGAGTTCTACAATATTCTAAGACCAAACTTTTAGTTATAAGGGACTGTGAAGATTTGTTTATTTTATTACATAATAACTTTAGTTGGTGCACTTCTATTTACTACTAAACACTTTTGTTTATAATTATTTTACATGAGGTTTTGGGATGTTATACTTTCTTGGGTGATATTAAAATTAGTTTCGGGGTTTGTTATTTTTATTAATAGGTTTTTCATGGGTATTCTTCGTAGTTCTCCCATCCTACATCTTCATTTCTTCTGTCTTGGGGTTTCCAAGGTAAGAATTTCATTATGTCCTTTGGTTGGTTCGGGGTATCTTCTTTATCACCTGCTCCTAACCTTCCTGGGTATTCTCCTGATTTTATATGAGTTTCTTTGGATTTAAATTTCCTTTATGGTTGCATTTTTAGAATTTAATTATACCTTTCTTTTATGGTGGTGTTGTTCACTTTGATATTTAATTATTTTCATTTGATATTTAATTCTTTTCATTTGATATTTAATTATATTCCTTCGAACTTTCTTTTGAGTTAATTAATTTAAATATAATTATGATCATATTTGAATTATTAATTAGTGGATTATCTGTCATGCTACAACGGCCATCATCAGTGCAATAGTGAGTTTAACACTAACGTAGATGGTAAGGCCTTTACCACAGTACTATGGTCACTAACTGTGACATCCACGTTAGTGTTGATGATGTCAATGGTACGGTCGAAACGTCTGCTGAAGTGTACAGCATTGGACCCACGGCCAAATAGCCCAGAAGTGGAAAATACTTTTAACAACATTGACTCCGGCCGTGTAAACTTTAGAAGAAACTTATAAAATAGTTAATTACTAAACCGAATATTGAAACATAAAAGAACTAGCAGCCAAATCCAATGTATAAACCAAAATCGAACTCACGGATCAACTAAAAAAAGTACGAAGTAAAAAGAGATACAAAATTGTACTCTTTCGACGTTTAAAACATGTACCCAGACATTCTCATTGACAATACTATGAATATTATAATAAATATCGGTACGGAGAACCCTACATAACTTCCATGTTTTAAGATTTATATTTAAAATCATTTACTTGAATTCGGTTCGATAATTTCTAACAAAATATTCCCCACTCCAAATTGTTTTCACTATTTACAGATATTTTTATAATTATGGGGTAGTCGTTTAATATAATGTTATTTTCAAGTCACTTTATCTATAAAAATTAAGTACCGTACTTTATTCTTACTAAACTTCGCAGAGAATCATTCCTCTTCCTCAATAGTCCAGTCAAATTAGAGTTGGAGATCAAAATAAATAGTAGAAGGATGCGACCTTTTTTAATAAAGTATTTTCATCTAGAACATAATTTTAAAATATTGTTCACTCCTCAGCCCTATGTCAAAACACCCCTAAACAACCCTTAAAATTCGAAAATTCAGTTTTTCGATAATAACGATAATGATTTGTTTATTGTGAAAATATAAAATACCAACGTAAAGTAGAGACAATTTCTCACAAAACATATCATAACACTTTTTTCTAGAACTAATAGTTTTTACGTAAAAAAGTATTGAAACGTACGAATAATTTGTTACTCGGAGAGCGCGGGTAGGGTTAGTTGGCACAAGTTTTAAACGGCGCGCAACCAGTTATTCGCTTGTAGTTTTAAAAATAATGTTGGAATTAAAAACAAATAAACGCTCTTGTTTAAAGGTAAGATGCAGCTATACGCCTGTGTAGTTCTTTATTTTAAAAACTTATTTTTTTATTACAATATTAGGTACTATATATATACGATAGCTTCGAAGTGTCGTTTTTCCTACAAATAATAATATTTAAAAATGTAATAGTTTTATTCAAAAGATAATGTGGTTTTTAATTACTGATACTATATATATGAGAATGCAAAACATAAAAAGTTGATATTGTTTACTATTTTTAAATAACAAGACTATGAAAATCGCGAAATTTCGTTTTTCTTAAAATGTGCGTAAAATTACAACTTAAAACCAATATACAACAATGAGAGTTCATCCCAATTAAAATACGAAGCATATATTTTAAAGCTTGAAGAGTCTACTTTTGACATGTGCAATTATTATTTTAATTAAGTTGTTCATTGTCAAAAAAATAATTGTAGAACAAGTAACTGCATAAAGCGTGCTTTTTTTCATATTATTACTTCTTATGCTTAATGTTTTAAATTGTAAGATTTAATACTTTGGGAATATAATATTCAATACCTACATTATCAATCTTCGGTAAAGATTTATAAATTAGGAGCCGTCTTCCTTTTAAAATACATTTTGAAAACTGTATATCTGCCGTTGGCACGTACCGCACTCGCACATCTGCCGTCGACTCGCAACTCGGGGAAGTATGCGCACGCAACTCGGCTAAGCATGTGATCTAGCAAAACGGAGCGTTCAGTGCACAATAAGCCATACATGCTGTGATTGTGTTTCTTGATTTTGCTATTTGTGCCAATTTATTATTAAGAATATATTTTAAAGTTTGTGTTTTTAATAACAATCGTGCATAAAGAGTGAAATTTTGTGTGACTAATTTTATATTTCTCAAGAAAACTTTTTTCTTATCAACAAATAGAAAATTATGCATTTTTGCGAGAAGTTAATAAAAAAATGTTTGCTAAAATTGACGAAATAAAAAGCAGAGGGAAAACAGCGAAGCTGTGGATAGAATATATTGAGATGTTCGCTATTGCTAAGAGTTTCATTAGATCTAAAAAAAATGGGACAATTCAAACAACAACTTGTATATTTAAAACAAATGATGCCAGATTTTTTTGCTGCAGGGCATTTTAACTATACAAAGTCTGCTTACATATACATTCAACGAATGACCGAATTCATTAAAAATGCCGAAGAGCGAATAAGTTCTATACGAGAAGGGGACTTATTAACTGAATGCGAATCTCAGGAAATAACGGAATTACGAAATTTCCTTGAAAACGGATACGCTACTATAAGGCGAACCGACAAATTTTGGTGCGGAAATTTTACTGATATGACCATTGAGCAAGTATGACATGCGAAGTATGAAAGTGGTCGGGGGAATAGTTGGTAGGGGCGTATCAGAAAGCACGACTCATCAATGGATTTTAAGCTTACCATTTACGTACGATATTTGTAATGAGATTTAGCGTTTTTGTTGTACAAAATTTTCGTCATCTGATCACCATGTAGATGCGAGAGATGCACGTAAGAGCCGTGATCAAGAAGATATAAAAAAAAATTACTGAGTGGTTCAATTTCCACGAACCCTTTCCTCATCAAAAAGAAATAATGGCGATATCTACTGGTCTAATATAAATTGTTGTGATGCTTTAGAGGTTGGAAAAATAGTGTTAAGCAAAATGGAAGGGCAAAAATTCAAGGATTTCTCATTCAAAGGTAAAGATAAAGTTTTACCATTAATTAGCGTTAATAGTTCATTAAAAGTAGATGACGAGATTATACCTATTGATCCAACACTTCTGTTCCAACGCACATACGTTAGCGAGGGAACTGCGGAAGAATTTAAAAGTTACATGCATTACGAGCTTGCGCCTTACCCAATGGCTGTATTTGATCAAGGTACGCTACGTAAGACTGATAAATCTAAAATATATGGTTTGTGCCAAAATAAAAAAATCGAATATCATGTTTCTTCAGCGCGTGCCTTGGAATAAAAATGATCAGTTTAACGACATATTCAATTTCTACGTAGCTTATATTAAAAAACACTTCAAATCTAATAATGTCATTGTGTTTTTTGATGGCTACGAAAATAATTTGAATAACATAAAAGGCGCTGAACAAACACGTCGCTCCAATAGAAACTTATGCTCTGACATTATTTTTGATGTGGAAATGTGGAGTACGGTGCAACAGGATACTTTGCTCTCAAACAAGCAGAATAAAATTCGTTTCATTAATTATTTAATAGAATATTTAAGAAATGCTAACATTACAGTCATACAAGCAGAAAATGACGCTGACTTATTAATTGTGAAGACAGCTTCACAAATTACCGATAAATACCTGTTATGGTTGCTGACGACTCAGATATTTTGGTTCTTCTATCAGCATTAATCCCAGAAGAACGGGAAATGTGTATGTTGAAATTAGGAAAAAACGGAACTCCGCCTACTATTTATTCACAGAACAGTCTCAATGAATTACCCTTTTGCAAGAAATATATCGCAACCGGTTGCGATAAAACATCCTGTTTTTTTTTTTGGAAAGGGCAAGATAAGCATTTTTAAGAAATTTGAGAAAAAATGTCATTATGAGACTTTTAAAAAATCGATTGAAAACTTCTATAAAAAAAAATCAATCGAAAGAATGTATCTTCGATAGTGGACTAAACTTCGTTTCTTCCTATACAATAAACCAACGGCAGTAACATTAGATGACTACAGGTACATCTGCTTTAAAAAATCTGTCTTTAAACAAGGTATAAAGAAAAAGGAAACTCTTGCGAAATACGTAAAACTGGAATCTTTGCCCCCAACTTCAGATGCCGTGAAATATCATTTTTATACAGTGTATCTACAAGTACAAAATTGGATGTCTAATGATTTACCTGCAGAAGATTGGGGATTGAAAAGGGGACAAATCCTTACCCCAATTCGAATGCCCAAACCAGCAGCTCCAACAAACTTAATTCAAAAGGTATTTTGTAACTGTAAAAAAGATTTCACATCAAAACAGTGTTCCTGCAAAACTATTGGCCTTTTATATACGGACGTTTGTGGTAGTTGCACAAGTGAAAAATGCAAAAATTTCGAAAATAATTGTGTAATTGAAAACGAAGCAGAAGACAATATTGTGAGTCCATCATTGCCAGAGGAAATAAGCGATGAAGATGAGAATGAAAATACAAACCTAGATATTGAATCTGATGACAACAAACTTTCAGAGGAAGAATTCTAGCTGTAATTATAAAATAAACTTAATTAACTATAATGATTAAATAAAACTGTTTTTGTAGACTTTAATTGATAGTTAATAAGATTCAAAATTTTCAAATCTAGAGATTTAATAGTTAAAAAAAAATCCCAAAGATACCCTTCATTTTCGCTTTTAATGTTCGTATTTTCTAGCCTGTACGGTTGCGCCCTCTATAATTTTACATTTTATTTTACGGTTCTATTAACCTTTCATTACTTTATAATAATCATTCAAGAAATTAAAATTAAATTTGTCGATTAAATTTACATTACACTTGTTTAAAAAAAAAAACGACAAAGAACGTTATTTCTTATATTCGCCATTTTTACTTCCATATTCCTTAAGGAATGGAAGTATGGTGATGGCAAAAAAAATCGTGTTCGAGATTATTGCAGATTCTGATTCTACTACACTCAAAACATGAAAAAAAGTCGTTTTCCGAAAAGTGTCTGTGTGTGTGTCTGTCTGTCTGTCTGTGTGTCTGTGTGTCTATGTGTATATAGATTTTTTTTCTATGGCAAACGATAACTGCCGCAAATTCAAACAGAATCAAATAATTTTTTGTATACAGCCCTGACTTGCAGAGTACTCGCGACCTATTGTTTTTGGTGAAGATCGGTTGAGGGAAAGGGGTAGTTTACCTGCAACGGTTTTTTTTTAGCAAGGGTAATTTTGTTTGTTTGGCAAACGATAACAGCCGCAAATTCAAACAGAATCAAATAATGTTTCGCATACAGCCCTGAATTGTAGAGTTCTCAAGATATGTTGATATTGGTGAAGATCGGTTAAGGGAAAGGGGTAGTTTACCTGTAACGTTTTATGTTTTAACAAGGGTATTTCCTATGGCAAACGATAACAGCCGCAAATTCAAACAGAATCAAAAGATTATTTGCATACAGCCCTAAATTGTAGAGTTCTCAAGACCTATTGTTTTTGGTGAAGATCGGTTGAGGAAAAGGGGTAGTTTACCTGTAACGTTTTTTTATCAAGCGTATTTTCTATGGCAAACGATAACAGCCGCAAATTCAAACAGAATCAAATAATATTTTGCATACAGCCGTGATTTGTAGTGTTCTCAAGATCTATTGTTTTTGGTGAAGATCGGTTAAGGGGAAGGGGTAGTTTACCTGCAACGTTTTTTTATCAAGCGTATTTTCTATGGCAAACGATAACAGCCGCAAATTCAAACAGAATCAAATAATTTTTTGCATACGTCCCTGAATTGTAGAGATCTCAATGACTTTCGATTTTGGTGAAGATCGGTTAAGGGGAAGGGGTAGTTTACCAGCAACCATTTACGTTTTAACAAGAGTAAAGTACTTGAAAATTTATTTAAACTTTTTGAAACAAACGATAACAGCCGCAAATTCAAACAGAATCAAAAGATTATTTGCATACAGCCCTAAATTGTAGAGTTCTCAAGACATATTGTTTTTGGTGAAGATCGGTTGAGGGAAAGGGGTAGTTTACCTGCAACGTTTTTTTAACAAGGGTATTTTTTATGGCAAACGATAACAGCCGCAAATTCAAACAGAATCAAATAATGTTTTGCATACAGCCCTGATTTGTAGTGTACTCAAGACCTATTGTTTTTGGTGAAGATCGGTTAAGGGGAAGGGGTAGTTTACCTGCAACGTTTTTTTATCAAGCGTATTTTCTATGGCAAACGATAACAGCCGCAAATTCAAACAGAATCAAATAATGTTTTGCATACGTCCCTGAATTGTAGAGGTCTCAATGACTTTCGATTTTGGTGAAGATCGGTTAAGGGGAAGGGGTAGTTTACCTGCAACCTTTTACGTTTTAACAAGAGTAAAGTACTTGAAAATTTATTTAAACTTTTTGAAACAATGGTAATTGTTAAAAATAAAATAATTTTGTTGCCAGGCAATAAAATTATAATTTTTTCATTTTAATGTAATATAATATTTTTCATTTAATACAGCAATAAAAAGGCAGGTAAGACACAGCCTGACTGTTTGGCTGAAAATGATTTTAAATATAAATCTTAGAATATGGAAGTCATGTATGGTTCTCCATACCGATATTACTTCCATATTCCTTAAGGAATGGAGGTATGGTGATTTACTTCCATATTCCTTAAGTATGGAATACGGAATGTGATCACCATGGAAGTATGGTGATGGCAAAAAAAATCGTGTTCGAGATTATTGCAGATTCTGATTGTACTACACTCAAAACATGAAAAAAAGTCGTTTTCCGAAAAGTGTCTGTGTGTCTGTGGGTAGATTTTTTTCTATGGCAAACGATAACTGCCGCAAATTCAAACAGAATCAAATAATGTTTTGCATACAGCCCTGATTTGTAGAGTACTCACGACCTATTGTTTTTGGTGAAGATCGGTTGAGGGAAAGGGGTAGTTTACCTGCAACGTTTTTTTTTATCAAGGGAAATTTTTTTTTTTGGCAAACGATAACAGCCGCAAATTCAAACACAATCAAATAATGTTTCGCATACAGCCCTGAATTGTAGAGTTCTCAAGTCCTATTGTTTTTGGTGAAGATCGGTTAAGGGAAAGGGGTAGTTTACCGGTAACGTTTTATGTTTTAACAAGGGTATTTCCTATGGCAAACGATAACTGCCGCAAATTCAAACAGAATCAAAAGATTATTTGCATACACCCCTAAATTGTAGAGTTCTCAAGACCTATTGTTTTTGGTGAAGATCGGTTAAGGGAAAGGGGTAGTTTACCTACAACGTTTTTTTAACAAGGGTATTTTCTATGGCAAACGATAACAGCCGCAAATTCAAACAGAATCAAATAATTTTCTGCATACGTCCCTGAATTGTAGAGGTCTCAAGGACTTTCGATTTTGGTGAAGATCGGTTAAGGGGAAGGGGTAGTTTACCTGCAACCTTTTACGTTTTAACAAGAGTAAAGTACTTGAAAATTTATTTAAACTTTTTGAAACAATGGCAATTGTTAAAAATAAAATAATTTTGTTGCCAGGCAATAAAATTATAATTTTTTCATTTTAATGTAATATAATATTTTTCATTTAATACGGCAATAAAAAGGCAGGTAAGACACAAACACACACACACACACAATTCACGTTATTTCTGGCCTCACTCATGTTTATTTTCTTACGTTTGCACGCTTTTTAAATGGAAAGTGCCGAAACCCACACCAACATAACGCGTGCAAGCCGAAAAAATGGACATCAATTTGCTTACTGGCAAAGCTAGTAGTTAATGAATGGGTAGGCAAAAATCTTATCTTAAATTTTTTTTAAGGAATCACTAAAAGGACGGTGGGTCAAATCGGACGCTGAGGTAGAGTTTGCTGTAACCGAATGGTTCCACAAACAGCCGTAAGAATTTTACTAGCAGGGAATCTACAGGTTAGCGCAACAGTGGAACTCATGTCTTAATGTTATTGGAGACTTCTTTTAAAATCGTTGAATAAAAAATGCTTTACATCTCTATACGTGTGTCTATTGAACAATCCTTGTATTAGTCATACACAATAATACAACTGATTGAACTTCAAATTTTTAAACTTGATTAGTTTCTATATATATGTTTAATGTTACAAATAATTCAAATAACAATCTTGATCATCTGTTAGTTCAGCGGAATAACAGTGACACTTTTAATAACCGCATAAAATAAACACTTAGAAACAACACAGGCGCTTTAACTTAACTGTTTGGACCACAGAAGTGAGGCATGCCTCAACGCTCTATGTGTACAGCGCGGGACAATCCCCCCTCCCTTCACTTCCCTATCACACCACTACATTGCTTACATACGATGTATACAAAAAACGCTGAGGCAAGTTCAGGTTGCCTCATTCGCTTTAAACGAGCTATGCCGAATCTCACCTGTCACCATCTAGCGGTCGCTCAATAAAGCACGTTTCGGTTTAATAAATTTGACAGTCGCAGTAACAATGTATAATCTTTACGTTATGTAGTTCATACGTATTTATAATTTTTATTCTACAGAATTTTTTAGGGTAGGCATTGCCTCAATTGCCTCCATGTAACTTCGCCACTGATATATATGTGTACAACGTTATCGGCAACAAAGAAGTAGTTTTTGTTAAAATTCCTTCCCGGGATATTTGGCCGTAGTCCAATGTTTTCTACAAAACCAGACGTTTCGGCAATGACATCGACTTCCATCATCAGTGAAAATCGAGTGCGATAACGTGAGGTGGTATACGTTAGTGACCACAGTACTGTGGTTAAGGCTGAAGCAGTAAGTAGAAAGAAGTAGTTTCTATGGTAATATTTCATTTCGAAAATGATTTTAAATATAAATCTTAGAATATGGAAGTCATGTATGGTTCTCCATACCGATATTTTTTTATGTTTGATGTGTATGACAGGGGTGAACTTATTTTTTTATCGTAGTAGGGAATGTGAGGATGATGTCCTCAAATTTTCAGCCGTCTACTATTTTTTTTTATCTAAGGCTTATTTTCGAGCTAATTTGACTGGACTACAACCGATCCCACCATTAATGATATTTACATTTACATGGAGTAATAGTTTTGTCATATGTAATTGCTAAGGTATCTTATCCTTCAAAATTAAATAATCGTACTTTACTTGATATCAGCAAAGAAATTTTTTTAAATCACCCCCTCCCCCTTCAACTACCCTCTTCATTTATAGATACGTTATTTACCGTTTTACAGTCGATTAATATGACTTACTTTTCGAGGCACCTATTTATCAAAATTAAGTAGGCCTATTTTACTCTTATTAAAATACAAAACAATGCAGGTAAACTACCCCTCCCCCTTAAGCGAACAATCCCATTTTTTATATTTACACTTTTGTCGAGGAATAGTTTCATTATATGTAAATACTAAGCTATCTTATTCTTCAAAATGAAGTAGTTTATTCGACATGAAAAAGGCAGTTTTCAAAAAATTACCCCCTCACCCTTCAACTACCCTTATCATTTATAAATATTTCATCTACCTTTCTACAGTGGTTTATTATGACCTTACTTAATAGGCCTACTACTATGACCTTCCATAGAAACTACTTCTTTCTACTTCTTGCTTCAGCCTTAACCACAGTGCTGTGCTCATTAACGTATAACACTTCACTTTAGCGCACTCGATTTTCACTGATGATGGCAGTCGATGGCACTGCCGAAACGTCTGGTTTTGCAGAGAACATTGTACTACAGTCAAACAGCCCGGGAAAGAATGTTAACAACAAACTACTTCTTTGTTGTCGATAACGTAGTACACACAAAAATTATCCCCTCCCCTTCAACTATCATTTTAATTTATAGAAAATTACCCCTCCCCTTTCAACTGCCCTTTTTATTTATAGATATTTCATCTACCTTTATACAGTGGATTATCATGACTTTCTTTTCAGGATATTTTATTCATCAATTTTAAGTACTTTACCCTTGTTAAAACATAAAATGTTGCAGGTAAACTACCCCTTCCCCTTAACCGATCCTCACCAAAATCAATAGACCTTGATTACTCTATATCTCAAGCACATATGCAAAAAATTATTTGATTCTGTTTGAATTTGCGGCAGTTATCGTTCGCCATAGAAAAAATTCTACACACAGACACATTTCGGAAAATGACTTTTCTTCTTGTTTTGAGGGTAGTACAAAACAGAATAAGCCCTTATCTCGCGAAAACGATTTTTTTTTTGCCATCACCATAATTCCATTTCCTCATGGAACATGGAAGTAAAAAGGAACGTCCAGGTAACTAGAACTGTATGTACTCCCGAAAACATTGTGCTCACAAGAGCTAATATCCTATTCCAAACATTCTGCCTGACGCCATACTGTTTCACGTGCTCGTCGAATACCAGTGTTCGAAAAATTCTTCGTAATGATTTAAACATGCAGCCTTACAAAATTCAAATATTGTAAACCTTAAGTGACAGTGTTAAAGTAAACCTTGTGACTTTTTGCCGCCATTTCTCGTATGTCATAAATAACAACGCAGACGTTATTCACAATATACTATTGAGTAATGAAATGAATTTTCATCTGAGCGGATATGTAAATAAACAAACTTTTCGGTACTGAGAGCCAATTAACCGTCGATAAATGCTTCGAGAACCATTGCACACTGCTAAACTTACTTTATGGTATGCAATAGCTTCCTTTGGAATAATCAGTCCTCCCAAGATAAGAATGGGAATTCCATTACTGTCACATCAGATCAATATGTCCAAATGATTAACGAATTTTTGTCTCCCCAAGTCGCAGAAAAGTCTAAAATCACACCAAACAGTATGGGGAGCGACCAGCCGTAGGGCTAGGCGATCAATGGATTCAGTTAAACGAGTTACCTTCAGGAGTGGCAATATTCCGTGGCACGCGAGATTTACAGCGTGCCATTTATTCTACTGGGGATATTTTGAGAGTACGGTGTACAATGATCCACCCCCACGAAACATCGAATGACTCATAGTTGGTGTAATTTCTGTTCACATGTTACACCGTGTAATGGAAAACGTAAAAAAACTCGACTTCAAAAGTGTGAGAGTTGAAATCGTCGCCACATTCGGGGCATAGTGTTCAAAACCTTGTAGTTTCTGCGTCTAGTTAAATGCTATTATGTATACTTTCAATTTAGTGTAAATGCTAATTTTACAATCCATAAATAAAAACACAAATGAATTTTTAAAGTCACATGTATCATTGATTGATCCTGTAATTTAAGAATTATTTTTTACAAATGTTTAAAGGAATTACATTATATTGGACATCGTAGTATGTTATATTTCCTAGAAACCCAAATTACAGCACTTTAATTCTCAATATTTGTATAATAGTAAAATATTTAGAAAATAAAAAATTATAATGTTTTATTGTTGTTAGATTTCGTCCCGTAGGACCCTTAAATGTTAGGAAGAATGATATTTCATGAAGTTATTGCCAGGATGCTGAATAACGATGAGCGTGGACTGTATTTGACACATTTATTAAATTTTGCATTACAATTTACACGGCATGTTAAGGTTGGCTATGTCTGAAAGACATTTGAATATTCTATAAACCAAGTCGGTTACGAAAGCTACATGGCAAAATGAGGCGCAAATGTGCAACACTCCGGTCTACATATAAATGTTAAGGCCTAAGGCCTAGATAAATTGTCGCGACAACAAGAAAAAATGAAAAAGACAGAACAAGGCCAGCAAACGCTCTGACGTCTGCCGCCCGCCGACGCACGTTGAACTGTGACGATGCCTGAACTTGATAAACGTAATTTAGACAGTACAGATTAGCCAACCTTTAAATACGAAAATTGCCCCATTACTGTCCAATTGTAATTGTTAATAACAATAAGTTGTTCGTTTCTAAGCAATTGATAGAAATTAAATGAAATTATTTAGTTTAATTCAAACCAGCAACAATAATAGATGTGTTCTGTCGATGTCTCTGCAGATAAATTCAGCTTGTGGCTCCTTTACCCACTGTGAAATACTCCAGGTAATGGAATTTTTGCTATTCTGATTGTCATGATTAGGATACGGGCATCACACTCACACACACCCGTTTGGCGGACACATGTCCTGCGTTGGAGTCTGCCTGTTGAGAGTCAATGCAAGCGCGCGCCTTGCATTGACTTCAACACGCACTCTGGTAAGCGCGCGCATGTGTTGCCCGCGCGTACAGACTCACACCGCACCGCTGAGCCGACACATGTCCTGCGATGCAGTCTGCGTGTTGGGGGTTAGTGTAAGCGCGCGCCTTGCATTGACTCCAGCACGCACCCTGGTACGTCGCACCCATGTGCGCTCGCGGTGTACACACATGCTTCGTTATTTTAATCGTGGCAATCATAGTAGTAAAATTTTGCAACTGGGGTATGTTCGCAATGGGCAAATTCAGCCAGGGTTGAATTTATTGTAGAGACAGCATACTGTGCCGAACTGGCTTCGGCAACGCATTATTAGTATTTTAAAAACGAGCGCCGCTGACGTCACGCAATGCCACACTGTTACGATTGTTTGTTGTCGGTCGGGTATACACACAGACGGTTGTGCTGCTACGCAATACAGCTGGCGCTGCCGGCCAGCTGTGTGTCTGTACGTTCCTGCTTTCGGAGGTTACTTGGCTGGAGCGAAACGTTGTATCGCTCTCATTTCTGCTTCATCCTCCAAGCTGTTCATCTGGTCTCGGCTGGCGGCGAACTTCTAACCAGGACTTCCGAACCTATCACTATGATAGGCTAGATAAAGTGTTGCTCCAGGTACGTGCAAGTCTGAGGGTTCTGAAAATATTCTAACCCCAAATATATTTTGCGTTTCAGCTTTCATTATGAGTTATGCCTGTGTGTGTGTGTGCGTATAGAGCAGTTTTTAATCTGGGCATTAATGCTATTACAAAATCGAATTAAATTAAATTTATTAAATTATGAATGTGAGAGTCGTGGGTCAAGTTGATTTCAACAGAGAAAATGCTAATGTATCTTGCACTCAGCTGTTTTGATGTAATTAATAACAACGAAAGACACAGCTAATCAATTTGAATATTTCAATGAAACATTAAGAAAGTAATTGCTAGACGAGCTTAATACTGTTTAATCTGAATTAGTGGCGATGTGTGTGTGCGCGGTTGCTGCTTAAAGTTAGTGTTGGTATTTAATGTGGACGGCCTAAGTGGCGTGAATTTCTTTATGACACCCTCTACAAGTATTGTATGTCCAGGTGCTCGACCAAGGACGAGATGGGTGTCAGGGGCGGACGAACATCTGTCCCCCCTAATGGCAGAGACGATCTATAGCCACAATGCCGTCAGTCGAGGACTTTTTCGATGCTAAGCTGCACCAAGGACTTTTTCCAACGCTAAGCTGCACCAGGGACGGGTGACACGACTGTGACATCACTGATCCGCGCCTATACGAACTATGTACCCCGGACAATCCAGGTGGGAAAATTCTGATTATATATATTTCTCTCTCTCTACAACTTGTGAATGCACAGAAGCCGCCAGAAGCTCACTCGTGAAGTTCTGAACACTATACTCTAGCACAAACTCTCATGTTCAATTTTGTGTGATCATCATGTTATTGCATGTGTGAACATTAACACAGTACACCTAATGAAGTATCTTATAACTGTATAATGTGTAAGAAGTTACACACATACACACACATCCGCAGTTTACTGTAAGATCTAACTTTCATCTAATTAAGACCATTAGGGAGTTAATTATCTCGTGCTACCAAGTCATCTGGTCATGGCTGAGTTTTAATAACGTAGCTGGGGTTGTCTGATGCTGTAGATGAGAAACGATTTTCTTTCACACACATACTTAACGCTTAATGATTAAGCTAAGGGTTCGTTTGGCTGGTTGAGTTTCGGGGCGGTCACTTACATTCTCTGGTGTGAACTATGCTTGTGAATATGCTGGCAAATCTATGCTTAGGAGCTGAGATATTCCATTTACGTTGTCATTTATATTTGTACCTAGCTATACATATTAGGCTTCATTTATTTACTGTAGTGGGAATCGGTTTATGTGGAGGTTAGTGTTGAAATGAGGGATGTTTTGTTATTCATGTCGTATATGTGTTTGTGTGTGTAATTTTACTATATATATATATATTTTTGGGGAATATGTAACTGATTTAAAACAAGAGAATAACCATAAATGTGCTTGCTGAGACAACAGGCTAGCCTAATTGATATTATACAACACTGATGGATTAGTATTGCTTTATGAATGAGATTATGACTAACTTTGACTCATACATAATCAGGCAGAAATTTTTGCAATTAGTAATATCAATTCACTTACTTTGGGACATTATGAATTAATGGAAATACATAGATATATATAATTCTGCCTTTAATGGTGTGCTCACACAATTACGAACTTGTTATGTATGTAAAATCTTACAGGTTGAATAAAGCACACGCTTGTTGGTTAAAAGAGTTTTTCATTTGCAAGTCCTGTCATTCACCTGGGGGGACATGTCTGTAATTGTATTTGGGCCTTGCACACTTTTGCTTCCTCTAGGTTTTTTCTTTACCTAGTTCTAAATATGATGTCTCTCCCCTTTTACAAAAAAAAAAACTTAATAAAAATAAAATTAAATAAAATTCAAAAAAAAAATTACAAAACTTAGAAAAAAAAAAGGGGGGGTTTCAAATGTTAGTTCAGAGCGTGGTTTTTATGATTCTGGATGGATAGTAGGTATTATTTCTGCCTTATTTTCTCTGTTGAACTTGAGAAATTTTAGAATCTGGGGACTTATATTTATTTTCTTAAATGAAACTTAGTGTGGCTACAGACATGTCAGCTGGTGTTAGGACTTGCAAATTATTTCAAATTATTTTTGATTAGAATCCAAGTGTTGTAAGAAAACTTAATGATAGTGTAATAAATTAACAGAATGAACAACCAGAAAAAAGAGCACATTTTATAAAATGAATAGGGGGTTAATGAAGTTTAAAATAATTTAATATGTGTTAGTGTTTAAGTGATTATTTTGTGATGTTGAGTGTGAGATGAATTTTGAAAAGGGGTTATGAGAATGTGATTATTTTTTTTTAATGAATGTGTGCTGATTGGTTGCACTTGCACATACCCTGGAGCTCATACGGAGTCTGGACATGATGTGGGCCGTCGGTACTTGTTGAGTTTGATTATGACTTGTCTCTTGGATTAGACAATGTGTTTGGGTAGCATCCCAGTTATATGGTAATTGTTTATTGAGGGCGTTGCGTTGCGGTATCGTATTTTGAATGCGGTTATGGTCCGACCAAGGGCATGGATGTGATACTTTATATTTTCGATTATATCGAATTTTATGTGTACTTTGTGTGTTGTATTTAGTGAGTTAGTTTGGTTGTTTTGTGTGTGTTCTCTTCTGGGCATTTTGCATGGCTGTTTCTCTGCTTTTATGACACCCATCTCGTCGTATCGCTAGAGCATTCTGGAGCCACTTGTATGATCAAGTTCTTCCTGTCGTTCTCTTTAATTCTTGCTTTTACTTGGTGTGTGTGTGGATTGCGCGGTCATGTCCATTTCGGTAAATGTGGATTTGTTTGTAAAAGATGAGCTCGAGTGGGAGGTCCGGTTCCGGGGACGGAAGCCGCAGGAGACTGTGGTTTCATTAAGGAAGCAACTCCGTGAGGCTCTTGCCTCCGGTGAGGCACCGAGTGGGAGAGTATTACTTACGGATGTCACCGCCGAGGTGGAGCTGTGCTCGGAAAAATTTGTAGAACTGCGCGATTTGGCCGAAGGCCTGCAGTCGGCGGCACCCACCTCTACGGCTAGACAGAGGGTGCGCCAACGTTTACAACACGTTCTATGCCGTTTACAGAATGCTGAATCACAGGCTACCACCTCGGAATTAGAGAAAAATGTTGTCACTCTTAGGGAGCAAGTGGCGATGGCATTGCGGGAGTTTTCTCTCGGCCAGCGTCGCCACGTAGATCCGAATTCCGGTTCTTCTTCTTCTTCTGTTGAGACGGCAGCCAGGGTGGAACCCCCTGTGCATGTTCCTGCCTTTTCCGATATGGCCACCGCAAGCTATCACAAGCTTCCTAACCCACTGTCGGATGTCATTCAGCGTCTCCCAGTTGTCGATGGTCTGGATCCTGAGGCGCTTTTGAGATTCTTGCGCGTATTTTTTCAGTTGGCCGATTTCCCTGGGCTGTCGGAGCGGACTTTGCTTGAGCTCATTTACCCGTATTGTCGGGGATCTATGGCTGAGCGCGTGACAAGTACCCTTAGGGATGGTGGTGGCATAGACCATTTCCATCGGGAAGTCCTGGACGCTTTCGTACCGGGAAGGTTACATGACCGGTTACGACACAAACATTTCTATAGAGTTCAAGCAAGCGGAGAGTCCCTTGCTCATTTCATTTCCAGTGTTAAAGACGCGGCCCGGATCCTGAGGCTGGGGTTGTCAGAGTCTGATGTCATTCATACTATTTTGCAGGGCGTGACGCCGGAGGAACGGTCACGTTTGACATTCGCTGCCCGTCCCCAAAATTTTATTGATTTAGACCGGCTGTGCGCCGAGTCGACCACTATACAGGGTAATGACGATATTAGAGCCCGCGAGGCTAGGAGGCGTTCAGAACGCCCTAATTTCGAGCGACGAGTCGGGCAGCCCGGGTCTTGGGGTCCTAGGCCTGCGCCGGTTCAGAGCTGTGAAGTACAAGACTTATTTTGTTCTAGGTGTCATAGATCCGGTCACGTCGCGCGCTATTGTAACGATGGCGTCAAGACCGCGTCTTGACTTATTACTTGAGTATATATAAATAAATATTTACTTATTAATAAATATATATACATATGTATATATATATATATATAATAGTATGTTTTTCTTTTTTTTTTTATTTAGAATTAAAAAAAAGAAAAACATACTATTATTATTATAAATATTTATATATAAATATATATTAATATATTATTTATATATATATATTTATATATTACTATATATATATATATATACATATATATATTACTATATATACATATATATATTACTATATATATACATATATATATATTACTATATATATATATATATATATATATAAATAATATATTAATATATATTTATATATAAATATTTATAATAATAATAGTATGTTTTTCTTTTTTTAATCTAAATAAAAAAAAAAGAAAAACATACTATTATATATATATATATATATATATATATACATATATATATATATTATACATAAATATATAAATGTGATAATACAGTAATATTAACATTAATATTTTTATTTTAACTATAAATATATTGTATAAAAATCATAAATATTAAAAAAACCGGGATTACTCAAATGAGTAAATATTGTTGTAAAAGATCTGTTTACAAAGGTTTGATGCCATGATTTATAAATTAATGTAAAAATATAATATTATATTTCAAAAAATTCACCAGTCATGAATTCTTATTTTTATTGTGAGGAAACATCGATTAAAAATAATACATTTTTGAGTGAATATTGCTTTAAAGGGATTGTTTGACATTTTGGAAAACTATGCTATTAATAAATAACTAAAAAGGAGGAGTTTTATTCTAACTTGTAAATTAAATATTTAATTATATTACATGCATAACTTTAAATTGATTGAAAACTATCTAAATGATAGTTATTTATAGCGCAGTATTAAGTATTATTAATTATGAAATAATATTCATTACTTGACGTCTAGACTGCGTCAAGGGACTTCCCGAAAAGGTAACCTTTCAAAAAACGTAAATTCTCGGGGAAGATAAGTCGGGAGTGGTCTTCCCCGTTAGGCTGTTCTCTTCCGATTTCACTTAACCCCAGGCGGATAGCTAATCCCGGGTCATCCGGCTCCAAGGTCCTGCGAACTGTCCCCAACTACAGTTCAGTATGCCCCTTCCTGTTGGTCGAGTTGAAAAAGGGTCAGCTCAGAGCCTTGGTTGACTCTGGATCAGCCCGATCCATAATTTCATCTAGAGTATGTGAGGACCTTGAACAACAGGGCTTACTATTAGGGTCGGATCGGTCTTCCGTGGTATGCTGGACTGCATCGCGGGAAATTCTGCCCATCTCCCGGGTGGTTTCCCTGAGTATTAAAATCGAGTGTTTTTCATGGGTGTGGCGATTTTTGGTTTCTCCTGCTCTGGGAGTCGACTGCATTGTGGGTGCTGACTTCATCTCCAAGAGTGGTCTCGTTTTAGATCTTCAGGCGCACCACTGTTATTTTAAATTCAATCGGGAGGTTGTCATTCCTTTCCTTGGATACCAGGGAGCTAAGGGAGGTGTCCAAGAGGTTGTGTGTCCCGATTCAGAAAGAGACCATCTCACCCCGTCCCAGAGGCATGCTTTAGATCATTTGTGTGAGCAGTTCCCCACTGTATTAACTCCCAACCTGGGGCTCACACATCTTTTGGAATATAAGATCCGTTTAACGGACTCCGCCGTAGTCCGCTCACACCCATACAAATTCGCCCCTCCAAAGATGGATGTCCTAAGAGAGAAGGTTCAAGAGGTGCTTAAACAAGGGGTCATTGAACCTTCCAACTCTAGTTATGCAAGTCCAGCATTTCTGGTGCCCAAGCCTGGAGGTAAACAGCGTTTGGTAATTGACTATCGCAAACTCAATGCTAATATTGAGGTGGATTCAGTTCCTCTTCCCGATTTACATTCCGCGTTCGATTGGTTTAGTGGGGCCAGGTACTTCACCATCTTTGACCTCAATGCCGCTTATCATCAGATTCCTCTGTCTAAGGAAAGCCGCCCTTATACGGCATTCTGTGTGCCATGGAATCTTTATCAATATACTAGGGTACCCATGGGTCTGGCAGTGGGGGCTCAAACCCTCACGCGACTACTTGACACTGTATTCCATGACGTAAAATTTAAATTCATCTTTAATTATCTTGATGACCTCTTGGTCTACAGTAAGACGTTCGAGGAGCATCTGGGTCACCTGAGAGAGGTGATGTGCCGATTGAGGAGTGCTGGCCTCACTATCAATCCAGACAAGGTAAAGTTTGCACAAAGGAGTATTTCGTTTTTAGGGCATCTCGTCTCATATGGGGGTGTGACGGTCGACCCGGAGAGGACACAAGGCATCCGGGATTTTCCTCCCCCTAGGGATGCGAAAGGTGTTGCCAGATTTGTTGGCATGGTCAATTTTTACCGTAGATTTATCCCTAATGCCGCGGAGATTGCTGTACCTTTAAACGAACTCAGGAAAAAGGGTACCAAATTTGTATGGGGAGAGAGGCAACAGCGGGCCTTTGATACCCTCAAGGAGGCGATCGTCTCTCCCCCTGTGTTGAGGATGCCTGATTTTTCAAAAAAATTCATTTTGCAAACGGACGCGAGTTCTGTTGCGCTCGGGGCGGTTCTGTCCCAGGAAGTCGATGGTGCTAGGCAGCCGGTGGCATTTATATCCCGGACCTTGACCCAACAAGAGAGGAAGTCTTCAGTGTATGAACTAGAGTGTCTTGCTGTTGTGTACGCTCTAGATAAGTTCAGGCGTTTCTTGGAACACGCTGAGTTCCTGTTGGAGACCGATAATCAGGCTCTCTCCTGGCTTCTCGCTCATCCCCGGCAGCTGGGTAAAATAGGGCGTTGGGTGGTCAAGATCTCATCCTTTAAATTCAAAGTGCAACACATCAGGGGAACACAAAATGTTGTTGCAGACGCCTTGTCACGTATGTTCTCCCAACCCAGCGAGGCCAATTCTGAGCAACCCTGTTCCGTTCTGCTGGATTTTCCTTTGGCTTTTACTGATGTGTTACCCCATCAGTTAAATGATGAAGAGTTGGGTCCTATCATCCAACACCTAAAAGAGGGTAACGTGCAGGTACCATATTTTCTGTCCAAGGGCGTCCTGTGCTGCCGAGAACGAAAAGGACGTGCCCCGAAGGTTGTGCTGCCTAGCAAGCTCGTGCCAATGGTCTTCAGCTACTATCATGATTCCCCAATAGGTGGCCATAAGGGAATTTCGAAGACCATTTCCAGTATTAGGAGCCATTTCATCTGGAAGGGCATGGACAGGGACATCGCGGCTCGTGTGAAAGCATGTCATCTCTGTGGCTTGAGTAAGCCTGCTCAAAACACTAAATTGGGTCTACTGTCATCTGATGTGGCGAGCAAACCCATGGAGAAGTTATTCATAGACTACGTGGGACCTTTCCCTCGTAGCAAGTCAGGTAATGCTTACCTACTTGTTTGCGTGGATGCTTTTTCCAAGTTTGTCTGGCTACTGCCCTTACGACAGGCAAACACTCGCTCAACTATCCTTATGCTACAGACCCATGTCTTTCAGCATTTCGGTTTTCCGTCCACCATTGTCTCTGACAATGGACCACAGTTCATTTCAAAAGATTTTCGGCGAATGTGTTTCGCTAACGGCATCAAACATGTGACCACTTCCCCGTACTACCCTCAACCGTCCCACGCGGAGAGATTTAACCGGAATCTCCGTTCAGCGCTTATCGCCTATCATGCTGAACAACAGGATTGTTGGGACCAAAATTTAAAGTGGTTGCAATTGGCATTTAACACGGCCCTACACGAGAGTCACAAGGCCGTACCCTTTGAAGTCATGTTTGGGTTCTCGCCGAGTTTGCCGTTGGACAATTTGTGGCACATTGATGATCTTCTGCCGAACGATCCTGAGGTCACGACTGTGGACAGATGGCGGGAGGTCCGGAGGAATTTGCTTCGTGCGCACGAACGCGTCCGTAGTCGCTACAATCAGGGGCGAACTCCGAACCCATTTAAGATTGGCGACTTGGTCTACTGCCAGAGCCATCCGATCAGCTCAGCCATAGATAGGAGGGCCGCTAAACTATGTTATCGTTGGTCGGGACCATACCGCATTCTTCGGTTTGTGTCGCCCGTCACAGTGAAATTGGGTGATCCCGGAGGGGATGTTGAAAGAGTAACCACTCATATTTCTAAGCTAAAGTTTTGCCATAGGGCATGAGTTAGGGATGACAGTTGTCCTATAAAAAGGGGGGAACACTATTTGGGTTCCTGGATCTCAGTTATTAGATTTGGGAGGCCTTGGTGGTCAGTACTCAAAGCGGGATCCTGCGATTCTTCTCTTTCTCCTGTTCTTTTCTGTCTCTTATATCTGCATGCGGACCAGGGCCCGGCGAGCATGCAGGACTCACACTTACACCTTCTCTTTCAGACACACATTCACTGACTCACACCTCTTCCTTCTGCTTTTTCGTTTTCCTGTGTTACTGAACCCACTAAGAGCGGTTTTAGAATCTGAGATTTTCCAGGTTTCCCGCAGCCGTCGTGCTTGAGGACTTGTTTGTTTTGGGTCAACCATGTTGCCCTTTTGGGGTGAGGGTGTGCCGAACTGGCTTCGGCAACGCATTATTAGTATTTTAAAAACGAGCGCCGCTGACGTCACGCAATGCCACACTGTTACGATTGTTTGTTGTCGGTCGGGTATACACACAGACGGTTGTGCTGCTACGCAATACAGCTGGCGCTGCCGGCCAGCTGTGTGTCTGTACGTTCCTGTTTTCGGAGGTTACTTGGCTGGAGCGAAACGTTGTATCGCTCTCATTTCTGCTTCATCCTCCAAGCTGTTCATCTGGTCTCGGCTGGCGGCGAACTTCTAACCAGGACTTCCGAACCTATCACTATGATAGGCTAGATAAAGTGTTGCTCCAGGTACGTGCAAGTCTGAGGGTTCTGAAAATATTCTAACCCCAAATATATTTTGCGTTTCAGCTTTCATTATGAGTTATGCCTGTGTGTGTGTGTGCGTATAGAGCAGTTTTTAATCTGGGCATTAATGCTATTACAAAATCGAATTAAATTAAATTTATTAAATTATGAATGTGAGAGTCGTGGGTCAAGTTGATTTCAACAGAGAAAATGCTAATGTATCTTGCACTCAGCTGTTTTGATGTAATTAATAACAACGAAAGACACAGCTAATCAATTTGAATATTTCAATGAAACATTAAGAAAGTAATTGCTAGACGAGCTTAATACTGTTTAATCTGAATTAGTGGCGATGTGTGTGTGCGCGGTTGCTGCTTAAAGTTAGTGTTGGTATTTAATGTGGACGGCCTAAGTGGCGTGAATTTCTTTATGACACCCTCTACAAGTATTGTATGTCCAGGTGCTCGACCAAGGACGAGATGGGTGTCAGGGGCGGACGAACATCTGTCCCCCCTAATGGCAGAGACGATCTATAGCCACAATGCCGTCAGTCGAGGACTTTTTCGATGCTAAGCTGCACCAAGGACTTTTTCCAACGCTAAGCTGCACCAGGGACGGGTGACACGACTGTGACATCACTGATCCGCGCCTATACGAACTATGTACCCCGGACAATCCAGGTGGGAAAATTCTGATTATATATATTTCTCTCTCTGTACAACTTGTGAATGCACAGAAGCCGCCAGAAGCTCACTCGTGAAGTTCTGAACACTATACTCTAGCACAAACTCTCATGTTCAATTTTGTGTGATCATCATGTTATTGCATGTGTGAACATTAACACAGTACACCTAATGAAGTATCTTATAACTGTATAATGTGTAAGAAGTTACACACATACACACACATCCGCAGTTTACTGTAAGATCTAACTTTCATCTAATTAAGACCATTAGGGAGTTAATTATCTCGTGCTATCAAGTCATCTGGTCATGGCTGAGTTTTAATAACGTAGCTGGGGTTGTCTGATGCTGTAGATGAGAAACGATTTTCTTTCACACACATACTTAACGCTTAATGATTAAGCTAAGGGTTCGTTTGGCTGGTTGAGTTTCGGGGCGGTCACTTACATTCTCTGGTGTGAACTATGCTTGTGAATATGCTGGCAAATCTATGCTTAGGAGCTGAGATATTCCATTTACGTTGTCATTTATATTTGTACCTAGCTATACATATTAGGCTTCATTTATTTACTGTAGTGGGAATCGGTTTATGTGGAGGTTAGTGTTGAAATGAGGGATGTTTTGTTATTCATGTCGTATATGTGTTTGTGTGTGTAATTTTACTATATATATATATATTTTTGGGGAATATGTAACTGATTTAAAACAAGAGAATAACCATAAATGTGCTTGCTGAGACAACAGGCTAGCCTAATTGATATTATACAACACTGATGGATTAGTATTGCTTTATGAATGAGATTATGACTAACTTTGACTCATACATAATCAGGCAGAAATTTTTGCAATTAGTAATATCAATTCACTTACTTTGGGACATTATGAATTAATGGAAATACATAGATATATATAATTCTGCCTTTAATGGTGTGCTCACACAATTACGAACTTGTTATGTATGTAAAATCTTACAGGTTGAATAAAGCACACGCTTGTTGGTTAAAAGAGTTTTTCATTTGCAAGTCCTGTCATTCACCTGGGGGGACATGTCTGTAATTGTATTTGGGCCTTGCACACTTTTGCTTCCTCTAGGTTTTTTCTTTACCTAGTTCTAAATATGATGTCTCTCCCCTTTTACAAAAAAAAAAAAACTTAATAAAAATAAAATTAAATAAAATTCAAAAAAAAAATTACAAAACTTAGAAAAAAAAGGGGGGGGTTTCAATACAAAACACGTTACATGTTCTGGTCTGCGATTCGATAAAATAAATATATACATTTCTGGTGGATGAACACGTACACCATGTTGGACTTATAATAAATATCTTAACAGACACTACAAATTTGAGTTTTCTTGTTACTTCATTTAATGTATTTCTGTAATTAATAGTTTCCATATTCTTTAATAAATTTGTAAAAAATTCTTTAATATACTGTATATGTTTAGTTTTCTGTTGTTGGTGTCGCTCCTATCGTAGAAGGTGGTGTCGTACAATGCAGGCTGTACTTTGTAAAAGGCTTAACTTTAACACTTGAAAGTTAACTTTACGTTAAAGTTAAATTACATATTTTTAGTTTTCTTCTTCTTCTTCTCAACCCAGAGGTTAGTGGGCTTGCAATGTCTTCCTTTACGTAGACAGCCTCTTGATCACCACATCACCACATAGCTTCTTCCTTTTCTTACCCAAACCGTGTAGTCCTACCTGGGCTTCCCCTCCCACTACGCCCTCGATCGGGGCGGCGAACCAGTTTGAGTGGCATAGCAGGTGCCCATCCAATTTTCCTTTCCACAGTTGATCCAATCAACAGTTTTTTTTTTTAGTTTTATGAGCACATAAATGCATAGAAATCTCCTTTCTGTACTTACTTTAATACTGTCTTCCCACTTCAACCTGGGTCTACCTCTTCTCCTTTTACTTCTGGTTTTGCTTCCCACGCTTTTCTAGGCTATCTTCGATTTTCTATACTACAGACGAGGCTAAACCGTCTCAACTGTGAGCTTTGTATCATATCAATTAGAGGGATCATCTCGAAGTTCCTGCGTGTTATATTTGTTACTATTTTAACAAAACATTTAATTTCATTCGCGTACTTATATCGACTGTCACTTGGTGGAGGCTTGTTAACAATTTTTTCCGCACTTATTCCGAAGAAACCTGTATGCCTTCCAGAATGAGTTCGTCAAACGTGCTATCCACCTCGACTGAATATTTTACTAAACAACTCCAAACCTTATCAGAAGGTGTACGTCAAACAACTACTATCGTTAGAACTTATCACACAACATTTCGATTACTAAACAATCTGTAATCGTCTTCAAGTATAAAGTAAACTAGTACATTATATTCAAACTTAAGCCTACTCGAGATTTACGGAACACGGAAGTAAAAATAGATGTCACTGATTTTAAATTGTTTTTATGAATTAAACAATTGGAGAGTTGTGTAAGTACATAAGCCTAATCATGAACTAAGTACAATAAAAGAATTTCAACTCAGATCTCTTAGTATGTGAGTACATTTTCTTTTATCATGAAAAATTATTTTTAATATTTACGTCATTCTTGTAATAGTATTTAAACATTTAAAACATTTTCACCTTTTTTTTTTAAATATTATGCTTTGCTTAAAGCATACATATTTGTAGCAATGGGGAAATTTTGGGTAGCTAGGTTTGGGGAAAGGAGGTTTGATTGACGCGTTGAATCAGTTTTCTGCCCTAGGAACGCGAGGGGTAAGGAAGTGATCTGGGCGCCATAGTGTCGTATATGAGGTTCTGACTTCAATAACTATGTTTAAATTTGACAGAATATAGGAACGGAAATAAAAAGTGTCACTACCGAAGTCACATCATAACATTTATTTAAAGCATATTCCAAGTATTTTATGACCAAGATCACATGTACAGTATAGCCGCTATTTCAGAAGGCACTTAGGATTGAAAATTACGGCAAAGCAACACTTTTATTCACTCGATTTGTAGAATAAATTTTCCAGTCTTTTATTAATTGTGCCGAGGACCGGACCGATTAGTATGATAGTTTGGGGGGGGGGGTGCGATTAGTCGCCAGTTGTCTACCCGTAATTTTGCCTATCATTTAATTGTTTAAGCGATTTAATCACAACGTGTTTAATTAGAAAGTAAGCCGTTGTGAGTGAAGTATCAGAATTTTTTAGAGTATATTTTTTACTGTCAAAATATAGAGTAAAAACGAAACTACGCCACGGTCAGATTGGAACATACTACTCGCAGAGTGGGATTCCTCGGGAAGTTGAATATAATTTAATTCCAATTTTATATCTTCCATAGGACATGGTTGTGAAAACATGGCTGCAAAATGTGTGGATAGAAGGGCTAGTCAAAAACAGATACTGTAGAGTTTATTATCTCTGTCTACGTTGACAGAAACGTGAATAGAACGGGTAGTTGAAGAGATTTTTTAATTGCTATAAAATCTGAATATTACTTTTCAAGAAAGAAATTCTCCTAGCTTCTGCCATAAATTTAAATAAATAGTAGTTAAATACTTGCATCTATATACTTTCCGCGTGAAGACTTTCATTTCACAGTAAGTCAATTCTCTTTTCAAGCTGTTAAGATAATTATTAACTGGCACTTAGCAGCTAGACCTACACCATTGTTGCGTGCTGTGTTTAGGAAAATGACTTCAGCGGCGACGCTGAGTCAGCATTAATCAGCATTCGATCTACGGAACTTCGTAGGTTGGACCGTTAGCAACGCGTACGCCAACTTTGGTTCCTCAATTTAATAAACCAAACAAACATCTTTTAACCTGGTAGGAAAGTTTAAGTTTCACTTACTTGGTGCGTCCCTTCCCTCATGCATCTGCTTATACAAAACTAGTATTCCTAAACAGTTCACCAGCCACGGGAAAAAAAAAGTTGTTTCGACGTTACTTACATGCATATCGAAACAATTTAACTAAAGTTGTTAAACAGGCTGGTGAACTGTCAGCGGTAAGAATGATAAAAATAATTTTGTATCGCCAGTTGACTGTTGCCACAAGCCGGGAAGAATTGCGATCTTTAAAGCGGCCTTGACGATGTCTTCGGCGGTTTGACGGTGAAATCGATTCGCTTTCGAGTGAAGTGATTTGGGCAGCGCAAAGGAGGACGGTATAATCTGTTCACCACTAAAGATGAGAACATGTTTTTTTAATCCTACAAAACATTTTTAGACGGTGTTCATCTAAAAATAGAACTGTTAAAATTTTTCTAGATTCAGGTTTACAAAAATTTGTGGAACTTTATATTAAAAATTGTTGTTAACAAACTCAGACCACAAAGGTTTCCCATACAACGGCTACAAGCGGCAAGGTACAGTCTAGGCGAAAGACATTCTAGGTACATAAAAATAAAAGTTGTTTAAAGTTTAATCAGGAATTGAACTTACCTATGTACAAGATCTGCCAAATGACAAAACTTAAACGTTTGTTTTTACGAATTTTCCAAACATGAACAAGGCGAAGACCTAAGTCTTTACCTAAGTTTAGTAACGTTGAAAGTGAATTTTAAAGAGACAAAGAAAATATTTGTTTTAATGGCTTTAAATTATACTTAATGAAATTTTATTTATAAATAGTTGATTTGAAAGTTGTTTGACTATATGCTTCTAAAGTAAGCGTATCCTTAAATTTACAATTCCGTCTATTTATAAGTAAGATTTAATTTTATCTTACTTGCTTTTCGGTAATTAACAAAACCTGACGTTCTGATTAATGTAAATTGAGATAGATTTTGGGATGCATTTTGATACCGGCGAGATAAAAAATATCGGTATGGAGAACCATACATGACTTCCATTTTCTAAGATTTATATTTAAAATCATTTTCGAAATGAAATATTACCATAGAAACTACTTCTTTCTACTTACTGCTTCAGCCTTAACCACAGTACTGTGGTCACTAACGTATACCACCTCACGATATCGCACTCGGTTTTCACTGATGATGGAAGTCGATGGCATTGCCGAAACGTCTGGTTTTGTAGAAAACATTGGACTACGGCCAAACATCTCGGGAAGGAAATTTAACAAAAACTATTTCTTTGTTGCCGATAACGTAGTACACATATATATATATAAATATATATATATATAAAATATGCATACAATTAATGGCTTGTATAAGTTAATGATTGATCTCCATTAAGTAGTGCTCAAGTTTCCAAAGTTTTAATATTATGATGTCCGTAATTAAAACATCAGAGCAGGTTTAGTGTGTATGAGGGTACACCGTGGACAAATATTTTCAACATTTCCTATTGAGCTTTGCTTAGAGTAAAGCTGCGAATCTACAGTGTACGTTTCACAGAACAAACACGCGGAAAAGAAGGAGCGCTCCGAAGTCACTCCTGGACCCTCAGCATCTTGCAGAGGGTTCATTCCCTAAAGACGAAAAGTCTGTCTATGAATCGTTCCTCTGTAAACACGTGCAGTTACACTGCCCAGCGATCCACAGGAAGCAAATCGCCATCCACGCTGGACACTTTTTCGGCTTGCACGCGTTATGTTGGTGTGGGTTTCGGCACTTTCCATTTAAAAAGCGTGCAAATGTAAGAAAATAAACATGAGTGAGGCCAGAAATAACGCGAATTGTGTGTGTGTGTGTGTGTGTGTGTGTGTGTGTGTGTGTGTGTGTGTGTGTTCCCTGCCTTTTTATTGCAGTAATCATAATAATAAAATGGAAACGTAAACATTACATAATTGAGATATGCTTGCCTGCCACGAACGATATATTTTCACTCATACATGATTTACACTAAAATGAAAAAATTATAATTTTATTGCCTGGCAACAAAATTATTTTATTTTTAACAATTACCATTGTTTGAAAAAGTTTAAATGAATTTTCAAGTACTTTACTGTTGTTAAAACGTAAAAGGTTGCAGGTAAACTACCCCTTCTCCTTAACCGATCTTTACCAAAATCAAAAGACCTTGAGATCTCTACAATTCAGGGACGTATGCAAAAAATTATTTGATTCTGTTTGAATTTGCGGCTGTTATCGTTTTCCATAGAAAATACCCTTGTTAAAACATAAAATGTTGCAGGTAAACTCCCCTTTCCCTTAACCGATCTTCACCAAAAACAATAGGTCTTGAGAACTCTAAAATTTAGGGCTGTATGCAAATAATCGTTTGATTCTGTTTGAATTTGCGGCTGTTATCGTTTGCCATAGAAAATACCCTTGTTAAAACATAAAACGTTGCAGGTAAACTACCCCTTTCCCTTAACCGATCTTCACCAAAAACAATAGGTCTTGAGAACTCTACAATTCAGGGCTGTATGCGAAAATTATTTGATTCTGTTTGAATTTGCGGCTGTTATCGTTTGCCAAAAAAAAAATTACTCTTGATAAAAAAAACCGTTGCAGGTAAACTACCCCTTTCCCTCAACCGATCTTCACCAAAAACAATAGGTCGTGAGTACTCTACAAATCAGGACTGTACGCAAAAAATTATTTGATTCTGTTTGAATGTGCGGCAGTTATCGTTTGCCATAGAAAAATATCGGTATGGAGAACCATACATGACTTCCATATTCTAAGATTTATATTTAAAATCATTTTCGAAATGAAATATTACCATAGAAACTACTTCTTTCTACTTACTGCTTCAGCCTTAACCACAGTACTGTGGTCACTAACGTATACCACCTCACGTTATCGCACTCAATTTTCACTGATGATGGAAGTCGATGGCATTGCCGAAATGTCTGGTTTTGTAGAAAACATTGGACTACGGCCAAATATCCCGGGAAGGAATTTTAACAAAAACTACTTCTTTGTTGCCGATAACGTTGTACACATATATATCAGTGGCGAAGTTACATGGAGGCAATTGAGGCAATGCCTACCCTAAAAAATTCTGTAGAATAAAAATTATAAATACGTATGAACTACATAACGTAAAGATTATACATTGTTACTGCGACTGTCAAATTTATTAAACCGAAACGTGCTTTATTGAGCGACCGCTAGATGGTGACAGGTGAGATTCGGCATAGCTCGTTTAAAGCGAATGAGGCAACCTGAACTTGCCTCAGTGTTTTTTGTATACATCGTATGTAAGCAATGTAGTGGTGTGATAGGGAAGTGTTGGGAGGGGGGATTGTCCCGCGCTGTACACATAGAGCGTTGAGGCATGCCTCACTTCTGTGGTCCAAACAGTTAAGTTAAAGCGCCTGTGTTGTTTCTAAGTGTTTATTTTATGCGGTTATTAAAAGTGTCACTGTTATTCCGCTGAACTAACAGATGATCAAGATTGTTATTTGAATTATTTGTAACATTAAACATATACATAGAAACTAATCAATTTTAAAAATTTGAAGTTCAATCAGTTGTATTATTTTGTATGACTAATACAAGGATTGTTCAATAGAAACACGTATAGAGCCGTAAAGCATTTTTTATTCAACGATTTTAAAAGAAGTCTCCAATAACATTAAGACATGAGTTCCACTGTTGCGCTAACCTGTAGATTCCCTGCTAGTAAAATTCTTACGGCTGTTTGTGGAACCATTCGGTTACAGCAAACTCTACCTCAGCGTCCGATTTGAACCACCGTCCTTTTAGTGATTCCTTAAAAAAAATTTAAGATAAGATTTTTGCCTACCCATTCATTAACTACTAGCTTCGCCAGTAAGCAAATTGATGTCCATTTTTTCGGCTTGCACGCGTTATGTTGGTGTGGGTTTCGGCACTTTCCATTTAAAAAGCGTGCAAACGTAAGAAAATAAACATGAGTGAGGCCAGAAATAACGTGAATTGTGTGTGTGTGTGTGTGTGTGTGTGTGTGTGTGTGTGTGTCTTACCTGCCTTTTTATTGCCGTATTAAATGAAAAATATTATATTACATTAAAATGAAAAAATTTTAATTTTATTGCCTGGCAACAAAATTATTTTATTTTTAACAATTACCATTGTTTCAAAAAGTTTAAATAAATTTTCAAGTACTTTACTCTTGTTAAAACGTAAAAGGTTGCTGGTAAACTACCCCTTCCCCTTAACCGATCTTCACCAAAATCGAAAGTCCTTGAGACCTCTACAATTCAGGGATGTATGCAAAAAATTATTTGATTCTGTTCGAATTTGCGGCTGTTATCGTTTGCCATAGAAAATACGCTTGATAAAAAAATGTTGCAGGTAAACTACCCCTTCCCCTTAACCCATCTTCACCAAAAACAATAGGTCTTGAGTACTCTACAAATCAGGGCTGTTGCAAAACATTATTTGATTCTGTTTGAATTTGCGGCTGTTATCGTTTACCATAGAAAATACCCTTGTTAAAAAAAACGTTGCAGGTAAACTACCCTTTTCCCTCAACCGATCTTCACCAAAAACAATAGGTCTTGAGAACTCTACAATTTAGGGCTGTATGCAAATAATCGTTTGATTCTGTTTGAATTTGCGGCTGTTATCGTTTGCCATAGGAAATACCCTTGTTAAAACATAAAACGTTACAGGTAAACTACCCCTTTCCCTTAACCGATCTTCACCAAAAACAATAGATCTTGAGAACTCTACAATTCAGGGCTGTATGCGAAACATTATTTGATTGTGTTTGAATTTGCGGCTGTTATCGTTTGCCAAAAAAAAAAATTTCCCTTGATAAAAAAAAACCGTTGCAGGTAAACTACCCCTTTCCCTCAACCGATCTTCACCAAAAACAATAGGTCGTGAGTACTCTACAAATCAGGGCGTATGCAAAAAATTATTTGATTCTGTTTGAATTTGCTGCAGTTATCGTTTGCCATAGAAAAAAAATCTACAGACAGACACACACAGACACTTTTCGGAAAACGACTTTTTTTCATGTTTTGAGTGTAGTAGAATCAGAATCTGCAATAATCTCGAACACGATTTTTTTTGCCATCACCATACTTCCATTCCTTAAGGAATATGGAAGTAAAAAATCAACAGATAGACAGATAGACACACAGACAGACATACACACAGACACTTTTCGAAAAACGACTTTTTTTCATGTTTTGAGTGTAGTACAATCAGAATCTGCAATAATCTCGAACACGATTTTTTTTGCCATCACCATACTTCCATTTCCTTAAGGAACATGGAAGTAAAAACTTATACAAAGTATCAAATTATCAACTAACAAGATTAATTACAGCAATAATTTCTGTAACAATAAATTCAACAACAGAGTATTTTGTCAAAATAATTTTCGTTTCTATCACAACAAAGTATTTTCCGTGTTAGCAATTAATTATTAAATACTGTTTCGAGAATGCTCTCACCAAACTAGTTGTCAAACAGTTGTTTGTCTGTTTTGTTTGTTAGCCGTATGTGGTAAATTGTTTAATCAAAACATACAGACCCGTATAATGCATTTCCTTGAGTACACAAAGCATAGTTTAAACTCTCATCACGTGTAACACGCGAGAATGAATAAGCGTAATATAACAAGATTTGTGGAATTAAAAATTCTGCTTTGTTAGTCTCAAATGAATTTTGTTTTTTCTGAAGCCATGCACTCTTCCTGTTTCGTTGTCTGTTAAATTCCATTTCATTGCCCTTGTGTACTTCAATCTGTTCTTGTGTTCCCTCGTAACAATTGCTGAATTCCGTTTGAAATTCTTTCAACTTCTGCCTCATCACTATTAAAAAGATGGAAGTGTCAAAATTATATTTTACCTAATCAGCATATAATTATATTTAACTGAAATATTAACTTTGATTATATTAAAGTACGTATCATATGTAAAATATTAGATAATTTTTTTCAATACAACAGTTACTAGTTTGAATACACTAGGTTTTTTACTTCCATGTTCCATAAGGAAATCGAAGTATGGTGATGGCAAAAAAAATCGTGTTCGATATAATTGCAGATTCTGATTGTACTACCCTCAAAACATGAAAAAAGTCATTTTTGAAAAGTGTCTGTGTGTGTGTCTATCTGTAGATTTTTTTCTATGGCAAACGATAACAGCCGCAAATTCAAACAGAATAAAATAATTTTTTGCATACAGCCCTAAATTGTAGAGTACTCAAGACCTATTGTTTTTGGTGAAGATCGGTTAAGGGAAAGGGGTAGTTTACCTGCAACATTTTATGTTTTAACAAGGGTAACTTTTTCTATGGCAAACGATAACAGCCGCAACTTCAAACAGAATCAAATAATGTTTCGCATACAGCCCTAAATTGTAGATTTCTCAAGACCTATTGTTTTTGGTGAAGATCAGTTAAGGGAAAGGGGTAGTTTGCCTGCAACGTTTTATGTTTTAACAAGGGTAATATGTTCTATGACGAACGATAACTGCCGTAAATTCAAACAGAATCAAATACGTTTTTGCACACCTTCCTGAATTATAGAGTACTCAAGGTCTGGTGATTTTGGTGAAGATCGGTTACGGGGAAAGGGTAGTTTACCAGAAACATTTTTTGTTGTAACAAGAGTAAAGTACTTAATTTTGATAAATAAAGTATTCTGATAAGATCTTAATAATCCACTGTAGAAACGTAGATGAAATATCTATAAATGAAGAGGCTAGTTGAACGGGGTGGGGGTAATTTTCTATAAATGAAAATTATAGTTGAAGGGGGAGGGGATAATTTGTATACGTGTACTACGTTATCGGCAACAAAGTAGTAGTTTGTTGTTAAAATTCCTTCCCGGGCTGTTTGGCCATAGTCCAATGTTTTCTGCAAAACCAGACGTTTCTGCAGTGCCGTCGACTACCATCATCAGTGAAAATCGAGTGCGATAACGTGTGGTGGTATACGTTAGTGACCACAGTACTGTGGTTAAGGCTGAAGCATTAAGTGGAAGGAAGTAGTTTCTACGGAAACATTTCATTTCGTAAATGATTTTAAATATAAATCTTAGGACATGGAAGTCATGTATGGTTCTCCATACCGATATTTAAAGTTAATTTCACTGCGTAATATTTAGACGGTATTTATCCTTATGACATGATTTATCAAGTATTTCTTTGGTGACAACAAGCCTGACCCTGAAATACTTTTAAACGGCTTTCAGATTATAAGAAAACATTATTTTAAAACGAATTAGTATTAGTTTTTAAAACATAGTTTTCTTGTTTGTGTCAAGAAACTGTTAGGAAACATGATAACTATTGTGCGATTACATTAATCATGTACACACGTACATTTCTAGCAGTTGCGTAAGACATTTCAATAAGGTCTACGTAAAAAAATAGAAGTTAACACAATATTTGTTTCGTATTTAGTTAAAAGCGTAGAAGATTAAAATTTATCAACAATAAATTAATAATCATTGAAACAGATTCGTGCTTTGGTTTTCTTTCTTATCAATCAAGGACCGAGAGTAAGTATGACACGTCCGCCTGTGGGAACAGAATGTTTTGTTCGTGATTTTGTCCTTGAGCCTCTTCACCGCGTAATATATTCATCCTCTTCGTCTTTGTACTTTGAAAACGGTTTTTTAATTTATGTGTTATCGTAAAACCAGTCTGGAGAGTCATACTCGTGAGTCCATTCGTCGGTTCATGGTGGCGTAAGCGCCGTCATTGTCTCCCACGATTTCGGCCAGACCGCTTTAGATTTACATAACCCTCTCGCATTTACATATCGAACAGAATCGCTGAGTAGCACGTTTCAACATCGCCATACTGCGTAGCAGGTTTCGTTCGATAAACGACAGCTGCCGTTTATGTGTATTTGCTAAACCGATTGCTGTGTGGCGTACAAAATTGTACATAATTTGCAGAAACAAAGATTCGTTGTTTCTATAATAATAGGTTTTTCGATCTGTAGACGATCCGTAGTTTATCAATTGGCTATGCTATCCACATTGATACTGTTATATAGCCACATTGATACCGTTATCCCGACACGACATAAATAACACGCGTAGCCTGTCACGTAATATTGAGTCGGCAACTAGAATCGTCTGCTGTACATTGGATGAGCTTGCAAATTCTTGCCATTGCCCGACTAGCGTAGGGTACAAGATTGTGGAATTTTCTCGTTAACATTAAACGCCCTAGTCTGTTTAATGCTATCAGTAACCTAGCCAATCTATACAGCGGTTAACCGAAAAAAGCGGTTACGGACACTAATTTTCTTTTATCAATTTATTTACAGCAATCAGAAATTGTATTCTGTAACCAAATTTGCTGGCTTAGGAACTAGTTGTTTACCTCCTCTTTGGGGGTGATAAGATTTCTGTAGTGTGATAAGACACGTCTGTTACTCTATGCCAGGTTTATTGGCAAATTTGTTTTCAATCTTCTGGTGTAAAGCTCTTCCACAGACGGTTAGGCGAGAGGACTGGCAAGCGTTTCTAACCTTGCACGATGTTTCGCAGTAATACCCAAAAATCGCTTTACACTAGGCCGTCAGTCATAACAACTCCGATAACGCACATTAAAAGCCTTCGTACGTGGATAAGACTTCGTCGCGACTGGCAGACCAAACGTCTGTACCAACACAGCGTATATACATCATCGATACCGAAGAGAGACCGCTCTCTCCGTTCAAATTAATTTTCATCGATTGAATTATCGTAATCTGATTGACTCTTCGAAATCCCCTACACATGATTTTCTGCAGAAGATAAATGTTCTTGTCCAAGAAAGCTTCAAAACCGAACAATTCTTGTTCGGAAAGAAAACCTGAATCTATACGACCAAATCTATGAGCCATAAAACCTTTTACTTGAAAAACGGTACCGTATGTTTAGTTATTGATTTTTAAAATAACTACTGTCATCAGATAGATCATAGGTCTTTTTATTATGAGTATTTTGATGTAAGTTTCATCTCATAACTTCTCATATCTTGAAAATTATTTAAATTACGTGTTTTTTTTTTAAATGAATATCCCGTAAAACAATTATATACCCTCGCTTCAGCGCACTACACACTAAGCATCCTTACGCACATGCACTTAAAGTTGCTTTACTAGTTTAATAATACTTGAAACTAACATTTTTCATAATCTTATCAAGTAATTTACAATGTTCAAACCTGCAGTCTCTGCTTATTCATACGGTGTCTTTATATGTTATCATATGCCTTATTCTCTGACACATTCCGTATGTAATTAGAATCTTGGCCTCATTCTAGAGAGGGTTTGTGGTGAGCAGTGATGACTCGCCGCCGGTTCCGGTGACCCTCTTGACGCGTGAAATTGTTCCATTTACGTGTCTGTGGGAGCCATGTCGATGTGTGATCTAACTACACAGTGGTCAGTAAGCAATGTGTCTACAACAATGCCTCAGCTGCACGGTTCGGTCAGCAGCTGCAAAGTAGATTAGACCGAAAGCATCGAACTGGAAACTTGGTTGGACAGGAGCAGATCGTTAGGAAAAAAACCTTGATAATTCCATGCAACATTTTCAAGACTGTGCGAGTAATTGTGTGATGCACTTGTAACACGTGGGAAGTGAGAATACAGGGCTACTAACCTAGCGTAGACAAACTTACCGTCGTGACACCAGTGACATCATATCCCGCTTTACTTTGGCTACATAACCAATCAGATTGGTTCTGCTTTGTCAACCTTAATAAGTCTTTGTGTCAACCTTAACTATCATTTGTCTTAGACCATAAAGTCTAAGTTGTACAATAAAACAAGTAAACGCCTAAAAATGTATTCAAAATGTTAACCGCCTCTTCGCTATTTATCTGTTGTTATAACTTTGAAATAATTTTAACAGACGTACTAAAACATAAAATAGTAATCATTTATTTTTGTGATCACTAATTAAATTTTGTACAGTTACTGACTAATGCACAGGGACACTGGACCTAAGACTTTTAAAACTGAAGCCGACAAGAGAAAGGAAACAACAAAAACTGTGCCACTTCACGCATCCACACCCACCTTTATTATGATAGATTATTCAGGCGATCTTTACGAAGTCAGATTCAACATACATGCAGTACATACTCTCTGGGTAAGGCCGACAACCCGTGAAGGCCACAATATTGAACGTAATCGTTGAACTGCTCAAACTGACTGGAAACAAAACCGATTCTCGCACGATGAACTCGTGCACCACCTATTTGCACCGCGAAATACAGACCTTAGTGAAAATGTTGTCCCGAGTATCGGGGACGCCCACGCTTAGTTTGTTGTGGGCCTTCGCTTGGCGGACTGCTTTATTACGGGGGAACGATAACGCTGCTTAGTTGCCAACCATAAAAGTGATATTTACCACGAACTAATGTTGCATACCACAGCTCCTGCAACCTCTCGCACCAAAAGCCTCTAGACTTAGATTTAAGCTAGAGCCGGCGAGAACGGTCGGATGAACACTCCAATGACGTGTTTTGAGAGGTTTGTACTGACGTGTAACCTGTTTATTACATCAGCGGATAGTAGCAGCAAAAAGCTCCAGTGAAAACAATCAACGGCTCGTATATCCTCTGAAGAATACGCAAGTAGTATTCTGCTGTTGTCACTCGAGCGGTAAATAATCTTAACTTTCGTGGCGGTAACATTATTGTATATATTATTTATAGATATGACATATTTGATCTGTGTAGCCAGTTTTGAGTCCCGAAAAAAGACTGAGGACACAACGCATTGTGACATGGGATAATAGAGAAAGAAGAAGAAAAAACACTAAAGACAAAGAAAGAGAAGAAGAAAAGAAGTAGGAGAAGATGAAGTAGTAGTAGTAGTAGTAGTAGTAGTAGTAGTAGTAGCAACAGCAGCAGATGTAGTAGTAATAGTAGTAATAATAGTAGTAGTAGTAGTAGTAGTAGTAGTAGTAGTAGTAGTAGTAGCAACAGCAGCAGATGTAGTAGTAATAGTAGTAATAATAGTAGTAGTAGTAGTAGTAGTAAAATATTACGTATTAAAGGCCTACTTTCCGAATAAGGAACACAAATATTTTTAAAAAAGGCATCATCATCATCATCGTTGGCTCGACAGCCCTTTGTTGACCCTGGCCTTCTTCAGAATATTTTGCCATTCTTCTCTATTCATAGCCACACTCCTCCAGTTTCTAATTCCAAGAGTACTAATGTTCTGACTCACCCCGTCCCTCCATCTCAGTTTTTGCCTTCCAACTTTCCATTTACCTTCTGGCTTTACATTAAATATATTCTTAATAACTCTGCTTTAACAAGCACGTTAAATAATAGTTTTCCCAGCCCATTCTAATCTTTTTAATTTAATAAATTTGACCACATCAGGTTCATCATACAAATTATAGAACTCTAAATTTTATCTTTTCCTCAAGGCTCCCCCTCTTACACTGTAACAAAAATTTGCCTGAGGATCCTCTTCTTAAATATATTTAGTTGCCTCTCGTCTGATCTAGGTAGGTCCATGTCTGTGATGCATAAGTCAGTACTGAGCGCACTAGAGCCTTATACATCAATACCTCGATCTTCTTTTGTATTAACTGAGACTTTAGATGTTTTCTGAGACCCTGCACACACCTATTTGCTGACAAAATACGCTTTCGGGTTTCCACACTAACATTATTTTTACAGTTAACTTCTGAGCTCGAATTTATAGGATCCTATCTCTAAATTTTTAGGGCCCACACAACAGTCTTTTCTTGTCACTAGCATATACTTTGTTTTTTTTCTGATTGATCTGCAGATGCATTCTTGTTGCAGCTTTCTCCAATTTCACAAAGCTGTTTTTGCACTTCCTATAATGTTGATATCATCTGCATAAGCCAGAATTTGAACTAAATTATAAAAGATGTTTTCTCTTGTGTTAATGCCTGCGTCTCTAATGACTTTCTCTAAATTAATATTAAAAAGAAGGCAAAACAAAAATTAATGAAATTTTACCTGTGCCTGAGCTTAAATATAATATAGATCTTTCTGGTTTTTGTATTTACTTGAAGACGACTCGAAACGCAGTTTCATTTAAGTAATTTAACTAATTTGTAACTGTGATGTTTGGAGTCGGATTTTTTCTCCATCATCTAAACATGTATAATATAAAATGAGCGATCATCATGAATTAGGTATAGAATGTAGAACCTTTCTAATGAAGCGGCGTCTAATCTGAATAATGTGCGCAACCAGGATTTTAAAGGTAATCACAATGTGCGCTAATTGTGAAAGTATCAGGGTTAAATTATATTTCATTGTAAAACGTAAAATGTCACAAAAGAATAAAAATGAGGTCTTTATATATTACAATATACATAGAACACACGGTACCAGGAAACTGGCACAAATTTTCTATCATTTTCTGCAGAAACTGATAGTGTTAAAGGTTTTGTACGAGCTTTGTCCAAAAAATATTTGTTTTTTAAAAGTTCGCCTTAGTGAGTACGTGTTCATAAATATTTGCAGCAAATGGAATTAAATCGGTCTAATTGTTTAACCACAAAAATGAACATACACATAAACATACACAGGTGAATCGTGATTATGCGTTTTCTGAGTACTGTATAACTCCATACAGTTTCATCGTAATTTGAGAATAACAAAAGCTAATCATAAAAAACGTAACCCTAGTAACACAGTAATCCCAGTCTATTATTGAATTTTGAAAAATACAGTAAAATACAGTATTCTACTGGTACTGGCTTAGTACTGGTCCAATACCAATTTTAAATAATACGGGACCACCGCAGGAACATGCCCTTTCGAATAAGAATTTATTAAAATCGGTCCAGCCGTTTTCGAGTAATCGGCGAACACACATAAAAACACATAGGAACGAATAGTAGAACCTCAACCTCTTTAAAGTCGGTTTAAAAAACGATAAGTTATTGAGAATACGGGTCGACAAACTGTATAGCATGTCTGTATAAGGTTCGAAGATCACGCAAGAAACTGCAAGATACGTAAATTTTTACTTCCATGTTCCATAAGGAAATGGAAGTATGGTCATGGCGAAAAAAATCGTGTTCGACATAACGGCAGATTCTGATTGTACTACCCTCAAAACATGAAAAAAAGTCATTTTTCGAAAAATGTCTGTGTGTCTATCTGTCTATCTATCTGTCTAATCTGTGTGTAGAATTTTTCTATGGCAAACGATAACTGCCGCAAATTCAAACAGAATCAAATAATTTTTTGTAAAGAGTCCTGAATTTTAGAGGACTCGAGGCCTATTGATTTTGGTGAAGATCGGTTAAGGGGAAGGGGTAGTTTACCTGCAACCTTTTACGTTTTAACAAGAGTAAAGTGCTTAATTTTGATCAATAAAGTATCCTTAAAAGAAGGTCATAATAATCCGCTGTAGAAAGGTAGATGAAATATCTATAAATGGAAAGGGTAGTTGAAGGGGAAGGGGGTAATTTTCTATAAATTAAAATGGTAGTTGGTGAGGGTGGAGATAGTTTTTTATAAGTTTTATATGTGTACTACGTTACTGACAACAAAGAAGTAGTTTCTATGGAACTATTTTATTTAACTTTGACAAAATTCTATATTTTTTTAGGAATTATCGAACCGAATTCAAGTAAATGATTGGAACTGTATGAGTACCCGCAATACATTTCGATGTTTTTAATATGCGATTGTATCGATATATTCTGGTGTGGAAAAGAAGAAGTGTACTAATTGTAAATTGCCCTATTTCTTAATGTAAAACAAAAATACGTGTTGTTTTCATTTGGTAGTTAGGTAATAATGGTTTTGTGGTTTTAGTTTAGGCCTATTGCTAAAATAAATAAAAGCTGTGGTTGAGAAACCATAACATTAAACGTGTAATACAATGCGTATAACAGAGTAACACTTAAAAAAATCGGTATGGAGAACCATACATGACTTCCATGTCCTAAAATTTATATCTAAAATCTTTTAAATATTAATTAAATAAGCGGATGCTTGAGTTCTGAAGAAATTACGTATTAGCTAAAATGGTACCACCATATCAGGTGGATTAAGACTATCCTCACCCTTCGTGAGGAAGGACTGTACTTTTGGATAAAATGTCTGTAGGTCGAAAGAAGAGCTAGCTAAAGGTAGCTGCGATCTGATTCCTGTAATGAAATTGGACTCTCGCTGCGAGGGGCCGAGGGATGTCTATAGTGTTATCAAAGTCTTTCCTGTCAATACTATACTAGTCATTTTTCTTTTTTAAAATCGAGTCTTGATTTCTTTTTTTCCATTTGTCTTCTGATTTCCTGAACGACTATTCTGTTCACCCGTATAATTATAAATTTCTCAGCAAAACATTTCTTCCTTAATACGTTTGTGTCTCCTGTTTAACACCCACCATTCTGATCCATGTCATAACGCTATATTCCACACAGGCTAGTAAATAACTAGCCATCAGGGAGGTCAAAATATTTTCAAGGAGGGTCAAACAATTTTCCAAAGGAGAAAAATATTTATATATTTTTCATACACACACACACGCACATATTATTTTATAATTCTCATATCATAATAGAAATAAGTACACAGATTGTATTAATTGCTTTAATACAACAACACTGCCCAGCGATCCACAGGAAGCAAATCGATGTCCATCTTTTCGGCTTGCACGCGTTGTGTTGGTGTAGGTTTCGGCACTTTCCGTTTAAAAAGCGTGCAAACATAAGAAAATAACCGTGAGTGAGGCTCAAAATGTGTCATCAAAAATAACGCGAATTGTGTGTGTGTGTGTGTGTGTGTGTGTGTGTGTGTGTGTGTGTGTGTGTCCTGCCGGCCTTTTTATTGCGGTAATCACAATAATAAAACTTTGGAAAAGTAAACATTACATAATTGAGATATGCTTGCCTGCCAGGAACGATATATTTTCACTCATACTTGATTTAAATTAAAATGAAAAATATAGAATTTTGTTAAAGTGAAATGAAATGTTCCATAGAAACTAGTTCTTTGTTGTCATTAACGTATTACACATATAAAACTTATAAAATTTACTTCCTCCATCATCAACTACCATTTTAATTTATTAAAAAAATTACCCCTCCTCCCTTCAACTACCCTTTTCATTTCTAGATATTTCATCTACCTTTCTACAGTGGATTATTATGACCTTCTTTTCAGGATACTTTATTTATCAAAATTAAGCAATTTACTCTTGTTAAAACGTAAAACGTTGTAGGTAAACTACCCCTTTCCCTTAACCGATCTTCACCAAAAACAATAGGTCTTGAGTCCTCTACAATTCAGAACTGTATGCAAAAAATTATTTGATTCTGTTTGAATTTGCGGCTCTTATCGTTTGCCATAGGAAAAAAATCTACACATGGCAGACACTTTTCGAAAAATGACTTTTACTTCTTTTTCATGTTTTGAGGGTAGTACAATCAGAATCTGCAATTATCTCGAACACGATTTTTTTTCGCCATCACCATACTTCCATTTCCTTATGGAACATGGAAGTAAAAACACTGTATTAAGGAATGACAACATATGCTCTACAAATTTTACATAATGGATGTTTGTTTTTTGTTAGTCACAAAACGAGTACTTGTCGGAAAACGAATTTTACCAAAAAAACGAGTTCTGCCACAAAAAAGTGACATTTAGGCCTATAATAATAGGCAAGAGGTTGACCCTTGGGCCCCTCCTGCCTTATTTCGAGTTGGGTTTTTCGTGGTTTTAGAAAAAAAAATAGTTTTACATTACACACGTATTGGTTTCCATGTATAATTTCAGTTTTCATGTTAACCTAACATAATCAATTTTTGGTGTCACAGCCACGACCCGGTGATAAATTACTACTACAGTCATTTTCCATTAAAAAATGACAAACGAAATCAATTGCAATCGCCAGCCAACTATTTTGCAACATACAAAATTAAAATTTGTATAATTCTTTCACTACATAAAATTATGTGCGATATTCACTACATATCGAAGCCCAAAAATCGCATTATCTAAATAACTGCGGGTACGCATAAAGGCAGTACCAAATGATTTTATATATAATCTGAGAACATGGAAGTCATGTATGGTTCTCCATACCGATTTTTTAACTTGCTGTGAAATAAATTACTGCGTTATAAATATCGTATAAACCGAGTTGGATACACTACGGACTGAATAGAAACGTTCGGAAGGTAGGCCTATCTTATTCCTACCCGTTAAAAGGACACAACCACTTATGCTCAAACTAATACATAAATTTGAACCATCATTCAACTACCGGTATCACGAATAGTGCGGACAGTGAGTCTCTGACACCTGAGGAGGGTAGACCGTGAAGTCACAAACGTTTGACATGCGAAGTGTGCGGACACCATCAACTTGCACATTTCTCATGTTCTTGTCAGAAATCAATATAGCCTACATTCTAATTTTACCTATAATGTTACTCATTACGCGTAACATAATAATACATCTACTCTTTGAAAACACTTATTTAAAATTTTTTGATATTTTTCATATTTGCATAAAGTTGTAATTTACTTTTTCAAAGGCATACAATGTTTAACAAAAGTAGCGGAGGTCATCAAAAGTATCCATTTGGGAATGGAAGAAAGAACAGAAAACGTGTGTGTGTGTTTTTTTAATTTATATACGCTTAAAACGTTTTTAATATAACATTTACATTAAGCAAACATCTAACGTTACATTTTTTACAAAAATTCAACAAAAATATGACGCTCGAAAACTGAATTTAAACACTCCAAAATGATCGTCAAAAGCCTGGAAAAGTGTAATGGGTATCAATTTTCAAAAACGTAAAGGTGCTTCAATGCGATGGATTCGATATTATGGTCTAAACGAAAAATATTCACACTCTCCTAAATCCCCCTCTCCATAGTCCTACGTGGTGTCCGCACATTTGGTAAGAAAATGTTTGTGCATCGCAGTCTACTCTCCTCTTCTCAGTATATGAGTTAACCAGGGTGTCCGCACACTTTGCAAAATGTCCTGTTATTTCTAAAATGTTATTTCGAAATCCCAAAAAGGCTTTAGCTATCGCAATTAAATATATTCGTACTCACGTAACTAATTCGCTTAATTATTTGTGTATCATAAGAAAAGTTGTTACGTAATCAGCAGATAAGTGGAAATGTTAATTCCAACTGCTAATAACATATCTTTTCAACTTATATACGATTATATTTTTACAGCACATTTCTTTTCCAATTTTTTGGTATTTCCTTTTTTCTTTATCTTTTTTTTTGGGGGGGGGGTTAACCCAAAACCTCTTTCTCGTTACGCCACTGACCTAAAACATAATGTTTCGTGTTTCACAAGTTTTCAATGCTCGTATATTAAATGTCATGGATATATTGGGTAGTTATTTTTAATGGGCATAATAGCACTGTATTGTTTCACTTTATAGCAAAATTATAAAGTTGACTGTGCGTAATAGTTAATTGTACAATTAAGCGTTCCACTTGTCAGCGATGTCGTAATTACAAACGCCTTTGCTGTCGCCTCCCTTCACAATAGCTCTATCAGGGCTCCGTATTATTCTCTATATTTACATTAACGCTCGCTTTACTTATATTCAAACGTCGATGGTTGTTCTGGAAAGCGGTTTCCCTCTAACCGTTTGTTACATGTTGGCCGTGATCTCGTTCACCTACTATGTGATGAGATCCCGATCACTTCTAACTCTCATTATATTCTCTTTCTGTTGGCAGCCCTCCACATGCTAAAGCATCTCACAGAACTATAGATTACTTATATTTTTCGAGTTCTGTTGCTCGTTCTGTTGCTTTGTGATGCGATGCAGAATAACACTGTGACAATAAAAAATTACATGGCCACTGAACTTTTCAAATATTAAATTTAAATAGGCCTACAAAACTTTCCCTAAGAAATTCTATCGTATTTTATGACAATTTTTTTGCGTTTGATATTGTACTCAGTGCATGATAAACGTGTATAATTTATAATTTGGTATATCCATACACTATACAAAATTATTAAAAATAAGTCTACAAAAAATAGGCTCTTTGCATTCACTGATAACTTAAGATATCAACAACTGGAATCAGTACTTCCACTTATCTCCTGTCTTCTTCTTCTTTTCCTCTTCAAGGATTACGTTATATAAACCTGTTCCGGCACCCATCTCATCTTCGGACGACCCACGTCTCTTCTACCAATGGCTTTATAGTTCAGTGCCGCTTTCGGCAATCGATCCTCTGTCATCCTTTGCAGATGATCCCACCAATTGTCTTCTATAAATTGCAGTAATTTCATTTATGTCCTTTACTTCGAGTTCTGCTCTTATATCTTCATTCCTTATTCTATCTTGCAATGTATAATTTAAAGTATTTCGAAGAAACTGCATTTCAACATTCTGAATTTTGCCGCTTTCCTTTTTTGTCATGACCCACGCCTCGCTTGTATAAATCAACGTGGGTATTGCAATTGTCTTATAAAATTTAATCCTTGTGCTGTATCTTGTCTTATCGTATCTCCTGTTTACCTAACAAATACTACCATACACCAAAATATAAATTTCAAATTACATTTATTAGACATAGTACCTTTTAAATGATTGGCACAAATCTCACGACATGCGTTTTTATAGTCACCTTAAGTTTTAAACGTAAAAATTCTTGTAAACTTGTAAAAAGTTTCAGAATATTTTGATACATTCCAATTTATAGTTTCTTTTACAAACCAATATTAAATTTTACTAAATATCTGTCAATTTAAAAAATTACAAAACATAACATGTTAAGTTATAAGATAACTACTAAAGTAAGCTGATTTCTAAGTTATAAGCGGGGAAAGTCATCTCGTTATATTTCCTATATTTTAATTATAGACAAAGTAATTAATAAAGTGAAAGTTAAGATTATGTGTATCGAAGAGATTAAAGTTAAGGTCTCCGAAGATAAAATCGAGTAAACTGTGAGTTATAGTGGAAGTTGTGAAAACTGTTTGTAAGCTGTGATAGGAAGCGATTTCTGTCACATTCTGTCACGAGTAACGTGGACCTGTTCGCACCTTCATGTAACGTGTAACATTCTACGTAACGGAATATTACTTCATGATCACGTGCCCTTTCCTGTTGAAGTCATTCAGTGTGTTTGTTCAAAAATGTTCAAATAACGCTATCATAAAAACTTCAGAATTCCTAAAAAAATAATTACTGTATCGTACATTAATATAAGTCCATCTTGTAAACGTTGCTAGTTTATGGCGTAGTTGAAATGCGGCATTTTGGAAACGTGTTCCGTGACCCAAGTTTACGTTGATCATTCGGTCATTTAAACTTATCAGAAACATCAAAATTAAAGATTTTGTACATGTAAACGCTAAAACATCACTTGTCTCCGTGTAAATTTTTTCACACGCGCCTTGTTGATATTCTGCGCACGCTGTCAAGTATTTCAATACTCGAGTGTTTCAAATGTATTTACACATTGTTTACTGTTATGAATCCGTAAAAGTTTACGTTTCCTGAATTGCTGCCTTTAGAATGTACCGTATAGATATTAGATTCGGACCGTAAACAACTTTTACATAAAGACATAACTTCATGGGAATCATGCAAATGTATTTACCTCCGTCTGTTTACCTCCGTCACGCCCCTCAAAAGAACCGCCACTGGGTCTTGGTTAGCCTTTGTCTACCACTGAGGTATCCACTTCTCTTTACTAAGTAAACTTATCCAGCATCGTATTGCCTCATTCCTCATAAGAGAATTTCTTCATTTTCTTCATTTCTTGCTTCCGAACGATGCCAATCACTAGAAGAATCTGAAAATGAAGCAAAAGAAGTTGTTGGACAGTTCTTATTTTGTCGAATATATTGCTTAGTAGGCTATTAACTCAAACACTGGACGATCAGAAGGAAAGGAAAACATGAACGTTTATAACAGTGTGATTAAAGACATACTTGTCCATGTAGTCTATGGAAGAACTGTCGTTATTGACTTAGTCATTGAGTGGATGCGTTATTTCGTTATACAGATTTGACAATAAATATTCCAGGATCTTGAAAGTGACAACAAAAACGTTAACTCAACGACACTAAGATCTCTCATTCACAAACTTCCGAAGACTGAGAGCTTTATTCACAAACAAAGACTTAGAGCTTTGACCAACGAGAGTTAAATATATTCTTCTTCTTCTTCTTATCTTCTTCTTCTTCTTCTTCTTCTTCTTCTTCTTCTTCTTCTTCTTCTTCTTCTTCTTCTTCTTCTTCTTCTTCTTCTTCTTCTTCTTCTTTCCTTACTTCCTTCATTCCTTTTCCTTCCTTTCTTTAAGAGTTAGGCTTGCTGTCTGTTGCGCCCTCCTAGCCCAGTACAACTCACGTTCCACCTCAGCCAGAGAGAAATCAGCCAGCTAGTAACCATGTGTGGTGGCGAGCCGCATGGTGAAGATAGAGTTGTGTGTGTGTGTGTGTGTGTGTGTGTGTGTTTACTTATATAGCGCAGGCATAGCAGACAAGACGGCTGTATTATTTGCCCCCAGCTATAGGAGTGATAAGTTAATTATGCTTAACAGTATTTTGGAAATATGTTCGGAGGTATTTGTAGAATTTAAAAACAGATGCCAGTCTATATGAAGACCACTGAAAACATACACAGCATAGGGCTAAAATAGATACGGCTATTTTACTGTCATCTTGCGAAAATACAAAAAACATGGGTTTTGAGAAACCAAAGGACATCGCTGCTACCAGATTAGCTGAGATGCAAATCATAAGCATACAAATGGTGAGCAGATGGTACAACACAAAACTGAATTCGCTCGTTTGAATAAAGTTTTGCGAGACCGACGTAATTTATGTGACTAAATTAGTTTCATTAATTTTAAAATACCAGATTTCGAAAACCTGTGGGAAACTCGGTAGCCAGCAAGGTAGATTAGATTCAATAATTAAATTTGGTTAGATCTGACAAGATTTGAAACTAAATTGTAAGGAGAAAAATTGAAAAAGCGTGAAGCGATAATACAGACTGATAAAAGAAATAAAAGAGAGAAGCCTTATTAATATAATAAAACACAAAAAATCTTCCTCTTTGTCACGGAATATTATTTCCGGAAGCTGAATGTTGGACATGCAAAGAAAGCCGAAAAGACCTAGGAGCCATGAAGTGTAAAAGAGAAGAAAGAGTGAATCAGAATGAATCGGAACACAGAAAAAACGGAGACCGCTAATAGTCTCATAACTACAGTTTGAACATAATTATGTTAGATTACTTTCTCTTCACTTCCCGTCAGTATCTACACAGGAGGGTACTGTAACCTTGACCAACAGGAGCCACAATCACCGAATATGGTTTAATACGCGCATTTATATTGTGAACATATTAAGTAATCTGTTTGCACCGATTCAGAAGTCGACATTCATTTCTTGCATAACCACGTTTGCCTGTTGGTAACAAATAATATTGTAAGTTACGCATTTGGAGTAGCCTTTTGTTTGGCGGTTAGAGATAATTTAAACCCATATCGTGAATGGCATTATTTCTGTACCGTTTCGAAGTTATAAGGTATTATATCTAAGTGCGCAATAAATATGCATTATATCTACATTTGTTTATGTCTGTATACATAAAGGGTACACGTATAAGAAATACCTTTTTGTTACATATACGCTTAATACTGCAATTAGTCACATTTAATATTCTATTACTTTATTTTTAAAATAGGCAATAGTGACGATTCAAGTTCTAGCACGGTTCCTTGACAGGTTGTAGGGTATGAGTGCGCAGTGAAATAATAAACGTCCATAACTCTGTCTAAGTCGTTTATTCGCTTTGATGATCGGGAAGGGAATCGACGGTAAATAAAACAAAAATAAGACAAAATCGTCGTTATTAAAAAATCGGTAATAATAAGCTATATGCTAAGGGCTAACTAATAACAAATATAATTCATACCGGAAGAGGTCATTATTTCAATATTCTGAAATCCTGGTGGAAAATGTGATATATTAACAAATATTTTTCACTGATGCTTGTAAAACAATGTTAGCCTGTTTGGAGTACAGGGACACCCCAGTGTGGGACAAAGGGAGCGACGAGAGCTATCCGCCCCGGGCCCCTTCGACTTTTGAGGACCCCGTATAAAATCAAACAATGTTTCGCTAGAATCCTTTGTTTCCATTTTATACTCACTAGCATTATCAGAGATATCCATCAAGAATTTTGATTGTATTATATTAAATCAACAGGAATCGTTTTCGACTGTAGGACGTACGAGCGAATTCGAGATCGTTTCCTCGTTATAACTAAAGGATTTTCTGCCTTAAAAATAAACAAAAAATGTTCACTTATATATAGTGAGTATAAATGAAAACAAAGGATTCTAGTGAAACATTGTTGGGGCCCGGGGCGGATAGCTCTCGTCGTGCCCTTTGTCCCACACTGGGGTGTCCCTGTACTCCAAACAGGCTAACATTGTTTTATAAGCGTCAGTGAAAAATATTTGTTAATATATCACATTCTCCACTAGGATTTTAGAATATTGAAATAATGACATTCACTGGAAGAATCTGAAAGTGAATCAAAAGAAGTTGTTAGGTCGCTCTTCTTTTTTTTTCAAATATATCGCATAGTGCTAATTCCAACTCTGTACTCAAACGGAATCAGGTTCATGTAGATCATTTATACAGCTTGTCCACAAATTACTGGCTTCTGTTAAACGAATAACAGAATAAATTGTCTTCCATCACTCGTTATGATACTGTTGTAACAGTGAATTTTGATTTTGTATTCTGGTGCTGTGCCGATATAATTTGCGTAGTTACACGACCTCAAACAGTCTGGAGGCTACGCGAGTGCACGACCTTGACATAGAGGCTGCACACGCTCGGCTAGTCGAGAAACGTGTAGAACGACGCTCTCGTAGCTTCGAGAGCGTTACGTAATTGTCGTAGCACTGCGCCCTGCTTAAGTCTGTTCGTCTCGAACTGGCAAACAGTCTGGAGGCTATGCGAGTGCACGACCTTGACATAGAGGCTGCACACGCTCGGCTAGTCGAGAAACGTGTAGAACGACGCTGTCGTAGCTTCGAGAGCGTTACGTAATTGTCGTAGCACTGCGCCCTGCTTAAGTCTGTTCGTCTCGAACTGGCAAACAGTCTGGAGGCTACGTGAATGCACGACCATGACATAGAGGCTGAACACGCTCGGCTAGTCGAGAAACGTGTAGAACGACGCTGTCATAGCTTCGAGAGCGTTACGTAATTGTCGTAGCACTGCGCCCTGCTTAAGTCTGTTCGTCTCGAACTGGCAAACAATCTGGAGGCTACGCGAGTGCACGACCTTGACATAGAGGCTGCACACGCTCGGCTAGTCGAGAAACGTGTAGAACGACGCTGTCGTAGCTTCGAGAGCGTTACGTAATTGTCGTAGCACTGCGCCCTGCTTAAGTCTGTTCGTCTCGAACTGGCAAACAGTCTGGAGGCTACGCGAGTGCACGACCTTGACATAGAGGCTGCACACGCTCGGCTAGTCGAGAAACGTGTAGAACGACGCTCTCGTAGCTTCGAGAGCGTTACGTAATTGTCGTAGCACTGCGCCCTGCTTAAGTCTGTTCGTCTCGAACTGGCAAACAGTCTCTGAGTAATAGGCTTGGCGATATAGGTGATCTAGGCAGTTGATCTAAGTTACTTGCGAAGAATAATTGTGCAAGTTCTTCGAATCGAGTCTCGGGTAATCCGAACATCAAGTTCCCAGGAAGACGAATCTCCCGCTCACCATTAGTTTTGCTGGAATCATGCCGTTTGTGTCGTGTACTGATGACTATACGCCATTATCCATAATGGTATACGCTGATCCACGTCCGCTGGTCTCGTCAGCATCCTCTTGAGTAACAACGTCATCTTCAGCAACTTCTCCCCCGGGCGCTTCCATTCGCGCATGTACTAGCAACGGTTCCTCTTCTCCACACCTGTTGACTTCTTCTTCGGCTAATGCAACTTGCTTGGCGTTACGTAAGTGGCGTAGCAATATTAGTTTTATTTAGAATATACACAGATAATCCCAATCGACAAAACCAATTTTACTAAGGTGCCCTCGTTTTGATTCTGAAAAATATGGCAGGCCTAGTTAAACAGCAATCCGGACAATTAGCTGAATATCTATAATCGCAGCTTAGCGTTGTTGGTTTGAGTAGTTTTCATAGTTAAATTTTTCTGGTAATAAATTTTACCAAACTTATCAAATGCATACACACGAATGTTACTTTAAAACAGATGAATGCACAGCGTTTATTTATAATTTATAATATAGGTTTTACTTACATGAATAATAATAAAAATACAAGCAAAGTTATATAAAAATACTAGCATTGCAATTAACAAACTATGGATAGATATATATGTTAATGCCAAACCCTCTGGATCTCTCTTTATATCAGACATTTAATACACGTAAGTAGGCTACTATTTAGACGCGACCACTTTGATTTGCCGTCACTAACGAAGCGATGAAGTCTGTGAACAATTGTAAATTGTAGTGGCTTACACTGTTTATTATAATACGTAACAGAAAGCTTACGTAGTCCAAAGTTGTATTGAGTAAATATTAAAATCAAACACGAAACTCGTTCACTGGAAACACAAGTAATTTTAAATAAATAATGATTTCCGTTTGATGGAGGTTTTAAGCTTTCATTTTAGCTTTTTCTATAAACATATGACAGTTTGTCCTTTCTTTCATACTTCAGTTAAATTTAAAAATAAAGTTAATTTATGTAATGTTAAAGTAAAACATGACATCCTCTAAATGCCTATCTCCCAGGTGAGAGGTTCGCTAAGAGACATTAACTCCGAGAAATCATCACCTGCAAGTTGAGTGAAACCTGTTGAAAGAGGCGATATATATGGAACTGTACTTCGTGGCGTTTTACTACGGTAATTAAGTATACTGTAGTCTAATTGTTCATAAATATCCAAATTTTACTTTTGAGAAACAACATTAAGTTAAATAATTAAGAGTGAAGGAGAAAGAGAGAGTGAGAGGGAGGGAGAAAGAATTAAATATTTTAGGAATTATTTTTTGCTCCTAATGCTTTTATGTATGTGGTAACTAACAAAACGTTAGCTATTATTTTTCCATAATCTTCCAGAAGAATAAATATGATAAACGTACATAATATACGTGTAGGCCTACATACATGCGTGTATAGATATATATTTATATTTATTCAAACATTTTTTGCTACAGTAAATTTCTTGATTCATATATTATCTATTTAATATTTAATGCAACAACACATAAATAATAACAACAACGATAGTAATAAATAGGCCACATTCACATACGTAAATAATAGGATGACAAAGCTAACAAAACTATTTACAACCCCAGGCGTTAAAATAGCATACAAAACTATCAAAAATAACTTACAAAAACTAAATAACCCACACAACAAAGATAATACAATGACCAGTGGAATATAGAAAATTGAATACCAAGGTTGCAATAGATGTTACATAGGACAAACAAAAAAACGTTATTTTGAACATTTAAATGCATACAAAAAAAAAACAGAAATATATAAGTCCAATTTGACCACACATACAATAAACACAGGACATGAATTCCCAGACGTAATTAACATGACACTGATAAAACACATACCACACAAAGGCACAATAATGAACATACGGAAAATTTACAAATATACAAACATAAAACAAAAACAAATACCTGAACAAATACAAATCAACACAGCCATGACGCAATTTTTAAAATACTCAACATTGAAAACACTCAAATAACAAATATATACACCACAATCACAAACAATAATATCAATTCAAAATACCAAAAGCCAACAGAAAACCATAGCAACAACCAACCGGAACACAAGTACTCAACAAGATCCAAAATTAAGTTGGCTGAGGATGGGAGAAATAGGATTCCCGAAACATGTTCCAAATAAGGAAATGATATATCTTGAGGAAAAATAGTTATAAATATTAATTAAATTATTTATATTTATGTACATTTAACGTATCCGTAAATATTCTGCATTTTACTATCTTTAAATTGACGTTGACGTGTCTTGTTCTGAAATCTTCATCTGACCGGGCCTTTTGTAGACAGTTTATACATGTCTATTTTTGTATAGTCGTGTTTTCTTTTCTTGTTTAGAGTTAGTATAATATACATCATATTATGATGTGGCGTATGGAATTATTTTTAATTTTTTTGGAACCGCGGTATCACAGATCTAAGATGCCCAAAAGAACAAATTACACTGGAGAAAGCAATGTACGAACTACTGTATTAACTGTTAAGATAAAAGTGTGAAGAAAAACCGTAGGGAAGACCTTGCACGCAAAGGTCAAGTTTAACGACTGCCATATATTATATACCAACGCACAAGCTTTAACAGATTTTGTAGTTTCGGTTACTGGTAAATTGCTATCATTACACTAAACTACTACTATATCATTTTGAACCTGCCATAAACAGACGGTCTTCCTTACGTAACGCCTTCGTTCACCGCAGATTATCGTCTATTACTGTGAGGTTAACCGTAGAAAGGAACCCACAGCGTGCGCGATCACTGGAAACTTAACTGCCAGTCGACATCTGTTACCAGACTATTTTCTCAAAAACGAACACGATTTTTTAATAGTTTCTGAACGGCGCAATTGTGCAGAGGTTTTTAAATAACCATTTACGTACACGATTTCTTCGCCATTAACTGCGACTCTGGACGATTTTCCGGCTTCTACTTCAAGACATGTTTCAAAAGAAATTATATCACCGTGAGTAGCTTTACGATAATGTTGAACGTTGTTTTACAATAATCGCACAATATTATGTAAATTATTGTAAACCGATTTTAAATAAATATGGTAATAATTTAACTTACACAACAGTAGCAAATGTTTGTATTGTTGTAGTCTTGTTTACCGTATACCTGTTTACCTGATATCTCGGTAATAAGTCTTAATACTGTTGTTATTTAACTCTAACCCTTGCACGTCCAACGACTTGCACTTTTAGCTGGTACATCTAGTTTTCAGTTATGTAGAGAACAGAACAACTGTGGATGCAGTAAGAGCAGCAGAGCGGGGTCCTATCCAGTAACGTTGTAGCCATTGGCTAGTAAATTCATTCGACATAATAACGTTCCTCTTACATCTTCTCGTGAAACGGAACACAAAAAAGTCGTTTTTCAGTAAAATATTTGACATTTTTAGTTTTTCTATAATGACTTTTCTTTCTTGTTATTAACGTTAACGTCTGTTCTCATTGTCGTTTAACAATACTGTATTCTCAGTATAGCCTAAATTCTGTAATATTTTGTAATTCAATAGCTGCACTATCTCACACTACGCTGACTTTAAAAAGGACTCAGATATCAAAGTCCTTCGACAGAACGTCATTCATAATTCTTATTTCTCACTGTGACTTCAGGACCAGGCTTTGGTTATTGACACAAGACTTGAAAGGTCGATGTCATCATATTTGAGGTTATTTTGATTTTCACGCTTGCTCTGAGTTCAAGAAAACTACTCCACCTGTCGACAACCAGTCGTATCACTTCGCGCTACGATCTGTATAGTTTTGCCTCATATTCGCTTCTTTCAAGAAAAATGTAAATTGTTTCAGTTTTTAATCCAAAGCATCCCATTATTTTCTTCCCTCGCCTGTGATACCTTGTTACTTATGTTTTAAGTGAACTACTTACTGTAGCTACAGACGATGTTTCCGAGAACTGTACATAAAACTATATATAAATTACAAAAACTAAGTAAATAAGCATTATTTACACTTTTATAATAAGCATTATAATTTGTAATATACTACAACTAAAAACTAATTGAAGTAAATGGATGAATTTACTCTTTCAGCGAAAATTCCTTTGTATTCTTTCAAGTGTTACCACAAGACTCATTTCATAAATTACAGAAGGTCCAAACTATTTCTAACCTCCCCTTTCACCGATTAGAAATTAGGTTAAACAGTTTTTTTTTAACAAGTACTAAGATAAGTCTTTTGGTTACTGAATGTAACAATTATCTATAACAATAAATTTGAGCAAGCACAGTTTAACTTTGATTAACATATCAACTGCCTCATTACTTACAAGATATTGTTAACGAATTAATGTATAATATGTTGACGAATCTGTCTAAAACAAAGTAGGATTATATAGTAATATCATTATTACTGATGTATCATTATTACATCAGTATCATTACTGAGTAGTTGGTAATTTTTGAAAATGCTTAAATTTAAGTTCTGTAAATTTAAAATTCAAATTTGTAACCAAAATTTGTTATTTGTAACACTGATATTTCCCGCCTGCAACACAAGAACATCAGTATCTGAAGATCTAGTCAAAGACTACAGAGCTTTAGTAACGAGTAACGCTACTTCCATGTGTCTCGGGACCAAGACTCCACAGTTCCTGTTCGTTTCTTAATTACTAATGTTCTTTGTGTAGAAATTCAATGATTTTCATTAATACACATATCAAAACTGGCTACACATTAATAGAGCGTTGAATATTGATAGTAAACTGGGAACCTGTAACCCATAGAGATGCGTTCCCATGTGGAGGATAGGGGGATGATCTCACCGGTCTTTTTCATTGGATAGGCAGGAAGGTGGGAAATAAAATATCACCAGGGCCAACAGGTGGGTTAGGTAGAGCTGCTGAACTGTACAGAAAGTATTGTGTCTGAATGAGGGCCACGCTAAAATCAAACTCTGGCCCTCCAGTTTGGGGGTCTGAAGGTTAGGCCACAATTTAATATAAGTTCTGTGTTGATACTGCTGGTAACCCTAAGCAAAGGCCTCGGAATCGGACTGATCACAGACAATCTAGGACGGACGAGGACTCTGAGAATAAGAACATACAGGACATATCTACTAAACTAAAAGAAGTGGTAAACAAGCCGAAAATATTAATACGAACATCGTTTGTTTGACAGAGGTGAAAAAAAAAAACAACGAAATAATAAATAACTCAGTGCACGTTGGACGGGAGTACCTAAGGAAAATATGGCGCAGGCTGGGGTATCAGTATTGGTAAAGAAAATATTTGTCTCAAGAATGAAGAATTTCAAACGGTAGACGAAAGACCCCACATCACCATTGACATCTTTGGAAGGAGGTGCTGAATCATTACAACATACTCGCCCACAGAAGATTCAAATGAGGACACGAAGGAGGAATACTTCAGGAGGCTTAGACCTGCAACTTGAGGCGCCCCCTGGCTGTGGTACAACCTACCTTCCACTACCACCAGGAAGAAACCAGCCATCTAGGAACCACGTGCGATAGGGAGCCGCAGGATGGAGAAGCGGTTGTGTGTATCCGCGTGTGTAATGTAAGTGCGCCATTGTTACTTCTCTAGTCCGGGAAGTCCACTCAGGACCGTTATGTTATTTGTTCCCCAGCAATAGGGGTTGGCAGGCAGGCTGAGTCGTGACCTTGAATCCATCCTACTATCCCAGCACAGCCGTTGCGATTGTGAGTCCAAACGAAACCATTGTGCCAGCCCGCGGTACCCATACATTAATCATAAATCAATTATAGATTTCATTATAACTCGGCAGAGACCACCCTTCATAACTAATGATATCATAATAGAGTGTGGAGCCAACTGCGGATGGAACCACTAATTAGTCCAAGAGTCTATCTATTTTCCCTCCTCCTGGTGGTAGATAGCAACCTAAGAATAGATGTGAACATATGGAAAATATGCCGAGGTATAAGTTCTATTTGTTAAAGCAGGAAAGTAGTAAATATTTGTATGAAAATAGACTTATGAGTGGAATATAATTCATTGAATTCAGAGGAATTGTGAAGAAGATTAGGAGAATTTAAAACAAACGTTTAGGAGAAATTAAAACATTTAATGAAGGAAAATGAGAAGGCATGTAACAGGTAGTTAAGTAACAGAACGAGTGAGAATTATGATGTTTACAGAGGGACAAGGAGTCAGGTGAAACAAAGAATAGTGTCGGAAAAGAACAATGGGAAAGCGATTGTATCGAGAGAGACGGTATGGCGGTATGAAGTAGACGGCCCTAATCATCGGAAGACTGTCGCTTTTTAAGACGATTAAATACTAACAAGAATGAAGATGGAGTAAACACGATATGATTGGTTGCATGGATATCACTCTTCAACTGGCTACAATGGGGACCGCCTACATTTCAAGGAAGATGTGCAGTAAATGCAGGCTATAGATTGGGATGCGAATAATGAGGGTATCAGTAAAGAGAATGTTGAAGCAGCCATTAGCACTTTAAGAAGCGGAAGATCGTCGACAGGTCTTAGAGGCGTACCATCAGAATTGATTGAATATGGCAAGTCCGCCCTTAAACTGCTGGCGAGTTCTTTTCCATGTCTTTGGAAATGTCCCAAACCTTCGGAATGGAAGAGAAACCATAAAGGCCGAAGAAACGAGCCAGATAACTACCGTGGATTGAGTGCGAACAGTACAATGATCAGACAAGTCACGTCAAGAGAGAGAAAAGGTCGCCATTAAAGCCTGTAACGAAAGGGCTCAGACAGGAGTGCAGTATTGGTTAATCTGTATCTATAAATATCATTAAGACGGTGGAAAACGTGGTGTCAGAGGATGGGCCTACCTATCGGAGAGGACCATCTGTTAACACCCAGTTTTGTGGAAGACCACATGGCTATAGTTCAAGATGCTTTCGACCTCGGATTTAGGCTTATAAAACTTTACAATACTTATGAACAGAATGGAATTACAACCAATGTGGATAAGACAGAATACCTGATAGCAAATTCAAATGCGCATGTCACGGTTTTAATTAAGGAGCAAAAACAAGTAAAACAGGTCAACAAATTCAAACATCTTGGGTGATGGTCATGAAGGAAGGTATAGAAAATGTGGAAAAAACGAAGAGCAGAATTGAGACGTGCTTACAGGAAAGTTTAATTTTGTGGGACAAACACATTTCCTCTGAAAGACCGAAGACAGGAAGACTGCGAAGATCGTGGAATGATGGTGTGCAAAATACCATGAAAGCACGCGAATTGATAGCGGACGATTTCCTGGATAGATGTTGGTTAGGTTAGGTTAGTCCCGCTTGTGGACAGGGGGATGGGGAGACGCTTTACGAAGTAAGAAATAAAAAAGAAACTCTCTAAAACAACATTAAACTCTTACTAAGCTCTTCATTAAAATCACAATTACACAATTACATTACAAAATCGTAGTAAATTGGCTCCCCTTGGATAATGCAAACAAAACCGCAAGGCTAAGTAGGAAAACTGAACGAGTTACTTAATTTCCTGCACTGGAAACGAAATGCAATATTACAACAACAAAATCTTTTGCAGCCAATTTAAAGTTATTTAATAAATCCTTGCATACTTGAAATTTTGACAAGGCAGATGTAGATTGGAATTTATTGTACAGATCTAAGAATCGAGTACTAGTTTAAAAAAATGTATTATCCGATAAAAGATGAAATTGTTTACTGGTTGAGACGGTTGCGGTTCTAAGAGACGGTTTTTAAATAACGAACTGAAAACTGTAAAAAATATCACAGCATTGACCGGTTGTGTTTCTTGCTGAAGCGGCAATTTATTAGCCTCCGCGGAGAATGTTACATAATGTGAATAAAACGTCCAGCTGCACTCCTGTTGCTGACAATTAATAGACATGAAATGTGGGTCGAATGAGAGTCGTCTGTCACGTTGCGTAACCGGCGCTGGCTGGAGAAAGATGTTGTGATGGTAAGCGACGTCCTTGTAAACTGGTTCCTGTTTTACTTTCAGTAACCACTTGGTCATCGGCTACTCCTCGCCATATGGTGTGGTGCATCCACCGACTTTCAGGTTATTCACTTGCTCCAATTTGAATTGTTTTTCAAAAACCTAAACTTTCACAGCGTGTATTTTTTAATCAAACGTTTGCGAGCTGGAGAGCACATATCTCTGCCAAGAGCGCGTTTACCTCAGAGGGCCGAAAAAAGTTTGTTCGTCTCTAATTTTAAGGTTATTTTATTATTTTTCCATCTGTGTACGCTAATATAGTTGTAACTCTTTTTTTAAATGTACAAACAGGTTTGTTACTCAGCATTTGCGTATACGTTTCAAAATATGAAATATAGGAAAATCAGTTCAGTCAATAAGTATGTTCTAAATAATGTTTCAATTACGCGTATTGCTATTGTGTTATTACCGTTTACTTTAATGGGATTGATAGCAGGATGTTATCACATGTTTCTCAGCCACATTAACGACAGTAATGTTGATTAGTCTTTATTTTCTTCCTGTTTCTCTTTTGTATGAAGCCTCCTCCCAAGGCCAAGTTCTAGATACGTCACTGATCTCTTCACTCTGTGCTGTGTACACACTTAAGCAGATATAAAAAAAAAAGTAATGCCGCTAGGAGAGAACTTGTAAATAACGACTAGACATTTAAAACATTACATTCCCTACGTCATTCATGATTGTTTAATAAACAAAAATTAAGATTATAAAATATGAAAAGCTCAAGGCTGTAGTTGTTAATTGTTATGTTAACACTGTGAATTGTTATGTTAACAATGTGTTACCAACACTGGACCGCTAACTTATGTGGTTTTTAATATTAAAACGATTCTGTTTGTCTTGAGTATACAATACACGTTTTATTTTCTCTGAATCAAACCTTTCGCCAATGCTACAATGAGGCATCCTCAGCGGCTCGGATGAGAATGAGTCTCAAGTACTGCAAGAAGTATCCTTTATCCTTCCTGATATGATCATTCTGTTTTATTGCTAGCCTACCATTCCTTTAATGCTAAATCTGCTGATGGTGACCTGTCCCCATTTCTTTTGTGTTCAGGGAGATTTGAAAATCGACCCAATCTTGTTTCATCCATTAATTCATTATTGTAAAATTTGATTTGCACAGATTGATTTTTGCGCCGCATACGTTCCGTCAAAGTCATTCACTTACGGCACAAGGAAGGTGCCGATTTTAAAACGATTAAACCGCCACGAAATACGATTGAAGTAAAAGTTCTATAAAAATTAGAAAAGGAAAGGAAGGTGTAAGGAGAAAAGAGTAGGTGTAAGGAAAGGATATGAATTTGAAAATCTAATTTTTAATCTAATAAATTTTCGAATTCCATTATAACTGAAATTAGGATTTAGCCAATAAAATTAGATGTATTGCCACAGGGACGAATAAATTAAACTAAATTTGATCTTAGGCTCTCACGGCCGACGTTAACATTGTTAGAATTAGTGATAGCCGGGCTGTTAGGCCGTGGTCTAATGTCGTTGGTTACAGACGTTTCGGCCCCATCATGGTAGACCTCACCAGTGTAGGTCTACCTCAGTAGTAGTGTTATCACTAATTCTAACAAAATAAACTAAATGAGATCACAAATTTCCTGTATGGATATTTTACAACAGAAGCTGGTAATCTCCTTAGTCCCAAATCGTTCGTAATTATGAATTAAAGTAGCTTCTTGATAAAGATCAAAGTGTGGATTATAACGAATTGTTCTTATGGACACTTGGTAATTACTTCATAAAAATTTTTAAATTGTGTCTCTGCTACTGATATGTAGGAAGAATTACCATAGTCTGGTAGTAGGGACGGCTGAAAAGCAAACACATCGTCAGGAAATGGATGAAACGAGCGGAAAAATTAGTAAAGCATAATATAAAGAGAGAATACTGGACAAGTCAATCAATTGTGTTACTTGTGGGAGTGAGATTTGTAGGTTACGCCAGTTCAGGGTAGCCGCTTGTCCTTTACTTCGGAATGGCGTTGCTGGATTCCCATCGAGCGCTCCGCAGGTGGTGGATGACGGAACATCACTTCGGCTACTCCTGTATCGGGGTAGAGTGAACCAAATCTACCAGCTTTCTCCTTTCCCTGAAATCAGCATCATAATCTCCACTTCACGGATTAGCTGCACTGCCTTTTCCGGAAACCATCTCGTCCTCAGACTCCCCACGCTACGATACTCTGTGGCTTTATAATTCAAGACAAGTTTGGGAAGGCGATATTGCTGCATTCTTCCCAAATGATTACACCAGTTGGCATTGTATTCCGTAATTCTATCCTGTAATTTAAAAATGTGTAATTCTCGCCTTATCTGTGCATTAATTGTTCTGTCTCGTAACGTGCACCCTTTGACCCACCTAAGAAATTGTATTTCTGCTGATGTAACCTTCCCTCTGTGTCTCTGTGAAACTACCCATGTCTCACTCACATACAGCGCCACCGGTACAGCCATAGTCTTATAAAACTTAAGCTTCGTGTCTTTCCTAGTTTTTGTATTTTACTTGTATTTACTTGTGTTCCAAATTTTTAGGTTTCACTTGTATTACTTTGTAACTTCTACTGACATGTACCAAGTGTCTTCTCTTGTTCCTGTCGGGCTTTACTCTTCTCTCTTCAAATTAGTTTTCTGATGCCTGTTGGATTATTTCCTGTTTCATAATTCTTCTCTTACTTGGTTGGTAAGGGTCGAAGGGATAAACCGATGCCGATAGAAATATCTTCGGTAACCTAAGTAATGTTAACTGATAAACAAGTTGTCAGCTCTGAGCAAAGCTGTTAATCAGGTGACGGTCACATTACGTACAAAGGTACAGCAGTGCTTGAGATGCTTGGGAAACCGGTAAATATTTAGGTTATGTAAGGCGTTCTGTAATGATTCTAAGTTCAAAATAAATGTAAGAACAAATGGTTGAATTGATTATAAAAGCTAAGTCACAATGCTTAAAGAGAATGAAACATTGGAAATAAAATTAAAGTATTATTGGTGGTTCTAGCTACGTTAACCACTGTGAAGATAATGTATTTGAGAACTGCGATTTATTCCTGTCTTTCCAACATTTCACTGGGATCTCCGTTTAACACTGAGTTCTCAGAGTATGGATCGCCAAAAATATTTGGAGGCACACAAATCAGTGCCGTAACCAAACACGTAATATGCAGCGCCTAACTGACTAGCCAAATTTGCAGTTGATCTTTGAGCGAAAGAAACTGTAAATAATTATTTGCCCGTTATTGATCTTGTGAATTAAAACTGGCTCTATTTTAATGTCGATTGAAATAAATAACTCCTAACTTGAGACTGAAACTTATATTTTAAATATAGGTACCCTATAGACTTGTTATTGGAGTCTAAACGTTTCATTCATCGTAAAGAAATTTTATGCCATGTTCATACACAAAACGAAAATCGAGGTAGACCAATCGCACCCGGCTACTAGTTTAGAGATCACGGGTTATACTCCGTGTTGCACAATAAAATGAAGGTGCTTTTTTCAACCTCTAGGTCGATTCAGCCTGTGGAAATGACTACCTGGAGAACATCCTGTGGGGTAATAATGGGTTGCTGAATCGTTGTGTTGGTCACTCTGCCTTCCTTGTCTCGGGTAAGTCAGCCTACCCCGCCTAAACCTTACACTGCATAGGCGGGAAAAAAGGAGTAATTATTTTAATAGTATAGAAGACTATATGATGGTGTGTGTTATTCATGATTAGTTTATATTATTTTTAATAATGATTTATATTCCTTTAAAAATATATTATCATATATTTCGCCATATAATGTGTTATATTATATAAATATATTACTGTTATACCGTGTATATTAATTTTATATTGCATTACGCATTATCATTATTAACCTACGTTTTGCTTTCATTAATAAAACGATTTTATAGATGGTTTTTAAAGGATTTTGGATACATAGCGTATAGTGTTACTTCCTTAACGATAAATCATTATATCTTAAAAAGTAACAATCTCTACACTTCTAAATAGTTACTGTTACATCATATGTCTTCTGTTAGGAGGGTCTTCGAAAAAAATTTCAGAGCTACTGGCAAGCTTCATATTACTAAAATTTGTAAAATTCTGTGCCAGACAATGGCAATCGACCGCCGTGATTTGTAGGCAATAAGCATAATCACGTTGCACAGTCATTAACGTTAGTTTAGGCTACTTATAGACATCGGTGACGCATATTGAAAAAATCAATTTAAAATACCCGTTAGTACAATGAACTCTAATTTTGTTCTGTCACAATTGGCTTTCCGCTGTTTTGGTCAGGTAACCATGGTTAGTCAATATCAATCAATTTAAATTACAAACAAATTATTTAATTTCATTTAACTACTAGCGCGTTCCGTTAATATAAACAATGTTACTATAGATCTTAAAATTGTTGTAAACTGTAGCTTAGTTTTGTCTGTTAATGGTTAAACTTGCAGAATTTACGGATCAGAAGCAACAAGTCTTCGACATGTTTTAGCCCACGTGTGTATGTTGAGAAGAACTGTTTATAGAGGTCGAGCTTTAATGACCAACAATGTCCACTCATGAAAATCGAAAGTGATATCAAAGCTGAGAATATATGGTTTGTTTAGAAAAATGTTGTAAACGGTTATTTATTTGTTCTTCAGTTTCATCTACATCTAATTGTAGATCATACTAAAAAAAGGGGTTTAAACCCTGAACATATCTAATCTGAAAAATGATACTGTAAAAAATATTTTCGCTACGTTGATAATTAATTTAAAAAATAACTTTTTTACTTAGTAATTAACTGCACTTGGTAATTAACTTTATTTACGTGGATTTCTACACTTACGAAGCAGAACATAACATTTTAAAATATTACATAATATTGCAAATGTATTTTAGAAAGTAATTTTTAGATAATTAGAATATTCTAATTATACAGAAACTAAACAGTCAAAATATGGTGCATTTTAAATGTAGCGTATACACTTGTTTAATCTGTCATTCAATTGTAATAATATGAAAATTTTAATTTTTTTATAAAATATCTTTCCGTAAACTACGAAGTGCTCTAACAAAACCCCATAATTCCTTATAAAACATAACTTATTCAGATTAGTAATGTTAAAAATTACAGAAACTTCCAGAGAATGCGCAATTATATGACATATAAGAGTTATTGTCTTCAATAAAATAGACCATATTACAACGTCTGGTTGTGCTACTAATTTGGTTATCACATCAAATTTTAGTAAATCATCTTTAAAAGTACACAGCTGTAAAGAAAAAAGTAGATAAAATAAGATTTTCTGAGAAGCAGGATTTTTGTGTTATGTAACAGTTTCTAGTCCACATCCCTATGTTTCCAGCCTGTTTCTATGTACATTTAATATACATAGATAATCCACCCCTTTGTGTAATGTGAATTTAATATCATTTCGACAACTGAAAATAAAATTTTATGTAGCAGTAACTGAGCCTTATGTTTAAACAGGTAATTGTAGTACTACTTTAGTAACTAGTCCATTTTATGTTCTGGTAGGTTGATAGGAAGAAAAAGAACTACAAGAACTCGTTCTGTGATGAGAGTCCTGGTAGGTTGATAGGAAGAAAAAGAACTACAAGAACTCGTTCTGTGATGAGAGTCCCCCGGTTACGTTCTGTGATATGTATTCGAAACACTGGTATAATTACTGTAAGAATTATTATTTTGCAAGCCATATATATATATATATATATATATATATATATATACATATATAATGTCAAATTGTAATTACTTCTGCAAGTAGACTGTATTATTTTTATCGTTTTAATTAACCTGATATAGTTTTACTGATTGTACCAGTATCTTGAGAGGTTTGAAATTAATTAAATAATAATCGTTTTGTGTTCGAATCGAAACGAGTATTTGTTAATCGATTTGAAACCTCTGAAGATACTGATACAGTCAGTGAAACGTACGTCAGAATAATTAAACTGGTAAAAATAATACAGTCTACTGGCAGAAGTAATTACAATTTGATAATATCAGAAACCTGGTAGAAACTGAAAGAGTTACTTATAAAGATATATGTATATATTTCACTTACTTATCCAAATATGTCTGTGTGTCAGATACTTATATCTATACATAAGTAAATATTTGTGTGTGTCTGTGTGAGTGAGAGATAGAGAGAGAAAGAGAGAAAGAGAGAGAGAGAGAGAGAGAGAGAGAGAGAGAGAGAGAGAGAGAGAGAGAGAGAGACAGACAGATAGACAGACAGACAGACAGACAGACAGACAGACAGACAGACAGACAGACAGACAGACAGACAGACAGACAGACAGACAGACAGACAGTAAAAGTGAAAATAAATGGTGTTGTTTGTGTAAAAAAAGTTTACTAGAAGAGATATTTAAAAAATTTAGAACTGACTAGAATCGGAGAAGGAACTGTATTATAAGTCTGTAATACGTACAATTTAGTTTAACGCTGAAGGCGCAAGAGTAACCACTTTCTCCAGTACGGTACGGTGGTCAAGAGTGGACTTGTACGCTTTGGTTTCCTTAAACGTAGAAAGGGTATCTTAGAAAGTGATCAGAGCATTGAATATATCATTTACTGAAAGTATTTGCAAGTTTATACAAACGGTTACGTAAACGTTAATGCAGAAAGTACTTTTATCCTCATCGCGGTCGAACTCTCGCAATCTGTCCGCGTGCTGCACATTCTAAAACAACTGAATCCTCTCTCATTTGACTCACATTTCAGTGTTTTATGTAATGTTAGGTTAGCTTAGATTAATCAATGATACAGTACTACCTTTCTAATGCATTCATTGTCACTATCATCATATTTCATTATACGTATAAAAACCAGATGCCGTACAGTTTCGCTGAACGAGTGAACACTACAGATACTGATGTGAGTGAACAAACTCGTGGTAGAATAAAGTGAGTTCAGGCGCGAATTTACGGAGGGGGGGGCGAACGGGATCGGACTCCCTCCCCAGAGGGTCAAAAAACTTGACGAGGAATTTTGTTAATCTGTTAATTATTACGGTGTTTATTATTTTTTCAACTGTATGATATACAGTGGTAGCTGTATGATATGAGAGAACTCTTTTTTAAACATAAAAACAAGTTTATAACACAGAATTTGCGTATAAATTTCAAATACGCAACGTAAGAAAATCATTGCATTCAATACGCAGGCCTGTCTTGTAAACAAGTTTCAAAAACGCGTATTTTTATTGTGTCATAACCGCTTACGTTAATGGGATTGATTTCACAATGCCACAATGTTTTTCAACCACTTTAAAGATAGTAATGTTGATTATAAACTTAATGTAGTCTTAAGTTGTTTTTCCTTTCGTATGAGGCCGATTTGACCGGAACCCCCCCCCCCCAGCCCAAATTCTAGATACGGCACTGAGTGAGTTAGAAATAAACACAGAGAAAATCTAATGTGCGCGCGCGCGCGCGTGTGTGTGTGTGTTTCAGAAAATAACAGTGAGACATCACATTGGAAGATTCAAGAAAAATAAAACAGTACGAAAACTATAATAATTTGAGGCTGAACTTTTTACGGAGAAAAACACTGGGTGCTGTAAGGTAGGGATTCAAATTCAGAATTTGGCCCCTCGAGGAGTGTCCGAGTTCTCAGTGAGATACAGATATGCCAGTGAGATACAGAACAACAATGAGTCGGTTCTTGCTGCATAGGCTTCTGAGCAATCAAAGATGACATGTCAATTCAGTGCGCTGTCAAAGTATGCAAGTCCCACGTGACGGGGATAGCAACCACAAAATAATCAGTAAATAAACCAATGACACATTTATACTACACGTCTCTCAATCTGCACGCCGTAAGCGCAAACCGATTATGACTGTCTCGTGCTGCGAAGAAACAACAAACATTAGCATTGTTTACTATATAAGGGAGTAGTCTGCACCCGTAACATAGTCGTTAACCTCTGCCAGGCTTCAAGTAAATAGCGAACAGCTTTCCCTACTTTCGGAGTTTGTTGCTTACGAGTTGCCAATCAAGCCAGTTTTAAGTTCCAAGTCTTATCTTGTGCAATTAAACCTAAACCCTAACTAAACAACCTTAGAACGTGTAACTGCTATCTGTAAATTTCTTCTAATAGCTTATGAACGATTTCTTTTAATTATATACCTATACTGTATGTTAGGGGCGTATTTACAGGGGGGGACGAACGGGACAGGACTCCCCCCAGAGGTCGAAAAAAGTTGACGAATTTTGTTGATCTCTTAATTTTTAGGCTCTTTTATTATTTTGTGAACTGTGTTTTTCAGTTAGTAACTCTTTTTAAAATATACAGTCAGGCTTATTACACAGCATTTGGGTATACATTTTAATACGAAATACAGGAAAACGAGTTCAGTCAGTATCTTCTCAACAGTTTCAGTAACTCGTATTTTTGTTGTGTTATTACCGTTTACTTCAATGGGGTTGATTTCCGGATGTTATCACACGTTTTTCATCCACTTTAAAAAAAGTAATGCTTATTAGTCTTAACTTGATTTTTCTTTTGTATGAAACCGACCCGACCGGACTTCGGACCCCTCCTCCCAAAGGCCAAATTCTATGTACCCTACTGCTTTATGTGTGCCTGAGTTTGCTTTATAAAATACTCAATTTATAGCGGAATACATCTCATATAATAGGCCGTGTTTCAGAAACACTGTGAACAAGATGATATTAAAAACCAGGCTTCAAAACTCGTTCCACATTCAGATACATACAACTTATGAACTTCTGTACTCAGAATTTGTTTACTGTAATTATAGAATAAACTATATTTAGTGGTCTCGTTAATTATTAAATAAATTCGTTAAAAGATTTAAGAGCGGTGATCTAAAGTGCACTACAGTAATCTTACTGTATACTTTTCGAAGGAATGGTTAAAAAAGAAATACTCAGAACTTCATCCGTGCGATAACATGACTTTAACTACTAAATGCACGGAATTTACATATAAGTGTCAAAGATTATATATTTGCAGTTTGAAGATTTGCTTGTGCACGGTATCCCGACCGGTAAAAGGCGGGCGGAATGCAGCACGACCTCAGCAGAAGCGGCGAGGGAGCAGGAAACGCGAACAAACCACCTCGTGATGGTGATGCGTGTGCACGCTCCAAATATCTTTGCTGTAGGCTACTAGTGATTGCGTAACTCGGATGAAAATATTTGTGAGCAAATAATAATGATTACTGTAAACAGTAACTTATGGTTCGGTCACTAATCACTGTATCACTGCAACGCTTTCACTGCGTCTAAACGGTTCCTTCGCTTGAGTACTACCCGTGTTGGTCGGGTAACAGAACAGTTCTTGTACGAATGTTACCTAACGCGTAATTAAATGCGCTCTAAGTGACACTAAAAACAGTGACATTTATGAGACATACAAGCAGGAAGTAAAAGGATACAAGCAATGGTAACAGAAATGTTGCCTTACCTACGTGGTTGCAATCAGTAATTTGTGAAAGACGCGATTAATTATTTCGAGAACCTCTGTTTCGCCATCGTTTATTTTATCTAATCTGATTCACTTATTTATGATACTGTCCGATATACGATATATACGCGTTTCCGATGACATGCAAACTATGGATTGAAGCAGAGTTGCTCCATCTGTAGATTGCGACCATCGATCAATCGCTGTAACATTCTAAGACTTTTAAATTTGTTTTTTTTTATTTCTTTTAAAATTTATTATCTAAAGTTCGCACTTGTTTTACAGTGAAGCTGAGCTTGATGAGACGTAATCAGAAGCCAATTAGGGCTGAAAAGATTATTAAAAGAACTTTTAGTAGGCGACTTTTCAGAGACTTTTCAAGTAGCATGGTGTGTTTTCGTTATTATTTTTTTTTTGAGATCTGCTTATCTTTGTGAGTTAGCTTTACAGTATGCACATTCAGAATCGAAGTTCAGAATCGGACTTTGTAATGCCTGGTTTTCATTTAATTGTCGTGTTCTATAAGATGTTTACTGATGAGATTAAGAAGTAATTCATCTGATTAAGAAGTCCCTGAAGAGAAGAAAATATTGTATTTTATTAACAATAATTTTAAATTGTATTCATTAACTTAAGAAATATATAAATACTCATTACAATTTAAAATAATATTTTATAGTATAAAGCAGTTCTCACATTTCCGTTGTCTGGGTTGGGTCACGTCGCTTATGACGAGATCATAATTTTAATCACTAGTTAGCAAAATTTCAATCAATATATGGAACTATTCGTCAAGCATTGTTAAGAATAACGAGGAAACAGACTCAGATAAAATTAATATAAGATGATTACCGAACCGATGTTGCTACATGATTCTGAATCATGAATTCCGGTGGGAAAATAGCATAGAAGAATAGAGACATCAGAGATGAGATTCTTGTGATCGTTAAAGGCTGCTCGGGAAGAGATAGATTCTATAGTGGCGACATACGCAAGTAGTTGAAAATTTTAGTATTTAAGACCGCATTGCGGAGAACAGAGAGAGGGGGAGAGAGACTGATCATATAAATACTATGCCGGATGGCAGATTGCCTAAGGAAGTTTCATTCGGAGCATGTGCACATATGCTTCGAAATCTTGACTTTGAGGAAAGCGGAGAGGAGCTAACTTGAAGCTTTTGAGATGTGATGCTGGATGAAGGTTTTAAGAATACCATGGACGGAAATAATGAGGTTCTGAGGAGAGTGGGTGAAAAAATGTTGATTGGATTCATTGTGGAAAGGAGAAGTGACAATGTGGCTCACCTGACAATGTGGAGTACATGGAGAGTGTTAAAGAAGGAAGAAGGTATGTGGTGACCAAGAGGCTGTCCATGGCACGCCCACCAACATCAGGGTTGAGGAGAAGAAGAAGAGAGGAAGCGTTTGTAATGTAATTCCTTTAGGACGGAACAGGCGATTCGCCTACTTCCTGAATAAATAAAAAGAAGAAATGTAATGTAAATTGTTTATATTTTACATTGCGTGTTTAAAGTTATTATGAATTAGTAAACAGTATTTGAAATATTATAATTGAAAATGAATAACAAAAGATTACTTTTTGGAAGATATAGCCCTACGAATCCAACAAAGGTGAGGTTTAATAACAGTTAAGGCAGTAGACCTTGAGCAGAAGATCTTCGCCTTACATCGTATTTAACGTGATCTTAACGTGAGTGCCTATTTATGTATGTGAAATTAATGTATTTAATATTTTGATTTTTCTGCGTATTTTTATTTAAAGAATTATTTAGCATTGTTTATTAATTTTGTTTACTATGTTATCAATAATTTTGGGGTTATATACGTTTGTATACCAAATATCATACATAATTTTCTTTTATTTCTGTATTTCAAATTTATTTAAAGGAATATTATTCATTCTGTATATCAGAGAATTAAATGTAGCATATTTGTATTGAAGAGGATGAATTGAACTTTTTGGAATTATCAAAGAAGTTTGAGTAGGTTTTCTGAATATACTGTATGCAACTTTATTATTGTTATTTATAATAGTAATACCTAAAAAAATTTAATTTTTTATTAGTTTATGTTCTATAGTAAATAATACATTTTTTGGAGATTATTAATTAAACTGATAATCTGATTAATATTGTTACCATGTAATACACTTCTAGATAGGCCTTTGTAAAAGAGTTAAATTATTTATTTAAAATTATGTTGGCCTACGAGCATGTGAGAAATAAGATCACAAACTACCTTGATCAAATATGATATTTAATAATTTATATAATAGTTTATGGTACTTATTCCAGTGTACCGACTCTTGATTTACCTCAGGGCGCCAGTAATAATAAACACAAATTAAAGTATGTTAATCAACTTTTTAATGAACAATTTGTATTTATACATTACAAAAATTTCTTTATATGACTTGAATCGTTTATCGTACAAATTGAATATTATTAATTAGCAGTGAGTCCTTTATGACAGATTGAGTCACTATTTTGAATACAACATATGTATATTTATAAAAAAAAAACATAGAATTAAATGTTCATTATTCGTTACTTGCGTAAGATTCCTTCCAAAGTGCGTGGTCCTGAAGCTGTTGTAGATCGGTGATTCGTTAGCAGCCGTCGTCGTGTGTTAATCCTGGTTAAAACTGCACAATTCACTTTATCACAGGTGCACTATACTGACATATGGATTATACCTATAACTATGTTGTATAATTACACTCTGGACACAAAGATGACTGAATAGACCTTAAGTGCATTTAACTCAGTTCACGTCGCGTTTGGCTCGACTAATTGATACCGTCGTAACTTTCTTTCGAACTCCTTCGCCTTCTTCCGCGATTTGCCGCTACGTATTGAATTAATAGAACTTCGTATGTATTATTATTTCTTATTGTTTATTATAACTCCGATCATCCACTCTTTGACTTATTACGATTTATTGGAACTTTATTTATAACTCTAGTATTAATAATTATCGCGTTCCCGTACTTTGTTACTTCTGAGAAATTTACTGATTCTTTATGTTATTTATTAAAATATATATAATTTGACGCAAAACAACGTACGCGAGTCTCTTCGTATAATTCCGCCGATATAAAGAAGACTGCCCTTATTTCTCTCTAAGTTCACAATATATACATGCCTCGAGTCTCTCTTACTTTCGAGTCTGGAGATCTACAGCAAAACGTTCCTATAGGTTCAAACTACCGCTAAATACAAATTCACCCAATCTGCTTAACTAAAACCTCCCGCGCAATACATGACGCTTTTTCTGATTCGACCAACGTTTTTCCGTGTGCCACGTGCTGAAAAAACTAGCGTCTATCGTCATCTCTGTCGCACAACGCTCTCTCTTGTCTAACGGCAGCTATTGTTATATGCACATAAGTTTACAAGGTTTGGTAAACACCCTTACTATCTGAGCACATAATACATTTTATGACAGTAGTGTCCCAAATCGTGCCTTAACATAAAAGTACATTAATTATTTTCGTCAGCCCCAGCGCCGGCGTTATTAACTTACTGCTTTACTCTACAGACCTTTTACAAGTAATTTTCTTTCAACTATTGCCGCCTACGGTTCTGGCGTCTCAATACCTCCCCACTTTCTAAAACACACCCTTTTTCTGCTTTCAGCATAGTTTATTTAGTAAAATTATCAATTGATCAAATTTTCCGTTATAACCATTATTTTGAGATATGTAGAACGTGTCATCTACATATCTGTAATAATGACCTAGAGGGTATGTTTTGTTAATAATATCATGTATTGTTATATCTAAACGTTGTAAAAATATTTCTAATATGATTGCGGAAATAAAAAAAAATTATTTATTAATTTGTGTATCTGATGATGATAGTTAATACTATTGAAACTGTTATATTCAAAAATAATAAAAAATGTATTCTTTTACGAAAAGTTTATATTATTAATAATAATAATATAAAAAATATATACACAAGAATAATTGAGCACTTCTATATCCATCATTTCTATATAAGTAACTCCATCAGTTTCTTGCAGTATTGTATAATATTATATATATTGTAAAATATAATTTCTTCTGCAAGTGGTTGAACGTATTTTTATTGTTTCAATTCAACTGACGTATGTTACACTGAATAAATCAGTATCCTCAGAGATTTGTGAATGATTACCAATAATCGAAATATTTATATTTCAATATAGAAACCAACGAATAATCGAATTTGTTTTGATTTTAATATAAAATAACGAGTAATCGATTTAATTCGATTTATATTATCGATAGCTTTAATGTTTATTTACTAAATCAGCTGTTCTGACGGTTATATCAGAAATACTAAATATTTACATTTTATTTTATTTTAATAAATTTATAATTTTAAATAGATCATCTTGCTTTGTTTTTATTTTAGTTTGTTCTTTAATTATAAATTATTGTTATTGTGTTTGTAAATATTAAGATTTTCCCAAATATTCATTTTTTGGCCCTTTTGTGTATTTTTAATTAACTTCACATTTTGAATGTCTGGAAATTGGTGGTTATTATTTGGACAACGTGTGGCTAAATTAGATTTATAAATAATTGGTTTTAAAAATGCATTGCGGTGTTGAAGAACCTACCGAGTAGTTTTTTCTTTGTTTGACCTACGTAAAATTTATTGCAATCTGGACATTTATTTTGTATATTCCATTTTTATTGTGACTATTGGATTTAGTTTTAGGTTCTATTTGATTAAAAACTAGGTTACCTGTGTTACTAGATACTCTTGAATTTGTATCTTTAAATATTTTACTTAGTTTTTCAATTTAAAGAGATTTAAAGATACAAATTAAAAAATTAATTTACAAACCTCTGAGGATACTGATTTATTCAGTGAAACGTACGTCAGGTGAATTGAAACAATAAAAATACATTATAACTGCTTACAGTAGAAATTATGTTTAATAATATACATAATTTATTTAATATATATAAATTTTTTTACCTCAAGATATTTTTCCCTTGTTTGGTACATGTTTCGGGAATCCTATTGTTCCCATCCTCAGCCTTCCTTATTTTATATCTTGTGGAGTATTTGTGTTTTGGTTGGTTGTTTTTATGGTTTCCTGTTGGTTTCTGGTATTTTATACTTGTGTGTGATTGTAGTGTATATATTAGCTACTTGAGTATTTTCTATGTTGAGTGCTTACAAATAGACCCGAAACATGTACCAAATAAAGGAATAAACATCTCGAGGTAAAAAAATTTATAAATATTAAATAAATTAAATATGCATGAAGAAAGAGACTGTAGCAAAAAGTGTTTCAATTAATAATATATATATATATATATATATATACATACACACACACACACACACCTATGTATGTTGTTGTTGACTACTTGACTACAGTAGTAGGCAAGATACGTAAACAACTAGGTACACATGTATCTTTTATACAGTGTCCTAAAAAGAATACTGTTCTGAGTATTACTGTACAAGTACTCTTAAATTATGACATAAATCAAAATCGTGGAGTAATTAGAAATCACTAATGCTTAGAGGGGAAATCGGGTGGGTATAATTGGAGTAATGGGCGGCAGTGTCATAACCATGTACAAAAAATAATGACAGAATAACACTGATCAGTGTGTAGTATATATTTTGTGACTGAACAGTCTTTTTGTTTTAATTAAGTTATTAATGATTCGTAAAAATCTATAGCGGTTACATGACTGAAATCGACGTAGGTGTGACATAAATTAAAATTTCCATCAAGCAGAAGAATCTAAAGAGGAAAATTAATTACGCGAATGTATTTGGCCGTCGGCTCTGTGTGTTAACATTCGTTACAGAGGGTTAATAAATAATGCATTGTTTCGACATTTTATAGTCCACTTTTGACACTGTGGAGGCATTATAAACAGTGATTATGACTTTCACATTAATAATAAGAAGAATGTGACCCGGTGAAAGCGGAATAATAAGCAAAATTTCTGAAAGGTTTCGCCAACTTGTCGATTAAAATGTTAATTTATATTAAGATAAGATAAAAACATAATTATTACATAACCTTAAGTGGCAAAATAAATTATAACTAGGATGGGCTGTAAGTATATGTGATCGTAAGTAAATTTATAACAGCAGGCGATTGTCCTGTTTATGGTCAACATCGTGGCTAAAAGATTATATCAGCCTACTAACATTAAAGACTTAAATCCCGTAAACACCCTTATTGTAAGTAAAAATAGATGTCATTACTACTATGAAAAGTCGTTCAAATCCAGGATCCTAAGCAAACAACTAAAGCAAACCATACATAGAAGTCGTACTCGACCAGCAGTGACATATGGATGAGAAGCCTGTAATTAATGCAGATTATAACGTTGCAGAAATCAGACCCTATAGGGGATCCACAAATATTATATAGCTGAAGAAAATTAAACTAATTTAAAAAAAAAATAATGTTCAAAAATATAAAATGGTATTGAGAGAATGAAAAGAAAACATAGTAGACAAACAATAATAAGTAAGTGAATAGACTAGACTGACAGACAAATGACTATGACCCAACCCCAGTGATTGGCCAGATAAAGACTAAAAAATAAACAAATGTAAACTAATAGAAAAAACACAAATAGTATCTCAAATTTAGTAACGAGTATAATATAAGTTATGTAAAGGAAGTACACTACCAATAATAAATAAGTAAACCAATAGTTAGTATATTATGTGTGTTTTTAATAACCTTACTAAGATATAAAAAGTAAACATGAAATGTTTAAAAAAAACTGATTTTAGAATTATGTTTTAAAAACTAATATAAACCAAGAGTAAGAGGTAGGTAGGAAGTGATAATAATAAGCAGTGAAAGTGATAAAGAGAATAAGAAGGAATTAAGATAAACAATTAATAATCTTAATAAAATAAATGAACAATGGTAAGAAAACAGAAACAATAATCAAAATGTTGATAGACAACCAATTTCATTGTGTTAGCAATTAAGCAACAAAGTAGTTACTAGTTTATTTAAAAGAGTTGTGTTTTTATAAGAAGGAATATGGCTGGATCATGAACAGACCATAAACCTATTTTTATGTTATATGTTATCATAGTAGGATTAAGTTATATAAAAGTGTGTAAGAGATAGTAGTAGGTATAAGCAAGCAATTGTATAAATTTAACAATTCCAATAGTACTCATCATTGTAAAGATAGAAAAAAGAATATTAGACAAGGAATGATTTTGTAAAATTATAATAATATTCATTTATTGTAAAACAGCCCTAAGTAATTCAAAAGTAAATAAAGTACTAAGTGACAGTAAGCAGAACATATAAAAGTAATAAATAATGTTTAAATTGTGTAAAATAAGAAATTCTAGACAGTTACAACTTATGCCTATAAAATTCCTAACTGTCAAAATTCATAAAAAACAATTGTAAGCAATTAACCATTGTATTTGAAAATTAAGACCAAGTAACTTATTTCTTTCAATTAGCTAACCATAATAGTATGTCAGAAAGAGACTAAACAGAAAAATTAAGTGAAATATGTAATAACATAAGATTAGCAAATTTGTCAAAACATTAATACATGACCAAGCCCAGCTTTATGGGATACCAAATTAATCTTTGAAAGAAAATAGAGACATTTATGTTAATATCTCACACATTGGGAATAACACCAAGGAATAATAGCAATTATAAAATATTTATTCATTTTGAACCAAAACCTAGGATTTATAACAATGGGTAGAAATATTTACCACCAATAAGGTATGAGATGGTTACCATAACAACGAAACGTTATTATATAGACCCGTTATAAAACGAGGAGTCCATTATTAACGATCAAGAGAGACAGATGCCAAACTAAATTCGACTCAATTAAAGTTAAAAAAGAGAGAAATGCAGTCAAGATTAAAATAATATGAACTCAAGAAGTTGAACCTAGATCCATTAAATCCAGGAAAAAACTGGAAAACAAATTTCAATCATTAAAATTAATAAAACTTTGAATAATTAAAATCGAAATCATAAAAAGGAGGAAAACCAAATGATGAAGAATTAATTAATATTTGCGAACTAAACTAGTTAACTTTTTCACAACACAATAACTCTCGCTCCGAACTTGGTAGCCTATACTAAATTCTTTCAAGGATTAATCGAAAACATTTATTAAAACTGTATGTAAACTATAGCTTAACCTATGTGCGAGACCAAAAAGGTTGACACACTTTTTAAACACTAAGAACCGAATTGTATGTAAACCTTTATAATATTTAAGTAACATTGATGTAAGGTTGTGTACTTTAATAACATCTTGTTTAATTTTTCGTAATCAAAAGAACTCATTGACTGAATGAACTGTGAAAATAATTAATGTCAGCGTCCATGCTGGTTTCGTTAAACTGTTCAGTCAACATAGCCAACCCCTGAGGTATAATTTATTTATAGCCGGAGCAAACTTTTTTATAATAACATCTTTTGTATTTAAATGATGAATGATTAGCGAATCTGGACACTAATAAATTAGTACTGAACATTAATAACCGTCCTTTGTTTTATTTGATATATATTGTAATATTTGTGTACTTTAGTAGTGAAGAAAATTCTTTACCGGAATTACAGGTTGAGAACACGACGGACGATACGCGAGATTTGAATTCCTGCCAGTCCGGGTGAGTAAGTTGAATTTATTATCACCGCACAGAAAACGACACAGATCGAAACTTTTAATTGTGTTTGGTAAAACATTTTGGCGCCTATCGGGAAGTAAGTACATCAATTAAGGACAGGTAAGGAGAAGAACGGAAAAGATTCGGTACTGGATATTAACGCGTTCGCGATCTTCATCGTCAACGAGAGAAGTAAGAAAACCTACGACTTCGTTTGGTTACAAGATAAACAACAACTTACAATATTTAAGCTTAAATCTTACTAAATATATTTGGACCTGGAAAAACTGAAAACGGGTCTTGAAGGGTACGAATGATTTATGAACTGAATCAATTAATACACGGTACTCTCACAGTAGTGTTCACCAAGCGCAGAACATTAGAATGCCTGGGTCACGTAAGAAGAATGGATGTTAGGAGAACAACTAAAAGAATCGCATACTGAAAACCAATAGGCAGAAGAATTATAGAGGAAGACCAAGGAAAAGATCGTTGAGGATTATTAGAGAATTGTAAATATGAGAGGCTGGAGAAGAGTGTGTGGTGAGTGAACAGAATGGAAGAAAGTCATTAAGCAGACTAAAACCCACACTGGGTTGTGATGGCAGGAGAAGAAGAAGAAACTAATATTAAAGACAAAAATTTACTACTCGTTTCCCAGTTAGTTAGGTTAGATTAGGTTAGTTAGGTTAAGTTACTTTAGGTGGTTTAGATATAGTGATATGACGTGAGGATATAATGATCTATTCTAATGGTCGTAGAATAGATGGCTATTCTAATGCACTTAGACGTAACGATGGCTTAGAATTACAAAGTGGATTAGATATAGTATAACCACAGACAAGAAAAATTTGTAAAAGACGTCGAAGTTTGAATTCTTCTTTCATTTGAGAATGAAGTGAATTTCAAATAAAACGTTCTTTCTCTTTTTTCCAAACGTCTTTTCTTCGTAAATCCACTTGTAAATCTCATTTGTAAATCTAGACTCTATGTACATTAAGCAATACTTAATGTTTAATACTGAAAAAACAACACAGATTGATATTTTTGTGTTGCTTTATACTTAAGATAAAACGTAACGCTAACAGTTTCTTACTTCGTATCGACTTTATGCCACACTGTTAAACAAGGTGTGCCTTAAATGCGTTCTGACAATTTGTTCAGTGCGGAATTTGAAATTTACTAAAAAAAAAATAAAAATCAAAGACTTCAATAAAAAACAGTACAAGCGTCTCTTTCGACAAGTATGTACTATCGATGTTACAAAATGTAGTATAGGCCAAGGATGATCGTTTTATGACTCACGTAATTTTGGAAGATATACGTTGTTAAATTAAGTAATTAAATAATCTTCTATTAAATACATTATCTTCTACTGAAATATCTAGTTAAATAATCTTCCTATATCACAAGGATACATAGTCTTTCAGAGTTTTATGTTCCATCTTTCACTCTACTTGTTCTACAAGTTTTTCAGAGTACTTGTTCTAATGTATACCAGACATACTGATATTTTTCTACCTCAAGAATTACACATTGCTAATCTCTTTTTACAAAACCAGTGTTTCACAAAAGAGATGACATACTCTCTTTATAATATTGTAAAACTGCAGTTAAGAATCCTGCAAATTCTTTTAATAGAGAACTGTAAGTTTATAAAGGCAAAAAAGCAATTTGGGCTTGCATAAATGAAAGAGGCGATGGATTTAAAAAATCGTGAAGTCAAATCCAGAAGAAACCTGAAGGAGAACCGATGGCTATATGAAATGGCCAGGTAATGATGGACATGAGGATAAAAAGAATAAGGAGATTGAGATAAAAGTGAAGAAATATAACGAAATTACCCAACCAGTAAAAACACAAAGCTTAAATACACGGAGAAGAAAGTAACTTGATTCTCTGCAGGAAACAAAATCTTAAAGAACCCCCCACAAGAGAGGCTACAATTCTATCTTGCAATCCCTACAAATAAAGAAAAAAGGAAAGTAGTCAGAATGATAGATTTCAGTGCATGAAGAACGTCGTTTCAAAATCCATCTATCTATAGTAATACTTTGTAAACCAAAGAAACGTTTCGGTTACAACAATCTGCAACCATCTTCAGGCTACGAATAAATTACATCTTATGATACACTGCAAATTAGTAAAATATTGTTTACAGTGCCGTAATCACATTAAGATCATTGTATCTGCGGTAGGGAGTCTTGCAATTACAATTTCATGATAAATTAAAGTCTCATTCCTAATAAAAGAAAACAGTTACATCAGTACACAAACAACAGACTCTCAGTTAGTTCATTTCCTGAACAATAAGCCTTCCAGTTATACTTCAGACGTTTTACACTTTCGACGAAATAAATATTACCGATAGATTAGAATCTTACTCTCGGTTTGTTTTTTCATTAAATGTATCTTGTTTATTTTTTCGTGCTTTAACGTTTTATTTTTCAAACATGAGACTTTAATTTTTAAAATAATTGTAATTTCAAGGGGAAGGAAGAGCTTCAGCTACTGGATGGGTCGCAAGTGGAGGCTAGCGAACAGCCCCCAGATGTGGAGGTTAGAACGGGAAACCACTCTGGTCGTCATTTATCCAAGACATCAATATAATAGAAAGGAATCGTCAAATGTAGTAATAGAAAATCGTCAAGCCTTAGTTAGTTAGACTTAATAGCGATCGCCAATGTCTGGGGACCGGGCAAGCCACATAGAAGAATAATAATTGTAAATGTAGGCTACTATTAGACAGTCGTAATGATCGGACTGTGTTTATCATACACGGTGATAGAGTATTACTAGCTTCCAATATAGCTTCTTCTTCTTCTTCTTCTTCTTCTTCTTCTTCTTCTTCTTCTTCTTCTTCTTCTTCTTCTTCTTCTTCTTCGTCTTCTTCTTCTTCTTCTTCTTCTTCTTCTTCTTCTTCTTCTTCTTCTTCTTCTTCTTCTTTAGCACTACAGCCCAACGTGCGCCCTGGCTTCCAACACCAATCTTCTCCTATTCATTATCATTTCCGTGTAACCCCTCACAACCATTCTTCTTAGGTCTTCCAGCATATCATCCGACTATGTTATCCTAGGTCCGCCCCCCTCTTTCTGCTTTTATAGACTTGCGTCCTCAGGATTTTCTTTGGCATACGCTGATCATCCATCCGCTATAGCTGGCCTACCCACTGTATTCATCGAATCTTACGATGACCTCATGCTTCAATAGCTTATCCCCTAATTATTTCTTAATCTCCATTCGTTATCTTCTTTAACCGGGTCATAAACACGTATTACAATCTTTCTTTCAAACCTTCTTAGTGTTTCTTGTTCTTTTTTTGTTAACGTCTATGTTTCGCCTCCATACGTAACAACCGGTCTGATAAGACTCGAGTACAGCATTGGATGTAATTTCTTTGTAGCCTGAAGATGGTGGCTGATTTTAGCAAGCAAAAGATCGCTTTCGTTTATAAAGCTTCAGTAATGAATGAAGTAGAAAATGTTTTTCCACGGATTGACAACTCGTCATTACCTTCTTTTAAATAATAATTTGACGTAACTAATAATACGTAAATAATAGTTACGTAACTCAAAACCATTTATTTTGTATTCACCACAAGGCGTGTAACGATCCCATAAAGCACGGCGTAGCAGAATTTTCTAGTTGCGTAACAAATATTATATTATATACTTTACGGTACATATTTTTTCGGTAACGATGTTATAATTGAATTAGCTTTACTATACCGCACTATACGGTGCGGCTACCGGCCCGTATAACCGCAAACGCTTTACGCAACGCTGCATCCTCGCAGACGAAGATAGAAATTTATTCCAGTAAGCAAAATCATTTATGGCTTTCCAGTCTAGCGGATAAGTGAGTAAACTTCGTCACGAGGCGAGTCCAAGACTTTGGAACTGGATAGGCATACCAGTGTAAACAAACAGGTTTGATGACGTTAGAAAAATAAGTGCGTCACTAACATGTATACAGACATACAAGTACGTAAATGCACACACAAGCACGCGCGCACTCATAACACACACACACACACACACACACACACACACACACACATTTTATGTAGCCTGTTTGTACTCACCTTAAGTTCACAAAGTGAAAACGTCTGCTTCTTTCTCTGGCTCTACATCCCTCTATAATATTTGGCATCCTCAGCAATCCTACACCATTCCCTTCTGTTCTCAGCAACAATCTTCCATCCTCTGATCCCCATGGTTCGCAGATCCTTCTCAACACGCTCCGTCCGCCTCTTTCCCGGTCCTCCTCTGGGCCTAGACTCCAAGGATTTCCATTCTGTGATAGCTCTCGTATTTCTGGTCTTCTCCATTCTGTAAATATGTCCTAGCCATGTAAATTCTCTGTGACTTAATAAACTTTACTATGGTTTCGCTGTTTATTAATGTATCAAGTTCAAGATTCATGTGGATCCGCCAAGTGCCCTACTTGTTGCACCACTGGCCCAAAAATTCTCTTAAGTATTTTCCTCTCAAATCATTTAAGATCTTCTTCATCTTTCTTCCCCCTGGTCCATGGCTCACTACTGGTCTTATAAGACTTTTATAAATTTTTAGTTTAGATTTATGACTTCGGGTCCTAGAGCACAATAGTTTTTTGTACAAACTGAAAACAGTTTTTCGGAATTAGATTCAAAGATGTCGAAAATAAACCATTTTAATCAGCGTAGTAAGTGAAAATAGCAGTCATTTTAAAGGAGAAAGACCATGATCATTATTTACCAGGGCCCATGGTAAAACGGGATCGGTTAAACTTCCTAAAGTAGTGAAAGAATACTAGTTGCGAAAGCAGTGAAACAATGAAAACATCGCATGACCTATAATATAAGTTGGTTATAGGTCATAAAATGATGAAAGAACACTAACAGAGAACAAATTAACCAGCGCAAAGCGTTAACAGCGGTATATGATTGACAGACGTAGACCTACAGCAATAATAAATGTGGACTCGCTAGTGTGTCTACGCAATGTCAAAAGGTGAAGAGAGAGACACGGTCACGTACGATGACCTAATAGAATATCGGTCGTCAGGACTGAGTAACCTTGTGACTTTGTAGCATACGTTACAGTTTGTAATTTTTAATGGCCAAAGCTATTCATTGTGATATCGTAGGCGAGGGAGAAGCGAGGTTCTAGCTACACGAGACAAGGCTGATTCCTACCCCTCTATTTACTTAAAGAAACCAGGGCTCAGCATGCGTCATTTCAGTGTATTCGTTACGCCCAAGCTCCTTGACTGTGAAGTTTTTACATAACTAAATGGATGTATAATCGGTCTAAGTGAAAGTTTTTAAAACAAGTGTCGTTAATAAGGAGTAGATTTATCGTTACAACATTTGTTTACAAGTATCCGAGTATTCGACAAACAGGAAGTCAGTTCCTTTGTCTCTGCTGTAGTAAGAGGAATCAAAGTTAGTCACCTACTTAGTTGTTAGTTTTATGATGTTTTGAGTTCTTTACATTCTCTCTCAAGGCAATACAGTGATTATACAACCTCATTATAGGTGGATATCCGTTGAAATAAATAAGCAATGTGGGCCTACTTGTCACGTTCAACTAGGTTTTAACGAAAATACTCATTATTATTAATTACTAGTTTTCTTTTTATTTCAACTTAAATAAGTTTTATTTAAAATTCCTACAGAATAAATTTTTAATTGAATGTTAATTTAAAATTATTAATGTTAACAACAAGTAGCTCATTATAATAGAATTACACAACAATACCCACTAGTGTGTTTTAAAAATAATACCTCGCTCTTATAATAACTAAACAATACTTAATTAAAATGAACACGCCAGATGAATTGAATCGATCAAATACGTAGGTACCGATTTCAAAATGGTACTATTCAATTCACTGCTCAACTCAACTCAACTGATCGTGGCCAATCCTTACACACAGAGACCTAAAAGAGAATGCTATAGAATTCTCTAGAACGCATTATGAGTAATGTCTGGAACCTTTTCGCGATGTACATTTCTTCCTTCTTTCTCCTTAATTATGTTTGTAAAATATTTAGTACTTTTTATAAATACAGGTATTTTTAAATATAATATAAATTGTCCTATAATAACCAGTTCGTAGTCCCTTCGTGTGTCTGCTCAAACAAACTGTTCGTGAAGTTAAATCACAAGAAACCATTGTAGTATCATTTACCATTCTGAACCAGTACTAATGTGAAAAGTTAAATGGGGAATAATTTACTAACCCACTTTCCATTGTTTTCCTTCAGTATGGAATTTATATTTAAACAAATGTCAAGCTGCGCTCAAGAGAATGTGAAAGAATATTAGACATCGTAAATAGTTCTCGAAAGTATTTACTGTTTATAATTACTTCTGGTTTTATGACTTCAAGTTAGTATCCATTTTCTTCTAGTGATCTGGCATGAAGAGCGGCTTGATACCCTTATGCTTACGTTGAGTAAGTATGGGTCTAGGCTGAAATCGTCGGTCACGAGTTTGTAGAAATTTTACACTTCCACGTGATGAACTTCGCATTTCTTAAGTTACATTTGTCGCTGTTTACTTTCTTTTTTAGCGGTTACTGCCCAATCGTACTCTATCCAGTTCAGATTTCCACATATCTTTTATAGAAGAGGAATGAAGAAAGAGGGCCCAAAAACATCATAACAAACTCTAAAACTATACAAATGCATTAGCATTACTTCCCACCACCATCACCAATCAGAAAAAACTCCAAAAGAAATGCCTAAATTACTTAAGAGTATAAAGTGTTTCCAGCTGAACTACGTCGCTGGATGCAACACCTTTCATGCTTACTGCTGCCGTCCTTAATTTAGCGCTTACAACTGTCACGCTTTGAATACGTAAGTCCTGATTGTTGATAAACATTTTTTTAAATTAATTTAATAATATTAAACTTAATGAATTACTCGTATAATTTAAATCATATAAACAAAATTTAAATCGCTTTAATTGAATACAAAATAGAAATTTGATTTAAATTTTGTAAAATTACAACTCTGTCGTGTTTACTTGCTACACTGCTACTTGTCACGTTCCGGACGAGGCCTTTCAGTGTTTCCACCATTTTCAAGTCCTAAACCATGTCCGGAACATGACAAGTAGCAGTTTAGCAAGTAAACACGACAAAGTTTGAATTACAGAGACTGCTAATTCAAATAACAAGATGTTTTATAAAAACATAAAAAATTAGTTTTTATGTTTCTTAATCTGTTTGTGTTTCGTATTTTAATAGTATGTCTAATAAAATAAGTCGACCAATATACACGCACATTTTATGCCATATTTTTTAAATCAATATCGTAGGTAAATTAATTAATTATTGAAAAACATTAAAGGAATCTGTAATTAAATGTGTCTCTTGTTCTTCTCTATTAAACGTCGGAGCGAATGGTAGTCTTACTTGGATGAATGCACTACGCGATATCGTATTTTCCCATTAATCCTATCCATTCATAATCAAAGGAGATTTAAACTCTGACATATTTAGTCTTGTAAAGTGGTCGGAGTCAAGTGACGACATGCACAGAAACACCAAATGCCACCACGATTGACTCAGCGCCACATTGGGTGAACATCAGTTACTCGCTCAGCGCTGTGGCAGCCGGAACTGGTTAGTTCCGAGTTTACTTGTTCGTTCTCACCAGTAAAACTCTTGTTAATTAATTTATAGTTTCATTTTTGTCCTTTCACTTTTCCGAAGTGTTTACTTAGTTCAAACGCTTTCTTTCTTATTACCTCAACTTTTAGGTTTTGATACAATGAATCATTTTCTTCTGTCGTCCATTGGCTATTGAAACTTACTTTTCAACCTGTAGTGTGCCACTAATACAATGAATCATCTTCTTCTGCCATCCACTAGCTTTCGAAACAGATTTCTTTTCAAACCTGTGGAATTACTTTCACTGCTTACACCTCTGGCCTCTACAAAACATTATAAAATTCAATTATTAAAGGATGCTCAGTGTTTTGTAATGTTTCTGCGATTTACAAGCCCTCAGACCTACCGATTCTCCTAACAACAACAGTGATCCAGCAGCTTGGTCAGGGTGACTAAATCTAAATTTTCACGGATAAGATGATTTTTGGTAACCCTCCCCACTTCATGCCACCCGCCAATAAAAACATCACAGTTTCACATTGACGTACACAATTTCAAACTTTAAAGCTTGTTTGCTTAATTTCATTAAAAAAAAAAACAGTTTTTTCAATTATGTATTTTTATTTCTGTATTTGGTACGTGCATAGAAACCTTTTGAAAAATATTTCTGTTGTTTTTATTTACTTATTTATTTGCAGTATTTGCCGCGTAAACCATAACATATTTTTTACCTTAATAACATTTTAGAGTCGGTACTAATTAAGTACTGATAAATAAGTGGTACTAGACTGTAAATCAAAGAAATAAACTTTGTATTAGTAGGACACCCATATTTATAAAGTTTAGGACACCAAAAGTTTATAAATATGGGTGTCCTACTCACGGCCACTAGCTTTAACCACAGTTCAGTTCAGTGGTCACTGACTACAAAACCTATGTCAGTGTTTTGCACTGAAGATGGCCGTCGAAGGCACGGCCGAAACGTTTGCACGAAATAACCATGGACCGCCAAGCCGAAGTACCCATATCATTGAAGCCGGCCGTGAAAGCCTCAGACAGAATCTAAAAAACTGTGTTTTCCGTCTCCAATTTTTGGCACTTTTCGGCAATTTTCTTACAAACTATTAGTAATACAGTTCTGAAACCGGGATTTTTGCATGTACCAGACCAAACAACACTAGAAACTACTAATTTTGTTCCATATTAATCTGTGTCTGAAATTTTCGACTTCCATTATTTTATCTTCGGAACAGAAACATGGATAAATTTTCAACAGGCCATAACATAAGAACAAAGCATTTCCATGCCTTTTTTTGTTATTTCGAACTCTAGAATCACCTGGTGAAATAGTTCCCTTTCCTCCCGGAACACTCTGTATGAAAATTAAACCTTGAAAAATTAATCTTATCGTCGACGTGACACGGTACTACACGTAGCAAATTAACCCTGTGTTCTGAACTCCTCTCGATTAAGTAGTGGGCATCAATATAAAATGATTCATAATCACCTTGAAAATAGTTTCAGAAATAATTTCTGTCTGTGAATCTTTTAGTGCTAAGCTTGATTAATCGGTTGAAAAATCTTCTAGACGTTATGTCGTCGGATACTACTACAGAAAAAACAGCGCTCGATATGCGTACATCAGAAAAGCGTGGAAACAAACAGACATGTAGCATACTATGTCAAAGTGTAGACAATGAAGAACAAGAATTATGTAACATTTAATCTAACCCAGGAATAGCTGCAAATTCTAGTATCATTCAGTGTTTGGATAAAGTTTATCTGGCTTCATTATTAAAAAGGTAAATATGATTGTGTTCGCTTAAATTTAATATTAAAAAATGTTTTTACGACGATCGTATGATCTTTACTGTAGAACCCAATCGATATTACGATATTACAATCTTTTCCTCGTAGAAGGAAACGATCCCAGGTGTATTGTTACGACGGTCTCACTGATCGTCGTATGGTACAGTGGAAAACAAAATACATACCCCAATTTAGTCACTAATCACCAGCTTTAATTTATCACAAAACAACAAGTTATTCAACAAGTTTATACTCGTATAATAATTCAAGTTAATTTGTCGAAGCAATAATAATGTCAACTAATAGAGTCCCACACAATAATCACTTTCCACTAATAACCACTTGAACGCATTGTGTAATCGCCCGACGTAAACTGACTGATCGTCGCTTGGATGCTTATATTTATACCCCGCTGAGATACCAGAATAATCGGTCACTTTCTGGATGACGTGTCGAGCAAACTGTGTATTACAGTCGCTCTAGAATCCACTAGAAACACGATGTCTGGCCTTGAACATAGTGCGCTGACCGGTGCGGTCTGGAACAAGCTCGATTTTTGATGCATTATAAGTGTCACGTAATTTTTGTTCATCTCATGTACGCACACAAACATTATATCTGGGCTATCCGAGAAACGCGTAGTACGACACACTCCATTGTTCGAAAATGTTCGTAATTTCGTAACAATATTAAATCACTGTTATTAAAATCATTAACAAGTCTTTAGCAAAATCGGAATCATTCCTTTATCAATTTTTATTTTTCACAAAAATACGGTAATCTTCTACTCTCTATTTACAATAGAAAAATAATACCTGGCGTTATTAAATTTCGGAAAATTAGGTACCGAAGTTTTGACAATATTCCACCTAATAATATACAAAATCAGCTCTGTCAATAATTAGTTGGTGGTGGCTCATTGAAGCATACAAATATATATATATAATCAACAACAGTCCAGACATTATTGATGATGTTAGGGACTGAGAAAATTATGCTTTTTTATTTCGTTCTTGCGTGGCTATGACGACGTGCTTTATTCATTATCTTTTTCTTTATATTCGACTGCTTCTCATTCTATTTAATATAAGCGTACAAAAACTGTGTATTTTCTTTAGAATAAAAAGCATTTCTATTCTGTTTATTTAACATTTTTCTTTCATATCGAAATATAAGTAAAGTAGTGACAATACCGTATATCCCGTCACACTTCATACTTCAGTTTGGTGATGGGCGGCTGGTGGGTGACTCAGTAAAGGGGGTGAGGAGGAGGAATCGTGAAAGAAAAATGTCTAGTAGAAAGCTGAAAACGACCGCAATAATTACTTAGAATAATATTTTTCTTTTTTTGTGTAAACGTGTTTTAATTAGTGGATTGTTTGTTCTGACATTTTAATCAAATTAATTGCAAGTTGACTGCACGTTTAATGAATCGTGAAGACCATTGAACCGAAATTAAAAGCCCAAGGTAAAATATTCCACAAGATTAAATGTTAAAAAAACTCCCACAATATTGCACACCGATGATTACGACATTCTTATTGATTCGCTGTGTAAATTGCTATTAAGTATTACTATTGTACTACGCAACCTGACGGTACTATGGGGAAAATGAATCAAGACATAGGCCTATACCTACCAACTGTTAAATTAGTTAATAATAATTTTTATTATTGTTATTGCATATGATATTTTTGACAACATAAAACTAATAAATGCCGATCATATACTATTTGACATTTATAAATGCTTTCTTTGAAGACACTATAACCGTTAAAAGAGTGAATTGATGAAATCCATAAAATAGTAAATAGTTAATTAAGACTAAACAACATTTTGTTTATTATTTTTCATTGTGTGAAAATCGTAAATTCTTAATTTAACTTTATGATACGTTCCTAATTTAATCTTACGTATTCTTTAATGTTTCAATTTTTGATCATCATTATCATCACAACACCGCATAGGCACGGTGCTGCCTGTTCCGCCTTCAAAAATCCTCCAGCCATCTCTTCCTGGCTCTACCCACACACCTGTGTCCTATAGGTTTGTGTTTCCGTCCGGCCGTGTTCTTTGAAAGTTGCGAGTAAATTAAATTAGTTCCCCATTAGGCTATAGGGTACAAGCCTATACATGGGTAAGTCATGTGGAGGGTCTGTCTCCTTACGGGCCATGACTCCGGTAATTTTAATTCAGGGTTGCCTTCCCCTAGCCTTTGATGCCCCAACACACAACTGCAAGGCAGCAGCAAAATGTAATCCTATAACAATAGGACACAGTATTACAGCCGACTAAATCCAATTAGATTCCCGCCTGTAATATTCCAAAGATAAGCCGGTCCAGGATCATTTCGCTTACGCCCTAACTTGGTACTGGTGGCTGCTGCTGCCCACCACCGGGAATATTTATCGATCTTCTGTATTCTTGATGAATCAACAGGGTCACCTCTTGTAGGATGTAGCACTTCACCACGCAGTACGGTCTTGGCTGGAGAGAGGCTAACGGCCCCTTTGGGAACTAACATCACTCCATCCAACCCTAGGAATTTGTGAGGACCAGTACCCGGTCAACCCGGTAAAAAAGGTACTACCTCTCCAAATTCCCTCAACCTCGTTTCAATTTTTATTGTCTTAATATTTTTAGTACTTCATTTAAATATGACTTTACACTGAAGAACCTGAGTTTTGGTCCATATGCAGGTCGCCAGTCGTAATATAGTCTTATGCACCTACATTCTTTGTCCTACAAAGACCATTCTTAATTCCTAAGCCGCAAAGATTCTTAGCACAGTACGTGAATTAAATCGTTGTCTTGTTAAGGAAATCTGCTGACATTTCAACAGTGTTACTCATTGTTGCAATGCTATTTGTTTCCTTAGTACATTGTCTTTTCGTGTACTATCAAACTCACCACTAAAATAATAACCATCTGTTAAAATCATTACTCCAGCTTCTTAAATCTTAGTTATTAAGCAATTAATTTCTTCGTTTGCCATTATTTTGTTGATGTAAACAATTATTATCAAATAACCGTTAATGTTCACTTTTAGTACGGTACTGACCGCGTCTGTATTCCCAATTAGTGTCCTTTTATTGAGTAGAAGATTTAATGTTTGTTTAGAAACCGCTGACAGGACCATCATTAATTTAATTTCTTCTCGTGCTTTCTCGCAGTTAACAAAAAACATCTGTCTGTCCAACTTATCCTTCGTTACAGCAACCCGTGGGCTTAATGACATCCATTAGAATTTTTTTCTTTTCAAATTACGTCTTAACAAAACAAACACTATGCTACAGTGTTCACACAAAGTTATCAAGTCATCATCAACTTCTGTTTCGTTATCGTCATCGTATTTTACTTGTTATTCATTTGCTTCTGTTTTCCGTGTTCAGTCTTGTCGCTTTGCTACTACGTCACCAATTTCTTTCTGTTCGCCCCACATTTTTACCTTCTCGAAATTGAGATTTTAGCGCCAAACTTGGAATGCCTTATCTGTGCCTCATCAGGATCCTGTATCAGAAATCTTATTCGGAAAATAGCTTAAACTGAAATTATAATCACGTCGTCATCAAAACAATAATTATAGATCCAAGTACTACAACTCTACAGGTTGATGTCTGTGAAAACGTTGCGTAAATTCTTTTGACGAAAACTAATATATATGTTGCGGGGCAAAATTTAAACAACAAGTTTTAGATTATGCATTTTATATGCTTGAAATAAATCATGTTTTTTATGACTTAAAAACACACAGTTCTTTAAACATGAGAAATGTTCATTAAATATGTTTAATGTTCAAAGTTCTTTAGCAAAATTAATTGAATAAATAATTAAATAAAACAAGTTTCTTTACAGTCATATTATTAAAGATATTTATGAAAATGAAAAACACTAAATTTTGCTGTATTTACAAGACTTGCTAAGAATAACTAAATTCTTTCAATAATATGCCTTTCAATAACTAAAGGTCGTGGTTTAGGACTTGAAAATGGTGGAAACACTGAAAGGCCTCGTCCGGAACATGACAAGTAGCAGTCCAGAAATTAAACAGGACAAAGTTGAAACTTTCAATAATATTCCTTATTATTGCTCATTAGGAACATTTTTAAAACATGTTTATTTTTAAATGTTCTTTTATAAAATATTAGTGAATAAATAAGTTTTCATTTCCCTAATGCTGAAGACTCAGGATAAAGCGTTAACTCCGGGTTCGTTGCCTGTTGATCTCGACCCTGTGTCCCGTTCTACTGCGTTTCTGTCGCTCCCGAGATGTTATTGGGGCGTCCTCTGTGCTCTAGCCTCTGTTCTAAGGTCCCGATAGTTGTGGATTATCTCGCATAGTTATGGTAGTTCCTGGGACCTTGGGATGATGAATCTGTTGAGATAGCACGACATCCTTGATGGTCAACTAAATTGAAGTTGTACATGATTTATTAAGCGTGGCCGGTAGTGTAGGCCTATCGTCTATTGACGTCATGTCAGTCACTGCATTAAAATAAATTCCGCATCTGATTGGCTTTGTAAGACTCTGCAATCTCAAACCAAATTTTCAAAACGTTTTCTAGCACGCAGACTTTTAGAAAAAATCCAACTTCCGGCAACCGAGAACATTCTATATCATGTGCCTTAACTATGACATATCCATTTGAATACTTAATTAGGATTTGTAATATTTTATTTTATCAAAGAATAAATTATGCCTATATTTCCTCACTATTTAGCCGAAAAATTTATATAGTAGCGTGTCCATGAACGTTAATGTTCTCGAACACGTGTTTTTACAATCCGAGCAGACACGTTCACTCTTTCATTGATACACACTACTTTCGCTATCACGATACGACAGTTTATGTCATTAAAGTCTTAATAATACATTAAATTCTTAATGTACTGACAATTTCTTAATCGTTCACACTTTCGTTACAGTGTTCACACAAAGTTATCAAGTCATAATCAACTTCTACTTCGTTATCATCATCTTTTACTTCTTCATTTGCTTCTGTTTCCTGTCTTCAACCTTGTCGCTTTGCTACTATGCCACCATTTTTTTTCTGTTCTCCCCACAGTTTTCCTTTCCCGAAATTGAGATTTCAGCGCTAACCTGAATCATGTTATTGGTCTATAACCTGAATATTATTTCTAACCATGTTTTTGGTCCATATTAAATTAGGTGTCTTTTATAAATTAGATGAAATTCTTGTCCCATTGCAGCATATTTGATCCATCTAACATCTACACCAAGACGTTTTCCGTCATTATATACAAAAAACGATTACATATGGAAAACTCAGCTTGTTTGCAGATTCCCTCTTCTCACAGAAAATCTTTGTTTTACTTGAGGACCATCCATAGCAGTGACGATCTTCAGGATCTTGGATGGATTGAGCCCTTTCGCGGCTGTCTCGCCCGTTGCGGATGCTTGTGGGTCTGTAGCTGCTCCCGTGCACATTCCCGACACAGGAATTTACTATTTAGAAGCATTTCCTAGAGCCAAATTAAGCTAGGAAAAATGCCTTGAGCATGCTATATAGGATTAAAATCTTCCAAAGGAAACCTCCCCAAGTAGATACAATTTTATTGAAGAGAACTCATTGTTGATGAGTACTGTTTATTGCAACTCCCCCCCTCCCCCCCTCTCTCTCTCTCTCTCTCTCTCTCTCTCTCTCTCTCTCTCTCTCTCTCTCTCTCCGGTAACACTGTTCCGTTGCCGAAACACCAATCACCATGCATCTGTCCACCCTATTGAAATGTCTACTCTGGCATTACTAATCGGCCGTTTAAGTACAACCGTTCTACAACGTCGTCAAGGAAAAATACTGGTTGCTGCATTGGAACAATACTATTTTCTGCGTTTCCTAGAAAATAGAAACTTACCCAACATGCCTTGACTGAGAAAATTTTTCTGGCAATCCGGTTACTGTAGAGCTGGACACAATTTGTTCCCCACCGATGCACAGATTTGGAGAATGCACTTATCTCGAGATCAGTGTATTGTTACCTTCTTATTATTCTGTTTTGATTTACAATATCGATAGCATTTTAAAAAATGCTACTTATTAATTGTAATTAAAATTACTATTAGTAATGTAGTAGTGCTAGCAGCAGCAGCAGCAGTAGTAGTAGTAGTAGTAGTAGTAGTAGTAGTCAGTGGCGTATCTAGAATTTGACCTTGGGGGTCCGGGGTCGTTTCGGCTTCATACAAACCAAAAACAAGTTAAGACTAATCAACATTACTATCTTTAAATTGGCTGAAATCAGTCCCATTAAAGTAAACTGTATTAACACAATAGGCCCTATATATAGACGTTACTGAAACATTGTTTACAATATACATATTGACGGAATTAATTTTTCTATATTGTTCTAAGACTTTCACAGCCGGTGTCAGTTATATTAGAAGTATGTACCGGGCTGTTTGGCCGTGGTTCAGGGATTACAAACAAACCAAACGTTTCAGCAGCACCACTGGCTGCCATCTTCAGTGGAATTCGAGTCTACCTAACGCGGGGTGTCAAACGTCAGTCCCACGGTACTGACTGAGCCTTCACCACAGTACTATGGGCCTGACGTTTCACACCCCGCGTTCAGGTAGACTCGAATTCCACTGAAGATGGCAGCCAGTGGTGCTGCTGAAACGTTTGGTTTGTTTGTAAAACCTGGACCACGGCCAAACAGCCCGGTACATACTTCTAATACAACTGATTTTTCTATAACTTATATTTCAAACATATACGCTAATTCTGTGTAATAAACCTGTGTTTGTATATTTAAAAAAGAGTTACTACTGTATTAGTGTACACAGCTGAAAAAATAATAAAACCGCGTACATATCAAGAGATTAACAAAATTAGTAATTTTTTCGACCCTCTGGGGGCATCCGGTCCCGTTCGCCCCCCCCCTTAAACACGCCTCTGATAGTAGTAGTAGTAGTAGTAGTAGTAGTAGTAGTAGTAGTAGTAGCAGCAGCAGCAGCAGTAGTAGTTGTTGTTGCCGTCGTCGTCATTGTTGTAAGACTTAATAACCTCCCAGGAGACCAAATGGAACCACATACTAAACTCACTCATATAACACAACTACAGGCTGACTGAAACGTGACGTAGGCTATAGGTCGCTTTTTTCTGGAAACGTTCCCTCCCTACCAGTTCCGGTGTCTATAAAATTAATGACCGAACAGGCCACTAACTTTCGAATATAATATGAGTAGCCCTACTGTTTATAATAGGCTATATAATATATATACTCACACTTGGTACTGATTATTATAGCGACGATGCTCAAGAAATCAACAGTGAATTATAAAATCTGAGTGTCAGTAAAATAACTTTTCATTCCCCCCCCCCATGTTAACTGTATTCTCCCCATCATCCTTCCATTATTTCCGGACGGTTCACTGCTTGGATGATCTTACGTTTCTCTGAGCGACCCTCAGAATACTTTCAAACTGAAAAAGTTATTCATTATTTTCCAAAGTAGTGCAGGTTGTTAAAAAACTGTATCGTGCTTAATACGTACCTGGTCAACAGGTCTATAATTCAAACAATAATGCAAACTGAAGTGGTTTATAATTCACTGTAGGATACAAAATAATCTCAGAATCGTCATCGTTGAAACTGTAATTATTATTATTAAACAGAAAACAAGTCATTAATTCAAAACATACTGTCGATTACAAACCGCTGAGTGACTTTACGTGCAAAAAATTATATGTTCAAGAGCATATGACGTTTCAAAATACGTAGAAAGTGAAACTTAAAAATGAAAACTTTCACAGTTACATTAATTAAGTTATTAGCACGAGAGTTCACAAATGGTAATGCCTCTATATATACGTAAATGATAGGCTAAGCGTTATTTGTTGTGTTGGACTTCGGTAATCTAACTTTCCAATTGTTTTGCTGAAAACGCTTACTTTCTTCAAGTTAGTTTGAGGTATTAAGGAACGTAAATTAATGGCAAACGGTATGACTTCACCAGTTGTGTCAATCACTTCACTAGTACAAATATATTACAACATTACAAATTTGTTGTTGTATTTATTTAAATTTGTGGAGCCCCATGATTTTTGGAGCGCCAATTACAACAATACAAATACATCGATTCAAGTTAATTTAACTTGCGTAGCCTCATGCTTTTGGGAGACAATTATTTATACAACGCAAGTTAACCAATTTAAATGCATTTACATATTGTGTATTGAATTCATGGGTGTAATTGTAATAAGAAAATGATACGTTATTTCAGTTTAAAATCGTTCCATTATTTATTTATTTAAACACATCTCTCATATCGGATATTAAATAATACCTCATTATTAAATCGTTTGTACGAAGTTTTCGTACATAACTTATTGATAACAAATTACATACATAAATTATATACAACTCTTATTATCTAATTGCAATTACTTTAAAATGTTTATTTTTCTCTCGGCTTACTCATGGTGTGTTCATATTTTTGCAATTGCTGATTCATTAGCTTCAAAAAATGAATTTACATTTATTCAAACTTCTTTTATGTTACTTTGTTTTACTTTCCACTGCATATGCATTATTTTTTTTATCATCAAAGACTTTACTAATTACGTTAATTCAAAAATTACTTATTTCTCTTATCATTTACGTTACTAATTTCTAAATTTGATACAAGAAATATTATTCTAATTTTTACTGCTTTTACATTTATGTATCATTTATTTATTTTAATATTGGTGGAATGTCTTCCATTCAAACTTTAATTAGTGTCTTTCAACTGTCTGTAATTAAATGCTTTTTTTATCACCTCGTTTGACGTGGTTATTCATCTGTACGTCCTCCGTGTCCTTCTGGTCGTGTCCTCTGCATGTGCTTCTGGTCCTCTGGTCGTGTCTTCTGCATGTGCTTCGGGTCCTCTGGTCGTGTCCTCCGTGTGTGCTTCTGGTCCTCTGGTCGTGTCTTCTGTGTGTGCTGATTAATAGTCGTCTCGTCTCACGTCATATGCTGCCGGTGTGTCCATAGACCTCATCGTATGTATTTTGCAGCTCTGGCTGTATAGCTAGTTGATCCTGTGACTCTTACGATAATTGTGAATTTGTGTCGTCGACTGACATAGCCTCCTGCGGCAATTGTTGAATCGAGAAGAAGAAACTTTATTAGCGCGACCTGGTATTTATAGTCAGGTCGTGCAAAAATTCCTGTCTGAACACTTTTCAACTTGTCAGATTCTGTCGAGGCGTTACTACCCCCACTCTAGTTCAATTCACTATTTTCGCCTATTTTCGCGAATTACGAAGTTTGTTTCACCTCACTCGATGCTCAGTCGATCACTAATTTTTATGTGATTACTACACGTAAATTGCACTTCTTTATGGTATTCACAAAAAGAGTTATTCATTTTTTACGTATAGTAATTGCACTTTTCGTCACCTCTGTATGGTTTTTTAACATTTTATTTATCTATAATTTCTACACACTTTATCCTATCGTACATAGTTTTCTTATAATTAACAACAATAAACTTATAACTATTCTACTTGAAAAGGATTGGTTACATTTCAGGAACGGACAGGTTTCACACACACTAACAAAATACGCGCGTACACAACGCTAGCGACAGGGTGTCGAAACTGCATGTCCATGCATGAATTCTGTACTCCCTATTTTTACTACGATTCAGCTTATGCAATCTGAATAATGTTTATTAATTTATATTTATTCATTTTTATTATTTATTTTATTTATTTGGGTAATGCACAGTATCATTACTGTTTGTACTGTTGCAATATATGTTACAAACTGCTAAAATGATTATTCTGCGATAAACACAATTGTCTTAAACTGTTCTCAAGCAAACGTTCTGTGTTATATTTTACCAATAAATTGTTATTATTGTTTTATATCTACGAGGGTCATCTCAAAAGTAAGTTTCCCTATTTTTACTTCCATATTCCTTAAGGAATGGAAGTATGGTGATGGCAAAAAAAATCGTGTTCGAGATTATTGCAGATTCTGATTCTACTACACTCAAACCATGAAAAAAAGTCGTTTTCCGAAAAGTGTCTGTGTGTGTGTCTGTCTGTCTATGTGTGTGTCTGTGTGTCTGTAGATTTTTTTTCTATGGCAAACGATAACTGCCGCAAATTCAAACAGAATCAAATAATTTTTTGCATACAGCCCTGATTTGTAGAGTACTCACGACCTATTGTTTTTGGTGAAGATAGGTTAAGGGAAAGGGGTAGTTTACCTGCAACGGTTTTTTTATCAAGGGAAATTTTTTTTTTGGCAAACGATAACAGCCGCAAATTCAAACAGAATCAAATAATGTTTCGTATACAGCCCTGAATTGTAGAGTTCTCACGATCTATTGTTTTTGGTGAAGATCGGTTAAGGGAAAGGGGTAGTTTACCTGTAACGTTTTATGTTTTAACAAGGGTATTTCTTATGGCAAACGATAACAGCCGCAAATTCAAACAGAATCAAAAGATTATTTGCATACAGTCCTAAATTGTAGAGTTCTCAAGACCTATTGTTTTTGGTGAAGATCGGTTAAGGGAAAGGGGTAGTTTACCAGCAACGTTTTTTTAACAAGGGTATAGTTTATGGCAAACGATAACAGCCGCAAATTCAATCAGAATCAAATAATTTTTTGCATACAGCCGTGATTTGTAGAGTACTGAAGACTTATTGTTTTTGGTGAATATCGGTTAAGGGGAAGGGGTAGTTTACCTGCAACGTTTTTTTATCAAACGTATTTTCTATGGCAAACGATAACAGCCGCAAATTCAAACAGAATCAAATAATTTTTTGCATACGTCCCTGAATTGTAGAGGTCTCAAGGACTTTCGATTTTGGTGAAGATCGGTTAAGGAGAAGGGGTAGTTTACCTGCAACCTTTTTACGTTTTAACAAGAGTAAAGTACCTGAAAATTCATTTAAACTTTTTGAAACAATGGTAATTGTTAAAAATAAAATAATTTTGTTGCCAGGCAATAAAATTATAATTTTTTCATTTTAATGTAAATCTGTACATAGTATAAAGTAAAGTCGGTCCGTTTTCTCTCTGTGTTTGAAATCGCTAATCTCAGGAAGAACTGAACGGATTTTATTCAAGTTTTCGCCAATAGATAGAGTGTCTATCGAGGAACATTTATGTGTATAATTAATACATATATGTTGTACATTAGCTTATCTATCACGGTTTATGTCAAGTAAGTGGTATAGTTTACATCTTATATATAAAAATGAATGTTTCTTTGTTTGTCCCGTATGCGTTCCTATACCATTCATCCGATTGCGATGAAACTTCGGTGAGTTGTTGTGCGCATGTCCGCGAAGGTTTCTTCCACATCTCCTCCTAAACCACTGTACCGATTTCAACCAAACTTGGCACAAATATTTTACGCAACGGGAGAACCAACATAGGATAGGTGTTTTTTCGATGGGGTCCTTTTGGGGGTTCTTTGGGGTCTTCCACATCGCCTCCTAAACCACTGTACCGATTTCAACCAAACGTGGCACAAATATTTTACGCAAAGGGAGAACCAACATAGGACAAGTGTTTTTTTCGATACGATCCTTTGGGGGGGTCCTTTGGGGTCTTCCACGTCTCCACCTAAACCACTGTACCGATTTCAACCAAACGTGGCACAAATATTTTACGCAACGGGAGAACCAACATAGGACAGGTGTTTTTTTTCGATACGATCCTCTGGGGGGTCCTTTGCGGTCTTAAAAAACTATTAGATCTGGTTACTATGGCAACCCAATAGAATAGATTCTGTTCTAAATATATTATCGCATTAAATTGAAGACCACGCGAACGAAGTTGTGGGCAACAGCTATTTATTTTTAAGAAGCCTACTTTAATTAAACTTTATTAATTAAACTAACATTTTCATTACGTACAACGTGAAACTCCGTAGCGAAGCACGGGTATTCTGCTAGTCATGTATAAGAGAAAATATATCGTGCGTGGCAGGCAAGCATATCTCAGTTATGTACTGTTTACGTTTCAATTTTATTATTATCACTACCGCAATAAAAAGGCAGGGAAGACACACACACACACAATTCGCGTTATTTCTGGCCTCATTCATGTTTATTTTCTTACATTTGCACGGTTTTTAAATGGAAAGTGCCGAACCCATACCAACATAACGCATGCAAGCCGAAAAAGTGTCCAGCGTGGATAGCGATTTGCTTCCTGTGGATCGCTGGGCAGTGTAACTGCACGTGTTTACAGAGGAACGATTCATAGACAGACTTTTCGTGTTTAGGGAATGAACCCTCTGCAAGATGCTGAGGGTCCATGAGTGACTTCGGAGTGCTCCTTCTTTTCCGCGTGTTTGTTCTGTGAAACGTACACTGTAGATTCGCAGATTTATTCTAAGCAACGCTCAATAGGAAATGTTGAAAATTTTTGTCCACGGTGAACCCTCATACACACTAAACCTGCTCTGATGTTTTAATTACGGACATCATAATATTAAAACTTTGGAAACTTGAGCACTACTTAATGGAGATCAATCATTAACTTATACAAGCCATTAATTTTATGCATATTTTATATATATATGTGTACAACGTTATCGGCAACAAAGAAGTAGTTTTTGTTAAAATTCCTTCCCGGGATATTTGGCCGTAGTCCAATGTTTTCTACAAAACCAGACGTTTCGGCAATGCCATTGACTTCCATCATCAGTGAAAATCGAGTGCGATAACGTGAGGTGGTATATGTTAGTGACCATAGTACTGTGGTTAAGGCTGAAGCAGTAAGTAGAAAGAAGTAGTTTCTATGGTAATATTCCATTTAGAAAATGATTTTAAAAATAAATCTTAGAATATGGAAGTCATGTATGGTTCTCCATACCGATTTTTTCTTTCAAATTGAATGGCGCAAGCAGGCTGACGAAGGTTGGATAACTTTTATTTGTGTGTAGTGGCAGTAGTCCCAAAACCTCATCCGTTGGGTAGCAACGTAACAACACGAAATTTGAAATCATGGACGTTCCATTTACCAGCGTGTCCGATTGCAAAGTGCGTAGTGTGATTCGGTTTTTTGTTGCAACATGAACCAGCGGCTGAAATTCGTCGTAACTTAGTTTCTGTGTACGGACCTGAGTGCATGAGCATTTAAATGGTCCGCTGGTGGCATACACCGTTTTTGAAAGGTAAAGGTTTGTTGAACAATGAAGTTCTTCTGCTCCACGACAACGCACGTCCTCATTCGTCGCGAGTCACACAGATTTTGTTGGAGTCCTTTCGAAGGGAGATTTTCGACCATCCCTCATATTCACCCGATTTGGCTCCGAGTGATTTCCATATTTTCCCCATCTCAAAGAACACCTGGGAGGTCAACGTTTCGAAACGGATACAGAAGTGAAACAGGCGGTTGACGCCTGACTCCGAAATCTGGGCACGCATTGGTTCAAAGAAGGAATTGAAAAACTGTTTTTACGCTACAGAAAGTGTATTGACAAGCCTGGAGATTATATTGAAAAATAAGTACATGTTTTTAAATAAAATTATAGTTTTCTTTTTAATTTTTACGTGTTTTTTTTTTCCTAAATCAGGGAAACTTATTTTTGAGATGACCCTCGTATATTAAACTTTAGATGTATTCTAACTACGAATATTTCAAAACTGTCGTTATATTATATTAGTTAAACGCCCTACACACGCTCCTGCAAACAGGAGAGTCTGCCTCAAGACGCGGGGCCTCAAGGCAAACCCATAATAAGAGGGTACGACCACACGCTGACGTCTCCCTCAAGGCTTATCTTAGGGCGGAATTCAGTCAGTCACGGCTAAGTTTTACAAAACACAAATTGAAAAGCTTGAAGAAGCTTAAGAATAATTAATTGAACATGCCACGTGAAGATAATATACTATAAGAAATACGTCCACATTCTACGCCAAAGCATTTTACAAAATCAAGGACAGAAGGTATATGGAGGCTCCGCGTAGAGAATTTCGCCGTCACTTTAATTTAGGACGCCACGATCGTATTCCATCAACACATGCACTTAACACATGGATAATTTTGATGAAAAGGGTTCAGCAATGAAAAACAAACCTCCAGGCGGTGTGCGAACCGTTCGTACGCCAGACAATATCGAAGCTGTTCGAGCTGCTGTCATAAGAAATTAATGACATCGTTCAATCCGTCGTCAAGCAGTTCAAGTGTTCCAACAGGACTTACTTTACCATCCGTACAAGTTGTAGATCGTCCAGGCACTGAAACCCAACGATTACCTAATGCGACGACAATTCTATGAACGAATGCTTGAAAAGATAAGAGAGGACAATGAGTTTTTCCACAACCTGTGGATGTCGGGCAAAGCCCATTTCCAAGTTAATGGATTTGTAAAATATCGGTATGGAGAACCAAACATGACTTCCATGTTCTAAGATTTATATTTAAAATCATTTACTTTAATTCGGTTCAATAATTTCTAAAAAAATATTGCCCACCGTCGAATTATTTTCACTATTTATTGATATTTTTGTTATTATGGGGTAGTCGTTTAATATAATGTTATTTTCGAGTCACTTTATCCATAAAAATTAGGAACTTTTATTATATTAAAGAAACTGAACTACGCAGATAATCATCCCTCGTCTTCAACCGATCCCCACCATTAATGATATTTACACTTTCATAGAGCAATAGTTTTATCATATGTAATTTCTAAGGTATCTTATCCTTCAAAATTAAATATTCGTACCTTACTTGATTTCAGCACAGCATTTTTCAAAGAATCCCCCCTCCCCCTTCAACTACCAACTCCACTTATAATTATCTCATTTACCATTTTACAGTGGATTAATATGACTTTATTTTCGGGGCACTTATTATTAATATTAAATAGTTTACTCTTGTTAAAACACAAAACAATACAGGTACACTACCTCTCCCTCCTAACCGAACACCATTGTTTCAAAAGTTTAAATGAATTTGTAAGTACTTTACTCTTGTTAAAACGAAAAACGTTCCAGGTAAACTACCCCTCCCCTCCTCGTCCGTTGCGCAGCAACAAAGTTAACGTGTGGTGTGCTGTAAACGTACAGCATCGGATCGGAACGTCCGCTGTGTTGAAAACCTTCGTTGAGCAAAAACTACAGAAATTTACAAAAATTACTACAACGCCAAAGTTAGTGACAAGACAGATCAACGTCACACACGCACGAATATCGATGGCTGCTCTACGCCACTTGTTTGGCAACCATATAATTTCGAGAAACGGTGACATTCCATGGCCTCTCAGATTCCCTAATCTATCAGCGTGTGATTTCTTCTTTAACCTAACCTTAAAAGCAAAGTGTATCGTAATCGACCTGCTACAACGGAAGAATTAAAAGCTAAAATCCGAGAGCAATTCCTGGAATTCCTGTTGAAATGTTACTTCGAACCATGAACAATTTAAATAAGAGGCTGCAGGAATGTTGCGCAAAAATGGAGCTCACCTGCAAGATGTTCCCTTCAAGAAATAAATTTACTGTATATATTCCTAAATCGCATATTTTTTACTAAATGACATAAATAAATTCATTTAAAGTTTTTTCATAACAATATTTAATTGCTTTAATATTACTGTATCACCCTGTATGAAGGTTTTAGTATCGGACTCTGAAAGCTTTAACAAGCATTATTTGTTTAACAACTTTTAAATAATTTCGCTTTACCAAGTTCAGTTTTTTTTGCTGTTGTATTTCAGCTATAACTAATCTTATTTAACTTTATCCACAATTAGTTACGGAAAACCTTAGAAAATTAAATTACCCCATCACTTAATTTGCCATCTGATTAATATTAATGGAATTGTTACTGCCACCATTGATATTAAGAGAGTAATATAAATATAACTAACGAAAGTACAGTATAACTAACATAACTATTATTAAAAGTAAATATCCTATTGTTTAGCGTTCATAGTAACATAATTGTTTATTTTCCATTCCTAAATACTTAAGTTTTCAAAGTTTCATTGTTATGATTGTCACAGTCAAAACTTTAGAATAGTATTTGCGCGCGTGTGTGTGTGTGGGCGCGCGCGCGTGCGTGTCTGTGAATTGGGACGGGTGGCGGTATGAAGCAAGGAGCGGTTCGCAGATCCAGTTCTTTGACAAAGACGGAAGCACAATTTAGGCGACGTCGAATCACAAGCAGAACGTCTGTACAAGGATTGCGCCAGAGAGGAGACCCACCTGTACCGAGACCCAGAAGCGCCAAGACACTAATACCGTTCCTTCAGATCTTCTAGGAAACTTCATTGTCAGGACTGCTTCAGAAACAGTCCAATCCGGAAACAAGAAACGTCTGGTCACTTATGTCGTATCCTCTTGACAAATTCGCAGTCAGACTTGACAGAGGGAAGCTGCGTCGAACACCGAAAACGTCTTTTCTGTAAATCTTCATCGTCTTGTAATTCTTCCACGACCGATGCGACGAACGTGAGTGAGTGAGTGTGAGTGAGTGTGAGTGTGAGTGTGAGAGAGAGAGAGAGAGAGAGAGAGAGAGAGAGAGAGAGAGAGAGAGAGAGAGAGAGAGAGAGAGAGAGAGAGAGAGAGTGTGTGTGTGTGTGTGTGTGTGTGTGTGTGTGTGTGTGTGTGTGTGTGTGTGTGTGTGTGTGTGTGTGTGTGTGTGTGTGTGTGTGTGTGTGTGTGTGTGTGTGTGTGTGTGTGTGTGTGTGTGTGTGTGTGTGTGTGTGTGTGTGTGTGTGTGTGTGTGTGTGTGTGTGTGTGTGTGTGTGTGTGTGTGTGTGTTAACTACTCGTGTCTTAACTGTAAGAATCATAATTAATAAAACTTTTAAACTTGAGTATTAAATAATGGAGGAAATATCTATTCTATACACGAAAATTATATGAGTAGAACTGTGCGCTTCGAGATGGAGTCCCGTTCAAGCCGACGTTTTAATTTGAAATAAATATTTATTTGCAATCTTGTTTCCAAGCGATGGAACTGTAACAATTGTTGAGAATGTTTATCAAAAATATCCGTAATGAGCCTGTTTATTTAACAAAAATATTTACACACACACAAGTTTTTAACTTATGTGTGTATTCATATTCGATTAATTTCATTTATTTTCATCTCCTTCGCCTTTTTATGAAATTATTTTAAATTTTATTGACTCTAAAACTTTGTGATAACATTGTTTTGATGTTTTGTTAGAATCGAAAATGTACAAATTTTTATCAATGCCTATTCTTGAAATCGTTACATAGACTACAGCTGACAATTTCATGGATTTTATAAATCGATCCGTCTATAACTTTTAACGATTGATCTGCTGCTTTGTTCAGGGCCATTGCAAATGTACGTTTTGGGTATTAATTGTCCATGGTAACCAACTCCTGGTTATCAAATATCACAAACTGAAGTTTATCCCCCGTCAACTTCAGCGTTACATTGGCCTGTTCCGGTTCAAATCAGGACTTGTTCAGTAAGGCCTGGCCAAAATGTAAATGAGGCCCCTTTGGTATTTTTGGCTAATTTTAATTCGCAGTTTTAAAAATAAACTTCAGGTGCCTTTATTTTCGATTTTATTTTGTTAAATTAATACTATTTTATTCATATACTAGATCACCCAGCAGACTTTGTCCTGCCTTTAAATTTTTTTTCATTTTGCTGAGGCCAAAAAAAATGATGTAGATATTTATTTTTTAATTTAATAATAATTAGTTGAAGTATAACTGTCGTCAAATGATATCTAAATTGGCAGTTATTGATGAATGTTTGGCTTTGTGCAAGTTGATGGTGGCTGATGATGGACGTTTTCATGTGACAGACGAATATTATAAGCAGCATAGTGATAAATACATGGAGCATTATTATTAACAGAAACATTTTGTCTTTAAATTAATAAATTTATTTCATGTATTTGCATATTAATTGAGTAATAATATAAATGATTTGTTTTCCATGAAATTTATTTTTTTGCTTATTTTGACAATAATAATTTTGTTTTGAAAAAATAAAAATAAATGAAATTATTAAAATTGAAAAAACAAATGTTTATATTTAACGTAAAGCTAAATCATGAACGATATTTGTGGTTTTGCCTTGGGGGGCGTAAACAAATAAATTTGATGGTCGACCAACACGGGAACACGCAACATATAATTGACCGTGTGAAAAAAATGGCGTTTCTAAATCCAACCCGCATATATTCATTGTTTGACCCTGCGCTTTATTTATAGTCATAGCAAAGGCCACCCGGATAGGAAACTGTAAACGTTTAAATTGAATTGTTGAATCAGCGGGAATCATTGGTATCCTTGGCAACAAAACATGATCACCCTTGAATTTTCCGTTTAGAATTGTTGCCTTTATTAAATTCCCCATTAATTTTTTGACGACTAATCTCGTTCCATTACACAGCCGTGGTGCATTGAGATTGCGCAGTAAAATGATCGGTGAACCAATTTTTACTTTTAAATTATGTGGTGGCAAACCTGGTACGTCCAGAGAAAGAAATTCCGTTGGAAAATGTACAGCTTCGTTTTCATCTACGACTGTATCAATTAACTTAAATGAAATTGCTTCGCCGTGCAACATGTCTTGTATTTTAATATTCATGTCATCAACATCAACATTTTTTGCAGCCAGTATCGCACGTTCGCTGAGCCATTGATGATCACGGATATTTTCGCGAATATTTGGGAACACATTGTTAATTAATAATTCTTTCGTATCCATAATGTTACAGAAGCCATTCGGCAAATTAATTGTTCGAGTATTTTGATCCATAACAATTGTTCCATTTCCAATACTGAGTAGTTGTTTAGAAAATGAGTCAGCCAAAGGATCATTATGAAGCTTTACACGCATGTTAGTTGTTAATTTTAATGTGTGCACGTTTCGCCATAAATTTGAAGATTTTAGGCATGCATTTATTTCTTCTGCATATGTCGAACGTGGTATAACTGGCAACGTTTGTCGGAAATCGCCTGATAACAAAATGAGTGCACCTCCGAATAGCCTGTCATTTCCTCTTAAATTTTTGAGCGTTCTATCCAAGGCTTCCAATGAATGCTTATGGGCCATTGTGCATTCATCCCAGATGATAATACAGCATCTTTGGAGGACTTTAGCCATACTGGAACATTTTTTAATATTGCAAACAGCGTTTTCGTTTGTTTGTATATTAATTGGCAGTTTAAGGGCGGAATGTGCTGTCCTGCCACCGTCTAATAAAGTAGCAGCAATTCCTGATGATGCAATTCCAAGGGCAATGTGACATTGTGCACGTATTTTGGCCAAAATTAGTGATATCAGAAATGTCTTACCAGTTCCTCCTGGTGCATCAAGGAAAAAGAAGCCGCCTTGTTGAGCATCAACAGCATGCATAATTGTATCGTAAACCGTTTTTTGTTGTCGTGTCAATTTTGGTTCATTAATGTTAACATATGCAATCAATTCGTCTGTATTGTATGACTGCTCTCGTTGCATATCACGATTAAACAGATCGCTTGCTGTCCGATTCGGTGCAGGCATTCCTAAATTTGCAAGTGCTTCATTAGCAATTTGCAAACAAATGTCCTCAATTAGAACCAATGAGTCATTATAAATCTCTGGAGTGAAATTTAAATCGGTATTTTGCTGTATTGTACGCAATCGGTGCAATATGTCTTCGCTCATTGCACCTTTGTATTTATCCCATAAAGCGTCTGGTTTTGTTGGGAAGCATGTGGTTAATAAAAGTGCGAACAAATTGCGTATTTGGTGTGCTGATGAAGTAAGCGAAGCATCAGCCAATGTTAAATCCCAACTTCAAGCAGTTGCAATCCTCGGCATGCGTCATGATTTGATGCATATAATTGGCCATTAACGGTCCTTAAATATTCAAATGATGTTGGGCCACGGACATCAATTAACAGCAAGCGCAAATAAAAACATTCTCGTTGTTTGGGATGTACAGTGTATAATCTTCCTAATGCATTTGTTGAAAAAATACCGGGATAACCATCGACTGGCGTGTTTCTTTTCCTGGGTTCCCATTTTTTTTATGTTTTATTGAATGTGAAATATGTTGGAACTTGATCATAAAGTAACGTACGTGCAAATGCACCAAAAATGTTTTCCTGTTTGCATAGTTCAAAAAACTCAGTTAATGTTGTTTTTGGTGCTGTTAATGCTCTCTCCAATACATTTTGTTCATTGAAGAATACACGTTGTCCATTTTCAAGATGTATAGTCAAGTGAATAACTGCTGGCTCTCGTTCATGTATGGGAAATGATAGAATACGCCAAATGGCTTCATTGCTGCTTATGTATCTGCCCATTTAATAGCGCGTAATTTCGTCATTTTCATTAACATTTTGAACAGTAAATACGGCCATACCACTACCTTTATTTACGTATTTACATATATACTTTATTGATTTCACTGAACTGCAGAATTCAACATTTATGTGCGCTTTGTACGTCTTAGATAATAAAGGCGAATATGTAACCACCCACCTATTGTCGATTTCTACCTCATCTGCATTATTTCTCAAGTTCAACATAAACAATTGTCCACCATTTTCTCTGGATCTTCGACGATACAAAGGATAACCATCTATACCAGTGATTGTTTCCGTGACAAAATGTTTTGGAAATTTCTTTGTACATCTACCATTATCCATACACGGAGCATTCATATTTATCGAACCACATGGACCATGAATCATATTTCTTGTTACGATATCAAATAATTCTGGATCAACATTTGCATTGGGTATTTCAGCAGAGATAATTGTATCAATTTCTTCTGGTCTAATTTTTTCAATTAACCAAATTAAAATGTGTGCATGCGGTAACCCACGTTTCTGCCACTCAACTGAATACATCCAGCAGCGTGTTTTTCCAAATAATGTACATGATGCTTTACAATAAAATCGATAAGAGATTTTAATTTTTGTTTGAACACTCTTGCAGTTACATCATGACGATCAATTGGTTTTTGTCCAGGTAGTAACAGTTTAGTAATTTCTTCCCATTTTGGATTGCAAGTGAACGTTATGAACAGATCAGGCCGACCATAAGCACGAACATAAGCCATAGCGTGTTGTATGTACTCTTGCACATGACGTGGACTACCTGTATATGAAGATGGTAGTATGTACATATTTCCCAGATCATTGGTATTCATATTTGCATCATTGTTATTGTTAATAGCGTCACGTAAATGTATATATTCATCCGTGCGCAATCGTGCTTGATTAAAACGAATGTATCGCAAACGTTCGCTTTCTACTTTTGCGTACTTGTCCACTACATACTGATGAAATAAGTGTCGACATTTGTGTATGTGGTTATCTGCCTGTTCCCGTATCATCAATCGATATGCGTAATAGTTCATGCAGCTAACTTTTTTATTAGTTTCTTCACCTGTAAATAAAAAACAATTAGTTACACAGAATTACTTACATGTTGTAACTATTGTAGATATTGTAAATGTTGTAAATAATGTAAATGTTGGTTGTACCTGTTGAAGGATTACGTTGTTGGATATTAATATGATAGCCATCCTCTCCTTCCCAGAAAATAAGTGGCTATTGCAGAGCATCATATGAACGATGAATATCATGTATGGTTTGTACGGTATTATCGCGACGCATAATTTTGATATTTCGCTGGGCAAATTGATCACCAACAATAACAATGGCCACTTCATTAATAGTTGGAGCATTAAACCGACCAGCGTGTTGCCCAGCTGGACTTTTGTCGGCTTTGATCACGACCATGTAATTATCACTTTGCATTCTTTCCGAAGCGTGTTTGAATAATTGAATGAGCTGATTTCTTTCATTTAACATCGTTTCTAGAGATGCAACAACGGCCCTTTCTGTAATTTCTTCAATGCGATTGTAATGGGAGCGAATGTTAACTTGCTCTGCTTCGTCTCCCATGAAATAAATTTGCAAGAATTTTGGATTTGATTTGGCATTGGAAGTAAAGAGCCGATTTGGTGATACACTTCTCCTTGAATTTTGAATGTGGTATCGAAGTGACGACCATCGTTATTTCTAACGATTTTCTTGGCGCCAAATGATGTCATTTGGAAGCAAGAATTGAATTTTCGTATTTTTCGTAGAAACAATTTGGAATCGGCAGTATCACCTATTAGTAATGAATTTAATGGTTCAGGCGGTGGATGCAATTCTGGTAAAACAACTTTTCCGGCAGCGCAACACATTCCAGGAGTTTCATTTTTAAATTTTAATGTATGACAAAATTGACATACTTTATTCATATCTCCAATAGTTATTTTTGAATGTGATGAGTACTCAATTTCTGTATTCAAATGCAAGGCGGTTAAATGATGCTGCTATTAATGCCCGTCGTACTTGAATTCGTTGTCCTTCTGCTAATAGATGAAGGCCTCTGTTTTCATTAGTTAAACGTTGACGTGCCTGTCAGTGTCGTAATCTGTCTGCTTCTAAACGTTGACTGCGCTGCTCTGCACTTTCTTGCGCGCGTGAACGTACATTTAAATTCCTAATATTTTCATTCTCCTGCGAGTGTTGTTCCTCCGTTCTTCTTTGTCGTCGCGCCTGCTCGTTTTGAGCATGTTGTGATTTTCGACCTATGTTTGCCTGCCCTCTTCTTGGCATTTTTCTATCACCTACCATTGAGTTTATATTGAATTGCCGGTAATTGATTTGTTGTTTGCAGCACATTCCTAAACAAAATGTAAATGGAGTATTATATTCACCACTAAACAAAATGTAAATACAGTATTATATTTACCACTGTTTTTTAATCACTGTGTTTTTCACCCCACCTCCCAACGTGGGCCAAAACACCTATCCTATGTTGCTTCTCCCGTTGCATAAAATATTTCTGGCAAGTTGGTTGAAATCGGTCCTGCCGTTTTCCATATTTTCCATTTTTGACAAACTCCCCTCAAACCGCCCATTTATTAAGCCCAAAGGCCCAAAAATTTTCAATAGTGCATACGTGCATGTAAAATTGTTACTTCCATCGAAATTTCCTTTAATTCGATACCCCATATGCTGTATTTTCATTTTTCCAATTTTTACCCCCCTTGACCAAACTGACACCCACAACCGCTCTAAAATTTTCAGTAGTGCATACATGCATGTAAAATTGTTACTTGCATGGAAATTCCCTTTAATTTTATACCCCATATGCGGTATTTTCATTTTTTCCAATTTTTACCCCCCCCCTCTTCGGGCCAACCTCACACTCGGCACATGTAAACCCTACTCTGAACCTAACGAACATATGGTGCGAATATGAGCTCTATCGGGTAAGTGGTTCAAAAGTTTTAAGAACATTTACAGACATACACTGAATTTTTATATATAAAGATACAGTATGATACTATTTACGTCATTTCTATCTTCCTGTAAAAAATGTATACATTAATTAAAATTTATTTGTCTACAAATATTGTCTTTAAACGTTATAAATAAGTACACGTTTGAGGAATTTATTTACAAAGTGCTGAATTGTATACCCTACGATCGTTAAGTACTTCAAATCTTCATAGTTCAGCCAGTTGTTAGAAATCCTAAAGTTGCCAATAATTTTTCGTGAGGATGATAACCATGGCTTCATATTAATGTCTTGTCTCTAAATGAATGAAGTCACCGTATTAAGTAAACGTAAATATATATCTTCATCCATTGGTGAATCATTCAGAATGTCATCTGGATCATTTCGTAATTCACTGACCACGTTCACGTATAAAATAATTTCTCGTTTCAATAATCACACCCTAAGCAATTTTCAACAATTTTGCAACGTTACTTTATTAACACGTATTACAGATACCCAAACGTTACTCTTCTTCATCCGTTTTCTTTAAACAACTGCATACGAAGAACTGAGCATATGAATGTTATATCGAGGTTGTGCAAACTACATGCGTGCGTCTTTACAATAAATTCATGTCGCAAAACCATACCTAACGGGGTTGCGTTTTGTTGTATTTTTTTTAATTAGAACACATTTTTAAATGTTTCTCACGTGTGTTCATAATTTATAAAAACGACAATGTAAAGCGAATTGCATAAGACGTTATTAGTATATCCTGTGTTACAATAGGATTTCATCGACCAAGGAATGACAACGGCCTAATAACCAGTAGTACCAGCCAGTACAATGAGTTCCCACACTCCAGAGGGCAGTCAGCTCGCATGTAACCAGATTGCGGTCTGTGTGAATCCGTGACATCGTGGTATACATTTAACAGACCACTTTAACAAATAAACTGGTAATGATGAAAATTTTGCAAGGTGTTTCTGCAAAAGAATACAAAAATATTTCTCTGTACGAATTTCAACAATTCTTTACGTTTACGTTTATACAGGAACACAATTTAACTATAATAATAATAATAATAACAACTATAAATAAAACTGTAATATAACTATATAATTTAATACATACAATAAACAAATATTATGAATAGTTCTTCAAATATTAACTATTTCTGCAAGTAAAATTATATTGTACTATCACCTTACCTACGTTTAACTTAATAAATCAGCATCAGCGTAAGGTAATAATACAATATAATTTTGCTTGCAGAAATAGTTAATACTTGAAGAACTGTTCATAACAAAAACCTGCAAGAAACACTTAAGAGGTACTTACAAAAGAAAGAAAATTAAATAAACATATATACATACATACAAAACACAGGATGAGGATCTATGAATAAGAATATCAGAGCATGGATGACGGACATTAACATATTTTAAATTGATGTATGCAATTTTTGTTAATTAGCTATAAGTTTTGTATTTAGTGATGGATAAGGACATGTGTTATACCAAATTCTTTGTAAATTTTTGCTCTATAATGCCATGTACTTTGTTTGTGAATATATGCGCGCGTTCGCCTGTGGTGAACCTTCGTTTTTATATCTTCCGCGTTAGTTAACATATCGGCTTGAAACTTGGACAGTGAATTATTTATGAAAATAGCTACATTTTCTATGTACTCTGATGTTCTCAGCTATTTTTTAAATGTGGTTTTTTAGTAATTGAAAACTCAACTTTTTACGCTTATCTATTGAAGAGTAATAAAATTTCTAGATAAAATCTATGCAGGCTCTCGTAGACTTATACAAAGATTCGCCTGCAACCCGTCTATCTTTTGTTCAATCTACCACGTAGACAGTCGATTGACCAGTCTGAAGCCCCTAATTTCAGTCAGATCCGTCCGTTGTCAGGTGTACTTCAGGCAGTTCATCCGAAACCGTTGCTTAGTGAACGTGTGCTCTTCGTCAGAGTTTTTCTTGTTCGAACTGATTAATCTAACGTAACTCTTATCTAGTATATTATATTGAGTGCTATTCCGTGTTAGTAGAAGATTTCCGCTTAGGGAGATTTATCTACCGGGGTAAATCTTATTAACGCGGAACACTTCAAGAGTAGCCGGAAGCATTATACACCGCTTTTATAATTACAACTAATTACAACCCTGAGAATCAATAATTCATAACGATTAAATACTAATAATAACAAATTCCGAGCGATACAAACTAACAATTCGGAAAGTGACAGTTTATGTGTGACATCTGCAATTAGTGTTATCAGTTGTTCGACGAACCCAACACGCGGAGAGAGAGAGGGAGGGAGAAAGCAGAGCGGCGGTCAGTGCACAGAGAGAGAAGCCAGCGGAGCAGCGAGTGACGTCACGCCGAGTATAAGGAATTTTACGTATCAAGTAAACTCGTCCAAACTGAACTATATAAACTCTTTTATAAATAATAAAGACTATACATGACATTGTTTAAATTTAAATATATCATATAAACATTATTTACTCGAGTGCTGAATAAATAATTTTTCTACACCTCCAATATAGACTTGTTCATAATTTATACACACAGAACTATCCTATGCGAAAGTATTTATTTGTATCGTCGCAATATAGAATATATAGATCTGACTATAACTATAATAATTTAATTTAATAGTAAATTCAATTAAAGTGTAAAATATTTTAGACAAATAATGTGCATATGTTCTATTGTAAAAATTTGTAATTAGTTTAAACTTTCGATTAAATATTAAATTTATTTCTAAACCGTCTTAAAGTCGTTTAGCTTTATTTTTATTTTAGCAATCTGTTAGAAAACCATTAGCGCATTAAACAAAATTATGCGTGACAGCAAAGTTGGTGTTCCACCAAGCATTCCTTCCTTACTCTAATCGAATGTAAAGTCAAAACAGTCTGTCTGGGATTCCCGTTTGCCAGAGGCATTTAATCCTCTTGTACTTGCCAGTTCGTTAGGGTGCGCTGTTATTTTTGTATAGTCTACTTGTGTACCTATTGTAGAGAATGTCTTCTCGTACAGAGGTTCTTCTGTATGACGTGATTTAACACGTACCAAGCGGAATTGACCATTTCCCGAGCAACATGTAGAAATGCTGCAGGATCTGTATGTTTGAGTTACTTGCTGTCGCTCATTACTGAATTCCGTACAGCTAAAATAATTAGACATAAAACGGGTGTCTGGTTGCGCTGTGTCAATACATCTCATTGCGCATGTTTACCTTTGACGCGTTGTTTTGTGTTCAGATCAGCTGCATGGTTGATGTGTCACATGGTTGTGGGTCATGGTTGGTCGACTCACGCCCCACGTCCGCACTGCCACCATTACGATCTGCGCGAACAGTTTCATGTCTTACTACTTCATCTGTACGTACAGCTGAAACAATTAGACATGACACGGGTGTGTGGTTGCGCATTGTCAAAAGATCTCATCGCGCGTGCGTTGTTTTCGGAGCAACTACTTTGTGTTCAGAACAGCTGCATGCTTGGTGTGTGCGCACCTTCCAGCGCTACCTTCCCTGCTCCCCGCTACGATCTACGCAAATCATTTCATGTCTTACTATTTCACCTGTACAGATTTTTTTCTGAATGGCCTCTCAGAGGAGGAGTTTATTCTCCAGGGATACCTGTGACTCGTTGCGAAGTTACCAAAGTTTCAAAGTATACCAAAGCTATTTATTTTTTTGTTACTACGTGTTTTCGCCAAGTAAGACGTCTGTCCAGATATTTAAATATTCCGCGTGTTGCAACTGAGAGTTGTTAAATGTTACATGCGTACAGTTGTCTCATCTCGGACTGAATGCTACCCGATTTCATCTCCCGAGGCAGTATGCGAGGCCAGGATGCAAACGCCACCATCATAGTAGATGTGGATGTTGGGTTGTCCGCAGTAGTTAAATGTAGTGAGTAGACTATTACCCTTACTTCCTTGTGAGGCTCCTTAATTTAAAGTCAGGCACGTATTTAAGGAGTGGACGAACGGGACCGGACCCCCCCCCCCCGGGAAACTCAAAAAAAGTACTTACTTACTTACTAGCCAACGCCCACACTTGGCTGTTGGGCCATTAGGCGGCGCTGACCAGTAGAGACGTTAACCCCGGAATTTTGTTAACCTCTTAATGTTTAGGTTGTTTTATTACTTTTCATCTGTGTACTAAAATACAGTAGTAACTATTTTTTTTAATATACGAACAGGTTTATTACAAATCATTTACGTTTGATATACTAAATATAGGAGAATCAATTCAGTCAAGAAGTACCTTCTAAACAATATTTCAATAACGCGTATTTTTATTGAATATTAGTCTGCCGTTTTCTTTAATGGAATTGACATCAGGATGTTACTACACGCTGTTCATCCACTGTAAAAATAGTAATATTGATTAGCCTTAACTTGTTTTTTTCTTTTGTATAAAGCCGATTCGACTGGACCCCCCCCCCAGACCAAATTCTAGATACGCTACTGTTTATAGTATGACGATTTGTATGCTCATTTTGGTGTTTAACAAAAAAGTGTGTTTCTTGAAGGTACGATTGGAAATGGTCTAATACGGGTGTGGTAGATGTTTCTTCAGTTTCTATATTAACCCCGTAAACCAAACCTTATCAAAGGCCTGACATATCACAAAATGCTGTAGAGCAGTATCTTCTCTTTTCGAAGTCGCTTTGAATTTTGTTGACTATACCGCTCATTTGTTCTGTAATGCTGTGTCTTTTTTAAAGTCCCAACTGGTGATTAGGAAGTATCTTTTGACTTTTAGACAGTACCGATAAAAGGCTAACAAGTCTATATAAACTTATTTCGTTAACTGGTTTTTATGGTTTAGATGGCATTACTGTTTGGGCGACCTTCCACTAGTATGGATAAAATCTGATTCTTAATATTGCATTCAATATTTACAATTACTAATATTATTAGTTAAGAATTTTTGTTATTATTAAGAAATATTATTAAGAATTGCAAATATTAGGAGCGCGAGGTGTCCGGTTATCATGCAATCATGCAAACAAAAATTATCATCATGCAAACAAAATAAAGTATAATACAAAAAAAAAAACTTGTAAGCAAAGATTCTAAGGCAACTTTTTATAATGACGAAGAAATTGTGAGTTACTGTTACAAAAAGTTTCACGGAAAGTGAATAAACGCATAGGTTGTATTACGTAGGCCTATTTCGTATGTTGTCAGAGTGACTGGTATGAGTGACTAGTATAATGTCTACCCTGCATCATTATAGTAATTCATCTGTATACTATAATGAAACGGTGACACAGAAAACGAATTAAAGCAAAGAACGCGTAAATGTAAGAAGAGAACTTTCTGGAACCAATTAATGTATATTTTACCACATCGTCAAACAGCTGAATGGAATTACTGAAACACGAGGCACGTTACGGCGATGTAGCATTTCTCTGATAGTCTGAAAATTCCGTGTCGAACGGAAAACAACAGAACAACAACAACTGAACAGAATAACAACAGAATAGAATCTTCCGCCGACTTGTAGAATGCCCGAGTTACAATCAGTAAGGTTGACCAGCTATTGCACAAGTAGACAAACGATGGGCCGAATTGTGTGATGGCGTTTTGTAGCAGTGAGGTTGCATTGTCACTGCGTGCTACGAAAACGTAAGGATTACTTTAATATCACGGCCGGTAGCAGGCCACACCCTCAATCCATAATATCAGTAGTCCCTACGGCAGGAGCTCTTCTGAAGCTCGGAACGTAGTGCACGAGCGGGCGACGGGCAAGCCCTTCGTCCCGCACAGCCCCTGACCCTGCTGGATTACTTTAATCATTTATTGCTGACTATGACTGAAAATCTTTTGCGATTAGTGCGAATTGTGAACCGTATATGATGGATTATTGTGATAAAATATTAGTTTGGAATATAAATTATACTATATTATTTCCACGTAAAAATATGCCTACTAATTATTCAGCTCTAGTACCCCCGTAAAATTAGAACGAAACAGCCCGTGGGAGCATATGACCTGACATCCTACCTGTGGGTTGAGGCTACATGGAAAACTGGTTTTGAGAAAAACTTGTGTGTAACTGTTTAATGAAAGTTCTTTTCAATTAAAAATTTAAATATTCTGAGAATCTTCAGAATTTTAAAATAGTTAAATTTTAAATAGTTTTGTGTAAACATTCTGGGACTTCACAATCTCAACACAGTATCCACGTCAGATCTTTATCTGCTATCCGCAGTTACCAGAGTTTGCACAACGGTTAGAAAACGGCCGTGTTTCTCAGATCGTAAAAACTATTGAATACATTTTAATGCTAAACAGTTTGAAATGTGAAATGTTACGACTCAAGTGTTGGCCGGCTTCGTTCTCAGCTGAAAGTGAGCACGCGTAAACATGATTAACCCCCTTTTTCCCGATTCATTAATGTTTGTTTATATTTTCTGTTTACCTAACTCGTTTCCCTCATTAACTTTAAAGCTGTGATGTTTCGTAAGGCATCGTACGTCATGCTATAGTAAGCCTTTGAGAGGCCTAATTTCGCTCTCTCGATCCGTTAACATTCGACATGTGTACAGTCAACACATCTGTATACTCATATAGATTCTATCGCCACATGACCATATCAATTGTACACACTCACAAATTAAAAATCGAAATCGGTACCATACTAATTTTTTTTTTTTGTCACAATACTTCCAAATATTTCATCGGGGCCACCAGACCCTTGAATTAATAATTCCATACAGTTCAAAAATTTAGGTTTTCATAAGACTTCTGTAAGTTTTAGTAACATATTCATAACGAAAATCCGGTAACCAAACAAGATACGGTACTAAAACTAGAACTTTAACAGAATATGTTCAAAATATTAATATTATCAATGTATCTATACACAAAATACTTTTATTTTTTATGAATCATAATACTTTCCCCATCTGTCTACATTTCAGAGTTTTAATTTAAACAGTTCGTTAACAATTTTAAGAACAGACTGAAAGAAGTTTACGGTTCTGCCTACAATACAACTGCTATGATAGTAGTCTGACCAAAAAACTTTTAGCAGTCATTTAGATTTTTGGTAGACTATAAAACTAGTCAACTTTTATTTGTTACACGTTCAGAAATTAACTTTTCGTTATAATCCAGCAGACGATTCAGATCCACTAAATTAGTAACGCATTTATTGCAAACCGGTTTCACTTACAAAACCATTGGCTTGGTATTTTCGGGATCCCCTCGGTACTTTATGCGTCACTTTTTATTTTGATAAATGGACAAGCGAAATATTTTTTTATGTGATTAAAATACTGCTGTCTGATATCAAGATTAAATAGAAAAATAGTAAATCCATTTTGTGTAGCACTCAGAAAATACAGTAAGAATTGCAACAAAAATACGTAAACATTTCTTAATATTGATAAATGAACGTAAGCTCTCACGGCCGGCGTTTACATTATCCGAGCTGTTAGCCCGTGGTTTACCACCAGACGTTTCGTCCATACCGATGACGGACATCTTCAGTGGCGCGGGAACAAAGATACAGATTTTTTTTTTTAGTGTTGAGGCACTTACTCGCTTTACTCACTCTGAAATGACCAAAAAAGTGTATAAATATAAGTGACTCACTAGCCCAGAACAGTCTTTGTTTGGATTCGTTCGCGGGTGTTGTAATCTGTGTTGCCACGCCACTGAAGATGTACCTCATCGGAATGACGAAACGTCTGGTGATCTGGTGATAAACATGAACAACCTAGAAAACTGTGATATAATAATTTCTTAATATTGTTTTTTTCTGTGAGAGAAGTTGTTCAATCACTGCGTACGAAGTAACTGCACAATTCTGCGACGTAGGAAGTTTGGCCTTAATTGCGCATAATAGGCTTACATTGTATTTCATGCAACTAGTATTTTTTGCGATTGTTATTTATTTGCCTCTCTATCAGTTGGCAGAAGAAAAGTTGTATACGTTACCTTTATTTTATTTTTTATTGTAGTTACAGCTGAAGGCAGCCGATTTCTTGTGTAGCCAAAATATTAATTTGCCTTCTAAGTTAGTCAGTGATGGCAAGTGTTGGATCAATGATAATCAAGTTTTAATAATGTTATTTCGACATAAAAGTTTAACTGATAAAAGAACAACGAATCATGGTTAAAAATGTGAGAATGTTAATCAAAGCTAGTAACTTCATCTTACTAAACAGTAATCAAAGCTAGTAACTTCACGATTTTCTTAAAATCAGCCTTCGCTTTATAAAATTCTATAACGGCTAAGCACCTTTATATAAACTGTAGGTACTTTACTGAATTTTTGAAGTTCATTCGCATGAGTTACTGCCACTGTCTCGATAATTCTTTCTTTAATGCCACCTGTTTAATAACTCACTTTCATTTTTGAATCTTTTGAACAGGTTTATTGCATTTACTCTGAATGTGTATTAACGATTATACGCTTCAATCATTGTTATGTTTCACTTTTCTAAGTGACAAGGCCGTGCTCTGTTGCTGTTCTGTCTGTAGCCAGACGTTTCGGCTACAGCTGCGATTGTCCGTGTTCGGTTGCTGTTGACACCCAGTCACCGACCCGGGGGGGGGGGGGGGCTCCTGACTTTTGCTAGCCACTTAACGATTGAACCGATTGGCAGCGGATTGGTCAATTGTAAGACAGATGTATTACGGTAGGCAAAATATCGTCGTATCACAAAACCAATCATTCTAATTACTTCAAGGAAAATCTTCTGACCCCTCCCGCCGACCTTCCAAAGTTTCGCAAACCTACCCCTCCTGTCTACATCTTGTCCGTGCCGGCGCCCGGTGACAGACTAAGGGGTGGTTGCGCTTGCCTTAGTGTGCCCAGTGCCTCCTTTAGTGAGCGCTTTCTCCTTTTCTGTTCTCTCCCGTGCCTCGACATTGCCACTCGGCAGTCTTTCCTGGGCGGTTTGAGACGCCCTGCCCGTTGTAGGCGGGCAATTTCTACCTCCCAATCGAAAGGTCTCTGAAGACTCCCCCATTCTGCTGTCCCGGGTCTCTTCGAGGTCCGGGGTACAACAAAAATTACATCGATACGTCCCTCCAAAAATAAATATCTAGGAGGTTCTAGTCCGGCATAGCGCACGATCGCTAATCAAGGTAACAAGCAGTCATCGGGTTCGTTCTGACATTGCGACCACCGGAGCACGTCAAGCTGCTGCTCAGTACACTTAGATTAGACCTAAACCTAGACTTCAAGGAAACGTACGTAAGGAATTTCAAAGAAACGTAAAATTTTACGTAAATCTGACGTGTAAATCGATAATGCTATTTTTAATGTTAAAATGATTTTTACTGATTTTGCATAAGAAATTTAATTTAATTTGGTTATGTTACCCCTGTGCCACTGCACACTCCAGTATTGTGAACAGTAACATTTTTAAGCATGACTTCCTGCCCGAAGAGTTTTTTGGATAGCAGCCTACAGCAATAAAACTTCTCTATCGGTTCCCCAGTTCATGTGGGAAATGCATGTGAATGCATTTAATGAGGGCTTATATCTAGCAGCCAGAGCTTCCACATGATACTTCCAGTTGTGTACTTAAGTGTCTGTCGAACATAAGGCTTAAATATTTAGGTTCTCTTTTAAACGGCAGCCGAACACCGCTTATAGTTAACATCGAGTCCGACCTTCCTCTCGCTTTCGACAGTAGTGAACACAGTCGTCTTTGCTACCGAGAAAGAAAAGCCTATGCTTTTATCATTTTCTACCAACGTGTCCGTAGCTCCTTGAGCCCTCTGCTCGATCATTGCCGTTAATATAGTTGAGTAGAACAAAGTAAGGTCATCAACGTACAGGCATTTCCCAACCGATGTTTCTATTCCCTCAAAGATTCCGTTGATCCTGTAATAAAAAACGTTCCACTTAACGAAGATTCTTGCGGTACCCCATTTTCCATCTCGTGTGGGGCCCGTAATGACTCCGTAATGACCGTAACACGGAAAGTTCTGACCATGCGAAAGCTGGAGATAAATTTGGGCAGGTTACCTCTAAATAGCTAATCGCGTAATCTTTTAAGGATATTATTTCCACGTTGCATAGAACGCTTTCTCCAGGCAGGCGCGGATTTCCCACTAGGCACACTAGGCACGTGCCTAGGTGCGGCAGGCTCAGGGAAGTGGCACGAGGTGAAAAATTATTTGTTAACATTTCATGTTTTCGGTTTTTTAATTACAGTATTTGTATTGGGCACTTGCATTATGGCCAAATTGAAGAAAATGGTTTTGAAATACCCATTAATTATATCATTTAATAACATGGTATTGACACTGGGCCTATCAATAGCGGTGGTCGGAGCGGAGCACGGTCGTATATAGGCCTACAGGTCTGGACACTCCGTTGAAATTCTTGTCCGCTTTTTTGCCGACTAAAATGTTTGTTTCGATATCGCTTGGGACGCCTCGATGATCTATGTGTTACTAAAGTGTACACGTAAATAAATATTAATAAAAGTTAAAAAAATGTAGTCTTTTTCACAATTCCATCACATTTTTCTTTTATATTTAAGATCAAATGAGATATTTGCAATAGAGATTGTTGAAATGACTATTTTCAGCAACTTTTTTTCAGCAGTCAAGGAGAATTGTATATATAGAAGTTACTTGTTGGGGGGCCGGCCCTAACAATAGTGCCTAGGGGCGGCAGGACACCTAAATCCGGGCCTGTCTCCAGGTGGAAGAATACTCGATGAAACTATTTTCAGCTGCGTTCTCTAGACACACTATAGTTGATCACTAGTTGAATTGTGCTTCCGGTATTCACAGTGGCGTATAGTAAGTAGACCGCGTCTTTCGAAACAGCAAACGAACCGGTCGTTAACCAACCTCTACAATAATTTTCCCAAACAGCACGTCAATGATACTGGACCATAGGTCTCTGCTTTAAGGGGATCCTTTCCAGATTTGATAAGCGGGATGACGGTTGCTTCCTTCCACAGTTCAGGTAGTCCCATCTGTCCAAACGGTCTTATCAATTGCCAGTAGTGTACTATAATGCTGTAAGGAATAACGTCTGGTCCCGATGCAAGGTTGCCGGCCCTTGATGAACTACCACCCATCCGTTGTATATGATCCGTGGATGTGACAGCAGCACTGAAACGGATCTCAACCAAGTGACGCTGGATTGTTACCACTACTGGGATGTGGTCGCTCTTCTCTCATCTGGGAGTACTCTCCACGGCAGACGTGGGACAAGGCTCGCACTACAGATTAAAGGATCGATAACGCAGAAAGTATAATTTCCAACATTAAAATGTGTGCTCCCGCCGGTTTTGAAAAAGACAAACGGGTCTTAAGCAACACATCTTCAGTTCTTATTCAAGCGTTTTTTGTTTGTTTTTGTTTTTTACAACCCCAATTGGAACTATGAGAATCATTTAAGTCTTCCCTCGAGGAGTAGTGGAGATGGTGACAGCTAGATGAAATGCTGTAGACATTCTGCTCCCCATGTGACACCTGCGAGGCGTCCTTATATTGAGTTGCTCACGTAAGATGATAGCTACTGCTAGCAGAAGCATAGCAAGAGGAATACGTCTTTCATAATACGTGTTGCTAAATATAGTATCGCCTCCCATAGGACATGATTTGTCTAACATCAGAACGGAAGGACTCTTACATTAAACCGTTCTTCTGGCCTCAGATGTTTTTGTGCAGGCATACATCTACCTTCAGTTCGCATTAATGTGATGTACAACCACTGAGGTTCCACTGAAGGTTATTCTCCGTTCTGGATTCTAAGGAATCGGTTACTTTAGACAGCGCTTACTTTCCTGCCTTCCATTTTGGCCAAGTTTACTTCTTTTGTTCTACCATAACTACATTTCCGAGTTCTACCAGGTTACCAAGGTCGATGAGGCCGACAATGGAGCTGAACTCTAAACCAAAGCGCACCTCCTGATCGTGGAGGACATTTCTTGTTTCCTTTTTCAGTTAAAAATAGTCTTCCCTGGGAATTTGGTAGGCCACGGTGATGGATGGCGGCATTCTCTCGCCGTCTCTTTTTTCTTCGTAGCTTCCGAAAGTCAGCGATTTCACCGCCGTGGCTGTCACTGTGAAGACAACCACTGATTATGGACTACCCCAGTCGTAGCCGACAGAAGATCAAACAAAACTTCAAACCTTTCGTGTACGCGGTGAATGGGGGAGACCATTAATTCTGTTTTCCCCATTAAAAGTGACAAGAGGACTGTTATTTTCTGTGTAAACATTAGCATGCTATTAATTGTGTTGGCATGGGCAATTAGCGCCAGCGGCAGACAATGGGAACGCTTTCCCTGAGCGTCTCACAAGACCTAGTCCGTGTTGTCTTCGTCGCATGAAGAATATACGCTGGTTGACGAGCCTTAGGGAGGGGAGGGGGAGAGAGAGAGACTCTCCAATTAAGGAATAGAAAAGGCTAGTTCCGACACTAGTTCACCACTTTTACTTTCAACAAGAACTAAAACATTTCCTTTCTTCCTTCCAGAGTTTGTGTTTACTTAGTACTGATTAACATAATAATGTCTTTTCCTTCTGTTATAATTACTATAAGGCTACTTTACTTATTAATATACTATTATTGTTATCATTATTATTATTATTATTATTATTATTAGTAGTAGTAGTAGTAGTAGTAGTAGTAGTAGTAGTAGTAGTAGTAGTAGTAGTAGTAGTAATAGTAGTAGTAGTTGTAGTAGTAGTAGTAGTAGTAGTATTTGTAATGGTAGTAATAGTGTCATTACTACATTTCCAAAATTATTCATCACACCGCTCCACTACCTACCACTGCCAGTAACACATGTGCTTCCAATGTTAATAATCCCTTGAACCAAGATCCCCCCCCTACATTTTATTGGCCCTCAGACAAATTTGCTGTGAGGTCCTTACAATAAATGTCAGTCAATTAAACTTTAATTCTTCAATTATATTGATTCAGCAATACGATTTAACAGAAACTAGTAAACATTAAAAGAAAATGTTATTAAAAATTAGGCTGGATTTAATAAATATATTTGTTATCCACATAAATATAATATGCACGTTCGATTAAAAAACAATATTATATACATTATATAATATAAGTTTATGTATTCTTATTCAAAGACATACACGCTGAGGAATAGAATTTTATAGGTACGCGTATAGTCTATCGAAAAAATAAAATCACTGACCTCGATGTTCTTGAAACTAGTACAAGGGGCAGTCAAAACGTTAGGTGCACTTGCCCGCGTTCTTTTTCCTAAAGAGATATTTTGTTGGCAACACTGATAAACTTCCATTTCCATCAATGCAGCAACGTTTTCAAGTCGTCACGTCGTTTGCAAGTAGCATCCAAATTATAAATCCGCCCTGAGACTCGTTTTCTGTGGGCAGCGAGGGGGGCGGGTGTAACACCCAATGATGTTGTCAGTTGAGGGAAGTACTGTATGGTAGTGAGACTTGGATTAGAAAGGCCAAAGATATATCTAGAATACAAGGAGCGGAAATGAGGTTTTTGAGGGCTGTAAAGAGTTGTACTAGGGGAGATCTTATCAGAAATTATCATGTTAGAATGAAGCTAGGCATAGCTGAAAGCTTAAATGAGAAAATCTCCAGGTACAAAACGGAGTGGCGGTTACACGTAGAGAGAATGGATCCAACTAGATTTGTAAGAAGAGCCCTTGAATATTATGCAAGGGGGAAGAGAAGTGTGGTAAGACCCCCGTAAGTGATGGTTGGATGACTTCCATTGAGACTGGAACAGGCTACTAACCTAAGGATGACGACGACGACGACATTCCCAAATACCGCAATAGCGTTATGAATATCATTTGTATTAACGATATCAGCTCCAGCTGGCAAAAGATCACACTTAAAATTCCATTTAAGATCGACTGTGGCTTGGAAACATTGAGGCAGGAGACAGCCAAGGGGTGACAAATTAAAGATTGCACGTAGGAACACGAACGCCTAGCGGATGTTGTGTATATAATTAATATAAGGGTAAGAAAACATTTACTGTTTTAAATTTCTTTTTTTGTACAACTAATGCTCTCCACTAGCCCAGTGACTCCTGTTAAGCGCTTTTGAACAATTTAATTAATAAGCATCATCAAAATCATTACATCGTATTGAAAACCAAACCATGTGATGAGCTGAATTGTTCAGAAGCGCTTACCGAGACAGATCAGACTCGTCAAAGGCAACACGTGGAGTGGTGCAGATCTATATAAAAGTCTAGAATCTAATAATAAAAAGTTCGTAGATTAAAAAAAAATCTTACATCAAAAATGTAAAATACAGTCCAGGACGCTTTAAAACGCCGTCTTTGATTATATAGAAAAAAATTAAGCTCGAGAGAAAAAAAAAACAATTATATGATTTTCTCTCAATATGTCTATGGAATAAGGTTTTATAAAATTGTAGCGCCGAAAGAGGAATTTCTCTTAAGTGTTGGAGCCCCCCCCCCCCCGTAAATCAAGCCCTATTTTATTACTGATTCAAAAGTCCCGTACCGCGTTACCTTCAGTCTCAATACGCAATGCCAAATAAATACAAATATACATAAAGCACTAAATAAAAAACAGCTGAACAATAACTATGAATATAAATTGGCCGTAACCACGGAAATAATAATCAAATATTTTTAATATTTCGAGCAATTTGTACGAAATTTGTAGTTTATCGAAATTATTCAGTTTATTTACCAGTTTACCACATCATCGACTATAACGATACCGACCTTGACACTACGAAACCTCCACTTCGCCGGCTGTGAGAACACAGGAACTCCCGACTGCGACGAATACCGACCGGAAGAGGGACGTTGGATCCCAGGCGCCTCCAGAGGATTCTAGTAGAGAAGTCTGGTGGCCTCTGCAGAGTCGCGAAGACGGAGGTCCCTGGGTGCCTACGAAGGACTCCTGGACGACAATCCACTCCCCGAAATTCAGCGGTGTACGACGTACGGGAGGGGATTACAACACCGACCTTGACACTACATAACCACCACATCGCCGGCTGTGACAATACAGGAACCCCCGACTGCGACGAATACCGACCGGAAGAGGGACGTAGGACCCCAGGCCCCTCCAGAGGATTCTAGTAGAGAAGTCTAGTGGCCTCTGCAGAGTCGCGAAGACGGAGGACCCTGGGCGCCTACGAAGGGCTCCCGATGGTAATCCCCTCCCCAAAATCCAGCGATGTACGACGTACGGGAGGGGATTACACCACCGGCCTTGACATTACACTCCACCACTTCGGTTTCCGGATGTGCCGAAAAATAACAGTACAGTACTATAGTATCAAACAATAAACTGTTTGAATAAACTGAAGGGTGTGTTATCAAAATATTAATTCTTTGTACTCGTGGAATAACTCTGAATTTTCCATTGAATGTGTCTCCTAAATATTATTCATTACATGTCGTTTTATTGTCTTTGAGGCTGTGAGAATACTGGCGCCATCAGACTTTGACGAAACTATCAACTATTTGTGGAAGAATCAATAAAACGACACCATTATTTTTATTTATTTGTTGTCTTAATTAGAAGTTCAAAAACCAAAAATAATCAAAATTCACAGTACTGTAGTTAATTTATTTATATTTTTTAGGAACCCAAAAATCCATCCAGGAGATAGGGAGTATGTAACGAAAAATTTTATTAATGATTGCGAGCTCGGATTTAAGTTGGAGAGAGGATAATTAACAATGTAGGGTGTAATCTAAGGTCTGACAGCTCTGAAATTAAAAAAAGAGTAGAAATAATGTTAAGATCAGACAACAGTCTTCGTTCTTCGCACGTCTATTTGTTTCAGCAAGTATTCTTTCCGTTAATGATCTCCTACATTTTCAGAATATAGTGTAAACTACATTAAATGTTATAATCCGCGAGTTTATATTTAACGACTTCACAAAAAATGTCCACTGTCCGACGTACAATCTGTTGATATGAAAGTCATCTAAACCTTCCGTGCTTCTGAAAATATAGACGGCTGAGTTGCTGTAGCTCAACCCGAAACACGGTATGCCATGATGAGGTTATCACGTAGTATATACATTTCCTGCCGGGTGGATATCTCTTCTTCCTTTATACTAAATTCACGCATCACGATTAACAAAATTTGTTTTATATATTTTTTATGAATGAATCTTCTAAAGTGCCAAGTATTTCTTTAATTATTTTATCAAAAGCACTTGTTGTTTGCATGTACACTTTTATTATATGACAACTTTCTCTTTTATTCCAAGTTAAATCTTCATTACTTCAAAAATCTTCATAAAATTGGATATTTCAATGGCCACTATAGTGTCACCATTTCAGTCAGCTTTGTCTGCTTTTGAAATTGAACAGAGTTATTTAAATATTCTGAGCCGTCCGTTATCCATTATGTCTTTACTTTGTCTTCTATTATGTGCAGTATTCCGGTTTGCATATTCCGTCTACCTATTCTGTACAAGTTTGATACTTTATTGTTGCTATTCAGGCTTTAGCTAGTATTATTTTAATTACACAGAGCAAATTCGGTTGTAAGACATTGGTGAATGCAAATATATAAATTTGTTTACATCTACACGTATCCTGTCTTGACTGATACTCGCTGAACCTGATTTCGTGTCTGCATTACAACTGTGATGAACGGTTATCATGACTTATGTCTTAAATTAATTCAAGTTCAAAAACTGTAATCTCTACCACAGTTGTCTGGTCTTTACATTATTTCTACTCTTTTTTTAATTTCAGAGCTGTTAGACCTCAGATTACACCCTACATTGTTAATTATCCTCTCTCCAACTTAAATCCGAGCTCGCAATCATTAATAACATTTTTCGTTACATACTCCCTGTCTCCTGGATGGATTTTTGGGTTCCTAAAAATATAAATAAATTAACTACAGTACTGTGAATTTTGATTATTTTTGGTTTTTGAACTTCTAATTAAGACAACAAATAAATAAAAATAATGGTGTTGTTTTATTGATTCTTTCACAAATAGTTGATAGTTTCGTCAAAGTCTGTTGACGCCAGTATTCTCACAGCCTGAAAGACAATAAAACGACATTTAATGAATAATATTTAGGAGACACATTCAATGGAAAATTCATAGTTATTCCACGAGTACAAAGAATTAATATTTTGATGACACACCCTTCAGTTTATTCAAATAGTTTATTGTTTGATAGTATAGTACTGTACTGTTTAAAGTATTGAACTTACTATTGATAGATGAAGTACAAGTCCGGTGCTGTTATTTTTCGGCACATCCGGAAACCGAAGTGGTGGAGTGTAATGTCAAGGCCGGTGGTGTAATCCCCTCCCGTACGTCGTACATAACTGGATTTCGGGGAGGGGATTGCCGTCCGGGAGCCCTTCGTAGGCGCCCAGGGTCCTCCGCCTTCGCGACTCTGCAGAGGCCACCAGACTTCTCTACTAGAATCCTCTGGAGGGGCCTGGGGTCCTACGTCCCTCTTCCGGTCGGTATTCGTCGCAGCCGGGGGTTTCTGTATTGTCACAGCCGGCGATGTGGTGGTTACGTAGTGTCAAAGTCGGTATCGTTAGAGTCGATGATGTGGTAAACTGGTAAATAAACTGAATAATTTCGATTAACTACAAATTTCGTACAAATTAGTCGAAATATTAAAAAAATTTGATTATTATTTCCGTGGTTACGGCCAATTTATATTCATAGTTATTGTTTAGCTGTTTTTTATTTAGCGCTTTATGTATATTTGTATTTATTTGGCATTGCGTATTGCGTACTAGACTGAAGGTAACGCGGTAAGGGACTTTTGAATCAGTAATAAAATAGGGCTTGATTTACGGGGGGGGGGGATTCCAACACGTAAGAGAAATTCCCCTTTCGCCGCTACAATTTTATAAAACCTTATTCCATAGACCTATTGAGAGAAAATCATATAATTGTTCTTTGTTCTTTCTCTCAAGCTTAATTTTTTTCTATATAATCAAAGACGTCGTTTTAAAGCGTCCTGGACTGTATTTTACATTTTTGATGTACGATTTTTTTTTTAATCTACGAACTTTTTATTATTAGATTCTAGACTTTTATACAGATCTGCACCACTCCACGTGTTGCCTTTGACGAGTCTGATCTGTCTCGGTAAGCGCTTCTGAACAATTCAGCTCATCACATGGTTTGGTTTTCAATACGATGTAATGATTTTGATGATGCTTATTAATTAAATTGTTCAAAGCGCTTAACAGGAATCACTGGACTAGTGGAGAGCATTAGTTGTACAAAAAAAGAAATTTAAAACAGTAACTGTTTTCTTACTGTGCCACGCTTTACTGCTGCTGAGCCCCAAAAAACGCAACACACAGAATACACCAAAAATAATCATAATACTTATTGCTATTTATGTCTCTCTGCACATTACAACCTACTTCTGAAATAGCCTTAAAGTTTAAGATAATTCCCAAAAGGGGGAGGTGTGTGTAAAAAAAGTTTCAGTACCACCAGTTAGTGAGGAGAGCTCCACCCGTTTATTTCAAAATAAAATGAGCCTCGAAATTTTACGTAATCATAAGATAGTCAGCAAAAGATAATTACTGAGTTAATTTAGCTCAAAATAAAGTAAATATTGAAAAGATTAAATACTGAATAAATCGTTTGTTAAAATTCAATAATTGTATAAATTACATACTGGATATGGAACAATTGCATAAATCAATTCTAGTTTACATTTAATGGTGTGTAGCGTACAAGCTGTGATCTGTTCATGAAAATTCTAACACTGTTCTGCATCACAAAATATTTGTAAAAAAAGTTTTAGTTCATGTCACATAAGGTGAGGAAACTGGTTTGTCTCTCTTTTCATTAGTAATTGTACTGTAACTTCCACTGAAAGTTGTTAACGGTTAAGTGTTCCTTGGCAATCCGGAGAGGTTCGCTCACAGCCTGCTGTAGCTGGTCGCAACGGTTGCGTGTTCCTCAGCTCATGCCATGGACCGCTGCTGTGTCCATGCTGGAAGAACGTGTGAAGAAAAAACTACATCGGCTCCGTATTCTTGTATTTTCACTCCCGTACGTCGAACCAAGCTTTGAACTGAAAGTTCCATATCTTTTAGTATAGTTTACGCACCCACACAGTTTAGTTAGCACGCACACATTCATTCATACAATGCGTAATTGCAAAATTACAAAATTACATTACAAAATTACAACTTCAAATTATATATACAACAAGTACTGACATTGAACTTTACATATCTTTGCTTTTCTCTTTAAATTGACTGACTGAAAATTGGTTTTAGTCGAGGCTGACTATTACAAACAAGATACGTCATGGTTGGTTATGAATAACAGTCTTCTTACAGAAATTACAAGTTTTCCTTTTTTTTTACAAACGTAATGGACGAAAATTATTCGTCACAAGCATTGATTTATGATAACCAAAAAATCATAGTTACCTTGGTAATCGAGGCTTCTTATTTAATGTGCTGAACGGACGGCTCTGCTCACAAGGGTGGTCTGGTGTTCGACTGACGTGATTTAACCGAGCGAACGGCTTCTTTAGTAAAGGAAACGGCGTGACGTCAGAGAGACTTTGACCGATCAACGGGTAATTTTCGGTCGCGCGACTATTTAAATGTTACTATGTTTAAATTAGTATAACGGTTGTTGTATTCGGCAAAGACGAGCCGAATAACTGCAACAGAACTCCCCCCCGAAACGCAAGCGTTGTGTGTAAACACGGCGATTGTCTAAAGTCAACCTTTGCAAAGGGCACAACCTCAATACTCCAGAAACAGCAGTAGTCGGTACAGTGACACGGGGTAAGGCTTCTCCCAAAACAAGAAATACTCCCAAATCAAATTAACAAATAAACATCTACACGAAGGGCAAAAGGCGTCCCATAAATTAACAAGCAAACACAATAACATGATTATAACCTACCCTAACTTCAACAACATGATAAAACGCAGATTGTAATACACATGAATAGCCAACAACACAAGAACGCTGAACCAAAAGTGTCAGATACAGGAGGTACGGTTTGTGTAACTAAATAGAGTCAAGTCAGTGGAATCTAGTACTTTATGTACGTAAATGGGGGATAATTCTGATTACTTGGCACGACTCTTGCCGCTATCTGAAGACAACTTAAAGGGGTGCTTTCGTTCGCCTTAGGAACGCTACCTGCGCACAGCAACGCCCCCCCCCCTTCCGAATGCGAACGACGAGGAGGTGATCAGTCTCCCCGCCGCTCACCAGGCAAGGCGAGTGAAAGTTGGGTTACAAATTAACATGTTAATAAGCATGGAACATGTTTACTCCAGAACATGAGAACTACGACTCAGCATGTCAGGCTACAACAGACTTGTGTTACAGCATGATCTGAAATTTCTTTAACGTGTTGCAAACCAAAGATTTGAAAGACAACAGCAAAAGCACCTAGCGACAGTAATTTTCCGAGTTTGATGACTGAGGCTTTCCGGAAATGGTTTACGGCCAGAGTTCAGAGGTGCAGGTACACTTAACGCGCAGCTGAGAGCGATAGATCGAACTAGAGGGGTCGCTCACCTTAAAAGCGCTGTATGGCCACAGCAACTTTCCTTCACCGCACGCGGACGACAAAGTGAACACGAATCGCATCGTCCGCTCATGCGAGGTGAGTCAAAGGAGTGGTATACACCATTACCACTACCCAGGTTCATGGCTAAACCAGGACAAGGGGGTCACACCAGACAACACTGGCAACACTGGGGGTCACATCAGACAACACTGGCAACACTGAGGGTCACACCAGACTACACTGGCAACACTGGGGGGGGGGGGTCACTCATTACGAGCCTTTTTCTTTTCTTTTTTCAACCCTTCTCTCTCTCTGCGCGAAAGTTTCCCACTGCCACTTATTACAAGGTCGTTTATAAAGCTGATCATAAATGACAAAATAGTGTTACCGAAAGTAGTAGTTAACCTTTTTTGTAAAAGTGCTTAATACCAATGGGGGGGGGGGGTGAAACAAGTAAGCAGAGAGTCGGTACTATTGACCTACGATAACAGTTAAACAGCAGATTGAAGCTGCCCGCGAACCCAACGGCCAAATATACAACACAACGGATAAGTAACGGGGTCATTAAATGAAGAATTTGAGATAAGCGAGCGTATCGACGAAAATTCCATTGCACCAACTGTTATCGCTCGACCAGACTTCAGGACTGCAGGCACACTAAGCGTGTGACTAACAGAGAGAGATCAAACAAAGAGGGGACACACCAGACAACACTGCCGAAGGGGGGTCACTCCAGACTACACTGGCAAAGGGGGGTCACTCCAGACAACACTGGCAAAGGGGGTCACACCAGACTACATACACTGGCAAAAGGGGGGTCACACTCTTTACGAGTTTCTTTCGTGACCTTTCTCTCTCAGCGCGAAAGTTTTGCACTGTCACTTATTATGAAGTCATTGATTTATTATAAAATAGTTTACCGTGATAAGGAAATGCTAGTTGACACGATTTGACAGTCCAGTTCCGTTTTTCTGAATGCCGCGGGCTTTTAATTCGAATAAAAGATCGTGTTTACGCAGTAGGTTAATTTCCCCTAGTAAACCCATATTATATGTAATGAAGAAAATAAGCGTACAGAAAGCAAAGTTATTGACCTACATGCAGCGATAATTAAACAGCTGATCGGGTGGTGATTAGCGAACTGGATAATCAGACATACAGCACGGTGAGCAAGGTACGGGTTTATTAAACCGAGTATGCGGAGTGACGTGAACACCGCGGTACTTGCCGTTATCTCTCAAGCAAAGTTCATCTGACCAAGCAAAGTTCCTAACACAACAAATCAGCCCGTTCAGAATAAAAATTTTTTTAATATGACTACTAACAATGACCAAATATTTAACCCAACATCAAAATTTCACACGAAAACAATTTACATAATTACACAAAACAAATCATCGACATGTGTCGGACAGGACGGAGCTTGGCGTAGCAAGAAACCACGTGGTTAAACGCAAATTACTAACAAAATTACACATTAAAAATTACACTAATTATTTTGAATGGGTCTAATACTAAAAGACATGGTCCATCAATCGTGGTACGGACATGCTTAAAACACGATTGACCATGACGTGACCCAAACACTGACAACCACGCTCTGCTACCACTTCTATGCCACGCTTTACGGCTGCTGAGCCCCAAAAAAACGCAACACACAGAATACACCAAAAATAATCATAATACTTATTACTATTTATGTCTCCCTGCACATTACAACCTACTTCTGAAATAGCCTTAAAGTTTAAGATAATTCCCAAAAGGGGGAGGTATGTGTAAAAAAAATTTCACTACCACCCGTTAGTGAGCAGAGCCCAGCTCAACCCGTTTACTTCAAAATAAAATGAGCCTTGAAATTTAACGTAATCATAAGTCAGTCAGCAAAATTTAATTACTGAGTTAATTTAACTCAAAATAAACTAAATATTGTAAAGATTAAATACTGAATAAATGGTTTCCTAAAATTCAATAATTGTATAAATTACATACTGGCTAAACTGATTACTAAATATAGAACAATTGCATAAATCAATATTAGTTTACAGTTAATGGTGTGTAGCGTACAAGCTGTGATCTGTTCATGAAAATTCTAACACTGTTCTGCATCACAAAATATTTGTAAAAAAAGTTTTAGCTCATGTCACATAAGGTGAGGAAACTGGTTTACCGCTCTTTTCATTAGTAATTGTACTGTAACTTCCACTGAAAGTTGTTAACGGTTAAGTGTTACTTGGCAATCCGGAGAGGTTCGCTCACAGCCTGCTGTAGCTGGTCGCAACGGTTGCGTGTTCCTCAGCTCGTGCCATGGACCGCTGCTATGTCCATGCTGGAAGAACGTGTGAAGAAAAAACTACATCGGCTCCGTATTCTTGTATTTTCATTCCCGTACGTCGAACCAAGCTTTGAACTGAAAGTTCCACATCTTTTAGTATACTTTACGCACCCACACAGTTTAGTTAGCACGCACACATTCATTCGTACAATTCGTAATTGCAAATTTACAAAATTAGAAAATTACATTACAAAATTACAACTTCAAATTATATATACAACAAGTACTGACATTGAGCTTTACATATCTTTGCTTTTTTCTTTAAATTGACTGTCTGAAAATTGGTTTTAGTCGAGGCTGACTATTACAAACAAGATACGTCATGGTTGGTTATGAATAACAGTCTTCTTACAGAAATTACAAGTTTTCCTTTTTTTTTACAAACGTAATGGACGAAAATTATTCGTCACAAGCATTGATTTATGATAACCAAAAAATCATAGTTACCTTGGAAATCGAGGCTTCTTATTTAATGTGCTGAACGCACGGCTTTGCTCACAAGGGCGGTCTGGTGTTCGACTGACGTGATTTAACCGAGCGAACGGTTTCGTTAGTAAAGGAAACGGCGTGACGTCAGAGAGACTTTGACTGATCAACGGGTAATTTTCGGTCGCGCGACTATTTAAATGTTACTATGTTTAAATTAGTATAACGGTTGTTGCATTCGCAAAGGGGAGCCGAATAACTGTAACATTACTCTTATATTAATTATATACACAACATCTGCTAGGCGTTCGTGTTCCTACGTGCAATCTTTAATTTGCCAACCCATGGCTGTCTCCTGCCTCAATGTTTCCAAGCCACAGTCGATCTTAAATAGAATTTTAAGTGTGATCTTTTGCCACCTGCAGCTGATATCGTTAATACAAATGATATTCATAACGCTATTGCGGTATTTGGGAATGTCGTCGTCGTCGTCATCCTTAGGCTAGTAGCCTGTTCCAGTCTCAATGGAAGTCATCCAACCATCACTTACGGGGTCTTACCACACTTCTCTTCCCCCTTGCATAATATTCAAGTGCTCTTCTTACAAATCTATTTGGATCCTTTCTCTTTACGTGTAACCGCCACTCCTTTTTGTACCGAGAGATTTTCTCATTTAAGCTTTCAGCTATGCCTAGCTTCATTCTAATATGATCATTTCTGATAAGATCTCCCCTAGTACAACTCTTTACAGCCCTCAAAAACCTCATTTCCGCTCCTTGTATTCTAGATACATCTTTGGCCTTTCTAATCCAAGTCTCACTATCATACAGTAGTTGAGATACGGCCATTACATTATAATATTTCAATAGCGTCTCTTTCCTTGTTTTCTTTATTAAATGTTTAATGATACAGCCACAAAGCGACTGGAGGAGACTAATTTTGCTTTAAATCTCCGAATCATCTTGATATGTGATGCTGCACCCTCGATACTTGAAATATGGCACCTGTTCTATTGGCGACTCCTGTATGACAGTCTTTGATCTAATATGATTTGCGCCAGAAAAAGCCATATCTTTTGTTTTGGATAAGGAAATGGTTTGATTGTAATTTGTCAAAATGTCAGTAAGATAAACAACGACCTTTTGGGAATGTTGAAAACAAATTATTTTAAAAAAGGTACTGAAAATGCTATACGGCTCATCCAGCGAATTCTGTAGAGCGCGTGTGTCTCGTACCCTAACGTCCGTTTCTGCTTATTCCTCAAGTCATTTTCTTCCATCGCCGGTTTTACATTGTTTTTTTCATACTTTCGACACTCATCGCTTTCATCCTCACCAAAGTTTCAGCGATTTTTTTGTTTTATTACAAAACGAAAAGAAAAATAGTACAAATTTACTATAAAAAAATGTTTCCGAATGTTTCCAAGAAGTACTGAACAACGTGAGAACATGGGAACGTCTTTCGGAAACTTGAGGAATCCCAAGCAACTGGGACAGCAGACATTATACGAGTCACCATCTGTCAATTGCAAGTCTTCTAAATCTACTGTATTCCCTCATATACTGCACACCAGACCGTCTGTTGTACCAACTACCACTGTGCAAGTCTCATTTCCCCCTCTCATCCGTTCTCCTCCAAGTCCTCTTTCTATGATCTATTGGATCTACCCCATTTCAGTCGTCAAGATGCAATCCAGTCTAGCAACTTTTTGGTCCAACGATCGTGAGACAACCATTTCACACACGGCCGTACAGTACAAGACGCTTTGTATTTACGATGTCTAAAATTGTCTTCTCAACATCACGTTCCCTACTGATATAATCTTTTCTAATGCACTGGAGCCTGAACACCCCAGAAGACCTTCTTCCACAAGACCATTTCCACTGCTTGCATCCTTCGGGAGATTCTTTGCTTTATCTTCAATGTTTCAGAATCGTAGATGATGACTATAGTTGCTGAGCAAATAATCTTTTGTGGTTTGTCCTTTATTTTCCAAATTCAAAGCGCAGAATTCACCTGATCTATCACGATTTTCCCTTGTTTTATTTTGTTGATGGTATTTTCATCAGTTCTATCAACTTTTGATAATGTGACTCAAAGATATTCAAAACAAGCACTATATTTTATAATGTGAAATCTATTGTCATGTCGGTTCCTTCAACTCCAATAAAATATGACGAAGTTTGGTTTATCCAAAATTTATATGGAGGTCCCAGGATCTGTATCTTCATGAAGTCTCAGATTATAAGACTTGTTGAATTTAAACGCAATTCTGTTGATTCATTGAAGCTTTCATAGACTTTAATCCTTTAGAAGTCAAAACAGCTGAGGGGATCACACAAGCTATTACAAGTAAACTTGAGAGAGATGGATTGAATCTTAGCGATTGGAGAGGTCAATCGTATGAACAATCAAGCAACAATGGCTGGTATTCATTCAGGAGTTTAGAAGAGAATATTAGATTTGAATCAACTAGCTCTGTTTGTTCCCTGTGACAACCATTCACTTAACTTTTTTGGAGTTCATGCAACTCATGTAAATGTTCAGGCAGTGACACTTTTTGGGACAGTAGAACGTATTCACCTTCTTTCCCTGTTCCATTCATAGATGGATTGTTCTTAAAGACTTCGTAAATATTACTCTAAAAGGACATTGTGATACCAGGTGGAGTTCAAAAGCACATGCAATATCCACTCAGTTGGATGAAATGATCGCTCCACTGGAGAAACTGAGGGATACTGCGACTGAAAGAATTGATACGTCGGAAGATCTAGCATTAATAATGAATGCGATATAAAAATTTAGCGCACGATGCCAAGGGAGTATGCACACGATTCTGCATTAACCGTGTGTCAAAAAATGCGACCTTCTCTAATAGAAATTTTGGTCAAACTGTCAGTTAAAATTTCAAACCGTTTCTCTAACATAAAAGAGTTATATAAACGCTTTGGGTTCCTCTGTAAATTTGAGGCGTACATAAATGATGGGGATAAACATTTTAAGGAACAGCTGTCCCAAATCAATATTAAGTGCACAGTGGTTGCAAAACTGTATCCACATGACCTAAACAGTGAAGAATTGTTCAGTGACTTAAAAGACGTCATACTTTTATTACAAAGGAATAAAGTTAACGGAGAACAATTGGACTTTACACCTCAGGGACTGATATAATACATTTCTTCAATGGGATTAGAAGCCTACAGAACACTTAAAAATTTTCTTTTACTTTACCAGTGCCTGTGTCTTCTTGTAAAGGATCGTTTAGTAAACTTAAATCGTACCTACGATCAACAATATCTCAAGACAGGGTATCAAATATAGCGATACTTTCAACTAAAAACGACATTGCATCGTCTTCAGATTATAGTGATTTAATAACCGACTTTGCAGCAATTAAGACCAGGAAAGTTACATTTTAAAATGTCTCGTTTTAAATATTTATTAAATATTAAAAATAAATATTAAGTGTTTATCAATAGAAGACGGAACCATTAACCTGTAATGGTAAGTGATTTATGTTATTACTTTTAATGTAGTTATTTGTTTAACTTTATGTTGCATTAGGATATTGTTTTGACGATGCCCTTTAGACCTACAAGGAATTTGCATGTGTATTAAAACGTTTTTATGTTATAAATTTTTTATATTACTACATTTTTTATAGTCTAAATTTGTTACTAATAAATGTATAGAAACTGAATACCGGTAATATTATAATATGCATTTTCTTAATTTTGACTTAACAAACATTCTTAAGACATTTGCTGGACGTGCTTTCATACAAAAATCTACACATTTGCATTTACTAAGTACTTTGTTCACTGGATGGGCCTTCATTTGTGCTCTTTTGTCCACTTTTAATTCACTCCAGATCGCATATACAACGTAGATGAGACTGGAATAACAACCGTGCAAGATCCCGGAAATGTGATAGCTGAAAAGGCTAAAAAAAGAGTAGGTTCGGTAACAAGTTGGAAGCGAGAAAAAACAGTTACAGTAATTTGTGCAGCAAGTGCAGCAGGATCGTTTGTACCACATTTATTTGTTTTTCCGCGAAAAAGGATGTCTCCTCTACTTTCAAAAAATGGCCCGCGTTGTGATTTGTAGCCTACATGTGTTCACGTAACGGTTGGTCCAACGAAGATATATTTGTAAACTGGCTGAACCATTTCATTAAATTTTCAAATGCTAGTTTAGACAACAGGGTACTTTTAATCCTTGATAACCACATTACACTAGAGGCATATGAAATATGCAGACAAAATGGAATTACAACGCTCTCGATACCTCCTCATACCTCTCACAGACTTCAGCCACTTGACGTAACATTTTATTCACCACTTAAGTCCGCATTTCGCCGTGAACGTGATCTTTTTATGAACAGCCGAGGTCTAACAAAAATAACTCCATATGATTTGGCCGAACTTTTCAATAACGCGTATGCAAGAATAGCTACGATGGCAGTAGTAGTGTCTGGTTTCAAAGCTACAGGAATTTATCCAGTTAATCCGAACATATTTACAGATGATGACTTTGCTGCTGCTGATAGATTTTGTAACACACAGAAAATAGAACCTGTTATTATTGAAAATGATGGAGGACCTGAAACACCTGACCAACGAAAGTATCACACCAACTCCTCATCCTTCAAAACTGATCGTGAGAACTCACCTATTCTATAGAATAGGTGTTCTTCCTAACACAAGTTCACAATCCGTTAATCTCCTGTCCGAAAAATGTACACCAAATCAACATTTTACAGTTCCTCAAAGTTCACCTATGTCAAGTAAAATAATAGACCAACTGATTCCACTTCCTTCCACCAGTACAAGCTCTTCTGCCATGACACGTAAGACTAGAGGAAACCAGCACTCTGAAATGTTAACTGTGACTCCCCAAAAAGAAAAACTTGAAGCCAAGAGAAAAAGAAAAGCCACTTACTGTAAGCCTGGTACTTCTACAACTGGAACGAAAATTAAGAGACGAAAATGTAAAAAGAATTTGTTAAAATACTTACAATCTGACACTGAAGACGAAGACATCGATGAACGACAACTTTGTGACGACAGCGAGCTTGACGACATCCCACTTGAAGAAAATTAAAATGAATTCTTTATCTGCGGTGAATTCGGACGCGATGGAGAAGAGTGGTACAGATGCAGAGGGTGTGGCATTTGGATCCATGCACTGTGCAGTGGAGCAGATTCTGCTAAAGTTTATGTATGTGAAAGGGAGTGAATGACATTACCAGTTCTCGTCAGTGAATGACATTTTCAAAACTTGATGAATAATTTGTTTTTAGATAAAGAATGTGTGTTTTCATCTATTATCACCTTCTTGTATTATTTGTACTATTATATTTGCGTTCAAATACTTTTCTATACGATTGTATCTTTATTTGTTTAGTCTGTATTCAAGTTCTCAGTTCAATAAAAATCTGCAATGTTTTAAATTATATATGTTTTTCACTAAGTTATAACCCTTCTAACATGCATAATTTTGTATCTTACTTCTAATCCTCCAAAAATATTGTAGAATACAACTCTGTTACCACAATAGTAAAAAATGTACAATTTCAAATTCCTCCATTTGATAACTATGAAATAAATAGTGACCGCTATTTCCCGAACGGTGGGGTAATCCCGGTCAAAGGACATTTTTGAGTTTCTTCCAATTACATTTTGAGACGGTTACTTTATATATTTAAAATTTTGCGATGAAGGAAACAATAATATTGGTTGACTATTGAGAAAATAACTTTCGTTTATCTGACAATATAGACTTGATTACAGACATATTTCGTTCAGTGACCGCGATTACCCCACTCTCCCCTAATCCAGCACTGCCGTAGTCCGGCGTTTTCAGGGGGGTGCTGGGAACGTTGAGAGGGAAACAAGAGAGCCGCTGACTATAGACGTCAGTTCCATCATTAATCCCTGGCTCTGTACAGTGCCGTTTATTTGCAGTTGTTTTTTCTTGGTGAAATTATTTGCCCTGTTTACATAATTTGAGATGGTGATTGCAAAATGTCACAGTGCAAAAGAAAACATAAAACATTAACACTACTTCAGAAAAACGAGAGTTTAAAAAGACTTGTCGTTTGTTCGTGGGGTAATTTATGGCACGATATGACATTGTTAGACCAATATAAAAACCAAGGAGAACAAAACGGAAAAAGGGTCAAGACATAGAAACAGAGGAATCTTTCAGTGTGCATGATAACGACAACATAGATGCTGAACTGCACGGTTTGCGAGATACAATCGTTGAGAAACTAGTAGACAGAACAAATGATTTGACAACGGACGATGTAAACAAGTGATTTTCGGGGGACGAAGATGAAAAAACCAGTTTATGACAGACGATGAAATAGTCGAAGTGAAGAGGAGGAGGAGTAGGAAGAGGAAGAAGCAGTGACAGCTGTTCATACAGTAGGCCATGACATGGCAGTGGACGCCTTCACGACTTCTATTAAGTGGGCAGAAGAAAATAGCGTGTGTACTTGTGAAATTCTCGTGTTGAAAAAACTGCAAGGAAAAGCATTGAAAGTGTCGTTTCAAGCCAAGAAACAAAAAGAAATTGACAGCTTTGCATTCCAATGGTATAGTACTGTACATTACTCTGCGAGTTTCATTTTTTCCTATGAACATTGACTAAATTATTAACATAAAACTAATTTGAATAATTTTGGGAAAAAATATAAGATAATCTGCTATATTGTTAATCCGATGTTTTAATCAAGTGTAAGTTTTTCATGTTTTACCATTATGTACAATATACTCTACTTTTGTCATTAAAATCCGTTTTTTCTAATAACCATCCATTAATCCGGCATTTCCACTGTTCCAGCACTACCCTGGTCTGAAATCTACCGGATTAATAAGAGTGGATTTGTAACTTCCTTTTTGATAATTCTTTATCTTTCGACTTAATAAACACGTTAATTTATAAATTATTTTCAGACTCTGACTTTCCTTTGCACTTAAGTCGACAGCGATCAGACTGATCCATTTCACTCTCTAAGCTAGAATTATAGCAATAAACTAAACGCTATGCTTGTGATGAAAACTGATATTCTTTTGAAAAGTACGAACACAATAATCTCCACGGCTTCTTGGAGAAAACTTAGCTATGTTTCTATGCTGACACATGGGCATTGCATATCATACGCTGTTGGCACGAAAACTGTAGATTCATGTTTGGTAAATTTCCCTACACTGATTTTTAGTTTATAATTTAGTAATAGTACAAACGTTCATTTCATGTTTAAAAGGAATAAATCCCAAATGTTTAGTACCAAGCCACGTGTTGTTCAATCAAATATATTGGAACTTACCGTCTGCGGCTTTCCAGAAACAGCGTCTTTATAAATTTACATGTTTCGGGACCCTTGTCCCATCATCAGAATTTAAAAAGTAATTGAAAGTGAAGAAAATGGTAAACTGAATTTTCTAGATTTGACTGTTGATAAGGACAATAATAATAAAAAGTTGCAATTTGACATATATAGAAAACCCACAACGACTGACATTGTAATACATGCTAAGTCGTTTCATCCTTTATCACAAAAATTAGCTGCCTTCCACAGTATGATTTACAGACTTTTATCTTTGCCCCTCGGTGATAAAGAATACCGTGAAGAGTTGGACACCATTAAACACATTGCTGTCGCTAATGGTTATGATGTCAATATGGTGAATAACATCCTTCGAAAACATAAGAAAGGACATAGCAACATTATCGGACGTAAAACACGCGAAAATACAACGCGCAAATATATTGCAACACCATACACATACCTTATGCCACAGATCTTTGGGTCAATTTTTGGTAAAACCAGTAATATCAAGGTCACTTATAAGACCACTAATAGTATTATGAATAATCTTCGTGTCCACAGAACCACCAGCCTTGAACACAAAACTGGTGTTTACAAATTAATATGTGACGATTGCGACGCTTTTTATGTGGGCCAGACAGGACGTGGTTTTTTTTTAAAAAGATTTTTAGAACATAGGCCGCCTACACATTTTCACAGTTTGGACAGTGTCAAGTCAAAATTTGCAGAACACCTCATTTCCGAAAATCACAGCTACACAAATTTTAAAACTAATTTGAAACCCCTTCACATATGTAAGAAAGGGCGATATTTGAACGCTCTTGAAGAATACGAAATTTATAAATCACACAATAATATTGGTACCAAGCCGCATGTTTTAAATGATAAATTGGTCTTCAAATCAAATGTATTGTACAACACTGCCTTGCGCTACTGTCGTGGTGGGAGCGAGACATAGTTTAGTGCGCGGTCGGTTTTCATCCGATGTACATCGGTAACCTTCGTACTCGTTGTAAATATTATAATATGTTATATTAAGTTATTTTATATTAGATTTTAATATTTTAAGTGTTTGACAAGTGTATCATATTTAAACGATACACAATTACTTTTTAAATTCTGATGATGGGACAAGGGTCCCGAAACATGTAAATTTATAAAGACGCTGTTTCTGGAAAGCCGCAGACGGTAAGTTCCAATATATTTGATTAAACGTTCATTTGTTTGTGAAAATATAGTAATTAGGCTACTATTTGTACGTACGTTGATTACAAAATTTGTTTTCCATATCGGACTCGGAAAACAGTTTGCAGATGGGTATACATTTGTTAAATCGAATCTGCAAAGACTCTGTATTGCAAATATCCACACATAAGACCAAGATGATGGCTTTTCGTGGACCTGATCCCGTACGGGCAAAAATTGTTAAAAATGGTACTGTCCTGGAACAAGTTAGCAATTTTGAATACCTGGACTACAGTGTGTCTTATAACGCAAGCAACGACGTTTTGAATAAGCTGCAATGATGATGATGATGATGATGATGATATTTTCCATATTTTCGGGGAGAGGTTCTAACCCCCCCTCCTGGGTACGCCACTGCACTACTTATAACACTGTTTCAAACGAACAGATTTAAAACGAATCATTTATAACGAACAAGTACTTCCACAATCGCTCTTATATACCTTTACATCACAGGTCCGCAGGCACACAATCTTGAACCCAAATTCCAGTTTATCCATCTCAGGTCTTAACTCGATGAGGGCCAACAGGATTTTACGACTGAGTCCTGTTCTCGCTGTACACCACGTATTAGACAACTATTTTAGTCTGTGGTAATGCAATGTTAGTGTTATATTACAGTCTTTGCTACACCCATTTAGGGCAAACGGAGAAGATCTGGCGTTGTTGTCTGCTCTATGCTCCCATGGCTAAGCAGAGAAGCAGCGTCATTCCTTCATCCAAGCAACGTAGAACTGTGGAGTCCGTGCCACTTTAGCTACCTTCGGTGAGGTCAGATCAACGGACACAGATCTCTTTCTAAATGGAGCACTTCTGTCCTATCGTAAGCTCGCTCCTAGAATGATGTTACGTCTAGGCGAATGTCACTAAACTGCTGTAGGCCTACAGGGCACTGCTAGCGCGGTAAAAAGCCGCGGCAGCTGTGGGACGTCTGTCGCATTCTGTGACCGATGCACCTTTAGACATGCTTACACTTCGGAAGCCCGGGACTGAATGCGAGGCGACTTGGCAAAATCTGGCGTCTCCAGACAGGCTTAGGCGATATCGTCAGAGTCGAAGTTAAAAAAGTAGGCATAAGCCGACTCCGAAACTGGTGCATTAACTAGCATACTTTAATACGTATTTCTTCAACATAAACAAACTTTAATTTTTATTAAATGTGTATTAGTCATGCTTTAGTTTTAAGTAATTTAAATGGTTTACATATTAGTTTACTTAAAGAAACATATATTGGTATGTTTGTTACCATATGGTATGTTTCTGCTTCACAAACTAAGCATAAAAGTAATTTTTCTTCTCATTGATTAGCGTTTCCTGCAGTGAACTTTGGTGATGCCTGTATCGGTATGCGTTTGGTCCCAAATGGATTTGAAGATTTTTTGTAAATTAATTAAATTATATTGGTATATATGCTAGTGAGCAACATAAAAATTAAGAACCGATTTCATTCCCGCATTTTTTATTAATATATCAAGCATTTATGCCAGTGTACACATTTGGCACATAAAAGTTTAAATAAAATCTTCATCAAATAAGCGGCTGTTTTACATGTCAACTACATCATGGCCCGCGTTGAATACTATCGTGTTACGCCGTGTATAGTTGGCGCGTGAGCGCACTGGTCACGCACACACACGCGCGCGCGCGCACACACACACGCACAAACATACACACACAATTTGCATTTATTAACTTATTAAATTCAATTAAATTTCAGATGAGAAAAGTGTAGTAACTGTTTTAATAATTGTTTAATTAACCGTAAGAAAGGAAAGGTTGTTACAATGAACAATCCTCATACCCTCCCATACATATCGTGACAGGGTAATCGTTAGTTATCTGATTTAGATAAGAAAATAACACGTTTCAAATAATCCCAGCCTAGACAAAGCATGAGACGCTGTTGTAAACCTGTTGTTTTTTTCGGAAGAAATTTGTGAGAAATCCGTGTCAGTACATCTGTGGCGAGTAGACATACATGTAAATTTGATTTCACCTTGCGTGCATTTCGGCATTGCTTCATTCTCAGATCACTGCTGAATACGATCACAGATCACACGTAAGAAAAGGATCAGTAGTGATTGGTAGGCGGAGTCGTGGCCGAAACAGTTTAGTGTGGAATGACAACGAATATTTCTTATTAAGTGTACGTCATCACTAATTGGCATTTAACCGCAGTGCACTACCGATTATACTGGATATAGTATTACTAATTTGCCATATTGAGTGTGGTTTTCTATGATACCAAAACATGGACCATCGAAAAGAAAGAAGAAAGGTGCCTAGAGAACTTCGAAGTGTGGTTGTGGTGAAGAATGGTTAAGGTGACACAGACATAAGGTGGGCTGGACATGTGATCAGAATGGGGGAGAAGAAATACTCAGAAATGGCATTCACACCAGATCTATCACCCAGACCTATGGTACCAGGAGAGTTGGTAGACCCAAACTACGTTGGGAAGACGGTGTGAATTATGATGTGCGCCATATCCTTGGGACCCGGAACTGGAGAGCAGCTGCACTTGATTGGGATAACTGGCCGATAAAGGAGGCCTTGACTCAGTAATGGGTTGCCGCGCCGCTGAAGAAGAAGAAGAAGAAGAAGAAGAAGAAGAAGAAGAAGAAGAAGAAGAAGAAGAAGAAGAAGAAGAAGACTGACGGTGTGAGAAACGACGAAGTACTGACGGGAACATGCGAAGAAAGAAAACTGCTGAAACTAGTAGGAAAAAGCAAAAAAATATTTATTGGGGAAACTGTCACCAATAAATCCTTATCTCAGAGGGAAAGTTGGAAGGAAAGAGAGGACGAGGAAAAAGAAATGTTCAAATGTTTGATGATATCAGAAACAGAATGAGCTATAGACAGATGAAGAAAGACGAACAGACCGATAAAGAATAGAGAGCATCCTCCATAACCTGTCGAAAGACAGCCTTACTAAAGGACAAGAAGTAGAGTAGAAGTATGTTAGAGTAAACAAAGAAAGAATTTTTTTGTAAGCAACTAAAATAACGGCCTTATTCTTCTCCTTTACATACACTTTGTAAGTATGTAAAGTTTATAACGTACAATCGTTAAAAACAAAATTCGTGGATCACTCCATTACACCAGATAATTGGGCGTCGGCTGTATAAGTTCGAGTTTTTTATCTTTTACACTACAGTTAGTATAATGCACTATAGGGTTATTGTCCTAGTCTAAATGTACTAAGATGTTGCGACAAAGTTTGATAATTACACTACTGTCGTCTTGAACGTAAAAGAATTCAGTTTAAAACTGTCGCTTCGGGTTATTTCCTGATGACATTATGTAGGTTAGCAAAATGACAAACAGTCCATTATTACATAACGTAAGTGCCCTTCACTGAGACAGATGTCCGCCATGTAGATGAGTGTCGCTCATCAGTCACTGGCTAATGTCCGCCTTAATGTGCCTCTTTTGACGATCTCTAATCTAGATAACATTGTCATCGTAAACTCCTCTCTCGTTCAGTCTTGTCACATGACCTCTTCTGTCTGTGAGTGACGACGTTCTTATTTGTGATACGCTTTCTTTGTAGACTCCCAATATATTGAACCCAGTTCAGTCAAAGCTGAAAATTAAATAAGTAAAAATTATTATTTATTTGCCCAGCAGGACAGCCATATGGTTAGGTCATAGTGGTAATGACAAACATCACGTGCATTAAAACAAATGTGGTTGTATTACCTCCAGGGGGCTCGAAGTTCTCTATGCGCGTAAGGGTAGACAGAGAGTAAAGATCGATTAGGTATATTTTATCTATTTGCAGATCTATTTTTTATGTCTATATTATAATCTACATTTATATATTATATCGTATATATTATATATATTTGTATATTTTATCAGTTTTATCTATTTGCAGACGACTTATTTTCAATGTACTCCTATGAAGTGTATAAGGTATGAAACAATGTTATTTACTTGTCGATTAAATCTATAATAAGCGGATATTGAAAGGATACTTTATAAATTTGTTTCGATTGAGGATCGTAATTATAAATACATATACAGTAGAAACCTTTTTAACCGAACTAAAGGAGGCGGAGCCATTTCGGATAACGCATTTTATTCGGATAATCCGTGGAGTCTATTTCCGTTTATTAAGGCATAAAAAAACAAAGTTATCAGTAAAAACCTATTTAATTATGAAAGTTTGTATTATAAACATGAAATACATTGTAATTTATGTTGACCGTTACATAATTTTACTTAAACAAGTTCGTAATTTTATCGGAACAGTTTCTTCACAGCATTTGCGCCCTCCAGTGTCACGCTATCTCTTTAAAAGTAAGATGTCTGATGGTGTTGCTTTCTCAGCCTGCTGCACGAAACGTAAAGCTACTTATAAAACTTAAGCTACTATGTTTAATCCGTCATGTATTAATAAAACATTTTAATAAAAAAAGAAAATATTCTTACCTCCAAGGCTTTAAATCCGTCGTCTGCTGTCACACGTTTTGTGCCTGTATCATGAACATCCTGGTCTGTGTCGTCTGCTTCAGGCTGTGGTCACATCACAGCTTCCTCAATTTCTTGGTCAGTCAGTTCTAGTTCCTCATCATCTGCCTCTAGCCATTCGTTGATTTTACTTTCTTCTATTTCTTCACTTTATAGACATTTCTGCCCCGTTTTTGTAATAATCCTATTCTTCCACTTCTTCTCCATCGGTCTTCTAGCATTTATTTTTTTCATTTGTTGTAATTTTTCTTCTGACATCGTTTCGGTTAACCCGGGTTTCGGATAAGCCGAGTTCGGTTAAACAGAATTTCACTGTAATTGTGTAACAACTATTTAGGCAGCCTTAAGTCACAGGCGGATCCACAGAGATAGTTTTGGAAGTTTCTGTTTTTTGGAGGGACGATAAGCTTATAGCAAATACCTATAGCAAATAATATCAAATATGTAATATTTATAGCAAAATAAATCAAATTTTTCCTTAAAATTCGGTTTTTCATTAGCGTTGAATATTTTATTATTAAAATTGAGCTTGTTTTAATTACAAAAGTAATTTTCGCTCAGTCGATTATGGAAAATCTTTTTTCCAGTAATATGAGGATGGGGATATTTCCCTGATCTCCTTTCCGTGTACACCCCTACATAAGATTGTATTCCATGTATGCCACAAACACAATTTGCTACGGATACTAAATTTACGCTACACAACACAAGAGGCTGTATGCATTGTTGCCAATAATGAATAAAATTTCTGAACATTACAGATTAATTAATTATTACAAATAAGCATGAAATTTTGAATTTAAAGTGTTTTTCATGAAACCTAATTCATCCAGTCGCGCCTTCATCTGACAATTACGTCAAAGATAACAGTTTATTTTCATTATAAGGAAAGTTTAGTACACATACAGACATTTATATAACGTAAGAAGAGTTACAAAAACAAAGTTAAGGACAAACTCCATAAAAACAAACTATCAAACAAATGCTTTGATATTCGCAACAATACCATTTTCCAGGATAGGCCCATCAACCTAAGCCCAACCCCCAAACTGGTGGGCCAGGAACTTTGAATTTAGGCTGTTCTTCGCCTTGAGAGTTGCGTTCACCTTGGCTAACGAGCGGATGGAAACTTCATACGATCCTAGAATGTTCAGAGCAAATAAGACTGAAGGCATTTAAGGCCTGATGTTAGTGTGTATAATGAAAATTCAGTTAATGAACAAAGTATGATATGCTTTTTTTCAGAATAAATAATGAGAAACCAACAAAATAGAAGACGTTAAACAAGAGAAAATATGAGAGGATAGAACAAGCATTATGGATTAGAGCGTTTGACAAACATCAGAAGAAGATATCAAAGGGAAGATCCCTCCTTTTCCTCCCCCTTCTCCTACTCCTCTGGCTCCCTCTCCCTCTCCTTCTTCTTCTTCTTTTTTTCTTATTTTCTTCTTCTTCTTCCTCTTCCTTCACCTCATCATTATCGTCCCCAATATCATAATTGTGTAATCATTAACATTTATGATGGACTTTACTCAAATCGACTATGTCTCTGAATATATAATGCCCTAGCATTGATTTCCCCGTAGTCGTAATTTACGTAAAAAACTATTCTGAACTAGTTAATACTGCATGCGGAAGCGACACAAAAACCAGTTGAACGTAGTAGGAACCGAACTCAAGCTACCACTACAGCCCATGTATTTCATTATTTCATTAAGCATTAAGCCCAACCGTGAAGGGAACACGAACCGCTTTGAAAATCTGATCCCTTCACTTTCCGCGAAATCGTTGTTCACATGACTCACATTGCGTGATTTTGCTACGAACTTAAAAAAATGTTATTATTTTCATCTGGTAATTAATCCGGTAATTATAAGGAAGTATTGAACTCGCATGTGTTGAACGGAGCGAAGAAAACTCTTCCATCCGCTACGGTGTTATAAAATAGAAAATAATGTGCCAACGGGAAACACAAAAATATGTTCAATTTCTGTAGAAAACTAGTTTTTCTTTAATGAATATAACATATCGAAGTTTATTATTTAATGAGAATTCTTACACTATAATCTAATAACTATTGTGTAATCTAATAACTACTCAGGATTCCAGCTGGTAAGTATAATGGTAATGCACACGTTTAGACTGGGGCGCGTCTCACGCGAGACACGGGATAAAAAGTGTCCGGCGTCTCAATTTGGACTCCTACCACTGGATCAACTTACTATTAAAATTTAGTTAAAGTTAATAAAATTTGACTTGGGGGGGGTAAAAGGTTCCATCGATTGGTGGATCAGTGGGGCGAGGCAGTGTCCAAGCGCGCATGGATCGACATGAAGGTATCAGCTACTTTCTGGAAGTCGTAACGGTTCTCGTAGCAGAAGAGAATCGCGCTCCTCGTCATACGAAAGAGGAGGAGTGCACGGGCGTGGGCTCGCGTTCGGTTCCAAGGGCGCGACTGCTATTGTGTCCTGATCTATTGGACTACTCTGATCACTGCACGTTTCGGAGCCAAAGCAGACAGAGGCTTCTGTTTCTCTACCACCGGGGCAGCGGGCTTGGCCGATGATGGATGTGATTGGCTTAAGGTGAAAGTGGCAGGGCAAGGTTGTCCAGCTGTTGTTTGTAGGATCGACACCGACGGTTGTTGGTCGCGTGAAGATTAGCACAATTTATAGAACATCTGCATTTATCGGCACAGTGCGGGTCTGCGTCAAATGATCACAGCCACATCTTAGGCAGGCCGGCGCGTTGTAACAAGTAAAGCTTCCTGTTGCCAAATCGCTGACTCCAATAGCATTGAGAAACTCGGCCGGTCTGGCCGCAGGATTCCGAACAGCCGTTTCAGAGAAGAGAGTCAAGGATGTTTAGCCCTTCTCTACAAGAAGCCTGATCAGAGGCAGTGGCCGAGCCGAAGGAAGTATAAAGGCCGACCACGACCTTGTAGTTCTCGGCACGCAATTCGTCTAGGACGGCCCGCGGCTCTGGTTGGTTGTCAAGGCCCCGAAATGCCAGGGCCACGGGCTTTACTCGTAGAAGCGAGTAAGTGTGGAACTGAAACGTACGGTATCTTGTTCCAGCCTCTGTATCAGTACTCACTAGGAGCTTAAACGAACCATTTTCTGCCAGTACGACGGCTTTGCGGCGTCGGCGCGGAAAACCGATGACGTCGCCCGCATTCGTAACGAATGTCGGTAGAATCCAATCTTCAGGGGGTGGGAGTAGACATTATCTTAGCGGAGGCAGGAGGGATATGTTCCGATGATGTCGTGGCCAACTGGAGCAACGTGTTAGGGGGAGACCTTACCGGCTTCCCACCGGGCCCTACTTCCACCCATCTGGCAGGGGCCGAGGTGTCCATGACCAGAGAGTCAAGAAGCTCCTACAGAGGTAGCGGACTGACTGGCAGGCTAGCGGCCTTGCAGCCAGGAGCTTCAGATCTTATGCCCGATAGTGGCCCTAAAAAAAAAACCTGTCACAATCTTGCGCGGGTTGAGTAGACCCAAGTACCGACCGGGGGGCTCGTCGCTGCCGCACAGTGCTTCAGGAGCACTAACAGCTGGACCATTACAGACTATCTCCGTTCTTTGTCCAGTGGGTTTTCTGAGGCCGAACTGTGACACCGCCACAGTTGCAACTCGGACTCCCTGGATTATCTAAACGACTTACCTGACTGCGACAGCAAGGTCCCAGACGGTTGTTGCTTCTTCTTTGCGTCTTCTTGATCTTCGCATGGTCGGCCGGTATCCTTCGCCGTGGCTTAACTGATGTCTTCTTCAGACGCGTTGTGGAGTTTCTTCTCCTTCCCCGATACTTTAGAGGTTGATTGCCTCTTAATTGCAGAGTTGAGGTCTATGTGGCCCTCTTCTGCGTTGACTACACAGTTGATCTCCACTCTCTAAGCTTCAGCACAAAACGTCTTATTTCCCACGGCTTCCTCGTAATTTATTCGTTTTCTCGGAAATACAACATTTCATCGAGCCACAGATGAGCCTCATTGTGAATTGGGCAAAGGTTTTCTCCTTTATGTGTTAAACCTAGAAGCAATTGTTTCCGTTTATTTGAATCGAACTCAGGAGTGAATCGTTTTCTATAACACGCAGCCAAACCGTAGATGCATGCAACTCCAGTTGGACTTATAGGCTGACACGTGTGAGCAGGAAAAAATTAAAGGTGGTCTAGTAAATTATCTTACTCACCTTCAACACGGACCATTTAATGTAATCTGATCTTCATGTGGAATTAGTATACGTATACCATGCAGTATGTGTTCGTTCACTTGTGGGCAAACATGTGATTGGCTTTTAGACGATGATTCTGCCCTCGCGAGGGACTGACGGTTAAGTGTGTTTTGTCTTTTTCTAGCAATGTCTTTCTACTTATCCGATTGATAATCATAAGCCAATAGGTTAAGGCCTACCTCTAAGAGAATCCGTTCACACACACCTCTGGTAAATACAAAGAATAAGCATGCTTTCATTCGAGTACCGCAACCAAAGGCCTTCATTTTCTCATTCTGTGGCTACGAGGGCCAGTTGAGAAGTTCGCGGAGCGACATCTATAACTTAGCGGTAGAACGAAACTTTTTTTGTGTACCGTAAGATTCATATTTCGTTTGAACACCTATTAATTTCCAAATATATTTGTCAATTTATTCATTGTTTACTGGCTGTTTGAAGTTTACGTGTAATGCGTGTTTTGAAAAATGGACAAAATCACGAATTCTTTGACAAAAAGGGTCTAGTGCCAATGGAAATTCACAAATAAATGACAAATGTGTTAGGAAATTCTGCACCTTCAAAAACAATAATACGTAGTTCGTATGTGGGTTTTCGAGTTTAAACGTGGTCATACAAACACTTAAGCTGATCCCCGCGTGGACACACCAAAAGTGCAACCACTCCAAATGCACAAAGGTCCTCGATTTAAACTATGATACACACGCTATGTGAAGTGCTTGTGACGTCAGCAATGTCATCTACTCCCAATCGCCGGTCTTCCAATACCGTGTAGGCATACGGCATGTTTTTAACGATAACTGGAGTTGATGCACTTTTTGGTTGTCCACTGCGGGGATCATCTTCAGTGCTCGTATGACCATGTTTAAACTCGAGAACCCACTTACAAATACTGTTTTTGAAGATGCAGCATCTCCTAACACATTTGCCTCTTCGGTTGTGAATTTTCATTGCCGCTAGACAGTTTTTATGCGAGAATTCAATCACAATACGACGTTTGATTTTGCCCATTTTTTTAAACATCCGTACACGTAAATTTCGAACATCTGATAAGCAATGAATAAACTGGTAGATAGATTTGAAAATTAACACGTGTTTATAAGAATTATGAATCTTGCAACACACCAAAAATTTCAGTTCTACCGCTAAGCTATAGATGTCGCTCCGCGAACTTTTCAACTGACCCTCGATGTATTTCAAGTTGAGTTCTGTGTAATGTCGCAGAACCAGAATCATATTTAGGTGAAGAAAGCCTAGTTAGTACGTGATATAGCGGAGTTCGTCCAGACGACATACAGGAGGTGTGTGTGTGTGTGTGTGTGTGTGTGTGTGTGTGTGTGTGTGTGTGTGTGTGTGTGTGTGTGTGTGTGTGTGTGTGTGTGTGTGTGTGTGTGTGTGTGTGTGTGTGTGTGTGTGTGTGTGTGTGTGTGTGTGTGTGTGTGTGTGGATGCGCGGGAAACACCGCGGTTACAGCATATACAACTTTCACCGTGATCTGTTTCATGTGAATTAACCTTTATCTCATTACTCACTTGAAATGTATTTTACATAACGCAATCCATTTGTTGTGTTATCGTAATGCAAGACATTTCTCCGTGGGAAAGAACGCGACGACCGTAATTATAAATTAGCCTAATTTAGTCAGAGGGAAAGGAAAGTAAGAGATTATATTTTGGCATTGTTGGTCTGTTTGACGTGTTTCGCATCGGAAATGTAGCTGATAGTTTCCGACCAAATACAGCCATTGTTTGTTTTTAGATGTGTGTGTGTGTGCGCGCGCGCGCGCGCGCTAATGAATCAATGTACGTTACTTTACAACTTTGTAATGTTTATTACTTTACAGTTTTCGGACACCATCATCATCATCATCATCTTCTTCTTCTTCTTCTTCTTCTTCTTCTTCTTCTTCTTCTTCTTCTTCTTCTTTCTTCTCCTCTAGCATGACAGTCGATGGTCTTTAGGTATCACTTCTCCTTTAGCACAAGCCGAACTTCTCCATTCCGAAGAATTCTCAGACCCAATATCCATTGCTATCCAGACACACGCGCTTAACATTGTGCCCACCACGTTCTTGAGGGTTACCCGTTTCTTACAAAATTTTGACTTTCATTTTTGACCCGTGGTGCCCTTAAAGTTAAACACATTTCCAGCGTAAACATTACATCCGGAGTTGGGTTAAAATTGGCTATTCTGATATACCGCATGGATTATCACAATATTTTGAAAATGTGCATGTTTTTTTAGAACTGACATTTGTATATTTTTTTAGAAATTTGAAATTTCTAGAACTGAATACTGTATTCAAATAGTGGTTAAAATTATTTATAATTTTATACATTCTTTTTTAATTCTACTTAAAGTCCCATATGGACTTTTGCGATTTTTACTCCCTCACATTTTTGCCCCATGCCCCTTATTTTTAGGTGGATGAAAGTCAAAAACAACAGAACTCTGTCTAGTAAATATATGCCAAGTTTTACTAAAATCGGTTCATGCATTACATAAAGTTATCGGTTAAAGTTATCGTGACATACCCCAATTAGATACAGTAGATAGATAGACGAATTCCAAACTGTCTTTAGAGCTAAGAACTCGCCTCGCTCTTTCAATAAACTCATACGAGTAAAACATAAAAAGTAAAAATTACAAATAAATGAACTTCACAAGTTTTTATGTCCAACGTATTTTTTATTTTCAAAAATTCCTTTGAAAAAGCAGAAGAAAATAATCTGTACACATTCCGTTTTCAGGCATTCTGTTGCTACTTGCGGTCAACACTAGATCACGTCAGTCGTCACCAGACAACGACGTAGTAACTTGTGTTATAGTTACTTGCGTCACACCGTCCTCAGTATAGGCCTACGTAACAACGGATCTGTTCCGTTCCACTGTAGCAGTAATTATGCCATTTATCCGTGCGTTTCGTTATCGTCATCCGTGCATGCCCTTTGTTTACTGCAATTATGCACTCGCCAAATAGTGTATCGACACGTACATTGTGTTTCGTATTACAAAACACTCCCTCCAGCTCCCACCTTCATTCTCGCTCTCGCGTTCATTTTCTATTTCTTGTATTCTCTATTTATCCCTATTAGCTCTGTTAACGTTATCCCCACTGTTTCTTATAATTTTCTTCCTCGTCTTGTTGTTTTGATGTTGTTGTTGATGTCAGAGTCGGATTATAATCTCGTGGTGTACTATGGTACCATCAGACTGCTGCCCCCCCTCCGATTCAAAATGCAACCTTTTATTCATTATTTACACTGACAAATGGCATACAAAGTTTCGAAAGTTAACAATTATTATTTTATTCAACTCTCATTTTACTAAACAAATATTTAACTAAGTAGTGATTACAATGACCACAGTAGTGCTTAAGCTTAGAAAATACTAATCGATCCATTTTTGTCTTGATTTTCCCTTAACGAAGTCTTGTATAATTTCTTCTAAATTCAAGTATCTCGGTTTATAAACAAATATTCAAATATACAAACTTGATAACGAAGATAATCTCTTATCTCCCATAGTTGAAGTCAACATGTCTCTAATGCTTTTTAATACAGAAAATGATCTTTCAGATTCGCACTTAGCTATTGGAATCGTAAAAAGTAGACGATAAGCAATGTATATATTCAGAATACATCAATCATTTTACAATCAATAATCCAGTTTGATACTTTGAGGGAACAAACTGTACTATCAATGAATCTATCATCTTCATTCGAACGAATTGAAAAAACGTCTTTCTTGCAATTTTATTCGTGGCACAAAGTGCTTAAATTCTATTAGAAGATCGTTATTCAAATCATTCGAGTAAACTATAAGAGCTTTCGCTTGATTTTCCAACTCGACACTCTCCATGGTTAATAACTACGTAAGAAAACCAAACAAACAATTTCGTAATGTGATCATAAGGCTGGATGGTGTCCCTTCTGACAGCTGAGTCCCTGGTGCCCGGTGCTGCAGCATACCCTAGCGTTATGGATAAACCGCCACTGGTTGTTGTTGTTGTTGTTGTTGTTGTTGTTGTTGTTGTTGTTGTTCTTCTTCTTCTTCTTCTTCTCCTTCTCCTTCTCCTTCTCCTTCTCCTTCTCCTTCTCCTTCTCCTTCTCCTTCCCCTTCTTCTACTTTTCTTCAACATCTTCGATACTTTGTAAAGATTTTATCTGCACTTCGAATTCGGTATTCCCGTTCACAATACAGAAACCGCTGTCATAAGAAACTGCTGGAACAAAGTTGTATGTTTCCCGACCTAATCAGTTTCGTCCCAACGCAGGAGACACGAGCTTCGTCATACCAGTTTCTGGAAATCGTACACATAAATACTGTTCGAAGAATTTAACGCTATGACGATGTTAATGATGTGACTGAAGAGGTTTAGTAACTTTAGCCAATAACTTTGTTGGCAATTGCATAAAATTGCATTTGTCTCTGTTCTCTTAACAATACTCAAGTAACCTGCAATCGACAGTTCGTTATGACGCATTTAACTCTCGGTCTGATGTTATGCAATCATCTCATTGTTATGTTAATTTCAGTATAACGTTGTGTGTGTGTGTGTGTGTGTGTGTGTGTGTGTGTGTGTGTGTGTGTGTGTGTGTGTGTGTGTGTGTGTGTGTGTGTGTGTGTGTGAAATTGTTTCACATACTGTCATTTTCTGTATTATTGTGTATGTATTGTGTGTCACTTGGTGTGAATCCTTACACAAATATAATAAACGTTTTATCAAGAACATACTTGCCTTGTTTTAATTACGTTTAGCGGTTCTACGTCCGGCTGTGCCTTCTCCAAAATCGCACTGTCTCACACACACGCGCGCGCGCGCATTTAAAATAGGAAATGACATCACCGAAGCGATAACGGACTTTGTGTCTAGGGACGATAGAAAATCACGAAGAAAGAAAAACCGGGAACTTCACGCATACCATAAGATTATGAAGTCCAAGTTAATACAGCCCATACAAAGTTGTCGCTACACAAAACTACGTTAAGGCCTGTAGTTACCCTCACAAGAAAGACTGAGGAAATGCTTCAAGTTTTCGAAAGCTATGCTCTGTATGACGGTGGTTGGCGTGTGGAACCTTGGCCTACCTGCTGCCTCTCCCCACCCCCTAAAATATTAATAAATAATGCAAATAAAGTCATTGTAATTATTCAGTCATTGTTACTTTATAACGCCCAATTTTTAATATTCCTTAGTCGTGTTTGGTGTCATTTTCATCGTATTATTTCGCTGATTTCAAATATAACAAAATTTTACCAGTATTGGGCAAGGCAAAAAAAAAATTGTTTCGTACTGGACGCACAGTGAGGTGACTCACGCGGCAATTAGCTGCTGTCGAGCCCGGGCGGAAGTATTACAATGGGGAGAGGCAGCAGGTAGGCCAAGGGTCCACACGCCAACCACCGTCATACAGAGCATAGATCCTACAGAATATATGTGGTCGAATTAAAGAAAACGATGGCTGCAGAAAGTACTTTAATCATGAGCTGAATCAGCTGTACAGAGCCCACTGCTTGATGAACTTTGTCAAGTTGCAGAGACTTTGATGGGCAGAGAGCGTACAGAAGAGGAGATTATAATACTGGATCGGCCAGAAGAATGACAGTCGGTATCGTAGCAACTGGTATCGGTGCAGTTGCCTAATCTTTAATTGTTTATGTTGCATCAGTGTAGTTAAATTGTTGACATGTTTCTGTATATCGTTAAACAACGGATGTCAGACAGCAGAATGCTGACGACACAACATTTATTTATATCGAATTCATTTAAGGTGGCAAGGTGCGGTTGATGAATAGGCTCTTTGTGGCAAACGCAGTGGCTACGTGGACTCAAAACAGCAATTTCATCTTACTAACTGTGTAATCTGATTGGTACACAGAGATAGTGTCGTGAAATTCCACGCAATTATTACATCAGGAGAGCGACAAAGAGACAAATTCTGGAATAGAGGGATGAGCCAAGACCACGGCAACATCAGAAAGGATGCTGGGTACCATTAATTGTCATAGTAAAGAGAGATGTTTGGAGGTGGTTGTTGAAGGGGATTAGAGTCCAGTAAACAACTGTCATGCCACAGGAGAAAGTACGTGGGGTAGTGTGAGGGGGGGGTCGTAGATAAAACTGTAAAATTGAGTTACTAGTAACTGATAAATACATATAGAAATGTAAGCCTAACTTCAACCACTCTAGAAAAGCCTGAAAGCCTGTTTGTATCATTCTGTCTTATAAGAACAGAATATAGCTTATATCTATCTCGAGTCAATTTCGTTGTCTTTCTGAAGATAATATTTCAGATGTGTCGAAGTGTTTATAAAAAATCATATTTAGAGCTGAGGTAAAGTGAATTTTTGTTTAGAAAAGTCTCTATAATAGGCTTCGTGCTCTACCACCGATAGCAACAGCTTACAGGAGAGACTGGAAATCCTCTGCATACGAAGCCGGATATGTTGAATCAAATCGTCATACCGTGAAAGTCAACAGATCGATAGACAGCGTTGGATCAATTGTTTTGTATATAAACACAAGCGAGCGGTCAGTTCGCTGACTACACAAGTAAATCTTATTTACGACCGGTCATTGTGTTAAGCAGTTATGTTTACAACGCGAATATATGGTACTATTCAGATAGTTTTTGTTTCATTCTACTGTACACCGTTCAAAAGACGATATGAAAGTTTAGCTTTCGTACAGAAACATGTTGTTTGGAAGCAAAATTAGAAACTGTCTCTGTTGTTGCTGTTGTCAAATCTGTTTCCTAGAATTGAATTGCACTGCTGGCAGATATGAAGATGGCTCAACTATCACTGCGTTGAATGAGCTGGTAGGCAGTGTTGGTGTGTCATTAGAAAGCAAATGCCCGTGCGAAGCGGAAACGACTAAATTCTATTATTCGTACACCGTGATACCTGTGTGTGTGTGTGTGTGTGTACGAGTTGGTGCTGCTGTGGTAATGACCCATATCTAATTATTGTTAAAGTGTTAAAGCTTTCTCCGGTGGCTCTCGGTTGTCATCGGTAATAATAGCGAATACAACTGATTGAAATATCCATGGTTCGTCTCTTCTTCCGCGTTTCCGTGTAGTATTCACTGTCAAACCACAATTATTGTGTATTTAATGCACAGTATTCCTTAGTCATTAAGTGGCTGCGAGAACTATGTCACCGCTGCATAATCCGTGCGTACAACGAAGGTTAGGTGAATTGTCGTGTCGCTATTATGATTTATGTGAGAATGGTAAATGGTATTCATCTGCCACCTGTAATACCTGTATGACGTTGTACATACTTCTTTTAAATCGTTTTTAGTCGCACACATGCAACAATTATCACCGCCATCTTCGTCTGGTTCTACACGCCTCGATGGACCTTAACCTTCTCCACCGTCCGTCTCTGTATATCGTTCTATCTCTCCATTCTCATTCATTGGGCGGTAAATAACACTATCATTTCAGTCAATTAATTCGTCACTTAATTAAATTTCAATTATTCAGTTGAACGACAAAAGTTAATTTACCAATTAGCTAAATTACTATATTGCTTAATTGAGCTGATTAATTGACAACTGAAATATTAGTTAAACAAGTTATCATTTAGAAGCTCAATTAATTGCATAATATAATAATTTATTAAAACATTAGTTAATAACACAATCGTTCAACTGAGCACTTCAGCATTTTAGCAACTAGTTAAATTGACGCATATTTAAAGGGTAATTATTCATTCATCTGGTTCTATGTGTGTGCATGTGTGGGCGCACGCGCGCGCGAGTGCAGTTGTGTTAGCAATATTGCAATATTGTTTGAAAAATAAATACGTTAATTTCACAATTAATTAATTTACAAACCTATATACATAAAACTCAAAGTCTTAGGTTTTATTTGTATTGAATACAAATCCACACTGTTACACCGATTGCCACAAAATTTTCCACAGATAAACTTTGACACAAAGAGAAAAACACTGTTTAACTTGGAATTTGATATGCTGCCCCGTTCGCACGATTTAGGCCCTTTTAATTATGCTCTTTTGTTGATGTGTATAAAGATGTCAACAACACCGTGGAGACCAGAATTAATTACCATAGTAACAATTAAATAAACAAATGCTATTTAGCGGCATCGGAACTGTATCTTTATCCGTTCCTGCAGTACATTTTCGATGGTTTTAATATGCGATTGTATCGATATATTACGATGTGAAAAAGTAGTAGTATGCTACTACTACCACTACTACTACTACTACTACTTTATTGTGTTATTGGAATTGTAGGCATCGATTTTTATTTATTTATAGCCTGTATCGAGTTTCGAAGAAAATCGATATTTTAACTGGCCTTGACACCGTTGACCCATTCAAAACTTCCATGGCATTCGGTGTCTCTCGTTGATTTTTTAAATCAATATTAGCGTACAGAGTATAGGCTACTTAAAATTTGCGGTCAATTAATTTTTTCAGTCGATGCAAGTCAAGTGATTTGTTTATCAAAAAATTCTTAATAAATCGTTATTTTTAATTAACCGAAAACTGAAGTGTGAAGTTTTTCTTCCGACAACACAACATTGTAAGTCGTACAAAACAAAATATTCTTCACATTTTTCACGATCGGAATTTGATATCTGCTCTCTTTTGCTTTATTTAGTCAGTGATCCGCTGTGGTCTAACCCAAGAAAAATGAAATGTGGAAAAATAGAGTCTACTCTACAGCGCTTACCAAATGTACAAAGCAATAGAGAGTAGGTACTCTATTAAGTAGATTTAGAGCTTAGGCGATTTGGATTTTTCTATTTGGAAGGTTACCCGAAGAGTTTTTTAATGTTTCTCGGTGACCCAGGCTTTGCGGAGATGCTTATCTAAAACGTACCACTAGAATTCGCTTCACACATGCCTTTTGTCTCCCCTTATGGCATCTTTACATTCACAACCTTGTGGATTTTGAGTTCACCTCGTATGTACCCTTTCCTCAACCTTTCCAATAAAGTACTGTACGCACACCAGTTTTGCTGCCGAACGCTCTAGGAGTCTACTGAATGATAGTGCGTGTTTGTGTTGGTGGGGTATTACTGGTTCTGAAAACATTGTTTATACGTTCAGAAGACGTATTTAGTTGTAATTTTGTGTGCGTATTAGATTGAACGTTCGTACATTCAATAAGTGTAATTTATTGAATATTTTGTTAAATTGTGTTTCTTTATTCGCTGTGAGAGACAGTCAAGTCACACCGAAACTGTATTAAACGTATTTTAAATGTGTAGTATTACAGTGATGCGTACAGTGGAATGGCATACGTCACCACATTCCTTGTTCGGTATCAAAGGTGAACTGCTGATAGTACATTTCACTCCGTAATTAGTGTAAGAGATGGTGGTTTCGGGGAGAGGAGAGAGGGAGAGAGAGAGAGAGAGAGAGAGAGAGAGAGAGAGAGAGAGAGAGAGAGAGAGAGATACGGACAGACAGAGACCGAGACAGAAAGTGAGAGAGAGGAGAGGAGAAAGGTGTAAAGCTACAGTAGTAGAAACCATGGCATTTTTATTGGAGGTGGCTACTGATAACGTACTTGAAAATAATGAACGAGTATACTCAGTCAAATTAACATTTTTCAATCCGCCTTGTGACTTTTTTTAAATATATAGATGACGCGTTTCAAAGCATATGCTTCAACATCAGATCATAAAATATTACTCGTAGGTTGTCATCGGTTAACAATCCTTTGGACTGTAGGTGCATCGGTAGGTGCGCAGTAGCTGCATCAGTAGGTTCACACCTATTCACGTTTGGACGACCACATTGAATATACTCATTATTACATATACAGTTTCATGAAAAATGAACAAAATGTGTAGATTTAGTGTAAAAACGCCCGAAAGTTTTTAGCACAAACTATTCTACTTTTCATGTCTGCTATGTCTACACTAATTTTTACATTATAGCAGCCCTTGGCACTCATTCTGTACTTCACAGTTAAAACTCTGCTACTCATTCATACATTCGTTTGAGGATATGTGACTGCATAGTAATGTGTTTTGATGTTTAGTGTCTCTGCAATAAATTCAAACCTGGTTGTATTTGCCCAATGTGAAAATACCCAGGTTGGAAAGTTTTACTACTCTGAATTCCACGATCAAAACAACAAAGCATATGTGTACACCGCGAGCGCAAGATGCGCGCGTGCGTCCCAAAGTGCGTGCTGGAGTCAATGCAAGCCGCGCGCGCTCGCACTGAACCCCAACACGCAGACTGCACGCGGGACATGTCAGCTCAAGCGGTGCGGTGTGAGTCTGTACGCGTGGGCGACACATGTGACTGCTTCCGTTAAAGGTTGGAACTTTGACATGAACTGTCCCTACTGCAGCCATAGTGACTTTCTCTACTGACTTATTTTCTGTATCTTTTTCTGTGCTTATCATTGGTACAGTCTGTTCGGAAATTTGTTTTGGTTGTATTTTCATGAACTGTTCAACTTTATTTTTAATTTGCCCTTTTATATTCGCCATTGAGTTTTCTACTGCACCTACGTCACCACGTAGGAGACCCAATTCTGGAATATTAGAACGTCTTTGCCTCCACAACGTCAAATCCGCCTCAGTATCTCCAGCTCCCAATTATTTTTTCACGTTAACTTGTTAGTTATAAGGTAATTGAACAATATAATTCATTACTTAAGTACAGATTTTTTTATTATATAAATTTGAAATTACTAATGATTTATTTACAATTAAATATGTATATGTGAGTAATTGTATTTAATATCTATTGTTTAATTTTTATTAAGTTCCTTAAATGAACAGTTATTTATTTAATATAACAAATAATCATTGATCACTGTTAGTTATTAGTTAACACGCAGATTTTACTTTTAGTTATTGAGCTGCTATTTAATTCATTTAGTAGAAAATTTGGTAAATTAATAAGAAATATAATTTTTCTCTAAAAATTAATTTGAGTAATTAACTTATTGTACCTTTAACTCAACTGAATTAGTAATAAATTAATTGCTTAAAACTGGCGAATTGATCTACTAATTCAGATTATTCAACAATCGGATGCTTAATTGCACTATGGTCACTTAGTTGATAAACCGGAAAAGTTATTAGTTGTATTTGAGCAATTGATTAACTGGACAATTGTTATTACTTAAGTGAGCAACTAATCTATTGAACTGTCATTAATAAATTATTAGTTAATTGAACTGTCTGCGAATTCAGCAGTTGTCGATTCAATCAACTGTTTAATTTAGCAAGTAGACAATCAATTACTTAGTATGCAATTAGTTAACTATCCAGTTAACTTTAATTTTAACAGTTAATTTTAACAATTCGTTAATTTCATTGTAATTATTTAATTAAGCAACCATTTAATTGAGCAATGTATTTATTGGATTAGTTAGTGGATGAATTCGTTATCTGAGTAACTAGATAATCAACTTACTCTTTAATTACACGGTTACAATAGAGGTTATAACTATTTCAAGTTAATTTTTAAGTGATTGTGATCTATTTAACTGCACAATTAGTTAATTATGGAATTTTTAATCATCATCAATTCCAAGGACTAAGCTCCAACATTGACCGTTCCGACCCTACATGGTTCATTTGGCCACCTTGTTCTTGGTTGCCCCAAACGACGCCGACCTCCTGCAACGTAACGTAGCACCCGCTTTCCTCTGACGGTTGTTAACGGTCGCTGCTGTAGATGGGTTATCCATTTCTGTTTGTATTCTTGTATTTTACCATAAACACTAAATAATATTCAGTTCATCCCTGACATCCACATTCTTCTTTTAGTCGATAAACTTATATCCAGCGACAGCTCGCAAAAATCTCATTTCCGCGGCCTCTGTACACTGGTAGTCCTTCTTAGTGAAAGTCCACGATTCACACCCACAGAGACGAACAGGTACTACTACCACTTAATAAAACGTAAACAGCGTTATCCTTACAGCTATTCTCTTGTTGGAGCTTATGAGTAACGAAGATCATCCATGGAGAGGTTACCGGCCTCTCCACAACCCCCAACCTGGAGAAACAGAGTACTCTCCTCTTAGGTGGGCTGCTTCCTCTACAGCTTAAGAGTTCCACCTGCCCTTTAAGAAGAAAAGTGAGAAACAAAAAGGAAAAACACCCTAGCTCTCGAATACTCTAACAGGGTCGGGTTCGAAAAACAAGAGTCGGTCAAGAGAGACCAGACGGGAAAGATTATAGAAAACGATCTCGCCCAAGACAAAGTGAGAATCCAGCTAGGGCATATCAGGCGCGCTAATCCCGTTGTAACGAGCAGAAAATTTTAAAATTTTTTAAATTCTCACCTCGGCAGAGTACGTTCACACGAGGCAAGTGTCAACGACTTATGGTGGAGCAATAAATAAGGAGTAATGAGAAGGTGTCAGTGAAGCGTTGCTGACTTGACAATAGAAACGCATTAAGTTCTATCCAACTATAGAATTTGGTGGCGTAAGATGACAGGGAAAGTTTCGTCCAGAATTATTGCGCTCCGCAGCTGTAACAAAGTAAGGAGGACATTCACACCCGTACCAAGAATTGTAGCAGATGTGGCCGTATTACGTCAGTAGACGATAAGCGACAAAAACAAGTAATGTTCCATACTACAATGAAACGGATACGCCGCACCTTAAGTAACAATACTGGAAGATAGGCTGACAAAAACTAAAGTCATGTTACACAGCTGGAGGTATCGTCTAATTGACAGACAAGAATTTACGAAGGGAAAGTTAGAGTGACTTCAACGACCAGCAGATGTTCGAAATTAGTAATAGCCAGAAAAAAGGGGTAAGAGCATAGAACAATACGCCAGGAAGACTGTAAGTACAGATAATGGGAATCTATAGAAACGCAGAGTTTACTCAGACAATAGGCTGTTAGACAAATTGTTTATAGCCAGAGTTTCTTCGAAGCGGGTCAACGATCGTCTAGCTAGGGAGCAAGGGAGACCTAAGGACCTATCAGAGACCTTCAGCCAGCGAGAAATTTGATGGTGAGGGATGTTTCCATAGCAACTGAGACGAAAAACCTATCGGAAGAACTATGACGTCGGATTTTGACAGAGTGGGACAGTATTTTCCGAGAAAATCAAAAACTGACCAATCTCGAAAAGAAGTGGGCGTGAAGCGCGCCAGAGACAAAATTTTGAGTAGGGACGAATTAATAAAACTAGCTGTCCAGGAAGACGGGCGGCAGTTATACTCAATTTTTACGCAGTCATACTTAAATTTTAGTCAGTCATACAGAATTTTCAGACAGTTTACATTTCAATTATTAAGTAGTTTAACTTCAAGTGCGAGAGACGGTACATCATAAACTTTCCATTGTTACTCGAATCATTCGGTAGTTAGATAAATAACAAGGAACTTAAGACGTAATAATACATTCATATCGCGGTAGTATTACTTTACCGACGTGCGCATTAACGGACTTAGTGAAAATTACACCAAGTGAACAATCAGACCGTTACACTAACAGACAGCATCACTAAACGATATACAACTTATTGGAACTTAATATTGTGTCTCAACAACATAATGAACACGAAACATTAAACAAACTAACCAATTATAGGATCGTTTGAGGAAGCAGTGACAAATGAAACTAGACATGTTTATCGACTTTAAAACGAACACACAGCAAACACAGTAAGATAGAACATTGATTGAACACTGAACTTCAATTACCCACACATATACAAACACCTACGCGAGTGGTCGGAAGAATAAAGTGATAAGTGGCAGTGATAAAACAACTAACGACGGAATGTATCTACGAACCATCTCCATCACCAGAACGAGACTACGTCAACAACTAATGGATATTCACTAACCAAGTAACCATTATTATAATTACTTCTAATTTGTAACTTCTACTGACCTGGTTTCTTTCAAAGAATTCACACCTGAGAAATTATTAAGAAAAGTAATGAGTAAAATTTAAATAAGTAGTTAATGAACGTATAAACAAAAGCTTATTTGGGATTTAATGAACGCATTAAATAAGTAAAATATTGAATTGTAACATCATTTGATTTATATATGTATGTATGTTTTCTTTATTTCAGCATATATTGAGATATATCTTTGTTTATTATAAATATGTATGTATTTCAGGTACAGCGACGTATTCTATGTACTATTATAATATGTCATAAATGATAATTAAACTAGTATTTTAGTTAACCAGAAACATGCGTTCATTATTACCAATGCAACCCGAATATTGACTTAAAGTTTGAAAGAATGCAAATAAATTTAAGAGTTTCTTATGTTCAATTAAATAAATGATATCACGTATGTGTTGATGAACGTAGATAGTTAGAATCATCATTAAAATTAAATTATACACATACTTGTCAGTGATCGTTAAATTTATATATTTAATAATTAATTTATTGTGCTATCAATACGCATATTAAATGATTGTTATAAAATGGCGTCCAACTTAAGGGCTAGATAAATTTAAGAAATTATTAAATTAACACATTAAGTAATTCAATCGCGGTTAGCACAATAGATTTTATAACTTATTCATGTTATAAAATGGCGCCCATTCGCACGGCATGATACGTATTAACACAGATTGTTAACACGTACGGCTTAGGTAAAGAACAGGCAGAAGAAGTAGTAGAAAAGTAGTGTCATAGAAGTAGAAGTAAGATAAGTGTTATTAGTGTAAGTCAGTTTGAATGATTACGCGCAGTAGGGCTAAAATGGCGAGCAATTCAGACAATGTAGAATATGACATTAATAACCAATTAGGCGTAGTAAATACCGAGGACAATACTACACCTAGCGGACCAAGTAGTGTGGTGGAGAGTCCAGAAGATAGGGCGCGAGGACAGACATCGAAACCAGAAGATGGGACCATACAAATGTTAATGGAGTTCATGCGTCAACAAGAAAAGAAACAAGAAGAACGAGACAAAAAACAAGAAGAACGAAGCATGAAACTAGAAGAAAATATTAAATTAATTAGCGAAGAAAGTATCAAATTACTTAGTGAGAAATTAGATAAACAGGAAGAAAACAGTAAATTAATTAATGAAAAACTCGACCAGCATAAGGAAGAGATGAAACGACAGTCAGAGGAGCAGCTGACGCAGATAAGGTCCGAGATACGTGACTACCAGCAGACTTGGGAAAGAAAGGTTGATGAATTACAGAAAAAACAAGACGATGTCGTGAGAGAATTGAGAGAAGAAGCTGACAAGAAGTACGTAGAAATACAAGAAAAACAAGATAATGAACGACAAGAATGGATGGCGGCGGTACACTCTACCCAGACGGCCGTTAAAAAGATTAATCACAAGTTCGATGTTCACGTTAAGGATTACAATAAGAAGCACGAAGAACTCAAGGCCGAGATGCATAATACGATACTGCAGAGACAACAGGAGCAAGAAGGAACAAATAGTAATATTATACAAAAATTAGAAGACGTAGACGGTAGACAACGTTCAACAGAACAGAAGTTGGACGAGACTACGAAAGAAAAGACAACTAGGATCGAAGAATTAAAAGGACATTTAAATAAGGTAAGAGAAAACCAAGAGAGGTTACAGCGACAACTGATGGAAGGTGATTGTGGAATATTAAATCGATTTAACGGACCTAACCACAATGATCTCAAATATAATGGCACAGACAGATTCCCTATGGAATTCCTCAAAGAATTGTCCGAAGTTCAAGAGTTATATTATCCCGCTGACAATATCAAGTGGATTGGCAGACATCTGGAGTTAGACGCAGGAATTTGGTGGCGAGTGATACGTGACCAGATATCAAACTTCGCAGAATTCAAGGAAGCGTTCTCTCTAAAATATTGGGGCCAGGAACGACAGGACAGTATTCGGGACCATTTGGAGTTTGGCAGATTTGATTGGCGCGGACCAGTTACTGCTATTCAATATATTGAACGGATTTTATTGGAAAGTAAGCAGTTAACACCTACTTTATCTGATTATCAGTTAATACGTAAGATCTCTCGTCACTTTGGGCGTGACATCCAGCTTGCGGTGGTTACAAGAGGAATTGTGACGATACCAAACTTCGAATCTCTGATCATCGAGTATTCACAGATTCAACCAAGAATTAATAGAGAAGCGAACTATGCGGCGAACGAGGGCAGAAATGCGTATAAGGAAGGTGAAAGTAACTTGAACAAAGGAGGCGGTATACAGAAGAAGACATGGGGTGACAGACCCGCCATAAATAATCAGCCCCGTAACACGGACCGGCGCGCTGTCAACACAATAGAGTTTACAAACACGACAGCTGGTGCATCGGGCATTCAACCTAAGAGAAATCGTCAACAAGAAGAGGAAAAAAAAAATCCCTCCACCCATTAACGAAGATAGCCATCAAAACAAATGACTACCAGACGAATATTATCCTACCGGACTTACGAAGCGATTTATTGTGTAATGATGATGAAGAAATTTCTCAACGAATAATTAGGTGTCCAGAGATAAATATCAAGTTCAATAATAATGTTAGTGTACAAGCGTTAATCGATACTGGATCCGTAATAGCTGGGTTGTCTGAGTCGTGGTTTCACCAAAACAAACATGACATTACACCTTATGAAATATTACCGATGTCTAACACATTAATAGTTAGCGCAGTTGGTAATAAATCAAAGCTAATCAGAAAACAAATATTATGTGATATCTATATTGAAGAAATTAAATATGAATGTGTTTTCCTAATAATACCAGATTTGATAAAACCATGCATATTAGGAACCAATTTTCTTCAAGAAACAGGGTGTCTCATTGACATGGGAAGAAGAATCGTCGAGATAAGAAGAGAGGATAACGAAGCGACGTACACGGTGCCTATGATGCATATAGAAGTGGTGGACGTAGAAGAAGAAGAAGAGATCATCAGAAACATTAACAAGAAAATAGAAAGTATAGAATGCGGAGATAGAGGAACGTTGGAAAGGTTAAGGAAGATTCTAATAAGAAATTGTAGTTTATTCAGAGAATGCCCCGGAAGAATCGATGGGTATGTCCATGAGTTCCGAGTCACCGACCAGACACCGTACTTCCAGAGAGGATGGCCTGTCCCATTAGCCTATAAAGGGAAGGTAGATGAGGAGATTCGGAAAATGTTACGGTATGGGGTCATTGAGAGATGCAACAGCGCATATATCAACCCACTAGTTACGGTAATCAAGAAGGACGGTAGCGTACGATTGTGTTTGGATGCGAGGAAGGTGAACAGTGTGACTATCCCGGACTACGAGGGAGCCCCTCCAATAAACGACATATTGGCGAGATGTGGAGAGATGAAGTACCTATCTACCGTAGATCTAACTAGCAGTTTCTGGCAAGTACCACTGAAGTCGGAATGCCGGAACTTCACCGCTTTTATGTACGACGGCAAGTGTTATCGTTTTACAGTTACACCATTTGGCCTGAGTACCAGTTCTGCTGCACTGACCAGGGGATTGGACACAGTACTGGACGAAGAAGTAAAAGAAAATACCATTATTTATGTCGACGATTGCCTGTGTTATTCAGAAGATTTAGAAACGCACTTGTTACATTTAGACTTATTATTATCTAATTTAAGAAGGGCAAATTTAACCATCAATTTGGAGAAGTCGCAGTTCTTCAGACAAGAAATCGCGTACCTCGGTTATCAACTAACAACGCAAGGAATACGAGCAACGGACGGGAAGATAGATGCCATTATGAAGTTCCCTGCACCTCGGAACCAAAAACAATTAAAAGGTTTCCTGGGGTTGACAAATTTCTATAATCGTTTTACAGACAAATACGCTGAAACTACTAAACCATTACTCGAGTTGCTACGGAAAGGACAGAAATTCACCTGGACACAGGAATTAAATGAATGCTTTCAGCAGGTTAAAAGGTTATTCGTAGAAACAGTCATCTTAAAGTTTCCCCGGATAAACCAAAGATATTATATGCAATGTGACGCCAGCAACTTTGCATATGGCGGACAACTATATCAATTGGATGAAGAAGGAAGAATTGGAGTAATAGCTTTTACCAGCAGGACATTCAAGGGTGCGGAAATAAATTATTACACTACGGAGAAGGAGCTTTTGTGTATTGTAAGATGTCTTGAGCGGTTCCGTATATACATACTAGGACAACCGTTAACCATCATTACTGATAATAAAGCACTGACTTTTATGAATAAATGTCATTTAAACAACTCGCGTATTACACGCTGGATCTTAAGTATTCAGGAGTACAAATTTGACATTGTCCATTGTAGAGGTAAGGACAATATTATTGCCGATCTTCTGAGCAGAAATCCAGAAGATGCCACACCAGAAGTAATTAGTGACAATATTTCCGAATATTTAATTAACCACCTGACAATCAAAATGGATAAGAAGGTAAGCAAGATCCTAATGGATATTGGAAGGCACCAAATTCAAGATCATAAGCTTAAGTATATTATTGATAAGATTAAGGAAAATTGTGTAGATAAGAAATTAAATAAATTTTATAGATTCGTCGATGAGAAATTGTACAGATTACGCAAAGGAGAATGGAAACTATACGTACCGAACAGTGTGTCTGGCGAAATAATTGCTGAAATACACCGTATGTATGGGCATCCCGGTGCGAAGAGATGTATCAAATTATTGCAGGAGTACTTTACCATGGACGGAATGTTAAAAAGGGTGAAAAAATTACGTACGGACTTGCGACACTTGTCAGAAAAAAAGGATTCCGGCAACAGAAATTCGTTTGGAGGAACAAAAGCCATAATACCGTTATGCAAGGGTGACCTTGTGAGCGCGGACTTTTACGGACCGTTACCTGCTTCATCTAGTGGGGTGAGGTATCTGTTAATAATGGTTGACAATTTTACCAAATACGTACGACTTTTCACACTTCGAAGGGCAACGACCGTCGCTACACTGAGGAGAGTACACCAATATTGTGAAGAACTAGGATCTCCTAGAGTGATTATCACAGACAACGGATCGCAATTTTCATCTAAAAAATGGTTAGATGGATTAACTGAACTAGATATCCAACCACGATTTACCGCAATAAGGAACCCTTGTGCGAATCTGGCTGAAAGAATCAACAGACAGCTTGGGAACTTATTTAGGATCTTTGTTGGTGATCAACATACAAAGTGGTCGCGTTACGTACCAATCGTCGAGAGTTGTATTAACGAAACGTACCACGAGACGATAGAAGTAACACCGTACGAAGCTCAGCTCGGAAGAAAACCTCCCAGAGCGTGGGAAAAATACATCAACAAGGATATGCTCCTAGTTAAAGGGGTAGATCATAAACAAATATATATCAAAATGAAGGAGAAGAGAGAAAAACAGGCAAAATTATGTAATGAGACTAAAACCATTACAAGATTCAACATTGGTGAGAAAGTGTTAATCAGAACATATCATCAATCGGACGCGGTCCAGAAAAGAATTGAAAAATTTTGCGAACTGTACTGCGGACCATATAAAGTGCATCAAATTCTCGGAGAAGCTACTTATCTACTCGTTGATTGCGATGATGACAAGAAACTCCGTGGAAAATTTAATGCCAGACAATTGAAAAAATACTATGAACCAGAGAATTGAAGATGAAGGAAGAGGAAGAAATAGAAGAAGATGTCTTAAGAAGCTAGCCGATGCTGATGAATCAACTGCGTTAGGGTAATTGACGCGGTGATATCATTCAAGCTGGCTTATCCAAGAAAGTTATGTACTTTAATTGTTGAAACATAACATCAAAATGTATTTAGTCAATTAAGCACTAATTAAATGTTAGATAATAAGATAAATTAACATTTAGTGTGACATTTTATAAAATTATTGCAGTGAATGCAAAGGACATTTAATTGCTATTAATTGATTTATATGGTAATAAGTTAAAAGGACAAAGTGAGAAAAATGGACACTTAAATCAGATAAGTGATAATATTTAACGAACTAGATGGTGAATGAACTTTATTAATGTGAATATATGTAATTAGTAGGTTAGGATTATAAATGATGTATCATGAAGTAGGTCAATCATTGAAACTAAATGTTATACGTGTATGTAAATTATTAAGATAATTACAGTTAACGTAGCGATTGTGTCAATTAACAATCTAATTTTAAAATAATAGTTTAAAAGATTTTATTGGTAAGATCATTAATAGTGCACAAAGGTGTATATGTATAGATTTTCCTTGATATCATGTAAAGGTTACATTGAACCGCTTAACTGTTTGATAATATTTTGTGAATATGATATTTTAGAAGGTAAGATCTTATTCAATTGATGAAATTATTTAATTGCTTACGGAATTTATGACTTATCTTATAATTATAAAGATAAGGTATTTATATGTCAATTCGACAATGTGAAATGCGTTCAGCTATCCCAAATAGCTGGCAATAAATTCAGAGAACCAATTGAAACCAAAAGGGGGTGTACCACTGGTCATATAAGCTTTTGAAAGTAGGTTATTGTGTATACCTTCCCCGAAGAAGATGGACACGGCGAGGCGACGTACAGGGCGCAGAATTTAGATTTGAGTTGTTCCCAGAGGTCACATCGTCAAATCGAAATTGAGGACACTGTAACGAGCAGAAAATTTTAAAATTTTTTAAATTCTCACCTCGGCAGAGTACGTTCACACGAGGCAAGTGTCAACGACTTATGGTGGAGCAATAAATAAGGAGTAATGAGAAGGTGTCAGTGAAGCGTTGCTGACTTGACAATAGAAACGCATTAAGTTCTATCCAACTATAGAATTTGGTGGCGTAAGATGACAGGGAAAGTTTCGTCCAGAATTATTGCGCTCCGCAGCTGTAACAAAGTAAGGAGGACATTCACACCCGTACCAAGAATTGTAGCAGATGTGGCCGTATTACGTCAGTAGACGATAAGCGACAAAAACAAGTAATGTTCCATACTACAATGAAACGGATACGCCGCACCTTAAGTAACAATACTGGAAGATAGGCTGACAAAAACTAAAGTCATGTTACACAGCTGGAGGTATCGTCTAATTGACAGACAAGAATTTACGAAGGGAAAGTTAGAGTGACTTCAACGACCAGCAGATGTTCGAAATTAGTAATAGCCAGAAAAAAGGGGTAAGAGCATAGAACAATACGCCAGGAAGACTGTAAGTACAGATAATGGGAATCTATAGAAACGCAGAGTTTACTCAGACAATAGGCTGTTAGACAAATTGTTTATAGCCAGAGTTTCTTCGAAGCGGGTCAACGATCGTCTAGCTAGGGAGCAAGGGAGACCTAAGGACCTATCAGAGACCTTCAGCCAGCGAGAAATTTGATGGTGAGGGATGTTTCCATAGCAACTGAGACGAAAAACCTATCGGAAGAACTATGACGTCGGATTTTGACAGAGTGGGACAGTATTTTCCGAGAAAATCAAAAACTGACCAATCTCGAAAAGAAGTGGGCGTGAAGCGCGCCAGAGACAAAATTTTGAGTAGGGACGAATTAATAAAACTAGCTGTCCAGGAAGACGGGCGGCAGTTATACTCAATTTTTACGCAGTCATACTTAAATTTTAGTCAGTCATACAGAATTTTCAGACAGTTTACATTTCAATTATTAAGTAGTTTAACTTCAAGTGCGAGAGACGGTACATCATAAACTTTCCATTGTTACTCGAATCATTCGGTAGTTAGATAAATAACAAGGAACTTAAGACGTAATAATACATTCATATCGCGGTAGTATTACTTTACCGACGTGCGCATTAACGGACTTAGTGAAAATTACACCAAGTGAACAATCAGACCGTTACACTAACAGACAGCATCACTAAACGATATACAACTTATTGGAACTTAATATTGTGTCTCAACAACATAATGAACACGAAACATTAAACAAACTAACCAATTATAGGATCGTTTGAGGAAGCAGTGACAAATGAAACTAGACATGTTTATCGACTTTAAAACGAACACACAGCAAACACAGTAAGATAGAACATTGATTGAACACTGAACTTCAATTACCCACACATATACAAACACCTACGCGAGTGGTCGGAAGAATAAAGTGATAAGTGGCAGTGATAAAACAACTAACGACGGAATGTATCTACGAACCATCTCCATCACCAGAACGAGACTACGTCAACAACTAATGGATATTCACTAACCAAGTAACCATTATTATAATTACTTCTAATTTGTAACTTCTACTGACCTGGTTTCTTTCAAAGAATTCACACCTGAGAAATTATTAAGAAAAGTAATGAGTAAAATTTAAATAAGTAGTTAATGAACGTATAAACAAAAGCTTATTTGGGATTTAATGAACGCATTAAATAAGTAAAATATTGAATTGTAACATCATTTGATTTATATATGTATGTATGTTTTCTTTATTTCAGCATATATTGAGATATATCTTTGTTTATTATAAATATGTATGTATTTCAGGTACAGCGACGTATTCTATGTACTATTATAATATGTCATAAATGATAATTAAACTAGTATTTTAGTTAACCAGAAACATGCGTTCATTATTACCAATGCAACCCGAATATTGACTTAAAGTTTGAAAGAATGCAAATAAATTTAAGAGTTTCTTATGTTCAATTAAATAAATGATATCACGTATGTGTTGATGAACGTAGATAGTTAGAATCATCATTAAAATTAAATTATACACATACTTGTCAGTGATCGTTAAATTTATATATTTAATAATTAATTTATTGTGCTATCAATACGCATATTAAATGATTGTTATAAAATGGCGTCCAACTTAAGGGCTAGATAAATTTAAGAAATTATTAAATTAACACATTAAGTAATTCAATCGCGGTTAGCACAATAGATTTTATAACTTATTCATGTTATACCGTATGCACAAGATTTGGATGCCTGATGTAAGGGAATTTTAATTAAGTAATTAATTAACTCTGCTCTTAGTTAACAGAGATAACATTTATTGAATAAAATAAAAATGTCTGTGATACTCCTACAACCTTTTATTTTATGATTGTTATATTCAGTTGTTTACTCGTGTGTAGTATTGTGTAATAGTGTAGGCCTTCTTATTAAAAAATCATAACACAAAACGCATTATAAAGTATTCTTTCAGGTAATATTGTATATGCAATAAATTATAATATTGTTACGACAGTCTACTTGATCGTCGTAGGTACAGTGGAAAACAAAATACAAGACACCAATGAAGTCACTAATAACCAGCTTTAACTATCACAATTAATAAATTATAATCGACAAGATAGTCTTTTACAACAATTCAAGTAAAATTTGTCCACACGCAATAATGTCAACTATAAAGAATTCCGCACTAATTATAACACAACAACACTTCGCTACAAGACTTCTACAAACGCTCGCTCCGCGCTAAGGAAATCACTCACTGTCAGCTAACTGACAAGCCGGCTCCTATGGCTTTTTAAAGGTCGCGCACGTCTTCTATAAATTTTCCATCCTCTATGTGCACACCACTTTATGCGTAATTCAAGTGTTATCCAGAGGACTCTGGAACGTACTTGAGGCGGCCTTGACTGAGACTACACCTGCTTGATTTGGGGGGGGGGGGAGAACGTTCTAGGCTGTTCGATAGGGTTCTCGTTACAATATTTTGGATAGGTTTACATAGGACTGTAGGCTACAGGGTATGTTGTAAACTGTATTATGATACACAATTTCATTTTTATTCAATAAAATCGTGCTTATTTAGCATTTAGTATCTCCCTAAAGAATAAAGTATCGGATGCTTCCCAGTGATTAAAAAAAAACACACACACAACTGACACGGAAGGGCCAAACGTGTTTTGTTTCGGATTATCGGTATTCTATTGTATTACCAGTAGATGGACGGCTCGATAACGCTATCGAATGTTCAGCCCTATCTGAGAAGAAAAAGAAAATGATTGCGTTAATAAAATGTCCCTTACGTCGCTCTGTGCTGCATTCGTTACGCGCCGACGTAATTTAGATTACAAATGAACACAACCGGACGATATCACCAATGTGGTCTCGCCGTGTTTAGCAAACGTAGCGCAACGTCTTATAAAATTAGCAAGGAGGTGATATAACAGCGGGCAGCACTTGTTGCAATTACGCCCGTCTGCAGCGTAATAATAAGCAGCTGGGTTGGAGAATGTCACTAGCCGTGAAATTCACTGATTGTAGCCTAACGGTAATATAAACACTGCACAATGAACATAATTGGACGAAACACGGGTTGATTAAAACGTTACACAGGTAACTGGTATTGTACGTAACTGTCTGACCACCAGAGTGCGTCGAAGTCCGGGCGATGTGGTTTAAATTATACAGCAGGGCCGCCGCTACCATATGTGCGAAATGTGGCACCGCACACAAGCGGCCGTAGACTACCAAATTCATGAGCAGATATTGCAAAATAAATTAAAACAATTAATATCGACTAGGTCTAGTTATATGACATTAACGTTTATTGGGTTGTTCTAGATATTTGTTTTGTTAGCATTGCCGCAGTGTTCTGGCATCAGCCTTTGTTCTGACTGCCAAGAAAACATATAGGTATTGTTGCGCGACATTTATATCTATGTTATAGCTGCGGTCTCTTTGTGGTTTTGTAGACAGACGCGTGCATGTCGACGCTGGCAAGCTATAAAGTACCTACCCGATAAGGTAAGAAATTATTTACGTTTTGTTTTGACGAATGGGTGCCGTTAGGACTGTCAACTTGTATTCAAAACAACAGCAGTTTGTAAGCAGTAATAGAAATTTGTTAGTTACCGGTACTTGAGTATATTTTAAAAAATAATTTATCTTCATTTTTTCCAAAGTTAATAATTGTTATTCGAATATTACTTGCATTGCCAGTTAGAGTGGCAACGGGGGATGTTCGTTTTCTAAACTAAAAATTATAAAAAAACTATTTACGGTCTTCCATTAGTCAAGAAAGATTATCAGCCCCAGCTACTCTATCCAATGAACATGAAATGCGAACAATCAATGTGAGCAATGTTATTAAAAAAAATTCTGAAACCAAAGGGCGAAAACCGCTCTTTTAATAAGCTATAGTGTTATAAAAACTCTGAAAAAACGACAGCGCAAATAAACTGTTATATTTTTGAAAATGTATTCAACACTTCTACGAGCACATCGTCCACTTATATCGGGTAAGTACTCAGCTAAATAAGTTTTTGAAAAATATATTTATTTTTTGCCAACTTTACTATTTATGTCTGTATCAATTTGTAATTAAAATAATATTAAATAGTGTGGCAAAATAGGGATATGAAAAAAATATTCAGGAGGGCGGCAAAGGTAAAACTGCACACGGGCGGCAAGCACCATAGCGGCGGCCCTGATTGTTAGAATAAATTTAATTGACGAAGTACGATGGATTTATTAGAACAAGTTGTGCAAGAAAATTGTCAGAGGGGATAGACAGACAGACTTCGATGACATGCAGGCGATTGTTGTAGGCGATATAGAAATAGCAGGAGTTTGTGTTTTGAAAAATAAAGGATTAATCGGAGCGCAAAGTATAAAAAGAAAAAGCACAATTAGGTTATTAGGTCTTAGAAGTGAAGGCTTATGCAATAAAACCATCCGTTTTGCATATGACATTGCGTTTTTAGGGAACGACGAGGAAGAACTATTAAAGCACTTCACCAGATGACAGGATCGTGAAAGATAAATGCGACCATAAACGATAGACAAGGAAAAAGAAAAGTCATGAAACGTTCCAGAAATGGAAAACAGAAGGCTGATATTTCTGCATGGTAGGAAGCTAGTGCAAGTGGATACCTTAAAATATCTTGGGAGGTGCAACACGTCAGGTGGGAGATGCACCAGTCACCTAAATACACAACATTGATTATTATTACCAGCCCCGATCATAAGCAGCTGAAATGTCGAAATAGCGAAAAAAATTCGATACGACCTCATTTTTCGAAACTGTCGCTGTCCTATAGGCGGTGAAATACCAGCCAACAGTTAAATATGTCACCGTACAAGACACGCGAGAAAGTCTGAGTGAATTTTTGTAGGATGAGGGTGCGTGCGAGCGAAATGCATTTACGCGTTACTGTATTTTTTAACTACGCTATTAGAGTGTTGCTGCATTTAATCGATTAAATAAAATAATTTAATCGAAAAGCGGTACTGTACCAGTAACCGTACCTACACTGATTTACGATATTTCGATTATGCGATTGTTGCGTCGATATGTAGTGGATATCGCATATAATTTTAGTTAGATAATAGAAATCTTGAAAATATATTTGTTTATGTTATAAAATAGCTTGTTGAAGATTGCAATAATTTTCCATTTTATATTTTAATATGCGTTTTGTTTATTTTAAACAATAAACTAAAAAAACGAAACCTTCTTACTTAACCACTACCAAGTAACGTATTTTCGCGTTACATTCTGTAATAGAATCATTTACAATTGGTACACTTCTTCTTCTTCTTCTTCTTCTTCTTCTTCTTCTTCTTCTCCTCCTCCTCCTCCTCCTCCTCCTCCTCCTTCTTCTTCTTCTTCTTCTTCTTCTTCTCCTCCCTCTCTTCCTCCTCCTCCTCCTCCTCCTCCTCCTTCTTCTTCTTCTTCTTCTTCTTCTCCTTCTTCTTCTTCCTCCTCCTCTTCTTCTTCACATCGTGGTATATCGATACTATCGCATACTCAAAACATCGAGGAGGTAGCGTTGGTACGGTTATTGGGAATGTACCCAGGAGGCCATGAAGGTCTTCAAGTAATGAGTGAAACTTCCTCTTCAGACTCGCTGACGGTGTCACAAAAGATAAATCTAACACCTCGTATTTTCCTACTGTCTTTTCCTTATTCGGATTATTTTAGGCATTTAATGTCTGCAATTAAACAGCACATGCACCCCCCTGGCAGCAAAAGGTCCACTCGCCATAACAGCTACTTGAAGGCTGACAAAAAATTCGCTACGTATGCGAGCACCCAACTATCGATTGAAAGGCGTCTAAAATGTCATTTCGTCATTGTCGCTCATTGTCATCATACACGACATATTTACCAGAAACGAAACTTCTTGGCAGGCTTACGGCCGTGGAGGGTCGATTAAGGCCGTGATCTTTAAAAATTTTAATTCGATAGCCTCCAGAAATGTAATGCCAAATACCGCTTGCGAACTAAGATTGTATTGGATGATAAGAGTACAGAGCAGATGCTACTTTGGCTGTGACGTCACTTATGATGTGGATTATGATGTTGATCACAAGTTGGCTAAGTTTTAGTCAATATGTGGCACAATTAATCGAGTGTTATCGAGGAAAACAAGGAAAGAGACTCGATTAAAATTTTATAAGGTAATGGCTGTGTCAGTGTTATTGTATGGTTCTGTAACTTGGGTTCCGGCGAAACACATCTGACTAGGATATAGACATCCCAGAATTCTCGGAGACGTTTGCGATATGTTAAAGGCTGAACACGAATAGATAGACTCTGTAATGAAGACATCTGCAAAGAGTTGAACATGTTTAACATCCAACATCGTATTCCAAAAAATAAAGATAAATGGATTGTTCGTCTGAATAGCATTCCAGATGACAGGTTGCTTAAGGAAGTTTAGCAACACAATCCTTTCGAACAAAAAGTGTAGAAAGACCTAGGAAGCATTGGTAAAGTGTATATAGGCCTATTCCTTTTGGACCGGAACAGGTTATTCGCCTATTCCCTGATAGAAGAAGAAGAACTTATATAAAATTATATTTTCTTTAAGAAATCGTTTTCTTAATTTTGTATTCGTTATTATATATTTATTTATTTCTTTCTTAAACGTTTTCAGAAATAATTATTACTCATAAGAAATTCCAAGTTCTTCGGCTGTCTGGTACATTTTGTATTCATAAAGTGAAAGGCGTCATAAAAACACAAACATTGTATAACGCCAACTGAACCGCCTACATTTTGAATCCGCCCATGATTATACAACTTTGGTTGTGACATTCACGCTTTTTATATCATTTCGTTCCAAAGGAGTCATTCCAAACTGCCTATTAGGCAACACGTTTAATATCGAGTTTTACGTAGGAATACGATAATATTTGTTTAGGTTGGGATAGCAGATTTTATTTGCAATCGTTCTGACCATTAGAATATATGTTGTTCGTTTTTAAAATGTTTGCAATTCTTTATATACCTTGATATTTAATAATTTTTTGATAAGATCTCCTTCGTATTCATACGTAGGATCATATCTAAGAATATTGAAGTGTCAAAGTTGTTGCAGCAATTTGTCTCTTGGAACTATTTTTGTTCGAACCTCCTTTTTTCGCCTGTGAGCCAGTATCTGTTTTCTTCTCGTTTGATATCTTTCCGTCACAGTTTACTATTTTATAACTAGTTTGTAAGCAGTATAACTATTTCTGTCGACCATCTTCATTTGGTGCGATCAGTATCACAAATAGAGTAGATTTGTGCTCAGGATGTAGCGTTCACTTATATACAGACGCATAGCTAGGTGGGGGGGGGCCAAGGGGGCAGCCACCCCGGGCGGCATAGCCAGGAGGGCGGCAAAGTGAGCATAGACTTGAAAAAATTGTTTTCAGTTTATAAAACTACAAACAACTTGTTTCTTTGATATGACTATTCGGTTAAGAACTACAGAAATGTAAGATTTTCTTAATATAAATTAAGAACTATAACAAGTTCCAATGAGTTTATGGAGTCTTTTATTCAAGGAAAATAGAACTCTGAGTGTCAAATTATTACAATTAACAAGGAATCAACTTGCGATCATAAAATGGATGTTGTTAGCGACGAGGCTGTTGATAAATACAGTAAAGTTAACGACGTGAATACTTCAAACTGTGAAAGTGTCAAAGTACAGTTATAAGATGCAGTTAGTTCTAGTACTATGGATGATGTTGCACCGGGCAGTCTTGAAATTACAGGCGATGGAGGACAGAACATTACTAGCAAAAATGTAGACCGTGTTCCCGGTGCTGCTCTACAAGATATGAGAGCTTGACCAAGAGAGAAATCTCAATCCTTCCGAGATACAATGATGAATAGAGGAACAAGTCAGTTGCAGAACAAAGACAGCCATTTTCCTGAAGATGAAGCTGGACGATCCAGAAACAAATATTGGTTTGATGAAATCTTGCAAAATGGCGAAAAGGTAAATCGTACTTGGATGTGTTTTTTTTTCTAACTAAAAAATCTCTATTTTGTTGCACTTTATTTCCACAAAAACAAACTAGTAAAGAAGCCATTTCAATAGTGGAAATGGGTTTTCGTCTTGCCAAAAGTTAAATCCCCGTATTCAGGATCATGAATATAGTCCTGCTCATCGTTCTGCCTTTTTGGAATGGAAGGAATTGGAACGTTCTTTAAACAAAGGGGGACTTATTAATGATCTACTTCAGGAACAAATGAGTAAAGCAGTTAACGCATGGAAAGAAATCCTCGAACGGGTCATTAGCACAGTACAAAATCTTGCACAACAAAATCTGGTACTGATCTGACATCTAGAGTCAATTACTACGTATCCAAATCCTGGAAACTTTCTGGCTTTGTTAAAATACTTGGCTAAATTTGACACTGTCATAAGATCTCATTTGGATGTAGTCTCTCGTAAATCTGGGTGTATATCGTATCTTTCGCCAACTATTCAAAATGAAATAATAAGTCTGTTAGGAGAAAGAGTGCGCAAATATATTATTACTGCATGTAAGAAGGCGAAGTACTTTAGTATCATATTTGACACAACACCAGATGCTGTACATGTAGAACAAATGTCTCAGCTTATAAGATTTGTTGAAATTAAACGCAATTCTTTAATCAAGGAAGCCTTCGTAGATTTTATTCCTTTAGAAGTCAAAAAAGTGGAGGGGATCACAGAAGCTATTACAAGTAAACTTGAGAGAGATGGATTGAATCTTAGCGATTGCAGAGGCCAGTCGTATGACAATCAAGCAACAATGGCTGGTATCCATTCAGGAGTGCAGAAGAGAATATTAGATTTGAATCCACTAGCTGGGTTTGTTCCCTGTGACAACCATTCACTTAACTTGGTTGGAGTTCATGCAGCTCACGTAAATGTTCAGGCGGTGACATTTTTTGGGACAGTGCAACGTCTATTCACCTTCTTTTCCTGTTCCACTCATAGATGGAATGTTCTTAAAGACTTCGAAAATATTACTTTAAAAAGACATTGTGATACCATGTGGAGTTCAGAAGCAGATGCAGTGAAACCAATATCCACTTAGCTGGATGAAGTGATCGCTGCACTGGAGAAACTGAGGGGTACACCGACTGAAACAATTGATACGAGGGAAGATGCACCATTAATAATTAATGCGAAAACTTTAATATTTTGTGACCTTGCTCTTTTTCTGGACATATATTGTTTCTTCTATGGACAAAATCCAGAAAATCTTGAAGACCAAAGGAATAAGCTTTATTCAAGCATTGACACTTCTGGAGACGCTAGTGGACAAACTAAAAGTTTGAAGGAATGAGCTGTGTCGTAATGTCGTTACTAAGGCAGAGCAGGTATGTAATGAGTGGGGTGTCAGATAACAAAAAGATAAGAAAAAAGCGCACAATGCCAGGGGAGTATGCAGACGATTCTGCATTAACCATTCGGCAAAAAATGCGACGTTCTCTAATAGAAATTTTGGACAAACTGTCAGTTGAAATTTCAAGCCGTTTCTCTAACACAAAAGAGTTAGAAAAAGGCTTTGGGTTCCTCTGTAAATTTGAGGCGTACGTAAATGATAGTGATATACATTTTAAGGACAGGTTTCCGAAATCAATAATAAGTGCACAGTGCTTGAAAACTGTATCTACATGACCTAAACAGTGAAGAATTGTTCAATGACTTGAAAGACGTCATACTTTTATAAAAAAGGGAAAAAGTTAACGGAAAACAACAAGACTTTACATCTCAGGGACTACTACAATACATTTCTTCAATGAGATTAGAAGCCTACAAAACACTAGCAACACCTTGAAACATTTTTCTTATTTTACCAGTGTCTGTGTCTTTTTGTAAATGATCGTTTAGTAAGCTAAAATTGATTAAATGGTACCTACGATCAACAATTGTACGGGGTTATCAAATCTAGCGATAGTTTCAATTGAAAACGACATTGCTTCGTCTTTAGATTATAGTGATTTAATAACCGACTTTGCGGTAATTAAGACCAGGAAAGTTACATTTTAAAATGTCTCGTTTTAAATAGTTATTAAATATTGTAATAATAATATAAAAAAGATTGAATGTGTGTTGATGATATACTATTGTGAAGTATGTGACTCCGATGTAATCAAGCCCCACTCTTTTTGGACTAGCCAATTTGTAATAAAATAAATAAGATTGATGTGTGAATCTGTAAGTTGTAAGGTGTTTAATTGGTGTGGCTCTCGACGTCTTACTGGCCTGAAACACTTCCTTAAGTTTCCCAGCTGGTCGAGTCCCAATGGTAGCAAGACCGGTCGAGTAGCGTAAAGTTGATGAAGGAATCTATATGTTCAGCTTCGCCGAAAGTTTCAAAACAAAATTTATTGTTTTGAAAGAAATTTAAAAAAAAATTATGTTTATAAAAAAAAAATAATTAAAAAAAAATTTTAATTTTATTAATTAATTAATTAGGATCAATTAATTAATATAGGGCTGTGAAGTTTTAAACCGTGTAATGCTCTTCTGAAAATTTTTATTAAAGTTTTAGTATAATTTAAATAATCTATCACCACTCATAAGACTGTCTTCAAACCAATCGATACTTGTTTACCTTTTTATTTTTTAGGTTATCTTCACTTACGGGTGGTAAAGTCCTTGTAGATTATCAATTAGAATTACATTATTGGTAATTAGTATTATTGAAGAAATAAAGAACTAATAAGTATTGAAAAGTATTAATGTTTTATTAATTAATTGCAATATTGACTCTTACCGATTAGTATCGATTCTCAGGATATCGAAAAAAGTTACAAGTATATGTTATAAAAATTATATAGGGTTCTTTAAACAGCCAGTTATTACCAAAGTCAGAGAAATCGGGCTAATATTTAAAAAGTATAACGTTACAATCAAATTAATAGTTATTAATAAACACGGACATTGAATAATAAATTGTAAATATAATAATTGTTTTCACCAAACAGCTGTGCTGAACAAAGAAGAGGCACTGGGATTGTCAAAGAAAGATGGCTGCCGTCAAGTCGATGAAAATGTTGCTCGTTCCTGCTGCATTCCAAATAATGTATTTTGACGCAATATTCCTGTTCTTGTGTCTGAAAATCTCTTGTTATATGTTGTGTAGTGACTGGTGTAGTGATTCTGGGTTGTATTTAGTATGTCTGTGTAATTATAAGTCAAACACTTTCTCCGATTCCGTCACTAATTTGGTTTAATGTATTATACAGTTTTCTAGTGTTTTATGGTGTTTTTCGGAGTAGATTTATATTGTTCTGTGTTATGGAGTGTTACTTGATCGTTTCTGTTATAATATGATAGTTTCAGAAGTATTTTACAAGTCACTCGCGATTTCACAATAACTCACTATACACTCGCTTTGTATGACGATTATAGGTTAGGTTATCCACGTTATCAAACGTATGTCATGTTAACCGTTCAACTACCAATAATTAACTAACTGTTTCCTTCAGTTTCAATTAAACTCTTAGCCCATATAATATTATCCTTAACATTGTTCAAATATTTTTTCACATCCTGTATACATTTTTACACTTTCACTATATGAATGCCTAAACTTTGGTTATTTGTCAATTTTATTCACTAGATTTGATTTAAATTAATCTTTCAGTTCATTCTGGTTATTTTCAGATTAAATAATGCCATTTTATAGTGTTTTCTGTCCAAAAAATAGTAATTTTACTTTCAGTTTGGTATACAAACTGTTTGGAAGTCAAAACATTAAAATTTACTTCCTGTCATTATATAAATTCAGCCATTTTATCAGTTATATTTAATATTAATAATTCTATATTGTATTAAAAGGTTCCTATTCCCTTATTTTCTGGTAATTAATTGAATTAGTTGTATTCTGAAACATTATTCTGAAATATATGACTCCCATGTCTAAATTTCTGAGTTTAGTCATTTTCACTTTTATTCATAATTCTGAATATAATTTATTAAAATCTCTCTAAATGGTATGTGCAATTATATGGCATGATCTCAAGTTTATTTTGTCTAAACCCCTTTTGTTTATTTGCATTTAATTGAGCAATTTCTCTGTTTTGATGAAGTTTGGTTTCCATTCTTTTGGCCTATGATTTTTTAACAATTTTTCTTACAAAATAATTTACAAACAATATATGATGTGTGATACCCTCTCTGACTTTTACAAATAGTATTATAAATTAAACATGCTTTCAAATTACACAAAAACAACTAGTATTGGCCACAATACAAACAATAGTCAAACAGAATAAAGAATATTTTTTTTAAATAAATGGTTGTCTTCAAATCAGACATTTTGCAACAAAATTCCCATTTCCAACATGGAAATATGGTTTACAACAAAGGTTTTTTACTAACTAACATCTTAATTACTCTCTACTATTTACAAGTGGTAACTATTTTTATAGTTCTGATGTTAGTTGTTTCAGACCCAAACAAATGGCCTTATATCTAATACATTTTTAAACATTCTTGTACTATATACATAAAAACCTTATATTTATATTCTTATTTCTAAACATTATTATAAGTAGGATTCTACAGTTTTTATACTGTCTTTTACATTGTCTTTGGGGAATTGTACCCTGTCATTAACAAATAAATAGTATTAATTGTTCAAAAGGTATTATGAACTCTGTTTTTCTTTTTTCATGTAAAACAAAATGTTATTTTAAACAGATTCATGTCTTATGAACAACATATTGTCACAGTACATATTTTAAGTCATTGAAAAATGCATATTTCATTGCATCCAATGTTTGTGATTGCCAAGAATGAAACACAAGGTTCATTTTTTATAATACCCAAAACTATCACTGGTTCACTTTGCACTTATATATTATGTTAATGCTAAATGGTCGTATAGTCTTATTAACATAATAAATTGGTTAGCGTTTTTTCAATGGAGATTTGTTCCATGGGTACTATATTATTGTTTCATCTTAGTTCACAGGAAACTTTTACTTTATACACTCCTCTCTCTTAAATTTATATACATGTGGTTTTTATTTCGTTATACTTTTATTTTTAGATATTTATTTTGGGGATATAGGGATTTGGGTGTCTTTTATAAGAGCATGACATCTTCTTCAGGATGCTGCCCTCTTCTTCTTTCTTCAGTCTTCTTTTCTCCTGCCTTCTGGGACTGGTATCTTCTCCATCTTCTTCTTGTTGCCATCAGGTTTCTTGGGATCTTCTCCATCTTCTTCTTTATTACAGAAATACACAACCTGTATTGGTTGATCTTGGCTTATTTTAGGGTTTCTCTTCTATTTATTCTTCCTCGTTGTGGGTTTGGTCATATTCAGTACTGCTTTGTTATTTACTTTTTACCTTCCTGGGTTATACCTTGAAAACCTTTGGTTATGAGACTGGTTTTGGATGACTCATCACTAGTAACTCCTTTTATTTTAACTTGTATTTTCTTTATAATAATGATTTCTTTCCACAGTTGCTATGAATTAATTAATTTATATTAAACTTAATGCTTTCTTCCAAATTTAAACATTATAACTTCATTATTCTAATGATCAATTGCCATTCAATATTATGTAAACATCTGTCACGCTACAGATTGCTCCCCTCCAGAAGTAATTATTTCAGACATGTTTATGGATGAAATAATTTCTTATGATAATTTCATCATTTCTTATAATTCATTTTCTTCTCCATTTGTATATCGACATTTTATAATTAGAGTTTAATTAATTTTATATATATAATTATTTGTTTTACTACTGATCCTTTTCGGATAGTTAGTGTCTTCTGAGATATATTATTATTGTAATACATTTTCTTTCTATATCAACTTCGTGTTGTATCCTTGGAATATTTATTCCCTAACATTCCCTATCACGTGGGCTGGGGCAGATCAGAGGGGCACTGTACGCTACTTCTCTGCTGGCCATACACCACTTCTATAAATTGAGTACAGGGGCATATCCATCCCTGCTCAAAAACATAATGCTGCTGGAATTATCTTCAGTCAGTCATCGAATAAATAAATAAAAAGTAGTCTCATTTTCGACTAATAAAAATATCTTTGGATTCTCCACTTCGTAGTCTCTCAGATTATCTCACATTTTCTATCTTAATAAATCTTCATAATCATTATTATACTCATTACATATATATTTTTTCAAAACTCTTAACTTGTCTGATATATTTATTTTAATTATGGTTGAAAACCTTTCTTTTAATAATTCTGGTTACTGTTTACAGTGTAACTCTCTTTCTTCTCCATCTGAATTCTCTTTATACTTTCTTCTGGTTACTCATAGTATTAGCATGGTCTTTATAAATAGTCTTTCGTATTCATTATTTGAATGGTCTTAATATATTATATTTAATTTTTTGACATTGTATCTTTACATTAAATATTCAGGTTGTTATATTGATCATTTTATTTAAGCATTTTGGTTCTTTCCCTTCTCTTAGAAAGTTATTAATCTGCCTTCGCATTCATTAACATTAATTCATTTATATTATATTTCATGTGGTATTTATTCTCTTTGCATTTCATATAGGTCTTATTATTATCATTGGTTCAAAATCATCTTCTCCATATGTTTGGTATGAGTTGTTCTTCTTTGCTCTTAATTAACTGTTTTCATTATCGTTTCATAGGTAATTAGTCTCTTTGCTTCCAAATTTTTTTTTTTCTCTGGCATATTACACTCTTTTTTGTTATTCTTCTCTACTCCTTCAAATGCTATTGTGAATGTCTAGCATTTATTCTGGATTAACGTTAATTCTCTTTTCTGAATTAACCACTTTATTTTCTTCTCAATTCAATCATAATTGACACATAATTATTTTTTGGAACTTGGTTAGTTTTAATGTAAAATTCAAACTATTCTTTTTATTTAATTGAAAAATATTTCTCATACATCCTTGTAATATGTTGATCTTATCTTGTTTCAAAGTACTGACGTTCTATCAACATTCAAATTCTGTTTAATTCATTTATTCCCAGAATTGTTTCATTCAGAATTGTTTATAGTACTGTTATCTTACTATTATTTCTGAATGTTTTGGTATTTTTCCAAAATCAAATTCTTCTTAATTATTTACCATAAAGTTTTTCTCATAAACTTAGTTATAGTAAGTTGTGCTTACTTAATTTTAAATTTTTAATATTAACTTCAAAATTCCTTTCTTCTTAATTCTTCAAAAATGTTTTTCTCATAATCCAGTGGTAGTAAGCTGTGCTTGCTTAATTTTAAATTTTTTAATATTAAGTTCAAAATTCTCTCTCTTTCTCTTTCTTCCATAAAGTTTTGTTCTAAATTATCAGGTTGTAGTAAGAAGTACTTACTCAATTTTAAATTTTTATAATTAATAAGTACAAAATTCTCTCTCTTTCTCTTTCTTCCATAAAGTTTTTTCTTCAAATTATTAGGTTGTAAGTTGTTCTTACATAATTTTTGAATTTTTTAAATTATTAAATTAAAAAATTCTTCTTCTTTTAATTCTCCAGAATGTTCTTCTCAAAATATTAGGTTGTAAGATGTACTTACATTATTTCCGAATTTTTTAAAATATAAATTCTAAATTCCTTCTTCTTATAATTCTCCAAAATGTTCTTCTCAAAATATTAGGTTGTAAGATGTACTTACATTATTTCCGAATTTTTAACATATAAATTCTAAATTCCTTCTTCTTATAATTCTCCAAAATGTTCTTCTCAAAATATTAGGTTGTAAGATGTACTTACATTATTTTTGAATTTTTAAAATTAAAAATTCTAAATTCCTTCTTCTTATAATTCTCCAAAATGTTCTTCTCAAAATATTAGGTTGTAAGATGTACTTACATTATTTTTGAATTTTTTTTTTTTTTTTTTAAATGAATTCAAAATTCTAAAACTCACAACTCATTCTTCATAATATTTCTTCATAGAAGCTTGATTGTACACTCCTTTGATTTTTCCTGAAACGATTTCCCTCAACTCATATGTATTATTATGCTTATCATTTACCACAACATATGGGGTTATATTGTACTCTACACTGGCCCATATTATTTATACTTTAATAAGTTGATCTCCACTTTTTCTTTTCTTATAAATTTTCTTTTCTTTTATATACCCAGGAAGATGGACGATTTTCTTTATGCCACTGCATTGCTCATATTTTTATTGGTCATGTTCATTTTCTTACTTAGTCTTCACTCATAAAACCCAGTTTTGTTTCTATGTTTATTCTTCATATCATTTCCTTTCAATGATATTTATTCCGTCTCCTTCACCATTGTTTTTCGCCGTAGTCGGTTATCATGATCTCCGTCCCTTTTCTTGATGGTGTGTGGTATCTGTGTCAACCAGGGTCCATCATCTCAGTTGCTCTTATAAAATTTACCCTAGGGCGCGACACTCGGTTATTATTACTGTTATTATTGTTATTACTAAATTTATCATGATAGTAATTTCGGTTAGGTTGGTAAGGTCTGTCACCATTATTGTTGAGATATGGATTTCTCTGACTGTATGGGACATTATTATGTTGGTATAAATTGTTTCTATTGTATGAATAGGGGTTGTTATCCCTAATGCCGTTAGAATTACCGATAAACTGGTTATTATGCGGCGGGTTGTTAGGGCCGTTGTAATTACTGGGCTGGTTCCCTCTATCATCGTATTGTATAAACCAATACCTCTCTGGTCCATGTTTTGTGTTACCTGACAAATATATGTGAGGATCTTCATCTGGGTTATCACTTATTATTTGTTTATCTGAAACACCATAAGCTGGTTTACCATCATATATCCACTCTGTAGAAATATATTTTAGTCTAACCGTACCCTGGAATTGTCCTAGATGGCACGTTAATGGAATACATTCTGGTGATTCATCTGTGTCATCATTACAGTCTGGTACGATATCACATTTCCATCTTTCTGTAATACACTGTCCAGTCTTGCGCTGAAATTGATCTGGTCCACATGTTGTATTCTGTTTACCTCTGGTCCTTTCCCAGTGATAAACTACTGTCTTGTGGTAAATTATCTCTGAAATTACTTCGATTCTCCTTCTATAATTCATAGAATTCATGATGTCTTTGTCATAGGTAATTGGGATATTATTGCCATCAATTAACCCATGTTTCATCATCTCCAATTCTTCCTTCGTTTTTATTACATTTCTTGGATAGATTCTCCTTTTCCTTTGTTGAATATCTTCTTTGTTTCCACTAGTTTTAATTCCAGGTAATACCATTACTTGTTTCTGCGTTTTATCATTTGGTACTTCTTCTGGTTCTGGTTTACTATTATATTTTATTTCTTCGGTCTTCTCCTTTCTTAATTCCTCTCTTTTTAATCTGTCCTCCCTTATTTTCTTAGTGTTCTCTCTTATTTCTTCACCCCAATCATCCAGTTTCTTACCTAATTCTTCTTTCATTTTCTTATTATCATCTCTTATATCTATAACCCAATCATCCAGTTTCTCCATTATGAATGTGTGGCGCTCCTTCCTATCCCTTCTTTCCTCGTCCATCATTTCCTTCCTTTCCCTTCTTTCATCGTCCATCATTTCCTTCCTTTCCCTTCTTTCATCGTCCATCATTTCCTTCCTTTCCCTTCTTTCATCGTCCATCATTTGTTGAAACATTTTCCTTATCTCACCCATTTCTTCTGGTGTAGGTTCTTTCATTTTGCTTGTTGTTGTCCCCTGTTTATTATCTTTCTCTGACTTTGTAGCTGTTGCCTAGCTCCAACTAGTGATTGGGCAGAATTTATTGACCTTCCAATCGCTAATTAAAGCCCCTAAAGTTGTGCGCCAATTTGTAATAATAATATAAAAGAGATTGAATGTGTGTTGATGATATACTATTGTGAAGTATGTGACTCCGATGTAATCAAGCCCCACTCTTTTTGGACTAGCCAATTTGTAATAAAATAAATAAGATTGATGTGTGAATCTGTAAGTTGTAAGGTGTTTAATTGGTGTGGCTCTCGACGTCTTACTGGCCTGAAACACTTCCTTAAGTTTCCCAGCTGGTCGAGTCCCAATGGTAGCAAGACCGGTCGAGTAGCGTAAAGTTGATGAAGGAATCTATATGTTCACCTTCGCCGAAAGTTTCAAAACAAAATTTATTGTTTTGAAAGAAATTTAAAAAAAAATTGTTTATAAAAAAAAATAATTAAAAAAAATTTTAATTTTATTAATTAATTAATTAGGATCAATTAATTAATATAGGGCTGTGAAGTTTTAAACCGTGTAATGCTCTTCTGAAAATTTTTATTAAAGTTTTAGTATAATTTAAATAATCTATCACCACTCATAAGACTGTCTTCAAACCAATCGATACTTGTTTACCTTTTTATTTTTTAGGTTATCTTCACTTACGGGTGGTAAAGTCCTTGTAGATTATCAATTAGAATTATATTATTGGTAATTAGTATTATTGAAGAAATAAAGAACTAATAAGTATTGAAAAGTATTAATGTTTTATTAATTAATAGCAATATTGACTCTTATCGATTAGTATCGATTCTCAGGATATCGAAAAAAGTTACAAGTATATGTTATAAAAATTATATAGGGTTCTTTAAACAGCCAGTTATTACCAAAGTCAGAGAAATCGGGCTAATATTTAAAAAGTATAACGTTACAATCAAATTAATAGTTATTAATAAACACGGACATTGAATAATAAATTGTAAATATAATAATTGTTTTCACCAAACAGCTGTGCTGAACAAAGAAGAGGCACTGGGATTGTCAAAGAAAGATGGCTGCCGTCAAGTCGATGAAAATGTTGCTCGTTCCTGCTGCATTCCAAATAATGTATTTTGACGCAATATTCCTGTTCTTGTGTCTGAAAATCTCTTGTTATATGTTGTGTAGTGACTGGTGTAGTGATTCTGGGTTGTATTTAGTATGTCTGTGTAATTATAAGTCAAACACTTTCTCCGATTCCGTCACTAATTTGGTTTAATGTATTATACAGTTTTCTAGTGTTTTATGGTGTTTTTCGGAGTAGATTTATATTGTTCTGTGTTATGGAGTGTTACTTGATCGTTTCTGTTATAATATGATAGTTTCAGAAGTATTTTACAAGTCACTCGCGATTTCACAATAACTCACTATACACTCGCTTTGTATGACGATTATAGGTTAGGTTATCCACGTTATCAAACGTATGTCATGTTAACCGTTCAACTACCAATAATTAACTAACTGTTTCCTTCAGTTTCAATTAAACTCTTAGCCCATATAATATTATCCTTAACATTGTTCAAATATTTTTTCACATCCTGTATACATTTTTACACTTTCACTATATGAATGCCTAAACTTTGGTTATTTGTCAATTTTATTCACTAGATTTGATTTAAATTAATCTTTCAGTTCATTCTGGTTATTTTCAGATTAAATAATGCCATTTTATAGTGTTTTCTGTCCAAAAAATAGTAATTTTACTTTCAGTTTGGTATACAAACTGTTTGGAAGTCAAAACATTAAAATTTACTTCCTGTCATTATATAAATTCAGCCATTTTATCAGTTATATTTAATATTAATAATTCTATATTGTATTAAAAGGTTCCTATTCCCTTATTTTCTGGTAATTAATTGAATTAGTTGTATTCTGAAACATTATTCTGAAATATATGACTCCCATGTCTAAATTTCTGAGTTTAGTCATTTTCACTTTTATTCATAATTCTGAATATAATTTATTAAAATCTCTCTAAATGGTATGTGCAATTATATGGCATGATCTCAAGTTTATTTTGTCTAAACCCCTTTTGTTTATTTGCATTTAATTGAGCAATTTCTCTGTTTTGATGAAGTTTGGTTTCCATTCTTTTGGCCTATGATTTTTTAACAATTTTTCTTACAAAATAATTTACAAACAATATATGATGTGTGATACCCTCTCTGACTTTTACAAATAGTATTATAAATTAAACATGCTTTCAAATTACACAAAAACAACTAGTATTGGCCACAATACAAACAATAGTCAAACAGAATAAAGAATATTTTTTTTAAATAAATGGTTGTCTTCAAATCAGACATTTTGCAACAAAATTCCCATTTCCAACATGGAAATATGGTTTACAACAAAGGTTTTTTACTAACTAACATCTTAATTACTCTCTACTATTTACAAGTGGTAACTATTTTTATAGTTCTGATGTTAGTTGTTTCAGACCCAAACAAATGGCCTTATATCTAATACATTTTTAAACATTCTTGTACTATATACATAAAAACCTTATATTTATATTCTTATTTCTAAACATTATTATAAGTAGGATTCTACAGTTTTTATACTGTCTTTTACATTGTCTTTGGGGAATTGTACCCTGTCATTAACAAATAAATAGTATTAATTGTTCAAAAGGTATTATGAACTCTGTTTTTCTTTTTTCATGTAAAACAAAATGTTATTTTAAACAGATTCATGTCTTATGAACAACATATTGTCACAGTACATATTTTAAGTCATTGAAAAATGCATATTTCATTGCATCCAATGTTTGTGATTGCCAAGAATGAAACACAAGGTTCATTTTTTATAATACCCAAAACTATCACTGGTTCACTTTGCACTTATATATTATGTTAATGCTAAATGGTCGTATAGTCTTATTAACATAATAAATTGGTTAGCGTTTTTTCAATGGAGATTTGTTCCATGGGTACTATATTATTGTTTCATCTTAGTTCACAGGAAACTTTTACTTTATACACTCCTCTCTCTTAAATTTATATACATGTGGTTTTTATTTCGTTATACTTTTATTTTTAGATATTTATTTTGGGGATATAGGGATTTGGGTGTCTTTTATAAGAGCATGACATCTTCTTCAGGATGCTGCCCTCTTCTTCTTTCTTCAGTCTTCTTTTCTCCTGCCTTCTGGGACTGGTATCTTCTCCATCTTCTTCTTGTTGCCATCAGGTTTCTTGGGATCTTCTCCATCTTCTTCTTTATTACAGAAATACACAACCTGTATTGGTTGATCTTGGCTTATTTTAGGGTTTCTCTTCTATTTATTCTTCCTCGTTGTGGGTTTGGTCATATTCAGTACTGCTTTGTTATTTACTTTTTACCTTCCTGGGTTATACCTTGAAAACCTTTGGTTATGAGACTGGTTTTGGATGACTCATCACTAGTAACTCCTTTTATTTTAACTTGTATTTTCTTTATAATAATGATTTCTTTCCACAGTTGCTATGAATTAATTAATTTATATTAAACTTAATGCTTTCTTCCAAATTTAAACATTATAACTTCATTATTCTAATGATCAATTGCCATTCAATATTATGTAAACATCTGTCACGCTACAATATTAAAAATAAACATTAAGTGTTAATAAATATTAATAGAAGACCGAACCATTAACTTGTAATGGTAAGTGATTTATTTTATTACTTTTAATGTAGTTCTTTGTTTAACTTTATGGTGCTCTGGGATATTGTTTTGACGATGCGTTTTAGACCTACAAGGAATTTGCATGTTTACCAGAACATTTTTAAGTTATAAATTTTTTATATTACTACATTTTTTATAGTCTACATTTGTTACTAATAAATGTATACAAACTGAGTACCGGTAATATTATAATATGTAATTTAATTCTGACTTAACAAATATTGTTAAGACGTTTGCTGGACGTGCTTTCATACAAAAATCTAAACATTTGTTCACTATATGGGCCTTCATTTTTGCTCTTTTGTCTCCTTTTAATTGTGAAGGAAAGGCGGCCGACGATGTCCTTGCCCAGGGCGCCAAAAAGCCTAGCTACGCCACTCCTTATATATGACTTGAAAGGGGGGCCGATGAGGTAAGGGGCCATAATGGTAACCGCTACAGTAATGTATGTGGCCCTCAAGAGAGTGAATTTGGAGAGTGGGCTAGTGCGACTGAACGTGTAAAATACTTCTGACTCCACCAACGGCCTCGGAGAGGGCCACTAAATTCGCTGTCAATTCCTCTCAGTTTTGTTATAATGACAGTGATAATGAATGGAAGGAATCTTTATAGATCCCTGTTAAACTTATATTGTAACCGATTTTTTTTTTTAATTAAACGCACAAATAATTATGCGTAAATTTGTGCGAATACATTTGTCTGCAATCCAAAATATCTTGTTATTTCAGTTGACTATTTATTACACACTTATAAGTGAAACCGCATAATTGTAGTTGTGTTTGACAGCGCGTGCGTAATTGTGTTAACCGCATCGAACTACTGACAATGGTCGCGTTGCACAATCGCGATCGCCGACAATAGCAGAAGAAGAAGCTTTCTGTTTGGACTTTTATTTCGTTTTCAAAACACAATTGCACAAAGTAAACGAGAGCACCGTGTGGTACTTTCACTGTTAGTTTTACTTTCATTCTTTTTTCGCGTTAGTCCGGGTTTAACGGTTCGCCTTTACTGAATGCACTCCGTAATTGCATATGGCACGGTTTATTACCTTCTGTAATTATTATTGTCCCGCGCTCTGACAGCTTCATTTAAAATTTATTACATTGCAACGATGACATTTAGCATCTTCGCTGGCTCGTAACGGATGTGAAAACCACGTTGTCGGTCTCCGGTGGCACCGTTTGGTCGTCAGTGTCATCATCTCCTGTGGAATAGATTATCCATTTTTGAACGGTCTTCAAGAAAGAGTGGAATAGGAAAATTCCAGTAGCGTGGAGAAGGCGTTCAAGTGGGCTAGTGTGCGCAGTACTGACTCAGAGTTAGTCTTTTCAATCCAGTTCTATCCTATCTGGTCTTACCTCCAATTTTGCTAACTCCGATGAGACTCACCGACCTGTGGAAGATTGTGTTAACTGTCCCATTGAACAACATAGTCAGCGGAATAAGCGGTACTCCGGAATGGGGGTAGGATTTACAGCAGTCACCAATCTCTGAAGAACACGAAGTTATTTTCAGTCACACCGATGATGACCTAGAAAGGAAATCCCTAAAAAGGGATGTGAGAAATCCAATAAACCAACACGCGTTAGAGCTAATGTGAGTTAACGACTGGGAATCAGCTGTGGATAGACAAGAACTGAAGCATAAAAAGGGGTGAAGCCAAGGCCCAACTTGGTTTACAGAGTTAAAAAGAAGATGAAGAATATATAGGATTAAACGGTTTACATCTACTTCCTGCATGTCAAGCAACAACATTTTCGGGAAACATTTTTAATGAAAGCGCATTCTGTAAAGAACCGTTCTAAAAACGAACCAAAATAGAATAGAACCACAAAATTTATCTTCATCGTCAACGTCATCGTCACCTTCTTCTACTCCTGTTGTTGTTGTTGTTGTTGTTGTTGATCTTCTTCTTCTTCTTCTTCTTCTTCTTCTTCTTCTTCTTCTTCTTCTTCTTCTTCTTTTTCTTTCTCTTTTTCTTTTTCTTCCTCTTCTTCTCTCCTCCTCCTCCTTCTCCTCCTCCTCCTCCTTCTTCTTCTTCTTTTTCGGCGAAACTAGTATCAAAGAAGAAGCAGTTACTTCTTCTTCTTTATCGCTGGTGTCTATCTACCCCTGACCTCAACGTAACCGCTGTTTATCTTCAGGTGCTGGTATTATGATGTCACCCACAGTCTGCTACCCGCCAGAGCCATAATATCCGGTGGCCTTACGCTAGCTATTAGACAGGCTCATTCAGTGGCCTTGTCTACTCCACTGACGACGACGACGACGACGATGATGATGATGATGATGATGATAATGATTGTGGTGATTTGATGATGATAACGGTGGTGGTGGTAATATACTTATGGGAATTACAATAAACGAACCAGTATCCATAAGTAACTGCCGGATGAAACTACCATTGGAATATCGAAATCAGAAGCTCATGTATGGATAACGATGCCTGAAGCGAAATGTGACGCACCCGCGGTTCGTAAATAAAGACTCTGAGGAGAAGCCGCCCTTACAAAAGTTAGGAAATGTTATTTACTACATTTTCATACAATTTTAACATGATAATACGGAAACTGATTTTAGTTGTTCAATTATTGATTCAGTCAATGTTTCTGGACTTGACATAGATTAATGATAACGATGTTTTTAGAGTTTACCGTAGCGAAAGCTCGCGTAAACGTATGTACCTTTGCAAGAGAGAATGCAGGGTGAGGAAGGGAGGGACTTTCCATTCATTGACTCATTAGGTCACCTCACTACAATCGCCACCTTGGACTCCCTCCGCCCAGCAGCACGGTTTACAGTTTATGTAATACTGTATTTGATAATGTGTTGTGTTCAATTGTGTGTAGTGTTTAAGAGTGTTATTGCTATGTTATTTCTGAAGGTTAATTACGTCAGAAGAAAATGGATTCCGTTTAGAACATTTTAAAAGAAACTATTTATTCTCAGATCAAGTTAACATTAAAAGAATCGCCAAATCCAGAACGCAAAATATCTCAAAAGCAGAAATATTGTAAAAATAAAAGTAATTTTGCTTGATGCGACGGTGGATCATGCTGCTAATTCGTTATGTGGTTGCGAAATAAAATTTTTTTTGCTACATATAGGCCTAGATGATTACAAAAGCAAATGATACTACGCAGACTGTGACAAAATTTAGGCCTACCCATTTAAAAAATTTCCCTGGTAAAATACAAAAATATAAATCCAGTGAAACACACATAAATAGCGGTCTAGAATTTTCTACGTTAGGGAAACTAGATATTAGATATAGTTAGACAGTGCTCACCACTAGAACTAGCCAACTTAAAGACTGTATTAAGTTCTGTGTGCGGTTCGAATGAAACCTCTGAAAAAAGTCGTAGCGCAAAGCTTCCTTTCATGTCCAAATAGTTACAATTCAGGGGCAACGTTACAAAATCAGAACTCCCTTTGTGTTCTTTGTTACGCCCGTCAACTGAATTTAATTGTGGAACGTTGAGTTACAGAAAATAAGTTTCAGTTTTTTAAAGGTTTGGAGAGGTTTTCCACCGTTTACTAACAGTTGTCTAAATGTACTGCATTTCTTGACGCCACATTAAATAGCACATATTCCTAGTTCTTTATAGTTCATCAGGTGTACATTTAAAATATAGGATCCGGTGTAATGAATGCGATAAAATCTATATAGGCCAGACGGGGAGAAAATTTTCCGAGAGATTCAAAGAACATTTACCTAAGAAGTTCCCCAATACTAATGTATCGCATTACGCACAACACCTAATAAATGAGAATCATACATACACTGGATTTAAAGAGAATCTGGAACCTTTACATATAGGTAAAAAGGGTCAACTACTAGATGCACTAGAGGAATTTGAAATTTACAAGGCCTTAAGAATGAATAAAAGTCAGGTACTTAATGAACAATTGTCATTCAAGTCAAATAAACTATATGACACAGCAATGAAAACAAACCGTGAATAGCGTGTACGGATCAGTTGGAAGTCGGACTTCGGCCAGTGCACTGGTTCGGTTGTAGCGCGTTCCGATGCAAACTCAATGTTCTATGTTAATTTATTTAAGTGTATTATGTGCTTGTGTCTTTGTGAACTTTCTAACGAAACCCTAACAATAGGGTAGATTTTGTTTTTACCTGAAGATGGGGATATAAGCCCTGAAACATGTTGTAATTTAGAAAAAGAAGATCACTTAGTGGATAAAATTAAGGTAATTATTTATTAATTAAATATTTTTTTACATAATTAAACTCTCCACAACAATGAATATTACTGTTCACCTATCACAACAATTATTAAATCTCAAGCACACTCAACTGTCAAGTATCGCAGCGTTTACATATCACAAACGCACTGAATGAAACTGTCTTTGTTTCAACTGCTGACTCATATTGACCTTATATGCACAATGCTAAACAATTGATAAACGATAAAATTGACCTTGTATGCACAATGCTAGTCCCTTTAGTTACACCCATAGGCATTCGAAACCGTTCTGAGCACTTTACCAATTTAAAATGACGTGCGACTTAACACGTCAGGAGCAACATACACTCATATGTATAGAATACAGAATACCTGTCCAGCGCACCGAAAAGATTAATACAATTAACTTTATGAATATTCATTTTTTTTTCAAATATTCCTTCCTCGCCTGAAATTTTTGGCGCCTTTACTATCCTGCCGCCGCAGACTTTGCACACTGTGTCGGTGCGCCACTGGGATAAAAACTGTTTAATAAAAGTATACTTTGTTCAGACATTTTGTTCGGTTAGTTCCAGAAAAGAACGACTGATTCGGTAAAAACAAGGAAATATTTGCCTGAATTTGTGTCATCTATTCTCAAAGGGACTTCGGTCTTTGCTTGACCTTGATCGCCATTGGGACAAGTAAAATCTCGACGAGGGGAGTAGACCCACACTGCGGAAGACATGTTGGAAGGAAGTTTGTGTCATCATAGTGACCGCTTTCTTTGTGGCGATCGCCTGTCAGTTGAATTATTGTTAGAACCATCGCTGATTTCGAAATACCACACTGTTATAATAAGTTACTCCACTAATGTAACGAACAATATGTAGGCTAAAACACATTAGGAAATTAGATTTTTCAAAACCTTGCGAGTTTCTGGTCGTCTCAGCATTACCTAGTTCTTAAACCATAAGCCGTCGCTAATCTGATGATTACGTAAAAGTCAGAAGTCATCGACCTTGACAGTTGAATTGGCAGTAGTAAAATTGTGAGTTTAAAGGTTAGGGCAGGAATGAGCCAAGCTTACACCATATATACTTTCACTGCCGGGCCAGAATTGCCTATTGTTCAACCTTGCATGGAAATTAATGATGACCACTGTTCTGCATTCGAGCAGTCGTTGAAAGTGAACGTGAACGGATGGCTTCTATTGGAGAAAGCGACAAGTCCTGCGCTCGCCAAAGATAACTTTCCAATCTCCAGCTGCATAATGCATGTCGGTCGATACAGAACTGTAACTTCCTGTAAACCTTTAAGGGATTTTAGCTTGCATCTCTCTCCGCATCTTTTCAACACGGCGCTGATATTTCCGTCATCTTGTTTCACAGCAACTTCAGTGCTTGACATTTAGTTTGATAGAGCCTCACCTCACCGATTCCATACAAGCCTTCAAGCTCATGAACTTTTGTATCCAAACAATATGGTTTTGTTTGTGTTATTTTCTTCTTGCGCTGATCACGAAACTTTTCTCCCGATGGCAATCAGGAACTAAATGTGGTTAATATTCGCCTTTGGAAAAGAAAACGGGCGTCTACAAACTACCATGTAATGACTAATTGTTATTACATCGGTCAAACGGGGAGGGGTTTTCTTAAACGTTTCCTTAAACACACACATAAGCAACTAAAAGTCTTAACTTCATCATCATAAAGTCTAACTATGCTCACCACTTGGTCTCACACGACAACAATTACACGGATTTCAAGTCTAACATGGAACCACTGCATATTTGTGAAAAGGGTCGAATCATGAACGCCATGGAGAAGTTTGAAATTTACAGAGCATACACAGTGAAGACATTCTCAAAAAATTAGACATTTTTAATACCTAAGACCGTATTGCAGAAAACAAAGAGAGATGGACTGCTCATTTGAATAGGATGCCAGATGGCAGGTTGCCTAAGGAAGTTTGCCAATACAGGCGCATTGGGCAAAGAAGTACAGGAAGGCCTAGGAGCGTTGGTGAATGGATATTCTTTGGGACCGGAATATATGATTCTCCTAGTCTCTGATAGGGGAGAAGAAGAAGAAGGAGGAGGAGGAAGAGGAGATAAATTTGTATTTAAAAAATCTTCCAAAAATGAATATTTCTGAAGATATTATGAAAACACTCAGTTTTTAGCAGGTGTCAACACACTTCAATTTAGTGTGTTGTTCAAATAATTGTTGAAGCAACTTTTAGAGTTCGTTATTTCTTAATGTCTACCAGCTATAAAATCTCCTTGTTTTTCTGAATTAAAGTCAAGAAACTAATAATTTACCTTGGCTAAAATGACAGTTCAAATCATAGAGATATTAGACTAGACGAGTTATTACATAAACAACCCCATATCTGAAGTGCCGGACATAGACACTTATGAGCAAAAAAGTGAAAAGTTGATAATATACTCTCCCAGAAGCAATCTCCACCCCTTCTACTTCACCTCTCTCCTGTGCAGAAGAGGTGCCAGATGAAGAGAGCGGAAACAATGCGTGGTACAGAGTCCTCATAACCTTGCTTATGTCTCCTTCCCCAGACATGCTTTTTTTATTAGCTGGCTTATTTTCCTTATTTGAAGAATATTACAGATTGTAGTTTAGCAATTGGTACCTTCAATCCCTTGTTCTCGTATCGAAGAGTAGACATTTCTTTCTTTAGCGATTGCCAGGCATGTAGCCGGGAGAGGGTCCAAAGGTCTAGACCTCCTCCGAAAAATCGAAAAATGCCAATAGCTGTTATAATACTTAGGGTATAATCATTCTAGAAAGATGGTAATCAGGATAATCACAGTTACTTTGTGAATATTTTTAATGTTATTTCATAATAGGCTTACAGGGTAGCATTAAGCAAACTTTGTTTTGAAGAAGTACAATTTAGAAAAATAAGGTTATTTTAATTTATTTATTGTAAATGCCAAAAAATAATTATGTAACATTGTGACATGGTTTATCACACTTTTTAGTAGGAAATGTGTTGTACATTATAGGGACTGAATAAGTTAAATTCAGAATTTAATATTCATTTTTGTTTATTCAAATCTGATATGAAAATTGTAAAACTACTGTAAATGTTTCTTTATTAGGCCTTTGTTTTTTCTGTTTCTTTAATTTCACAGTTCAGAATGTCCTAAACCTGAATTAAGGTCTCTATGTTTATCTTGCTCTGGGGGAAAATCTGGAGCCCTCATCTTTCTGAAAGGAAACTGCCAGAATGGGTATTCTCGACTTTGTACTAAACCACCAATCTAATCTGAACCCTCCCTCCCCAAATCAAAATTTTGGTTACATTCCGAGCAACTCACTGTTGAAAGATCCACTAATTGTTGTGCATGTCACAATCTCAGACGATCCAGCAATTTTGACATCATATCATGTGGAACTACTTATGATGAATCATTGACTGAACTAACACACGAATCCTTTTCTTCTTCTTCATTTACTGTCTGTTCTGCCTTCACAGACAGAATCTATATCTCTCCATCTTGCTCTCGGTCTCCCTGAATCCCTTGTTCCAATGGGTTTACACCTATAGGCTACTTTAGGTATTCTTCTATCCTACATTCTATTCTGATGTGACCATTCTATGCAATATTTCTGAAGTATACCGTTTAAAGAAAATACGTGTAGCTCATTCCTAATATCCTCATTGCACAAATGGTCTTCCCTTATACAACCCTTTGTTCTTCCCTGAAAAGTTTGTAATTTCTGAACTTTGAATGTGGTTGATAATCTACCTCTACACACCATCTGAAACTTCAGTAATTTAATTGGAAAATCTCGTCCTCTTACATTCCCAATACTGATAATGCAACCTAGATAATTGAACTCAGAGACTTGTTTGAAAACTGTTCCCTCAAGGACAATTTTTAACTGATGAATACTTTGCCCATAAACTTATGATTTTTGTTTTCTCCTTCAATATTCTAAAATCATCCTTATTGCAAATATGCTTTAAACAGTGTAAAGAACAATGCAACTTATCCTCCGTTTGTTGTATTAAGACTGCATTGTCAGCCTATAATAAAATATCCAAACTAGGGTTTAAGTTTAATTCCTGAGCTAATACCTCATCTCCATGATTGGACGATGTCATCAATATACATATTATAAAGTGCCAGCAAAATTCTGCACCCTGTCTTCCTCCGTTATTTATTAAAACTTTTCAGCCTTTGTCTTTCCTGTACTTACTATGATTTTATAGTTGCAATACAAATTTTTAACCACATTCATTAAATCCTGTGGGTACCCACATTGCTCCAGAATAGACCATAAGTTATTCCTGTTCCAAAAGCGACAAATACAATATAAGTCAGAAGGTTGAATTCTCTCCTTTCTCAAAGATCTGTTGCAAGACAAATATATTATCTATTGTTGAATGACTGGACCTAAATATATTTTGCTTTTCTCTTATTAAAGCTTCAGCTATTACCTTAAGCTGTCTATTTAAAATTCTAGCAGAAATTTTATACACAACTTTAAGAACAATAATCTCTCTGTAATTCTTACATTCTTTAAGATCTCCTTCCTTAAAGAAGGATATAACCTCTGTTGTTTCCATGTTTCTGGAAACTGACTACTTTATCAACATGTATGCAAGCCTCCAATACATTGTATTGTTTGACATCATAAATGTAACAGTCTCCAAAGCAAGAGTGTGCCACATATTAATCCCACATTAGTAGTTCCATATTCATCCCATCAGGACCTGGTGCCTTTCTGTTTTTTGTCTCTTTTTATGTGTTTACCAGTTCCTCCAACATTATCAGATCAATGCCTTCAACTTCCAAAGACTCACTATTTGCTGGTGACTTTTCCTCCCTTTCCTAGAACCACATGCCTCTATAATGTCCAATTCATCTGTCTGTCCTTATTACATTTATTCTCGCCATATCTTTGTCAGATTTAGTCAAGTGTTTTAGCATTTTGTATGAAAAAAAAAAAACAGTTTCAACCATGTACATCATGGTTCTATTTCACTTATGAACTTATCACATGAGTGTCTGTGGGCTTCCCTGATAATCCACCTTGCCTCATTTTGTTCTTCTGTATAATTGTGTTTAGATTCACAAGTCATTTTTTGAAGCCACTGATTGTAAGCCTTTTGTTTCCCTTTCACTGCATGCTCTATATCATCATTTCAAATTCTTAGCCCCTTTCTACTCTTTAATTTGTTCTTTTTCCAATTTGTTCCTGTGCTGCGTTACCAATATAACGTTTTATATTCTGCCATTTACTCTCAGTATTATTTTCTGTCATTTAATCTAAATGATACTGCTGTAATCTCTGTTGAAACAAATTTGTACACTGTCGATTCCCAAGTGATAAATTTTATATACTTTTCGTGTGTTGTTCTTCTCCATATTTTATTATTCTTCCATTTTTCTTAAAGTATAAATACTGCCAGCACCAAACAGAGGTCTGAGTTAACATCGCATTCTCCCTAAACATGTACATCCTGCAAATGTGGTTTCAGTTTTTCCTTTATCAAAACATAAACTATAATAAACCTAAATTCTCTCAGACTCCATGTATATTTATTTATATCTCTTTTTCCAAAGAAAGTATTTGCAATTTTTAAATTATGGGTAATTGCAACCTGTCTCAGTTTTGTTCATTATTATTTAGACACTGCTCGCCAAATGTACCTAGTATATTTGGATCTGCTGAATTTCCTGCTGTTGCAGTAAAATCACCACAATAATATGATCAGTTCTGTTCATTTTCTCCAATTTTTTTTTAAGTTCATCATAGATATCTTCTGTTTCCTCTTTTCTACCTTCTTCAGCGGGCATAAATACCTATTATGTAATATGGCCTCTTTTTATTTTTAACTTTAACATAATGATTCTTTCACTTACAAATGTATAATCTTCTATTATAATTACTCATTTATTTTCCACAAATATTGCTAACCCACAGCTTGTCCTTCTAGATTGTAGTACACCATTATAAAGCACTGTGTAGCAATTTAAATGCTTTGAGACCTTACATTTTTTCTTAGTTTCAGGTATTATCTTCTTCCTCCTCTAGTGGTGTTGCAACCCAGTATGGGTTTTAGCCTCTTTAATGGGTTTTCACCATTCAGCCCTCACATTATATAGTCCTCTCCATCTTCTTATCCCCATATTCCTCAGACCCTCCTCAACATCCTCAATCCATCTCTTCTTGGCCTTCCACTTGATCTCATTCCTACTGGCCTCTATTCTAGACTTTTTCTGGAAATTCTAAGCTGTTCCATCTTCATTGTGTGTCCCACCCAGACTATCTGTCTACTATCAGCAGTTCACCTTTGCTACCAAACAAGGAATGTGGTGACGTATGCCATTCCACTGCACGCATCACTGTAATACTACACATTTAAAACACGTTTAACACAATTTTTGGTGTGATTTGACTGTCTCTCACAAGGTATTTCTTGTAGTGAATAAAAAAAGACACTTTAACAAAATATTCAATAAATTACAGTTACATATACTGTACGAATGTTCAATCTAATACGCACACAAAATTACAACTAAATACTGTTACGACGGTCTACTTGATCGTCATAGGTACAGTGGAAAACAAAATACAAGACACCAATTAAGTCGCTAATTACCAGCTTTAATTTTCACAGTTAAACAGTTCGTAATTAACAACACAGTCTCTTGCAACAATTCAAATAAAATGTTACATCAAATCAATTGTTCATACGCAATAAAATGTCAACTAATATTAAACACAATTGTATTACAATTATACCACCCAATTATAAAACACAACACTTCACTAATAACCACTTGAATGTACACAGATAATAACTCGGATCGCACTGTAAATATATCGCGACTATAAATGAAGACTAAAGGCCGCTGCCGCCAAGTATTTATACAACGCTCACAGACCAGAAGATTCCAAACTACGCCTTATTTCTAAACTGCGACGTAATTAATTGCGGCCTTGACACACAGTGGCGTAACTTGGGTGGGGCAGCCAGGGCACGTGCCCTGGGCGCAACTTTGGGGGGGGGGGGCATTTTTGTCAAGTAAAAAAAAAAATTGTCGGAAATTTTCCTTTTATTACAATTTATAGACGTATTTTTTGTTCGCAACATATACCGTTTTTCCTAAGGAATATCATAGGACTAATTAAAGAATATCCCAAACGTTACTTTGTAACGTGGGCAAAAAGAATTGTCTTCCATCCATCAGCTGTTGGGCCAAATTTAAGGTTCTTACTTTCTTACTGGCTTCTAATCCTATTGTATTGCGTTGCATACCAAAATGTTCCTTGAGACCCAAGGGTGTCCTAAAATTCAAAAAATCTTTATATTTGCCCGTGGAAAATAAAGATAGGGTAATTCCGGGAGAGATGGACCACCATGTGAGTTGGACCAGTCAAATAATTCAAAAATGCGCCACTATAGCGCTGCGGTAACTCCCTTTAATCAAACCCAAACTGTAGTGAGTGTTTAACACGTTTTTGTTTTTTCTCTACAAAGAGCGTCATAATTTTGGAGATAAACTACTTTGTTTATTTTGGTAAGTTGAAAACTTTTTAAACTAAGTCATTTTTGTTCAGTTGGTATTTTTGTGTTGTAAGGTATCGATGTAGTTTTGATGGTATAGGCTCGGGAAACATATATATATATATATATATATATATATACAAGCTTAAACCTAACCTAAAGCGACCGCGTTATTTTCAACAATCCAAAAACGTGGTCCGTCTCTCCCGGACTTACCCTATTCGTTTTAGGGTTAATTTGTTTTTTTTTTCAGCCATAAGATTAACAAGGACAAGTGTATTAAAATTTGTACCGTATTTAAATATTTATGTATTTCTCGCTATTGTAAATAGATAAAAATGTTTTTCTTAATCATAACAATGTTCTTTTTATACTGTTCGTAGAAATTTATTAAACAAGATTCGAAAAGCAAAATATTATGGCCTGATGTTTGATTCTACTCCAGATCATGCACACCGTGAACAAATGTCACAAGTTGTGAGGTATGTAGAAATTGATTTTCAGAATAAGACAGTCCATATCAGAGAATCTTTTCTTGGCTTCATTTAGATCAGTCAAAAGAATGCCGAGGGATTAGTTGAAGTTATGTTGTCCCAGCTGGAGAAGGATGATATGAAGCTACAGTATTGTCGGTCTCAGTGCTATGATAATGCAAATGTAATGGCTGGACACATAACTGGAGTTCGTCAAAGAATTTTGGAGAACAACAACCTTGCAATGGTCATTAATTGTGACAATCACTCACTAAATTTAGTAAGCGTGCGTGCTTCAAAGCAAGAAACAATTATGGTTACATTTTTTGGAACCCTTGATTTTCTACATGCATTCTTTTCTCGCTCTACTCAATGCTGGGAACAGCTAAAGAATGCAGTACCTTTGGTTGTGAAATCTGACTCGGAAACCAGATGGAGTGCCAAAGCCCATGCAGTGAAAAAAGTAAGCAAGTATGTTGATAAAATCATCTTAGTACTTCAAAATCTTGCCTCAGATGAATCAAAAACTACGGATACTCGGAGTGATGCAGAACAGCTTTGCAAGCGTGTCTTGAAATTCGAGTTTTTGTCATTGATAAGATTTTGGGATCTAATCCTTAGCAAAATAGATAGAATCCAGCAGAGGCTGCAGCATCCTGAAATGAATTTCCATTCCGCTGCACTTGACGTAAAGTCCCTATGGATTTTTTTCCAGAAAGAATGAGATGGTGTTGTAAATACATCGATTGATGAAGGTGTAAAACTTTGCCAGGATTGGGATGTCGAAATGGAGAAACGTCGCCCCAAAAAGAAGACAATGCCTGGAGAACTATGTAAAGATGAGAGGTTGAAATTAAAGGACAAAATCAGCAGAGCAATGAAAAACAAAATAGACCGCCTGCATAGTGAAATTAATGGAAGATTTGAACGATTGATGGATATGGGTAGCAAGTTTGGTTTTCTACTAGATATAAAAAGCCTTTGTTATGAAGATGTAGAGAACCTCAAAAAAAGTGTAAGTATTTGGGAGATGTTTATTACAGGGATGTGGATGGTGATCAGCTTTATGAGGAGATAAATGATTGCAAAACGCTGCTTTCAACTCGGACAGACAAGAAAATTTCTCGTCCAGACAAACTTTTGGAATTTATAATCCAGTACGGAGATGAGAGCTTTCCTCCGAACCTTAGAGTGTCAATCCAAATAATGCTGACCATAGCAGTATCCATTGCTAGTTGTGAGAGATCCTTTAGCAAATTAAAGCTGATTCTCTCATACCTACGAGCTTCTATGGGGCAGCAACGGCTGTGCGACCTAGCTCTTTTGAGTGTGGAACGAGAACAAACCAATTTTAATGAAATAATTGATCAGTTTGCATCAGCAAAGTCAAGAAAACTGTCACTTTAGTTTATTTAGTTTGTATATTGTAGCCTAATTGTAATTTAATCTCATTCTCTTTTTTCAATCTTTACAAAGTTATTGTCAATTTAGTTTATTTAGTTTGTTTATTGTAATTGTAATTTAATCTCATTCTCTTTTTTCAATCTTTACAAAGTTACTGTCAATTTAGTTTGTTTATTTTAATTGTAATTTAATCTGATTCTATTTTTCACTCTTTCCAAAGTTTATTGTCAATTTAGTTTAAATTATTGTAATTGTAGTTTAATCTCATTTTTTTTCACTCTTTCCAAAGTTTTAGTGGTAAAGCTATGAAATGAAAACCAAAGACATTTGCAATTCTTATTGTGATATAATAAAATATTTTTGTGTATACATTTTATTGTTTAATTATTATTTAGTTCCTATCAGTGGCGGCTGGTGAACTTTTGGTGAACCAAACACTATTGCCGTAATGTCCATGTTGAGGGGGGGGCGCCTGGGAAAGGCTTGCCCTGGGCACCATTTTACCTAGTTACGCCACTGTTGACACAGTCCACGTGGCTGGCGGCTTCCAGAAAACTCTCGTGAATGCGTCGAGAGTCACGTATCCCACACACATTAGAACAAGATTCTTCTGAAACATTCGCAAACAGGTAGACTGTTCTGTAATGTCATAACAATACGTATGAACAATGTTTTCAGAACCAGTAATACCCCACCAACACACTATCATTTAGTAGACCCCCCTGCTCCTCAGGCATCTCGGCAGCAAACTGGTATATGTACACTCATGTACAGTACTCTTTATAAGTTTATAAGCCATATCAGTTCTGTGTATTAGATTATTTATTTCATGTTTCCTTCATATTTTCTTAATTCCGCTTCCTTTTCTGTGAATCCTCCAATATTCCAGTTTGCAACTTTTAACCTATACATAATACCTAATCTTTAATCCTTAGCATGCCTAGGTCTTGTCCTTTAAATCCATCTAGCCTTTGACTGTGAAGAATTAAAATAATCTATTACTCTGAAAGAGTTATCAGGACTTCACAGAGGGTGATGTGACAGGGTTGCTATCTTAAGGCTTTAAGTCTAGCCATCATGCCTACTATCCCCACATGCAGGGTTGCTTCATCTACTCATCTCAGACTGTTACACTCTCCCTTCACCGTTGTTATCCTGGGCATGGGCCTCTGTATCATCCCTGGAAGTTCCACATCCATCAGATCCGTCGTTCTGAATATCCTTTTCACCACCATCTCTGCTGTTGTGGTCTTTGTCTGTAACCCTGGACAAGAGTAAAGCAATATACCCTGCAATAATGGGTCCTCGGCAGCACTTAGCCACTGATACATCTGTCAGGGTTACCTTCCGTACCTTGGATGTGCCGCTGAGAATTTTCTAACTGGAACAGAGGTAAGGTGTCTGGCTTCTCTTAGGTTAGGTACATCATTGTCTGGCTTATGTGCCCACATCATGATCTCTTATTCAAAAATTATTATTACTCTTTTTTTCCTTTTATATGATCAAGTATTTAGATTCTTGAAAATACGAAAAGACTATTGATTATTTTTGTACAGTAGATGACACAACATATTGGTTTTGTCAACTATAACTGTAAACATATATAAAACCAAGACATTCAACAGAATGAAATAAACATTGAATGAAAAATAAATAAAACAATAATTGTGACATCAAAAGAAATAACTGAAGTGTCAACAGAAGTCAAATAAAAAATATTATCACAGACAAAATTATCAAAAGTATTAAGAAGCTAAAAAAGAGAAAAGTAAAAAAACTAATCTAAGAAAAAGAAATTATTAGATAAATAACTGTAAAACAGTTTGAGAAACCTGAAAAATTTGCTGCCACAACACCAGAAAATTTCAAAGTGCTACAGAAATGAATAAGATTATAAAGAATGAAAAATCAGAAATATAATTTGGACACAAATGGTGACAACCATTAGAGATAAAATTTGAATGTAAAAAGGATAAGAGAAAGATTGTAAAATACGTATAAACTGTAACAGTTTCACAAAAGAGTTACAAAAAAGTGAATGCAGAGTAATAGATAATTTAGATATGTACACATAACATATAAATGAACTAATAAAAACGAATGAAAAACGTGAGAAAAGGTAAATCCCTATGTAATGACAGAGTAAATAAAAAATCCTCCTGTATGAAGGAACAGCAACAAATAAAAAACTGCACAAAATTCCAAATTACAAATTACACTTTCTAATACATGTATCACAATGAAAACCTTACATGCGAATGGAAAAACAGTATAGAGATTTTTTTTTACTTATTATTCCGGCTGTACAATGTTTACACTTTTTCCAGAACCAAAGATTACAGAATTGATTGAATTTTCATCTTCCACTGTTGCTTGTCCATCCAAAGATTTTCTTAAATTTCTCGTTCCCTCAACATAGTCTGAATTTCTTCTATCCCGGTGATAGGTGGTTTTCCTCTTTTCCTTCTTCCTAGTGGGGTCCATTCCATAACTCTCCTTGGCAATCTTTCGTGTGCCATTCTTTTCGTGAGTCCATACCATTGTAATTTTTTTGTTTGGATAAAATCAGCAATTGAATAGTACAGAGGTTTTAATGCACAAAAAAAGATAACAGGCATGGTTTGAGAAACTACAGACTAATTTCATTGGTGTCATCCCTAACAGTTTTTTTAATATTCTTAATAACAGACTTAAACAGAGAAGTTGATAATCAACAGTCACAAAATTTAAAAACAACTACAGCATAACAGATCACCTATAAGGAGTAAGTGAGTGTCAAGAATCTTATAATTTACATGTAAAAACATTTTGTATGGCAATTGCCAATTACGATAAAGCTTTCAATTAACTCTATATAAAAGTTACATGAAGGCAGTACTCAAACACATGAAATAAATACAAGTTCAGCACCTCAAATAAAACATGTTAACAAATAAGATAACAATAGACAGAGGAATAGAGCAGGGAGAAAGCCTTTCACCAAGCTGTTTCTTAGTGTTAATTAATATGTCCACGACAGCTGGATATGGGAGAAGATAGCAAGATGGTCACTAAGACTGCCAGATCGGTAGCGTGAGATAGCCAAGATGTTCATATTTTCAGACCTCTTCTCCTTATAAATTTTTTTTTAAACCTAACGCGTAATTGGCTGCTTGTTCCAGTGGTGTAATTAAGAGCTGCTTCTGAGGGGGAGAGGGAAAACTAGCTTGAAGGTTGGACTCCCTGTTTTCCTCAGGATAAATGAGAAATTCAAGGCTGTTTCCATATACAGTAGACTCCCGACTATCCGACCTAATGTGGCAGAAGGGCAGGCCGGATAACAAAAATGCCGGACAGGCCGGAGTTCCATAATTACTCACTTCCTGCCCCACCCATGCCATTAAAAACACTCTTTTTATCCTAAAACCTGCTCTTATTCAAATAACTTCTTAGTACAGGCCAGTACTTTATAAATGTTTGTTATGTACTGTACTGTACGTTTTAAAAATTTATTACAGAAAAAGGAAGTCCAAGAATAAAAATATTGTATACACACTTTAATATAAATTTTATAATGTCTTAACTTAATTGCAGGAAACATAAAATGATGTACACTGTACAGTATGAATACATACAATTTTAAATAAACAAGACATTAACGTGAAACCTAATTCTTAAAAAAGTGATTTAAACTTATTTTACTGTTCAATGATAAATGATTACACAAATGTGAAAAGGTAGGCCTAAGATAAAAGAGTCAAAAATTACAGATTTTAGTTTTTGAAAAAGTCGTTGATAGATGATTGCTTCTCCCTTTTAGCCCTCTTCTGCGAAGCAATGTCACTCCACTTACACAACCAGATGATGTCAGTTGGCGTCACTTCCTCCTGCTGATTAATGTACTGCAGCGCTGCCTCAATCATCTTGAACCCTTCCGAATGTGGGATGAGATTTTTCCTGTCATCTAAAGATGCCTCCTCCTCCTCCTCTTTTTCTATTTCTTCTCCCTGTGTCACCATTTCCACAATATCGTTGTTAGTTATTTCATCAACTTCATCGTTTGCCATCCATTCTCTAATGTCCTCTGCATTGACATCGTCACAGCTCGGTACTTTTTCCAGCAACGAAACAAGTTTATCGTTTTCATCTTCCACTTTGGTTTCCCACACGGGTTCAAGGTTGAAATGTCCACCTTCATGGTACAAAAGGATTTTCCAAGACCTTACAAGTGATATGTTTGGAATCTCTTCCTATGCTTCGGCCAACCACCTTATGACATATAGCATGTCAATCTTTTTCAAAGTGGTTAAGTAGTCTTTATTATTATCAATCGCTGATATTAACGAACTAAGATGATGCTGGCGATACTTTTTCTTTAGCATTTCAAGGACGCCCTGCTCCATCGGCTGACAAACAGCCGTCACATTGCCTGGTAAAAATAAAGCTTTGATGTCTCCATCTGTGAGTTTGTCAATGGCTGGATGCGAAGGTGCGTTGTCAAGAATTTTCACAGATTTTCTTGGCAAATCGTTGTCATTCAAATGTTTTTCTATAGTCGGTACGAATGTATTTTGGAACCAGGTTTTAAAGATTTCTGAATTCATCCATGCTTTCTTTTGATGTGTGTAATATAGGGGTAGTGATTCCTGATTTTCCAGTTTTTTTAAAAGCTCTAGGTTTCTTTGATTTTGCTATTAAATTCAACCTAAGCTTGTGGTTGCTGGTTGCATTACTGCAAGCCAAAATGGTGACTCGTTCCTTGCTTTTCTTGTATCCTGGTGCAGCGGCTTCTTTTTTTTTTTTTTTGATGCAAGCGTTTTTCTAGGGAGCATATTGCTACGACAGCACAGAACAATCTACGCGTTTATCGAATATGCCAGAAGGATCTCGATGTAAGCGTGTGGTGTACGTGCTACTAGACGCATTTTGCGAGAATCTTCTCGACTGTGCCGGGCTTCGCTCATGCGCTTGGACTGTGTCAAGGCCATAGTAATTACGTAGTTCACGAGAGATAAGAAGCAGTTTGGAAGCTTCTGGTGTGTGAGCATGACTATAAATACATCAGGTAGCGGCCTTAGTTTTCAGTTCGATGCGAGATATTGGATAGTGCGGTTCGAGAGCATTAGTGCGATATATTTCCAGAGTGGTTCGAGTTACTACTGTGTACATTCAAGTAGTTATTATTGAAGTTTTATATTCGGACGGTATAATTGTAATACGATTGAGTCTTAATATTTGTGGACATTTTATTGCGTGTGAACAATTTTCATTTGATTTGTCGTAGAGACTGTGTTGTTAATTACGAACTGTTTTACTGTAACAATTAAAGGTGTGATTAGTGACTTAATTGGTGCCTTGTACTTATTTTGTTTCCACTGTACCTACGACGATCGAATAGACCGTCGTAACAATATTATAATTTAAACCGGTCTCATCGCAGTTAAACAACTGCTCCCCAGAAATTCCCTCCTTTTTAATAAGCTTAAAAAGATAGTTTCTGAACAAAGATGCAGCCTCTTTATCAGCAGATAAAGCTTCCTCACTTATGGTAATCTGGCGAATACCGAATCGTTTTTCCACCGACCTAACCATCCATCACTGGCAGTAAATTCTAAATCTTTTCCTTCTATTTGTCGCTTAAATTGCAATGCTTTTTCCTGCAATTTAATAGCCCCACTAAAAGGCAAGCCTTTTCCTCTTAAGTGTTCACTCCACAAATATAAAGCTTCCTCAGCTTCTTTATGCTTACCTTTCAGTATGGTTTTTCTTATTTTCATTCCACTTCCACTAGCTTGGGCAGCACACCACTTTCAATTTCTGCTCAATTTTTCTTCCAGTCACAAACTGTACTTTTCCCAAATCCTAACTCCGAAGCAATAGTTTTTGCCGTTCCCCCCGAGTCCAGTCGTTTTATAGCGCATAGTTTCTCATCCATAGTCACTACAACATTTTTTCGTTTATCACCCATTTTGTAATCTTAAAAAAAAATAAATACAACGAAGAAGGATACCAAAAAACAATTTATGAACGTAACCAGGAACAGTGCCAAACATATTCCGCACTTGTTGGCATCCGATACACAACTGACTAAACAAAGAGAGGTAGTATGGCGAGGGGAATCTGCGCTTTTCATGTCGCAACTTGTGATTTGCACATGGCACGTAGGTTCAAAAATAGGCTGGATAATCGCGAGCCGGATAGTCGAGAGTCTACTGTAATTTTATAAGTACATTTTATAAATTCTTTGTATCTCAAAGTTTTTGAGTAAGCCAAAGGGTTGAAAAAAATATGGAAAAGTGCTGATTTTAAAATATTCTCTCTTGATTAACTGTTTTATTAAAATTAAAAGTAATAAGTCTCATATAATTAAGAATCACTTTAATTCTAAATAGATCTTGTGAAAATGAGTCTTTCTGAAGACATTTTGAAAAACCCAGTTTTATTTTACACCCTTCACGCTTTAATTTAAGGGTGTTTCCAAAGAATGTTTTAAGCAACTTATAGTTCATGTTGAAGTTTACATTTTTAATGTAAAATCCAGAAATTATTATTCTCATTTTTCTGAATTAAAGTCAAGAAACTACTAACAGTTTATAATCAGCTAGTATAATAATCCTAGTTAAACTTGTTCACACACAATAATAATGCCAACTAATAGAGTCCCACACAATAATCACGTTTCACTAATAGCCACTTGAATTGCACCAAGTAATCGACCGAAGTAAACTGAAAACTAAGTGTAGTACCTGTGCAAAGACAGTTCAAAGTATAGAGATATTAGGCTAGAGGAGTCATGACACAAACAATCCTGTAAGGGAGAGTCTGGATCCTGACAATGAAGGTAGAGTAACAGGCTCTACCTTCATTTTCTGGCACATGCGTTATTGTTTTTTTAATACTACAATCATATACTTAATTACAAATAAATAAAGTAAATGTTTAAATAAATAAGTAAAGTGCTGAGTTATTGTCATTATTAAGAAAACTCTAACTTTATTTTATTAATTTACAAATATGTATATAATTTCTTTTATTTCTACAATTATTTATAGGCCTTATTTTAACACACACCATTAGCTTAGAAATAGGCCTTCGTTAAGTGATTATGGGATTTCACTGAAATTTTTAATAGCTCTGGAGGGGAGGATTGATCTCCGGATCCCCCCCCCCATATTTATGCCACTGGCTTGTATCATAATTTGTTTAATATTACACTACTCCTCATCTATACCACTGTTTACAATTATTCTGTCAGATGTACATTTTTTTCTATTTTGACAGAATACACTCTTATTCAGAGTATATTAATTGTACTTTCAATATCTCATTTTCTTCTTAAGGTTTGTTGTGGATGATGTTTCTGAGCATCACTAATGATTTGTAGACAACACTCTGATGCAGAACACTAGTAGTGAAAATACAATTTTTTCAGATTTTAAAATTATTGCATGAGTCAGATTTTGCTCATTGTGAGCTTCATCAGAGGCAGCAGCTAGGAATGCTGCAGTTCTATTTTTGTAGATGGCAACATTGTTTGAAATTGTTAGCAGATCTTTGTTGTGTAATGTGTTCAAAATTACATATACCGGTACTAGTAAGCTCTCTGCGCTCCAGAACTTGCTCAGACATTTACAATTTTGTATAAATTTTGACTTCCATTTTTGTTTGTGGCACCCCTAAAGATAAAAATATTCAAATGGAACACTACATTTGCATCTGGGGTAACACCATTCCCTTTAATCTGATTTTTGGCATAATTTTTACAAAATTCTAATATTTTTTGGGCTCTGATGTCCAAAAAATTTTTAATTTTCAAGCCTTAACACTATTCATATTGTGGTTAAAATTCTTTTTAATTTGATATACCACACGGATTTGTGCAATTTTTTCAAAAGTTTTGATACACTTTTAGGGCCCTGGTGCTCCAAAATGCTGAAGTTTCCAAAGTTGCATTTTTTGTTCAGAGATGATCAAAATTCTTTTTAATTTTGACACCCACATTTATGCCTCCTACCACTCTTTTTTGGGGGAATCAATCTCAAAAACAATATGGCTCTGTACGTTAAAGGTATGAAGATACATGTTAAGTTTTATTAAAATTTGGTTAATGCATTTTCAAAAGTTATCATGAGACATACCCAACAATGGTGCATCTAGAATCTGGCCTTGGGTGCGGAAGGAGTCAGATTGGCTTCATTAAAAAAAAAAACAAGTTAAGACTAATCAACATTACTGTATTTAAAGTGGCTGAAATCAGTCCCATTAAAGTAAAAGGGTAACAACACAATAAAAATACACTTTATTGAAATATTGTTTACCAGATACTTATCGACTGAATTGATTTTCCTATATTTCATATTTCAAATGTATACACTAATGCTATATAATAAACCTGTTCGTATATTTAAAATATATTTACAGCTATTTTAACATACACAGCTGAAAAAATAATAAAACAGCCTAAAAATTAAGAGATTAAGAAAATTAATCAACTTTTTTTATTGTCTGGGGGGATCTGGTCCCATTTGTCCCCTCGTAAATACGCCTCTGATACCCTAAATAGATAGACAGACAGACAGACAGACAGAAAAATGCCAAACAGTCGAGTTAAAACTGAAAGATACTTTGCTCATTCAACTATTTGAACACATTATACAACACACACATAACAATCTCTCAGCCATTTCAAATAATGACGCAAAAAAAAACAGAATTGACAGTGCTCCTGCCTCTGATGAAGCTCGTGATGACCGAAAGTTGGCTCAGGCAAGTAAGAATTTTTTTTTTATTTTTATCTAAAATACTAGTGATTATTGTCTTTATAGTTGTTTAACAGTTTAATCTTCTTCCATTTTGTATAAATTAACCTTGGTTACCTTTGATACTACTATGAAATGATCAGAAGACACTCATTTACTTTGCATAGGTTTGTGCCAATAGTTTGGCTAATTTCTTATTTATGTAATCTGTACGAGACCTGAACCTTCTTGCTGGGCTATAAGAAAAATCAGTAGCTACTCATCTTAGATCTATTTAAAAAGGAAATCTCTCATCCAATCCTTTGGTGCAGCAAACTTGTTGGTTGCCTTCTGTTTGAAGTCTAGATTGCCCGTCTTTCTTGCAGAAGAAAGGTATTATTATCCTGAACTCATTTAATATACAGAATATATTAAAACTTTTCTGTTATTATTTATAATATCTTCATCAAATATTCCTACTGTGTTCAAGATGGGAACCTTCCCAACTCTTGCATTCATATCACCTGTAACAGAATTTCACTGTTAATGTTTTTCATCAATTGGTTTTCCAATTTTGTAATATAAATTTTTGTTTTTTCTTTTTACCTTCTTTATGACCAAATATACTGATGGCAGCGAGGCAAACATCTGCTCTCGGTACCAGCCGAGACGTGACACCTGACGAGCTTACAGTGAGCCAATCAGGGAGCAGCACCACTCTGATATGCTCATAGCACACCAACCTGTCAGGGCATAAAAAGAGCACCGCTAGAAATTTTTGGCGACTCCATGGGATGACGCGACGCCAGCCGGAAGGAACAGGAAGAAGAGAAGAATGGACTTTCTTGCACTGTGAAGAACCAGCGATGGACATCGACTGGGATGGCAGCAGGCTCTACATACAGATGGAGGACTGCAGTATGCTACTAACAGCGGACTCAGCCACCGAACATCACAGTGCAGCTCAGATGGAACATACATTGGAGTTTGCGTTCTCGCTACATGGCCCTTCTAACGGTCACAAAAAACGAAGAGATATACGATTGCCGCCATTTGTCCTGTGACAGTACCTATCACTATCAATTGTCCCCAATCATATTTTATTTTCATAAATACCATTATGCTCCCCAAGCTGCAGAACTTGCTCCCTATTTTGAATGAAATACATTTATTATTACATAAATTTCAATAGATAATTTTTCAATTATAGAAAAAAATCATGATTACTCAAATATTTCTGAAGTAACATAACAACTGTAGAGCACACAATTTTACAATAAACATATAAATTATAAACATTTGGATTTAGAATGTCTTTTCAGTGCGGTGCCCTTATAGATTTTCACAATTTTTAAAATATTTGATTTCTTTACTAGACCCCTGGGTCACAAAATTTTGAAATATCCAAAACTTAACACTACTTTCAGATTTTAGTTAAAATTCTGTTTAATTTGATACCCCACTTGAATTTTGTGGTTTATCAAACTTTTTACACCCAACTTTTTGGGACCTCATGTCAAAAAAATTTGAAATTTTCAAAAATGAAAACTATATTGAGTTTATGATTAAAATCCCCGTCAATTTGACACCCCACATGGACTTTTGCAGTTTTTTCCCAGTTTTGACCTCTCTACATTTTGCCTCCCGCCCCCTGTTTTTGGGTAATCAGTCTAAAAAAAATAGGGTTCTGTAGGGCAAAAGTATAGACATGAAAACCAAGTTTTATGAAAATTGGTAGATGCATTCAAAAGTTATCCTGAGACATACACCAAATATACTAGACAGACAAATGCAAAACTGTCAAGTTAAAACTGAGGGCTCATTTCGCTCATCAGTTAAAGTATCTTTTATCCATTTGTTTTTTGCTTTTAAATTAACCTTGGTTATTCTTCTATATTTCTTGTCCACTTAAATAGCTCACATGAATTCTAAAAGCATGTATAAGGTTTTACTGAAGCAAGTCACTGATCAGTTGTTGGAAACTGCCCCCCCCCCCCAAAGATCAGTTATAGCCCCAAAAGCCCCCCATTTTCCACTTGATTCTTGTCATCATTTTAATATTCACAGAATATAAAATAATTAGTACAAGTTAACATAACAACATCTGTAATGACAGCAAATCATTGGTAAACCAAAACCTAACAACCAACAAATAAACATAAACATTAACATTTGTTCTGTTTAAATCTATTGCAAGCAATAAATACCACACTCATTATTAATTTGCTGATTATTTTGTGAGAGAATGAGTTCTCGTAAAATCTGTGAAACTTAGTTTCATCTTCTACAAGATATTTTGTAATTAATAATATTTCTTTTCTTTACCCTTCTTCATGGCTCCTTTTGTACATGACATTGGTTCTCTCCTTTTGTGTGTTTCAGTGGTGGCTGGTGGTCTTAGAATGTAGTGGTTCCACAAAGATTATATGGTTTGGAGGGAGCATAACACATATGTCTTCAATATTACTTTTTGGTATCATGCTTGCCAGGAGTGAAAACTCTCAGAATCTCTCTCAACTGGGTTACTTTTTAAAATATACCTAAACACTGATACATTAGCAACATCACTGGTTTCACCTGATATAACAGCTAAGCAATCAGATTCTTTTACTTTTGAGTTATTTTTTCACAACACACCTCCAACGTCGTACTCAAAAGTTTGTTTTGAACTATTTTAAACTTGCCTTTAAAATCCTGTTGCATTTCTACATAATTTTTTAAGGTCATGTCCAGCTCAGAACTAAAATTGTTTAAACTCCAAAAAATTCCAAAATTCCAGGGTTAGAAGAGGAATCAAGATTCTTCATGCCGTGTTGGTTATATCCTATCAACCTTAATGCCAACTCAAAAGCCCCACAGAAACACACAGAGTTTATCATAATACTCCACCTATATTCAGAATCAAATTGTTTTGCAACATTTACAGCCCCAAAAAGAGCAAGTACAAGACATTTTCCATGTACAAGTTTTATGACTGATGTTTTTTTTATACAGTCAGTTAAATGATTAATATATGCCTGTTTTAGTACAAGGATCCTCTCCATGAAGTAGGAAACAAGAGAAACAGAATAAGGTATTTTTAATCTCCCATCCACAAAGCATAATATTTTGGCATAGTAGTAACCATCATATCTGTTTTGGTATAATACTGTTTTAAAAGACACGATACTGTGTATTACCTGACTTAATGTTCTGAACAAAGCGTCAAGCACAGCGACTGGCTAGGTGAGAGGAGGGATGGGTGTATGCATGTAAACTGATAGAAAGAGATATTCGTGCATGCATACAAAGTGAGTGGTTGCACTTCGGTTGGCACCACCAAACTCTGTATGTTCAGAATAGGAGTTGTGCACATATATCGTGCTGTTTCCCTTTTAACGCTGTAGCGCATTCTACCATTTGTTATTAAGGTTGCAGCTGACGAGCCACCACCAATATTGAATGTAAGCACAACACAGAATATAAAAATTAATTAATAATTAGGTATGTAACCTATAATTTATAGATTAATAATTTCAAATTACTATAAAAATATTAACAAATGAAAAATTTTGGTGGTTGTGCAACCTAACTACAAGTCACCACTGGTTTCTATCATAATTCTGCTAACACATGCCTCCATTTCTTGTTTTAAAATACAAACACATATGTTTCTTGACATGATCCATCATGCATGCTTTCACGGATACATGCATCTATTGCATAAATGGAACTTTCTCACCTCTATGCATTGGTCGCACAAATTCACTGCACAGTCATTGCATGTCAAACCAAACCTTTAGTTACCTTAACTTCAGACCTCCTTCATGGTCTAGTGCCAATGTACTTGCCTAAAGTGCAAAAGGATGTGGTTTGAAATCCAGCTGAAATCTTTACAATTTTTACCTATCTTCTTGCTCCAAAATAGGAAGCTGTAATGACCTGGCAAAAAAGTCAGAATTGTGGCTGGAATTGCCACCCTCACTCTACATAAAAAAGGAACATAACAATCTTGAACATAATCAGACTGTCACTAAAGGATTGTCGGAAGTTAATTATCTTAATTATTATTATAATTAGTGTCTATAACACAAGATATCTTTTACAAAATGTTATCTTCTGTAGAAATGGGCAGGCTGCTTGTCCTCCTCATGACAGAACTGATTGAAAATGCACTGTCGATCTCTGCAAGAACTCCACCCAAATGGTTTCATCAGTGTTCCAGATACAGTGTTTTCAACTTTGCCCTACACATGTCATGATCGACTTACCTTATTCCGCCCTGCATTAAATCTTAAAGGGTAAGTAAAAAATTACTTTAAATTTGTGTAGGGTTTACTTTTATTCATAAATACTCAAATTTTTCTTGTCATATTTTTATATTATTATTAATAATAAAACTTTTTACAAGAATATATTTTATAAATTACATGTTTCGATAGTAATCCAACTATCATCATCAGATATAAATTTATGGATTAATGTATTTGAATGTTCCAAGAATCTGTAGTTAGAATCAAAAAATATAAGCTAAGGCCTTTATTCTATAAAAAGAAACTCTATTGTGTAGTAATAACAAATAACAAAAAAATTCATAAAGTACGAGTTTCAACAACTTTCTCAATGGTCTTGTGAGGCCAGGGGAACCAGCCCTCCCCCAAGATGTCTCAGTGTGTAACCTATATATTGTGTTATACAATTATACAATAAAGTACTCATTATTGTCGTGTATATTTACAAAATATGTTTTTATGTTTAACTGTTGCTGTTGCTACCAGAACTGCCACAAAACTTCTTACATAGCAACAACACAGTGTTTTCAGAATTTAGGCACACTACAGGAGAATAATAAAAGTTAAAGGAGTAAAAAGAAACAAAAAAACTTAAAAAATCTATGCACTCTTTATTTATATAGTTTATGAGATTAAAATCAACCTTAATGTTAATTAAACAACAAAATGTATTTTTAACTTTGTAAACTTTGTTCTACAATAAATTAAGTATATATAACTAATTAAACAAATAAACCAAATGAAACATATAATTATAGCTTAGAAATACATACATACAAATGTAATATTTGTTTTCATTTATTTATTAACATAATAACATTACTACCCTTAATGATTTTGCATCATTATACAATTCAGTAATGGACGGCAAAAAGTATATATAACCTTTACACAAAATACAAAGGCACATTTGTATACATAAATGTATTTCATTCTATACATATATAATAAAGCAGAATATATATGATATGTTGTATCTTGGTGTTAAAATAAATTATACATCTATAGTTTTTTAAATACTTTTTTACCTTGAAAACTAGAGCATAAATAAATAATTCAGAACTTCTTATTTACTTCACTTGGTCGTTAAAATATTTACAAATAAAAAGGCGATAAAGCTGATAAAATAAAAATAATAATTAACATTGAAAACTATAACAATAATATATAAAAATTATAACTTAAAAAAATAAATATATTTTAAAGTTCTCAAAGTAAGCAATGGTTCTAGCATTTCTTGACATATCAATTGTACAAAAACTCATATTGTAATTCACACTGTTTCAAATATAATTAACTTAAGTATAATATTTAATCATGTTTTGTGTAATGTCCAACATTCTCTTATGCTTTATATTTAAAAAGACAATTATAACTTGTCTGCATTTGGGGATGAATCGTTTCGTTTCACTACATATGTTAAATACATAAAAATATACAGAATAAATATTTATAAAACATGTGTTAAGTACACTTTGTAAGAATTTAATGTATATGCCTGATCACGCACAAAACACACACACACACACACACACAATAAAATGCTTCATTAACAGCAGCTATCTTGTGATACCCACATCTTATTTTCTGAATACATGTATATGATTGTTCATGTACAGAAGTCTCCGGTCTTAGTGGATACAAGAATCCAGGCTAAAAGTAAATGTTAATCTGTAACCCAGAGAGTACTGCTGCTCTCTACAATTAGTAATATACAAAATTTAAACTATCATTCATCTGTCCGTACACAAGATTGTCTGTTTGTCTAACCCTTTCCAAACTGGGCTCCCCCTCTGAATGATGGAGATTGTTCAGTATTCAACAACCTGAGAGACCCAGCAAAACAACACATGCACTGTTACACATGTTACCATTGCCGTAACTGTGTGATAAGTAAATGTTATGTTTTGACCTATGATCCAAGAGTTAGAAAGATTCATTGTCATATCTTGCCCAACAGCTCTGATCATGTAAACTGTTTACGCACTATATCTGGTCTCTTTCAATGAATATAGGTATCCCAGTAATTAAAATTACTAACTAAAAAATAAATTAACATTTTTGAATTGCATTCAATAACACTGGACTCTGAAACTGTGTATAACTACAAAATGTATAAAAAGGTAGATGTTGACAAAAGCATCTTGGGACTTATTCTATACAATTTTGAAGGCACTTGTGCTTCACTAAACAATAATTTTACAACCATGATATACAAGTACATAACAATATGACTTTATATAAAGAGTCAGACACCACTGATTGTGTTGAATATATGTTCATTATGGTGAAGACATAAAAAGATGACAGTCAAATCTGCATTTAGACTTTTTTTTTTAGTAATATTCATTTGGCTTTAACTACATGAACATTACACACTTTTCAATACTGCATCAAAGTTGAAATTATGTGAATAGAGTAGCTAATAGCTCAAGGTTTGTTGCTATGATTCGTATTTGGTTGTGTTGAGAATCACTAATCATTTAGAGGCAAGAATTTCAATTTCACAATTTCAACTCAATAGACCACAGCATTATGTGTATAATAGACTCAGCTTAATATCAAAATAATTTCTTTAATGAATTGTTGAATTTCTATGAAGTAAATAAACATTTAGTATGTTCTAAATATACACATAATATTTTTACAATTAATTAAATTATCATAATTAATTTCATAGGTCAAATACTGTATGTTGACAGTTTCCCTCATGAGCAATAAACACAATTGATTATTTAGGTACAGCACCAAAACTGATTAGCTTGCTCGTCTTGATTCAGTTTTTTTATGTTGTTTTAAAGTCAAAATAAATACAAGGAAACATAACTAAATTTTTAAAGAATGACGACATAGGTCACAATAAAAGAAAGAATTTCGACGAAACCGAAACTTTGAAGCATGATAATGTTTTTAATATTTACTATATAATACAAATATTTACTATATAACAAACATTATCATGTTAAAACGACAGAGACCGAAGATTTCTAGACTGTGGGGAATCGAAAGTGTGGAAGCGTTACATTTTTTGATGACGTTACATTTTTGTGGAATGACCCCCAGCCTAAAAACATTATCATGTTAAAATAGACTGTTGATAGACCAGTGAGCATAATATATTCTATACGTTACAAGTTTTTCATTTGTATTTCCTCAGAATCCCAGGTACCCTTAGGAAGTGAAAAGTTCTGTGAAAGACAACATCTTTTTGATTTGTAAAAAAGCAAAATAATATTTTGGACACTGTACAATCTTTTCAGATAATATATAAAAAGAAAAATGTAATTAAAATATATGGAGTCACCTGTTGAAGTCAATTGTGGTGATTAATTTCTGAACTAATTTTACACTCTAATATTGTACCACACATATACATAACACTACAAGATATTGGCGAACAGGTAACCCAAGACCTGGGTAACATAACAAGAGAGAGTCTATATTGGGAGAGCCGTGCTTCCCACTGTTTAGTAAACAAAATTCAAAGACATCAATACTTATGGTGATGATGTACCAAAAAAATAATATTTAAAATTCAATCTTACACAAGATGCTAGTTTTGAATTACATTACCATTTTCATACAGATGTTCAGTATGGTTAACACGATTGTAAATACCAAAATCATATTATTACCTTTACACTTTATTCTAAGAGTAAGAGTAAGAGTGCTGATTTTTAAAAATCTTCCAAACAAAAGTTTGTCTGTTTTGATAGTAGTTAATTTTTATTTTGAAAAAGTATGAACTTGCAAACAGCAATTATATTCTAAATCTGACTTCATTCGAACTTGATTTTATTGCTTCACTTGAAATAATTAATTAATTTATGTACTTCTAACTGCAGTATTAATGTATCTTAAAAGTTGATCAGATACAATTAATTGTGTTACTTGTTTGTCTTATTTTCCCAAGTTTTCTTGACAAAGATATGCACAATAAGTACGTAACCTCAGATTTATAAAACACGATTTTATATTTTCTGTATCATTCTACAATTACAACCATCCAAAAGCATTAAAATTGTAGAGTTTAAATAAAATTCCACATTGAAAAATATTCATGTAGTCCTAAAAACCAGTTAAAAATTATATTTAAAATTCTATAAATATAAAAAATGATCACACCCCTTAACAATTTCATTCCATATATTTAGCTTATTACTAAATTGCAACCACAACTTCTTAATATTTTTTATTTTATTAAGTTTTCATTTATAAATTTTTATTTATTTTATTTATATTATTAATTAACTCTTTTCTTACACCTATTTAATACGTAGAACATGTTTACAGTGTGAATGAGTATAACCTTCTGTGTGAAGGACACAGAATTTTTAAAAGTAAAACACGGTTTTACTCACTGCAACTCATTGTTCTGTAAATCTAATATATTAACCCATCGTGAGTCAGAGACAAATTTCTGTAACCACAAGTCCTACTGTGGTGTGTTCTTTTCAATTAAATGAACTACCGATAATAATCATCCACCACCTTAGGTATGAAAGTAAATGTCTGAGGCTTTTGGTTTAGAACATACTTCATAAACACTCAAAATAAAATCAATTAAAATTTAGAATTCATATTCACTCACTTGAAACATATCTTATAAAACTCATTCACAGTTTTTATGTCTTCACAAAACATTACGTTTACTGATTTGGCAAGCAACAAGTTGGTAGAAAAAAATTGTTGAAATGTTAATTAAATTCTGGGCTGTAGATTTCCTTTATGCCTAAAGCAAAAGTTTCTAACATGAGTGATGAATGTTAATGGTCACCATAGTTTAAATATGTAGTCAGAAGCAAAGTGTCGGTTTCTACAGTGTTAACCGACAGTAAGATCAGAGCCTGTCTTCTACTGCTACACAGTGTACGTCTGTTTCATGTTTAAATACTTACATAACACTGAACGAAAGCTGTAAACACCTGGTGAATGGCCAATACAGAAAAGCACAATTCACCTCAGCTGAATCATGCGTGGCCAATGATTTAAAGCAAAAATGCTTATCCCATAATTTAACAGAGTTTATCTGATAATACGGTGATGGCTGTTGAGTAATCATAAACTAATAGGAAAGCCTTGGAGAATACCTTACAACGATGTACACAAAATCTATAGCAGATCAAGTTCCCAGATTCATATCCCTTTCATGTCCTTTAATGTACTGTACATTGATGTAAGCAGTAAACTGTTTTGTGTATTCGATTGAAAGCTAATAGTCATAACAAATTGGTGGAGTGGATGAGGTGAGGGACTGCCATGTGAATCATTCTTAAATAGTGTACACCTTTATGACCTTACATGAACGCCATGTTGGCTACTGAACATTAATAATTTTAGGTCACTGTTTGGCACAATTACCCAAGTTTACGCTGCTCTGCATTTTCCTGAGCTGCACTTTTCATGTTGTTTTAATTATGTACTATGTTAATTTTGGTACATATTCAGTTATGACATGTTTCAATGTCTCCGACAATAGTACTTTCATATGTACTACAAAGACTGTGAATATTATTAAGTTCAGATTAGAATTAGTGTTGCTTTCCAGAGTGCTTTAGAGTTTATAGCACAAATTAAGGTATAAAATCTGTGGAGTATAAACACTGTCATTGCCGTTTAAAAAAAGTTACATTCATATTCACCGTTATTATAATACTGCTTTTCAACTGTGTATGCTTTTCAAAGTTTTTCACTAAAACCAAAATGGCACTTTGTATTTAACTTAGTTTAGTGTACATGCACAGTTTAATAAATTAGTTTACATAATTAAGTATAATGTTTGGTTACAAACGTTCAGTTATCCATACAACAGGTTCCTGAAAACATATAAAACATTACTCTTGAGATACAGAACTTGCAAACGCATCATGTCACTCTGATAGAATTAATACTTTAATTACACTTTGGTGATCAGCCTGTAGCATTTCTTAATACTGTATGCCATTTGTGCATGGTCACAATAATTCAGTAAGCTCATATTTATATTCCGAATACTTAATATATTAAGTCAGATTCTGCTTCACGAATTAAAAACATTATGCAGCCCATCATTAGAGTGTTAAAGACAAATTTCATTGAATTTTATTAAAAAAATATACACGCTTATTTATTGATAACTATCATGGCAAAAAGATCATAAAATAATTATTCAGAACCATGCTAACACTTATAATTTTGCTCTGTGTGCAAAGAACAATTTTTCTTGTAAATGTCAGGAAACCTGTAATCTGGTCAAAATGTCTCCTTATAAATGAATGTTGACTGTGTACTCATTTATACAACAAATTGTAATTAACACAAAGTAGTGCCTGAAAATGGTTTGTTCAGAGGTATGTGCTATGTGTATTTTCTACTCAGTGATTTATGTTTTTTTTTTAAGTGCCAATATTTTACCCAAGTGTCCATATAAATGACAAAGCTTACTGACCAGTGTAGTTTATCAATGATAAAGTAATATCATAATATATACAAGACTTATGGTATATGTATAAATTACACATCATGTTTTCTATAAAAAGCTGTATTTATAAATACACATTAACATTAGATTAAGCTTTAATCAAATTTGGTATTAATTTAATCTCACAATAACTGATAAACACTTTCCAGCCTAAACCCATGAATATATTTGCCTAGTGGGCAGAACCAAAAACATACAAGTTCACATTACTACCAAGTTATAAGATTATCTAGGGTTCAGTCACCTGAAATGTTTTACTGTCAACCAGTGACAAGTATCACATGGTGCTCTCTAGCTTTAATAAGGAAATAAAATTGTTTTATAATGGAATTTAGCCTGTAAACAGCAGACTCCATTTGTTCACAATATGGTTTTATTGTTGTCTATAAAATGAAAAAGAAAACACATGTTTATTGTTTTCTACTAAAATGAGCACAATATGAAATGAATTTACCATCCACCTTATACTGGTTGAATTGTTAGAAAATTCAGTAGGTACCTCACCACAGTTGCCAGTTATTTTTTGAAACCAGTCATTCCAATTTTTATTTTAAGACAGTGATTCTGATAAACTTTTCCAGAAAATTACTGATTTTTGTTTGTTTGTTTTTTGTTTATACATAACAATACACACTAATGACATTATTTCAGTAGCTATGAAAATGTCCGAGTTTTCATTTTTTACATAATACATTTATTTATGTAAAAAATGTCCAGAAATACAGTGCAAGAGACATGCACATAATGGACGACTCTGTAGGCTCAATTCTGACAATGTTACACGACCAGATTATATTTAGACACAATACAATTGAAGTTTAATGTGACAACACAGCATCCAAAATACTTTTCAGTTCTTCATCTTATACCAAAAGAAGGTTTCAGTGGGTGTATGTAGGGGAAATAACAAAATCTATGACTTAAAGAATTTGTAAGTTGATAATATTAAATAATAATAATAATAACGATAATCAAGAAACTACCAACAACCAAATATGCAATGTCTTCACATCTCCAAATCAATAAAGCACTTTATGATTATCGTACTAACAGAAAAACCTATGTCAAAAGTCAGTTCATATATCCATAAAAATATATGTATAACTACTTCTACTATTATAACTACTGCTAATATTAAACTACAAACTTGTATGTATACTATTTTAATCAAAAAATAAAATACTTGCACTTCTAAAACTGGCAGAAAAATATACATACTGGACTAATGTCCGAAACTAACATCTTTTTATTTTAAAACTTATATATATATAAGGTGTAATTTAAACTCTTGGCCTATTATATACTGAAGAAAAATTAAACTTACACATAAAACTGATACATAGATGTAAATCAGAGATATCTATATATGTTCAAAAAATGAGAAACATATTTTTCATTCAGTTTTGTATATTAAATGATTCTTGAATTTATTAACCATGAATTTTTAAGTTAAGAAATCATAGTAATAACCTGACGCTGTTAAATATTTAATACAATTGTAAATAACTAAATAATAAAAGATTTATAAAAATAATGATTTAAATTTTGAGCTTAATGATTTAGTTGCTTTGTTTTATTTTCTCTTCAGTACCAGTAAATTCTTCTTCTAAAAGTCTAAATGTACAAAGTATTAAACTTTAAAAACAATTAATTACAATATTCTTAATTTTAAAATAAGACACTTCTCTAAACATTATCCACTATTTACAACTTACAAACTAATCAACTTATTAATCACTTTATTTACTGAAACAAGCACAACTAGGTGCAAAATATAAACTAATAAAAAATATTTACAATAAAAATACTACTGGCAAATATATATATATAAAAAAAAAAACAAGAAAAATAAAAATGACAATTTGTGAATTCTAAATACATTTTCTTAAATCCCATTAAGTTTTAAATTTATTTTCTAAATTCATCTGAAGCTCATACATTTAATAATATAGAATAGAAATATATTACATTCAAAACCATATTTTCAAAATGTTTACATGTGTAGTAATTTAGAATATATAAAGGCAGTACAATTCCTTAAAACATAGATTTGTATACATATGTGTATGTATATAGGTTTATAAGTCAGATCATTATAAAATTATACAGTTTATTTGTATACAGAAAATCCGTGTATCATGGAATGCTGCCATACATGTTTCTTTCCGTTAACGTTCATCAGATCATACCATGATATACTCAAACTAAAACTGAATCAGGTACTACGTCTGACCACAGAAGTGATGAAGATTTGATTTTCCTGGTCTTCTTTCATGTTATCGGTTGATTTACTATAATTTATTATCTTGTTTAAATTCATTTTTAAATACTAATCGAGCATAAGTTCAAAGTGGACAATACCCTGTTTTTCTTTACGATCGTGTATGATATTTTTAGCCCATGCTTTGCATTCTATGTTGATCAGTATACCATCTGGAATGAAAAAAATCAAATGTGAGACAAATTCATAAATCTTTAAAGTAAAACTGTAAAACTTACCTTATTTCTTACAGTTACTTCTTACATGGGATTGAAATACAGTAGTAGTACATGGGATGGAAAAAGTGATATTCCTTGAACCATAAACACTGTCTGAAGTGCCATACTAAAGAGGTACATATGAACCTCTAACTGTCAATATAATTAGAATGTAAACAGTAGCATAGCATGGTGGTATTTTTCATTGGCTGGAGTTAATGATGAAGTTAGGATGGGAGGGGTTATGACTAATGTATAAAATGACGACACGCCCCATCATACTTCTGCAATTTTCCCTTTTACTTAGATAATAGACCCACCTGCTACAGTTCATAGGCAGTCCATAGACCCACATGGTTGTATCTATGGGAAAGACATCTAGTAATTGGTTTTCCAGATTTTACCTACTGGGACCTATTCGATATGAGTTAACTTCTATAAGTGTCTTGGCTATGCCACTGATTATAAGTGCCCTAAATGTTATTAAATATTTAAATATACAAAGTGTTATAATACAAGATGATACCCCAGCTAAATTTAAGAAGAAAATGTCATATAAACCCAGAAATACTTTGTTTTCAAATTACGGCCAGATTTTTTGCCCATCTCTCTCTCTCTCTCTCTCTCTCTCTCTCTCTCTCTCTCTCTCTCTCTCTCTCTCTCTCTCTCTCTCTCTCTCTCTCTCTCACACACACACACACACACACACACACAAACACACACACAATAATACCAGTATAAAATACCAAAAACCAACAGGAAACCATAACAACAAACAACCAAAACACAAATACTTCACAAAATATACAATCAGGAAGGCTGAGGATGGGAACAATACGATTCCCTAAACATGTACCAAATAAGGGAAAAAACATCTTGAGGTAAAGAATTTATAAATATTAAATAAATAATATATGAATCAAGAAATAGATTGTGGCAAAAAGTGTTTAAATTAAAGCGGCCTTAGTTTTCAGCATAATTGCGATATATTTACAGTGCTGTTTGAGTTTATTGTCGGGCGATTACAAGTGATTATAGGGCAATATTACTGTGTGCATTCACGTGGTTATTAGTGAAGTGTTTAATAATCGGGCGGGATAATTGTAATACAATTGTGTTTAACTTTAGTGGACATTATTTTGCGTGTGAACAATTTTTATTTGATTTGTTGTAAGAGACTGTGTTGTTAATTACGAACTGTTTAACTGTGAAAATTAAAGCTGGTGATTAGTGACTTAATTGGTGTCTTGTATTTTGTTTCCACTGTACCTACAACGATCTAGTAGATCGTCGTAACAGTGGTGCCAGAAGTGGGATAGAATGGTTAACAGTGGAAACAGTAGACACTTTGTACAAGACGAGATAATTCGTAACTAATCGGTAAACAATGGATGCCAGTCAGATGATGGAAGCTTTCCAAGCGCTGCTGTGGCAGACACGGGAAGAGACAAAAGAAGAACGAAGACAAGAAAGAGAGGAAGCAGAGAAAAGACAGAAAGACGAACAGGAAGACAGAAGTGGACGACAGGATGAAAAACGCAGGCAGGAAAGAGAAGTAGCTGAGAAACGTCAGAAAGCACTAATGCTGGAAACAGAAGAAAGACAAAAAGAAGAACGGAAGCGTGAAACAGAAGACATCAAGGAGTTAATACAGGAGCAAAAGCAGACACAAGAACAAACTGCTGCAGAATTGGGTCTCCTATGAGCTGAGCTTAATAATCAATTTACTAAAATATCGGAGGTACAAGAATCAATGACATTAAAAATAGCTGAAGTAGAAAAATCTGTCTCGATTGTTGAAGAATCGATGGCAACAAAAATATCTGTCATAGAAGAATCCGTGTCAACAAAAATATGTGCAGTAGAAAACTCAATGGCAAACATAAGAAAACAAATTAAAAGTGAAGTTGAGCAGTTAATGAAAATACAACCAAAATAAATTTCTGAACAGACTGTACCAATGATAAAGACAGAGAAAGACACACAAAATAAGTCAATAGAGAAGGTCACCTCGCCTGCGGTTGGGACAGTTCATGTCAAGGCCCCAACTTTTGATGGAAGCACGCACTGGGCGACGTATTTACGCCAATTCGAAGCTGCTGCATGCGCAAATAATTGGAGAGAAAGACAAGGCTGTTTCACTCGTTCTTGCATTAAAAGGACCTGCGGCAGAATTACTACAGAAAGTGCCACCTGTCTGCCAAAACACCTATGCCGATTTGATAAAAGCTCTGGAATTACGGTATGGTGATAAACATTTATGAGATGTGTACTACGCTCAATTGAGAACAAGACAACAATGTTCTGGGAAGAGTCTTCAAGAGTGTGAAGCAAGTATCGACAGACTGATTAGATTGGCCTATCCTGAAGCACCAGAAGATTTTCGAATAAGGTTTGCGGTGCAGACATTTGATGGCATCGGAGATTCTGAACTTCACCAAGTGTTGCGAATGGCAAGACACCGAAATAGCTCAGAAGCTCTTGTTCACACCCTAGAGTTTGAAGCGGCCAAGTCAGCGTCCAGCTACATTAATGGGTTTGTGCCATCACATTGCAGTCAGAAGATCCCTGTATCACATTGCCGTTACGATGGGTGCAGAACAACAATATTGTTGGACAAACAATTAAGAAATTCAAGAGAGTTGCAACGATTTCAACGATGGGATAAAGACAGAAGACCAAAATGTTACAACTGTGGAAAACGTGGTCATCTACAGGTAGTCTGTTGGGAGAAGAAGATACCGAGAGAAGAGAGTGATCGCACCAATTGGAGAAGTAAAGCCTCAGTCAGAACAGCACACAGTTTCCACGCTACATAAGACCAGTGAAAACTTGATTGTTAATGGGTTTGCGGAAGGTAAACCAACATCATTTACACTTGACACAGGCGCATCAGTGTCTATTGTGCAACCTGACTTAATCAGCAACCGACAGCCTCAAATTAGCTCTTGTACAATACAGACTGTGACTGGAAGCCCCGTCAAGGTGCTAGGAAAGGTAGACGTATGTGTACGCCTGGGTCTTCTTGATCTTAGCCACCAAATGCTCGTTGCAGACATCGTCAATGAAGTGATTCTTGGCACGGACATTATGAGTGCCTACGGATTCGTTGTGGCCTTAAGACAGAATGTCCTGAAGGTTGCCCAAGAGAAGATAAGCCTTTGCATGGCTAAAATGACAGGGTCTACCAACCATTCGATTAAGCGAGTGAAGAAGGCATTAACTGAAGAAAACGTCAACAGGTCTGGTCAAGAGGAACCCTCCCTATTGCAAGCGGAAATGGAGGAAGAACTAGCAGAGGAAATACAAATTAGTGTAATGACAAAAGAAGTGATTGGAAAGCCAACTATGGGTGTCGAGACAAAACTCTTGCTTGTTCCTGAGCTGATAGAAGCGCCCGAGGGCAAAGTGGCTGAAGATGAGGTTACGCAAGAGGTTGTTGATGAGAACCAAACAAACTTGGATCAGCCAGTGGTATTTAGGTCATCAGTACGTGACGCAACGGGAGTGATTCCAGCAAAACTAGTGGTTGAATGGAAGACTCGCATTCCTGGGAACGTGATGTTCGGATCACACAAGACTGAATTCGAAGAACCGGTGAATTATCTTTTGCAAGGACGTCCACCTAGATCACCTGGCTAAGTATTACTTCAGAGAGGGTTTGCCAGTTCGGGACGAACAGGCTTAAGGAGGTGGCAGTGTTACGATATCACAGAGCAATCTACATGTTTATCGAACGTTCCAGAGGGATCCAGAATGTAATGCGGTGGTGTACGTGACTCTTGACGCATTCGCGAGACTTTTCTCGAAGCCGCCAGCCATGCGGACTGTGTCAAGGCCGCAATTAATTACGTAGTACACACTGGCGCTAAGACGTAGTTTGGAACGTACTGGTCTGTGAGCGGAGGTATAAATACATGGCAGCAGCGGCCTTAGTTTTCAGCATAATTGCGATATATTTACAGTGCTGTTTGAGTTTATTGTCGGGCGATTACAAGTGATTATAGGGCAATATTACTGTGTGCATTCACGTGGTTATTAGTGAAGTGTTTAATAATCGGGCGGGATAATTGTAATACAATTGTGTTTAACTTTAGTGGACATTATTTTGCGTGTGAACAATTTTTATTTGTTTTGTTCTCAGAGACTGTGTTGTTAATTACGAACTGTTTAACTGTGAAAATTAAAGCTGGTGATTAGTGACTTAATTGGTGTCTTGTATTTTGTTTCCACTGTACCTACGACGATCAAGTAGACCGTCATAACAGATGAAAGTGTGTGAGATATTTTAATCAAGTAATTCAAGTATATTGTCTATAATTCTATGGTAATAAGAGGCTGTAGTTTTGATATCTAACAGGTGATAATAAAAAAAAACAAGAAAAACTGAGATATGTTCAAAAAATTTGTATTATGTAAAAGCAGAAAATTCTGTCCCATGTTAGTTATTTTAGTGATTTAACTCTTTTAATTATATTTATTTTACTTTTTAGTATGTGTCCAGAAATATAAATAAACAAATTTATTATTTACTAGTAGGTACCCGCGGCTTCGCATGCGAATATTTGTAAATGATTGTTGTGGTAACTGTCGAGTTAGTAGTTTGTAACCCAGTCTGAGGATCGACTAATTTTAATGTAAAATGATAACCATCTTCTCCTCGGCAAAACATTAAAGGGTACTGTAAAGCATCATAAGCTCGATGTGTTTCTGCAATTCGATGTAGCGTATGATCCCTCGCACGGATTATTATATTGAGTTTATCACATTCCTGGTTAACTAAAACTACTGCCACCTCATTAGTTGTCGGTGTATTGTAGCGACCCCTGTGCTCTTCATTATTTTCTGTTCGATCAGCATGAATCACAATATTGTACTGATTATTATTCCCAGATGTTACAAATTCAAACGCACTTTTCAGTTCACTAACATATGGGTTGATTGCGTGAAGTAAATTTTGAAGTTCTGTTACTAATGGCTTATCCAAGTTACGAATATGATCCATTCTTGTTTCAGATTGCTGTAAATAATCAGCTATGAAATACAGCTGTAGAAATTTTGGAACTTCGTTTTGTGTGGGGAGTAATGATCCCATGAGGTGATACCGTATTTTCTCGCATAATTAACGCCCCCGCATAATTTACGCATCCCATTTCTGGGGGGTTCAAAGTGGGAAAAAAGAAATATTTGCGTATTTGACGCACCCACTTTCTCGATGATTTCATCACGCAGTTCCGGGTGCGTGATGAAATAAAGATGTCAAGTAGTAGCTTTCCTATTGCGCAACCTCGCATTTCAAACCCTCGTGCAACTTCCTGTTATTACTCACTGCGGTATAGAGGTGGGCTAAACTGTTATTTTAAAATACTAGGTATGAAATACTGTTCCAAAAAAATAACAGGTACAAATACCTGTTATTATATACTATATATTGTAACGTTCTACTGTTTGTGTGAGATATAGTAGAGTTTTATTATACACCTCAAGTAGTATGCGTCACTTTTGAATTATACTAACTGACGTTTTAAACGGTATAAATAAAGGATTTTGTTTATCTTGTTTTACTCAATCTAAAAGAAATCGAGAGTGTGTGATTTGGGGTCAAGGAGGTAATTTGTTCAGCCTTATACAGAAGAGAGAGTAAGTATCATTATTGCCCCTCTGTTGTGACAATTTTTTTCTGTATGTTGTGCTGAAATTTTCATTAACTACCCACTACCATAAATTATAACACTTTATAATTCAATATTAATTTTCAATAATATTGCTTTATTGATTATTGACCTTTGTCTCCAAATCTTTAAAAAAAAAACATCATCTCGACTTTACCGAGTAAACATAGATCTGTCTAAGGAACAAAACATATATGTTGTTACTTAACCAATATTACGCTATAATAAAATACATCAGTTATTACATAATTCTTAGTAATTCCCCAGGGTTCAGGGTGAATTCTTTGTGTTATGAGAGTGTCAGAAATGGCTAATTGCTACGCTTTACAAATATCAAAATTTAATAAATAATTTTGTTTATTTTTTCAAATATTACGTAGTTTCCGGAATTGCCGTAAGAGAGCAGCATGTATTTGTTTACTTTTGAAAGAAACATATGATAAAATGAATATTTTTGTTCTATTTCACTGTTAAAACATGAGTTTTCTTCTGTACTTATTACGAAAAATGTTTATATTACCTCGCTCCGTGTTGTCCTTACTGGATTGAAGTTTTATTCTGTGATGAGGTACGTCTTGCGTTATTATTTCCTTTTCGTTTAGAGGATTTTCTGATTGTCTACTAGAAGTAGGCCGAACTATATTGGATCCTCAGAATGGTTTCATCCGCTGGTTTTTAATGTATAACACCATTTAATTTGGATTCCTCAGGTATAATTAGTTAGTATTCACTTTGTTTATTACTCTTGCGTGAATTTCGCCTCCTCCAACGTCCAAAAAAGGTTATTTTTTTATAATTTTTGTCGCATCGTTTCTTCAACTCTCCAGTTTAGTTCAAAATTTTTATATCTTATTAACAATACTTGTTATTTTTCATCACTCTTAGTAACACATAGTATTTTTATTATGTAGGCAGTTTGTGATTATTATAAATTTATATTTTATTTATGGAAAAATAATTCCCTTCCATTCCGGTTTATTTACTAATTTAATTCACATAATATGTTTTGGTTAATTTTTTTATGACATTGTATATAAATATTTTATCATTTTATTATCATTAAATAAATTTATATATTATTTATTTAGTCTCGAATAGTGTTCATACCCGGTACTACTTCCTGTTGTCATTTCCTTCATAGGATTATTTTAATTTTATATTATCTTTGGTAGTTAAAATTTTTATGTCTTTTAAAATTAACCCTGGGTTTTCTTACAATCTAACATAATTATTTGAAACAATATAATATTAACTTGGGTATAACAAATTGTGGTTCATACAATATAAATTACAATAAATAAATAAAATCACAAAAATCAATTAGTATTATTACATACTACTTCCATAGTTTTATCCTATCCAAAACATACAGCACAGTTTAGTAATACATTAATTTCACTTTGGTTTTTCACCTCAATGGGTACACTAGAACTCACTTCGCACTATATACCACTCGAATTGTTTATTATGTGGAGTGATATAATTAAATTTTCAGCGAGCTTTAGTTCTACCCATTTCTGACTTTTATTCTCATGATTTACTTTATTGGGACCGGGTTATGTACCGTTACAATATACATAACCTATATTATCCTTTGTAAGTAACTCGTTTTGAGTTTCCTGCAGGTCTCCTATGTAATATCTTCAAATAAATACACTGCAAGTAGGTTTATTTTCACCTAGATAAACCTATTAATATATTAATAAACCTACTTGCTGTGTATTTACTTGAAGATATTATATAACCTATACTATATAATTTGTTAGAAGAAATAAATTGAAACTAAAAGTATTAACAGTGTTACTTTACACTGTGACTTTATTAAACTATTACTGTTTAAATGAAAATAAGAAACAAGAGAATTTATAGGCCTATCTCCCTTTGGGGATACCAATTTAAGTTTTCACTAGTAGTAAACAAACTAACATTGGTTAGACAAATCAGTTGCGAAACTCGGGGCAATTAAATAATTTAGAGTAGGCCTACACGTAATACCACAAAAAATAATGTGAAAAAACATCAGAAACGTATAATAAAAACATAACAGTAAGCCACAAGAGTGAATGAGAATAAACAAAATTTTACAAATAAAAATAAAAAACAAATTGTAATAAAATAAATATAAATACATAAATAAAAACTTATAAATAATAAGCAACAACAAAAGTAAATTAAATGCATTACAGATATTTAAGGAACAGGACTAGATAAAGTGCATAAATGTCCATTACAACAATCTCATCATTTACGTGAGATGTGTAGTGAAGTTAAAATCACATTAATAAAAAGTATAATATAGCTTATCAACATCAGCCACTCTATAGGTTATAACTCAATATAATTAAATACAACGATTTCACTAACTACTCGGAACATAAAGTTTTTTTTGAGTAAAAACATAAAGTTTTACCAACCGATTTTAGTTACAAGTTGGTGACTAGTATAATATATAATTTATTAGCATATAATCTGTATTATATATCTGCATATCACACGAGAATAAATGTAACAGCAGGATGAATTATTTCCTTTATTAAAAACAGCTTCGCCTCTTTGCGCAGAATGAAGTATACAGGACGAAAAAGTTGCTCGTACTAGTTCCTACTCGAAATATGCTTGATACTACCTGTTCCTAAAATACTAGGTGTTCCTAAAATATTAGGTGTTACTAAAATACTACTGTTACTCTGGAACGCGTTGTTCCTTGTGTATCGGTGATACCACTAGTATTTGAAATACCTAGTATTTTAAATACGCGTTACTGGCTGTTCCTTGCGTTCCAGCGATATTTTTGTACGCCTAGTATTTGGCCTTGGCATATTCGTTTACGTGTCTTGCGTACTTTTTTTGTGTGTGTGTCTGTGTAGGTGCGTAGGGGGTGTGCCTCGACTCGGAACAGCGAGGGCGGCATGTCTCGACTCGGAACAGCGTCCCCGCGAATAACAGGTATTTCAACTTTTCAGTCAATGTTACATCCGTTCCACAAAAATATCGTTCCAAAATACCTATTACAGGTATATCGGCCCACCTCTACTGCGGTATTTCAGTCCAGTGAGTGAATCAGCGAAGACGTGATTAGTGACGATCTATTCCAGTCTGGTAGAAACTCATTTTACGAGTGTTTCGGGTACACGGATGTTTTGTGATCTCAAAGTCGTTCATTAATCCACAATGAGCAAGTATTCGAGTAATACTGCGTCATATAAACTTGCGGTGATCGCTTACGCCGAAACACACGGGAATAGGGCAGCAGGCCGCAAATATTCTTTGTCCGAGTGTAACGTGCGGTACTGGCGAAAACAGAAAATTGCCCTTCAAGAGACCAACAAGTCTCGTAAAGCATTTCGCGGTCCAAAAAGTGGCAAGTTTCCGCAAGTAGAGGAGTATCTTCTGAAATATGTGATTTCGTTACGCAATGATGGATATGCCGTATCTTACGAAATGCTGTATTTTAAAGGACGAGAAATAGCTGCAGCACATGGGATCAGTGTCTCGAATTTTAAGGTTAGCCGAGGCTGAGTGATTAAATTTATGAAGAGAAATGGACTCTCTCTTCGAAAAAGAACATCCTTATGTCAAAGAATGCCGAATGATTTCGACCAAAAAGTCATTGATTTTCATCGCTTCGTGATTAGGAAACGGAAAGCGAAGAAATATTTGCTTTCCCAGATAGGAAACGCAGATCAGAGACCCATCAGTTTCGATATGCCACAAAGTCGAACAATCGATACGAAAGGAACATCGAGTGTTATTGTGCACACTACTGGAAGTGAAAAACAACGGTGTACGGTAATGCTTGCTGTAACAGCTGATGGCAGAAAGCTTGCACCGTACGTTGTCCTGAAGCGAAAAACAATGCCGAAAGTAAAATTTCCACGTGGGATCCACGTTCGTGTCCAAGAAAAAGGGTGGATGGACACGTCACTCGTAGAAGACTGGATACGAACGGTTTGGGGAAATAGAGCGGGGGCTCTCCTTCGGTGCCCGGCTCTACTCGTGTTGGACAGTTTTTGTGGCCATCTGACGGAAAACACTAAAAAGTTATTGGAAACCATGAAAACCGATTTGGCTGTGATTCCTGGTGGACTGACATCAGTACTTCAACCCTTGGATGTTTCGATAAATAAACCATTCAAGGACAATGTGCGAAAACTCTATCATGGATGCTGGATGGCGGAAAATGTGCACGAACTTACTCCAACAGGCAAAATTCGGAAACCATCTGTGGAACTCCTTTGTGAGTGGATATTGCGCGCTTGGGACATGATTTCTTCGAAGGTGATTGAAAAGAGCTTCAAAAAGACGGGAATCTCGAATGCGTTAGACGGGACTGAAGATGGCTTCTTATGGAGAGATGTGAGCAGTGATAGCAGCACCAATTCTTCCTGCAGTTCCAGTGGCGACGACCAACTCGGTAGCCTATAAAAGGTAAGATTATTTTTCTTCCTTTTTAGCAGGTATGTCATTATTACTTACGTCGTTAGTACTTTCGTTAATTCATATTTATTTTGCTTCAGGTCATACTATCAGCTCGTGACAGGAAGAATATTTTCCGGTGTCCGTACTTGAAACTGTGTCCAACTTGCCTAATGTACTCTATTTGATTGTTCAGAAGAAAACTCAACAGTAATTTTACGCCAAATGACGATAACTTCAATGAGTTGAACTGATTTTGTGTATAATATATTTAATGTATCTTTTAAATGTCAATAAATTTCAAATGAAATTTGGGTATATCTGAAATCATTGAATAATTTACGCACCCAAAATTTTCGCCGGTATTTTTCGTCAAAAAAGTGCATTAATTATGCGAGAAAATACGGTATACTTGCCCTTGAATTTTGAAAGCAGGCATGAAGCTCCCTTCGACTATTTCATTGGCTCCGAATGATGTAAACTGAAAAGCTGAATTGTACGATCTTAATGCATTCAAATATTTTTTTGATGAAAGATGTTCCCATCCATTTATTAATGATTTTAACAGTTCTGGAGGAGGAAGTATGGGATCAAATCGCATTTTTCCTGCAGAACAACATAATCCATGTGATTCATTTTTCCACTTTAAAGATTTGCAATGAGGGCAAACCATACTCGGTAACCCGATATCTGTTTCATTTGCGTAGTCAATAACTGGATTATAATTGAAACCACTATTTAATTTTGCATTCCATCGTAAAGTAGGACCTCATGATCTGAGAATCGCTTGCCTGCGTCTTTGTGCCGCTAATCTATTTTCACGAATCATAGGACTTTCAACTCGTGAGACTTCTTCTAATCCAGATCTTTCTGAAGAGTTTCCAGGAGCTGATTGCATTTCGACTTCTTCGACGTCATTCTCAGATACTCTAAGACGCCTCTTTCTTTCCGCAGCAGCAGTAGATCTCCTAAACATGATCGTCTTTTTGGCATTGCAAAGCTAAAAAAAGGGAAATATATTTATTTGATCTATACTAATAAATCTCTAGGGGACAATTAATAATTTATACAATACAATACATATTGCACATATTACTTACCGATGACGTAAAATTAACGAAAAAAGGCACTGATACTACATCACTGACGCTCATCGCATAATTCTCGATGAAGTAGAAGTATAATTCTCGACAATTAATTATTCCTACTGCACATAGGCCTACTGAATATTCAAATGTCGAAGAGTATGGTTTGTCAGAATTAACGTGTACTATATAATCAATGTTACAATATAATCAAACAATGAATTATTGTATTGTTTATATGAATTCCATATGCTGATAAGAATTCCATATCCCTACTAAAATGTAAATATTCAAATGGACTAACTGATATCAATATACTTATGTATACACTATGTGTATTATTCTATACAAATAAACGTTTCATCTAATTGTGTTACTGCATGTTTGTAAATATCTACTAAATTATCAAATTTTGATTTTACGTATCGAGGAAACATGAATGATGGATCTATTGCTTCGCACTTTTTGGATATTCATAACTTACAATATAAGAATATTATTAATATAGATGTACCATTAGCAATTTACCAACTCGACAGTTACCACAACAATCATATACAAACATTCGCGATCGAAGCCACGGGTTTAAAAAAATGAGTTTTTTTGCAATAACTTTGGTTCTTTTTAACCTATCGTTATCAAATAAAGTGGAAAACCTTCCATTGGGTACCTGCTATCAGTGTGCAATTTTTCACTGAAATCGGTTCAACAGATTCTGAGATTACCGCAGACAAACGAAGACCCCCCTAGAGATTTATTATATAGATTTACACGTTTTCATTAAAATAAATTATTTTCTTAGATCTTTACCACTTCTGCAGGTATTATAGTTGCCTGCCTTTGTATTTCATAAACTAAATTGAGAGAGAGAGAGAGAGGGGGAGGGCAGAAGAAACATTTATATTGACATATTTTACAAATAAATGTTAACAGTATGTGAGTTTTATTTACTATCAGACACCATAATTGTAAGCATAAACATCTTGTGCACTTGCCTTTAGCTTGTAATATTATATTATTATACCTACAGTATGAGCGAAAGTGTTATTTCTTTTCTAGCAGACATTCAATGCATTTTATATATTTAAAAAAAAACAAATTAGTTCGTTGCATTATAGTTTAATATAGAAAAATCAGTTTTTATATATAATATCCCTCATATTGACAAGTTAGGCCTCTGGTAACTTACGGTAGTAATACCTGGATCCTGCCAAATACTGATGAACACCTGAGACAATACTCAAAAGGAAAATTTTAAGGAGTATATATGGGCCAGTTCGAGAGGCAGATGGTTCTTGAGAGAACAGTGATGAACCATGAGTTGAGCCAGACCACATGGAATGAAATTATCGTATTATAGACTGAAGAGCAAAGAACTGACAAGATTAGGTCACACCGAAAGAATAGACCCATCGTGCATGATAAAGATCTTAAATTGGGAACCATTCAAAGAAAAAGTGATGAAGACCTAGGAAAAGCTGGCTCAAGGATGTGAGTGATGGGGTGAGGAATTAGAAGAGACTGGCGTAGGAGAGAGACCCAAACTAAAAGAAAAACCTATTTGGAGCTACCCAAACCAATTAGTAGAGCTATAGTCTCCGCAAATCTTAGAAAACAGAATAAGCTTACGGAGAACAGTAATGACAAATACACATTACTGTATTATTGGTTGAGACGCTGTGCACACTCACAGACATCCCTGTTTTTCTCTTTTTCACAATCTCTCGCTCCCATTCTCTTTTCTCTTTCTTTCTCTCTCATATTACATGCCTGCAGCTATGTTTGAATTCATTCACATGAACCAGTGAGCAGTAGTTGTCAGTAAGTTAAACACGCTTGCATAGTGATCATTTAACAATGAAACAAACATCTGTTTATTTTAAATCGTTGACACGATAAATGTCAGCTATGAAAGCAATCTTATCAACTTTAATGACTCTTTTATCTCCACCAATGTAGCTGAGTTCTTGACACGCTCCTGTATCACTTAAAATGCGTAAAACTGTTGGTAAGCAAAACCTACTACCGAAACAGACGCAACGTGACAGTACCAAGAAATCGATTCAAAGTACACTATTGAGCATTAATGTGAAATCTGTTTATAACCATCTTCTTATATGTTAATTTAGAATTTTAGTTTCATCCTAATTCAAAAGATTATTCAAAACTCATTACTTTGATATACCTACATCGTATTTTAAACGGATACAGGAATACTATCTGCTTGATTTACTATTTACAAATTTTTCTTACAATTTTACAGGCAACATTTATGCATACTTATGAACATTTACTCAAATAGAGTGTGATTAAGGTATATATTTATGCTACTGCAAAAACTAAAAAACTCTCTCTCTCTCTCTCTCTCTCTCTCTCTCTCTCTCTCTCTCTCTCTCTCTCTCTCTCTCTCTCTCTCTCCCCCCTACACACAAACACACACACACACGTGCGCATGCGCATAAAGAATTTCAACAAAACCGAAACATCGAAGCATGATAATGTTTTGTACACAAAAGATTTCTAGACTGTGGGGAATCGAAAGTGTGGAAGCGTTACATTTTTCAATGATGCATTTTGTGGAATGACCCCCAGCCAAAAACATTATCATGTTAAAAAAACCTACAATAATAGCAAAATGCTGATGGCACGACATGGATCTGCTTCACTGATGGTGATAAGCTGCAGTTACTGAATAATACACTGTCATCCTATCACACGCACAAGGTCATGTATCATGCTGAATTGATATTAATTGTTAATCATACCTAGTAAATAAACAAGTGGGAGCAGGAGTATTGTGTGACGTGGCAACAACGCTCATAAGAAATATCACTGCCATTAGACCCAATCCTTTTTTCTAAGGTTTGCTGATAAATTACAACAGTACATGACAACTGACAAATAAAGTAAAATTTCTAATGACCATTAAAAATGTTATGTTTTGAGGAAGCCATATTGAATTTTTTAAATGTCTTAAAGAACATTTCAATAGTTGTTAGGATAATTTGGTTAAAATTACTTCCCGGGCTGTTTGGCGTGATCCAAAGTTTACTTCAAAACCAGACGTTTTGGCAGTGTCATCGACCGCCATCTTCAGTGAAAATCAAGTACGCTAATATGAGGTGGTATACGTTAGTGATCACAGTACTATGGTTAAGGCTCAACCACAGTACTGTGGTCACTAACATATACCACGTCACATCAGCGAACTCGATTTTCACTGAAGATGGCAGTTGATGGGATTGTCAAAACGTCTGGTTTTGAAGTAAACTTTGGACCACAGCCAAACAGCTTGGGAAGTAATTTTAACCAAATTGACTCCGGCCGTATAAGCCTACAAAACACATTTGTTAGGACAATCTTTGTAAATTTTGTTTGAAAATAGAATTACTGTATGAAGAAACTGTAATGAAATATGCTTAAATTATGTATGCTGTAAGCTCTCAAAAGTAGGTAAACCCGTTAGACATGAAAAAAAGTCGATGGGGGCTGTGTCGGAACCACGGCCGCAAATCTTCAGAGCGTAGAATACGTCTGTGTGCTTTAGGGTTGCTAAAGTGTTACTAATAAAATGAACAAACACATATTTAGTTTTACACAGTACAAAATTTTATTTGCAAAATCATCACACAAGCTAATTAGTTGGTTCAAGCAAGACTTTATTTATAATGGGCCTATGATAGGAGAAGTAGCTGATAATAAGGTAAGATATCAACGCTGATGTATCTGGTGAAAGTCAAATTGATGGTGGTGTTACCCAGCGCAGTCGGTGGCAACGGCATGTGGTCTAAATTGAATTGTTCCTTCATGAAGTCCAGCGCAGGTAAATTAGTCTGTGCGTCGACGTTGAAATCCCCCATAATCACTATTGGCACTTCGGTGTCTATGCTCACATCATCAAATATTTTCTTCGTTCTTTCAGAATATTTAATCATATTACCAAATAGAAACATCTTGAGATTGGAAATGGTGACGTTCGGTTGGATGTAAGCACACCCGAGTACGAATCTCGATTTCCCATTTAGCGTGATGTCCACAAGACACATGTCTCCAACATCGGTATCGATCATTTGTTTCTTGTTGTTCAAGTTGATGTCAATCACTCGACATTCGGTGGGACTGCGTATATTTCTATAAATTGAGACACCTCCGGCCGTCCGTCGTCGCTTTCTACTGTTGGGCGACACTGACTGCGAACCGTTGTCTCTTTGCTCCTTCAATTCGAAGCCTGACAATTGAACCGGGTCATCTAAATCCATCCACGTTTCCGTAATCGCGAGATAGTCTGACTTATCGGATGCGATGTCAGCAACGTCTGCGACCAAACTCTGGGCGTTAATGTTGGTGATTATAACCGTGATCGCGCTTTCTTTTCTTCCACTATCCTCTTTGTCTTACACCTCGTGGCGGGATGTGACGCATCGCACTTGCTGTGTTTTCGTAGGCAACCAGTGTTGTAGCAATCTGGAATATTCGTCTCGAATTTGCTTCACCATCGGAGCAATATATCGTATACTATACCACCACTTCACCACTGCATATATCGCATATTATATAAAACATCAAAAATGTACTGCAGGAATGGATAAATGTACAGTTCCGATGCCGCTAAATAGCTTTTGTTTATTTACTTGTTACTATGGTAATTAATTCTGGTCTTGTTGACATCTTTAGTAGTAGTATTTAATATATTTCATTACTTATTCATTGCATCATCAGAAATATGTATAAACATACATTTTATAATCACTTAAGACAATTACAAAATATATAGACTTATCTGTATACAAAATTACAAAATATATCAATACAATCACATAGTAAAAATATTAAAAACTGCAGGAATGGATAAAGGTATAGTTCCGATGCCACTAAATATCATTTGTTTATTTACTTGTTACTATGGTAATTAATTCTGGTCTCCATGGTGTTGCAACGGGATCACTTTAACAGCCACTATCTTTACGTCCATCTGGAACCACAGTCTGTCACAAACATCACAAGCATGTCCAAATTCATTATTAAAGAATGTTTTGTGGATGTGCTTTGTAGCTAACTGCCACGTTTTGCTGAATTCAATCGGCTGATACACTTGCGAAGTCGGGCACTCTTCTTCATTCAGCTTGACTTCAGTATTTATTTCCTTGTCTTTTAAGCGTTGTCGGTAAATCCTCTGACATTCAGCATTGGTCATTTTGGGTTTTTTTAATTCCCTATGATTTTCTCTACTCTCCTGTATGCGTTTACGATACTGTTGAGCACGTTTAGCATCCATATACCACGACATTTTGTCCGAACACACGATTTTTACAACTTGAATTACGATTATTCAAACCTCTTAATAATATCAACGATATTTCAGTACACTATGTAGATAGTACTCGATGAGACAATTTTAACGACACCTCACTCAACATTCTATCGCATTGGAAACCGGAGAAATACTAATTTTAGTGGGCACTGAACGACGCAAAACATTTCTATTACTCCCCCCGCGCTGGATGATGCAATAGCCCGCTTATATTGTGCTATTTATTATTATCTTTGTTCCTTTATCTGTGGAATGGTACCTCATATAAGCCTGAATCTTTTGTCGTTTAGATAATATTTCAATTTCAAATTTGACGTGAAAACATAATGCTCGATTTTCTGGTTGGGGGTGCCTATTGCTGGCCTGAAAGGTAAGACGTAATCTAGATCAATAATTTTAAGGAAAAAAGATGTAGACTAACACAGAATAATCAAGATGTCATGATCATTATACACAGCTAGGTAATATAGTAAAGTTATAAATAATTAATAATCCTAAAATGTTACAAGGAATATAAATTATATAAAAAATGTTTAGATAATTGATGAATTGCACATAAAAGATTCAGTGATAGATCAAAAATGAAAAAAAAAAAAAGAAATTGTTATACTGCATACAAGCTATAAGCATGAAGAATAAATAAGGTAATTTTCAACAATTATTACGGTTAAAAATTGTCTATACCTATTATGGTAAAACCATGCAAGGAGTATACACAAAGACAGAAGTGTGTAAGAGAAAATAATATAAAGAATATTTAAAGTTAAAAAGAAATTAACATTTGATGAGTATAAACTAAAACTTAACCAAGATAAATCTCACGAAGTTGACAACAGTGAAAATGATTACAAATTAAATAAAACTTTATAAAGTAGAGTAAATTAATATAAATCAGATAAATACAAAAAAAAATCTATTTTAAAACAATAAAGTTGTAAGAGACACTGGACTCAAAAGAAAAAATAAGAATAATCACTGAATATTTCATAGTGTGAATTAAAGAATTTTAATTAAGGTGTAAAACACCATACACCACTGAGTGATAAAAACACTTAATGTTTTAAATAAAATGCATTTAGTGAGTACAGTGTAGTTAAAACCAGAATTTATTTTTTTGTAAGTTTTTAAGATTTATTGAAAAAAAAACCAGAGTATACACATTTGAGAAAGTCGACCAACTTAGTTAATTCATAGCTTGGTGACTGTGTAGTTGGAAGCACCAATAAATTGCAGTAGATTTTAATTTTTTTACTTTTTATTTATAAAAAACTTATGTTATTCATGTTTCAATTTTTTTTTATTATTAAATGTGTTATACAAAAATAACATTCATTACAATCTGTCCATGTATCACGCTTAAAGAATAAAGTTTTTGCTTTCATGAGCATCAATTTTTGTTTTCAACAGTAGTGAGTAACATTACAACAGTACAATATATGTATACAAAAAGAGATATGTAGGCTCTGTGTGTCTTTTAATGACTCTGGGTTCCTTCCTGCATGCTTCTGTTGTTGTTCTTAAAAGAACTGGTAGAGGTATTTAGCTCTTTAATAAAAACGAAAAGAACCAAAAACATATATTACCTTCAAAACTGTAAACACACACACACACACACACACACACACACACACACACACACACACGTTGATAAAATATAAACACAGCACAACAAAAATACTGTGCACATGTGTGTGTGTGTGTGTGTGTGTGTGTGTGTGTGTGTGTGTGTGTGTGTGTGTGTGTGTGTGTGTGTGTGTGTGTGTGTGTGTGTGTGTGTGTGTGTGTGTGTGTGTGTGTGTGTGTGTGTGTGTGTCAAGATAAATAAAACAAATAAGCAAGAATTATTTTACTCACTCTTAGGCCGCACAAAGTGGACAGCAACAAGGGGACTCAGGTAGCCAACAGAGTTTTCATAAGGGAAGAAGTAGCCTGGAAAACCCGGTTTTGGATAATATTTCACTTGCCCAATGTTCTCTACGTCTGCAGGATTTTCACCTTCACATGTCACCCACACTGTGTTCAACTGTAAAAAATACTGAAAATTTAACTTTGTCACAAATTATCTGTGAGGGTAACATACCGTTAACATTGTTTACAAAGTTAGTTCAAAACGTTCTCAGCCTGATACACAGATAGCACCAGGAGTATTAAATGGCTAAACCTGTCTGTAAATTCAACCCATCAGATGACATACATACTAATTACCCAATTTAGTTTAACAGAAACACATTCAAACAAACATTTCTGAAGAGTGCTTGTACATGTCTAAACATAATCCAACTGAATTTCTGTGACGATTTGTCCGTGTTGAAGAAACATGGATTCACCATTATATGCAAGTGACAAAATAGCAGGCAATACAATAGGTGGAAATACGTTACACAGAGTGGAAACTGCTCTATCAGCCGAAAAAGTGATGGTGTTTGTTTTTCGGGACTCACAGGGTGTGGTAGTTGTACACTATTTAGAAAAAGCCAACACTATCAGTGGAGAGTACTATGCAGAATTACTACAGCAACTGAATGAAGCTAATACGGAAAATGTGTGCATTTACAATGAAAGAAGTGCTTTTCCAGCAAGACAATGTACCTACTCACACTTCATTACATATGGTCACTTTATGAAATGCATAACAAATTACTGCCACACACACACACACACACACACACACACACACACACACACACACACACACACACACACACACACACACACACACACACACACACACACACACACACACACACACACAATACTTGCTAGTGACTTTTCCTGGTCTCGAATCTGATGAAATGGCTTACCACAAAAGATTAATTTCAAATGTGGAGGTCACTACTGAGACAACAACACATATGTCCTTTATTTGATCACAACAATGAAATTGGTAAATACAGGTGTTTTAAACATTATGGTATGCCATCTAATGGATAAATTGCAACAAATTATTGTCATTTAATATCGCTGTGTCAGGCCAAGAACTTTCTGAATTACCTCCGTGTATAAGTACAAGTCTCACTTCATACATGTAAAAGCAGACAATTGTTAGGCTTTAACCTAAAATGACCTTAAACATTATAAATTATATTTCCTGCATTACAGACTCAGAAATTTTCTTTGCAAAACCAACATCTGAAGGTACACCTGATACCATACTAGCTTTAACAGCTTTACAATGTCTTTTACAATAAATAAAAAATGTTATTTGTCCACTAGTTATTTTAACAAGTTGTATGTTGAAAAAGCTTTTTAAAAGTAATTTATTTTATGCTAGTATTCTCAAACTTTTAGTATATTTAGTTTGTTAATACCAACAAGATATCTTATTATGAACATTATTTTGAATAATTAATCAATGTGTCTAATTACCGTACCAATCAAGTTCTTAATTATATAAACATCTTGTAATTACAATATATATGCTACAACTTCATTAGTAACTGCCACTGTTTTTTATTTATTTTAAGAAGAAATGTCTAGATCAATGATGGCATGAGTAGTTAGTATATTCGTGAACCAACCCACACGATTTTACCACTGAAACTAAACTACACACTTTACACACTATGACGTTACAATCATGTTTTCCAGCTGCTTAAGACTGCATGTTTGAGTTCCAGTTTCCAATTTGTGTGGTTAGATTTTCTTATAGAATCCTATAAGATCTTACAGAATCGTCAGTTGGTCAGTTAAACTGGATGTAAAACTCCAGCAAATAAGAATTAATTCAACTAGATCTTCTAAACCAAGATCATCTGAAGGAAATAGACAATGCAAACTGATTACATCTTGTGATTCTTCTAATTTGGTTGCCTCAAGGAAGTCTGCTGTCTGCCACATTCAGTTGATACAATTAACATTCTGTTAGATGCAGGAAATAATGATGAACATTGATACTTCACATTTGATACACAGTGTGATTTTGGTTGCATGACTTATTCAAAACAACATCCATCTTACTATTCCTCTTAACAAGTTTGTTTAACTACAAAGTCAAGACGTATTCAACACAGCAAAAGCGATCTTTTATCCTTATGTTAAAATATTTACAAGCTAAAAGGGAGTTACTACCATAACATTAATCCAAGAACAGTAAATATACTGTTTTGCCAAATACAAAAATTGATTAACCTGCTGTAGCCAGCCACCGTCTGGAAGTATGCATGTTTAAAAACTGGTACACAGTGTTTCATGAGCACCCACGTTTTAAAACATTCTTTTATTCCCTGTGTTGTCTGTAATGTGCTGAGATCTGTTGGCAATAATCTGAACTGCTTGAAAAATATTTAGCTACTTTTATCATTTGCAATAGCCATTGCTAACCACACGTTTACAGTCATAGTAAATTCATAACATTTTCTGTGTTGTTTGTTCAGTATTTTCATAAGTGTTATTCTGGTCCAGTAATGTTACGTTTAGTGATAAATTAACTATTCAAAATGAATACATCATTGTAAATAAGAGCTTTATTGTCTGACACAGGTAAAATTGTACAATAGTCATTTAAGTCGACTTACATGCAAAGAATCTTCTCCCAGGGATCAAGCTACTAGTCCAAAACCATGATCATCAAAGGGTTAAGCAAGGGTTGGTTACCATTAGATAAGAAACACTACTACTATGTACCCTAAAAAATTTTCTGCCGATTTTGAGTCAGTGTCCATGGATCCTTCTGATTTTTTTTATCATGTCTTCATAGAAGGTTAAAGAATAAAGTTAAGGAAATTTTTTGGCCCGATTTTAAATTTAAGGGTTGTTTTCACCCTTTTTTCGGGTGTTAAAAAAACAAAATTTAATTAACCATAGTAACTGATAGAGAATCAAATTCTAAACAAAAAGGTGGTTTACACTTTTTCGAAAAAAGTGTATTGTTTGCGAGTTACAAGGGTTCAAAGTTTTACCAAAAAAACATGTTTTTTAACATTAATCTGCAAATAACTCAAAAAAACGCCATTTTACAAACAATTTGTATAAGTCAAATTAAAGCTTATTAACAGACGAACGTTTTCCACCTTTTTTGGTTTCATTATGTTAAATGATTCTTGAGATACAGCCAAAACAAGATGCTGATTCACGGTTTTTTGATCAAATCACATGATTAAAACTTATATAACTCAGCGAAAAATGGTTAGATCATAATTAAATTAATATCAAATGAAAGGTATGTTAATTTCCTAAACAATGGTGGGTTAATCACTTGTCTAGCTTAAAAAATAACGACATTCTGTAGGAAAATATCTTAATTTATGCACATTTTTTCCAAGAAATTTAAAAAGGAACGTCCGCCATTTTGTCAAATATGTATATTAAGCCCAGATACTGTAGTTTTCGGTTGTCTGTTATATTAGCACTGTCCTCAAATTGTTTGATGCATATATGTATTGCTGTACAGTAACGCATAACGTTTTAAGAAAATTCAAACACGGTGAAGAACAGGGAGCGGTCCTGAGAGCCTATTAATTTATACTAAACTAAATTTTTTTTCAAATTGACAATAAAATTAAGTATCATTATTATTTTTTTAACGTCTATTGTAAACAAAAGAATATCTGTTGTAATCGGTCACTGTCTGTATTGCTGGTTCTTTATATATCAGTGGAATATTTAATTTAATAAAATAATATAATGTTTATGGTTTGACTTCTCTTTGATTAAACTTTATAATCATGGATGAAATATATATATATATTTTTTTTACTGAATTTTGAATTATGACCGCTAAAAACACGGACCCTCTAGCGGAGACCAGAAGAGGCCTGATGCTCACTGCTTACAGCTGGCACGTGTTTTTTGGAGCATCAGCTGAGCGTCGGAGTTGTTTGTTATGGTGCAAGGGTTGTAATATTTTGTTAAATATTATTAATGTTGTGATGTTTAAGTAAATGTAGGTTAAACATCCCCCAAAACCTGTAGGAACCCAATTTAAGGACTTCAAAATACATCCTCGCTTTGGTTTTTCTTAAATTAAAAATTTTCAACCCTTTAGGGGTGGGTTTAAATCCTTGTGTCGGATGTATCCCTTGACGTCAAAATCGTAATCATCATCCCCGAAAACCTATAGGTACTCACTTTTGAGGCTTTGACCGGCATTCTCGCGAAGTTTAATACCTACTTACCCCCCCCCCCCATTATAGTCTGTGTCAACCCTTTAGAAACTACCCTTTCTGTCGAATATAATTTTGGACTTCATAATCGTAATCAGCACCCCCAAAAACCTATAAGTACCTAATTTCAGGGCTTCAAAATGCATTCTCGCTTCGTTTCATATTTTCAACCCTTTAGGGGTAAGATCGGGCCAAAATTTTTCCTCAACTCTGTTCTAGAACCTTTAAGGAAGCATTAGCAAAAGGAATCAAAAAATTACATGGACACTGACTCAAAATCGGCAGATAGGCTCTTTGTCACGCCTCACGTAATAGACTACAAATTGATTTTAAATGTATTTCAGTAAATTTTCAGAAATCGCCAAATTATTTTATATTTATGGAACAGTTGGTAAGTCTGTTGCTGAATGCTGTCTAATTATTCAGACTGTTCAGTAAAGTTGCAAATTGGGGACTTTATAAACACACTGCTGTAACAAATATTGCACAATGAGGATCTGTCTGATTACTGTTGATTTTAAACCGTCAATTCTGAGAAAAAATCACCTGAAGGTCTAACTACTGACTCATTGCTCGGAATGAAGAATGGAAGGCAATATATCCTGTTTAAATTCACACTCATTAACTGCTAATGCAAATTCTTTCTTCCATAAGAAAGGGACACTTTTGATAAACAAGTCCCAGTCTGTTTTACAATGATGAAAACTATGTATATCTGTCTGTGTCTAAAGTGCATCCAATCTGAATCAAACATGCAAAGTCTTCAACACTTTTATAATGCCACAAGCAGAGTCACAACTAAGGTTTCAGTCACCTGTGGCACACATGGTCCCCCCCCCCCATGATTCATGAGGGAGGTGCTAGCAAATTTTTATTATTTTATTACTCACTAAATTAATAAAACTGATTTTAAGTCAGTTTGTAGTTTTCTTTAATTGAACAACTTAAACTACAGAAATTATCAGTCATGACTTGCTTAAAAATTTTCAATCTACAAATTGTAATCCAACTTACAACTAATGTAACTTAATTTTGTATATGAGAGGTTTTCAGGTTTAGGAACAACTGACAAAGTAGAACACGTAATATCTTGCATACTACTTATTAGTAACTACATAATCACATAATATCAAAATCAATTCCACATTTTATCATCTTAACACCGTCTACTAATTATGAAAGTTAGTCTACTGAATGATCTATACAAGTCTTTCAATTCAACTTGTGTGTATTTTTGCAAAGATTTTGATGATGTCATCAAAGCAAATAATGATCTCCTGTAATTAATTAATTAAAGTAGCATTCAAATTTAAAGTAAATCTTGCCCCAACCCGCTTCTTAGGTAATTTTAAATAATTTTCAACATACTAAAACTTCTTTCCCCAAAAGTTACAAATAACCTTAAGAACCTTAAGGCTGTAGTAAAGTTGGATATGCTTCTTAAAGTCTGTGTTTAAATCAGGCTTGAGAGTATTGCTATAGGCGTCATTTTTCGAAGTGTCATCAATTGCTAAGGTGTTTTAACTTTACACTTCTTCAAGTTTATTTCTTTTTGATTTATGCCATGTCTATATGTCTCTTACATTAGACTCAAAATTATAAAAATACATTATATTCATATTAAAGCATTTATTACTCACTGTGGGGATTATTATAAGTGCCAAGATGAAAAAACATTCAGTACACAAATACTATTTGTTATTTTTGCACCTCCTAGCACGGTACCCGAAGCACATGCCCCTCTCTTGCTCCCTTAGTTGCAGCCCTGCCCACAAGCAATTTCTTTCTATTGCTTGTAGATTCACAATTCTGGTATCCAGTCTTCTGATTACAGTGTGTATACAGCCTGTTCTGCTTGATGGCCTTCCCTTTTCTCCCCAATCTGCAAGTTGTGCTGCAGATTCTTAGAAATTTATTTTTTTTTTTGCGATATTCCAACATCATTATGTTGGAATACAATCTGTCTGTGTCTGAAGTGCATCCAATCTGAATCAAACATGCAGGCAGGCACTGCCAACTGGGGGAGGGGTACCATTCAGATTTGCATGTATCGCATTGAAAGTTTATCTAAATGATATAGACAGTAGGGATACAGAATTATGATGTTGATCTATCTTACTAACGCGTATTGATATTTCTCTTTAGCTCCTCATTAACCACTAAACATTCATGTTGTACGTATCAGTAATACCAAACACAAATTAGTAATCCTATGGTACCTTTATAAACGGTTTCTTTCAGTGGTTGTAATTTACATAATGTACAGCTATAATGCAGATTATCTCGATGCTTGAACTATGATTTTCTAAGCAGTCTGAATGGTAGAACCCCTGTGTTCTTACGATCTGAATTTTCCATGGTGTTAAGCAGCCTATGAAACTGTGTTACATTAGTACAATATGGGGAACATTATTATCAAAATTAGTTATGTCGTGTAGTTTTTTGACTTATTATATAAGAATATACTAATTATTAAGGTGTTTTACTTGTTTTATATATTAATTATTGTAATATAACCTATTCTATGTGTAAATGTATGCTCTCAGAACACTACTTACACTATGTGTTAAAGTAGTGAGCTAATTTTTCTCAATTAAAATTTTAAATATTGTTTCTGCTCCAGTATGCTATATACTGGAGCAATATTGTAAGGGGTTTATATCAAAAATCACAATCCAATGAAAGCTTGTAAAGCACAGTTTTAGTAAACTTTCTGTGTTCAATTAGCTTACCAAAACATGAATTTTATTATGTAATACTGTTTATTTCTTTGTGTTTTATATACACAACTGTCTAGTTTTATTTTTATTCTTGTTTTAAAATAAAAATATAAATATTAAAAATGTATATAATCTACACCTAATATATAATATAACCTTCAATCTGCAAACTAGTAATTTTTAGGTTCGTGCTGAATTCTCAAAATCATGCACGCACCATTAACCTGAGAAACAGAACTGATTACCTATAATGGTCCTTAGTGTGATATACATACTAATATTCTACTTTTAGTAACGATCTAAGGTTTACCAGATGCCTTTAGTTACCATGACCTTTATCACATTTGAACAGTGTTCTATTACTAGAGCGGAGAGAGGAGAGACAATGTGATAACAGCTTGCTGTCTCACTCACACACTGACATTGACAAAGGTATACAAAATAAAGTCAACAGACTTCAACACATATGTGGAACTATAAATAGAACACTGAAAAACAAAATGAGACATGAGATAAAATAATGGCTGTTAAAATTCTACAAAACAATGGCTGTTCCAGTGCTATCATATGGCAGCGAACCCTGGATTACAAAACAAAGAGATACAAGCATACAAATACATACAATCAGCAGAGTTGGGATTTTTAAGAAGGGTTAAAGGATGGACAAGAAGGGATCATATACGAAAATGAAGATATACAGGAAGAATTTTATATTTATATATAATCTAAATGAGAACATGAAGAATACAGGGGAAAACTGAGACAGCATTTAAGTTGCATGAATGTATGAAGATAAAATACTAGTAATTGTAAAATGGTAAACAGAATGCCTTCTAGAAGAAGGGATGTAGGAAGGCCAAGAAAGAAATGGATCTGATAATGTGAAGTCGGAACAGGCACACTGCCTAATCCCTGAAGTGCAGACAAAGGAGACTGACACACTATCTCTCTCTCTGTCACATACTGTCAATTCACAGCGACACAAGCATGCTTCGAATGTTCTTGCCAGCCCTGTTCTGGCCACTGTTCACATTATGTAACACTGTGTAAAACCATGTTACATGCATGTTTGAAAAGAATGAAAATTTTGTTAGGCTTGCAACAAGGTACTTTTTATTTCACAGATAAGCTTCTATATAAGGTCTACACTCTACAAAGTCATAATAAGCACAATTGTGTGTGTGTGTGTGTGTGTGTGTGTGTGTGCGTGCGTGCGCGCGCGCATTAAAATATACAACATAAATGTTTTTATAACTTTCAAATAGTAGGTTGAGAAGAAGCCAAATAGTGATTTTAATCATTATGAAGACTCCAGATGTAGTCAAGTTTCGCCAGCATGTACATGACTTACTGAAAGTTTGTTTGCAACCTCTTCACTTTTTATGAAATCTTTGAGACTTTGTGGCATTTTTTCAGGTAGCGCACTGGAGTCATTATAGTACTCTGGTCTCCAGCCATAGATCTGTAAGCAATTTACAATTTGATTGAACCGTTTACCTTGCTTCACTAGATAATTTGTTTTAAACAACAAACAGTATTGTACGTCATAACATATACTGTGTCTTAATCATAACATAACAAGTTGAGTTAAAATTAGTATAACAAAACTATAGCAATTAGAAAACACAGTGATACTGTACAGTGAAAAATGGTGCTGTCCTAACTTATTCTGATATAGGTGAAAAATGAAAGAGTTTAATGGCGTTAAGTAAGAGCCTACTGGATTATGCAGCAGCCAAATTTATAACCAGGCAGTAATGTTTTCCATTTTCCTTGGCTGTAATAACGATGTGATAGTCATAACCCAGAGCTCAGTATTAGGACATACAAAAGTGAGGTACATTGATAAGGAATGTATGTGCATCTCTCTCTCTCTCTCTCTCTCTCTCTCTCTCTCTCTCTCTCTCTCTCTCTCTCTCTCTCTCTCTCTCTCTCTCTCTCTCTCTCTCTCTCTCTCTCTCTCTCTCTGTGTGTGTGTGTGTGTGTGTGTGTGTGTGTGTGTGTGTGTGTGTGTGTGTGTGTGTGTGTGTGTGTGTGTGTGTGTGTGTGTGTGTGTGTGTGTGTGTGTGTGTGTGTGTGTGTGTGTGTGTGTGTGTGTGTGTGTGTGTGTGTGTGTGTGTGTGTGATTTGAAATAATAATAATATTTAAAATATAGTAAAGTGGTTGTTGCTCTGTGGGAATAAGTTTAAATTACTACATAAAAAGTAGGAAATACGCAGTGAATCTTATACTTACAGTAGAAGCCCTCTCGTCCGGCCACCTCGGGACCAGACCCTAGGCCGGATTACAAAATGGCTGGACAAACTGAAAATACGCTATAATGATGAAATACGCTCTTTAATGAATGATCCATACAATAAATGACCCAATACAGTATATATAAATTACTAATAATTATAATTACTCACCATTACTCCATGTTTTTATTTACACAGATACATACAGTATTACTATATACACAGATATATTTATAGACTATATACACAGAACTCACAACATAAGACATACATCCACACATGAACACAAGCGAGAGTCAACTGAGCTACATATATTTTCTGTTTGACAAGTTGGGGCCTGTCGCTGGAGGCTCGTCTAGACTGTGACTCACCGCATGGCTGGCCAAACCATCTGATGGCTGATCCAACCGACGCCGGACTAGAGGGCGTCTCTACTGTACTTAAGTAAAATTATCAAATTATTTATATTTTTATTTTTGTTCTGAAGGTTTTATAATTGACAGATATTTTTTCCAATGGCTATTCCTAACCTGATGGGTAGGACAAGCGACTCTAAGCACAATATAAACACATGAACATAAATGCCAATGCTAGATAATAATTTTAAAATATTCAGGTCGCACTTGTTTGTGTTGATGTGAGAAAAATATTAATCAAGTTATTAGTAAGAGGTTTAAAGAAGTGGTGTTTAGTAAGCTGTAATTCTATTTCCTAGTTTTAAATAGGTAATGATTTCAACATAATTTCAATGTTTAAGGACAAGTCGGTTCTTTGACACATTTTCATTATCAATTGCAATCCAAAAGCTAACATCAAACAGCGACAACCAAAACAATAAACAAGACAAAAAATGGCCACGTTTTAACCTAGCCGGGACAATGCTAGCACTTCTAGCGATGTAAAGCACTACTAAATAATGCTTGCTTTTTGCATCTCTGAGAGCCAGACGCTGTGCGGTTTAGCATGCTATATAGGTACCAGCAAACCATCGTACTCGTAGGTTAGACTGTTATAAGTTTGAGTATTTCTCATTGTAGCCTAATGTAAAAAAGAAGGCTAGATAATGAAAGCGTAGTTACAAAATCCCAAATAAATGCTAAGATTTCTGAAATTATGGTTTACTTGAATAGTTAGTGCACAGGAGTATTTTTTGCAGTGATTTCCTTAAGACAGAGCATAGAGTAACCTGTTAAAACAGTGTACAGAACAGATCTAGAAGTGAAATGATATTAGTGACTCTAATATTTGATAAACTCTGATCAAATCAAGTTATGAATATCATTTTGACTAGAAGATAGGTGACAAATCTGCAACTGATTTTCAAAAGATGAGAGACAAGAAGGCATGTGAAACAGTTTTTGGTGACAATGATAATGTTGGTTATATAATCGTTTGTTTACTTTTGCCTGATTTTCTTTGGGCAACGACTGTTTGCATTGGTTCCTCTGAGGATTCGCTTCTAGTTTTTTCATATACATATAATAGCTTGAGTCATAACTAATATCTTATCCAATAAAACTTCAAGCATTAAGAAGTCGAGCCACTTGTACAATGCAACAGCAATAATTTGAAAATAAAAAAATTAAGATATTTTGTACATATCTTTCACAAACTGTTATACTTACTTTGTTCAATTTGATAAAAATGCATGGTCCCTGTAAGTGATAATTAAAGTGATTTTCAATATTACATGGGTCCCACTTTCTCACATCAATGTCGCACACTTTGCCGGGTGGTGGTGGTTGATCGTAGTCGCATTTGTAAATGTTCTCACCTCGACCTGGGCTTTTACCTGGTGTTTTGTACACTAAAAACAACGGGAAGATAGTTTTGGTACAAACAATGTATTTATAATTCAACAGTGTATAAATAAAATAAAATAATTAAAAAAATTAAAAACACGACTGCCAAAAAAATAAATTGATAAAAAAACTAAATAAAAATAATATTTAGTAAAAATCACAAAATCTAAATAAAGTCGATTTAAAAAGCCAGAAACAAGGTATTGAACTTCAGCTGTGATCAGATTTAACGAAAATGTTATGAATGATTAAACGCATAGTAATTTTATTAGATTTAAATTACTTTTCGATGTTGAATATATATCAATGCATCATATGAAGACTACAATTATAAAAAATATTGCTGATAAAATTTTGCTCTTCAATTTTAATTTTCAATGCAGTCGGGGGCTGTTTCTAAATAGATTTGTTCTTTTCATTAAACAGCCCCCGACTGCATTGAAAATTAAAATTGAAGAGCAAAATTTTATCAGCAATATTTTTTATAATTGTAGTCTTCATATGATGCATTGATATATATATTCAACATCGAAAAGTAATTTAAATCTAATAAAATTACTATGCGTTTAATCATTCATAACATTTTCGTTAAATCTGATCACAGCTGAAGTTCAGTACCTTGTTTCTGGCTTTTTAAATCGACTTTATTTAGATTTTGTGATTTTTACTAAATATTATTTTTATTTAGTTTTTTATCAATTTATTTTTTGGCAGTCGTGTTTTTTAATTTTTTTAATTATTTTATTTTATTTTATTCCTTTTTGTGTTTAAAAAGAGTATAATGGGAATGTGCAGTGTGTGAGTGCGTGTGTGCGTGCGTATGTGTGAAGTGCAAAAAAAATTTCAATTTCTACATAGTTTTATTTAGAAACTTTATTATGTACATAGTATAATTAGCGTATGAACTTATAAACATATAAATATAGTATAACTTTATTTTATATACTATTATATAACTAGTATAATACAAACATTTCGATAAATTGTTTTATAAATTATATAATTAACTAAATAATTTCATTTATTAGAAATGATAAAGAAAAAGCTTTGGTCTACAGATTTCTGAGTCGATTTAATTCCTCAAGTGAGTTTTTATCGTGCGGTTCATGCAACAATTTTCGTGGATTCAGACAACTTATTGGTAATCCCTCTAATGTTTTCACACGACTTAATGCGACGTAGGCCTGACCCTTGGCAAAAATATTACTACTCAAATCAATGACTGCTTTGTCTAAAGTAGTGCCTTGGAGTTTATGTACTGTTACAGCCCAACACAATATTAATGGCAGCATACGTCCGTTCTACTTTGCCCTGGCCTAGCATAGCATCATATTCAACAGTGGTGGGCTCTATCTTTACTCCAATACCAGCAGTATTTCCCCTAATTGATCTGTCATCAAATTCTACAAATACGGCTTGTGGAAGCTCACCAGGTTGAAGCTGATCTCGACGTAGTGCAGGCCACTCAATTTTTCTAATGATGCCGATTGCTCCGTTGACTAGACCATGATTAACATTAATGTTTTTTCGCAAACATTACCCTAGATCCGACTCCGATTACTAAAGAGTTTGGAATACCTCCAGTTTTGTTTGGATCCGTTGGTATGAAGTCTTTCTTTAACTTTTGTCCGTAATTCTTAGCTTCGACAGACACATCCACTGCTGCAATATCATAAACTTTAGATGATGTTTTCAACTTTTCAGTCATCATAGCATTATATTCTTCTACCTGTTTAGTGGTTGGGAAAATACGCAGACACTCGCCATCAGCAAATTCATCTGTCAAAAAGGAACTCTTCGACGATCTAAAATTTCTAGCTGCTGCATGGTGAGTTGGCCGACTCGTAAATTATTTAGAATGTCTATAAAAATAGTGTCGTTAGCTTGCCGCATATTTTGAGGTAATTCACAGAAACTAAACAGTGTCCACAAATTAATTTCAGCTGAAGTAATGAGGCTGCTTGAAGCAGTAGGTACCACAAACTGCTTTTGATACAGGTGGCAACTGCATTAGATCGCCAAACAAAATAATATTGATACCCCCGAAGTTCGTCAATGATTAGCCAATTAATATGCTTCCACCTTAGCCGTTCCCTTTGAAGACGCTCACCAGTAAGAGGGCGAAGAGCTGTCACCTTGCCTTTTTCAATAGGAAGGGCAAAAGTAGAGTGCAAAGTGCTACCTCCAATCAATCTTGCAGCGACACCTGTGGGTGCTGTTACCGTAACAGCTCTGCTTGCAGGTAAATGAGAAAGACGACGAATCTGTTCTACAATAATTTTCAGAGTAAAGGTTTTGCCGGTGCCTGCTCCTCCAGTAACGAACACACATAGTGGCTCAGTATTATTTTCACTTGGAAGCAATCTGTCTGAAATCATTTTGAACAATTGGCGCTGCTGAAAATTCATTAAGTTTACTTCTGCGGCATATTGTTGATCCGTCATTTCATGTATTTCAGGTTCACAATCTTCGTTAGCTAAAGCAATTCCATCATTATGTTCTTCAATAAGGGTTTTTTCGAAAATTTCACGCATATTATTTTCGACCACGTCAGCATCTAAATTAACTTCAGTAGCTAGGTTTTCTGCTACAATTCTAGCTACAACTTGCTGAATCTCTTCCTCCCACCTAGCCATTTCCTCCACTTTGTTTCCACCTTGAATTGGTCGTAACAAACTTTGTTTTGCTACGAACGCTTGTTTTGCACTGTTATACCCCTCCATCAATTCAGATTCAGAGCGGAAAGGAATGTGCGTGACTAAAAGAGAATAATAATATGCTTCCGGATCTGAGTTTGGTGTGTAATACCTAGTTCGTAAGACAGCTGGGCGCTTATGCTTTTTCATTTTTCCCTGATTATCAAGAAGAGTGATACATCTCTCAGAGGCATTTTCTTCTGCAGCCTGTTCGTAAGCATCAGCATCCTGATCATATTCTGAGAATCTATTGTGGGTCATAGGCTCATACCAGACAGCGAATTCATGCAAACTTAATTCTTCGAGCGCGTGAGGCCTAGCAATGTAGCGGTCAAAAATATTTCTGTATGGCTCGTTTACATTATCATCGATTCTCAACATCCGGTACCTTAACTCAGGAAAGCAAGTATTAACAAAGATCACTTTTCGTGAGGAATCCCGCATTTTAAGGTGACATAGACGTACTGCGCACTCACATGCTGACACCTCTCTGTGCGTTAAAATAGCATTTTCAATTGCAAAAACTTGTTTCGCCATGCTGCCTCCCTTTTCTTGCACACGTCGAATAGCGTCGCAAATATTACAGAATACCTTCCACTAGCGCCACCTGATGGACCAATAAACAAACAAAATAAATCCTTAGAACCGATCACTTGTATTCACTTCCGGTCAAAACCAGAAGTCAACTCACGGTGACATATAGCCTATGACACTTCTGGTGAAGTAAGGAATCCATCGAGCCATCGAACATCAAAATCGGTAAAGCCGTTAAAAAGTTATAGTGGAACAAACATACATACATACATACATACCCTACCACTGAAAACATAACACTCCTTTTGGCAGTCGTGTAAAAATGTATTTAAATGTAATAAATGTATGTTAAGACTAATTCAGAGATCTCACACTGAAGACATCTGTGTTTAACTTATGTTTTGTTAAAACCTTGCAGTTCACTGACTTAGTTCAATTTATTTAAGTCATATACTGTACACAAATACAAAAAATGTTTCCAGTTATTTTGTTTCACCATGGTAAAGGTACTGTATTTTAACCTGTTGCAGTTCATTTCCTTGATGTATTAAATTGACATGTTATTTAAATGAACAGCAAAGACACTGGCATATCTAGGAATTTACCAAGGAGTGACAATTATCATACCCAAACCTCTTCATCTATATCAGTAAATAAAATTTATGAGTACCTAAATTTCCACAAAAATCTTTTGAAATAGAAACACTCTTGAATACAGTGAATTGCATACGATGTTCCATGTCCATTAAACTGGTAATTCTTTTTACTTAGACCACTTACAGTATTCTTTTTATTTAATTTTTTTTTATATTATTACAGTAAACACAGTGAAAACTATAAATCTTTCCATTTTAATGTGTACGGCTAAAATTTGTATTACATTTGCTAATGTTCTACATCTACTTATATTTTATTTTATACTAAATAAAATGTTTATCGTTTCTTTTTAATACAAATGCTTCTACATTACATGATCTACCAAAATTGAGCACAGAGCTTTTCTTTTCTTAACATGGGTGTGTGTTTAATATTTATTTAATATTTCTTAATTTCTCAATATGGCTATCCATTGCATATGCGCATGGATTTGTCGTGTGTGTGGTGTGGGGGCGGGGGTAGAGAGAGATATATACTTTGATTTACGAATTAAGTAGATGATATGAATACCATGTTATAATACAAATCAGCCAAACAGCCTGTATGATCTTAAGCAATGCAATGAATGTGGAATCTAATGTATTCATCCATAAAGTCAAGAGTTACGTGCAGGGATTAGTCTAAATTGTATTGAGTTAAAAATGATTGCAACATTTTTGTCAGTACTATACAAACTCTTATACTTTTGGCCAAAAAGACATAAATAAATGACTTTCAAATCTTCTGACTTTGGGGAGCCTTTCAATTTAGTGCTGTTTTTCTTTCTATTGTGTGCAACAGAAAGAAGAATATTTTTAGTTCACAGTTCTGCTAATGGATTGCAGAATGATTTTTTTTTTGTTCATGCATGTTTCTCTTTGTGCCTGACGGTTTTGAGTAGTTATATTCTTTCAGTGGTACAGGTTTTTTGTGGAAAGTATAATAAATAAAGTTGTTATGCTTCTTTTTGACATGGAGAATATTAGCGAATATTCACAAGACAAGATAATAGTAGTTTAGCTCATAATATGTAGTATTATTTCTAAATGTAGAGAAATATCGACAGTTTTACAGCAACCCATCAGATACTGAACGGAAATATAAAAACAATGTTGTAAAAAATACAACTGTTGTTCCTAGACACAAATAAAACTAGAATATCTGAATTAATAGCAAAATGTCTGTGTCATTTACAATCATTCTGCAGATGGCATCGTTTGCAGAAGTGTGAAACTGTTAGACACCCAACCACAGGGCAGTGCCAATATAAGTTGTACTAAATAGGCAATTCTACTGTTGTTAGAAATTTAATATGCAGTTAGGCCTAAAGCCTCAATGGTATCTAATTGTTGTTATGATACAAATTTTCTTTCCAGTGAAGAGAATCACAACTATATTATTTACAAAGTGTTGGTCTCACATGATGCAGAAACTAGAGGACTGCAATTTACTATTTACTTTCTGACTGCATGATACCTTTTAATGCTTTTATTTACAATATGTTTTGTTTGAATTGTATTTTAACATTAACACCACCTTCATATGATTCTTTTTCATAATGTATTGAGAAATTAGTAATTTCTGTCTCATATGGGTAATTCACTCCAAATACATTTAATTAAACAAACAGAGAAAATACAACTGTGTTATCTGATTGTAACCAGTCAAAAGTGCCCCATTGTTGTAGAGGAAGTAAAGTAACTCAGATTCCACTATTTCTTGTTATTAGTTTATTTATTAAGCCAGTAAAATAAACCAACACAAAAAATAAAAACATGTAATGCAGTTTAAATATATTCAACTTTACGGACACGCTTTACCAGCAGAATGCCATTTGACAAGATTGCCAAAATCTGATTTTTCAGCACTACATGAGTTTTAAAAGGGTAAGGAAAAAACATAAAAAGTGCCTGTGAAAATGTTTATCTTTAATCTAAGTAACAATAAAAAGTTTAAGGAGAGAGCAGACACAACTGGGGGGGGGGGGATGATTAGGTGTAGAGGTTGGAGGAGATGGATTTTCAATGGGGAGAGCAATGAAGATATATTCGGACCAGGCACCAAAGTCTCTAGGAACAGTTCTGAATGTACGAGTGCAAGTAACACCTCCAGTACCAGGTCACTAGTGTCCACAATATAACATACTCAGCTTTAACTTACAACAATGAATCGCTAATCAACAATTCCTGCTTATCATCAATAGTCTGCCTTCATGGAAAAATACTGGTCTATAATCCCCCCCCCCATGGAAAAATCTAGGTCAATAACCGCCACAGAAAATTCCTTGCTATGTGCTATGTGGTAACAGCTTTCGAAGAATAAATCAGAAGTGATATTTCTGTGACTAACAAATTCTGGAAAGAGCTATGTAGTATGTGAAAGTTTTACATCGTTAAATTTAATTAATATTAAACATTTTAAGTACACTGTAAATTTTATAATTTTCTATCATAAAACCATTTTAACTACACTATTAAGTACAACTCATATTTAAGGCTGTATTCCACTTATTTATATGTTACTTACCGTCCAGAAATTGCACTAATGAATTCGTCCAGAACTCATAATCTTTCTCAGCAGTACCTTTATACCATATCAAAGTACTCAACGAGTTCGGATCATTTGGCATTGGCCGAAACCCTAAAGCTGTAAAAAAAACAAAGATACAATATTATTACTGTCATAATAATAATATTGATGTTACAAGATCTACTTTACATGTGCGTAACATTGTGTGCGTGTGTTGCTCCTTTTTATTTAAATTACTGACATCTCAAATTATTATATTCTTTCCATAAATTTACTAATAAACTGTTAAAATGATGGAATGAATATTCAAATTCACCCGAACTGTTTAAAAATAAATGTTGAATTCATCAGAATTGTATAATTAGAACAATAATCTCAGTGTATAGTAACTAGCTGAGTGTTTTGCTTGTTTGTTTTTAATTTTAATTTTTAATTTCTTTCTGTTACCAAAATAAAAGGTGTCTGATAACACTTTATGCTAATTCACTATTGCAAACCGCAAAAGTCTATATGAAGTTGTTATAATTTTTTTATCCATAATGTACTATACTTCTTGTTTTTTTGTATATACAGTACATAATTTTTATGTATAACTTTGATATCCCGATGACCTTCTTACCAAACTGTTCAGGACTATTAATGCCTCATATTAAGATATACTATACTATGGAACCTTTTCTTTTACAAATAAAGCTCATTGTGAATTTTTTTTCTCAGACTACAACAGTTTCAACAAGGAATCTAAATGTTCTATAAACTCTAAAACACTGATGTACTGACATCAGAGTAAGAGAAAACACAAATAAAATACTTTTTAATGTGTAAGCCTTAATGTTTTAAGAGAATAACTAAATAATTTACAAAATATAATGTCTACCTGGATTTGTTCCTATTAGAGATTCATCTAATCTCCACGTCGGTATTCGAGGATCTAGTGTTAAGAAGAATACCCACATGCAGACTGCAAACAGGCACGCCAGACATATGTAGAATATGACGTAAAATATACCAATTTTCGCTGTAACAAAAATTAATAAATTAGTTAATATGGAATTAATAAATATGTAATTTAATTAATAAATATATAATATATATTAAAATTAATATAATAAACATGTAAATTAATAAATATGGAAGTTGACCATGTAGTAATATACAGGTTGTGACCTGGTCCACAACATAGGATGTGGGAGGCAATGAGGCATCCTTATGGGTATCTCAACAGGGAAAACTGGTCTCTTTAGTCTGGTAAGACAGCCTGTTTATGGAAGAACACCCAGGCAGAAAATCGGGCTGGACATTAACCCTGAAGGTGGCAGCCCCACCATACCCTACCCTGCAATATGATAGTAACAAATCCAGGGGACCTATTCACTACTAAACTGCCTCAAATAAGGACTAGCCAGATAAGCCAAGGGACGTTGTAGGAAGGGCTGGAGTGACCAGCTCTAATCTTTGCCTGTTTGAGACTGGAACAAACCATACTTGGTTTAATCCTTGATGATGATGATGATGGTGTGTGTGTGTGTGTGTGTGTGTGTGTAGAGAGAGAGAGAGAGAGAGAGAGAGAGAGAGAGAGAGAGAGAGAGAGAGAGAGAGAGAGAGAGAGAGAGAGAGAGAGAGAGAGAGAGAGAGAGAGAGAGACAAAGCTTTAGGTGATAGAACATTACTGTTAATGTTAAGATTATGTTATGTTAATGGTATGATATTATGTTATCCTATTCATTCTGTAAAACTTATGTTTCTGAACCAGAAGTGGCTCCACAAGGAGGAAAATCAGGAAATCCTCAGTCCTACTGAGAGAAAATTATTATTATTTTTTCTAGAAAGCTTGGCTCTTTTTCATTTAAAAGTGCCATTAAAAGAATCAAATTCTCTGGATTTCGAATTCAATATCTACTTATTATCACATATTTTCAGTATAGTTTACGCAACATTACCACGAACAATGGCGGATTATCCATAACGCTAGGCATGGGCGTAACTTGGGGCCTAACTTGGGGGGGGGGTAAACTTTATAAATTCAAGTGTGTAGTGAGACCATCTATATAATAAAATTAATAAAATATATTTTACACAAAATTAGAAAGTTTAGTAGTCTAATAATTATTAGTTAGTAAACGAGGGACAATTTCATTTTTTAATGATCAACAAACCGTTCTTCATAAGTTGTACTTCCAGTTATGATTACCTACAACAAATATACTGTAGGGATATAAACATAAACAATTTCAGTTCTTTCAATTCTTATACCAGTTTTCGTAAACAAATCCTCTCCCTTAGGCACACTGTCACAAAATGCTCGGCAGTAGTAGCAGTAAGCCGAATCAGTCACAACACAAAGAAATATTCAAATTGCCAGTCAGGCAATTTTCAAAGAAATTAAGCCGTTTTACTCCTTTGCGTTTCTTATCTCCCATTTCCCAGCACTTATCAACACAAAAAACCGAAACAATCACAACAATAACGAATTAAGAAAGAGACAAGCGATGAGTACTTTAACGGACTACGTACACGACGAGTAACCGACCGCACTTGTATCAGTAATCATTAACAAATAACAGTTCCAAACGATCGTCTTTTAAGATTCAGCCATCGACGACTTACGGTGTTCCAAAACAAGTCTTTGTTTGTGTAAAAGGCACACATTGTATTCCAGTTAATTAGGTCTCTAGCGTTTGTTTTTTTTTCGAACAGAAATATTATTTTGACGTATATCATTCAAATCTGTCAAACATTCCCCTTACAAGTTTCTTCGAAAGAAATAAGAACAATACAACTAGTCGTCTGATAACAGTACAGACGTTGATAAATAGTGCTTACTGTGTTCGCAAGCATAGAAACTGTCTCCTGTTTGACTATTTGTTAGTTTTTTATTTATAACAACTGGAAACAAAATTTTATAATGCTTGGAACATGGGGGGGGGCAAGTGCCCCTCCTCACAAGTTACGTCTATGACGCTAGGGTATGCTGCAGCACCGGGTACCAGTGCCTCAGCTGTTAGAAGGGGCACCATCCAACCCTAAATCACACAAACTTTTTTGAAGTTTTTTTTTAATGTGAAAAAGCAAAAAACAAATATCCTCAATCCAAAATCATAAAAAGATGTGTCCACACTTTTCGACGAGTTCGCCGTTGTTTTTTATGTTCAAATGAACATGATAGGTTCCATGATACTACAGTTTGTCCGCTCAAAGTATTAAACTGGATTATTGATTGTAAAATGATTGATGTATTTCCGAATACATACGTTGCTTATCGTCTGCTTTTTACGATTCCAATAGCTAACTGTGAATCTGAAAGATCATTTTCAGTATTAAAACGCATTAAAGATATGTTGGGTTCAACTATGGGAGATTATCTTCGTTAAGAAGGTTGAATATTGAGACCGAGATACTTGGATCGCTCAATTTAGAAGACATTATACAAGACTGTTTTTTTCGCGTTGTTTAAATAAAAGACAATTTAATCAAATTAATACTATATTTATAAAATATTAACAACTAGGTACAATTCGTATTTCGATTATCTTTCTCCGCGTTTTTACCAAAACCATGCTGATACGAGTATATTTGGTTTCGTTCTGAGTTTTTGTGTACATATTAAAAATAATTTGCTAATTAATTAGAACATGGAAGTCATGTATGGTTCTACATATCGATATTTTTTATTAGACGAATGGCTAAAACCGTACTACAGAAGCCAACGGGCGTCTAAGTGTCTACGCTGGGTCTAAAATTCACCACATACGTGAATGAATATGAATTTTGTGGCTCTAGGCAGTGGTCGCGTGCCAAACAGCAACGTAAGACAGGTACTACCTCCGGGAGTTGAGTGTACTCTCTATTATGACTATGACAGTACACGGAGGAATGGCCCAAGCCTGGCTTACTCACTGACACGAGGCACCGCTACTACTACTGGCGCTTCCCCGCCTGCCGCCATACTACAACACGCAAGGTGATTGGTGGCGGTGACTCATAACGCTCGCGCTCGTTACTCGCTAAATAATACTCGTGTTATTCTACCGTCCGTAGTCTCCCCTCCAGAACCGGCTATCGACAGGTGCAACACGCATACATCTAGCGGCCGACTGACAGCGATATTTCCCGCTTTTATGTTTCAGGCCACAGACGTTACTTCCATCGAACCAAACACATTAGGTACATTGGTAATTGTTCGACATCAGTGATCACACCTTTTGCCAAATTTTTGTAAAAAACGACCCTAAATACACGTCTGTAGAAAAACAAATTTTTTTCGGAAACTCCGCTCAAGAGAAAAACGGAACGCATAATGCAGTGGTGACCCCCCCCCCCCCAGGCCATAGTGCAATTCACCCCCAAAGTAATCCGAAATCCCCCCAAATTTGATTTCGTGGGTAGGCTGGATCACAACACGGGGCCATGGAATAACCCCCAGTTAACGGTGGATCTTGGGGCTCAGTCCAAAACGTTTTGAGAAACTAAAGCCATTTAAGCAATTATTAGAATCAAAAAACTAATGGTATTCTTTTGATTAGTACCAAAAAGTATTCTAGTATGCCTAATCAATAACTAAATTTGAGAAACGTAAAAGGCCTGGTCTAACCTGGCCTAACATAATTAGTAGTATATTAGGCCTTATCAAGATAATCTAACTCGATTTTGTAATTGCATTCTTTTTCTTCAATGATTTGTTTGATTTACGACGTTTGTAAGGGGGTAATCGAGCCTTGAAAAATCCCCCCCCACCAAACATCCATTGGTGCGACTTGCACCATTGCACCATGCTGTGGGCCCCCCCCTGCATATGTGACCAATCTCTGCACTCGCCCTGCATGGGTATCGAAACGGTGGTCTTCGTTTTGAGGTTTACTAAAAACAGCACTCATGTGTCACAGCCATCGAAGAATTAGATCGCAACGCTTTACCCTTTAACGAGCCGTTTCTGCTCGCTCCGTTCGCAACTCACATGTGAGTCCACGCAAAACAAAATATTTCGTTTCGACTACAGTGCTATGTATTTAGGATCGTTTTCAGAAAACGTTTGGCAAAAGGTGTGATTCGTTGAGTTAAACTAACGTAATCTAACCTTTAAACAGCCAACAGGGTTTGGGTAACAACCCAAATTTAACATCGAAATTAAGCAAACGCTGGCGCTTCTAAAAAACAAATTTGAGTATGAACAGGTATGCAAGAGCACTAGAAGAATAAAACAAACTAGGCTGCATGTCAGAATCCATGGTTCGTTAAAATCGAACAAACGCCGAGGCATTAAATCGTGTTCTACCTTTTCCTGACAGCCTTCCATGCTTCCCAGTTCTACGTCAGCCTCTAACTGTATTCATATCCTACCCCAAACGTAATCGTCAAAACTACCATCCTGCGCCTACCCTTCTTTCTTTCTTAGACCACTCACCAATCCCTCGCGTGTCCTCCTTTAGAAGATAACCTCGCCTCATCCAGTGATCCAGCCGATTCATCTTACACTCTCCAGCTTCTGCATATTCTGGTCGATCGTTTTCATCACTTCTCGACCCTCCTTACTGTGTCCTCCGATCTCAAACCTCTACATTCTTGGTATATCTATACCTCCAGAGCTTCTAACCTTTTTACATCTTCCGTTGTCAGATTCCACGTTTCAGCACAGATCTGTATAAAGCACTTTACCAGCCTCTTTCTTAACTTCTTACTCAGTGGTCCGCACACCAACTTCCAATTCATAATAAAGCCTTCCTTTTAGGGACGTTGCGATACCGAATACGACACGAAAGATTTGATGTCCGACAGACTCGAGCCTGAATTACTATTACTTACAGTACCGTATCAACGTGGCTACAGGTTAAAAAAATGCTATTGAAGGTAACATCATTTAATTTTTGTCTGACACACGTAATTTTATTTTAAAATATTTTTAAAATTCCATTAATAAAATGCATAGTCAAAACTGAATTCCAAAGGAAAAGCTAATTTCTTTTAAAAGACGAAATCAGAAAAGACAAATATACTTGCTTCTTCCAATATTTATCCTCCCCCTCAATGTCCCTAATTAACAAACCCCTCTGCATGTAGTACTTCCAATGCGTCCAGGTTGTCAAAAGTAAAATATTTTCCAGAAAAACTGGCTTATCGTTGTTAGCAAACAAATATGTTATATTAGAAAATGGCGTCGACCAGTAGAGGCTGAAGTTACAATATCGGTAGTCGATCCATATCTGTAAGTAGAAGACTGGGTTACTCAGACAACTCCGTTGTGCAACGTCTGTTTGTTTTCCTCATTTGAATCTGCCAATTCCACGAACACTTTTGCTTTGTCACGCCTAAGATGTATTAGTTTTAAATTACTATTGTGTATTGAATACATTACGAGGTAACAACTGCGGTCCTCGGTTGTTATATCATGCTGCAGTTTGTGCTTGCTTCTTTACATAGGCCTTCATTTGCCTTCTCAGAACTTATTTCTTATAATACGAGGATCGGTTGTTATAAAGTTCGCAGACGGAGCGACATCTATAGCTTCGCGGTAGAACTAAAATTTCTTGTGTCTTGTAAAATTTATATTTCATGTAAACATCTGTCAATTTCCTAATCTATCACTGTTCCAAATCTAGTTTATTCACAGTTTACCAGCTGTTCGATATTTACCTGTCACCGTGTTTTCAAAAATGGACAAAATCAGACAACGTGCTGTGATCGAATTCTTTGTTAAAAAATGTCTGGGGCCAATGAATATTCACAAAGAAACAGTAGATTTGTTAAGAGACGGTGTGCCTTTAAAAACATTGGTGTCTCAGCGGGCACTTGAGTTTAAACGTGGTCTACTACCACTGAAGATGATCCCCGCAGTGGACGCCCAAAATGCACAACAACTCTAAATGCGGCACCACCTTGCACAAAATATGATACCCACGCTTATGTGAGATGCCTATCACACACACACACACACACACACACACACACACACACACACACACACACACACACACACACACACACACACACACACACACACACACACACACACACACTTATATACCCATCAGCAATGTCATCCACTCTAAATCGCCGGAACGGTGCCTGGAGTTGTTTCCGGACGTCCATTGCGGAGATGCTCTTCAGTGCTCGAGTGCCCACTTACAAACCAATGTCTTCGAAAGCGCAGTATCTCCTGACACATTTACCATTTCGTTGTGAATTTCCATGTCGCTACATGTTTTTTAACAAAAAAATTCAATCACAGTTCACATGAGTTCATTGAATTCACAGCGCGCTGTTTGATTCTGTCCATTTCTCAAAACACGCGTGACACGTAAATGTTGAACAGCCGGTAAACAGTGAATAAACCGAGAGATAGACCTGAAAACTGACGGTTAAACAAAATATAAATTTTACAACGCACTGAAAATTTTAGTTCTACCGCTTAGCTATAGATTTGCTCCGCGAACGTTTCAACAGACCCTCGTAATACCAAATGTCGCACCTGCTAATGTTTTAGTTCTACCGCTTAGCTATAGATGTTGCTCCGCGAACGTTTCAACAGACCCCCGTAATAGCAAATGTCGCACCTGCTAATGTTTCAGTTCTACCGCTTAGCTATAGATGTTGCTCCGCGAACGTTTCAACAGACCCTCGTAATAGCAAATGTCGCACCTGCTAATGTTTCAGTTCTACCGCTTAGCTATAGATGTTGCTCCGCGAAAGTTTCAACAGACCCTCGTAAAAGCAAATGTCGCACCTGCTAATGTTTTAGTTCTACCGCTTAGCTATAGATGTTGCTCCGCGAACCCTTCAACAGACCCTCGTAATAGCAAATGTCGCACCTGCTAATGTTTTAGTTCTACCGCTTAGCTATAGATGTTGCTCCGCGAACCCTTCAACAGACCCTCGTAATAGCAAATGTCGCACCTGCTAATGTTTTTGCCGCCACAGTTGATACAAAATAATTTTAATCTGGTTTCACGAGTAAAATGCCGTTTGCGTACCTGTGCCCGTTAACCTATTAATTTGCTCTTTCTTTTTTTTCTTGTCATTTAGCTAATATTTGCGCAAATGAGAGATGTTTTTCACACGCGGATCTCAAAATTGGACATGGAAAGCACAAACGTTTAGTTCAGAAGGAAAACAGATTGTTCCTTCTTCACACTACGTCAAACCACCCTCTATTCCTCACCCCCACTTCACTCCATGGTCCTCGTGCTGGACTTTGTGGAGGTTCATTGACGGTGCACACTGAATGAAGGTTGTGTTGTAACCACAGTGAGCTTCGGATCACTAACAAACTGTGTTACTGATTGGAAGTTGGAGAAAGCATTACTTATCTGCTACGACTAAAAAAAGTATCTACCGGAGTAGGTTTGGGCAGGACTGCGGGATGTGAAACACTGCCGGCAGTCATTTTTTTAGTTAGGTAGGTTGTTGTCGACCATTTCTAACATGGAAGATGACCAGCGAGGTAGTCACGACCGTAACAGTTGATCACGAGATTGTTCAGAGTGAAATTTATGGAGAATGACTAGAAATACAGTCGGTAAGCAGGAAGTCGATAAGCGATGATCAAGATGAAGGTAATGCTGTTGACGGACACGCAATTGATGAGTAAAATGGGGATACAAACCATGAAAACCTTGCTTAACACAGTCTTGCCTTGCAAGTGCAACTATAGTGGATCTCTTTAGTGAACTCAGGGGTGTCCGCATTCTGTATGTCCTTTTTAGATCGATTACTTACTTTGTTTAGTTATCAGCCAATCGTTAGTTAGTTACTGAATTGTAGATGATCCGGAGCTTTTACGAAAACACGACCCGAACAGGCTTCGGGTTGTTTAAAAAGACTGACACAAATGAAATGTAGTAGACTAATAGGCCTACTGGATTATCTCGCCTACGTCGTTTAACACTAATGTCGACGATCGTTTTAGGAAATGGAAGGAGCTCATACACCCTAGAATTTCAGTGACACTAATGGAATAAACTACAGGTGTCAGGTTAAAGCACGAAATACAGGTCTTAACTCTTGCGTATGTTGTACGTGGCCCCACCAACTCCGCTGTCTTTCCCCTGTGACATTCAGGATAGGTCAGGATACAATTCTCTTCTTTACTCAGTACTGAGTTGTATTTTACACTCTTTTATTTGTTCAGACCTCTAACATTACTTTTTTCATTAAAAAAGTTAACTCGCTAACCGCGACACTTAGTAGGGGTAGGAACGTAATTCCACAGTTGGCGAGGGCATATTGTATTTATTTGCCATAAGAACGAAATAAAAAGCTTCAAAATATTCACGCACATCATAAAATAATAGTGTAGTAAGACGTATATTGTAATCGAAGAATTTAAACTATAGTCATGAATCGGTACTTAACAAGCATAACTAATCGTAACAATCTGCTTTTTAGTTCGGACCCGTGTAGACACATGGATGTAGTAGGATTGAAGATATATCTGCTTCTTTAATAATCGTGATAGTGTAATAATCATTCCCTTCCTTGTGTGTGTGTGTGTGTGTGTGTGTGTGTGTGTGTGTGTGTGTGTGTGTGTGTGTGTGTGTGTGTGTGTGTGTGTGTGTGTGTGTGTGTGTGTGTGTGTGTGTGTGTGTGTTAAAATTAACACAGTCACGTACCCGACAGCAATGGTGTAATTGTACCTCGCAGCGTACTTATCTTCACTGTTGTCGTGTGAGGCAATCCACCTTCAAGGTAAAAACTGATTTGCTAGTGACAGCGATTATCTATCGAAACGCTGTAACAATCACTTAATAGCTTTTGCCCGGCCGTCAACACATTGGAAACAGTTTCTATTTTATAGTCGCTTTGGAATTCTTCGCCTTTAATATTTCTACGAGTATTAAAGGCTGAATGCAAGCTGTCGGTAAAGACATGAACGTTAGGCAAAAACTTTATTTTTTAAAGCGCAATATTTTTTTAATTTTTAAGTATACTTAAAAATTTATTTTTGAATACTTTTTTTAAGTCATAAATTATTTCGCTGCTTTACGACCTGGCCGTGGTGAAACTGGTAACGCGTTGCTTCACACATATATACCCAAGGCAGCGTTTTTATTATGTTCTCTTACGAGACGTTAGCAATCCAGCATGCGGTACGTCAGCCGACTAAAAATGTGCTTACACAAATATACGACGGATCGATGCAAATAACGAACGTTGGTAATTATGAATTCCTACTTCAGTGTTTTCAACGGGAAAACTCTCTATGAAATTGCTGACCAGAACAAAGTGGATACAGACACCTTCCACGAGGCAAATACAGAAGACGAAATTACCGACATGCTAATAAAAGTGTGTCCGGGGAATAAAGTACCGAAGTAAAGTGACTTCTGTCTCGTAGTTAGGGAATGTTTCTCCGTAGTACAAAGGAACACAAAGTTCTACGAAAAAATTACCTTCTATTAGACGGAACCTACAACATAAAAGTAATAAACCCTGAAAATAACAATAACATAACATGTATGCCCGTCTGTGTGATACGATGGACTTGTCATGCAGAAAAATTCGAAGAGGAAAGCATTCTCGGAAGAGTCTTAACACCTGAAGTACACATATCAAAACTACAAAAAAATATGGTGTACAACGAATAAGGGAATTTAGAGTGGAACAACAAAAACGGCGAAAACCTCGGTGAGAAGGTAACGCACTTCATGACCAACAGGACTGGGCAGTAACGGATTCAATTATGGGGCACAGATATTCTTCCACAGAGCCCAAAAATACACTGGATAAAATGAGTTATACAACTAATTTAATTATCATATTTTCAGTTAGTTAAAAATTAAAATCTAAGGCAGAAAGGAAGAGGATTTTTTTTTAATTTATTTCTCACAAATACGGAGAGAAGCATTCGTTTGTACTTAACAGACGTAACCAAGACTGATTATAAGTGAATAAAGCCTCATTACTAGTCACTGCTTTGTTGTAAGTAAGCTGTTAATTGTAACAGTACCAAGTTCATATTTATTATGTTGCCTTCAACTTTAGGGGACATCTGTTTCGTCGCACCGATCGAGACCGCAGCAATTCTAAGATGGAATGACTTGTATTTAATAAACCTAAAGTCGGTCTCAGTCGGTTTACCTGTTCTTACGCGTCAATTGCATCCCGCACTTTCACTTACTCACCGAATTTGTCATTTAGAAACGTTGCTATTCTGAATTTCGATGAGATTTCAGTACTGCAACTTTTAATTTGTGCGAGTAACCTCTTTCTTCCAATAGTTTTGTTAAGTTAGGTTTAGGTTAGGTCAGGTTAGGTCAGGTCAGGTCAGGTCAGGTCAGGTCAGGTCAGGTTAGCTTAGGTCAGGTCAGGTTAGGTTAGGCGAGAATGAATAGAATTATAACGATAATTTCTGTATTATTATAATAATAACATGAAAATGCAATTGCTCACAATTGACCGTGTTCAAATTTCTACCTCGGTCGCAACTGACCGAGTTTTATACGACTGGGTCGCAACTGACCGCGCGGTCCGAATGCTGAAAGCAGAACAAGTATCACGTAATTTATGAGTACGCAACTCCTCAGCACTTTGCAAACTTGACACATCGTCAGGGTGTGCCGATTCTAAAAATTTATCGGCGCGTGTTCGGTATTTGAAGTCAAAAATAGACGTTAAATGCGGTACTGCGTTTAGCTGTTGAGTTGCGTATCAATACTGCAACTGTATTACCATTAAGAGCGGTGCTTGATTAGTGCTGCACCCTAGCGTGAGCCACGGTTTACGAGGTCAGAAATGGAAATTTTTATCTCTGGCCGACCGCCGTGCTGTTAGCTTCGCTTGCGTATCTACTCCGGTAGAGAAGAATAAATTTGTTGCACCATCTTCATCTATGGCAGGCTAAATCTATACAGAACTGCGGTAAGTTACGGCATTATTATATATATATATCTATTTAAAGTTTTACAAATAAAAAATTGTTTAATAGGCCACATTAAGTTGATGCAGATAACCTTTTACGCCACCTCGTGTTGAGTTGTGCAATACGTAATTTAAAGGTAATTTTTTTTGTAATATAGTAATACTATATTAAATTCACATGTCTTAACTAAGGCACCAAAATTGAGAGTCATATAAATGCAAAAAGTATTTGTTTAAATCGAACAGACATGGATGTAATCTGATAACCTTATTATGGCACCTCGTGGTGAAAAGTAAAATGCGTAATTTAAAGTAAGTTACATGCAACCTTTATTAGTGATTATAGTAACACTTTATCAATTTCAGAAAGCTTACTAAGGCACCAATTGAGAAGAATGTAATTGCCAAAAAGTATTAATTTAATAAGTATAGAAATGATTGTAGTCAAGTGACCTTTCAGACCACGTGGCAAAAATTCAGACTATGTGTAAATTTTATTAAAAGTGTAACTAGCCGAATAATTAGCTAATCAAAATTGAATTATGTTAACCCACATGGGTAAAGTTTATTAATATGAAATTTCACAGAACTAAATGTTTTCAAATAGGGCCTGTTGGCCATATAACCTTGCCAAGTGTGTCAAGTATCATATTTAAATAGCCCTAAAGCTGTGTTAAGATTATATGTGGGTTTTGGGTGTGTGTGAAGTTTCTGGGGGAATTTGTTTGTGAACTCTAGCTGATAATATGTTGTATGATCAGGGTCCCTCGCTGAAGACGGGGACAGCTCCACCCTGAACTTGTAACACCTAGATTCTCTCTCTCTCTTCATCTGCCGGAGGAGAATAGCGGAGACTAACACAAACACCCTATAATGTAAGCCAGATGACCACCACTTCACACCCATGGAAAGGAAAAAATAAGGTGAACTCAATCCATGTTATATATTCTTTACACATTGTGATGTAACTCACTAGAGCCAGTGGACATTCAATCACTCAACAACATGACTTTAAGTTTTAAATATTTTAATTGGGTCCCCGATTAACGGGACAGAATAGTGCGTGAACTGGGAGGGGAATCTTTTGTAAATTTTATTAATTTGTTTGTATAATCTGTGAGCTCAGGGGCTGACATGCATCTGTGGCAGCTCACCATTCAAACGTGCAATTCCTTCTTATTGTCAGTATAAGGGTTTCATTACTGCTACTAATTCATTCAATCAACTTGTAATTTCTCTGTTTCAATTTAGTGTTCATTTTATATATTAATTTCTCATTTTTTAAATTCAGTTTGGATTATATAGGGATAGAAGTTTCTGTGGTAGTTAAGTAGAGTCACAAGTTTAATCCTGTACAGGTGCATGTCCATGCAGAGTTAAACATGCTGTTGGGACAGGTTGAGTTATGCACTGTCATGCCTATGAACATGTTGGTCTTTGGGCCAAAATTACTTTTAAAAGGGTTATAAGGTTCATGACACATTACTATTTTCAAAACTTAACAATATTTATCAAAATTTAAATTCTTTTAATTAATTATGATAACTGGGGTGTTCACTGTATTCTAAATTTTATTTCTCCCAGTCTAAATGCCCAGTGTGGCAGCATTTTATAATAGTATTAGGCACTTGGCCAAATTTTGAATTTATTATGTCCTGGGGACTACTGGTGTTGCATATATAATCAGATACACATGTAATGTGTTATGCACATATTAAGAATTAAAACCTGACATGGATTTTCATAAATTATTAATGATGTACCTCATGGGGGTAGAGGATTTTCATAAATTATTAATGATGTACCTCATGGGGGTAGAAAAGGGTGTGGCAAGAGATCTATGTTATAATTGTCCTGTATTGTGGAACATGTAGATGTATTGTATATTCGTGTGTGTATTTTTGTGGGGTTCTATATGTATTGTACATTTGGGTGTATTTTTTGGGGGAGTTAGATATAGGGCTTATAAAAAGAAAAGATAAAACATAGGGTTATATATATATATATATATATATTGTAGCGTGACAGATATAAGCATAATATTGAATGGCAATTGATCATTAGAATAATGAAGTTATAATATTTAAATTTGGAAGAAAGCATTAAGTCTAATATAAATAGATTAATTCATAGCAACTGTGGAAAGAAATAATTATTATAAAGAAAATCCAAGTTCAAGTAAAAGGAGTTACTAGTGATGAGTCATCCAAGACCAGTCTCATAACCAAAGGTTTTCAAGGTATAACCCAGGAAGGTAAAAAAGTAAATAATAAAGCAGTACTGAATATGACCAAACCCACAACGAGGGAGAATAAATAGAATAGAAACCCTAAAATAAGCCAAGATCAACCAATACAGGTTGTGTATTTCTGTAATAAAGAAGAAGATGGAGAAGATCCCAAGAAACCTGATGGCAACAAGAAGAAGATGGAGAAGATACCAGTCCCAGAAGGCAGGAGAAAAGAAGACTGAAGAAAGAAGAAGAGGGCAGCATCCTGAAGAAGATGTCATGCTCTTATAAAAGACACCCAAATCCCTATATCCCCAAAATAAATATCTAAAAATAAAAGTATAACGAAATAAAAACCACATGTATATAAATTTAAGAGAGAGGAGTGTATAAAGTAAAAGTTTCCTGTGAACTAAGATGAAACAATAATATAGTACCCATGGAACAAATCTCCATTGAAAAACGCTAACCAATTTATTATGTTAATAAGACTATACGACCATTTAGCATTAACATAATTATATAAGTGCAAAGTGAACCAGTGATAGTTTTGGGTATTATAAAAAATGAACCTTGTGTTTCATTCTTGGCAATCACAAACATTGGATGCAATGAAATATGCATTTATCAATGACTTAAAATGTGTACTGTGACAATATGTTGTTCATAAGACATGAATCTGTTTAAAATAACATTTTGTTTTACATGAAAAAAGAAAAACAGAGTTCATAATACCTTTTGAACAATTAATACTATTTATTTGTTAATGACAGGGTACAATTCCCCAAAGACAATGTAAAAGACGGTATAACAACTGTAGAATCCTACTTATAATAATAGTTAGAAATAAGAATATAAATATAAGGTTTTAATGTATATAGTACAAGAATGTTTAAAAATGTTTTAGATATAAGGCCATTTGTTTGGGTCTGAAACAACTAACATCAGAACTATAAAAATAGTTACCACTTGTAAATAGTAGAGAGTAATTAAGATGTTAGTTAGTACAAAACCTTTGTTGTAAACCATATTTACATGTTGGAAATGGGAATTTTGTTGCAAAATGTCTGATTTGAAGACAACCATTTATTTAAAAAAAATGTTCTTTATTCTGTTTAACTATTATTTGTATTGTAACCAATACTAATTGTTTTTGTGTAATTTGAAAACATGTTTAATTTATAATACTATTTGTAAAAAGTCAGAGAGGGTATCACACATCATATATTGTCTATAAATTATTTTGTAAGAAAAATTGTTAAAAAATCATAGGCCAAAAGAATGGAAACCAAACTTCATCAAAACAGAGAAATTGCTCAATTAAATGCAAATAAACAAAAAGGGTTTAGACAAAATAAACTTGAGATCATGCCATATAATTGCACATACCATTTAGAGAGATTTTAATAAATTATATTCAGAATTATAAATAAAAATGAGAATGACTAGACTCAGAAATTTGGACATGGGAGTCATATATTCCTGAATAATGTTTCAGGATACAACTAATTCAATTAACTACCAGAAAATAAGGGAATATGAACCTTTTAATGCAATATAAGATTATTAATATTAAATATAACTGATAAAATGGCTGAATTTACATTATAACAGGAAGTAAATTTTGGAAATGTTTGACTTATCAGAGTATATCAAACTGAAAGTAAAATTACTATTTTTTGGACAGAAAACACTATAAAATGGCATTATTTAATCTGAAAATAACCAGAATGAACTGAAAGATTAATTTAAATCAAATCTAGTGAATAAAATTGACAAATAACCAAAGTTTAGGCATTCATATAGTGAAATAGTAAAATGTACACAGGATGTGAAAATATTTTTGAACAATGTTAAGGATAATATTATATGGGCTAAGAGTTTAATTGAAACTGAAGGAAACAGTTAGTTAATTATTGGTAGTTGAACGGTTAACATGATATACGTTTGATAACGTGGATAACCTAACCTATAATCGTCATACAAAGCGAGTGTATAGTGAGTTATTGTGAAATCGCGAGTGACTTGTAAAATACTTCTGAAACTATCATATTATAACAGAAACGATCAAGTAACACTCCATAACACAGAACAATATAAATCTACTCCGAAAAAACACCATAAAACACTAGAAAACTGTATAATACATTAAACCAAATTAGTGACGGAATCGGAGAAAGTGTTTGACTTATAATTACACAGACATACTAAATACAACCCAGAATCACTACACCAGTCACTACACAACATATAACAAAGAGATTTGCAGACACAAGAACAGGAATATTGCGTCAAAATACATTATTTGGAATGCAGCAGGAACGAGCAATATTTTGATCAACTTGACGGTGGCCATTTGCTTTGACAATCCCAGTGCCTCTTCTTGGTTCAGCACAGCTGTTTGGTGAAAACAATTATTATATTTACAATTTATTATTCAATGTCTGTGTTTATTAATAACTATTAATTTGATTGTAACGTTATACTTTTTAAATATTAGCCCGATTTCTCTGACTTTGGTAATAACTGGCTGTTTAAAGAACCCTATATAATTTTTATAACATATACTTGTAACTTTTTTCGATATCCTGAGAATCGATACTAATCGATAAGAGTCAATATTGCTGTTACTTAATAAAACATTAATACTTTTCAATACTTAATAGTTCTTTATTTCTTCAATAATACTAATTACCAATAATATAATTCTAATTGATAATCTACAAGGACTTTACCACCCGTAAGTGAAGATAACCTAAAAAATAGAAAGGTAAACAAATATCGATTGGTTTACAGACAGTCTTATGAGTGGTGATAGATTATTTAAATTATACTAAAACTTTAATAAGAATTTTCAGAAGAGCATTACACTGTTTAAAACTTCACAGCCCTATATTAATTAATTGATCCTAATTAATTAATTAATAAAATTAAAAATTTTTTTTATTATTTTTTTTTTATAAACATAATTTTTTTTTTAATTTTCTTCAAAACAATAATTTTTGTTTTGAAACTTTCGGTGAAGCTGAGCATATATATTTCTTCATCAACTTTACGCTACTCGACCGGTCTTGCTACCATTGGGACTCGACCAGCTGGGAAACTTAAGGAAGTGTTTCAGGCCAGTAAGACGTCGAGAGCCACACCAATTACACACCAATTAAACATATTACATTGGACTTGATTACATCGGAGTCACATACTCCATAATCTCTTATATCATCAACACACACACATCTATATTAATTTATTTATTTATTACAAATTGGCGCACAACTTTAGGGGCTTTAATTAGCAATTGGCCTTCCAACCAATACATTCTGCCCAATCACTAGTTGGAGCTAGGCAACAGCTACAAAGCCAGAGAATATAAAGGGAAAATGCAACGACGTGCAACATCTAAGAAACGGGCGGCGGAGGCCGAGAAAGAAATAGAAGTTGACATGGACAACAAGGAGGCGACGCCAGTAGAGGCGGAAGAGGTATTACCACCGGTGTTGTCCAAACAAACTGAACAACCGGAGATGCCTACTCAGACAGGGGAAATCAATGTCCGGAAGGAACGGTTAGAACAACCAGGGGAACCCTCACTAACCGAGAACACTGCGACAACCGGAGATGTGAAGTTCCAGGAAACATTGATGAGAGTGATAATGGAAATGAAGAAGGACAACCAAACAACAAAAGAAGAAAATCGTAAGGAAAGGAAGGAAGACAAACAATCCTTGAAAGAAGATTTGGCTGAAATAAACAAAAACATAGAAAATACCAACAAGAGGATGGAAGAAAACAGCAAGAAGTTGGAAGAAGAGATGGGGAAGAAGTTAGAAGAATTGAAGGAAGACAATCAGTCCCTGACGAAGAAGATGGAAGAAAACAGCAAGAAGATGGAAGAGAAGATGGAAGAAAAATTAGAAGAATTGAAGAAGGATAATCAATCCACAAAAGAAGAGTTGACTGGGATGAACAAGAACATGGAAGAATTGAAGGAAGACAACCAATCGTTCAAGGAAGAATTCAAGGCGACTAAAGAAGAGTTAATTAATAAAATTGAAAATACCAATCAGAAAATAGATGAAACCAGGAAGAAGATAGAGAAAAACAACCGACAATTGAAGGAAGAGTTGAAAGAAGATAACAGGAAGTTGGAAGAGAAGATGGGGGAGAAATTGGAAGAATTGAGAGAAGACAATCAAATTCTAAGAGAAGAGTTAAGGGAGGTAAATCAGGAGAATTTGGACAAACTGGACGAAAGGATGGAATTGTTGCGAGAAGAAATGAATAAGGAAATCAAGGTTAACAAAAAAGCGATGGATAAGAAGATGGAAGAAGAAAATATAATGGTCAATCGACAGATTCGAGAGATTGATGGAAAGTGCAACCAGACCGAAAAGGAGGTGAATGAGTTTAAAGAAGTGGTGAACATCAAGTTCACAAATATCGAAGAACATAGTCGTAGGAAGGTAGAAGAACAGAGGAAGGAAAATCAAGAAGAATTCGGAAAAGTACGCAACCAGGTCACAGAACGATGTAATGATATACAAGAGACCATGGCCAATATCACCGGTCAGGTGCGACAAAGCCGAGAGGAGATGGAAGCGATTAGAAACAGACCGACTCATTTCACCGGATTGCCCGTCAACGAAAGCCGAGAGTGGCTCAACTTCCGGCAGTACAAACGCAAGCCGATGGAGTTCCTGGCAAGGGTAGAAGAATATTTGACCAAGCACAAAATTACCCAATGGAGCCATAGCAGGGAGATATTCGACGAGTCCTTCCGAGACATTACAGATAATTGGTGGATGGCCAACCGGAGTGAAATTTCCGACTACCAACAGTTCCGGAAAATGTTTAAGACAAAATACTGGTCTGAGACCACCCAGAACTTGATCCGTGACAATATTTGTAATGGAAGATACAGGTCACAGTTAGGTAGCAGTATGACGGCATATTTCTTGGGGAAGGTGTGTATGGCAAAGCACCTTGAGCCAGCAATCCCAGAAGAATGTTTAGTGAATAAAATATCTTATCACTATGATGAGGACATTATCAGGGCCCGGAGAGGTAGTCAGATCAAGACGATCCAGGGAATGACCGAGTTATTGGAGGGATACGAGAACGAAGAGTATTATCGGCAGAGCAGAAAGAGAAATGAGAGACCAGAAGCAAGGCCGACTACCTACCCCAATAAAGGCAATAACCATACAAATAACCGGAACCAGCCCAGTAATTACGACGGCCCTAACAACCAGCCGCGTAATAACCAGTTTAACGGAAATTTTAACGGAGTGAGGAATAATAACCCTTACCCAAATAATAGAAACAATTTTTACCAACATAATAATGTCCCATACAGTCAGAGAAATCCATACCCCAACAATAATGGTGACAGACCTTACCCACCTAACCGAAATTACTATAATAATAATATTAGTAATAATAATAATAGCAATAGTAATAACCGAGTGTCGCGCCCTAGGGTAAATTTTATAAGAGCAGAAGATCGCGGACCCAGGAGATATTATCAACCGAGGAGGAGCAGCTTCCACGGCGCCGACCGAAGATGGAGGAGTGCGGAACGAGACGGCCCAAGATACGAACAGGAAAGACGAAGTACCAGCCTGGAAGATCTTGGCAGACAACCGAACAGGGCGTTAAACATCAACCAGAGTACAGAACGACAGGAAACAAACCAGAGTTTCCCGAACGATGCCTCGGTCAATAATAATATAAACAATGACCAGAATACTTTAAACGAGAGGAGGCAGTAATCAACAACGATGACCCGTTACTGCTTATACTTCCTGGGTTAGAAAAGGATGATTTGCGACAAGAAAACAATGATAAAAACTTCACTATTATCAGTAACCATTATTTGAAAGACATACGAACTGAACTTTTGGAAGAGAACGAGAAGAGTCTCGGCAACAGTAATAATGAGATAATTTATATAACAGCGGAGGTGGAAGGAGTTCCCGCTAAAATAATGATAGACACAGGAGCTAATATTTCAATAATAAACTCCAATGAGTTGGAGAGAATACAGAGTGCATGTGGTAAAACTTTGCCAATGTTACCAGTCAACAACATTGTGTTGGTAGGTGCAACTGGCCGCCAGAATAAAACCATTAGGAAGCAAGTTTCCTTAAGTGTCGTTAGCCGTGATATAGCTTTAGACATGGAATTTTTAATCGCCACCGGATTACCATTTGACATCTTAGTCGGTTGCGATATTCTTCGTAGATATTCGGCAGTAATCGATCTTAATTTAAATAGAGTATCACTTTTCCCAGACGGAGTAACTTGGACCGCAGATCTGGTAGGAAGCACAACTATACTTCCCAGCCCTATACATCAACAACTTCGTAAAATAAATGTTATTAGAAACAGCCCTCTTTACAAACCCATAATATACAATCATGGAGGAGAGGATTTATGGTCAGTTAAGATCCAAGAAATACGGAATTTCCAGTGCGGAAGCGATAACAAGAAAATACCAACACATCTGGCTGATCGTCTAATCGCTATATATGAGAAATACAAGGCGGTGTTTTCTGATGAACCAGGGAAGGTAAAAAACTACCAGTGCCAACTTCGTTTTAAAGAAAACGTAGAGTTTAACCGGAGGTCATATCCAATAGCGCAGTCGCTCAAAGAAGCCGTGAGAACAGAGATAAACAAGATGATAGAAAACGACATAATTGAGATTAGTCAATCACCTTACACTAGTCCAATTATTGCTGTTCCGAAGAAAGACGGACAAGTCCGGCTCTGTTTAGATGCGCGTGAGTTGAACAAGACAATTGTGAATGACAGAACCTCTCCCGGTGAAATAGAAGAAATCTTAAAGCGTTTTCATGGTACTAGATTTATTAGCACCTGGGATACGGTCTGTGGGTATTGGCAGGTAGAGCTGCATCCACAAAGCCGCCAGTATGTAGCGTTCATTTTCGAAGGGCGCAATTACCAGTTCAAGAGACTGCCCTTCGGACTTGTCAATTCTGTCGCCATATTTGTGGCATGCATGGACCAGATTTTGGGACCAGAAGCGCTCCAATTTACCACCGTCTATGTTGACGATTTACTAATTACATCCGGAACCTGGGAGGAGCACTGTTACAGAGTGGAGTTTGTACTAAACAAACTAGCGCAGAACAACATAACATTGAAGTTGGAGAAATCCAAGTTCATAGCGCGCGAGGTACAATTCTTAGGCTTCAACCTAGACGACAGAGGTATTACCCCATCAGCAGAAAAAGTGGAGGCAATTCAGAGGTTCCCGCAACCAAGAAACAAGAAACAATTGCAATCTTTCCTCGGACTCTGTAACTATTACAGGAACTTTCAGAGCCGATATTCCGAGTTGACAGCCAAGTTTCAACCACAGTTATCTGCCAAAAACAAATGGACTTGGGGTGAAGATCAAGATATTACATTCCGCTTGATAAAAGAGAAGTTTCTGGAGAGTGTCATACTTGTCACCCAGATTTTAAGAAACCGTTCTTTCTAAACTGTGACGCTAGCGACCTAAGCTTAGAAACGACATTATACCAGGAAGATGAGGAGGGACAACATCTGGTAATAAGCTTCGCTAGTCGCACACTGAACCAGTGCGAAAAGAACTACAGTGTGACAGAAAAGGAATTGTTGAGCGTGGTGTTCGCATGCAGCAAGTTCCGGACGTACATTCTCGGATATCAAGTCACGGTACGAACTGATCATAAATCCATCTCGTTCCTTCGTAGGTGCAAATTGAGTCACGGCCGATTGGCTAGGTGGGTACTCGCCCTACAAGAATATGACCTGAAATGGGAATACATTCCAGGGAAGAAGAACGTGGTAGCGGATGTGTTGTCACATATAAATCTGGAAGATCAGACTTTCGAGGGAGAGAAGGAGAGCTTAGTAAAAATTTATAACATATTCACGACCAGAGCCGATTTACAAGCTTTGTTAATAAACATCAGAATCCATCAGCAGTCTGATCCTAAGCTGAAAAACATTGTGAGTCGTTTGGAAGCCAATGATGAAACCATTTCTAAATATTACCACCTTAACAAGGGAATTTTATTCATAAAAACCGCATTGGACGATGAGACATGGAAGGTGATAATCCCGCACCAAATAGAAAAGGAGGTCATCATCGATTACCATGTCAGGTATGGTCACATGGGAGCGTTAAAAGTGATACAAGCTCTAGAGGAAAATTGTAAGATCAAGAATATCAACCGCAAGGTGAGAACATACATCAAGTCCTGTAAGATCTGCCAATGTGCAAAAGTAAACAATGAAAAGACAGAGGGTATCATGATACCGATAACTTCCAACGCAAAACTGGAAAAAGTGTTTTTGGATATATGCGGGCCATTTCCCCGTAGCGGTGGTCGGCACAGATATAAATACTTGGTAATTATAATGGATCACTACACCAAGTATATAAAGCTATATCCGGTTAATCGGGCAACGACAGCAAAGGTTTTGGCGGTGATTATTGATTTGTATATCCCAGAGATCGGTAGACCATTTTCTATTATTACCGACCATGGTACACAGTTTAAGGGGAGGAGATGGCGAGACACTTTATTAGCACTTGGGGTCAAAACATATAAGACATCAGTCTACCACCCAAGTAGCAATCCGGCTGAGAGAGTACTAAGAGAAGTGGGTAGGATATTGCGCACGTACTGTCACAACCAACAGAAAAAGTGGCAAGAGTACCTAACAGCGACAGAAACATTCCTAAATTACGCCCACCATCCAGCTATAGGAATTCCACCGTACTCAGCCATGTATGAGAAGCCGACTCCCCGAGACATTGAACAAATCATTGAATTTCCAACGAACAACAATAGGAAATTCAACCAGTTGAAGTTTTACAATAAGGTAGCAGAAGATCAGGAACAACGGCAAGCCAAATACCAGAAGGCAATAGGGCGAATTGTAACATATAAAGAGGGTGAGAAAGTCCTCCTAAAAAATAGAGAGCTGCCTAGCACCTTAGAAGGCATAACCAAAAAACTACTATTACTTTACACCGGACCATATGTTGTGGTAAATGATAAGCATAACAATACATATGAGTTGAGGGAAATCGTTTCAGGAAAAATCAAAGGAGTGTACAATCAAGCTTCTATGAAGAAATATTATGAAGAATGAGTTGTGAGTTTTAGAATTTTGAATTTTATATTTTAGAAATTCAAAAATAATGTAAGTACATCTTACAACCTAATTGTTTAAACTTTGTACTGTTTTGTCAGTTGTAAGCAGCCTACTAACATTGCACGGCACGCGCGGATGACGTCACGCTTTTATCAAACCTTGCAATCGGCCAGCCTAGCCGACTGCAAGCCAGTATTAGTTTAGTTTATAACACGACTCCGAGCGCAACTCTCGTTAAACACTTCTCTTACAGCCGCGGCTTTTGGCTATTATTCAGCATACATTTATAACATTCAACTTTAATCGTCTACCTGCGTCCATCTGCAATGGACCACGATTTCATTCAAAATTAATATCGGGCATTATCGCTTCAAATGCTTCCGCACGTGCCGATCGTAACTAACAAACCAAATTATTCAATAAACGCATGTTCAATATCTCAAATACAGTCCACTTCTTTCTAACAAACAATCCAGCTTTCCTTATTAGCGTCTTTGGAATAACTCGCGATTCTTCAAGAGCTTCCAAACCGCAACATTTTTGGTCCCACCGGACCGGATTTCACATTTCAGGCCAAAAACGACATCATTTTTGGTCCAATCAGGCAGGATTTCACATTTTCAGGCCAAAACAAACTACATCATTTTTGGTCCCAACGGCACAGATTTCTCATACCTGAGTATACAGGCGACAACATTTATTTATATACATCATTTCTGGAAAAACCAATCTGAAGTTAATCACGACAGACGGGCATCATTTTCGTCCTGAGCGACACCATTATCGTGAAGCACGTCGCAGTCATCTCGACAAGATTCAGCCAAGCAGTAGACCAGAGACGACGGGACGAAACAGGACAACATTTTCGAGATTCCACAGCTTTAAATGATGGAGGGTACAACATGAGGCAACGGCTAACCGGCAGAGACAGGAGGTGTAGCAGCTCCAAACGGGATCGAAGCCAGCTTCATCACGAATGAATCGACGGCCACGTGACTATAAACTTTACCTATATTTGATTTATTTTTAATAATATTTCACCCAGTGTGTATTTTTGACATATTTATATAAACAATTAACTTATTACACAATATAAATTAATAGATGGTTGGCAGCTCATTATCAGTCAGAACTTTAAAGATAAAGCTATACTTTGTAATCATTTAGATTTATAATTTCAATAATTTAACTGCCAACGAGTTTGATTAGTTAGAGAGAGTAACTTTATGTTCAAACCAACGATCGCTAGCTACCAAACGTATTTAAACTCATTCAAAATTAAGTTTGTGGTTCACATGCTCGATGCTCAATTGTTTCTAAATATCTTTCCATTTTTTATCTCAAACTGTAATAATGGCCGATGTAAGGGCTCTGATAAAAAAACGAGGTACAATTAAGGCCTCAATATCCCGAATAAATACCTTCGCGGATAATTTTGATTTGTTAAACAGCGATCCTCATGCGCTCAAAATAAAACTGCGTCATTTGATGGAATTATCCACCAAATATGACGAGATACAGTCACAAATCGAGGCTGAGGAAGCAGACGTTGCGTCAACAAGTGATAGAGTGCAAACGGAGGACGATCTCTGTGCTATAGAATGTAAATTGCAACACTTGTTGGAGCAATCTGAGCACTTGAACCAAAAACCACTAATTAATACTGATGGTAAACAGCCTAAAACAACCCCCATTCAATTGGAACCAATAAAATTACCACGGTTCGAGGGTAGTATTGTGGAATGGCAACATTATTACCATATTTTTATGGAACTAATTCATGTCAGAACAGACCTGACAGATATACAGAAGCTTCATTATTTGCACTCGTCATTACATGGCGAGGCGCTTAACGTAATAAAATCATTACCCATAACACATGAAAATTACGCGGTGGCTATCGATCTGTTGAGGAATAGATATGATAGTAAGCTGATTGTCTCCGCTCACCACGTGTGGAATGTACTAGACGCACCATTAGTCCAGCAGGAATCGCAAGGTAGCATATCGCAATTTATTGATTAAATCTCTGGAAATATAAACGCTTTAAATAATCTCAAACTGCCAGTCAACACGTTTGAAATTATTGTCGTAAATTATCTAGCCAAAAAACTTGACAGTTATACTTTACGTTTGTGGAAAGAGAGTTTATCGGAGCATAAACTCCCTGATTTTAATAGTTTTATAAATTTTTTAAATTCACGTAGGAAACTACTGCAAAATATCGATAACGCGACTAGCCCAACGAGCAGGTTGAACAAAAGCGATAAGTCTCCTTATCGCAAGGCAGTTAAACAGATAAGCAATCCAAAGGGCGCATTCCACTCACATATTAGAAATAATTTATGCAGGCTATGTAACGGTGAACATAGACTTAGCGATTGCCCACAGTTTATATCGCTGTCTATCCCTGATAGAAAAAATGCGTTACTAAAAAACAAACTTTGCTTAAACTGTCTCCGTTCGGGACACGAGGGTTCAAAATGTCCCTCCAAATTTTCGTGTAAAAAATGTTCTAGGCGTCACCACACCATGATTCATGTCCCCAACAGGGACGTAACTTCTGTTAACAACCAGTGTTCACTGAAATCACAGACCAATAAATCGGTATTGTTATCTACCGCCGTCTGTATGACATACAATAAGGTCGGCAAAAAATTTCCCGTTAGGATATTACTGGATTCCGGTTCTCAAGCGAACTTTTGCACAATGGATTTCGCCCGCAGGTTGGGCCTCCAATTAGTTAAATCGCAATTGCCCATCACGGGTATAAACAACTCGCTTTCCCAGGCTGACTTCAGTACTAACGTAAGGCTACATTCACGCTATAAACCCTTCACGTTAAACGTACATTGTGCCGTATTACCCAGTATAACTAATAATTTACCGGCGGAGTCATTCAATCTTACCTCTTTAAATTTACCCAAGCGCATATTCTTGGCGGATCCTCACCTACATTGCTCATCGCAAGTCGATATATTAATCGGCGCTCAATATTTTCTACAATTAATTGAACCTGTGAAATATACGCGCGGACCACACTTTCCTATAATTCAGGAAACCAAGTTAGGATTTATTTTGGCCGGTGACTTACCATTCAACGTCGACATGACTAGAACGGTTTCTTCATTTATGGTCTGTAAGGATGATAATCAGGTTTCCTCGCAACTAAAGGAATTTTGGAAGTTGGAGGAAATCTCTAGTCGCGAAACCCGATCTGAGGACTCACCGTGTGAAAGGCATTTCGTGAAAAACACTAGCCGCAATCGCGACGGGAGATTCGTGGTAGCCCTGCCCCGCAGATCTGATAAATCTTATTTGGGAGATTCTCTCCGCGGAGCAATACGAAGATTCCAATCGTTAGAATTCAAATTCAAGCAGAACCCTACCCTTTATAAGGATTATAGTGAGTTCATGAATGACTACTTAAGACTTGGCCACATGTCGTCGCTTAATGAATACGATCTGTCGCTTGACAGGTCAGAGATCTTTTATCTGCCCCATCACGCAGTCTTCAAAGACTCTAGCTTAACCACTAAATTGCGCGTGGTATTTGACGCATCCGCTAAAACCACCAATAATTTGTCCCTTAACGACACTTTAATGGTCGGTCCTACGATCCAGCAGGATCTGTTTTCGATAATGGTTCGGTTCCGCACCCACCGATACGTACTTATTGCGGACATTGAAAAGATGTATCGCCAGATCATTGTTAATCCTAAGGATTCAAACTTGCAACGCATTGTTTGGCGTGATGCACCGCATAAGGAATTGCGACATTACGCGTTAAGGACGGTTACATATGGCACTGCTAGTGCCTCCTTCCTTGCTACGCGTTGTCTGGCTCAAATAGCATATGAAAATAAAGCCGACTACCCTACCGCTGCTAAGGCCATAGCAAATGACTTTTACGTAGACGATCTCATAACGGGTTCGGATGATCCGAACAGCTTAGCTGAAATGAAAGGCGAGATCGAGAAGTTGTTGAGGAGGTATGGTTTTTCGTTACACAAATGGTTCTCTAACCACCATAAGATTATGACTCTTCGCGCCCAAGTAACCCGTGACTTCAGCAAGGGTCAAAACGTGCGTACCTTGGGCATACAGTGGAATGTTGAGGGGGATAACTTTTTGTACACCGTTAGGGGTGATGACAATCTAACCGTTCTCAACAAGAGAAGCGTGTTATCAATCATTGCCGGGATCTATGATCCACTAGGTCTAATTGCTCCCATCACATTTTGCTGCAAGCATTTCGTGCAGCAGTTGTGGTTGGCGGGCACTGATTGGGACGAACCCTTGTCCGGGTCACTAGCCAATCAATGGTCGGAATTATACACCCAATTAGTCTCCGACACTCATTTTGAGATTACGAGGTCGGTTAAGAGTTCGAACAGTTGCCCAGTTAGTTCATTGCAGCTGCACGGATTCGCCGACGCTTCGGTTAAAGGTTACGCGTGTTGCATTTATGTGCGGGCGGTCTATTCGAACGGCGCCATATCATCAAACTTGTTGTGTGCTAAATCTAGGGTCGCTCCGCTGAAACAGATAACGCTTCCTAGACTTGAACTTTGTGCTTGTTTATTGTTGGCTCAATTAACGTCCAAGGTTTTAAATGCCGTCGATTACAATTTTGACGGATTATATCTTTATTCGGATTCGATGATAGCGTTGTACTGGATACATCAGCAATCTTCCCGCTGGAAGGTATTTGTGGCTAACCGTGTCGCAGAAATACAGCGTCTTGTTAGCAGCAGGGGAACTTGGCGTCATGTAGTATCGAATGACAACCCTGCCGACGTTTTATCGCGCGGTTGCCTCCCTCGTGGTCTGCACTGTCATGCTCAATGGTGGCATGGTCCCTCCTGGTTGGCTCGTGATGCGGCCTCATGGCCGGTCAGCGCGTTCGACATTAATACTCCCTGTATCTTTCCCGACATTGAAGAGGAACGTCGAAAGCAGGCTCAAGCCTCACTAATTGTCGCGTCCTCAACACATAGTTACATTGAAAACTATTCATCTCTTACGAGGCTTATTCGCGTCTTCGCATACTGCCGTCGATTTCTTCGCAATTCTAGGCTCGCGGTGGTTGAAAGAGACACGTCCTTTTTGTCGGCTCAAGAATTGTCTGACACGCTCTTGGTTTTTGTCCGGCAATCTCAGAAGTTGCATTTCGACGTAGAGGTTAGGGAACTTGAGGCACACCGGTGCCTTCCACGCAGTAGTAAAATTCTTGCTCTCAACCCATTCCTGGATAAATCAGGCATTTTAAGAGTGGGTGGACGCTTGCAATTCTCCCCACTTAGCTACGAGACTAAACACCAAATAATTTTACACCCGCACTCTCATCTCACGAGATTAATAATTGAATACGAACACATCCGTTTGTTGCACGCTGGAGTGCAATCAACTCAAGCTTCGCTTAGGCTTAAGTATTGGATCATACACGATAAGTCCTATATCCGCTCAGTGATACATAAGTGTGTCACTTGTTTTCGTTTCCGGGCTAAAGGCGCGAATCAATTACTCGGTCAATTACCCTCTTCTAGGGTCACGCCGTCAAGGCCATTCTCACAGTCGGCCGTGGATTACGCAGGTCCGGTGTTTTTGCGCCATGGCGGGCAGCGCTCTAAGTCCACGACCAAGGCATATATCGCTCTATTTATATGCATGTGTACTAGGGCCATCCATTTAGAATTGGTGTCGGATCTTACTTCCAACGCCTTTATAGCGGCTTTAAAAAGGTTCATATCGCGCCGAGGTATTCCCGCGCAAATATTTTCGGATAATGGCACGAATTTTCGTCGTGCCAACCACACGTTGCATGATTGGTACAAATTTTTAACCTCCAAGGAAGTTGAACAATCTTCTCTGGAGTTTTGCGGTCTCCACGGCATCAAATGGTCCTTTATCCCCCCTTCAGCCCCTCATTTCGGTGGTTTGTGGGAAAGTGGTGTAAGGAGTGTTAAATTCCATTTACGTCGCGTAATTGGCGGTACGATCTTGAATTTTGAGGAATATTCTACCCTTCTTTCTCAAATTGAGGCTTGCCTTAATTCACGCCCGTTATGCGCCGTGTCCGACGATGCTAGAGACCCTGAACCCTTAACACCCGCTCATTTTTTGGTCGGTGCTCCACTGACGGCACTTCCGGAACCCGACTATACACAAGGCAATAATACTCATTTGGGCAGATGGATTCTGCTCCAAAAATTTACGCAGACCATCTGGAAACGGTGGTCTAGGGATTATCTGCACCAGCTGCAGCAGCGCAATAAATGGCGCACCCCATTTAAAAATTTGAAGGTCGGACAACTTGTCCTCATTTTGGATGACAATTCCCCCCCTCTAGAATGGAAGCGTGGGGTAATTACCAATGTTTTTCCGGGTCAAGATTCCTTAGTACGCGTCGCAGAAGTACGCACTGCGCTAGGTATCTTACGCCGACCCATCCACAAATTATGCCCCCTTCCGGTGGCAACAAGCTAATCGTATGCGTGCCATACGAGACACACGAGGTGTGTGTGTGTGTGTGTGTGTGTGTGTGTGTGTGTGTGTGTGCGCGTGTCATTACATGGAACACGCCCGGGACATTCCCCGGGGGCGAGCATACAAGTCAATTGTATCATAAGCATTGTAACATTGTTAAGTGTCGCTAGCTATTGCAGCAACAGTGACTATGTCTCATATGTACTATCAATTATTATGAATGTTGTGTATCGTTAATATGTTTGTGTGATTCAAATTCTGAGAACCACAAGTGTCAGTTATAGTGGCAATTATTCTATATATGTATTTTTTATCCACATGTTATGCTTTAAGAGAGATCATGTTCAGTTATGTAAAGGTTCATTTTTATCACGATTTTTTATTTGTTGTACCTTTTCTAGCACAGAAATTGTTTTGTTTTGACTTAAGCTTTGTGCTAGATTAATGATTTTTGTTTTTTACAAATTTTATGTATAAGTCGTTAAGTACAGTATATTATGTTTATTGTGTCTATGCTCTCTGGCCAGTGCGCCAATTATTGTATCGCTTACGACATGTAAGTCTAATTATTATATTGTTCAATTTAACCGTTAATGTACAAAATCGTCCCGATTTTGGCGGGCAGTATGTTTAAACTTTGTACTGTTTTGTCAGTTGTAAGCAGCCTACTAACATTGCACGGCACGCGCGGATGACGTCACGCTTTTATCAAACCTTGCAATCGGCCAGCCTAGCCGACTGCAAGCCAGTATTAGTTTAGTTTATAACACGACTCCGAGCGCAACTCTCGTTAAACACTTCTCTTACAGCCGCGGCTTTTGGCTATTATTCAGCATACATTTATAACATTCAACTTTAATCGTCTACCTGCGTCCATCTGCAATGGACCACGATTTCATTCAAAATTAATATCGGGCATTATCGCTTCAAATGCTTCCGCACGTGCCGATCGTAACTAACAAACCAAATTATTCAATAAACGCATGTTCAATATCTCAAATACAGTCCACTTCTTTCTAACAAACAATCCAGCTTTCCTTATTAGCGTCTTTGGAATAACTCGCGATTCTTCAAGAGCTTCCAAACCGCAACACTAATATTTTGAGAAGAACATTTTGGAAGAAAGAGAAAGAAAAAGAATTTTTTATATATTGTAAAAATTCAAAAATAATGTAAGTACATCTTACAACCTAATATTTTGAGAAGAACATTTTGGAGAATTAAAAGAAGAAGAATTTTTTAATTTATATTTTTTTTTAAATTCAAAAATAATGTAAGTACATCTTACAACCTAATATTTTGAAAAGAACATTTTGGAGAATTATAAGAAGAAGGAATTTAGAATTCGAAAATAATGTAAGTACATCTTACTACAACCTAATAATTTTGGAACAAACTTTATGGAAGAAAGAAAAAGAAAGACTTTTGAATTGAAATATAATTATAAAAATTTAAAATTGAGTAAGTACTTCTTACTACAACCTGATAATTTAGAACAAAACTTTATGGAAGAAAGAGAAAGAGAGAGAATTTTGAACTTAATTATACAAAAAATTTAAAAATAAAGTAAGACCAACTTACTATAACTAAGTTTGTGAGAAAACTTTATGGTAAATAATTAAGAAGAATTTGAATTTGGAAAAATACCAAAACATTCAGAAATAATAGTAAGATCACATTACTATAAACAAGTCTGAATGAAACAATTCTGGGAATAAATGAATTAAACAGAATTTGAATGTTGATAGAACGTCAGTACTTTGAAACAAGATAAGATCAACATATTACAAGGATTTATGAGAAATATTTTTCAATTAAATAAAAAGAATAGTTTGAATTTTACATTAAAACCAACCAAGTTCCAAAAAATAATTATGTGTCAATTATGATTGAATTGAGAAGAAAATAAAGTGATTAATTCAGAAAAGAGAGTTAACGTTAATCCAGAATAAATGCTAGATATTCACAATAGCATTTGAAGGAGTAGAGAAGAATAACAAAAAAGAGTGTAATATGCCAGAGAAGGAAAAAATTTGGAAGCAACGAGACTAATTACCTATGAAACGATAATGAAAACAGTTAATTAAGAGCGAAGAAGAACAACTCATACCAAACAGATGGAGAAGATGATTTTGAACCAATGATAATAATAAGACCTATATGAAATGCAAAGAGAATAAATACCACATGAAATATAATATAAATGAATTAATGTTAATGAATGCGAAGGCAGATTAATAACTTTCTAAGAGAAAGGAAAGAACCAAAATGCTTAAATAAAATGATCAATATAACAACCTGAATATTTAATGTAAAGATACAATGTTAAAAAATTAAATATAATATATTAAGACCATTCAAATAATGAATACGAAAGACTATTTATAAAGACCATGCTAATACTATGAGTAACCAGAAGAAAGTATAAAGAGAATTCAGATGGAGAAGAAAGAGAGTTACACTGTAAACAGTAACCAGAATTATTAAAAGAAAGGTTTTCAACCATAATTAAATTAAATATATCAGACAAGTTAAGAGTTTTGGAAAAATATATATGTAATGAGTATAATAATGATTATGAAGATTTATTAAGATAGAAAATGTGAGATAATCTGAGAGACTACGAAGTGGAGAATCCAAAGATATTTTTATTAGTCGAAAATGAGACTACTTTTTATTTATTTATTCGATGACTGACTGAAGATAATTCCAGCAGCATTATGTTTTTTGAGCAGGGATGGATATGCCCCTGTACTCAATTTATAGAAGTGGTGTATGGCCAGCAGAGAAGTAGCGTACAGTGCCCCTCTGATCTGCCCCAGCCCACGTGATAGGGAATGTTAGGGAATTAATATCCCAAGGATACAACACGAAGTTGATATAGAAAGAAAATGTATTACAATTATAATATATCTCAGAAGACACTAACTATCCGAAAAGGATCAGTAGTAAGACAAGTAACCATATATATAAAATTAATAAAACTCTAATTATAAAAAAGTCGATATAAAGATGGAGAAGAAAATGAATTATAAGAAATGATGAAATTATCATAACAAATTATTTCATCCATAAACATGTCTGAAATAATTACTTCTGGAGGAGAGCAATCTGTAGCGTGACAGATATAAGCATAATATTGAATGGCAATTGATCATTAGAATAATGAAGTTATAATATTTAAATTTGGAAGAAAGCATTAAGTCTAATATAAATAGATTAATTCATAGCAACTGTGGAAAGAAATCATTATTATAAAGAAAATCCAAGTTCAAGTAAAAGGAGTTACTAGTGATGAGTCATCCAAGACCAGTCTCATAACCAAAGGTTTTCAAGGTATAACCCAGGAAGGTAAAAAAGTAAATAATAAAGCAGTACTGAATATGACCAAACCCACAACGAGGGAGAATAAATAGAATAGAAACCCTAAAATAAGCCAAGATCAACCAATACAGGTTGTGTATTTCTGTAATAAAGAAGAAGATGGAGAAGATCCCAAGAAACCTGATGGCAACAAGAAGAAGATGGAGAAAATACCAGTCCCAGAAGGCAGGAGAAAAGAAGACTGAAGAAAGAAGAAGAGGGCAGCATCCTGAAGAAGATGTCATGCTCTTATAAAAGACACCCAAATCCCTATATCCCCAAAATAAATATCTAAAAATAAAAGTATAACGAAATAAAAACCACATGTATATAAATTTAAGAGAGAGGAGTGTATAAAGTAAAAGTTTCCTGTGAACTAAGATGAAACAATAATATAGTACCCATGGAACAAATCTCCATTGAAAAACGCTAACCAATTTATTATGTTAATAAGACTATACGACCATTTAGCATTAACATAATTATATAAGTGCAAAGTGAACCAGTGATAGTTTTGGGTATTATAAAAAATGAACCTTGTGTTTCATTCTTGGCAATCACAAACATTGGATGCAATGAAATATGCATTTATCAATGACTTAAAATGTGTACTGTGACAATATGTTGTTCATAAGACATGAATCTGTTTAAAATAACATTTTGTTTTACATGAAAAAAGAAAAACAGAGTTCATAATACCTTTTGAACAATTAATACTATTTATTTGTTAATGACAGGGTACAATTCCCCAAAGACAATGTAAAAGACGGTATAAAAACTGTAGAATCCTACTTATAATAATAGTTAGAAATAAGAATATAAATATAAGGTTTTAATGTATATAGTACAAGAATGTTTAAAAATGTTTTAGATATAAGGCCATTTGTTTGGGTCTGAAACAACTAACATCAGAACTATAAAAATAGTTACCACTTGTAAATAGTAGAGAGTAATTAAGATGTTAGTTAGTACAAAACCTTTGTTGTAAACCATATTTACATGTTGGAAATGGGAATTTTGTTGCAAAATGTCTGATTTGAAGACAACCATTTATTTAAAAAAAATGTTCTTTATTCTGTTTAACTATTATTTGTATTGTAACCAATACTAATTGTTTTTGTGTAATTTGAAAACATGTTTAATTTATAATACTATTTGTAAAAAGTCAGAGAGGGTATCACACATCATATATTGTCTATAAATTATTTTGTAAGAAAAATTGTTAAAAAATCATAGGCCAAAAGAATGGAAACCAAACTTCATCAAAACAGAGAAATTGCTCAATTAAATGCAAATAAACAAAAAGGGTTTAGACAAAATAAACTTGAGATCATGCCATATAATTGCACATACCATTTAGAGAGATTTTAATAAATTATATTCAGAATTATAAATAAAAATGAGAATGACTAGACTCAGAAATTTGGACATGGGAGTCATATATTCCTGAATAATGTTTCAGGATACAACTAATTCAATTAACTACCAGAAAATAAGGGAATATGAACCTTTTAATGCAATATAGGATTATTAATATTAAATATAACTGATAAAATGGCTGAATTTACATTATAACAGGAAGTAAATTTTGGAAATGTTTGACTTATCAGAGTATATCAAACTGAAAGTAAAATTACTATTTTTTGGACAGAAAACACTATAAAATGGCATTATTTAATCTGAAAATAACCAGAATGAACTGAAAGATTAATTTAAATCAAATCTAGTGAATAAAATTGACAAATAACCAAAGTTTAGGCATTCATATAGTGAAATAGTAAAATGTACACAGGATGTGAAAATATTTTTGAACAATGTTAAGGATAATATTATATGGGCTAAGAGTTTAATTGAAACTGAAGGAAACAGTTAGTTAATTATTGGTAGTTGAACGGTTAACATGATATACGTTTGATAACGTGGATAACCTAACCTATAATCGTCATACAAAGCGAGTGTATAGTGAGTTATTGTGAAATCGCAAGTGACTTGTAAAATACTTCTGAAACTATCATATTATAACAGAAACGATCAAGTAACACTCCATAACACAGAACAATATAAATCTACTCCGAAAAAACACCATAAAACACTAGAAAACTGTATAATACATTAAACCAAATTAGTGACGGAATCGGAGAAAGTGTTTGACTTATAATTACACAGACATACTAAATACAACCCAGAATCACTACACCAGTCACTACACAACATATAACAAGAGATTTGCAGACACAAGAACAGGAATATTGCGTCAAAATACATTATTTGGAATGCAGCAGGAACGAGCAATATTTTGATCAACTTGACGGCGGCCATTTGCTTTGACAATCCCAGTGCCTCTTCTTGGTTCAGCACAGCTGTTTGGTGAAAACAATTATTATATTTACAATTTATTATTCAATGTCTGTGTTTATTAATAACTATTAATTTGATTGTAACGTTATACTTTTTAAATATTAGCCCGATTTCTCTGACTTTGGTAATAACTGGCTGTTTAAAGAACCCTATATAATTTTTATAACATATACTTGTAACTTTTTTCGATATCCTGAGAATCGATACTAATCGATAAGAGTCAATATTGCTGTTACTTAATAAAACATTAATACTTTTCAATACTTAATAGTTCTTTATTTCTTCAATAATACTAATTACCAATAATATAATTCTAATTGATAATCTACAAGGACTTTACCACCCGTAAGTGAAGATAACCTAAAAAATAGAAAGGTAAACAAATATCGATTGGTTTACAGACAGTCTTATGAGTGGTGATAGATTATTTAAATTATACTAAAACTTTAATAAGAATTTTCAGAAGAGCATTACACTGTTTAAAACTTCACAGCCCTATATTAATTAATTGATCCTAATTAATTAATTAATAAAATTAAAATTTTTTTTTTATTATTTTTTTTTTATAAAAATAATTTTTTTTTAAATTTTCTTCAAAACAATAATTTTTGTTTTGAAACTTTCGGTGAAGCTGAGCATATATATTTCTTCATCAACTTTACGCTACTCGACCGGTCTTGCTACCATTGGGACTCGACCAGCTGGGAAACTTAAGGAAGTGTTTCAGGCCAGTAAGACGTCGAGAGCCACACCAATTACACACCAATTAAACATATTACATTGGACTTGATTACATCGGAGTCACATAGTCCATAATCTCTTATATCATCAACACACACCCATTTATTTATTTTATTACAATATATATACATTTAATTTCTGATGACAGTTAATTAATTCTATCTCTATTAATTTTTAAATTAAAATTTTTTTTTAAAGCGAATTAATTTATTTTAATTAACTTTAATAAAGAGTATGTAGATTTGTCTCTATTTATTTTTAATTAATATTTTTTTTTAAAGAGAATTAGTTATTCTAATTAACCTTGTCAAGAAGTATATAAATTTTATCTCAATTAAGTTTCAATTGATTTGTTTTTAAGAGAAGATAGAAAATAAATTTTGGATGTATTAATAATTTCAAGTAACCTTTTTAAAGAGAATAAATCTTTTTTTTTTAATTAACAATTTTAAGGGGAAACTAGATTCTGAATGTTATATTTATTGATTTTGTAGGTAACAGAAAGGAGATAGAATAATAAAAGGATTTTATTGATTGTTAATTTTGTGAGTTTTAATTGCAAGTCCCGTCTCACTGGATCCAGCTCATTTTTGGCTTCTCTAGGCTTTGGTCTAGTTTTAATTATCTTGTGGCCCCTCTTAAAAAAAAAATAAATAAATAAATAAATTCAAAAAAAATAATTTTTTCTATCAGTCTAAGTTAAAGCGGGGTTACAAGGGGACTGTTTTAGTTCTAAAAAATGTCCGCAAGGGACAATACTAGTGTGCCGGGATTTGGATGTCCCCGGCAGAAGTTTAAAATTTCGCGCCGGCTGTGTGGCCGTCGCTGGCAAGGCTGATTTGATTACATGGTGCACAGCGGCTTGGCTCGCTGGCGGCGACGCGATAATGCAGGTCATTTAAACTGTTGCTGTTCACTGCACTCAGCTGGTTTTTCGGTAGCGTCCTGGGTTCATGGAACGCGTGACCTGCTCTCATTTTTCTTCTATCCGTTGATGTGGTGTATTGGTCAGACGGCTTGGAAGCTACTTACTAGAACCATCATGTGGGCGTAAAAGTAACGTGTCTCAGGGTCCCCGCCCAGTCGGAAGAAAGAGGTCGGTAGATGGTGACTACAACACCCGTCACCCTCTGCAGAGCTGTACGCTAACAGGCTCCCCAACACCGTCGGACCCAGGAATACACAGGAATGCTCAAGGAATATCATGAGAGAAACTACACGTGAAGAAACGAGCGCGAACTCCGCTACTGACCAGGATCATACCAACATCCATCATCACAGGACTCAGTAATTCTTCCAAACACAGGTAGGAGAATTCCAGTTTTCTAAATCTCACACAACAACACTATGCTGGTGATGAAAGCGAAAAGGGACATATATATATATTGTTACGGGACCCTCGGCTCTTACGTTGTCTCTTACGGTCGCGGGATTCTCGTTATTTCCGCCCCACGTTGCCGGCGTCAATTTGTTACGTATTCTCTCTCGCGTCACCTAATTAGGTCCCACGTTATGAGCGTCAATTTGTAACGTGACGAGCACGTATGGTTCAAGTCCCCACTGTTGGGTTTGTCAATTTGTTTTGAATTACTTTAATTATGTAAATCTCGGAGATATTTGGAGTTGTGGAATATATTGATGTAATTAATTAATATTAACTTAGCTCTTTAAGACATATCAGTGTTAGTGTACCTAACACTTAAACAACTTAAGCATTATTCTACAATTTCTTCCAACCCTATTATACCTTGAAGAGAGTTATGTCTAATTTTGTATTTTTACGCTCTCTCTTTGGTGTCAGATAATTCCGCTATAAGCTATAGTATCGGCTCAACGAAACTTATAGGTTATTTCGATGTTTATGTCAACCAATTATTCTATACTTATTCAGTTACTTTTTTGTTCTCAGCTCATTAAACCATACTCCAAATAACAAGATTTTACAAATATATAAAGGTTCTTTATTCGTTTACTTATTTAACATTGAATAAGATATGTTCTAATTAACATATGCTTGGGCTATAGATTTCATGAATCGATTGTTGATTATTCTAATCCTTTATTTAAATTTAGTTATATAGTGTGTTTTGATTTGTAATTAATTTAATTCAGGGTGTGAAGGTTCTTGTAACTGTGGGGAAGATTAAAAATACATAGATAAGAATGCAAGATTTACAAATTTGAAGTGTTGTGTAGTTAGTATGATTAATATAATAATAATTTACCAGACTAGAACGAAGCAAATCGTGTAGGCGGTTGATCGCTAAATTTACTGTTCTGGATGATTATGCCATACGATTTTCCTTCTTCGGTTTAATAAAAAGGAATTCTTGTCCTGTTCACTTCGGAAATACAGCTCTCTGGATTGATTTACAGCCCGATTGATGTTTCTTCTGCAACGCCAGGATCCAAATAAGTTCTTCTTTCGGTTGAAGCAATTAGTGTTGTTCCGTGTATTTGAAAGGTTATAATTTCTGGTGTAGCAAATATTATTAATTGTGATACTGTTAATTCTTTCTATTTGGTTTAATATCTCATCAATTCCCTTCGGATATGGGACAGTTCAAGTTCTTTCTTGTAGAATCCAGTTATTTATTCTCTATTGTGATTTCATATTGTAGTGTTATTTGGTTAAACTGTACTGGTGATAGACGTAAATATTGTCATTAGGATTTTGTATTTTATAATCGTGTCTGATAGTTTATAATATTACGATTAAATAGATTATTCTTGGGTTTTTTAATCTCATCACATTCAGTTCATCAAAGCAATTATTGTTAAGTCAACAACTTCCTCTTCTTCTGTCGTCCCTAGCAACACATGACTTCTTCCTTCCGCATATCTTGAATATAGTGTTTATTTCATATATTTTTTGTCTATTTCTTATCAATTTGCTATCCTATCGGAATGTAACTTTACCGATAGTTGGTTTATTATTTTCTACACATATTCTGCTGGTTTTTTGATATAAGCCGGTTTTTTTCCTTTTTTATATTTAATACACTTTCGATATTAAATGTTATTAATCGATATCATGGCATTATGGTATTATCATAATTTGTATAAATTTTATTATATATCATTATTAATTTAATGTTTTTTCTAGCTCTTCAAATCGTATTTATTAATTATTATTAATTGATGTACCTAACCTTTATGTTATGAGTGGTTATATAGTGGTTTTGGCTGTTAGGCCTTTTATTGTAAACGGATCTACCTGTGTTCATAACTGGTACACATCTATAGCACCTTTTACATAAATTCATACATATAATCAAATCTTAACTATTAACATTTACATAAACAATTATTTTTTTAATATATAATAACAATTTTATGTTGACCTATGGATCACATATAAGAAAATTCAAATCTATTAACATTAATTAGCTGCTTCACACTTCATTCTACAACAGTCATTGAATAATACAACTTTTTTCATTATCTTTCATTAACTCAACACATATTTGGTATAACATAACATAAACTTTATCATAACATTTGTTGTCACAAAATAATACCTCTTAACTCAAAATTCTTATTTGTTATTACTATAAAGTAAATTATTGTTTCATTTTTTGTTTGTTTTTTTCATTGAACATTTATCATCAACTATTATCTAACTTACAGGTTCGGTTATACTTGTTAATATTATCTTGCATCCTTATTTACCTTTATCTATGATTATAATTGTAATTATTAGATCTTTGTTCTATCATGGGGTTAGATATTGACTTGTTTATTATTCTGTGAACCTTATTTTTATGTAACATGAATGCTAGCATTTCCGTTGCGTTACATATGCTCCCCCTCCTAAAAAAGTTTAGTTTACCTGAATGAAGTTTAGGTCAAATAAACTTGTCTTTTTCACATGCCTTTACTTCATTTCATTTTTAATGGTTGACGATGGGATTTTCAATGTACCTTCATTAGACTAGTATTAATACTTTTTTTATTTCATAACATTTCATCATTTTTATTAACATTCTTGATCATTTTTAATGTCTGTAAACATTATTTGTTGATAGTTGGCTACAATATTCAATGATACATTAGTTTCACATCTCTTCTACTTATAATTACTATAATCACTGTATTTCTCAATTATTCTTCTGTCAACTCATTTCTTTCTGTTTTCTTCGTCCTACTCTTTTGGAAACTGAAGTTATTCTTGCAACTATTCTAATATTCCTTAAATATTTAATTTCCCTAACAATCCCTAACACATGCGTTGGTACAGTTCAGAGAGGCACTGTTTGGCTTCATACTCTGCTGCCCACACCACATTTTAATATAGTACTGCTGGAATTCATCTACAGTCAGCTATAAAATATAATAATAATCTCCTAATAATCTCTTTAATTATTTAATAATAAATATTTGGGAAAAGAGTTTTTCCTTTGTTGCCTTTATATTTCTTCATTACTATTCTTCATATTTCGTAATTCCATTTTAATTCCTTAAACATTCGTTGATATTGACTTTAACAGTTATCATTTGTAATCATTTTTGTTTTCATTTTTGTTGAGATTGTAATGCTAAGTATCTTCTTCATTTGTTTTTTCTCTGATCACAATATTTTCTAAATAGTTGTTGTGTGATGATCATTATAACTGTATTTCAAACTAAATACATTCCTTAGCCCAACTATTCTTCTTATCGTATTTCATTATTTTGGCTGTTTATTTTTCAATGAATTATGTTCATAAATACTCTTTCTTTCTTGTCTTCTTTAACATTATATTGGTTACATTCAATCGTTTACTGAAATTGTTCCACCATTTGGCAATGTAGTATGTTTTTTAGGTCATATGATTTTTTTCTTTCTTTATTTTGCATAGGTAGATTTGAGGTAAAAACTGTTATCTTGGGGTTTCATTATTCATTATTCACACTATTTCTTTATAAACATTTAATAATAATTCTCGCTTTCTTCTGTAATCTTGGGGTTTCATTATTTATTATTCACACTATTTCTTTATAAACATTTAATAATAATTCTCGCTTTTGCTGTAATCTTGGGGTTTCATTATTCATTATTCACACTATTTCTTTATAAACATTTAATAATAATTCTCGCTTTCTTCTGTAATCTTGGGATTTGTTATTCATTATTCACACTATTTCTTTATAAACATTTAATAATAATTATCGCTTCCTTCTGTAATCTATAATAAGTTGTTTCTTATTGTATTTTAGAATTTAGTGGTAGTATTCAACTCAAATTCTTTTTAAATTCCAAGTATTTTCTCTTCAAGAATGGTAATAAGTTGTTCTTATCATATTTTAGAATTTATTCATTAAATAATATTTCCGTATCTTGTCAATTGGTTGCCTGGTCAGTTTTCATAACATCAGTCCCATTTTTCTGGTTGACTGCTTCTTTTTCTAACCATGGTCCATTAATTCGACTGCACCAGTTGTCCGGATTACTGCAGTGTTCATACCAATTTTTATACTTGATAAATATCTTTCATGTATCTGGTACCGCAACTTGGCTGATGTAAAATCTTCATTTAAGTCAGGGTATTCAGTTATATTTAGCTCCTTTTGAATTATCAGGTATCGTATCTCCTCTATTCTAATATAATTACTTGTATATCCTATCTTTCCATTCCCTTGGATATCTGGACTATTTACCAAATGTTTTACGGCTATCTTCCGTATTAACGATATAATTGACTTGGCCAAATATTCTCTAACCGTTGATATTTTCAAATAATATTTAAATTTATTTAAAGTTTTTGTGATTGTTCTATGGTGGGTTATTTTGGTTATTTTCATAACGTTTCTTCTATAATTCATGCCTTTACGTAACTCCCTTCGCTCATTAATTGGGATGTTAACAGCACTAATTAATCCACCCTTCCTCATCTCCATTTCTTCCTTTGTATAAACTATTTTCTTTCTCCATATTTTCCTTATCTTCTGGATATTCTCTTCTATGGTCAGATTTATTATAATACCTTCGGAAGTGCTGTCTAGTGTTTTAGACATATTCTTTAAACACAGCTCCATTTCTTTATTTGTCTCCCCCTCGTATTTATCCACTTCTGGGCTAAGCGTGTTATCGTTTTCAAACTTCCCTTCGAAAGTTTCCCTTATCTCATTATAGACCTGCTCCTTCTTATCCTCGATCCGCTTTAAACCTGCTTCGTTCATTTTCTCAATTCTTTCATCCATTCGCCTTAAATTTTCTTTGTTCATTCGTATGATGTCTTCCTTCATTTGTTTTACACCCTCATCATTCCTATCTAACCTTTCGTGAACTTGTTTTGAGGTTTCTTTAATTTCCTCATTTGTTTTATCTAATTTTTCCTCCAGTCTCTTTGAGTTTTCCTTATTTTCCTCATTCATTTTCCTTAGTTAGTCTATTCTGTTCTGCCATAATATTCATCAATTCCTGCCAACTTGGTATTTCTCTGACTCCCACTTTATCTATTTGCTTCCCTTGGGCCTCTTCTCCAACTGGTTCCCTTTCCTTGTCCATTATAATTTCAGTTTCCGCTATTTCGTCTGTTTGTTGTTCCATTTCACTGTCTGTTATTAGTTCTATTTCCTGTTCTTGTTCATCTATTTCCTTCTCCGTTTCTCCTGCCCTAATCCTTGATCTACCTCTGGTATGCATGTTTATTCTCCCACAGTTGCCTGCTCTGGTTAAGTAATATTAATATGGTTACAGTTACTTAACTTAAGCCCTACACAAGTTGAGCGCCAATTTGTTACTAAACCCTCGGCTCTTACGTTGTCTCTTACGGTCGCGGGATTCTCGTTATTTCCGCCCCAACGTTGCCAGCGTCAATTTGTTACGGGACCCTCGGCTCTTACGTTGTCTCTTACGGTCGCGGGATTCTCGTTATTTCCGCCCCACGTTGCCGGCGTCAATTTGTTACGTATTCTCTCTCGCGTCACCTAATTAGGTCCCACGTTATGAGCGTATCAGTGTTAGTGTACTTAAACAACTTAAGCATTATTCTACAATTTCTTCCAACCCTATTATACCTTGAAGAGAGTTATGTCTAATTTTGTATTTTTACGCTCTCTCTTTGGTGTCAGATAATTCCGCTATAAGCTATAGTATCGGCTCAACGAAACTTATAGGTTATTTCGATGTTTATGTCAACCAATTATTCTATACTTATTCAGTTACTTTTTTGTTCTCAGCTCATTAAACCATACTCCAAATAACAAGATTTTACAAATATATAAAGGTTCTTTATTCGTTTACTTATTTAACATTGAATAAGATATGTTCTAATTAACATATGCTTGGGCTATAGATTTCATGAATCGATTGTTGATTATTCTAATCCTTTATTTAAATTTAGTTATATAGTGTGTTTTGATTTGTAATTAATTTAATTCAGGGTGTGAAGGTTCTTCTAACTGTGGGGAAGATTAAAAATACATAGATAAGAATGCAAGATTTACAAATTTGAAGTGTTGTGTAGTTAGTATGATTAATATAATAATAATTTACCAGACTAGAACGAAGCAAATCGTGTAGGCGGTTGATCGCTAAATTTACTGTTCTGGATGATTATGCCGTACGATTTTCCTTCTTCGGTTTAATAAAAAGGAATTCTTGTCCTGTTCACTTCGGAAATACAGCTCTTGGATTGATTTACAGCCCGATTGATGTTTCTTCTGCAACGCCAGGATCCAAATAAGTTCTTCTTTCGGTTGAAGCAATTAGTGTTGTTCCGTGTATTTGAAAGGTTATAATTTCTGGTGTAGTGAATATTATTAATTGTGATACTGTTAATTCTTTCTATTTGGTTTAATATCTCATCAATTCCCTTCGGATATGGGACAGTTCAAGTTCTTTCTTGTAGAATCCAGTTATTTATTCTCTATTGTGATTTCATATTGTAGTGTTATTTGGTTAAACTGTACTGGTGATAGACGTAAATATTGTCATTAGGATTTTGTATTTTATAATCGTGTCTGATAGTTTATAATATTACGATTAAATAGATTATTCTTGGGTTTTTTAATCTCATCACATTCAGTTCATCAAAGCAATTATTGTTAAGTCAACAACTTCCTCTTCTTCTGTCGTCCCTAGCAACACATGACTTCTTCCTTCCGCATATCTTGAATATAGTGTTTATTTCATATAATTTTTGTCTATTTCTTATCAATTTCCTATCCTATCGGAATGTAACTTTACCGATAGTTGGTTTATTATTTTCTACACATATTCTGCTGGTTTTTTGATATAAGCCGGTTTTTTTTCCTTTTTTATATTTAATACACTTTCGATATTAAATGTTATTAATCGATATCATGGCATTATGGTATTATCATAATTTGTATAAATTTTATTATATATCATTATTAATTTAATGTTTTTTCTAGCTCTTCAAATCGTATTTATTAATTATTATTAATTGATGTACCTAACCTTTATGTTATGAGTGGTTATATAGTGGTTTTGGCTGTTAGGCCTTTTATTGTAAACGGATCTACCTGTGTTCATAACTGGTACACATCTATAGCACCTTTTACATAAATTCATACATATAATCAAATCTTAACTATTAACATTTACATAAACAATTATTTTTTCCATATCTAATAACAATTTTATGTTGACCTATGGATCACATATAAGAAAATTCAAATCTATTAACATTAATTAGCTGCTTCACACTTCATTCTACAACAGTCATTGAATAATACAACTTGTTTCATTATCTTTCATTAACTCAACACATATTTGGTATAACATAACATAAACTTTATCATAACATTTGTTGTCACAAAATAATACCTCTTAACTCAAAATTCTTATTTGTTATTACTATAAAGTAAATTATTGTTTCATTTTTTGTTTGTTTTTTTCATTGAACATTTATCATCAACTATTATCTAACTTACAGGTTCGGTTATACTTGTTAATATTATCTTGCATCCTTATTTACCTTTATCTATGATTATAATTGTAATTATTAGATCTTTGTTCTATCATGGGGTTAGATATTGACTTGTTTATTATTCTGTGAACCTTATTTTTATGTAACATGAATGCTAGCATTTCCGTTGCGTTACATATGCTCCCCCTCCTAAAAAAGTTTAGTTTACCTGAATGAAGTTTAGGTCAAATAAACTTGTCTTTTTCACATGCCTTTTCTTCATTTCATTGTTAATGGTTGACGATGGGATTTTCAATGTACCTTCATTAGACTAGTATTAATACTTTTTTTATTTCATAACACTTCATCATTTTTATTAACATTCTTGATCATTTTTAATGTCTGTAAACATTATTTGTTGATAGTTGGCTACAATATTCAATGATACATTAGTTTCACATCTCTTCTACTTATAATTACTATAATCACTGTATTTCTCAATTATTCTTCTGTCAACTCATTTCTTTCTGTTTTCTTCGTCCTACTCTTTTGGAAACTGAAGTTATTCTTGCAACTATTCTAATATTCCTTAAATATTTAATTTCCCTAACAATCCCTAACACATGCGTTGGTACAGTTCAGAGAGGCACTGTTTGGCTTCATACTCTGCTGCCCACACCACATTTTAATATAGTACTGCTGGAATTCATCTACAGTCAGCTATAAAATATAATAATAATCTCCTAATAATCTCTTTAATTATTTAATAATAAATAATTGGGGAAAGAGTTTTTCCTTTGTTGCCTTTATATTTCTTCATTACTATTCTTCATATTTCGTAATTCCATTTTAATTCCTTAAACATTCGTTGATATTGACTTTAACAGTTATCATTTGTAATCATTTTTGTTTTCATTTTTGTTGAGATTGTAATGCTAAGTATCTTCTTCATTTGTTTTTTCTCTGATCACAATATTTTCTAAATAGTTGTTGTGTGATGATCATTATAACTGTATTTCAAACTAAATACATTCCTTAGCCCAACTATTCTTCTTATCGTATTTCATTATTTTGGCTGTTTATTTTTCAATGAATTATGTTCATAAATACTCTTTCTTTCTTGTCTTCTTTAACATTATATTGGTTACATTCAATCGTTTACTGAAATTGTTCCATCATTTGGCAATGTAGTATGTTTTTTAGGTCATATGATTTTTTTCTTTCTTTATTTTGCATAGGTAGATTTGAGGTAAAAACTGTTATCTTGGGGTTTCATTATTCATTATTCACACTATTTCTTTATAAACATTTAATAATAATTCTCGCTTTCTTCTGTAATCTTGGGGTTTCATTATTTATTATTCACACTATTTCTTTATAAACATTTAATAATAATTCTCGCTTTTGCTGTAATCTTGGGGTTTCATTATTCATTATTCACACTATTTCTTTATAAACATTTAATAATAATTCTCGCTTTCTTCTGTAATCTTGGGATTTGTTATTCATTATTCACACTATTTCTTTATAAACATTTAATAATAATTATCGCTTCCTTCTGTAATCTATAATAAGTTGTTTCTTATTGTATTTTAAAATTTAGTGGTAGTATTCAACTCAAATTCTTTTTAAATTCCAAGTATTTTCTCTTCAAGAATGGTAATAAGTTGTTCTTATCATATTTTAGAATTTATTCATTAAATAATATTTCCGTATCTTGTCAATTGGTTGCCTGGTCAGTTTTCATAACATCATTCCCATTTTTCTGGTTGACTGCTTCTTTTTCTAACCATGGTCGATTAATTCGACTGCACCAGTTGTCCGGATTACTGCAGTGTTCATACCAATTTTTATACTTGATAAATATCTATCGTGTATCTGGTACCACAACTTGGCTGATGTAAAATCTTCATTTAAGTCAGGGTATTCAGTTATATTTAGCTCCTTTTGAATTATCAGGTATCGTATCTCCTCTATTCTAATATAATTACTTGTATATCCTATCTTTCCATTCCCTTGGATATCTGGACTATTTACCAAATGTTTTACGGCTATCTTCCGTATTAACGATATAATTGACTTGGCCAAATATTCTCTAACCGTTGATATTTTCAAATAATATTTAAATTTATTTAAAGTTTTTGTGATTGTTCTATGGTGGGTTATTTTGGTTATTTTCATAACGTTTCTTCTATAATTCATGCCTTTACATAACTCCCTTCGCTCATTAATTGGGATGTTAACAGCACTAATTAATCCACCCTTCCTCATCTCCATTTCTTCCTTTGTATAAACTATTTTCTTTCTCCATATTTTCCTTATCTTCTGGATATTCTCTTCTATGGTCAGATTTATTATAATACCTTCGGAAGTGCTGTCTAGTGTTTTAGACATATTCTTTAAACACAGCTCCATTTCTTTATTTGTCTCCCCCTCGTATTTATCCACTTCTGGGCTAAGCGTGTTATCGTTTTCAAACTTCCCTTCGAAAGTTTCCCTTATCTCATTATAGACCTGCTCCTTCTTATCCTCGATCCGCTTTAAACCTGCTTCGTTCATTTTCTCAATTCTTTCATCCATTCGCCTTAAATTTTCTTTGTTCATTCGTATGATGTCTTCCTTCATTTGTTTTACACCCTCATCATTCCTATCTAACCTTTCGTGAACTTGTTTTGAGGTTTCTTTAATTTCCTCATTTGTTTTATCTAATTTTTCCTCCAGTCTCTTTGAGTTTTCCTTATTTTCCTCATTCATTTTCCTTAGTTAGTCTATTCTGTTCTGCCATAAAATTCATCAATTCCTGCCAACTTGGTATTTCTCTGACTCCCACTTTATCTATTTGCTTCCCTTGGGCCTCTTCTCCAACTGGTTCCCTTTCCTTGTCCATTATAATTTCAGTTTCCGCTATTTCGTCTGTTTGTTGTTCCATTTCACTGTCTGTTATTAGTTCTATTTCCTGTTCTTGTTCATCTATTTCCTTCTCTGTTTCTCCTGCCCTAATCCTTGATCTACCTCTGGTATGCATGTTTATTCTCCCACAGTTGCCTGCTCTGGTTAAGTAATATTAATATGGTTACAGTTACTTAACTTAAGCCCTACACAAGTTGAGCGCCAATTTGTTACTAAACCCTCGGCTCTTACGTTGTCTCTTACGGTCGCGGGATTCTCGTTATTTCCGCCCCACGTTGCCGGCGTCAATTTGTTACGTATTCTCTCTCGCGTCACCTAATTAGGTCCCACGTTATGAGCGTATCAGTGTTAGTGTACTTAAACAACTTAAGCATTATTCTACAATTTCTTCCAACCCTATTATACCTTGAAGAGAGTTATGTCTAATTTTGTATTTTTACGCTCTCTCTTTGGTGTCAGATAATTCCGCTATAAGCTATAGTATCGGCTCAACGAAACTTATAGGTTATTTCGATGTTTATGTCAACCAATTATTCTATACTTATTCAGTTACTTTTTTGTTCTCAGCTCATTAAACCATACTCCAAATAACAAGATTTTACAAATATATAAAGGTTCTTTATTCGTTTACTTATTTAACATTGAATAAGATATGTTCTAATTAACATATGCTTGGGCTATAGATTTCATGAATCGATTGTTGATTATTCTAATCCTTTATTTAAATTTAGTTATATAGTGTGTTTTGATTTGTAATTAATTTAATTCAGGGTGTGAAGGTTCTTCTAACTGTGGGGAAGATTAAAAATACATAGATAAGAATGCAAGATTTACAAATTTGAAGTGTTGTGTAGTTAGTATGATTAATATAATAATAATTTACCAGACTAGAACGAAGCAAATCGTGTAGGCGGTTGATCGCTAAATTTACTGTTCTGGATGATTATGCCGTACGATTTTCCTTCTTCGGTTTAATAAAAAGGAATTCTTGTCCTGTTCACTTCGGAAATACAGCTCTTGGATTGATTTACAGCCCGATTGATGTTTCTTCTGCAACGCCAGGATCCAAATAAGTTCTTCTTTCGGTTGAAGCAATTAGTGTTGTTCCGTGTATTTGAAAGGTTATAATTTCTGGTGTAGTGAATATTATTAATTGTGATACTGTTAATTCTTTCTATTTGGTTTAATATCTCATCAATTCCCTTCGGATATGGGACAGTTCAAGTTCTTTCTTGTAGAATCCAGTTATTTATTCTCTATTGTGATTTCATATTGTAGTGTTATTTGGTTAAACTGTACTGGTGATAGACGTAAATATTGTCATTAGGATTTTGTATTTTATAATCGTGTCTGATAGTTTATAATATTACGATTAAATAGATTATTCTTGGGTTTTTTAATCTCATCACATTCAGTTCATCAAAGCAATTATTGTTAAGTCAACAACTTCCTCTTCTTCTGTCGTCCCTAGCAACACATGACTTCTTCCTTCCGCATATCTTGAATATAGTGTTTATTTCATATAATTTTTGTCTATTTCTTATCAATTTCCTATCCTATCGGAATGTAACTTTACCGATAGTTGGTTTATTATTTTCTACACATATTCTGCTGGTTTTTTGATATAAGCCGGTTTTTTTTCCTTTTTTATATTTAATACACTTTCGATATTAAATGTTATTAATCGATATCATGGCATTATGGTATTATCATAATTTGTATAAATTTTATTATATATCATTATTAATTTAATGTTTTTTCTAGCTCTTCAAATCGTATTTATTAATTATTATTAATTGATGTACCTAACCTTTATGTTATGAGTGGTTATATAGTGGTTTTGGCTGTTAGGCCTTTTATTGTAAACGGATCTACCTGTGTTCATAACTGGTACACATCTATAGCACCTTTTACATAAATTCATACATATAATCAAATCTTAACTATTAACATTTACATAAACAATTATTTTTTCCATATCTAATAACAATTTTATGTTGACCTATGGATCACATATAAGAAAATTCAAATCTATTAACATTAATTAGCTGCTTCACACTTCATTCTACAACAGTCATTGAATAATACAACTTGTTTCATTATCTTTCATTAACTCAACACATATTTGGTATAACATAACATAAACTTTATCATAACATTTGTTGTCACAAAATAATACCTCTTAACTCAAAATTCTTATTTGTTATTACTATAAAGTAAATTATTGTTTCATTTTTTGTTTGTTTTTTTCATTGAACATTTATCATCAACTATTATCTAACTTACAGGTTCGGTTATACTTGTTAATATTATCTTGCATCCTTATTTACCTTTATCTATGATTATAATTGTAATTATTAGATCTTTGTTCTATCATGGGGTTAGATATTGACTTGTTTATTATTCTGTGAACCTTATTTTTATGTAACATGAATGCTAGCATTTCCGTTGCGTTACATATGCTCCCCCTCCTAAAAAAGTTTAGTTTACCTGAATGAAGTTTAGGTCAAATAAACTTGTCTTTTTCACATGCCTTTTCTTCATTTCATTGTTAATGGTTGACGATGGGATTTTCAATGTACCTTCATTAGACTAGTATTAATACTTTTTTTATTTCATAACACTTCATCATTTTTATTAACATTCTTGATCATTTTTAATGTCTGTAAACATTATTTGTTGATAGTTGGCTACAATATTCAATGATACATTAGTTTCACATCTCTTCTACTTATAATTACTATAATCACTGTATTTCTCAATTATTCTTCTGTCAACTCATTTCTTTCTGTTTTCTTCGTCCTACTCTTTTGGAAACTGAAGTTATTCTTGCAACTATTCTAATATTCCTTAAATATTTAATTTCCCTAACAATCCCTAACACATGCGTTGGTACAGTTCAGAGAGGCACTGTTTGGCTTCATACTCTGCTGCCCACACCACATTTTAATATAGTACTGCTGGAATTCATCTACAGTCAGCTATAAAATATAATAATAATCTCCTAATAATCTCTTTAATTATTTAATAATAAATAATTGGGGAAAGAGTTTTTCCTTTGTTGCCTTTATATTTTTTCATTACTATTCTTCATATTTCGTAATTCCATTTTAATTCCTTAAACATTCGTTGATATTGACTTTAACAGTTATCATTTGTAATCATTTTTGTTTTCATTTTTGTTGAGATTGTAATGCTAAGTATCTTCTTCATTTGTTTTTTCTCTGATCACAATATTTTCTAAATAGTTGTTGTGTGATGATCATTATAACTGTATTTCAAACTAAATACATTCCTTAGCCCAACTATTCTTCTTATCGTATTTCATTATTTTGGCTGTTTATTTTTCAATGAATTATGTTCATAAATACTCTTTCTTTCTTGTCTTCTTTAACATTATATTGGTTACATTCAATCGTTTACTGAAATTGTTCCATCATTTGGCAATGTAGTATGTTTTTTAGGTCATATGATTTTTTTCTTTCTTTATTTTGCATAGGTAGATTTGAGGTAAAAACTGTTATCTTGGGGTTTCATTATTCATTATTCACACTATTTCTTTATAAACATTTAATAATAATTCTCGCTTTCTTCTGTAATCTTGGGGTTTCATTATTTATTATTCACACTATTTCTTTATAAACATTTAATAATAATTCTCGCTTTTGCTGTAATCTTGGGGTTTCATTATTCATTATTCACACTATTTCTTTATAAACATTTAATAATAATTCTCGCTTTCTTCTGTAATCTTGGGATTTGTTATTCATTATTCACACTATTTCTTTATAAACATTTAATAATAATTATCGCTTCCTTCTGTAATCTATAATAAGTTGTTTCTTATTGTATTTTAGAATTTAGTGGTAGTATTCAACTCAAATTCTTTTTAAATTCCAAGTATTTTCTCTTCAAGAATGGTAATAAGTTGTTCTTATCATATTTTAGAATTTATTCATTAAATAATATTTCCGTATCTTGTCAATTGGTTGCCTGGTCAGTTTTCATAACATCAGTCCCATTTTTCTGGTTGACTGCTTCTTTTTCTAACCATGGTCCATTAATTCGACTGCACCAGTTGTCAGGATTACTGCAGTGTTCATACCAATTTTTATACTTGATAAATATCTTTCGTGTATCTGGTACCGCAACTTGGCTGATGTAAAATCTTCATTTAAGTCAGGGTATTCAGTTATATTTAGCTCCTTTTGAATTATCAGGTATCGTATCTCCTCTATTCTAATATAATTACTTGTATATCCAATCTTTCCATTCCCTTGGATATCTGGACTATTTACCAAATGTTTTACGGCTATCTTCCGTATTAACGATATAATTGACTTGGCCAAATATTCTCTAACCGTTGATATTTTCAAATAATATTTAAATTTATTTAAAGTTTTTGTGATTGTTCTATGGTGGGTTATTTTGGTTATTTTCATAACGTTTCTTCTATAATTCATGCCTTTACATAACTCCCTTCGCTCATTAATTGGGATGTTAAAAGCACTAATTAATCCACCCTTCCTCATCTCCATTTCTTCCTTTGTATAAACTATTTTCTTTCTCCATATTTTCCTTATCTTCTGGATATTCTCTTCTATGGTCAGATTTATTATAATACCTTCGGAAGTGCTGTCTAGTGTTTTAGACATATTCTTTAAACACAGCTCCATTTCTTTATTTGTCTCCCCCTCGTATTTATCCACTTCTGGGCTAAGCGTGTTATCGTTTTCAAACTTCCCTTCGAAAGTTTCCCTTATCTCATTATAGACCTGCTCCTTCTTATCCTCGATCCGCTTTAAACCTGCTTCGTTCATTTTCTCAATTCTTTCATCCATTCGCCTTAAATTTTCTTTGTTCATTCGTATGATGTCTTCCTTCATTTGTTTTACACCCTCATCATTCCTATCTAACCTTTCGTGAACTTGTTTTGAGGTTTCTTTAATTTCCTCATTTGTTTTATCTAATTTTTCCTCCAGTCTCTTTGAGTTTTCCTTATTTTCCTCATTCATTTTCCTTAGTTAGTCTATTCTGTTCTGCCATAAAATTCATCAATTCCTGCCAACTTGGTGTTTCTCTGACTCCCACTTTATCTATTTGCTTCCCTTGGGCCTCTTCTCCAACTGGTTCCCTTTCCTTGTCCATTATAATTTCAGTTTCCGCTATTTCGTCTGTTTGTTGTTCCATTTCACTGTCTGTTATTAGTTCTATTTCCTGTTCTTGTTCATCTATTTCCTTCTCCGTTTCTCCTGCCCTAATCCTTGATCTACCTCTGGTATGCATGTTTATTCTCCCACAGTTGCCTGCTCTGGTTAAGTAATATTAATATGGTTACAGTTACTTAACTTAAGCCCTACACAAGTTGAGCGCCAATTTGTTACTAAACCCTCGGCTCTTACGTTGTCTCTTACGGTCGCGGGATTCTCGTTATTTCCGCCCCAACGTTGCCGGCGTCAATTTGTTACGGGACCCTCGGCTCTTACGTTGTCTCTTACGGTCGCGGGATTCTCGTTATTTCCGCCCCACGTTGCCGGCGTCAATTTGTTACGTATTCTCTCTCGCGTCACCTAATTAGGTCCCACGTTATGAGCGTATCAGTGTTAGTGTACTTAAACAACTTAAGCATTATTCTACAATTTCTTCCAACCCTATTATACCTTGAAGAGAGTTATGTCTAATTTTGTATTTTTACGCTCTCTCTTTGGTGTCAGATAATTCCGCTATAAGCTATAGTATCGGCTCAACGAAACTTATAGGTTATTTCGATGTTTATGTCAACCAATTATTCTATACTTATTCAGTTACTTTTTTGTTCTCAGCTCATTAAACCATACTCCAAATAACAAGATTTTACAAATATATAAAGGTTCTTTATTCGTTTACTTATTTAACATTGAATAAGATATGTTCTAATTAACATATGCTTGGGCTATAGATTTCATGAATCGATTGTTGATTATTCTAATCCTTTATTTAAATTTAGTTATATAGTGTGTTTTGATTTGTAATTAATTTAATTCAGGGTGTGAAGGTTCTTGTAACTGTGGGGAAGATTAAAAATACATAGATAAGAATGCAAGATTTACAAATTTGAAGTGTTGTGTAGTTAGTATGATTAATATAATAATAATTTACCAGACTAGAACGAAGCAAATCGTGTAGGCGGTTGATCGCTAAATTTACTGTTCTGGATGATTATGCCGTACGATTTTCCTTCTTCGGTTTAATAAAAAGGAATTCTTGTCCTGTTCATTTCGGAAATACAGCTCTTGGATTGATTTACAGCCCGATTGATGTTTCTTCTGCAACGCCAGGATCCAAATAAGTTCTTCTTTCGGTTGAAGCAATTAGTGTTGTTCCGCGTATTTGAAAGGTTATAATTTCTGGTGTAGTGAATATTATTAATTGTGATACTGTTAATTCTTTCTATTTGGTTTAATATCTCATCAATTCCCTTCGGATATGGAACAGTTCAAGTTCTTTCTTGTAGAATCCAGTTATTTATTCTCTATTGTGATTTCATATTGTAGTGTTATTTGGTTAAACTGTACTGGTGATAGACGTAAATATTGTCATTAGGATTTTGTATTTTATAATCGTGTCTGATAGTTTATAATATTACGATTAAATAGATTATTCTTGGGTTTTTTAATCTCATCACATTCAGTTCATCAAAGCAATTATTGTTAAGTCAACAACTTCCTCTTCTTCTGTCGTCCCTAGCAACACATGACTTCTTCCTTCCGCATATCTTGAATATAGTGTTTATTTCATATATTTTTTGTCTATTTCTTATCAATTTGCTATCCTATCGGAATGTAACTTTACCGATAGTTGGTTTATTATTTTCTACAATATTCTGCTGGTTTTTTTATATAAGCCGGTTTTTTCCTTTTTTATATTTAATACACTTTCGATATTAAATGTTATTAATCGATATCATGGCATTATGGTATTATCATAATTTGTATAAATTTTATTATATATCATTATTAATTTAATGTTTTTTCTAGCTCTTCAAATCGTATTTATTAATTATTATTAATTGATGTACCTAACCTTTATGTTATGAGTGGTTATATAGTGGTTTTGGCTGTTAGGCCTTTTATTGTAAACGGATCTACCTGTGTTCATAACTGGTACACATCTATAGCACCTTTTACATAAATTCATACATATAATCAAATCTTAACTATTAACATTTACATAAACAATTATTTTTTTAATATATAATAACAATTTTATGTTGACCTATGGATCACATATAAGAAAATTCAAATCTATTAACATTAATTAGCTGCTTCACACTTCATTCTACAACAGTCATTGAATAATACAACTTGTTTCATTATCTTTCATTAACTCAACACATATTTGGTATAACATAACATAAACTTTATCATAACATTTGTTGTCACAAAATAATACCTCTTAACTCAAAATTCTTATTTGTTATTACTATAAAGTAAATTATTGTTTCATTTTTTGTTTGTTTTTTTCATTGAACATTTATCATCAACTATTATCTAACTTACAGGTTCGGTTATACTTGTTAATATTATCTTGCATCCTTATTTACCTTTATCTATGATTATAATTGTAATTATTAGATCTTTGTTCTATCATGGGGTTAGATATTGACTTGTTTATTATTCTGTGAACCTTATTTTTATGTAACATGAATGCTAGCATTTCCGTTGCGTTACATATGCTCCCCCTCCTAAAAAAGTTTAGTTTACCTGAATGAAGTTTAGGTCAAATAAACTTGTCTTTTTCACATGCCTTTACTTCATTTCATTGTTAATGGTTGACGATGGGATTTTCAATGTACCTTCATTAGACTAGTATTAATACTTTTTTTATTTCATAACATTTCATCATTTTTATTAACATTCTTGATCATTTTTAATGTCTGTAAACATTATTTGTTGATAGTTGGCTACAATATTCAATGATACATTAGTTTCACATCTCTTCTACTTATAATTACTATAATCACTGTATTTCTCAATTATTCTTCTGTCAACTCATTTCTTTCTGTTTTCTTCGTCCTACTCTTTTGGAAACTCAAGTTATTCTTGCAACTATTCTAATATTCCTTAAATATTTAATTTCCCTAACAATCCCTAACACATGCGTTGGTACAGTTCAGAGAGGCACTGTTTGGCTTCATACTCTGCTGCCCACACCACATTTTAATATAGTACTGCTGGAATTCATCTACAGTCAGCTATAAAATATAATAATAATCTCCTAATAATCTCTTTAATTATTTAATAATAAATATTTGGGAAAAGATTTTTTCCTTTGTTGCCTTTATATTTCTTCATTACTAGTCTTCATATTTCGTAATTCCATTTTAATTCCTTAAACATTCGTTGATATTGACTTTAACAGTTATCATTTGTAATCATTTTTGTTTTCATTTTTGTTGAGATTGTAATGCTAAGTATCTTCTTCATTTGTTTTTTCTCTGATCACAATATTTTCTAAATAGTTGTTGTGTGATGATCATTATAACTGTATTTCAAACTAAATACATTCCTTAGCCCAACTATTCTTCTTATCGTATTTCATTATTTTGGCTGTTTATTTTTCAATGAATTATGTTCATAAATACTCTTTCTTTCTTGTCTTCTTTAACATTATATTGGTTACATTCAATCGTTTACTGAAATTGTTCCATCATTTGGCAATGTAGTATGTTTTTTAGGTCATATGATTTTTTTCTTTCTTTATTTTGCATAGGTAGATTTGAGGTAAAAACTGTTATCTTGGGGTTTCATTATTCATTATTCACACTATTTCTTTATAAACATTTAATAATAATTCTCGCTTTCTTCTGTAATCTTGGGGTTTCATTATTTATTATTCACACTATTTCTTTATAAACATTTAATAATAATTCTCACTTTTGCTGTAATCTTGGGTTTTCATTATTCATTATTCACACTATTTCTTTATAAACATTTAATAATAATTCTCGCTTTCTTCTGTAATCTTGGGATTTGTTATTCATTATTCACACTATTTCTTTATAAACATTTAATAATAATTATCGCTTCCTTCTGTAATCTATAATAAGTTGTTCTTATTGTATTTTAGAATTTAGTGGTAGTATTCAACTCAAATTCTTTTTAAATTCCAAGTATTTTCTCTTCAAGCATGGTAATAAGTTGTTCTTATCATATTTTAGAATTTATTCATTAAATAATATTTCTGTATCTTGTCAATTGGTTGCCTGGTCAGTTTTCATAACATCAGTCCCATTTTTCTGGTTGACTGCTTCTTTTTCTAACCATGGTCGATTAATTCGACTGCACCAGTTGTCCGGATTACTGCAGTGTTCATACCAATTTTTATACTTGATAAATATCTTTCGTGTATCTGGTACCGCAACTTGGCTGATGTAAAATCTTCATTTAAGTCAGGGTATTCAGTTATATTTAGCTCCTTTTGAATTATCAGGTATCGTATCTCCTCTATTCTAATATAATTACTTGTATATCCTATCTTTCCATTCCCTTGGATATCTGGACTATTTACCAAATGTTTTACGGGTATCTTCCGTATTAACGATATAATTGACTTGGCCAAATATTCTCTAACCGTTGATATTTTCAAATAATATTTAAATTTATTTAAAGTTTTTGTGATTGTTCTATGGTGGGTTATTTTGGTTATTTTCATAACGTTTCTTCTATAATTCATGCCTTTACATAACTCCCTTCGCTCATTAATTGGGATGTTAACAGCACTAATTAATCCACCCTTCCTCATCTCCATTTCTTCCTTTGTATAAACTATTTTCTTTCTCCATATTTTCCTTATCTTCTGGATATTCTCTTCTATGGTCAGATTTATTATAATACCTTCGGAAGTGCTGTCTAGTGTTTTAGACATATTCTTTAAACACAGCTCCATTTCTTTATTTGTCTCCCCCTCGTATTTATCCACTTCTGGGCTAAGCGTGTTATCGTTTTCAAACTTCCCTTCGAAAGTTTCCCTTATCTCATTATAGACCTGCTCCTTCTTATCCTCGATCCGCTTTAAACCTGCTTCGTTCATTTTCTCAATTCTTTCATCCATTCGCCTTAAATTTTCTTTGTTCATTCGTATGATGTCTTCCTTCATTTGTTTTACACCCTCATCATTCCTATCTAACCTTTCGTGAATTTGTTTTGAGGTTTCTTTAATTTCCTCATTTGTTTTATCTAATTTTTCCTCCAGTCTCTTTGAGTTTTCCTTATTTTCCTCATTCATTTTCCTTAGTTAGTCTATTCTGTTCTGCCATAAAATTCATCAATTCCTGCCAACTTGGTATTTCTCTGACTCCCACTTTATCTATTTGCTTCCCTTGGGCCTCTTCTCCAACTGGTTCCCTTTCCTTGTCCATTATAATTTTAGTTTCCGCTATTTCGTCTGTTTGTTGTTCCATTTCACTGTCTGTTATTAGTTCTATTTCCTGTTCTTGTTCATCTATTTCCTTCTCCGTTTCTCCTGCCCTAATCCTTGATCTACCTCTGGTATGCATGTTTATTCTCCCACAGTTGCCTGCTCTGGTTAAGTAATATTAATATGGTTACAGTTACTTAACTTAAGCCCTACACAAGTTGAGCGCCAGTTTGTTACTAAACCCTCGGCTCTTACGTTGTCTCTTACGGTCGCGGGATTCTCGTTATTTCCGCCCCAACGTTGCCGGCGTCAATTTGTTACGGGACCCTCGGCTCTTACGTTGTCTCTTACGGTCGCGGGATTCTCGTTATTTCCGCCCCACGTTGCCGGCGTCAATTTGTTACGTATTCTCTCTCGCGTCACCTAATTAGGTCCCACGTTATGAGCGTATCAGTGTTAGTGTACTTAAACAACTTAAGCATTATTCTACAATTTCTTCCAACCCTATTATACCTTGAAGAGAGTTATGTCTAATTTTGTATTTTTACGCTCTCTCTTTGGTGTCAGATAATTCCGCTATAAGCTATAGTATCGGCTCAACGAAACTTATAGGTTATTTCGATGTTTATGTCAACCAATTATTCTATACTTATTCAGTTACTTTTTTGTTCTCAGCTCATTAAACCATACTCCAAATAACAAGATTTTACAAATATATAAAGGTTCTTTATTCGTTTACTTATTTAACATTGAATAAGATATGTTCTAATTAACATATGCTTGGGCTATAGATTTCATGAATCGATTGTTGATTATTCTAATCCTTTATTTAAATTTAGTTATATAGTGTGTTTTGATTTGTAATTAATTTAATTCAGGGTGTGAAGGTTCTTGTAACTGTGGGGAAGATTAAAAATACATAGATAAGAATGCAAGATTTACAAATTTGAAGTGTTGTGTAGTTAGTATGATTAATATAATAATAATTTACCAGACTAGAACGAAGCAAATCGTATAGGCGGTTGATCGCTAAATTTACTGTTCTGGATGATTATGCCGTACGATTTTCCTTCTTCGGTTTAATAAAAAGGAATTCTTGTCCTGTTCATTTCGGAAATACAGCTCTTGGATTGATTTACAGCCCGATTGATGTTTCTTCTGCAACGCCAGGATCCAAATAAGTTCTTCTTTCGGTTGAAGCAATTAGTGTTGTTCCGTGTATTTGAAAGGTTATAATTTCTGGTGTAGTGAATATTATTAATTGTGATACTGTTAATTCTTTCTATTTGGTTTAATATCTCATCAATTCCCTTCGGATATGGGACAGTTCAAGTTCTTTCTTGTAGAATCCAGTTATTTATTCTCTTTTGTGATTTCATATTGTAGTGTTATTTGGTTAAACTGTACTGGTGATAGACGTAAATATTGTCATTAGGATTTTGTATTTTATAATCGTGTCTGATAGTTTATAATATTACGATTAAATAGATTATTCTTGGGTTTTTTAATCTCATCACATTCAGTTCATCAAAGCAATTATTGTTAAGTCAACAACTTCCTCTTCTTCTGTCGTCCCTAGCAACACATGACTTCTTCCTTCCGCATATCTTGAATATAGTGTTTATTTCATATATTTTTTGTCTATTTCTTATCAATTTGCTATCCTATCGGAATGTAACTTTACCGATAGTTGGTTTATTATTTTCTACACATATTCTGCTGGTTTTTTTATATAAGCCGGTTTTTTTTCCTTTTTTATATTTAATACACTTTCGATATTAAATGTTATTAATCGATATCATGGCATTATGGTATTATCATAATTTGTATAAATTTTATTATATATCATTATTAATTTAATGTTTTTTCTAGCTCTTCAAATCGTATTTATTAATTATTATTAATTGATGTACCTAACCTTTATGTTATGAGTGGTTATATAGTGGTTTTGGCTGTTAGGCCTTTTATTGTAAACGGATCTACCTGTGTTCATAACTGGTACACATCTATAGCACCTTTTACATAAATTCATACATATAATCAAATCTTAACTATTAACATTTACATAAACAATTATTTTTTCCATATCTAATAACAATTTTGTGTTGACCTATGGATCACATATAAGAAAATTCAAATCTATTAACATTAATTAGCTGCTTCACACTTCATTCTACAACAGTCATTGAATAATACAACTTGTTTCATTATCTTTCATTAACTCAACACATATTTGGTATAACATAACATAAACTTTATCATAACATTTGTTGTCACAAAATAATACCTCTTAACTCAAAATTCTTATTTGTTATTACTATAAAGTAAATTATTGTTTCATTTTTTGTTTGTTTTTTTCATTGAACATTTATCATCAACTATTATCTAACTTACAGGTTCGGTTATACTTGTTAATATTATCTTGCATCCTTATTTACCTTTATCTATGATTATAATTGTAATTATTAGATCTTTGTTCTATCATGGGGTTAGATATTGACTTGTTTATTATTCTGTGAACCTTATTTTTATGTAACATGAATGCTAGCATTTCCGTTGCGTTACATATGCTCCCCCTCCTAAAAAAGTTTAGTTTACCTGAATGAAGTTTAGGTCAAATAAACTTGTCTTTTTCACATGCCTTTACTTCATTTCATTGTTAATGGTTGACGATGGGATTTTCAATGTACCTTCATTAGACTAGTATTAATACTTTTTTTATTTCATAACATTTCATCATTTTTATTAACATTCTTGATCATTTTTAATGTCTGTAAACATTATTTGTTGATAGTTGGCTACAATATTCAATGATACATTAGTTTCACATCTCTTCTACTTATAATTACTATAATCACTGTATTTCTCAATTATTCTTCTGTCAACTCATTTCTTTCTGTTTTCTTCGTCCTACTCTTTTGGAAACTGAAGTTATTCTTGCAACTATTCTAATATTCCTTAAATATTTAATTTCCCTAACAATCCCTAACACATGCGTTGGTACAGTTCAGAGAGGCACTGTTTGGCTTCATACTCTGCTGCCCACACCACATTTTAATATAGTACTGCTGGAATTCATCTACAGTCAGCTATAAAATATAATAATAATCTCCTAATAATCTCTTTAATTATTTAATAATAAATATTTGGGAAAAGATTTTTTCCTTTGTTGCCTTTATATTTCTTCATTACTATTCTTCATATTTCGTAATTCCATTTTAATTCCTTAAACATTCGTTGATATTGACTTTAACAGTTATCATTTGTAATCATTTTTGTTGAGATTGTAATGCTAAGTATCTTCTTCATTTGTTTTTTCTCTGATCACAATATTTTCTAAATAGTTGTTGTGTGATGATCATTATAACTGTATTTCAAACTAAATACATTCCTTAGCCCAACTATTCTTCTTATCGTATTTCATTATTTTGGCTGTTTATTTTTCAATGAATTATGTTCATAAATACTCTTTCTTTCTTGTCTTCTTTAACATTATATTGGTTACATTCAATCGTTTACTGAAATTGTTCCATCATTTGGCAATGTAGTATGTTTTTTAGGTCATATGATTTTTTTCTTTCTTTATTTTGCATAGGTAGATTTGAGGTAAAAACTGTTATCTTGGGGTTTCATTATTCATTATTCACACTATTTCTTTATAAACATTTAATAATAATTCTCGCTTTCTTCTGTAATCTTGGGGTTTCATTATTTATTATTCACACTATTTCTTTATAAACATTTAATAATAATTCTCACTTTTGCTGTAATCTTGGGTTTTCATTATTCATTATTCACACTATTTCTTTATAAACATTTAATAATAATTCTCGCTTTCTTCTGTAATCTTGGGATTTGTTATTCATTATTCACACTATTTCTTTATAAACATTTAATAATAATTATCGCTTCCTTCTGTAATCTATAATAAGTTGTTCTTATTGTATTTTAGAATTTAGTGGTAGTATTCAACTCAAATTCTTTTTAAATTCCAAGTATTTTCTCTTCAAGCATGGTAATAAGTTGTTCTTATCATATTTTAGAATTTATTCATTAAATAATATTTCTGTATCTTGTCAATTGGTTGCCTGGTCAGTTTTCATAACATCAGTCCCATTTTTCTGGTTGACTGCTTCTTTTTCTAACCATGGTCGATTAATTCGACTGCACCAGTTGTCCGGATTACTGCAGTGTTCATACCAATTTTTATACTTGATAAATATCTTTCGTGTATCTGGTACCGCAACTTGGCTGATGTAAAATCTTCATTTAAGTCAGGGTATTCAGTTATATTTAGCTCCTTTTGAATTATCAGGTATCGTATCTCCTCTATTCTAATATAATTACTTGTATATCCTATCTTTCCATTCCCTTGGATATCTGGACTATTTACCAAATGTTTTACGGGTATCTTCCGTATTAACGATATAATTGACTTGGCCAAATATTCTCTAACCGTTGATATTTTCAAATAATATTTAAATTTATTTAAAGTTTTTGTGATTGTTCTATGGTGGGTTATTTTGGTTATTTTCATAACGTTTCTTCTATAATTCATGCCTTTACATAACTCCCTTCGCTCATTAATTGGGATGTTAACAGCACTAATTAATCCACCCTTCCTCATCTCCATTTCTTCCTTTGTATAAACTATTTTCTTTCTCCATATTTTCCTTATCTTCTGGATATTCTCTTCTATGGTCAGATTTATTATAATACCTTCGGAAGTGCTGTCTAGTGTTTTAGACATATTCTTTAAACACAGCTCCATTTCTTTATTTGTCTCCCCCTCGTATTTATCCACTTCTGGGCTAAGCGTGTTATCGTTTTCAAACTTCCCTTCGAAAGTTTCCCTTATCTCATTATAGACCTGCTCCTTCTTATCCTCGATCCGCTTTAAACCTGCTTCGTTCATTTTCTCAATTCTTTCATCCATTCGCCTTAAATTTTCTTTGTTCATTCGTATGATGTCTTCCTTCATTTGTTTTACACCCTCATCATTCCTATCTAACCTTTCGTGAATTTGTTTTGAGGTTTCTTTAATTTCCTCATTTGTTTTATCTAATTTTTCCTCCAGTCTCTTTGAGTTTTCCTTATTTTCCTCATTCATTTTCCTTAGATTTTCGTTAGTTAGTCTATTCTGTTCTGCCATAAAATTCATCAATTCCTGCCAACTTGGTATTTCTCTGACTCCCACTTTATCTATTTGCTTCCCTTGGGCCTCTTCTCCAACTGGTTCCCTTTCCTTGTCCATTATAATTTCAGTTTCCGCTATTTCGTCTGTTTGTTGTTCCATTTCACTGTCTGTTATTAGTTCTATTTCCTGTTCTTGTTCATCTATTTCCTTCTCCGTTTCTCCTGCCCTAATCCTTGATCTACCTCTGGTATGCATGTTTATTCTCCCACAGTTGCCTGCTCTGGTTAAGTAATATTAATATGGTTACAGTTACTTAACTTAAGCCCTACACAAGTTGAGCGCCAATTTGTTACTAAACCCTCGGCTCTTATGTTGTCTCTTACGGTCGCGGGATTCTCGTTATTTCCGCCCCAACGTTGCCGGCGTCAATTTGTTACGGGACCCTCGGCTCTTACGTTGTCTCTTACAGTCGCGGGATTCTCGTTATTTCCGCCCCACGTTGCCGGCGTCAATTTGTTACGTATTCTCTCTCGCGTCACCTAATTAGGTCCCACGTTATGAGCGTATCAGTGTTAGTGTACTTAAACAACTTAAGCATTATTCTACAATTTCTTCCAACCCTATTATACCTTGAAGAGAGTTATGTCTAATTTTGTATTTTTACGCTCTCTCTTTGGTGTCAGATAATTCCGCTATAAGCTATAGTATCGGCTCAACAAAACTTATAGGTTATTTCGATGTTTATGTCAACCAATTATTCTATACTTATTCAGTTACTTTTTTGTTCTCAGCTCATTAAACCATACTCCAAATAACAAGATTTTACAAATATATAAAGGTTCTTTATTCATTTACTTATTTAACATTGAATAAGATATGTTCTAATTAACATATGCTTGGGCTATAGATTTCATGAATCGATTGTTGATTATTCTAATCCTTTATTTAAATTTAGTTATATAGTGTGTTTTGATTTGTAATTAATTTAATTCAGGGTGTGAAGGTTCTTGTAACTGTGGGGAAGATTAAAAATACATAGATAAGAATGCAAGATTTACAATTGTGTAGTTAGTATGATTAATATAATAATAATTTACCAGACTAGAACGAAGCAAATCGTGTAGGCGGTTGATCGCTAAATTTACTGTTCTGGATGATTATGCCGTACGATTTTCCTTCTTCGGTTTAATAAAAAGGAATTCTTGTCCTGTTCATTTCGGAAATACAGCTCTTGGATTGATTTACAGCCCGATTGATGTTTCTTCTGCAATGCCAGGATCCAAATAAGTTCTTCTTTCGGTTGAAGCAATTAGTGTTGTTCCGTGTATTTGAAAGGTTATAATTTCTGGTGTAGTGAATATTATTAATTGTGATACTGTTAATTCTTTCTATTTGGTTTAATATCTCATCAATTCCCTTCGGATATGGGACAGTTCAAGTTCTTTCTTGTAGAATCCAGTTATTTTATTCTCTATTGTGATTTCATATTGTAGTGTTATTTGGTTAAACTGTACTGGTGATAGACGTAAATATTGTCATTAGGATTTTGTATTTTATAATCGTGTCTGATAGTTTATAATATTACGATTAAATAGATTATTCTTGGGTTTTTTAATCTCATCACATTCAGTTCATCAAAGCAATTATTGTTAAGTCAACAACTTCCTCTTCTTCTGTCGTCCCTAGCAACACATGACTTCTTCCTTCCGCATATCTTGAATATAGTGTTTATTTCATATATTTTTTGTCTATTTCTTATCAATTTGCTATCCTATCGGAATGTAACTTTACCGATAGTTGGTTTATTATTTTCTACACATATTCTGCTGGTTTTTTTATATAAGCCGGTTTTTTTTTTCCTTTTTTATATTTAATACACTTTCGATATTAAATGTTATTAATCGATATCATGGCATTATGGTATTATCATAATTTGTATAAATTTTATTATATATCATTATTAATTTAATGTTTTTTCTAGCTCTTCAATCGTATTTATTAATTATTATTAATTGATGTACCTAACCTTTATGTTATGAGTGGTTATATAGTGGTTTTGGCTGTTAGGCCTTTTATTGTAAACGGATCTACCTGTGTTCATAACTGGTACACATCTATAGCACCTTTTACATAAATTCATACATATAATCAAAATCTTAACTATTAACATTTACATAAACAATTATTTTTTCCATATCTAATAACAATTTTATGTTGACCTATGGATCACATATAAGAAAATTCAAATCTATTAACATTAATTAGCTGCTTCACACTTCATTCTACAACAGTCATTGAATAATACAACTTGTTTCATTATCTTTCATTAACTCAACACATATTTGGTATAACATAACATAAACTTTATCATAACATTTGTTGTCACAAAATAATACCTCTTAACTCAAAATTCTTATTTGTTATTACTATAAAGTAAATTATTGTTTCATTTTTTGTTTGTTTTTTTCATTGAACATTTATCATCAACTATTATCTAACTTACAGGTTCGGTTATACTTGTTAATATTATCTTGCATCCTTATTTACCTTTATCTATGATTATAATTGTAATTATTAGATCTTTGTTCTATCATGGGGTTAGATATTGACTTGTTTATTATTCTGTGAACCTTATTTTCATGTAACATGAATGCTAGCATTTCCGTTGCGTTACATATGCTCCCCCTCCTAAAAAAGTTTAGTTTACCTGAATGAAGTTTAGGTCAAATAAACTTGTCTTTTTCACATGCCTTTACTTCATTTCATTGTTAATGGTTGACGATGGGATTTTCAATGTACCTTCATTAGACTAGTATTAATACTTTTTTTATTTCATAACATTTCATCATTTTTATTAACATTCTTGATCATTTTTAATGTCTGTAAACATTATTTGTTGATAGTTGGCTACAATATTCAATGATACATTAGTTTCACATCTCTTCTACTTATAATTACTATAATCACTGTATTTCTCAATTATTCTTCTGTCAACTCATTTCTTTCTGTTTTCTTCGTCCTACTCTTTTGGAAACTGAAGTTATTCTTGCAACTATTCTAATATTCCTTAAATATTTAATTTCCCTAACAATCCCTAACACATGCGTTGGTACAGTTTCAGAGAGGCACTGTTTGGCTTCATACTCTGCTGCCCACACCACATTTTAATATAGTACTGCTGGAATTCATCTACAGTCAGCTATAAAATATAATAATAATCTCCTAATAATCTCTTTAATTATTTAATATAAATATTTGGGAAAAGATTTTTTTCCTTTGTTGCCTTTATATTTCTTCATTACTATTCTTCATATTTCGTAATTCCATTTTAATTCCTTAAACATTCGTTGATATTGACTTTGACAGTTATCATTTGTAATCATTTTTGTTTTCATTTTTGTTGAGATTGTAATGCTAAGTATCTTCTTCATTTGTTTTTTCTCTGATCACAATATTTTCTAAATAGTTGTTGTGTGATGATCATTATAACTGTATTTCAAACTAAATACATTCCTTAGCCCAACTATTCTTCTTATCGTATTTCATTATTTTGGCTGTTTATTTTTCAATGAATTATGTTCATAAATACTCTTTCTTTCTTGTCTTCTTTAACATTATATTGGTTACATTCAATCGTTTACTGAAATTGTTCCATCATTTGGCAATGTAGTATGTTTTTTAGGTCATATGATTTTTTCTTTCTTTATTTTGCATAGGTAGATTTGAGGTAAAAAACTGTTATCTTGGTGTTTCATTATTCATTATTCACACTATTTCTTTATAAACATTTAATAATAATTCTCGCTTTCTTCTGTAATCTTGGGGTTTCATTATTTATTATTCACACTATTTCTTTATAAACATTTAATAATAATTCTCGCTTTTTGCTGTAATCTTGGGGTTTCATTATTCATTATTCACACTATTTCTTTATAAACAATTTAATAATAATTCTCGCTTTCTTCTGTAATCTTGGGATTTGTTATTCATTATTCACACTATTTCTTTATAAACATTTAATAATAATTATCGCTTCCTTCTGTAATCTATAATAAGTTGTTCTTATTGTATTTTAGAATTTAGTGGTAGTATTCAACTCAAATTCTTTTTAAATTCCAAGTATTTTCTCTTCAAGCATGGTAATAAGCTGTTCTTATCATATTTTAGAATTTATTCATTAAATAATATTTCCGTATCTTGTCAATTGGTTGCCTGGTCAGTTTTCATAACATCAGTCCCATTTTTCTGGTTGACTGCTTCTTTTTCTAACCATGGTCGATTAATTCGACTGCACAGTTGTCCGGATTACTGCAGTGTTCATACCAATTTTTTATACTTGATAAATATCTTTCGTGTATCTGGTACCGCAACTTGGCTGATGTAAAATCTTCATTTAAGTCAGGGTATTCAGTTATATTAGCTCCTTTTGAATTATCAGGTATCGTATCTCCTCTATTCTAATATAATTACTTGTATATCCTATCTTTCCATTCCCTTGGATATCTGGACTATTTACCAAATGTTTTACGGCTATCTTCCGTATTAACGATATAATTGACCTTGGCCAAATATTCTCTAACCGTTGATATTTTCAAATAATATTTAAATTTATTTAAAGTTTTTTGTGATTGTTCTATGGTGGGTTATTTTGGTTATTTTTCATAACGTTTCTTCTATAATTCATGCCTTTACATAACTCCCTTCGCTCATTAATTGGGATGTTAACAGCACTAATTAATCCACCCTTCCTCATCTCCATTTCTTCCTTTGTATAAACTATTTTCTTTCTCCATATTTTCCTTATCTTCTGGATATTCTCTTCTATGGTCAGATTTATTATAATACCTTCGGAAGTGCTGTCTAGTGTTTTAGACATATTCTTTAAACACAGCTCCATTTCTTTATTTGTCTCCCCCTCGTATTTATCCACTTCTGGGCTAAGCGTGTTATCGTTTTCAAACTTCCCTTCGAAAGTTTCCCTTATCTCATTATAGACCTGCTCCTTCTTATCCTCGATCCGCTTTAAACCTGCTTCGTTCATTTTCTCAATTCTTTCATCCATTCGCCTTAAATTTTCTTTGTTCATTCGTATGATGTCTTCCTTCATTTGTTTTACACCCTCATCAATCCTATCTAACCTTTCGTGAATTTGTTTTGAGGTTTCTTTAATTTCCTCATTTGTTTTATCTAATTTTTCCTCCAGTCTCTTTGAGTTTTCCTTATTTTTCCTCATTCATTTTCCTTAGATTTTCGTTAGTTAGTCCTATTCTGTTCTGCCATAATATTCATCAATTCCTGCCAACTTGGTATTTCTCTGACTCCCACTTTATCTATTTGCTTCCCTTGGGCCTCTTCTCCAACTGGTTCCCTTTCCTTGTCCATTATAATTTCAGTTTCCGCTATTTCGTCTGTTTGTTGTTCCATTTCACTGTCTGTTATTAGTTCTATTTCCTGTTCTTGTTCATCTATTTCCTTCTCCGTTTCTCCTGCCCTAATCCTTGATCTACCTCTGGTATGCATGTTTATTCTCCCACAGTTGCCTGCTCTGGTTAAGTAATATTAATATGGTTACAGTTACTTAACTTAAGCCCTACACAAGTTTGAGCGCCAATTTGTTACTAAACCCTCGGCTCTTACGTTGTCTCTTACGGTCGCGGGATTCTCGTTATTTCCGCCCCAACGTTGCCGGCGTCAATTTGTTACGGGACCCTCGGCTCTTACGTTGTCTCTTACGGTCGCGGGATTCTCGTTATTTCCGCCCCACGTTGCCGGCGTCAATTTGTTACGTATTCTCTCTCGCGTCACCTAATTAGGTCCCACGTTATGAGCGTATCAGTGTTAGTGTACTTAAACAACTTAAGCATTATTCTACAATTTCTTCCAACCCTATTATACCTTGAAGAGAGTTATGTCTAATTTTGTATTTTTACGCTCTCTCTTTGGTGTCAGATAATTCCGCTATAAGCTATAGTATCGGCTCAACGAAACTTATAGGTTATTTCGATGTTTATGTCAACCAATTATTCTATACTTATTCAGTTACTTTTTTGTTCTCAGCTCATTAAACCATACTCCAAATAACAAGATTTTACAAATATATAAAGGTTCTTTATTCGTTTACTTATTTAACATTGAATAAGATATGTTCTAATTAACATATGCTTGGGCTATAGATTTCATGAATCGATTGTTGATTATTCTAATCCTTTATTTAAATTTAGTTATATAGTGTGTTTTGATTTGTAATTAATTTAATTCAGGGTGTGAAGGTTCTTGTAACTGTGGGGAAGATTAAAAATACATAGATAAGAATGCAAGATTTACAAATTTGAAGTGTTGTGTAGTTAGTATGATTAATATAATAATAATTTACCAGACTAGAACGAAGCAAATCGTGTAGGCGGTTGATCGCTAAATTTACTGTTCTTGATGATTATGCCGTACGATTTTCCTTCTTCGGTTTAATAAAAAGGAATTCTTGTCCTGTTCATTTCGGAAATACAGCTCTTGGATTGATTTACAGCCCGATTGATGTTTCTTCTGCAACGCCAGGATCCAAATAAGTTCTTCTTTCGGTTGAAGCAATTAGTGTTGTTCCGTGTATTTGAAAGGTTATAATTTCTGGTGTAGTGAATATTATTAATTGTGATACTGTTAATTCTTTCTATTTGGTTTAATATCTCATCAATTCCCTTCGGATATGGGACAGTTCAAGTTCTTTCTTGTAGAATCCAGTTATTTATTCTCTATTGTGATTTCATATTGTAGTGTTATTTGGTTAAACTGTACTGGTGATAGACGTAAATATTGTCATTAGGATTTTGTATTTTATAATCGTGTCTGATAGTTTATAATATTACGATTAAATAGATTATTCTTGGGTTTTTTAATCTCATCACATTCAGTTCATCAAAGCAATTTTGTTAAGTCAACAACTTCCTCTTCTTCTGACGTCCCTAGCAACACATGACTTCTTCCTTCCGCATATCTTGAATATAGTGTTTATTTCATATATTTTTTGTCTATTTCTTATCAATTTGCTATCCTATCGGAATGTAACTTTACCGATAGTTGGTTTATTATTTTCTACACATATTCTGCTGGTTTTTTTTATATAAGCCGGTTTTTTTTCCTTTTTTATATTTAATACACTTTCGATATTAAATGTTATTAATCGATATCATGGCATTATGGTATTATCATAATTTGTATAAATTTTATTATATATCATTATTAATTTAATGTTTTTTCTAGCTCTTCAAATCGTATTTATTAATTATTATTAATTGATGTACCTAACCTTTATGTTATGAGTGGTTATATAGTGGTTTTGGCTGTTAGGCCTTTTATTGTAAACGGATCTACCTGTGTTCATAACTGGTACACATCTATAGCACCTTTTACATAAATTCATACATATAATCAAATCTTAACTATTAACATTTACATAAACAATTATTTTTTCCATATCTAATAACAATTTTATGTTGACCTATGGATCACATATAAGAAAATTCAAATCTATTAACATTAATTAGCTGCTTCACACTTCATTCTACAACAGTCATTGAATAATACAACTTGTTTCATTATCTTTCATTAACTCAACACATATTTGGTATAACATAACATAAACTTTATCATAACATTTGTTGTCACAAAATAATACCTCTTAACTCAAAATTCTTATTTGTTATTACTATAAAGTAAATTATTGTTTCATTTTTTGTTTGTTTTTTTCATTGAACATTTATCATCAACTATTATCTAACTTACAGGTTCGGTTATACTTGTTAATATTATCTTGCATCCTTATTTACCTTTATCTATGATTATAATTGTAATTATTAGATCTTTGTTCTATCATGGGGTTAGATATTGACTTGTTTATTATTCTGTGAACCTTATTTTCATGTAACATGAATGCTAGCATTTCCGTTGCGTTACATATGCTCCCCCTCCTAAAAAAGTTTAGTTTACCTGAATGAAGTTTAGGTCAAATAAACTTGTCTTTTTCACATGCCTTTACTTCATTTCATTGTTAATGGTTGACGATGGGATTTTCAATGTACCTTCATTAGACTAGTATTAATACTTTTTTTATTTCATAACATTTCATCATTTTTATTAACATTCTTGATCATTTTTAATGTCTGTAAACATTATTTGTTGATAGTTGGCTACAATATTCAATGATACATTAGTTTCACATCTCTTCTACTTATAATTACTATAATCACTGTATTTCTCAATTATTCTTCTGTCAACTCATTTCTTTCTGTTTTCTTCGTCCTACTCTTTTGGAAACTGAAGTTATTCTTGCAACTATTCTAATATTCCTTAAATATTTAACTTCCCTAACAATCCCTAACACATGCGTTGGTACAGTTCAGAGAGGCACTGTTTGGCTTCATACTCTGCTGCCCACACCACATTTTAATATAGTACTGCTGGAATTCATCTACAGTCAGCTATAAAATATAATAATAATCTCCTAATAATCTCTTTAATTATTTAATAATAAATATTTGGTAAAAGATTTTTTCCTTTGTTGCCTTTATATTTCTTCATTACTAGTCTTCATATTTCGTAATTCCATTTTAATTCCTTAAACATTCGTTGATATTGACTTTGACAGTTATCATTTGTAATCATTTTTGTTTTCATTTTTGTTGAGATTGTAATGCTAAGTATCTTCTTCATTTGTTTTTTCTCTGATCACAATATTTTCTAAATAGTTGTTGTGTGATGATCATTATAACTGTATTTCAAACTAAATACATTCCTTAGCCCAACTATTCTTCTTATCGTATTTCATTATTTTGGCTGTTTATTTTTCAATGAATTATGTTCATAAATACTCTTTCTTTCTTGTCTTCTTTAACATTATATTGGTTACATTCAATCGTTTACTGAAATTGTTCCATCATTTGGCAATGTAGTATGTTTTTTAGGTCATATGATTTTTTCTTTCTTTATTTTGCATAGGTAGATTTGAGGTAAAAACTGTTATCTTGGGGTTTCATTATTCATTATTCACACTATTTCTTTATAAACATTTAATAATAATTCTCGCTTTCTTCTGTAATCTTGGGGTTTCATTATTTATTATTCACACTATTTCTTTATAAACATTTAATAATAATTCTTGCTTTTTGCTGTAATCTTGGGGTTTCATTATTCATTATTCACACTATTTCTTTATAAACATTTAATAATAATTCTCGCTTTCTTCTGTAATCTTGGGATTTGTTATTCATTATTCACACTATTTCTTTATAAACATTTAATAATAATTATCGCTTCCTTCTGTAATCTATAATAAGTTGTTCTTATTGTATTTTAGAATTTAGTGGTAGTATTCAACTCAAATTCTTTTTAAATTCCAAGTATTTTCTCTTCAAGCATGGTAATAAGTTGTTCTTATCATATTTTAGAATTTATTCATTAAATAATATTTCCGTATCTTGTCAATTGGTTGCCTGGTCAGTTTTCATAACATCAGTCCCATTTTTCTGGTTGACTGCTTCTTTTTCTAACCATGGTCCATTAATTCGACTGCACCAGTTGTCCGGATTACTGCAGTGTTCATACCAATTTTTATACTTGATAAATATCTTTCGTGTATCTGGTACCGCAACTTGGCTGATGTAAAATCTTCATTTAAGTCAGGGTATTCAGTTATATTTAGCTCCTTTTGAATTATCAGGTATCGTATCTCCTCTATTCTAATATAATTACTTGTATATCCTATCTTTCCATTCCCTTGGATATCTGGACTATTTACCAAATGTTTTACGGCTATCTTCCGTATTAACGATATAATTGACTTGGCCAAATATTCTCTAACCGTTGATATTTTCAAATAATATTTAAATTTATTTAAAGTTTTTGTGATTGTTCTATGGTGGGTTATTTTGGTTATTTTCATAACGTTTCTTCTATAATTCATGCCTTTACATAACTCCCTTCGCTCATTAATTGGGATGTTAACAGCACTAATTAATCCACCCTTCCTCATCTCCATTTCTTCCTTTGTATAAACTATTTTCTTTCTCCATATTTTCCTTATCTTCTGGATATTCTCTTCTATGGTCAGATTTATTATAATACCTTCGGAAGTGCTGTCTAGTGTTTTAGACATATTCTTTAAACACAGCTCCATTTCTTTATTTGTCTCCCCCTCGTATTTATCCACTTCTGGGCTAAGCGTGTTATCGTTTTCAAACTTCCCTTCGAAAGTTTCCCTTATCTCATTATAGACCTGCTCCTTCTTATCCTCGATCCGCTTTAAACCTGCTTCGTTCATTTTCTCAATTCTTTCATCCATTCGCCTTAAATTTTCTTTGTTCATTCGTATGATGTCTTCCTTCATTTGTTTTACACCCTCATCAATCCTATCTAACCTTTCGTGAATTTGTTTTGAGGTTTCTTTAATTTCCTCATTTGTTTTATCTAATTTTTCCTCCAGTCTCTTTGAGTTTTCCTTATTTTCCTCATTCATTTTCCTTAGATTTTCGTTAGTTAGTCTATTCTGTTCTGCCATAAAATTCATCAATTCCTGCCAACTTGGTATTTCTCTGACTCCCACTTTATCTATTTGCTTCCCTTGGGCCTCTTCTCCAACTGGTTCCCTTTCTTTGTCCATTATAATTTCAGTTTCCGCTATTTCGTCTGTTTGTTGTTCCATTTCACTGTCTGTTATTAGTTCTATTTCCTGTTCTTGTTCATCTATTTCCTTCTCCGTTTCTCCTGCCCTAATCCTTGATCTACCTCTGGTATGCATGTTTATTCTCCCACAGTTGCCTGCTCTGGTTAAGTAATATTAATATGGTTACAGTTACTTAACTTAAGCCCTACACAAGTTGAGCGCCAATTTGTTACTAAACCCTCGGTTCTTACGTTGTCTCTTACGGTCGCGGGATTCTCGTTATTTCCGCCCCAACGTTGCCGGCGTCAATTTGTTACGGGACCCTCGGCTCTTACGTTGTCTCTTACGGTCGCGGGATTCTCGTTATTTCCGCCCCACGTTGCCGGCGTCAATTTGTTACGTATTCTCTCTCGCGTCACCTAATTAGGTCCCACGTTATGAGCGTATCAGTGTTAGTGTACTTAAACAACTTAAGCATTATTCTACAATTTCTTCCAACCCTATTATACCTTGAAGAGAGTTATGTCTAATTTTGTATTTTTACGCTCTCTCTTTGGTGTCAGATAATTCCGCTATAAGCTATAGTATCGGCTCAACGAAACTTATAGGTTATTTCGATGTTTATGTCAACCAATTATTCTATACTTATTCAGTTACTTTTTTGTTCTCAGCTCATTAAACCATACTCCAAATAACAAGATTTTACAAATATATAAAGGTTCTTTATTCGTTTACTTATTTAACATTGAATAAGATATGTTCTAATTAACATATGCTTGGGCTATAGATTTCATGAATCGATTGTTGATTATTCTAATCCTTTATTTAAATTTAGTTATATAGTGTGTTTTGATTTGTAATTAATTTAATTCAGGGTGTGAAGGTTCTTGTAACTGTGGGGAAGATTAAAAATACATAGATAAGAATGCAAGATTTACAAATTTGAAGTGTTGTGTAGTTAGTATGATTAATATAATAATAATTTACCAGACTAGAACGAAGCAAATCGTGTAGGCGGTTGATCGCTAAATTTACTGTTCTGGATGATTATGCCGTACGATTTTCCTTCTTCGGTTTAATAAAAAGGAATTCTTGTCCTGTTCATTTCGGAAATACAGCTCTTGGATTGATTTACAGCCCGATTGATGTTTCTTCTGCAACGCCAGGATCCAAATAAGTTCTTCTTTCGGTTGAAGCAATTAGTGTTGTTCCGTGTATTTTGAAAGGTTATAATTTCTGGTGTAGTGAATATTATTAATTGTGATACTGTTAATTCTTTCTATTTGGTTTAATATCTCATCAATTCCCTTCGGATATGGGACAGTTCAAGTTCTTTCTTGTAGAATCCAGTTATTTATTCTCTATTGTGATTTCATATTGTAGTGTTATTTGGTTAAACTGTACTGGTGATAGACGTAAATATTGTCATTAGGATTTTGTATTTTATAATCGTGTCTGATAGTTTATAATATTACGATTAAATAGATTATTCTTGGGTTTTTTAATCTCATCACATTCAGTTCATCAAAGCAATTATTGTTAAGTCAACAACTTCCTCTTCTTCTGTCGTCCCTAGCAACACATGACTTCTTCCTTCCGCATATCTTGAATATAGTGTTTATTTCATATATTTTTTGTCTATTTCTTATCAATTTGCTATCCTATCGGAATGTAACTTTACCGATAGTTGGTTTATTATTTTCTACACATATTCTGCTGGTTTTTTTATATAAGCCGGTTTTTTTCCTTTTTTATTTTTATACACTTTCGATATTAAATGTTATTAATCGATATCATGGCATTATGGTATTATCATAATTTGTATAAATTTTATTATATATCATTATTAATTTAATGTTTTTTCTAGCTCTTCAAATCGTATTTATTAATTATTATTAATTGATGTACCTAACCTTTATGTTATGAGTGGTTATATAGTGGTTTTGGCTGTTAGGCCTTTTATTGTAAACGGATCTACCTGTGTTCATAACTGGTACACATCTATAGCACCTTTTACATAAATTCATACATATAATCAAATCTTAACTATTAACATTTACATAAACAATTATTTTTTCCATATCTAATAACAATTTTATGTTGACCTATGGATCACATATAAGAAAATTCAAATCTATTAACATTAATTAGCTGCTTCACACTTCATTCTACAACAGTCATTGAATAATACAACTTGTTTCATTATCTTTCATTAACTCAACACATATTTGGTATAACATAACATAAACTTTATCATAACATTTGTTGTCACAAAATAATACCTCTTAACTCAAAATTCTTATTTGTTATTACTATAAAGTAAATTATTGTTTCATTTTTTGTTTGTTTTTTTCATTGAACATTTATCATCAACTATTATCTAACTTACAGGTTCGGTTATACTTGTTAATATTATCTTGCATCCTTATTTACCTTTATCTATGATTATAATTGTAATTATTAGATCTTTGTTCTATCATGGGGTTAGATATTGACTTGTTTATTATTCTGTGAACCTTATTTTCATGTAACATGAATGCTAGCATTTCCGTTGCGTTACATATGCTCCCCCTCCTAAAAAAGTTTAGTTTACCTGAATGAAGTTTAGGTCAAATAAACTTGTCTTTTTCACATGCCTTTACTTCATTTCATTGTTAATGGTTGACGATGGGATTTTCAATGTACCTTCATTAGACTAGTATTAATACTTTTTTTATTTCATAACATTTCATCATTTTTATTAACATTCTTGATCATTTTTAATGTCTGTAAACATTATTTGTTGATAGTTGGCTACAATATTCAATGATACATTAGTTTCACATCTCTTCTACTTATAATTACTATAATCACTGTATTTCTCAATTATTCTTCTGTCAACTCATTTCTTTCTGTTTTCTTCGTCCTACTCTTTTGGAAACTGAAGTTATTCTTGCAACTATTCTAATATTCCTTAAATATTTAATTTCCCTAACAATCCCTAACACATGCGTTGGTACAGTTCAGAGAGGCACTGTTTGGCTTCATACTCTGCTGCCCACACCACATTTTAATATAGTACTGCTGGAATTCATCTACAGTCAGCTATAAAATATAATAATAATCTCCTAATAATCTCTTTAATTATTTAATAATAAATATTTGGGAAAAGATTTTTTCCTTTGTTGCCTTTATATTTCTTCATTACTATTCTTCATATTTCGTAATTCCATTTTAATTCCTTAAACATTCGTTGATATTGACTTTGACAGTTATCATTTGTAATCATTTTTGTTTTCATTTTTGTTGAGATTGTAATGCTAAGTATCTTCTTCATTTGTTTTTTCTCTGATCACAATATTTTCTAAATAGTTGTTGTGTGATGATCATTATAACTGTATTTCAAACTAAATACATTCCTTAGCCCAACTATTCTTCTTATCGTATTTCATTATTTTGGCTGTTTATTTTTCAATGAATTATGTTCATAAATACTCTTTCTTTCTTGTCTTCTTTAACATTATATTGGTTACATTCAATCGTTTACTGAAATTGTTCCATCATTTGGCAATGTAGTATGTTTTTTAGGTCATATGATTTTTTCTTTCTTTATTTTGCATAGGTAGATTTGAGGTAAAAACTGTTATCTTGGGGTTTCATTATTCATTATTCACACTATTTCTTTATAAACATTTAATAATAATTCTCGCTTTCTTCTGTAATCTTGGGGTTTCATTATTTATTATTCACACTATTTCTTTATAAACATTTAATAATAATTCTCGCTTTTTGCTGTAATCTTGGGGTTTCATTATTCATTATTCACACTATTTCTTTATAAACATTTAATAATAATTCTCGCTTTCTTCTGTAATCTTGGGATTTGTTATTCATTATTCACACTATTTCTTTATAAACATTTAATAATAATTATCGCTTCCTTCTGTAATCTATAATAAGTTGTTCTTATTGTATTTTAGAATTTAGTGGTAGTATTCAACTCAAATTCTTTTTAAATTCCAAGTATTTTCTCTTCAAGCATGGTAATAAGTTGTTCTTATCATATTTTAGAATTTATTCATTAAATAATATTTCCGTATCTTGTCAATTGGTTGCCTGGTCAGTTTTCATAACATCAGTCCCATTTTTCTGGTTGACTGCTTCTTTTTCTAACCATGGTCCATTAATTCGACTGCACCAGTTGTCCGGATTACTGCAGTGTTCATACCAATTTTTATACTTGATAAATATCTTTCGTGTATCTGGTACCGCAACTTGGCTGATGTAAAATCTTCATTTAAGTCAGGGTATTCAGTTATATTTAGCTCCTTTTGAATTATCAGGTATCGTATCTCCTCTATTCTAATATAATTACTTGTATATCCTATCTTTCCATTCCCTTGGATATCTGGACTATTTACCAAATGTTTTACGGCTATCTTCCGTATTAACGATATAATTGACTTGGCCAAATATTCTCTAACCGTTGATATTTTCAAATAATATTTAAATTTATTTAAAGTTTTTGTGATTGTTCTATGGTGGGTTATTTTGGTTATTTTCATAACGTTTCTTCTATAATTCATGCCTTTACATAACTCCCTTCGCTCATTAATTGGGATGTTAACAGCACTAATTAATCCACCCTTCCTCATCTCCATTTCTTCCTTTGTATAAACTATTTTCTTTCTCCATATTTTCCTTATCTTCTGGATATTCTCTTCTATGGTCAGATTTATTATAATACCTTCGGAAGTGCTGTCTAGTGTTTTAGACATATTCCTTAAACACAGCTCCATTTCTTTATTTGTCTCCCCCTCGTATTTATCCACTTCTGGACTAAGCGTGTTATCGTTTTCAAACTTCCCTTCGAAAGTTTCCCTTATCTCATTATAGACCTGCTCCTTCTTATCCTCGATCCGCTTTAAACCTGCTTCGTTCATTTTCTCAATTCTTTCATCCATTCGCCTTAAATTTTCTTTGTTCATTCGTATGATGTCTTCCCTCATTTGTTTTACACCCTCATCATTCCTATCTAACCTTTCGTGAATTTGTTTTGAGGTTTCTTTAATTTCCTCATTTGTTTTATCTAATTTTTCCTCCAGTCTCTTTGAGTTTTCCTTATTTTCCTCATTCATTTTCCTTAGTTAGTCTATTCTGTTCTGCCATAAAATTCATCAATTCCTGCCAACTTGGTATTTCTCTGACTCCCACTTTATCTATTTGCTTCCCTTGGGCCTCTTCTCCAACTGGTTCCCTTTCCTTGTCCATTATAATTTCAGTTTCCGCTATTTCGTCTGTTTGTTGTTCCATTTCACTGTCTGTTATTAGTTCTATTTCCTGTTCTTGTTCATCTATTTCCTTCTCCGTTTCTCCTGCCCTAATCCTTGATCTACCTCTGGTATGCATGTTTATTCTCCCACAGTTGCCTGCTCTGGTTAAGTAATATTAATATGGTTACAGTTACTTAACTTAAGCCCTACACAAGTTGAGCGCCAATTTGTTACTAAACCCTCGGCTCTTACGTTGTCTCTTACGGTCGCGGGATTCTCGTTATTTCCGCCCCAACGTTGCCGGCGTCAATTTGTTACGGGACCCTCGGCTCTTACGTTGTCTCTTACGGTCGCGGGATTCTCGTTATTTCCGCCCCACGTTGCCGGCGTCAATTTGTTACGTATTCTCTCTCGCGTCACCTAATTAGGTCCCACGTTATGAGCGTATCAGTGTTAGTGTACTTAAACAACTTAAGCATTATTCTACAATTTCTTCCAACCCTATTATACCTTGAAGAGAGTTATGTCTAATTTTGTATTTTTACGCTCTCTCTTTGGTGTCAGATAATTCCGCTATAAGCTATAGTATCGGCTCAACGAAACTTATAGGTTATTTCGATGTTTATGTCAACCAATTATTCTATACTTATTCAGTTACTTTTTTGTTCTCAGCTCATTAAACCATACTCCAAATAACAAGATTTTACAAATATATAAAGGTTCTTTATTCGTTTACTTATTTAACATTGAATAAGATATGTTCTAATTAACATATGCTTGGGCTATAGATTTCATGAATCGATTGTTGATTATTCTAATCCTTTATTTAAATTTAGTTATATAGTGTGTTTTGATTTGTAATTAATTTAATTCAGGGTGTGAAGGTTCTTCTAACTGTGGGGAAGATTAAAAATACATAGATAAGAATGCAAGATTTACAAATTTGAAGTGTTGTGTAGTTAGTATGATTAATATAATAATAATTTACCAGACTAGAACGAAGCAAATCGTGTAGGCGGTTGATCGCTAAATTTACTGTTCTGGATGATTATGCCGTACGATTTTCCTTCTTCGGTTTAATAAAAAGGAATTCTTGTCCTGTTCATTTCGGAAATACAGCTCTTGGATTGATTTACAGCCCGACTGATGTTTCTTCTGCAACGCCAGGATCCAAATAAGTTCTTCTTTCGGTTGAAGCAATTAGTGTTGTTCCGTGTATTTGAAAGGTTATAATTTCTGGTGTAGTGAATATTATTAATTGTGATACTGTTAATTCTTTCTATTTGGTTTAATATCTCATCAATTCCCTTCGGATATGGGACAGTTCAAGTTCTTTCTTGTAGAATCCAGTTATTTATTCTCTATTGTGATTTCATATTGTAGTGTTATTTGGTTAAACTGTACTGGTGATAGACGTAAATATTGTCATTAGGATTTTGTATTTTATAATCGTGTCTGATAGTTTATAATATTACGATTAAATAGATTATTCTTGGGTTTTTTAATCTCATCACATTCAGTTCATCAAAGCAATTATTGTTAAGTCAACAACTTCCTCTTCTTCTGTCGTCCCTAGCAACACATGACTTCTTCCTTCCGCATATCTTGAATATAGTGTTTATTTCATATATTTTTTGTCTATTTCTTATCAATTTGCTATCCTATCGGAATGTAACTTTACCGATAGTTGGTTTATTATTTTCTACACATATTCTGCTGGTTTTTTGATATAAGCCGGTTTTTTTCCTTTTTTATATTTAATACACTTTTGATATTAAATGTTATTAATCGATATCATGGCATTATGGTATTATCATAATTTGTATAAATTTTATTATATATCATTATTAATTTAATGTTTTTTCTAGCTCTTCAAATCGTATTTATTAATTATTATTAATTGATGTACCTAACCTTTATGTTATGAGTGGTTATATAGTGGTTTTGGCTGTTAGGCCTTTTATTGTAAACGGATCTACCTGTGTTCATAACTGGTACACATCTATAGCCCCTTTTACATAAATTCATACATATAATCAAATCTTAACTATTAACATTTACATAAACAATTATTTTTTCCATATCTAATAACAATTTTATGTTGACCTATGGATCACATATAAGAAAATTCAAATCTATTAACATTAATTAGCTGCTTCACACTTCATTCTACAACAGTCATTGAATAATACAACTTGTTTCATTATCTTTCATTAACTCAACACATATTTGGTATAACATAACATACACTTTATCATAACATTTGTTGTCACAAAATAATACCTCTTAACTCAAAATTCTTATTTGTTATTACTATAAAGTAAATTATTGTTTCATTTTTTGTTTGTTTTTTTCATTGAACATTTATCATCAACTATTATCTAACTTACAGGTTCGGTTATACTTGTTAATATTATCTTGCATACTTATTTACCTTTATCTATGATTATAATTGTAATTATTAGATCTTTGTTCTATCATGGGGTTAGATATTGACTTGTTTATTATTCTGTGAACCTTATTTTTATGTAACATGAATGCTAGCATTTCCGTTGCGTTACAATATATATATATATATATACAGTATTTTAATATTTACAGTGATCAACATTTTGTTAAATTTGAACAACATGTCTGTCGGCATCCAGGTCACTTATAATGACAAATAATAAATAAATATATTTACCTTTTTTCTGTCTCGCGATATTATTTACGCGTTTCGATACTATGTATCGTCATCAGAATATATATTAAATATAATCACTCAAAGAGGTCGTTAAAATTTAAAACATTAAAATCACAATATCGAAACCAAATAAGTATTTATACGAAGCGAGTGCGCACATTGCGTTAATACATGTGGTCACGAGACAGGAAAAAGGTAAATATATTTATTTATTATTTGTCATTTTGTTAAAACATGTCCTATGGATGCATATTTGCAATTGCATTAGTAACTGTGTTAAAAGGGCATCCACTTGTCATAGTGTTTGATTAGTTCTCATTGTTGATAGTAGTCTATCTGTAATGGTTATTAATGAACACTGAATATTTTACATATGAATGTATATATATTTTGCCTATAAAATGAGAGATAGGCACTGCTATTACAAACATAAGAATTCAATTGTCTGAATATTGCTGAAACACTAATAAAAAAGGTTGTTATTGGTTAAATAAGCGTTTTATTGCAAATCCTGTCACTCTGGGCTCAGCGAATTTTTGCTTCGTCTAGGCCAAGCACTAGTTTTAAAATTTTTACGTAACGGCCGTAACTGGCCACGTTACACTAGTGTAACTAGTGAAGCTCACATATAAGTGTTCTGTAAGAAAACTTTGCTGTGTTTGTGACGATTCGTTGGAAAGTCACTTAACTTATGAAATTAGACTTTTCCCTTCCAACATAATGAACACTAATACAAGACAACTGAATTTAAACTCAAAACAATTGAATTGAAAATATCGAGGTTTCAGATGACGTGTGGTGTCATACGTAGAACGTTGAGGGAAAAGACAATGCTTAAATTTATAAAACAATGGCAGTGCCTGTATAAACGTCTCTCCTGTTAAGACATTATAACATAGGGAACCAGTTTAATTGTTTGCTGTTAATTAAACTAGCTGCCGTAGTTAGTAAAAATTAATTACCAACAAATTATGACAATGTATATATCAGGAATTTGTCCACGGTTATATAAATTCATTCACTCTCTGGATATTAGCGAAAACATCTCTTTATTATTGTATCTTAACTACGGATATAAACATAATAGCTTTAATGGACATCTTTTTGTTTTTACTTTACTTTTAAAGGAAAATTCTTATAGATTCTGCATCAAATACTCTTTAAATTGTTACTCTTAGTATCTCAAGATCATACAGCTGTGTATTACTTTGATTACCACGGATCCGGGTTCTAACTTTATAATATTCTAACATACTTTAACATCATCCAAACTATTTGAAGAATAGTCTGATGTAATTTCATATTAACTTTACCTTTAAGCATCATCAGGTTATTACTATAGCATTACAGAAACTACAAACATTAATATGCTAATATTTATGTGATCTAAAGTCTTTACAAGAAACTTTACTGTTCTTTTTGTTGAGGTTGTTAAAAACAATGTATGCACAGAAGTTATGGTTTAGTGTCACCTGAGTATAACGTGAGTCTGCGGCTGGCGGTTGAGATGATCCTCTTCAGTAGGTCTTCCTGGATGTAGTTCGTTGTCCATCTGGATCCTCCATTTATTTGGTTGTTCCTGTATTGTGGTCTAGGTCATGACGCTGGGATTCTGCTACTGGGAGTTCGTACAGTTGTTGTCGTAACTTCTCTCCTGGCGTTGGTGTTCACTTTTCACATTTAATTTTCTTTTTTAAAACAGCCCTGATGTTACCAGTATGTCGTACCAGTATACTAGTTTTTAACATATCTTACCACTTGCTTTTCATAAAGAGTGTGTCGGCTAATATTTTATTTATTAATACTATTTTCTCAACATCTGAACTACATAACTAGTTTTTAAGCTTCATTTCGCTTTCGCTACATGTGGATTAATTAAAAGAGAATCACTAACTTCTTGTTACATCGGTTTTAGCGACATAAACGTAAGTTTAACTTCACGACACATTTTCGAGCTGCTTACATGTCAGAGATTCTGGGTCGACTGGCGTTAGTTTAGCGGCAGGGAGTATGAAAGCGGGCGCAGTTTACACGCTGAGAGAAAAGTAGTTCGTTCCTTTATTATTATTAATTGTCCATTAATTAACTACTATAAATTATCCTACCTTTTCTTAGTTAGGAGTTAGGTATTTCATTTATTATTATTACGTCTTTTATTTAAATATAAGGATTATTAGTTTTCGCTTAATAACATTGTACTTTGCATGTTCGTACTAGCCTTTTTACAGGTTGATACAGGTATCTGGGTACAGAGGGAGGGTGGATTATACTCTCACTTGTTATAAGAACAAAAAAAATTAATTTGTGCTACTTAAATTGTCTTTAAATCGTCACACCTGTTTTACTGTATGGGTGTGAAACATGGGTCCCTATAAAGAAGATTAAAAACCAGATTCAAACTTCGGAAATGAAGTTTCTGAGAAGAACAAAGAGTTGCACAAGACAGGATCGATTGCGCAATGAGGGGACATTAAAGAAGAATTACAGGTGTTCTCCATAAACGATAAGATCCAGACATATCGCAGGGAATGGTTACAGCATCTGGACAGAATGGACGATGGACTGCCTAAGGTTGAGTTTCGATTCCTTTGGTACGAGAGATGTAAGACGACCGAGAGCGAGATGAATAGATACTCTGTAAAGACGGAACATGCACAGCACCTACTCCATGAGGTGTAGGCGAAGAAGAAGAATACAACTGAATTTTTCTCGAAAACTGAGTCTCGAAAGCTACAATCGGAGTAAATGGACATACTGAAGGGCATGAAGTTGTTAAGTGCCACAGTTAGCAAGCGTGCAGAGCAACGAGACTGACCACTTATAACGATTCTGTAAAAATTCTGAAGAGCTGGCATCTGATACGGGAACAGAAATTCAGAAAAGCCAAGACTAGCAAGATCCCCCACTACTGTCCAGTCCTGTTGTTCAGAATGTCTTTTACCTTCTAACCGAGGAGGTGTCCGCTGTTTTTCTGTCTCGCGCCTCCCTTTTTGTAGTTTAACTCTAAATCCGCTTATCTGCTCTACACCATGTCTTTTCTTAGTTTTGAACTGTGGACCCAGGTGTGAAGACCCTTCCAGAAATGCTTCCAATTTCGAATCTTTCTACATGATCAGAACATCGCATCACACAGATGAGCGATCACACATCACATACATGTCAGTACCTTCACTGTTCGTTGAGACTGTCTACCTTTCCTCTTGTTATTTTCACGGTTTATTACTTTTATTCTTATAGGTCCCGACTAAGAAGTTCATTTTTTCCCCAGAACTTTGTTTTCCTTTGTACTGTAGAGAAACATTTCCTAACTACGAATCAGAAGTCACTTTGTTTTGGTACTTTATTCCCCGGATACGCCTTTATTAGTATATCGGTAATTGCGTCTTCTGTATCTGCCTCGAGGAATGTGTCTGTTATCAGCAATTTCACAGTCGACTTGGTTGGGCAACAGAAGTGGGAAACCCACTTCATTTGTGGGAGTTTTTTTGAGAAATACGAAGAGCAAACACTGCAACCAGAGATTGGAACGGAAAGTTCAACGTCCTGGTAGAAAGACGACAACCTAACACATATTTCTTAGTGGGAAAACTTAAAAATGAAACAGAGTAGGCAGAGTATGTACTATACAGAAACATATATACATTCGATTTCCTGGGTAAAAGGGAAAAAAGTACACCCAACTTGATAAGCAACTAGAAAAAAATAGTCGGTTAAAAAACTTGGATATACAGACGTTTGTTTGGATATAAATGACCTCTTAAGTCACGAGGTAAAGCTGGATTAAGTGACATAGACATTCTGTCTGTTTATCAAAGAAAATAAAAGTACACGAAGAAAAAAGAAAAGACGATAGTAATAATAGACTAAAAAATCCAATTTATACATTTTTTTATTAAAAAACTGAAAATTAAAAACAACATAAGGAAAAATGCCAATTAACACGCCTATGTTTACAAATCTTATTTCGGAACACGATCTTAAAAATTATCTTCGTTCCCTTAGGGGAACATGTAATTTGCGCACTTTATTGGTGGCCATAAAAATGTGGACGGATTAGGTTACAGATACATAAAAAGTATGCAGTCTCTCTCACCCGATTTTCTGTTATCTTTTATTCCCTACTAAAAATCTTTTCTGTACTTCAATTATCCAAGCAGCATATTTTGTATACAACAACTTGAACAAACGTACTTCTCGCTTTATCATGACTTAGGACTGGCAGGTACACACATGCTGTTGTATGATTACAATTTTTACTTCCATGTTCGGTCAGGAAATGGAAGTATGGTGATGGTGAAAAAAAATCGTGTTCGAGATAAGGGTTGATTCTGATTCTAATACCCTCAAAACATGAGAAAAGCCATTTTCTGAAAAGTGTCTGTGTGTAGAATTTTTTTCTATGGCGAACGATAACTGCCGCAAATTCCAGCAGAATCAAATATTTTTTAGCATATGTGCCCGAGCTGTACAGGACTCAAGGCCTATTGATTTTGGTGAAGATCGGTTAAGGGGAAGGGGCAGTTTACCTGCAACGTTTTACGTTTTAACAAGAGTAAAGTATTTAATTTTGATAAATAAAGTATTCTCAAAAGAAGGTCATAATAATCCACTATAGAAAAGTAGATGAAATATCTGTAAATGAAAAGGGTAGTTGACGGGAGAGGGGGTAATTGTTTGCATTGATGTTATAAATTTATTCGATCGAAAACTTAAAAATTTCAATAAAACATTATCACTTGATATCATTCCATGCTACGTAACCACGTATACTTAACAAAATTTGTTTTCAGGAATTCACAGATAACAAACGCTGGGCGTTATTCGCTTTCTTTCGCGTTGTTTAAATAAAAGATAATTTCATCAAATTAATTCTTTATTTTTAAAATATTAACTATACTCCGGGCCACCTTTTGAGCAGACTAAAGCGGAAGTGAAGGAGTAGGCCAGGGGAAGGTGCGGGTGAAAGGGGCAGCGCCTACGGTGTTGTAAGATGGTAGGAGAGGTCAGCCATAGATGTATGCTGTCAGCACGAGTTATGGCAATGCTGTCGCCAAGGCGGAGCTGCCGGACTTACTCTGTGAATATCTTGACCACGTGGGTTACAGCTGTGCTGTATTGTAGTGCTAGAGCACAACTTTGAATCGCGCGCCGGTTATTTGGCAACCAAGGCGAGTGTGACGAGGCGACGACATCACTTCCGCTTTAGTCTGTTCAAAAGGTGGCCCGGAGTATAGGTACAATTCGTATTCTGATTATCTTCCTCATCGTTTTTACCAAAATCTGCTGATATATTTGGTTTTGTTCTGAGTGTACATAGTAAAATTAATTTTATAATTAATTAGAACATGGAAGTCATGTATGGTTCTCCATTCTGATTTTTTATTTTATAATTTACAGAACTCTTCTTCTTTATATTTATTTATAACTTTATATTTAATTTTACAAATTAAATTATTGTTACTTCCATGTTCCATAAGGAAATGGAAGTATGGTCATGGCGAAAAAAATCGTGTTCGAGATTATTGCAGATTCTGATTCTACTACACTCAAAACATGAAAAAAAGTCGTTTTCCGAAAAGTGTCTGTGTGTGTGTCTGTCTGTGTGTGTGTCTGTCTGTCTGTCTGTGTGTCTGTCTGTCTGTCTGTGTGTGTGTCTGTAGATTTTTTTTCTATGGCAAACGATAACTGCCGCAAATTCAAACAGAATCAAATAATTTTTTGCATGCAGCTCTGATTTGCAGAGTACTCGCGACCTATTGTTTTTGGTGAAGATCGGTTGAGGGAAAGGGGTAGTTTACCTGCAACGGTTTTTTTTTAGCAAGGGTAATTTTGTTTGTTTGGCAAACGATAACAGCCGCAAATTCAAACAGAATCAAATAATGTTTCGCATACAGCCCTGAATTGTAGAGTTCTCAAGATCTGTTGATTTTGGTGAAGATCGGTTAAGGGAAGGGGGTAGTTTACCAGTAACGTTTTATGTTTTAACAAGGGTATTTCCTATGGCAAACGATAACAGCCGCAAATTCAAACAGAATCAAAAGATTATTTGCATACAGCCCTAAATTGTAGAGTTCTCAAGACCTATTGTTTTTGGTGAAGTTCGGTTGAGGGAAAGGGGTAGTTTACCTGCAACGTTTTTTTAACAAGGGTATTTTCTATGGCAAACGATAACAGCCGCAAATTCAAACAGAATCAAATAATGTTTTGCATACAGCCCTGATTTGTAGAGTTCTCAAGACCTATTGTTTTTGGTGAAGATCGGTTGAGGGAAAGGGGTAGTTTACCTGTAACGTTTTATGTTTTAACAAGGGTATTTCCTATGGCAAACGATAACAGCCGCAAATTCAAACAGAATCAAAAGATTATTTGCATACAGCCCTGATTTGTAGAGTACTCAAGACCTGTTGTTTTTGGTGAAGATCGGTTAAGGGGAAGGGGTAGTTTACCGGCAACGTTTTTTTATCAAGCGTATTTTCTATGGCAAACGATAACAGCCGCAAATTCAAATAGAATCAAATAATTTTTTGCATACGTCCCTGAATTGTAGAGGTCTCAATGACTTTCGATTTTGGTGAAGATCGGTTAAGGGGAAGGGGTAGTTTACCTGCAACCTTTTACGTTTTAACAAGAGTAAAGTACTTGCAAATTTATTTAAACTTTTTGAAACAATGGTAATTGTTAAAAATAAAATAATTTTGTTGCCAGGCAATAAAATTATAATTTTTTCATTTTAATGTAATATAATATTTTTCATTTAATACAGCAATAAAAAGGCAGGTAAGACACAGCCTGGCTGTTTGGCTGAAAATGATTTTAAATATAAATCTTAGAATATGGAAGTCATGTATGGTTCTCCATACCGATATTTTCGAAAAGTGTCTGTGTGTGTCTGTCTGTCTGTAGAAATTTTTCTATGGCAAACGATAACTGCCGCAAATTCCAACAGAATCAAATATTTTTTAGCATATGTGCCCGAGCTGTACAGGACTCAAGGCCTATTGATTTTGGTAAAAATCGTTTAAGGGGAAGGGGCAGTTTACCTGCAACGTTTTACGTTTTAACAAGAGTAAAGTATTTAATTTTGATAAATAAAGTATCCTTAAAAGAAGGTCATAATACTCCACTGTAGAAAGGTAGATGAAATATCTATAAATGAAAAGGGTAGTTGAAGGGGAAAGGGGTAGGCCTAATTTTCTATAAATTAAAATGGTAGTTGATGGAGGGAGGAGATAATTTTACTTCCATGTTCCTTAAGGAAATGGAAGTATGGTGATGGCAAAAAAAATCGTGTTCGAGATTATTGCAGATTCTGATTGTACTACACTCAAAACATGAAAAAAAGTCATTTTTCGATGCGCGCGCGCGCGCGCGTGTGTGTGTGTGTGTGTATGTGTGTAGATTTTTACTTCCATGTTCCTTAAGGAAATGGAAGTATGGTGATGGCAAGAAAAATCGTGTTCGAGATTATTGCAGATTCTGATTGTACTACACTCAAAACATGAAAAAAAGTCGTTTTTCGAAAAGTGTCTGTGTGTCTATGTGTGTCTCTCTGTCTATAGATTTGTTTCTATGGCAAACGATAACAGCCGCAAATTCAAACAGAATCAAATAATTTTTTGCATACAGCCCTGATTTGTAGAGTACTCAAGACCTATTGTTTTTGGTGAAGATCGGTTAAGGGAAAAGGGTAGTTTACCGGAAACGTTTTTTTTTTTAATCAAGGGTAATTTGTTTCTATGGCAATAATTGTTTGCATGCAGGCCTGAATTGTAGAGTACTCAAGACCTGTCGCTTTTGGTGAAGATCGGTTAAGGGAAAGGGGTAGTTTACCTGCAACGGTTTTTTTATCAAGGGTAATTTTTTTCTATGGTAAACGATAACTGCCGAAAATTCAAAGAGAATCAAATAATTTTTTGCACCCTTTCCTGAGTTGCAGAGAGCTCAAGGTCTACTGATTTTGGTGAAGATCGGTTAAGGGAAAGGGGTAGTTTACCTGCAACATTTTATGTTGTAACAAGAGAAACGTTTCCATGACGAACGATAACTGCCGCACATTCAAACAGAATCAAATATTTTTTTGCACGCATCCCTGAATTGTAGAGGACGGAAGGTCTATTGATTTTGGAGAAGATCGGTTAAGAGAAAGGAGTAGTTTACCTGAAACATTTTATGATTTAACAAGAGTAAAGTACTTAATTTTTATAAATAAAGTATCCTGATAAGAAGCTCATAGTAATCCACTGTAGAAACGTAGATGATATATCTATAAATGAAGAGGTTAGGTGAACGGGGTGGGGGTAATTTTCTATTATTAAAAATTATAGTTGAAGATGGAGGGAAGAATTTTTTATATGTGTACTACGTTATCGGCAACAAAGAAGTAGTTTTTTGTTAAAACTGCTTCCCGGGCTCTTTAGCCGTAGTCCAATGTTTTCTGCAAAACCAGACTTTTCGGCAGTGCCATCGACTGCCATCATCGGTGAAAATCGAGTGCGAGAACGTGAGGTGGTATACGTTAGTGACCACAGTACTGTGATTAATGCTGAAGCAATAAGTAGAAAGACGTAGTTTCTATGGAAATATTTCATTTCGAATATGATTTTAAATATAAATCTTAGAACATGGAAGTCATGTATGGTTCTCCATACCGATATTTTCTAACGATAACAGCCGCAAATTCTACCACAATCAAATAATATTTTGCATACAGCCCTGAACTGTAGAGTTCTCAAGACCTATTAATTTTGGTAAAGATCGGTTAAGGGAAAGGGGTAGTTTACCTGCAACATTTTATGTTTTAACAAGGGTATTTTCTATGGCAAACGATAACAGCCGGAAATTCAAACATAATCAAATAATGTTTTGCATACTGCCCTGAATTATAGAGTTCTCAAGACCTATTGTTTTTGGTGAAGATCGGTTAAGGGGAAGGGGTAGTTTACCGGCAACGTTTTATGTTTGAAAAGGGTATTTTCTATGGCAAACGATAAGAGCCGCAAATTCAAACATAATCAAATAATATTTTGCATACAGCCCTGAATTGTAGAGTTCTCAAGACCTGTTGGTTTTGGTGAAGATCGGTTAAGGGAATAGGGTAGTTTACCAGCAACGTTTTATGTTCTAACACGGGTATTTTTTATGGCAAACGATAACAGCCGCCAATTCAAACATAATCAAATAATTTTTTGCATACTGCCCTGAATTATACAGTTCTCAAGACATATTGTTTTTGGTGAAGATCGGTTAAGGGGAAGGGGTAGTTTACCGGCAATTCTATGGCAAACGATAAGAGCCGCAAATTCAAACAGAAACAAATACGTTTTTGCATACAGCCCTGATTTGTAGAGTACTCAAGACCTATTGTTTTTGGTGAAGATAGGTTAAGGGAAAGGGGTAGTTTACCTGCCACGTTTTTTGTTTTAACAAGGGTATTTTTTACGGCAAACGATAACAGCCGCAAATTCAAACATAATCAAATAATATTTTGCATACAGCCCTGAATTGTAGAGTTCTCAAGACCTGCTGGTTTTGGTGAAGATCAGTTAAGGGAAAGGGGTAGTTTACCTGCAACATTTTATGTTGTAACAAGAGAAATGTTTCCATGACGAACGGTAACTGCCACACATTCAAACAGAATCAAATAGTTTTTTGTATGTTTCCCTGCATTGTAGAGGGCTGAAGGTCTATTGATTTTGGTGAAGATCGGTTAAGAGATAGGGGGTACTTTACCTGCAACGTTTTATGTTTTAACAAGAGTAAAGTACTTAATTTTGATAAATATTTGAACGAGGTGGGGGTAATTCTGTATTAATGAAAATTATAGTTGAAGGGGAAGGGGGGAATTTTTTATGTGTACTACGTTGTCGGCAACAAAGAAGTAGTTCTTTGTTAAAATTCCTTCCCGGGCTGTTTAGCCGTAGTCCAATGTTTTCTGCAAAACCAGACTTTTAGGCAGTGCCATCGACTGCCATCATCAGTGAAAATCTAGTGCGAAAACGTGAGGTGGTATACGTTAGTGACCACAGTTCTGTGATTAAGGCTGAAGCAATAAGTAGAAAGAAGTAGTTAGTATGGAAATATTTCATTTCTAAAATGATTTTAAATATAAATCTTAGAACATGGAAGTCATGTATGGTTCTCCAAACCGATATTTGTATAAGTTTTATATGTGTACTACGTTATTGACAACAAAGAAGTAGTTTCTATGGAAACATTTTATTTCACTTTGACAAAATTCTATATTTTTTTAGGAATTATCGAACCGAATTCAAGTAAATGATTGGAACTGTATAAGTACCCGCAATACATTTCGATGTTTTTAATATGCAATTGTATCGATATATTACGGTGTGGAAAAGAAGAAGTGTACTAATTGTAAATTGCCCTATTGCTTAATGTAAAAGAAAAATTTGTGTTGTTTTCATTTGGTAGTTAGGTAATAATGGTTTTGGGTTTTTAGTTTACTGCTAAAATAAATAAAAGCTGTGGTTGAGAAAACATAACATTAAATGTGTAATACAATGCTTATAACAGAGTAACACTTAAAATAAAGAACCTAACGTTTTTAAGTTTACAAATTGGAAAAAACAACAGCAAATACAAAATGAAAAATACAAATATTTATGGTTAATGAAAAAACAAAAAACACTGAATGACAACATATGCTCTATAAATTGTATATAATGGATGTTTGTTTTTTGTTAGTCACAAAACGAGTACTTGTCGGAAAACGAATTTTACCAAAAAAACGAGTTCTGCCACAAAAAAGTGACATGTAGGCCTATAATAATAGGCAAGAGGTTGACCCTTGGGCCACTCCCGCCTTACTTCGAGTTGGGTTTTTTGTGGTTTTAGAAAAAAAATAGTTTTACATTACACACGTATTGGTTTCCATGTATAATTTCAGTTTTCATGTTAACCTAACATAATCAATTTTTGGTGTCACAGCCACGACCCGGTGATAAATTACTGCTACAGCCAATTTTCATTAAAAAATGACAAACGAAATCAATTGCAATCACCAGCCAACTATTTTGCAACATACAAAATTAAAATTTGTACATTTCTTTCACTACATAGAATTACGTGCGATATTCACTACATATCGAAGCCCAAAAATCGCATTATTGACTGCAGGTACGCATAAAGGCAGTACCAAATGATTTTATATATAATTTTTATAATCTGACAACATGGAAGTCATGTATGGTTCTCCCCAAACCGATTTTTTTATTTATCTTGAAATTTCGTTGTTTTTTTATAGTCTTAGTTTCCATTTAGTTATGTTTTGGTCCCGAGAACTTGAACTGCTGGATTTTCTATCGCCATCGTTGAAACGGTCGATTTTCACCTAAGACTGCGTTTGAAACATTTTCAGTACTTCGGTGAAATTAATAACAGACGGATGCCTGTGCAAGAATTGTTTACCACGACTTTCGTGCCAATTGATTCTCAAGCATTCGTCGTATGCTACTGCGACGTTCCTTCAGCGGTCCACACACTGGAAGAAAATTCTCCGTCGGAATAATGCCCTACTAAATAATCTGCAGTTTAAAACAGTTTTCGACAACTTTCATCAAACAAGTGTCTCAGTCAGCTAATAAATACCACTAGCTCTGTTGTCGTACTCGTTAACAAGGCCAAACTCTTGTGCTTTCCGATATGAGGGTTGGTGAAGTGAAATCTACAATTCTACGACTAAGCAGTTGCACGAGATTTACCGATCGCGTTCCAGAGATCGATTTCAAAGACGGTAACAGCAGCAGATAATTAAGAGCACGATGAAACGAAGAACAAAACGTGTAACGCAAAATTTGAGCAATTGCTAATTTTACTCAATCAACAATGCTGAACGCAAAGAAATGGGTGTTTTAGAAAGCGAAGAGGTGACGAGACGCCTGAACCGTAGGCGGCATTACTTTAAAGAAATTAACTAGTAAAAAGGCAGTAGAGTAGAGCGGTAGGTTAATAACGCCGGCTTTCGGGCTGACGAGTATAATGAATGTAACTTTAGGCTAAGTCACGTTTTGGGACAGAACTGTCATAAAATGTATTATTCGCTAGGTTAGTAAGAGTGTTCGTCAACGTTGTAAACTTAAGTGCATGTAACAATAGATACCGTTAGACGAGAGAGAGAGCTATGTGTGAGAGAGATAACTATATACGCTAGTTTTTTAAGCACGTGGAGCGCGGAGAAACGTTGGGCGAATCAGAAAAAGCGTCATGTGTTGCGCGGGAGGTTTTAGTTAAGCAGATTGGGCGAATTTGTATTTAGCGGTAGTTTAAACCTATAGGAATGTTTTGCTGTAGATCGTAGGTAAGGGAAACTCAAAGCAAGTATATATTATGAACTTAGAGAGAAAAAAGTTAGTCTTCTTTATATCGGCGGAATTACACGAAGAGACTCGCGTACGCTGTTTTGCGTTAACTATATATTTTCATAAGTAATGTAACGAATAAGTAAGTTCGCAGAAGTAACAGAAGTACGGGAACGCGATAAGTACTAATACTAAAGTTATAAAGTTTCATAAACCGTAATAAGTAAATGGGTGGATGATCGGAGTAATAACAAACAACAACAAGTAATAATACGTATAAAGTTCCATTAATTCAATAAGTTGTGGTAAATCACGGAAGAAGGCGAATTAGTTCAGAGTAAAATTACGACGGTGTGAAATAGTCGAGCGCACGCGACGCGAACTGTGTTAGATGCACTTAAGGTTAATTCAATAACCTTTGTGTCCAGAATGTATAATTATACGACATAGTTATATGTATAATCAATATGTCAAGTGTAGTGTACATCTGTGATAAAGTGAATTAGTGCAGTTTTAACCAGGATTAACACGCAACAACGGCTGCTGACGACTCACCGATCTGCAACATCTTCAGGACTACGCACTTCGGAAGGATTCTTACGCAAGTAACGAATAAATGAACATTTGATTCTATATTGTTTGATAAATATATGTTTGTATTCAATATAGTGACTCAATTTGTCAGAGAAGAACTCATTGCTATTTAATAATATTCAAACTGTAAGATAAAACGATTCAAATCATATTAAGAAATTTTGTAATAGATAAATGCAAAGGATTCATTAAAAGTTGATTGAATATTTTAATTTGTGTTTATTATTACTGGCGCCCTGAGGTAAAATCAAGAGTCGGTACACTGAAGTAAGTGTTATAGACTATTGAGTAAAAAATATTAATATTACCACTGATTACAATAGTTTGTAAAACTTACTTCTCACATGCTCGTAGGCCAACGTAATATGCAAGTGATTAATTTAACTCTTTCATAAAGGTCTATCTAGAAGTGTATTACAAACGTTTTTAAGAAATCGAACAGGTTTTAGTGCGGTTTCTCCTTTTTGTTCGGTATAACGAAAACGCCAACGGAATGTAATTGATACTGAAACTGATACCAGTGCTTTGGGCAATTTTCGAATGTACGTCCATTGTGCGTAGGTAACACATATTTGTCTTCAACAAAGTGTAGGAAACAATGGCTACTTCAGATGGTGTAGAGCTTCTGGTATATCTTTCAGTAACTTCGGCATAATCTTCAGACGATAGTTGTTCGTGTTTCGGCGTATCCGATTAGCATCGCTCTCCGTCATATTGCTATTATAAGAGTAGTTTTCAACGGTATGACTGATGATCTTTGATGATCTTTCCGAAATGTTATCTTCTGGTTTCATCTTTGCTGCAACCCCGCTTACAATTCTCCAGCTGACTACCCGATTTTCAATGTTTCGTGGTTGTGTCGCAAATTATGTTTCACGATGCAACGTCAAGTCCGATCTGTGAACTGTTGCCCTACATACTGAGCATCTCCAAAAGCAAGATAGTCTCAAGCCGAAACACGTTTACGAATTTGACCCGTTCCATGAAAGCTTATGTGATTTTTGTAGGATTTTCGTTTTTAACTTCCTTATCCACACATTTTCCAAAAGAGTTAACGGTTTCGACCATCTTGTGTTGAATGTATTGTAAACATGACACTACTAACTTAGTATGTACGGCTACGCATTCAATACATCATAGATATTCAACTCTTGGAATACTGACCGTTCATCGTTATTCTTTTGATGTCAGCCCTTAAAAAGGGCACTTAAGAGGCCCTTATCTTATTTAGACCTCGTTTTGTAACTTACATTAATTTTTTTTTTTTTTTTACATTGGGGCCTACCCAAGCCCCGGTAGGCCGGGCTGCAGGAGACGAAGGGAAGCCATGGGGATTGGGATCAGTGATCCCCGCACTGATGCAGCAGTTATCATTGGAAATTTACTGTCATTCCAAAACATTCCATCGTGTAAGGCAATTCAATTTGAAAGTGAAAAATCTTCACAAAAATCGCTGGGAAACGAACTGGAATATTTCTCGTAAACTGTCACATAATGAAAATACTTATTTTTACAATTAGTTCGTTTCTGGAACAGAGTTTGGGTCTCATATGTAAAACGAAATAGTCTGCACTTTGTGGTTCCCGTTACCAGGACACCAACAGTGGCGTATCTAGAATTTGGCTTTGAGTGGGTCCGGGGTCGGATCGGCTTCATATAAACGAAAAAACAAGTTAAGATTAATGAACATTACTAACTTTAAAGTGGCTGAAAAAGACGTGGTAACGTCCCGAAATCAGTACCATTAAAGTAAACGGTATTAACACAATAAAATACGCGTTATTGAAACATTGTTAAAGGATACTTATTGACTGAATTGATTTTCCTATATTTCATATTTCAAACGTATACCCTAATGCTGTGTAATAAACCTGTTTGTATATTTTGAAAAGAGTTACTACTACATTAGCGTACGCAGCTGAAAAAAATTAACAGCCTAAAAATTACGAGATTAACAAAATTCGTCAACTTTTTCGACACTTTGAGGGGTCCGGTTCCGTCCCCCTCGTAAATACGCCGTGGACATCAACACGTATAGAAATTACTGCAGTCATCGAAACGAAATCTAGGAATTGGAATGGAAACGAAACGGAATGAATAACGAAAACGGAAGTATGGAAAGAACAATTCAAGAGGCATTTAAAAACACAGCTGAATCGTCGGAACAGATCCACGACGTGATCGTTGAACGCTGACGCATTCTTGTGTTCCGGTAGGAATGTCGTGTGATCAGCGTTTCGGACACTGTACTCGCACTGCATTGCGCTGCAAAATGACTACCGCGTGACGTCAATGCAGAATCAGCTGAGTACCCATTCTCAAGGAAACTGACCCGTACTATTCAAACAATAAGAAAATTAAAGAACTCACACAACGCGTGTGGTAATGAATTCTTACTAGCTTACTGGACATCGCAGAAAGGATATTCATGTTGCTTGGTATATACGTCAGATTATAGCCTACATTCTACTTCGATCAGGATGCGTTATTTGATGAAGTAATATCTAAAATTCCGATGAGTTTACATCTTGTTACTTCAAAAACTGACATCTGTTAGTTTTACAACTGAACTTTTCACATACTAATAAATAATTTACTTAATTGAAGTTGTAAATCATAAAAGTTTAAATAACATGAAAATGCTGGTTGCCCATTATGCTACTCAAATTATTTCATCCTCATCTTCATAACACGGCGTAGGCAAGGTGCTGCCTGTTCCGCCATCTCTTCCTGGGGCTACCCACACACCTGTGTCCTATAGGTTTGTATTTCCAGTCTTGTTTACCACTCCAGTTTTGAATCTGACATTGTTTCTAAGGGTTCTTTCCACTGTTGTTTATAATCTTTTATCTTTCATGCACGTTAAAAACTTGTAATTCTTCTCTTATGACCTCATTCTTTATACGGTTAAAGTTTAGAACACTTTCTCACTCCTCTTAAGAACGGCATTTCCGAGGCCTGTATTTTACTGTCTTGTTTCTTGGTTGTTATTCACACCCATAGGACAGTACAGAGACTACTATAACTTTTTTAAAACTTAATTTTGTATCTCGACGTACAGTGTTTCTAAAAAATGGTCGACTGTCCCACAGATCGTCTAGAATCTTAACATCAATATCATAATTCCTATCATAGCCAATATCATTTGCCAAATAATTAAAATGGCTCACCTATTCTAGAATTGATCATTAATCATTATTTTTGTTCTTATTGGTTCCTTGATTCCAAATCGCTTGTTATTTTTGGGTTGCAGTCGTTTACCATTAACTCCGTCCGTTTTTTTTTCCTCACATTATTTCTGAAAGTACAGTTACGATTCTGGAAACATCTCTCTCTCTCTCTCTCTCTCTCTCTCTCTCTCTCTCTCTCTCTCTCTCTTAACGCCCACCTTGGTGAACTTCTACTTAATCCGTTAATTTGATCACTTTTCTTGCTGATTCTTTTCCTGCACACGGGTAATAACGTTTGCAGCCAGTTTAAGGGCACTCGTAACTGGAAAATCAACTAAACAATCGTTTATTCGTTTTTTGTCTTTAAAAATTCTTCAGTATTTTTTGAGTAATTTGATTCCAAATTCATGAGGATACGCCTAATAACAGATTTGTTATGATTTTAAAAAAAAATTTAGATCGTTGGAAAAGTTCTGTCAAAAGTGCTGATAAAGTTACTGCCTTTTACAAATCAGTAACTCCCTTATAACAAATCGTAGATACATGCAGTTTTTAGCATTGGAAAGAGAATTTCAATAAACATTCACTAATAATGTCCGTAGTAAAGACCATATTTGCTGTTCTGAGGCATCCTAATTTGTTAATAAAATGTCTTCATGGTAGTACACAGAATGCAAACGACTCGCTGAACCATTTGATTTGGAATAGTTTGCCAAAAAATGTATTTGTTGGACCGGATACTTTGGTTTCGAGTGTACATAATCCTGTCTAAGCATGTGTACATTATCTAGTATAAGTAGGCCTAAGTGTCAAGTCTTATAAAAATTAGGGATCAAAATAGAATCAAATACGGTTAGGATAATGAAAATAATTGACTTGCAAGGAATCCTTTGAGGCAGAGACAGCAGTAGATGAATTGATGGAAAACGTTAGACAGTCAATAAGAAATGTGAAGAAAAAACTAGAGGACCAAGTAGACATAAATGAAGACCCCGAGTAGAGAGCTGGACTATTTTAAATCAGGGAAAACAATAAAATTCTGTTTTTATGTTTTTGCATTTTTCTGAAAATCTAGATAAATGACCATTTCAGAAAGCTAGTTAACTATCAAGCTGAATTTGTTTGTGGTTATTGGGTTAATAGAGGTGTAGTTACACTACTAGAACTATGCAGTTTCACCAAAAAATGAAAACGTATAAACATTATGAGTATGCTTTTTATATGCAAATTTTTAGAGCAAACCATAAAAATTATAAAACATAAGAAAACTGAGATATCTTCATAATTGTAGTAGCGTTTGTAGTTTATAAGCTGCTTACCCGCGTGCTAAAATTTCAGACTTATCTTTTACACATTCTGAGATAATTGGTCTCAAAATTGATGAATTTAACATGGTAAGCATAGCAGGTTACGACTGTCCTTAAAGTCGACCTGGCTTTATGAATCAAAAATTATCGGCGACCCTTTACACGTTTCGTAACGTTCACGGTTAAAACGTAATTTACATTGTCCGTTATTGCAGGGGGGGGGGCTCCAAGAGTCTTGGTCAGAACTTTCTTTCGTATAAATACTGTTGATTTTCATCCTTCCTCGACTTCACTTTAGTATATTCCAAAAGGCAGATCTTTACACAAAAGTTAATATTTTAAGCAGTGTAGCTTATAACGCATTATTGGTTGACATGTCAAGCATACGTATGATTAATTGTGTGTGATAGCAGAGAAAATTTAAGTACTCAATAGGAAGGGGAACCGGTAGTCTAGCAAAAGCAAACTAGTTTTGTTTAATCTTGATAATACAAAACAATACTCCTCCTATCATCACTAGTTCAAGCATATGCTGCGATAACATTACTTATTACTGACAATACAACAGATCCTAATACATTTTAAATTATCAAGTAGAAATATTTATAAATATTATTCAAAAAACTATTATATCAACAACAACAAATTATTTGGGTTCCGGCGGCAAAACATCTGAATAGAATACAGCCATCGGAGATGGGGTTCTTGCGATCTGTTAAAGGCCACGGGATAGACTCCACAATGAAGACATTCGTAAAGAGTTGAACGTTTTTAATATTCAAGATCGTATTGCAGAGAACAAAGAGAGGTGAACTGCTCACCTAAATAGAAAGCCTGATAGCAGGTTGACTAAGGAAGTTTGGTAATACACGTCTGTTGGACAGCGAAATATAGGAAGACCAAGGAAGCGTTGGTGATGTGTATTTATATTCTTTTGGAACCGGAACAGGTGATTCGCCTAGTCCCTGATATAAGAAGATTTAAAAAAAATCAAAGTGTGTGTCTGTGTGCTCACGCTGCGCGGATGTTTTATGGCAAATTTTATAACACGTCTAGTTGGGGTTAAGACGCAGCTGGACAACCGAATTACAGACTGCATCATATTATGACAAGGAAATGTAGCTAATTACGTTTAAAAAAATATATATATATTCAATTAGTTGCCACACGGTTAGACTGAGATGCGATTTATAGCACCGGTTTCTGTGATTGTATAGTACTTAACGATTTCCTCGTCCGAGAACAACGAACCTCCTTTAAATAAAAATAAAGCTCTCGTAATTAAAAAAAAACTCGAATTAGTGCAAAAAATTATTTAAACGTTGTTCGATTGTCGATAAGCGAGATTATTGTTCCATCGAGTGCTTCGCCTGCAATTATTGTAGCGTAGTGATTTTTACTGCCACTCGTCTGCCATGTGTAAAACGAGATAAATCTGAACAACACACACGTGCAATCGAGACCAAAAACCAGTACTCGTGTTAAAAATAGCAATCTCTTGACAAGATACTGAACGGTCGTGTGCGTAAACACTTCAAGTGACCATTGACTTTGGTTCTACTTGCCTCATTAACGAACACGATTTGTTTTCATATTACCTCGAATTATAACGACAAACTATCTAAAATACTTATTTATCTGCATTTGTCCTCAAACTACTGACCGCGATATGACTACAAAATGTCTGGACAGCCAGAATTTAAAGTCTATTTGGCCAATACTTAGTTCTAGTCAAGAAAAAAAAATTAAAAGCAGAATTCTGTTATTCGTGTTTAACATAAATGAAAAAAAGTCATAATTAAACAACTAAATAGGCCTATCGAAAGTCGAAAGTCACTTAACGGTCGATTGCTTGTACTGAATGTCACAGCCATTCACATACAGACTGGATAAAAAACAGGAAGAAAATATGTGCGGAAATTACAAAGGAAATTTTTAACAGAAGCATACATATTCGTAGCTCTAATCTTCATGATTGACTTACATATTGGTTCCACTTACTTATTTTCTTCAAATCGCACCCTTTCAGATGCGAATACTGAATGCCATTTTCCTTTGCCAAATAAAATTGAGGTACGAGTATTAGTGTTGGAGACGGGCGTGAAGGAAATAAAATGAGAGAGGGAGAGACTTAGAGATAGAGAGACGTTCTTCCATTTTACAAATAAACCTTAACAATGACTGTGTGCACTAGTGAACTTTTTTCGTCCTTTATCGCGGTCAGAAAATGTTTCGCAATTCGAGTGCGCCCAATACACGAAACCTGAGGTAAGTAATTGTACGGAACTTGAATTTTTATTTCTGGCGACATGAAATCTGAATCCAATACTCAACAAATTATCTCTACTTTTCGCCAGTTAAAAAGGCACATGTGGGTTTGCGTCACACCTCTCGTCGATGACCACTTCACAAACCTCTTAGACTGTACTGATAAAACTCTTTCTTAATGAATGAAATAATAAACAAACAATTGATCAGTTCCAATATTTTATTTTGTACAACAACTAAGTACAGATAAGAGGCAAACTTTCCAACATTTAAAATGAATTGCTGTATTTTGGAGACATAACGAACGGAAGAGAGAAGAAATTAAATCGTGATGACAAGTCGATGTTTGTTTGACAAGGGTGAATGCAACGTTTAATATATTGATTGCAGTATATCAAACTGAAGCATAAAATGTATGACTTTCAATAAAATTCTTGAAACTAGTCACAGCATCCATGAAAATTTCTGTATATGCTCCTGAGTATTCGGTTAAGAGATCTGTTGACACAGCAACGTTGCACTCAGTGCAAGTTGGTAATCGCTTATCTGCGGCACGTCTCTGCTTACGTCTCGTGCGTAAAGTCGCACTGTCATTACTGAAGTGTCTCGTATTATTATTCTGGTAAACTACACAACGCACAGTAACGAATTCTCGTTCGTCTTCCGTCCAGTGGCAATTTGGACATTTTGCAGCCCTATGCAGTTCATTCCTGGAGGATCCCCTTGTTGAAGAGGAAAATTTATTATTACACTTTAACACTTTTTCAACATTTTATTACGTAGCCTATCACGGCAGGAGTCACTGATAAAACAATTTATATCTGGGCTGTTTTCTCGTGGTCGATTGCTTTGTTCCGTCATTTTCGAAACGTTTCGGCCACCCACCGGAAGCCTTCTTCAGTAGAAAGAAGTTTAAAGTGTTCGGCAAAAGGGTGAGAGCCGAACGTACCCCTAATACCCTTTTGTCGAATACTTTAAACTTCTTTCTACTGAAGAAGGCCTCCTGTGGGTGGCCTAAACGTTTAGACAATGACGAAACGAAGCAATTGATCACGGCCAAACAGCCCGAATATAAATTCTTTTATCATTTCCAACAGTTCTGTATCGCTCGTCTCCTTGAGACTTTGTTTTCATCTTTTATCATCATCATCATCATCATCTTCACGGATTAAACCAAGGATGGTTTGTTCCAGTCTCAAGTACGCAAATATTAGAGCTGGCCACTCCAGCGCTTCCTCGGACGTCCCACACCTCTCCGTCTTCTCGGCTTATAGTTCCAGAGTTGTTTGGGGATGCCACAGTCATCCATTCGGCAAATTTGTTCCCACCAGTTCAGCCGATACTGGACAATCCTGTCGAGTATACTCATAATATTCAGTTCCTGCCGTTCATCTTTTATTACAGTGAAAAGTATTTGAAACGGCTTATTTAAAAGTGTACTTAAGTGCTTATTAGAATCCTCTTGTGAAACTTGAAGCATGATGATTTAAAATAAATTAATGACAATAAAATTACAAAATTAATTAATTAGTAAGAAGTTAATCATAAATTCACAGAAAGTGTATTTTCTCAATTACAAATGAATACTATTTTATTATTACGATGGATTTTAAGTGAGTAATAAAACTAAAACAAAATAAAACAGTTATTTCTGTTTAATTATAACGCTAATTCTTATTGCACAGCACATAACTTGTTTTAATAGCCCAACGTTTAATATTTAATCGATAAATATAAATCTACAATCTTGAAGAGTGAAACAGTCCATTTTAAAGAATTCAGTGATATGAGCTAAAAAATCTTTATTGAAAAGTAAAAATGTTTAAACTACCCTTTACATATATATATTTTTTAATTCTTTTTTATAATATTCTGCTAAACTAATCTTTATTATCAATGGATAATTCATTTCAAATATCTTACTGCTGTTCAGTCCTAAAGAATTGTTCCAGTTCAACTCGGCGTGACTTTGAAGAAGCAAAATCTTAAATAACGTCATCGAATTCCGAATTTTGAATAAGTTCAGTATTTGAAGCAAAGCTGTCCTAAGGTTTCATACAAGAAATATTTCATCGTATAAGAAATATTCTCAACGAAACTTCAAAGTTGGGAAAAATGTTGGACCATCTTTTTTTACGAATGAATTTAAAGAATTTTCCTGGAATACGATGAGCTTTTTTCGTCCACTCCGAATGCTTTTGCAAATTCTTTGAAGTTAACGCACTCTCCATTAAGCTCTTCAGATAAGTCATTTGGATATTTTTCAACCAGGAATTCACATTTTTGTCGAAGCCCATCTCTCCCATTTTAAATAACTTACACAGGCATCCAAACTTTTAATCAAATTTTGGATCACGATTCTGCCCCTCCTTCTGCCCTAGCCGGAAATATGTCGCTGCCTCGGTCCGTGACGGTGTTCATCCATAACGGAATGACTTTCCTTTCGTAATTTCTTGTAGTCCCTTCTCCCATAGTCTCGACGACGCGACGTATCTTCTGAATACAATAGCTACCTCTACCATTCTCTCCCAGCAGTTTTCTTTCTATTACAGCTACCAAATCTGTTTTTCCTCATTAAAAAGAAAGGAAAATTTATTACTTCCTTAGAGAATATAAACTTCCTTCTACCTGCGAAAACCCAAGAAGGTTTTTAATTAACTGAAAGATCATAATGAAAGTAGCTGTAGAAACAATTTTATTCAATGTATCTCTTTGATCATCTGGGGGGGGGGAGGCACGTGCCCCTGTGCAATCCCTTAATCCATCGTTAACTGGTCATACCGTTGTTAATGACGCACTAAGTACGTGATGAGAAAAAAGGGGGAGAGAGAGAGAGGAGGTAGACACCGAATCACAGCAGAGTGTCGGACTAATGACATAGCAGCTGGTCTACAAACGCAATCACTTGACCTACGTACGTCATGCATGGTATATAAATAACCGGCCGTTAGAAGTGGCGTCTGCTACAGACGTTATATTTTCGTGTGTTATGACTGACCGCAGGCGGCGTATGTCAGCACCTGTTTCCACTTAATACTTTACCCTAAATACCGAAGTCAGGAAGAGTTCTGTAAGTTTACATAATCACGGGCATTATATGATTGCCACCTCTTCCCACTGGACGAAATATGAGCGCGGAAGTTATAAATAATTTTCCGGTTGGTTGTGTTGTTATTTAATAAACATTTTCATGGCGAAAACGATTAAATACTCACAAGTGGTTCGACCCAAACTCCTTTTGACTTTTATCAACTTTATCAATTTTCTTTTAATAATTATCAAACCTGCTGTGCTTGTGCGTTTGTAGACCTCCAATGTATTTCAGCTCGCACCTCGGTGACACCAGTGGTATGTTTGTCAGGCAATCGCGGTATCAGCGTCATTCTCTATTCCAAGTCTTGGAGGTCTTCCTCGTATTCTTCTTCCTGGTGAACCTCACTGTCACGTCCTTTTCGACCGTCTCTCTCTTCTCTCATTCTATCATAATAGTCCGTCCTGACAAGAAAAATTTTAATTAAGGCCCGAGCTCCTTATGTAAACATGTGCGATTTTATGCAAATATCCACGTTTACTTATTTGATTCCGCTAAGAAGGACCCAACAGCCTTCGGAAAGAAATCGCGCGTGTGTGTGTGTGCGCGCGCGCGCGCGCGATGCTGGTGCATATTATTATTAGTAACAGAATGGTATAATTTTCCTAAATCAGCTGACTGAGGTCACTGAACCCTGTCAAACCACTACCGTCTTCGGACAAAAATGTTTTCTCCGTCCTTGTTGTAACAGCTGTGTGTCAAGGTTATAGCCTACTACTATAACAGCTAACACACGCGGCGTGCACCTGTTTTTTGTGTACACTACATTAGTGTTCACTGTTTACTGCCACTTCTTTGACGACTTTGGTGGCGTTCTCTGGTTTAGCTGTATGAACGGCACTTTCTATTCCACTAACTTTGGCTTTATTCTCCTTTGGCATCTTCGTACTCCCTTAAGATACGCGGTGTATTCAATTCAAGTTGATCTGCCGCGGTGTATTCAGGTTCTAACTGGTTTGCCGCCGTGTTTGCCTTTAATAACAGTGTATCAATTTGAAGATTGCCAGTGCTTTAAAAAAGTATTTCTAGCCCTACAAGTACTTTAGTTTTTTTTTAAAGTTCCGTAATTGCACTTCCAAAGTGAAATGATTAATAAAATTAAGACAAAGAGTAGTGAACTTTCAAAAAGTGTTAGACTTTGCGTCTGAGAAATTACAATAGTAATATTTTTATTTTTGTTTAATTACTGGATACTAAGTATTTATGACTTTAAGAAGGGAAACATAATGTGACTTGGCAATGTCCTATCAAGTTTGTCCTTTTCATGGGACATCATTACCATATTTCTGAAAACAAAAATCACTTGTGCTAATCTGCGAGTAAGAGATATTTCAGAATAACGGATAATTCAGAGAATTACACTAAATAAAATACCTGTACACGTTTAACTCTAATAACACGACACATAAGAAAGGAAAACATTATAGATTAGGAAATTCTTCACAAACAAAAAACAAGAAAGGACAACCAAATACGATTTCTATGGCGAATCTAGCATACCTTTACTGTCTTTAAATATGAATTCTTTCAGGACAATATTCGAGTAAGATGACAATAACGGCAGCTGAGATGTAGTTTTTTAGGAGTATGATGCAGTGCATCACAAAATACAGTAAAAGGAAACAAGAAGATAGGTTGGAAACAGTTCAGTGAAACATACAATAAAAGAAAATAAGAATAAATGAAAACAACATTAATAAAAAATGGAGAAAAGAAGGTTATTGACAGAAGTATTAGGTATTATACCTCGAGACACAGGATCGTTGGTAGGATCTCTAAAAGGTGGATGCGACAGAACGAGGAAAACGAACCGGCTTTTAGCCTGATACTGGAAGGAGGAAGAAGACAAAACAAAAATGACAGATTATTAGAACATACTGGCCAAAACGGATTTTACGCAAAAGCTGAAAATTATAAAGGACGGCGAGAAAACACGCAAAGGCGCGGAACGGATACTCATTGAACCATAGTGCCACGGAAACGCAAAATATCTTCGAGCGTGTTGTAGACTGCCTGCGTACTGCAACAAGACGATTCTTCAATTGACAATGTGATGCGCACTGAACTGTAAATAGCACAGAACATTCGGAGAAGCTACCGCGGTTAGGAAACATCGTGGTTATCACGCATTGGCTGTGAACTATTAAATGTTGACGGAGCGAAGGAGTTGGAGAGTTTGTTTGGATTGTTACCGTTTTTTGTGAATACCGAGTATTGATGAATTGAGCGTGATCTGGACAATGTTTTTTACTGAATGTTGATTCAGATTTTACTCAAGGTAAGAGGGTTATTTCGGGATTTAGGATTCACCTGAAGTCTACATATATGATACAAGAGGAAGACAGTCAAAAAACAGTATTATCAGTGAACTGACTAATGGGATTGCTTTACGGAATATAATCACAATACTGCTATCGAACTTTTGAAACTATCGATGACAGCGTTAAACGTTTGTACGTAAATCTAAAGCCGCACCAACAGCTAGATCATTGGGTCGGTACGCACGTTTCCATTGTATTACGCAAGTGAACTTCGGCATAGGGGCACGATAATTGGATTCATAAAACACCGTCCAAATCCGCACCGTAGCACTTCCGGTGCTTCCTGTTTCCGTTTATGTTTGTGTGTACGCATTTCGGTGTTAGCTGACAAATTAAAATCGTAACTATTTGAATTACGTTAGGCTTTGCGTTACGCAAGTTCGCTCACGATCGAGGAGCAGAGAACGGCATAGTTACGTGTACTTTACTTCATCGTTTATCCTATACAGGTAAATATGGTAATTATATCTTTTAACGATGCGAACATTACTTAAACATTAATAACAATTTAAAAAATGTTACAGGAAAGAATGTGTTCGGGTTCACGATTACAGATTCATCTGATGAATTGAGTGTTTGCCATCTTCATTGCTTCCAGGGTCCAATCAGATTATTATAGCAAAGTCTGATTCAATGTTCAGTCCGTGGCGGCGAAACGAAATGCATAGGAGTTAGTTTTGACATCGATTTTCAGTCTATTAATCAGACATTTTAGATTAGACATATTGTATTTTTAGACAAGCTTTAGACGAATGTGATGTGGGATTCTCTCTGAACGGTGAAAGAATAAATAACATACGTTATGCGTCATATTCGCAGACAGCTTAGAGGGGCTGCAACAACTAATGAATAGAGTGACAGAAAGCAGCCGTCGATATGGTCTAGACATCAATGTTAATAAAACAACGCTAATGATTGTATCTAAGAACAAGTTCACAAACTCCACCCTTAATATAAACCAAAGGCCAGTTGAACGTGTAAGCCAATTTACATATCTTGGTACTATAGTCAATGAACAATGGGACCACTCTCAAGAAATAAAGAGCAGAATTGAAAAGGCAAGAGAAGTGTATATTAAAATGAGCAGTTTATTCAAAAGTCACGATTTTACAATAAACACAAAGATGAGACTTCTACGCTGCTACGCATTCTCGGTCCTCTTCTACGGTGTAGAATCTTGGACTTTGACTGAAGCCGCAACTAAGAAATTGGAATGTTTCGAAATGTGGCTCTACCGTAGAATACTGAGCATTTCATGGACAGCACATATAACTAATGTTGAAGTTCTTAGAATGATGAAGAAAGATAGGGAAGTTATTAACACAGTGAAGATAAGAAAGCTTCAGTATCTGGGACATCTCATGAGAAATGGACAGAGATTTTAGTTATTGCAGTCCATACTACAGGGAAAAGTACTTGTAAAGAGAGGAATTGGGCGACCGAGAATATCATGGCTGAGAAATTTAAGGACCTGGTTTGGCATGAATACAACTGATTTATTCCGTAAAGCAGTGCAGAAAGTTAAAATAGCCTGTATGATATCCAACATCCGAAACAGATAGGAACCATCAGAAGAAGAATCAGACATGGAAGACGCGTATTTGGACTGGAAGAAACGCACTACAAAGATTCGTCAAAAAATATATTTTTGATAAAACATTCTAAACAACAAACATCTCTTAAGTAATCTTCGGCTGGATATGCAGGACGACATCTATAACGAGTAGAGAACAGACGTATAGCTCCTCCATTACGGACGAAACTAAGTGTTTAAAAGTACCTACTGAAATTATGGTGTAGACGAGATCTATAGGCGGGTCGAGGTACTGGCGCGTATCCCTTCTGCGTCCTTCTAAGTACTTCCCTAACGCGCTGTTCTGAGTTAAAAGCAGAGCGCTGTTGTTATGTATTAAATTTAATGTTGGTGGACATACCGAATTGCTGTAGTGGCCGAGGTGAAGACGAGACGAACTATCAAGCAACTTCCCACCCGCATATATTTCTCATCCGTAGTATAACTTAGTAAATTAAGTCCATAGTGTTGCACAATCATAAGAAGGATCAACGGGGCGTGAACTACGGGGTAAACAAGTCTCTTTTTCTTCATGAACAATATATCATTCAGGGTACAGAGTAAAAACTTTAACAACGGATTTTTAACGAGGAACACTCGTACGAAAGGATGAGAAACTGTCTAATTATAAACAAAACGGAATGTCTAACCTTAAAGTTTCAAGTTTACTACTTGTTCGATGTCACGATATTCTGAACGTCTCCCAGTCAAAGTTGCTACTAGAAGACACCGCGAATGCACACGGATATGAGGAAGATATGTCATGTCCGAAAAGCCCAAATTAATATAAAAGAACTTTATACTTACAAGTAAAGCGCTGAAACAGAACAGCAACGTATAATGAAGGGATGCTTACCTGGAAAATAAAAAAAAATGTTAGAAACACAAAAATAACGGGTTAAAAGTGTGTGTTAAAAATTAATAAAATAATGTACAAGAAGAGAGGAAGAGAGGGATAATATACAAGGGGAGGAAGAGAGCGCGCTCTCACACATGTAAATATTCAGTGATTGCAAGTTACGATACGAGGGCGGCAACAACCATAAACTATAATCGGTAATCCCCAGTAAAGTAAATTTTGTGGAAAAACTACACCGATACTATTTAAAGGTTGTCCCGTGCTTAACGTTTTCATACCTTTTTTCAGGTCAGGTCAGGTTTCACGTTTCCTATTTTCAGGAGTTACCGATAATCATCATAATAAAATCAGTACACTCGTACCACCGTTCATAGAAAGATGGGACTTAGGATAAACACATTCACATTATGTATATTTTTTATGTTTATCCCGATAGGCCTACAGGGTGCCATTAAGCAAATTTTGTTTTCAAGAAGTACAATTTGGAAACTAAGGTTGTTTTAAGTTTTTTTTTTTATTTTAAATGACAAAAATAATGATTTAACATTGCGACATCTTTTATCGGATTTTTGAAGTAGGAATTATGTCGTAATTTATAAGCGACTGAATAAGTAAAATTCAAATTTTAATATTCAAATTTGTTTATTCAAATCTGAAACAAAACACAGTAAATGTTTCTTTCATTTTGTTGTTTCTGTGTCTTTAACTCAATAGTTCCAGGATTCCTAAAAACCAGACTTTAGGGCCCTTATTTCTATCTTGCCCCGGGGGAAAAATCTGGACCCCCTCATTTTTCTGGAAGGAACAGCCCGGAGTGGGTAATCAACTTTGATCCCACGCCTACAATTAAACTTGGACCCCCCCAAAAAAACTAAATTTTGGCTACTATGTTCCCGCACACACGGGTTTGTCTGAATATCCTAAAACCCGCTACCAAGTCCCGACGCCAGCCAGCCTCAAGGTTGACTCTTCAAATCCATTCCGACAAAGCATACAGCACACACGTTACTCATGCTACACTCAAACGGAAGGAACTGACTTGGATTATGTAGCAAATAATTCAGCTTAAGTTTTCCAGTAAGCCTGCGCTAATTTTTACTAACTCAGTAAAGATTAAAGAGTATGCTTAAGAACTCTTTCGTTAAACGATTTAACCACTTTCTTTGTACCAGGCAAGGAAACTAATTGAAACGAAAACTGGATGAGCTGTCACCTTTTCCACGAAAAAACATCACACGAATAAGGGTCTAATAACGTTACCATTAACACTCATTTAACACACAAACACCGATGCATTTCCTCATTACTTCGCTTACGTATGCAATGACGTATTCGGTGTTAACGTTTGCCGCACATTTTTCCAGTGAATGATCATTTCCTTGTTTAATTACAAACAGCCAAAGAGACCGTGCGAACCGTGTCACATGAGTAATGGGCAGTGACGTCATCACGTCCGCGTAAACACGTGCGGTCTCTTGGGGTGCCTGTCATTCGCAGTAGGCCTATCACGCGACGGTCTTCCCCTGTAGTGAGTGTTACTACCACCCTTCACCACTACGTGTACGCACCGAACACGTAACTTGGTCACTTGGTTCGTATTGTTCACTTGGTCAAATAAATTGTAATTGTTGTCGATCGACTACTACGCATTCCGTCCACATGATTTTAGGCCTACATATTCTTGCGCGGATGCATGTTGCGTTACGACAGAACGATCGTCAAGGCAAAACCATAGACACACAGAAACAACCGTAGACTTCATTAAACAGCCAACAACAAATTACACGGTTATTTATAATTTACAATTTCTCCTTCTTAAACATTACGATGTTACTGTATTACTGGTCGCCATAACAAAAAGTACGACGAATTTTAGTGGAAGGAGAAAGAATAAAGACCATTAAATGCACGGATGACGAAGCAGTGTTGCCGGATCAAACTATAAATTTATGATGGATAGAATTTTAAGAGTGGGAGAAGAGTTTGGATTACAATACACGTCGGGAAAACTGAAGTGATGAGAAATAGCAAGAATGAAGGTTTCGTTTACACATCCTTGGAATGAAAAACTGTAGAGCAAGGTGAAATCATTTCAGTATTCGAGAAGTACGATAACATGGGATGGAAGCAGTGCCGAGGAAATCAGGAGTAGGATGTCGGATAAGGATTGTTTGAAACGGTAAAGCGTTGCTGACAGCAAGAAGAAATCCAATTGAAATGAGAGATTTCCTAAATGTTTTATTTGGTAAATGGTTTTATACAGCGGTGAAACACGGACCGTCGAAGGATATGGCGACGAATGATTGACATGAAATGGACTAATAGAGTGACGAACAACGAAGTATTGACAGAATATGAGAGAAAAAAAAACTGCTGGAGGTAATAAGAAAGAAAAAAACATCATGGTTGGGGCATATATAGCGTAGACATTGTCTGCAGCTAAGGATCATAGAGGGAAAGGTGGAAGGAAAGAGAGGATGAAGAAGCGATCGAAGCTAGATAACATCAGAATCGGAAGGAGCTATAGACACATGAAGACAGATGCACAAGACGGAGAAAAATGGACAGCATCGAGTTGAACCCTGTCTCATGACAATTTTACTAAAGAACAGGTAGTCCCCATTTCTGCAGTAACTGACTAAAACTCTGCAATCACTGTAACTCACAACGGATGACAAATGCTAACTATTTTTATTCTCACAAAACAAGCGCCGTCCACACGCACACAATCTGCTCGTTTATCGATTTGTTACTTACACAGAAGCCAAATTAGTCATTGTTTATTTACAATTTTTACAGTAACAATTATGCATGTGATTATTTAGGCTGCTTCGTTTCCATGAACCCAAATAACTTTCGACAACTGTAGGCTGGCTCCTCGGTAGGACTATTAGGTAGGAGAATAAGAAGTAACCAGGAGATAGATGAGCTATTGAACCATGAGGACATTGTAAGATTCGTAAGGGCTCAACGAATACAATGGCTAAGTCACTGAGAGCGGATGGATGTCAACGTATACCAAAGAAAATCCTGAAAGCGCGAGTCTATAAAAGCAGAAAGAGAAGCCGACCTAAGATGAGATGGTTGGATGATGTGCTGAAAGATCTAAGAAGAATGGATATGAGGGGTTTTTGCTGAGATAACAGTGGATACGAGACACTGGAGAAGATTGGTGTTGGAAGCCAGGGCTCACGTTGGGCTGTGAAGAAGAAGAAGAACAACAACAACAACAACAACAACATGAAGAATTAATCACTGTGTGCATGAAGATTTACTTTATATTTTATTTATTGTAAAATTAATTTATTAGGTAATTTTGCTCTAAGGCTTTTACGGCCGGCGTCAGGTTTTCCACTAAGGTCATCTTCAGTGAAAACAAGTTTTTGCAGTTATTCTGCTTCCGATGGTGAGGCCGAAACGTCTGGTTTTACGGCCATGAGATCATGGCCTAACAGCTCGTTCTAATAACAGTAATTTATTACATATTAAAAAACACGTTAGAAAAATTCTACCTTTTTCATAAAAGCAACTATAACATTTATCTGATTAAATTATTTTGTCAGAATGACAAAATGTAAAATTATAAAATAATTAATAACCAACAAGCGTTCGACGTTAATTAATTATCGATTAATTAACTTTAAAGTCATTGTATTGGTATCCGCGTCACAATTATTATAATTAAAATTTAAAGTTTTTTACCTTTACAACACTGTGGGGTGTTATGCTATTATGCTACTGAATTAACTAATCTGTGATTGCCGATCCTTACGTTCTTTGAGAGCCAAATACTACACTTGCCACGTGTTGGGCAGTCATTAAGTAATTATGCTAGCAATAATGGATTAATTAATCTGTGATTAAGTAATTATTGAATATATTAATTTGCATAATGAGCTCGTGTAATCAATAAATAACACGTTAATTACTTTACGTTAGCATAACTATTGCATGGAGACTCTAGTTGTTGCATTAATAAAGAAAATAAAATAAACTACCATAAATCACTCAAATGTCATTACTTTCTCGTTCTGAGGTAATTTGACAATGATGAACGCATATTGATAAAATAAACACTTATTTATTAACATTATATCATTCATTAAATTCAATATATATATAATATGGATGATTCCCTGTAAATACATACATTCATAAACTCATGAAAAGAACATAAAAGAACACATGTTTATACATCAAATTACAAGGTAAATCCAATACGTTGTTTGCTGAAAAACATACACATATATATATAATGTAATCGATATATAGAAACACAAATATTAAAACAATAAATCCTATACTAATGCGTTCATCGTATGCCTCAGATGGATGGCGTTAAATTATGTTTATCATGTTTAATTTAAATGCTCAAGGGGTGTTTCTTGAAAAAGAGACAGGACAGTAGAGTTCCTTATGATAAGAATAACATAAAGATTACTTGTTTAGGTGAATTATCCGATATTTCCATCGGCGTAACTCCTCTCTGCTGGATCATGTGTGGGAAGCTGTGGTCACTGACACTTAACACACGCGAAACAGATCCACTCGCGCTGTGTGTTCGTATTAAAGTTCATCGTTAACTATGGTGTATATATATATGTCTGTGTATTGTTCAACGTTTGATATGTTCATTACTGTTAGTGTTTTGATGCCGCGGTGTAATTGTTCCACATGATATTGAATCGCACCGCAACACTGTATAATGTTATTATTTCGCCGTCCGGTATTACATCAACGAAAGTTCTACGCGTCGATTATTGATGTAAGTGTGACTGGTTAGTTCAATTCTGAATTAGAGTATAATAAATAATTCTATAATTGTTAAGCACTGGCGTATGTCGCATGTTTTTAGACACTGAAAGTACACTATTACCGGATACGCGCCAATATCGAAATGTCTAAGTCTCTTAGTTATATGACGCGTGGCAAAATTTCAAAGTCCCACTGCCGTCCGTATGTTAATCGAACTTTGACGACCGACTGTTGGAATTATAAAGACTGTTCTACTGACCGACTGACTGCTCAAAGTATATGAGTAAAAATTTATGAAAGACTGTCCTCCCGCGTGCTCTGCAAGCAGTTTTTATCAAACATCGTGTACCACAATGCACCGTACTGGAAAACACGCCTCAAGTTGAACATGATAGGACGGAAGATCTCCTACCCTTAAGCCAGAGTGTCGTTCTTCACTTCCCATTCGACGTTCCCGTTGCTATGCTGGCGACGGTCCTCTCCACCAGGTCTCTGGGTAGATGCTGGGTTGTGATTGGATATCCTGTCTCCCCACGGGTTCGCGTCGAAAGCCTCCGTACTCTTTTCCTAGAACAGGAGAAATTTCATGCTCGTCTATCATGCCATTGTCTAAGCGTACTCCGGGTCTCGCTGCAGTTCTCACGAAAACAATGTGTCGTCTCTTGTTATTGTTCGCTGTGTTTGACCCTTTTTTCCTGAACGCTATCCTGGCGCAGCGTGACGTCGTTTCCAAAACGGCACACCTACTGCCTGTCGTAAATATCCGTTGTCGCCAGTAAGTCGTTCCCCTGCTGTTTACAAGTTCGATTCTATTATTTTAGGTATCGATGTCCGTCCTCGTATAGGGTATATACTATTGTGTGACTTACACTCTTTTATTCTTTACTGATACTCTTACAAATTAACCCGGCAGTGTGTCCGTCACAGTTTCTCCTCTAAATTGGTACTTGACACAGTTTCCATTATCTGACATTTGCAGGCTGTAAATCTCGTGTTTTAGACGAGTCTGTCACGGCCAACCCTGTGCCCTATTGTACAACTATGTGAAACGTACTTGCATTGTCTGAAGTAAACGTTCACTTGACACTACTACACACATTTCTTTATTTATTGCTCGTGGGCTGAGTAGGTGTGTCATGCTGAATGTAACGTCTTTTCAGTCACACTAAAATTTTTTAAATTTTTGGTTGTTACATAGGTCCCCAAATCGGATTTGATGTTGGATTAGCGGAAGACACTCTAATCCGATTTCTGCGCTCTGTGTTTGTTGTGGGAGTCCCCTCTAATAAAGTCGCGGTCAAAGACCTACTTTCCTCTGCTTGGTGTATATGGGTATATATTACCTATATTTGGTCGTAAACTACCTCTGGGAATTTATTGCCGTGCATGTGAGGAAAGATGAACGCATTTTTTACATATTTGCATATCTAATTAGATATGGGATTATGTACAATAATAATAGCTGTGGATGGCTGTGCCGTCCGCTTATTATCTAACACATGAAATAATGATTTTCGACATGAATTACAATTATTCATGTATCGTTTAAATATCATTATGATAGCTAATGTTCTTAGTCTATCTTGACCCTTTAAAATACAATTTACGACCTGTAAATACACATTGATACATTCACTAATCATTATTGAGTATCACTCACAATGCGTGTTACTATCATCTATACTAATTATATTGATTAGAAATTTATATACATTATTCAGGAACAATTAACAATTCACTTGAGATCATTATGATCATAAATAACTTTGTTTTATATCACTCAGATTTGATTAATTAATCTAATATCATCGGGTGTCTATAAAACTCGTTATAACGTCTTTTCGCAATTTATTGCTGCACATTCAATTGAACTTTTCACATCATAATTGTCTTTTCTATTTAAATTTCCACTAACACTGGCTATACACATGTAATGAATGTCGTTAGGTTGCCACATTGTGACTTAAGAACTCCTTGTACAAAATCTTTACATTATACACTAATAAGATATACATCATACTGATTAGCTAGTTGGACCGGTTTTCGCGGGACATTCACCTTATGTGTTGATCCGCCTCCGAATCCACTAGTCTAACTGATTGTCGATGCACTTTCGTTTTCCTTTGAGACTTGTGATTTCGTCTCAAAGTATCTCTTCAGCAATCGTACGTTGAAAATACCCCTCAGTTTTCCATTGCTATCGCACTCAGTGAGCTCGTATGTCGCGTTACCAAGGACGCGATTAACCTTGTATGGTCCGGTGTATAACTCGAAAAACTTGTCAATCCTCTTCATTGCGGCGTCGGATTGATGGTAGCTCCTCAACAGCACCTTATCGCCGGTAGCAAATTTAGTAATATTCCTACCATCATTGATACGTTTAGCATATTTCTCTCTTTTGTCTTTTATTTTTACAAACACATTAATATTGGGATTGTGTTCATGTTGATGACGTCTTTGTCCAGCCACTTCTCCCATGCGCGGGTCGGCTTCTTTCCTAAGTGTGCCTCGTGGGGTGTTATTTCTATTGTTTCGTGGTACGTTTCATTGATACATGTTTCAATTACTCCGACGTATCTTGACCACTTGCTATGCTGGTCGTGTACCAGGATCCTGAATAGATTTCCCAATTGGCGGTTAATCCTTTCCGCTAAGTTCGCTCGAGGATTCCTTATCGCGGTATATCTTGGTTGTATTCCCAGCTCCTCGAGACCTTTAACCCATCCTTCGGCGGTAAATTGCGTGCCGTTGTCGGTTAAAATGACTCTCGGTCGTCCATACTTCGTACAGTAATCGTTGATCCGTCGTAGTGTCGTGGTGGTTGTCGCTCTTCTTAGTGTAAATAGTTTGACAAACTTTGTGAAGTTGTCCACCATGACAAGTAAGTATTTGACACCTCCTATACCTGTTGGTAAGGGTCCATAGTAATCAACACTTACTGTGTCACCTTTGGCTGATGGTATCATGGCTTTTGTTCCGCCAAAGAGCATCCTGTTGTTCGTATCCTTGTACCGTTGGCAAGAGTCACAAGTTTGGATATATACTTTCACTTTCTTGATCAAGCTGTCGATCGTGAAGTGCTCTTGTAACATTTTTATACACCTTTTCGGGCCTAGGTGTCCGTACATTTGGTGTATCTCTGCAATTAGATCCTTCGACACGCTGTCAGGAATGTATAGTTTCCATTCGCCACGTCGTCGTCGGTACAACTTATCATTAACAATTTTATAAAATTTACTTAATTTACTATCTATAACGTTATTCTTAATCTTATCTATGAGCGTTCCGAGCTTGGCATCTTCATTTTGGTATTTGCCGATACCTCTAATTATTTTGCCTAATTGTTGACTCATTTTAATAACTAGGTGATTAATCAAATATTCGTGCGTCTCCTCGTTTGTCTCGTGTTGTTCCGTGTCAGCCGGGTATCTACTCAGTATGTCCGCAACGACGTTATCCTTTCCTTTGCAGTGGATAATGTCGAAATTGTACTCCTGTATGGCGAGAATCCATCTTGTAATTCTGGAATTGTTCAAGTGACACTTGTGCATAAATGTTAATGCTTTATTGTCGGTGATTATCGTGAGTGGTTGGCCAAGTATGTACATACGAAACTTATCCAGACATCTAACGATACTCAGGAGCTCTTTCTCCGTCGTGAAGTAATTGTGTTCTGCTCCCTTAAATGTCTTGCTTGTAAAAGCGATGACGCCGATTTCTCCATCTTCATCAATCTGGTAAAGCTGGCCACCATACGCAAAATTACTAGCGTCACACTGAATATAGTATCTTTGGTTCGGCCGTGGGAACCGTAGAGTTACTGTGTCGATAAATAAATTCTTGACTCTCTGGAAACACTCGTCCACTTCCCTTGTCCATGAAAACTTTCGTCCGCCTTTCAGCAGTTCATGTAAAGGTTGCGTTGTTTCTGCGTATTTACTCGAGAATCTGTTATAAAAATTGGTAAGACCAAGAAAACCTTTGAGTTGTTTTGTATTCTTCGGTGCTGGGAAATCCATAATCGCCTTTACCTTGTCATCGTTTGCTTGTATCCCTTTTGTTGTAAGGCGATAACCAAGGAAGGAGATTTCTCGTCTGAAGAATTGTGACTTGGTGAGGTTGACAGTTATATTTGCTTTATTGAGGTTGTTTAGCAACGCTTCTAAATGATTTAAATGTGTTTGTATATTATTGGAGTAGCACAAGCAGTCGTCCACGTAGATGATCGTGTTCTTCTTGACCTCCTCCTCGAGGGCCACATCCAATCCACGTGTCAACGCTGCAGAGCTGGTGCTGAGTCCAAATGGCGTCACTGTGAATCGGTAGCACTTCCCTTCATGCATAAACGCAGTGAAATCCCTACACTCTCGTTTTAATGGGACTTGCCAGAAGCTACTGGATAAATCGACTGTCGACAAGTACTGCATATCACCACATCTAGCCAATATCTCATTTACCGGGGACACTCCTTCGTAATCGGGCACGGTCACGCTGTTCACTTTTCTTGCATCAAGGCATAGGCGAACCCTCCCATCCTTCTTGATAACTGTCACGATTGGGTTGACGTACGGGCTGGCGCAACGTTCGATTACACCATATCGTAACATCCGGTTAATCTCCTCGTTCACCTTGTCTCTGTAGGCAAGCGGCACAGGCCACCCTCGTTGAAAGTAAGGTGTCCTGTCCGTGACGTGAAACTCGTGCGTGTAACCCTCTATTCTTCCCGGGCACTCCCTAAAAACATTCCGGTTCCTTACCAAAATCTCCTTCAGGCGTTGCAGTATTCCTTCATCCACGCAGTCTATGCTCTCAATCTTCTCATCGATGCATCGCAGTACTTCCTCTTCTTCTTCACTGTTTATCACGTCAATATTCATGATTGGTATCATGTGCTCCTCATCAACAGTATTGTTTTTCAAACTAACTACTTTGTTTCCGATGTCGATGCGACACCCAACTTCTTGTAAAAAACTAATTCCTAGTATACATGGTTTCACTAATTCTGGTATTACCAAAAACACACATTCATATCGGATACTATCAATCTCAATGTCACACAATATTTGTCTCTTAACTAATTTGGATTTACTTCCTACAGCACTTATTATAAATGTATTCGTTACGGGTAATGTCTCATATGGTTCTATACTCTTCCTATGGTTATTAAACCAAGTTTCCGACAACCCGTTAACAATACAACCAGTATCAAGTAAGGCTTGGACAGTTACATCATTATTAAATTTAATAGTAATCTCGGGACATTTCAATATTTGTTTATTTACAATCTCGTCGTCCTCTTTTAGTAGGTCCTTTCGTAAATCAGGTAACAATATATTTACACTCTCACTCGGAAAGAAGTCGCTTAGAAATTCTATCTTCTCCCCTCGTTCGACGTATTTTTTTTTGTTTTGTTATTGTTGTCGCTGTTACCGTTCGCCCTTGGGGTAGTGTCAATGACCGTGCTACTAGGTCCTGCTTCAGCTGGTGTAAACTGTACTGTATTGACGTAGTGTTTGTTGTCATACCGACCCCTTGTTGCCTGTCGGTCACTTTCATTTTTATTGTATTGCGTTTCCCTTTCTCTCGGATTGTTCCTCCCTTCGTTGTAAGGTCTATAATGTGGTCTGCGAGTGTTATCTCCGCTCGACTGTATGCTTGTGAATTCCGTAATCAGCGCTTCGAAATTTGGTATACTCGTGATACCACGTGTGACCACGGCGAGCTGCAAGTCCTTACCAAAGTGGCGAGCTAGTTTTCGTATCAGCTGAGTGTCGGTTAATGCTGGTGACAGTTGCCGACTTTCCAGTAAAATCCGTTCTACATACTGGACAGCTGTGATTGGTCCATTCCACTCATATCTGCCGTACTCCAGATTGTCGCGTATATTGTCCTGGCGTTCTTGACCCCAGTACTTCAAGGTGAAAGCTTCTTTAAATTCTTCGTACGTGGAGATTTGATTCCTTATGACGCGCCACCATATTCCAGCGTCCATCTCCAAGTGTCTTCCGATCCATTTAATGTCACCGTTGCTGTAGTACTGTTCCTGGATCTCTGACAATTCCTTCAGGAACTCCATTGGGAACCTGTCAGTGCCGTTATACTTTAACTCAGTATGTGTGTGTCCGTTAATTCTACTGATTATTCCAGACTCACCTTCAATTAGCTGACGCTGTAGTCGTTCTATCTGGGATTTTAATTCGTTAATACGGGTGGTTTTCTCTCTGGTGCTCTCGTCTAGTTTTTGTTCCGCCGACTTCTGTCTTCCATCTACCTCATTGATTTTCTGTTGCATTGTGTTGTTTACGTCTCCCTGTTCCTGTTGTAATTGCCTTACTGTTTGGAATAGTTCGACTCTCAATTCCTCTTGCTTCTTGTGATTTTCTTTTGCGTGTGTCTCCACTCTGTTGTGGATCTTTTTGATGCTCGTTTGAGTATTTTGGGCAACACTCTTTAGTTCCTGTCGGTCTAATTCTCTTGTTTCACGCACCTCTTCTAATTTCTTGTCGGTGTCCTCCTTTAACTCTTTGACGATCTCGTTCTGCTGCTTCTGAACCTCGTCTATCTTCTTATCACAATTATTTATGTATTCACGCATTTCTGCGCGTATTTGTGTAAAATTTTCATTCTGCTTTTCCAACTTTTCTTCTAATTTCTCGAATCTTTTATTAAAATTCTCATTAATCTCTTCCTTTTGCTTTTCGAATTTTTCATTCTGCTTTTCAAATTTCTTACTCATAAAATCCATTAATGCGCGCAACGTCACCTCTTCCTGCGGTTGTTGTTGGGACTCCTGTCCCCGCGCTCTGAAGTGTGACGTCTCCTCGGTCGTTTGTGAATAAGTTGGTGATTCCTCTCGTTCGACACCAGGTACTCCCTGTTGGTTATTGATGTCAAAATTCATGGAATCTGTGCTACTGGTCGTCATTTTTGCTGCTTTACTACGCGTTAACATTCAGTCCCAGCTTCACACTAATAATATTTGTTCTTACAACTACTAACATGAAATATTAATATATACGCTTATCCTATCTCTACTGCCTGCTCTTTGCCGTGCGGTGGGCGCCAAATACAACACTGTGGGGTGTTATGCTATTATGCTACTGAATTAACTAATCTGTGATTGCCGATCCTTACGTTCTTTGAGAGCCAAATACTACACTTGCCACGTGTTGGGCAGTCATTAAGTAATTATGCTAGCAATAATGGATTAATTAATCTGTGATTAAGTAATTATTGAATATATTAATTTGCATAATGAGCTCGTGTAATCAATAAATAACACGTTAATTACTTTACGTTAGCATAACTATTGCATGGAGACTCTAGTTGTTGCATTAATAAAGAAAATAAAATAAACTACCATAAATCACTCAAATGTCATTACTTTCTCGTTCTGAGGTAATTTGACAATGATGAACGCATATTGATAAAATAAACACTTATTTATTAACATTATATCATTCATTAAATTCAATATATATATAATATGGATGATTCCCTGTAAATACATACATTCATAAACTCATGAAAAGAACATAAAAGAACACATGTTTATACATCAAATTACAAGGTAAATCCAATACGTTGTTTGCTGAAAAACATACACATATATATATAATGTAATCGATATATAGAAACACAAATATTAAAACAATAAATCCTATACTAATGCGTTCATCGTATGCCTCAGATGGATGGCGTTAAATTATGTTTATCATGTTTAATTTAAATGCTCAAGGGGTGTTTCTTGAAAAAGAGACAGGACAGTAGAGTTCCTTATGATAAGAATAACATAAAGATTACTTGTTTAGGTGAATTATCCGATATTTCCATCGGCGTAACTCCTCTCTGCTGGATCATGTGTGGGAAGCTGTGGTCACTGACACTTAACACACGCGAAACAGATCCACTCGCGCTGTGTGTTCGTATTAAAGTTCATCGTTAACTATGGTGTATATATATATGTCTGTGTATTGTTCAACGTTTGATATGTTCATTACTGTTAGTGTTTTGATGCCGCGGTGTAATTGTTCCACATGATATTGAATCGCACCGCAACACTGTATAATGTTATTATTTCGCCGTCCGGTATTACATCAACGAAAGTTCTACGCGCCGATTATTGATGTAAGTGTGACTGGTTAGTTCAATTCTGAATTAGAGTATAATAAATAATTCTATAATTGTTAAGCACTGGCGTATGTCGCATGTTTTTAGACACTGAAAGTACACTATTACCGGATACGCGCCAATATCGAAATGTCTAAGTCTCTTAGTTATATGACGCGTGGCAAAATTTCAAAGTCCCACTGCCGTCCGTATGTTAATCGAACTTTGACGACCGACTGTTGAAATTATAAAGACTGTTCTACTGACCGACTGACTGCTCAAAGTATATGAGTAAAAATTTATGAAAGACTGTCCTCCCGCGTGCTCTGCAAGCAGTTTTTATCAAACATCGTGTACCACAATGCACCGTACTGGAAAACACGCCTCAAGTTGAACATGATAGGACGGAAGATCTCCTACCCTTAAGCCAGAGTGTCGTTCTTCACTTCCCATTCGACGTTCCCGTTGCTATGCTGGCGACGGTCCTCTCCACCAGGTCTCTGGGTAGATGCTGGGTTGTGATTGGATATCCTGTCTCCCCACGGGTTCGCGTCGAAAGCCTCCGTACTCTTTTCCTAGAACAGGAGAAATTTCATGCTCGTCTATCATGCCATTGTCTAAGCGTACTCCGGGTCTCGCTGCAGTTCTCACGAAAACAATGTGTCGTCTCTTGTTATTGTTCGCTGTGTTTGACCCTTTTTTCCTGAACGCTATCCTGGCGCAGCGTGACGTCGTTTCCAAAACGGCACACCTACTGCCTGTCGTAAATATCCGTTGTCGCCAGTAAGTCGTTCCCCTGCTGTTTACAAGTTCGATTCTATTATTTTAGGTATCGATGTCCGTCCTCGTATAGGGTATATACTATTGTGTGACTTACACTCTTTTATTCTTTACTGATCCTCTTACAAATTAACCCGGCAGTGTGTCCGTCACAGTTTCTCCTCTAAATTGGTACTTGACACAGTTTCCATTATCTGACATTTGCAGGCTGTAAATCTCGTGTTTTAGACGAGTCTGTCACGGCCAACCCTGTGCCCTATTGTACAACTATGTGAAACGTACTTGCATTGTCTGAAGTAAACGTTCACTTGACACTACTACACACATTTCTTTATTTATTGCTCGTGGGCTGAGTAGGTGTGTCATGCTGAATGTAACGTCTTTTCAGTCACACTAAAATTTTTTAAATTTTTGGTTGTTACACCTTAATCCGTCTATGTGATCGCTTAATTTTGTCTTCTTTGTCTTCTTACGCGTTTCGGATTATGTTAATCCATCATCAGAGATTAAAAAATTCGTCGGTTAAGACTTCGTTAAAACATTAAAAGTTAAACTAAAAGACATTGAAGTGTATATTTCACAAACACAGCGACGTACGCGGATGTGAGTGCGCACTCAATACTGGAGTACGTCGCTAACCAGTATTGAGTGCGCACTCACATCCGCGTACGTCGCTGTGTTTGTGAAATATACACTTCAATGTCTTTTAGTTTAACTTTTAATGTTTTAACGAAGTCTTAACCGACGAATTTTTTAATCTCTGATGATGGATTAACATAATCCGAAACGCGTAAGAAGACAAAGAAGACAAAATTAAGCGATCACATAGACGGATTAAGGTAAACAACTTTAAATTTTAATTATATTAATTAACTTCTTGACCTGTGTGCAATTTGGAAACACGTGTTGTACCGAACAACCCGTCTCGGAGTAGCAATTAATCCTCGTGAATTACTTAAAAGATATTAAACCTGTTAAACGATTCAGGTAACGTTATTTCGTTCTCCCGGCGGTGTTTATAGCACTTATTTCGCTTACTACAACACAGATAAACATGATTAAGCGAAATTTAATCCCTCACCGATTACATTTATTGCTCTATTAATTAGTTCAAAGCAGTAAGTACAAGACGTACATTAATGTACAACTGTAAGTACATAATTTGCATGTTTTAACAGCGCCAACTGAGTTGTGATTACGACAAACAAGATTAGCGTGAGACAATTAAATGCGGTTTATATTTACTTGTTTGCACGGAGACTGTCACATGGTTTAAAAATAGAATACAAACACAGGCACAATCACACAAACATCGTTTTACCTGTTAAAACTGGCCATTTTACAACGTCTAACGAAAACTGCCTAGTGGATTACAAATCTGTTGCGCGGTCAGCACGTTCGGACGAGTTTAAGCCGAAGGTCAAGCGCGAAACAACTGCATGTTGGAGAATCGAACTAGGCATAGGCATAGAGTGCCAGTTGAACTCTTTAGTCTAGTAAAATTATTAAGATCTAGTCTTCTCACCCAAGAGACTAAACTGAAAATGTACAGAGCAATGATCATCCCTGTAGTGACACACGGTTCCGAAACCTGGATATTAAGAGCAGTTGATGAGAAGACTCTGACGACTTTTGAATGGAAAATTATTAGAAGAATCTTCCAACCAGTATGTTGTAATGGAGAATGGAGGATCAGATCTAATCAAGAAATAGACTCTATTCAAAAACAGGGAGATATTGTCCTATTTATAAAGTCGAGAAGAATCAACTGGATAGGACATGTAGAAAGAATAGACAACCAAAGACTCCCCAAAAGGATAATGAATGGGCACACAGATGGGCGCAGAAGACGACGCAGGTCAAGAAAACGATGGCAAGACGACGTGGTAGAAGACCTGACAAAGGATGGGTGTCGACTCGTGGAAGACCGAAGCACATGATCGGACCATCTGGAGGTGGATCATTAGGGAGCCAAGGTCAATCCTGGACTGTAGTGCCGGATATGTATGTAAGTATGTAAGCCAGTTGCACTGAAACCATTCAAAGATCCAACCCCTTTAATCTGTTTTTTAGGTCGAGATGAGATGCCCGGAATGACGAAGCGAAACTCATTCTTACAATACGTTCTCCTTTTTGTCTTGACTGGTAGGCCTACAACTTATTCTTAGATGACATTACAATGTTTCCAGGGAAAACCACATGGAGGTATTTTCTTCACGTCTGCTACATATTTTTTATTTCTTCTTAATACGTTCGTCAGTTAATGTTGGTGGCATTACCAGCACAATAGTCGTAACCACGATCAAATAGCAGCCCAAATTCTTCCGCGTAGATATGGAGTCGTCCGCAACCTGCCCTCGTTTTAGTACTGGCAATCTTTCATTCTAATCTCATTAGCTTCGCCGGCGGGGACAAAATGTGGCTTTCTTCTCATAAAATTACAAGGTTTTTGTCTAAATATGCCCTTTACACTTCTCTCTCTTGAAAAATGTTGAATAAGGGCAAAGGGCGATCATAACGATACCGATGTTGCTGAACTGCACGATGGTGACCCCAGATTCCTCTCTCTCTCTCTCTCTCTCTCTCTCTCTCTCTCTCTCTCTCTCTCTCTCTCTCTCTCTCTCTCTCTCTTCCTACATTCTGGCGTTTGCTGGTACTCTACGTTAGTGTAGAATATGTTAGCTGTTGGGTTAGAATGTGGTCTTGGGATTCCCAGTCCCTTTCACCCAAATCGATCGTCTTCCTGCAACTGTCACTACTGAAAACCATCTCAATTAAGCAATTCCCAGGACACTGGTCTTTCCATGCAACTATCACTAAATTTATCTACGACCAAATCTCCCTTCGTGTAAGCATCATAAAATCCAATATCTCGTATCTTTATGGTGAAATTATTTAATTTCCTTTTTACCGATAATGTCATGCACTTTCCAAAAACGCGGTTTCTACATAATTAAAAATATATCTCTATTCTAAGTTCGTTAATTTTTACTGCTGCGGATTAAACAGCAAGCCCCCCCCCCCCCAGTTCTTCAAAACAAAAACCTGTTTCATCACATCAAGGCCCACAACGGGCTTTGGGGTTAGTTAATTAAGAAATTCGTAAAGCAATTGAAGTCACTTATGATCAGCCTAACAAAATTTGGAACCGCCATAGCGATTTTCTTATCGTTTGTGCCTCTCGAAATAAGTTGTTGGGCTCTGTTGTCTGGACCATAAAGTCAAATTTGTTTTATAATGTTTTGGGCCCCAGTTTTCTCTGAACAGACGAAACCTGGCGAATTCGAACTAAGTACGTGTAACTGAATGAATTAATCCTCATTTTCAAATTACTGCAGTCACTGCAATTACTGCATTTCCAGACCGACAAATAATACATCTTCTTTGTGAACGTTAAACATTGTATACAACGTGTGTGAGAGGAGAAAATGATAACATCTGACAATTAACAGACGCAAAACAATTGAGAAAGTTAATTTTTACAGAATCCATTCTGCCGTATGGAAGCAGAAATTTAATTAATTCGGAACATACTTTTAGAACAGATACGTTAACGTATTTACTCCTCTGACATCTCTTGCCTCAGATCTGCATAATGAGATATAAAACACTAACAAAAATAGACAAACAGAAACAATGCATTAGTAACATAAGAGGTAAATTTTAAAGAGAATCCAAAAAACACTGTACTTGGTAATCGTTATAGTGGGAGGGGAGTACTAGTGAGATTGAATAACTGCGGGGAGTGAAATCGGAGGGGCGTAGCACGCGACTAAAACATTAATTAATGACGTCGACAAGACGGTCGAGAGCTTTTTACACGGAAGTACAAAATGTTAAGTGAGGCGTTTGTCTTGGGACACAATAAAATGAACTTGCAGACACATCCACTTTGTTTGTCGGCAATGAATGACCGATAAAACCTTCTCTCTCTCTCTCTCTCTCTCTCTCTCTCTCTCTCTCTCTCTCTCTCACTCTCTCTCTCTCTCCCCCCTTACTCTGCGTGCACGCACGCGCAATGCAATAAGTTAACCATTACTCAAATATTCTCGTCCTTCTCCTCCTAACCTAAGACATGTTCCTCCTCTAAGTTTCGAAATCACATACAATTTTTGATTCCTTCATTCCAATACTGTCGCTGTCTTTTTTATTTTTATGAGTCTTCGAGGCTTCCACTGGACTATCTTGTTCTTTGGCCTTCTGGGTTTGTTATCATATCTTCAAACCACCCGAACCCTCATCTCTCACTTCGTTCTACCACGTTTTCTCTTACACTCATAGGCCTAATGGTTTCACTTCTTTGTTGGTCTCTAAGCTTGAGATTCTAACACTTCTCAGATAATCGATTCTACCGCGGACAATATTCTATCCAAACTAACATTCACAGAATCCATACCTCAAAACCATAAGTAAATACTGATTGTACCATCGCCACGACAACACTTTTCTAGATGTGTTACGATATACCATAAGGAATTAAGTCATTATATTATCTTAGAGTCTTTTAATTGTTTTCGGTCCTTATTGTTTCCTCACGGCCTCTCCCAAACCCTTTGTTATCGAGTGCTCCTACGTATTTGAATTTATTGACTTGTATTACTTCGGCTTTATCACTAAAGAGCAATGAAAAATTATGTCCAAGTTACAACTAGCTACTCCGTCTTCGATTGGCTAACTTTACACGTCATTTCTAGTACTCTCCGTTCAAACCGTTAACCAGATTTTTTTAGTCACGGGATTCTTGCGCTAAAATAACCAAGTCGTCGGCAAAACTGCGGGGGAGGGAGAAAGTCTCGTCTCGAACGCCGCGCAAATTAATGAAAATATGAAGAGTTTAAAAGTTTCAGACTAGATGTAATTATTAAAGTTCGTATACGTAGATATATCCTGAACAGAACAGTCTTTCTAGGTACCTACTATGTAAATTCGTATTCTTCCTGTTAAATTAACTATTAATTAGTACTGATGTGGTGTCCACGTAACATTAACTTAAAACATTCAGTTGATGTGAAAATATCATGGCTGTCAAAACTGTTTATGAGTAAAAACCCTGGCGATCAGCAACTGCCACTACACGAGGTTGATCACTAACGTATAAAATGTTTAAGTTTTAGCCCGTACAAACGTTTCTTGATGATGTACAGACATCAAGAAATTCATATGTGTAAGACTAGACTCTAAGATGTAAAAATAGTACGGAAGTGGCTGAACTGTACAAGGAATGGAGGTTTCTCCGATGTCCGTACGTTACTGAAGGCTACCGGAATTCGGTTGTCACTAGTAACCAAGTGGGAAAAGGGATACCAGCACGAGCGTATGCAGAATTTGTATGACTATTGTTAATGGTACCCACCTCCTAACGACATTTCTGTGCATTCGCGGACTTGTGTAGGCCTATTATTGCTTACTACAAATAACATTTAGACTTAACTTAGAAGGACAATAAAAAGTCGCAAGTAAGGGGTTTTTAGCTGAGTGGAAAATTTCTTAGGGTTCGAGCCCCCCCCCCCAAAAAAACTCTTCTGCCTAGGCCACGGACACCATATTAAGACGAGGCTGACGGAAGCTTAAAACGTGCGTATGGAATGATCTCCTATGTTCTCCTACAGTATTTATATGTTTCATTTGCTTGACGAAAAAGTTACACTTTGAAGTCGCTAAGCAAGAGGACGTAACAGGCAAGCGTTATGGTCAGAGACCAATATCGTTTAAGACTAGGACTGCTTACTGGCGTAGGCTAGTCTTGCGACATTGTGGAGCATTGTTTGTAGGCTAATTAGTTGTATTTGCAAAGCTTTGACACGCCTTTAGAAAAAAAAAGTGATTGAAGGTTTATACTGTGAGCGGGCTATTGTTAACGAGTCCATCAAATTCAAGGCCACTTACCTGGATCCTTTTTAACTACGGTCTTATTTTTTATTGCTTCATAAGCAGTTTCATGTGTGTGTGTGTGTGTGTGTGTGTGTGTGTGTGTGTGTGTGTGTGTGTGTGTGTGTGTGTGTGTGTGTGTGTGTGTGTGTGTGTGTGTGTGTGTGTGTGTGTGTGTGTGTGTGTGTGTGTGTCCACGCGCGCGCACACAAAATTCTTATCGAGTTGTTTGCACAGGTTACGAATAACAACGAATTGTAATTGCCAAACCCACGTTCAACGCACGCAGGCTTGTTTTAAGTACTGTAGAACACGCCGTACGGATAATCGTTAACATGTTCACGTGTGACAATATCATGTCTGTACCCACCTCTTTTTAATTTTGATATCCCTGTATCTGCGACGAGTAGATACAATACATTGATTAGGCGTATCTACAGGTATATGATACTTTCGATGATAACGGGTATCGTTACTTTTTCACAATATTGGTAGTACTGGTATCGGTATCAGAAGATCTTGAAGAAGTAGTCTTATTCACAAGAATGCTACAATAATTTTATATAAAAGAATATATCGCTTAAAAATACAGCAAACGCTTGATGGCAGTACCAACTATAATACCACAATTTTAATTTCTTTGAGTTATTTGTTTTGGAAAAACTACTCTTGTTTAAAGTAAAATACAGTATATAGAGACTCTGTTACTGTAAACCAATCTGACACCTTTTGCTGCATTCGTTACACACCACGCCGCTCGCGTTATACTTAATGCCCGATATAAGCACCGACATCTTGAAACCTATTGTGCTAGGGACTTGAAAATTAATTAAAAATTAAATTCAATCGATTCGCTGTTTAAATTAAACACGTACGCCTAACAACAAAAACGTTTCTCACAAGCCAACTTTTCCAATTTCGTAATTCGAAAAAAACGTAATCAAACAATACGTAAAATTATTTTTTGACAACTATGAAAAGTATAGATAAACATTAAGTATTCCGTCGGGTTACTCACACACTAACCTACAAACTGTAGTGTGGTCCATTTATGTTAATTAAAAAAGGAAATACGACGAGTTACGTTTTAAAGTTCAATCGTCTTTGAAATGTACAATTTACTGCTTCTATGTTTTTACAGCTTTGTTATGGCGAAATAATTTTAAAATCTGTGGAAATTTATCGAATAACGAGTTTAACATTACAACAGTTTAAACATTTATAATCGTGTAACTTTAATTTTTTGATGAGTAAATTTTCAAGTCGCGCAGTGCATACTAGCGACAACCCCCATAAACGCAATATATTTTCCTATCTGCCCTATTGTCGCATGACTGACGAATGAGCTGCAAGTCTAAACGTGTATGAATAAAAAAATGCACAACGAGAACATTGTATGCTGTTGGAAATAAACTTACTTATGGGCGGCTAAGAAACACGAATGATGGCGAAGGTCACTAAAACTAAACTGGACAACATGGCTCTCACAAACAACGCTTCTGATTGGAATCGTATTTTAATGAAATTTAACAAGCGGTCGCGTGAAAACGTTTGTTTTAAACAAAATGTTGGCCTAAAAGCTAGGGCAACACGCACACGCATACATGATCCGAGTAACTGGCCGTCCAGTATCGAACGCGAACCGTGTATGCATGCGAAAACAGCCCGCAATTACCTTAATTTTATTCATAAATAATTGTTAGCTATTCATTAAGAACACACGCATGAGTGTTCTGTAAACCAGTCTTGTAATCAGGTTGATGGAAAGGTCCCCACTGCGAAATATGTTTATCTCGCGTGAAATGTGCGTGTGCTTCTCTCTCTCTCTCTCTCTCTCTCTCTCTCTCTCTCTCTCTCTCTCTCTATCTCTCTCTCTCTCTCTCTCTCTCTGGTCACAAAAACATGCGATTGCGAACACTTACACGCTCCATACAAAAACTTATTTGACTGTACTCCATTACGACATACCAACGGCGAATTCCTTTTCGCATACTCGTCACTTTCAGTGTAAACGTTACACAAAATAAATCCCAAGGTTTATTTACGAGTGTCCTTAAACTCGGCCCGATTCAGATCCACCGCTCCACTCCACAATCCTTCTCAGACCATCTGCCAGTGTCATTCTTCATTCCTTGGCCTTCGTTCCATAAAACGTTGTTTCCAATGCTCGATTTGAATACTAAGTCCCCTCGCTCCCGTAAAAATTTACAGGCATTGCACAAATGCAATGCACAAAGAAGGGCATTGAAAATGTTTCAATAAATCTAAAAAATATATATATTTATGTTCATTCGCCAATCAATGAATTCATTCACCAATCAATGCATTAATTCTTCATTTACCAATGTACAGATTATAAGTTAAATGTAGTCGCATTCATAAGCGAAGTTTTATATGTGTATTACGTTATTGACAACAAAGAAGTAGTTTCTTTGGAAACTCACCGATTCCCATTTTCGATCACGCACCAGCGATCGGCCGCATATGTGCGACACGTCCTTATAAACATTTTCAATGTTAAAACACGGCCGAAAGAACAGTCACACTTTTCCTACATCCAAGATATGGGCGAAGCTTGTCTTAGCCGTTTATCACGTGTACACGTATACGGCTCTTCCTAAGCATATACACGAACCAAATAGCTAGATAGTAAATACCGTGTATTTCTTGAACTTCCGTATTTACCTGCTTGACAGATCTACGTCTCACGTGTTTCGTGACAGACAGTGATCCTGGATAAACAACACTTCCCGTCTTAATGAAGCATCATAAACGTGAGATTAACGGCATTAAACGTGGATACAGTTTTTTACGGCCTGGACCACCGTCAGTCAGGTAAACTATACAGCCGGGAAATGAAGAAATTGCTGTGTGAAGAATAAACTCTTTCTTTTTATACTTTTCTGTTTGTAACGCATCTCTCTCTCTCTCTCTCCTCTCTCTCTCTCTCTCTCTCTCTCTCTCTCTCTCTCTCTCTCTCTCTCTCTCTCTCTCTCTCTCTCTCTGTGTGTGTGTGCGCGCGCGCGCGCAACAGCTGTTATTTTCACTAACACCGAGATAACTTCACTAATTCTTATCTGTTATTTCAACTATCTGACGGAAGTATATCACGTTTCTGTGTAAAATTTAATATTTAGAATCGCGTTAAGGTTGGTGATAAATTACGATACAAATAATCGACGGATTCGTACCGTATTTTTCGTATCGTCCAATAATTCCTTCGGAGAACAGTCACAAACCTTAGGCCTACATATGGGAACACGTTCTGACGACGTAATGCATATTACTCTAGTAATGGCGTGCCACTCGATAAGGGCTGTCGCTCAAATTTCAGTTATTTAATCCGTCAAGTATAATGATTCCGTTTCTTTCAGTATGGCTACATATATTTTTCACGGCCACTGATAACTGAGAAATATATGTTCCTACTGTTACCGTGTTTTAGGAAAGACAATCCAAGATACGTAAATGAATATATTAAAAAAGCACACAACCTTGCATCCCTAGCAAAAGTTAGTATAACAAACTATGTGTATCTTCTGCAGCGCAGGTCTATTGGAAATATAATGTAATAGCTAGACTTCTTGGGTTCCGAACGCGTGCCAGTGGCGTAACCTTTTTCCCTGGGCCCCTCCACAGGAATCCTTTACGGGCCTCCCTACTATCCTAGTAGTATGAAAATCAAGTAATATTAATTTAATTTTACTTCATTTCAAACTTTTGCGATCTTACTGCATTGTGACATGCAAAAGTGTTCATTATTTCATAAATATCACTGAATCCAGCAGTTTTATTTTCCACCCTCAGTATACTAGATCCATTCAGGCTTTTTCCAGACATCATGTTACGCGGATAATTCTTTATCTTTTCAGCTTGGAGAATGTTCGCTTGGCCGAATTCTGGTGGTCTCGGTGCATCTAACTGAAATCGCCGCTCTGTTTGTAGTTCACCAAATAATTTACACTCTCAAAGTACATCATTAAATTCTGGTAAAACAACACTGAAAAAATTAATGTATTTTTTATGTTAAATAGGTATGGATAAATCTTGTTTTACTTAAGTTCAATGGTTTTTACCCATTCGTAAAATATTAAGAGACATGTTAGCGCGGGTTCCCCGCACTACGGGCCCTGTGAGCCCGGCAGTTACGCCACTGACGCGTCGTAACGAAATTTACTCATCAAGGGATCAAATATTTATCGATTTTACCCAAAATACCCTTCAAGCCATTTAAAATTTTGCCAAGCCTCCGTGTTTACTTTTCCTACTATAAATTAATAATTTACTCTCTTTCAATTTCCACAATCACTTGTTTAAAAATTTTACTTTTTTTGAGCCCTGGACACAACCCCGACGAAGTTACACATCCAATATTATCCGGGCAATCTTGAATATCTCGGTGTTAGGCTTCACTCTTCTTTTTTTCATGACGGCTCTCAGGCTCACATGGACATCAATAAGCACATTTTAAAGAAATTACTAAAAAACCAACTTATTAATAGGGCCTACTATAAATGGACATTATTAAAAGACGATTTCAGCAAAAAAAATTCGCAAATGCTTCAACTGACAACGTATCAGCAAATCGCGACAGAAGTGAAGGAAAAAGTACTCAACAAGCCGGTTATTTATTAGCGGCTAGGACTGGGCCCTGTGCATCGACCTGTCGTCTGTCCACTGTGCACTATGCTGCCCAGTTAATTATATGAGCCGGGTGCGGGTCACTCGGTCGCCTACGCGAGTCACCACGTATATTTCTGACTCATACCGTACTACAGTAATTAATGGCAACAGTACAGTAGTGTAGCCGCGCGCGCGGCGCAGTTAACGAACCCGTGTGCGAGTTCACACGTGTCAGTCTCTGGTCTACGTACTATTGTGTTCCTACATCGATTCTGAGGTATGCACGTGGCACAGCGTGTTCCCCTACAAATATCGAACGATCGCTGTTATTCAATGGCACACCACGACGGCTGCTTTAGGTACCGAACAAAGAAACAAATTTTTAATCCATAATAAACTAAGAGCTACACGCGTACAAAATACACAACAGGACAATTGTGTGTGTGTGTTCAAAAACTGTAAATACAGTCCAAGTAGGGTTATTTTCACCTGACGCACGTTTCACAGAAATTATTCTGTATCTTCAGAGCTTTGTTTTAAAATAAACCTCTGAAGATACAGAATAATTTCTGTGAAACGTGCGTCAGGTGAAAATAAACCTACTTGCAGTGTATTTATTTGACGATAATACATGGGAGACCTACAGGAAACTCAATGAGTTACGAACGAATAATTGTGTGTATGTGTGTGCGCGCGCGCGCGCGCGTGTGTGTGTGTGTGTGTGTGTGTGTGTGATAAATGAATGGCCTTTAATTGTTTTCTGATACGCCTACGAGGACATGAGAATTTGCTGGAAGGTAACATTTAAAATAACTGAAACGTTTAGTCTAAAAACAATGTCTTTCTCTACCTGCCTGAAAAGAATTACGAAAAATTATCGTACTCTTAGATTTATTCCCATAAAGACGGCATTGTAGTTGATTAGGTCTATGAACTCCCGCCGATCGGCGACGCGTACGATATTTTTTCTGACATACCTGAACCCTCTGTTCGAGGCTTGATGAGGGATTATTCCAAAGCCCCCACATTTCCACGGATTTTTTACACGTACCTCGTAGGATTTAATTCCAGGCGCGCTTGTACGGTAACCCACTTAGGCTATTATAAATAATGCACAACAAAAAAAGCTACCACAATAATCTGTTCATTACACATTTCTGCGCTATCAAATACACTTTATCCCATTCGTACGTAGGCTATAAGCGTGGTTTGGTAGCCTATCTCATTTTGTTCACTCGTACATAGCCTATAAAAGAGCATATTATGTAACAGGAAATTTACCGATGGTTGTACAAAGCGTTTCTGTATAAGACACAAGTGAGTACCCTCTTTGCATTAAAACCTGAAAGCATTTTTCCGTAAATATACGGAAAGGACGCTTAGGGCTATTATAGAATCTCATCCGCTGGTACGTGAGATACACGACTACTGTACTCGAGTCGTCACCAGATGCTAGTGTTACAATTCACGTGCCGATCACGGGAATGATAGCTGGCCAATGTTCATCTACATATAAATACATTTCTTTATTTAACATATTGGTTTAAAGGTGCGTGATCATAGAAGGAACACAGCTATACGGCAAGAACTGAATATTATGAGTCGCTCTACTAGAAAGGATTGCCCAGTATCGGCTGAATTGGTGAGAACATCTTTGCCGAATGGATGACTGCCGCATCTCCAAACAACTATGGAACGATAAGCCAAAGGGACGGAGAGGTGTGGGACGTCCGAGGAAGCGGTGGAGTGTGACCAGCTCTAGACTTCGATTGTTTGAGTCGGAACAAACCATCCTTGTTTTAATCCTTGCAGATGATGATGATGATGATGATGATTTATTTAATCAAATAAATCTCACAAAATAAAAAGTAAAATAAATCGGAACACTGAAAACAACAGATGGCAAAGGAGGACAATGAGAGACTATCACAGCCAGTACGAAAAGTGAACGATGGGGATGTTATTGGTAACCAGAACGCGCTCTAATATTGCTATTAGTTTAACAAACGTTTGTAACATTCTTCGATCTTTACCGACAACTTGCGGACAACATAATTTCTGCTAATAGCACGGAAAATTGCTAAATAACATTCCTTACTAGCGACATTTTTCATTTATTTTTCTCTAGCAATGTTGTATAACATTGCTAAAAGCACGTTATCCTGCATAATATATATGAACCTTCCTTTAGAATAACGCACGGTTTCGTAAGGAATGTACCTTCACGCTGAGAGCTGGTAAAGGCGTACTGTGTATCCGAGCAGGCTTCGATTTATTTTGCGTCCTGCTGACTGAGCTTCAACCGTTAATGCTTTGCAGATACGATGCGCATTCAGTTTTCTGTACGAAACTTCCACTATAACTGTATGGTAGAGCTTCGTGTTTACATAATAATGGTACAGCGATGATACAACAAAACATATGCGAGAAACCATGTGTGGTGGTAGTCGACAAGGGCCGTCCGTTGTGATGACCTTGCCCGTCAGATCAGAAGAAATAGACGAGGTCGCGTAGCTAGCCAGGCAGCGCCTGAACGTTAACCCGAGAGAGTGGAGAGAAAACTGTGGAATGCAAATTACTACACGTCATTACTGACGGTAATGGTCCACTCTGCGGACAGCCGGTAACCGTGTGTACTGCAGCACGATTCAAGTAACACCGGTCACACGTCGGTTTGCATTCCGTTGTCATACAGCTGAAACAAATACCCGTGGACGTTTTAAAGTCTTTGCGGTAAAGCACTGATTTTTATAGCACAGAGGTTACATAACAGATAACGGTAAGAAAGCATGTGATTAATCGATGTTATACGAGTAAAATATGTAAAAATAAGAGTAATGCGGAAAAACGACATATTAAGAATAATATTTACGTATTTTTGTCGTTGATATTACTATTAATACGAGTTAGGCCTACATGACGAAAAGACATAATATTACTTAATTCCTACGTTCAGTGTTACCTAGAAATTTTAACCGAATGTTGGTAGCCTAGACACAGGTTTTCTAAATTGACTGTGTCTTTTAAAACAAGCCAACACTAAGTATTAAATCTCATAGACGGTTGTATAGAAATTCAAACTGATCTCTTACTGAAAAGAAAACAGCGGCTGGCTGTATGAACGGCACCAGACAAAAACCGAAGACGGAAGTCCGAAACAGAAACTTCTTGTAACACAGAAAACCCCCCTGAGTCTCACTCTCACTCTCACTCTGTCTACCTCTCTCCCTCTCCCTCCTCAAGCAGCAGCACCTATCTACTTTGCTTCCCCATTCTATTATTTCTTCCCGCAGAATATTCTTGTCCGGGAAGAAATAACCAAAAACGTTTGTCTGGTTTAGTTCACTGTACTTAACCAGATCGATCCCATATATCGAAAACTGGCATCGTTATAACTTTTTAAGCTCCTTTACGTCAATTCTAGCAGTCTTCAAGACCATATCCATCAACTTCCACTTTATTTTCCTAGTAGAAACGATAAGAATGTAACTCATCCCCCGTACATCGTACATTCTGTTGAAAAATTCATTTCTAATACGTATATGAACACACCAATTTATTTATGGGCTTCATTCTTTCTTCAAAGTCTCCCTAACTTCTCCCAAAGTTTTGTATGAGTTGTTCTATTGTTTTTTCACTTTTTAACATTGGCTTCCCGGTGTCTCCACTCACAGATCAAATTCCCGTTGTGCCTCCTGTTTACACAATATTTTTTTAATACTTGAAGTTTGCTCCCCTAACATATAATGAAATATCATTAACATAATTATTTCTTACCGTTTAACAAAAACATAAGCATATATGTATATATGTACATATGTATGTATGATTTCTTTATCACTTAACATATAACCTTAACACCTTGCATACTTGCGTAAGAGAAACAGACATGCAAATGGGCAGGAGAATCGAGAGGCTCCAATCTATAATCCTTCGTATATGTACATAACGTAAAGGCAATCTTTCCGGTGTTGATGGTTTTCCGAATGTGACTGCGTTTTTATCCCTGTTCCCCGTCTCTTCGTTTCGAATTCCGCTGTAGTGTGCCTTCCTCAGGAGTGCGTGTGCCTAAATGTCTTGTAGTGGCGGCTCATGATATGTTCGCGGCGTCTGCTGTTTACGACTTGTCTGTTTATGTACCGGCTCCACAACATTTTCCACGTTAAATCGAAATTCGAGGAAACATATTTAGTGCTGATCTACCGAAGTCAATTATCTCGGCGTCCACCAAGGTGGCCGACTCATCTGACATATCCACGCCCAACCAGTTACCAACTGCTTCTAATTCTTGACCCAAAAACAAGGCAAAACGATCGTCGACACGTAGCTGTGGTGGTCATCAGCCACGCAGCCGCGGTCTGAGGACAATTTGCCGCTATGCATAAAAGGAATATTCAAAGTGTCTTCGACCGGGGGCTTCGGCTGCGGCCTAAGTCTCTCGTCGATTCTCTTCTCACTTGTTGAGAAGCGGACTTGGTATACGACCTTTCGACGACACCATGCAACGTCGTGCATGTAAGTTTTATGTATGAAGACAAGGGCCCATGACAAACTCCCTCATAGCCGGACTCGCCCGGTACCGTACACGTCCACCTGACACGTGGAATCTCTCGGCTTATACTGTAAATCTGTATACCACAGAACGCCGTTTAGGCCTCCCGTAGAGCAAATTCGTCCTATTTGGACACGGCAACGAGCAGCTACTCCTGAAGGTAGATCGGAACTCGGCAGCCTTGCCGGTTGTCTCTGCACGCTCAAACTGTCTGCCCAGGACTGACTGACTAAGTTGAAATTCGTATTATCTTCTGTGTGTTGTTACGACAGTTCGTATCAGACACGAATAAAGGAGGGAAGGGATGGGGGAAATCCCCCCCCCAAATGGTCATATCAGACGACAATTTTTTCGTTGTTTTGTGATTGTAAATATGATACAACATTCATATTAAGTTATGTAGATTCATAGTTTTTCTATAAAATTACTGTAAATTGTAACTGTACATTAGCAATATGTTAATTTTTGTTTGGTACATAACTTAAATGAGTAATGTGTACTTTAAACTTTAAGTGAATGCTATTAAAAGAACAGTGAAGGGACTAACACAGGTATGATTTTATACTTGTATGTTAATAATAACGTAATTTTATTTACTGTGTTGATAACGCACTGTATTTGTTTTTTGCACTCGTTCCTATCATTTATATTGTAGCCCATTAAAGAATAATCCAACTTTTCATATCACCCAAAAATCAACTCCCCCCCCCCCCCCAAATTGCTTGCTGGATCCGTCCTTGGTTCGTATACATTCGCTGTACACATAGACGTGGACTGTGGAATAATAAATATATGCTGTGCACGTACATACAACAATTTTAATTTTAATCTATAACGTGCCCAAAGACTTAATGTGTAGGGTATTATCAGAGCAAACTAGATTATTACGTAGCGCCTTTTAAGTAACGCCGTAATGCAAAATTAATTAACGGTGAAATTACTGCGACGATGACATAACTTATTGTGGAAATCGCGGCGCGCACCGGCGTAACATGTGTGTCACGGTCATACGTAGTCTGTATGCATCTACGCCGGAGAGGACACGGCCTTGTACAGTACACAGATACTCCAGGCTCGAATACTAATTAAACACAACGGCTGGTAAAATTTAGTCTGGTCATTGTTAGCATTAACACAGCCTGCGTTACAATGTCCTGGATATGTCGATTCTGTGAAATTATATGGTGACACATGAGGTCCGTCTCTCGAAACAGTTATTAGACTCAGTGGCGGATTATCCATAACGCTAGGGAATGCTGCAGTACCGGGCACCAGGGCTTAATATGTCGGAGAGGGCACCATCCACCTGAATGACTAAACGAAGCAAAGCTTACACAACTGTTTGGTTTTCTTACGCAGTTATAAACTTCCATGGAGAGTGTCGAGTTGGAAAATCAAGCAACAGCTCTTATAGAAGTTTACTCAAACGATTTAAATAACGATCTTCTAATAGAATTGACCACGAGTAAAATTGCAATAAAGAGGTTATTCTTTTCAAATCGTTCGAATGACGATGATAGATTCCATGATACTACAGTTTGTCGGCTCAAAGTATTAAACTGGATCATTGATTGTAAAATGATTTATGTATTTCCAAATATACACACTGCTTATCGTCTCCTTTTGACGATTCCAGTAGCTAACTGCGAATCTGAAAAATCATTTTCTGTATTAAAATGCATTAAAGATATGTTGAGTACAACTACGGAAGATGAGAGATCATCTTCGTTAGCGAGCTTGAATATTGAAAGCGAGACACTTGGATCGCTCGATTTAGAACGAATTATACAACACTTCGTTAAGGCAAAATCAAGAAAGAAATTGATTGATTAGTATTTTCTAAGCTTAAGCAGGCCTACTACTATCCTCATTGTAATCACTATTTAGCTAATTATTTGTTGTTTGAGAGTTTAATAAAATAACTGTTAATTTTCGAAATTGTGTATGCTATTTATCAGTGTAAATAATGGATAAAAGGTTGAATTTTTAATCGGGGGGCCCCACTATGATGGCAGCATAGGGCACCACGCTCTTCTAATCTGGCCCTGAGAAGACTCATACCTTTTGTTTTTGTTTAACACCATACTTTCTTCGATGGTGCGATTGATCCTCGGTATCGGCGACATTGATAATAAGTCCGTTCGGTGTTGGCAAATTATCTTCAACACTAGCGCAATTTGAGCTTTTGTTTACGACAGTTTCTGAACGATAAACAGTCGGCGATTTTCTAGTAATTTAATTGAAATACACCCATCTTGTAAATTGATTCATGTCGTGCTTACAAAGGAATGACAAGTCGTTAATGTTTAAGCCGTGACGTACCTAACAAAGCAGCTACGGTTTTGAAGTGATGATAGAAGTTGACAGGTAGCGGTGCATCGAGTGTGATAATGCCGGTCGTAAGTTATATTACGCAAGATATGTGAATTCGAAGCTGCTACATGACGTAACAGTTTCCTTTATTTATGTCTGGGTACAGAAGTACACGACGACAAAATTCTGTGTAAACGAAAAACTGGAACGAAGATGGTCTGCTAACGGGGTAAACAGTGCAGCCACGAGTTACGTTTGACGATGAAATAAAGCCGCCAAAAAGCTGAGGATACTTAACTAAGTGTAATTACTACGCTTACCAACTACTAAACCATCATCACCATCAACCGATTGATTGGTGTTGTACACTACTCTTGACTCGAGTTACCCTTGTTCCAGACTTGTTCTTTAGTTTTATTACATCCAGATTCTCTTACCGTCTATCATCATGAATGTCTTCTTCTTTTCCCTTCATCTGCGCTCTCAAGAACGCCAACATTCCTATTCCCGCTATAACACGTTCTATGCGGTGTTCCTTGTTCTGCAGGATGGATTCTATCCAACTTTATTCTGATCAGAACCGCCTCCTTTGCCACGTCGTCAGCCCATTTTTTCTCTCCATTTTGCTCGACACCCACGTCTCCAAAGCCTCAATCCTGTTTTTCTATCTCTCTTTCTCATAATCCACATTTCACATCCACATAACAGAACGCTCCTCACATAGTACTTCATCATTCTCTTCTTCATATCTAAATCCATGCTGCTGTAAAAAGGCTCCTCTTATCACCCCGAAATAGGTAAATGTATCAAATAAACAGCTACCGCGAAAAAGATAAAAAGAATTAAATAATTTAAAAAAGTAAATGAACTTGAAGACTGGAGGAAATTAAACACCAGTTACGTTGAATAAAGAAGCATACAAACTGCATCAACAAATGTGAGGAAGCGATAATCTCAGCCAAATTCCGTTAAACGTTTTGTCGTTGAAGCGCGAAAGCTTCCGTTTAAAATAACAGAACGCATATACATACGTGGATGACCAAATAAATAGTTCATACCTTAAAGGAATAAATGGAAGGTTACGTATATAACCTTACGAATGAATCGTACAGTATCCTGTTATGAAACACTATCCATCAGCTGATTACTTACGTCTCAAATCAAACATCAGCTTGATGCATTATTTATCGATCTCGCTATAAAGAATCTACGTCGGTAAAAAATCAAATCTGCGTTTTCCCTCACTACATGTACACAGACCTCTTCTTCACTGCAAAAATTACGTTTCCTAAACATCTAACGTGTCTGTTCGTTGAGGTTCTCAGCTTTTAGAACAATGGAGCTTTCAGCCCTTTTTACTAGTAAGCGAGAGGCAAGCCCGCGCTTAGTTCTCATCGTAATTCCAACGTTCTCTACCAGGAAGCGCTGAATACTGCAGCAGTTTATTTTACCTTACGTTAAGACTAGACACCGTAAAGGACGTTTGTATGAAGGTTTGGTTCCTAACCAACAGGTTACAAAGGGAGGGAACATTATATCTCTGTGTTCACTCTATGTGCCGTAATAGATTTTTCACCAATATTTTATCTAAGATTTACTTACGATTAGGACGTGTTTGAAATATGTGGAATACCAAACTTGTAATCAACACTGGGAAACGAGGTTTCTTTGGAGAAACATGCCCCACCAACCACGCGTTCTCACTTTTTTCTTTGTACTTGGAAACAAAACAGATTGTCTGTGTTAGAACAATCATTCCCTCGTTCAACTGTATTGTTTGGTTCGGTTTTCGGAGGGGCACGCTGATTAATTGAAAAACAATTTACAGCTTTCATCTATGAACTATACGATCATACACGGGCTTTCATTAGAAATCGCGCAGAGCGTGCGTCGCAGTCGTGAGCAGCTAGGAGCGCGGTGTAGGAAAGCTGTTAGTGTACCTGACAATGGCTGACAACTAACGAACATATATAGTCTCGTAAACTATTAATGCGTCGACTTGAACATTATTAGCATTTCACATTATGCATAAAAATGCTACGAAATTATACGTTACACAATCTGGATAAAGTTTTATAGGCTATAAAGTCATGCATTAAACATGGACATAAACTTCTCAACACATACACACATGCTTGAACTACAAGGAAACATATTATCATAATATTATTATGTTTATACTTTATTCAGGTTTAATTATTTCATTACCCAGAATTGTGATCCGTGAGTCCTTGTTGGACGCACACACTGATTAAAAGATATTTTTCTCATGTTTGCTTCTGACACAGTTCCAAGATTAAAAAAAAAAGGAGTAATAGGAAGAACTGATTAAATCTGATCGGATATTTTTTCTAATATCTGCTCCCGCTATAATTTCCCAGATTAGGAAGGAACCGAGCATCTTCTAACTGTATCGTTTAAGGAGTATCTTAGTACCATTACGATACTACAGATATCTGTGTGTGTGCGCGCGCGCCCCCCCCCCACGCGCACGCGGTCCAGGATTCAATGACCCTCAAAGCATGTAGTTCAATATCCTTTCTGTTTCTGTCACGCTGGTAATGGGATATATTTTTAAACGGGCAAATTTGAGTTAAACAGCTCATAAACTCAGTGTTTATTGAGTTGTTCTGTCCTGGGAAACTGTCAGAATCAGAAGAAAAAACGATACCCCGTCAATTTTTAACATCAAACGTCGCAGGTTTGCCGTGTTGAAGACATTTTCGAACCGCAGAACAAGATATAATTCGATAAATATCTCTCACAGGATTTTATCGGTCGAACCTTGAACGATAACGATAATTATTATCCACATGTAAACAGAAGTTTTCAAGGAGAGTGATTTTAGATGTTGAAAATTTGATTTCAGCAAGAATTCCGGCGCTGTGTACTCGCACAATAGTTATCTATGTGATATCCGTCACGCGATTAAAATAGAGTATACGAGAAATACATTGCATAGTGATCGAATCAGCGATAAATAATCTCTCTGTTGATCATACCTTCAGACATAGGCCCAGGCATACTTATTGGATAGGATTGTGTAATCAATCCTTTACGTTTTGAAAGCGCCTGCGTTCACGAATCTGTTATATTTACTATAGTAAAAACTTCACACAACTTGGAACTCGTGACCTCGTCATTCACACTGACAAGCGTACAGTCCCATTGGAAACAGTGTTGCCGATCGTTGTCGATAAAATTACCCTGTTCGATCTAAAAAAAATATCTGATTTAAGCAAAAATATCCCTCCAAACGGCTAACAATAGGTACTTGATGTATAAAAATTAAAATCAAATTTCAGTCCCGTATTCCTAATTAAGATTGTTAGATTGACTAAGACAATACAAAAATTATATATACGCAAGTAAAGAAAAATAAACATGGGAACGTTCAGAGGTAAGCACTTGATTACTCTAAAAACATGGACAACTCAGATTTACCCTAGTATCTATTAAATACAGATTACCATAAAACCGGGTGACTACACTGCGATTGGTAACACGGAATTTACTTCTTACAGTACACGGTTCGATGCTTTTCAGTAAAATCACCGCACTAGATTCCAAATAGCCTATTGCTCGATTTCAAATTGGCCTAAAAGTGTTCCACACAGATGAACTCACTACAAGGACCGTTAATACACACGTAAGAGCAAGTGATTTTATATTTTATATATATATATATATATATATTTGTTTGTATAAATAAACAAATATACAAAAAGATAACTGTTTCACACATACCAATCTGTGAAATTGTATTATTTTTTATTTTAGTACGGTAAAATAAACAGAAAATTTTAATTTTTCCCTTATTAGCGTTCCATTTTTTCTTGAGTCTTATGAATGTACTTCACGGTGAACCACCCCTCACGAATCCATGCACCACTTTCTAACTACGCGTTTCACGCCTCCTCTCTGTTTTTACCAGCCGGTTTCCCTCTCCCCTATCTCTCATTAAGACCCTCCAATTTTGTTCTTCAGCTTTCTCACATATGTTTGCAACTGATGTTCCCCATCTTCACTTTTGGTTGCCTTCTTGGTGTTTCCTTCAATAGTCCTTCGTTATTATCGCATATCGCTTTGGGTGCTCTTCTTTGCACGTATCCAAACCACCTTAATTTCTAGACGTAAACTTAATTTCTAGAGGCAAGTGAGAAATTCTCGCCACTTCAAATTATCCTCCAAAGTTCCCAGTTAAAATGTCGTATTTACCTTAGGTGAGAAATATTTTTTCTACTACAGTACTGGAAGTATGTTTGGCGCAACTCGAGGAGCGCGCGTACGGCAACTGTTATAGTTAATTCTATTTACCGAGAGTTGAGAGTAGACAGAGACACAGAAAATTATTCTAGTTGGTCGAAATTAATGTGAATAGGATTAGCGGGAACCATAAAAGACCAAAACACATACTGCATTTGAACTGAGAAATCGTAAATAGAGGCTATGACAATAAATTTAGAACTTAATAATAAGTGCACAATACCGAAGAGAATGTCTTAAATAACCCCGTCCATCCATACGCGAGTGCTTGTACATCTCTAGTATCCTGCTGCACACCAGAAGTTTCTGTTGTTCCCATCTCCTCGATGCAAGCCTCTTTTCTTATCTCATCATATACGTCTCCTTCCACGATGTCTTGGGACTACCCAATTTCCGCCTTCTAGTTGCAACCCAGTTTAACAACTTTCTAGGCCAACATCTAGGCCGACATTCGTTCCACGTGGGCATTACCATATGTGGCGATTCGTATTTATATTATCTGAAATTGTTTTATCAACACGAATTTGCCTCCTGATATCTTAATTCCTAATGAACTAAGCCTGCACATCTCCAGAAATCCATTATCGCTGCTTAGAGCCTTCGGGAATTCCCTTGATGTCTGCAATAACACAGAATGTAAACTTACGATAACAGCTGGTGGCAACTACCAGAACTACATTTTTTTCGCGATCATGGAATGTATGCAGTGCAGACAATACAAGAAATGAGTTCCGCTATATGTTTAGACACAACTGGCAAGTACGTTGATATACTGGAAATGTTACAACTACTGTTCAGTTGTTGGTATTTTTCCAAGAGATTTCTTTCAACTCTTGGTAAATACGATAAAAGAAACGTAGTAGTATTCGGTCGGCGTAGCAGACAGTTCCAGCCGCCCTCTAGTCGAATACATAGTACTACTTGATATGGATATAGATACATATAGTTACATAATGTGGATACAGTTATTTCCACACTGCACATAAAATATCCACTAAAATTCTTAGTTTTAATCATTCGCCCCGGTGCAAATCGTAGTTTCACTGACGCTACGGAAGTAATGAATAAAACACGATAAAGAAAATTAAACATTTTTAAAACTGACTAAAAATGGTCCAATCTTATAGTACTTTTCACTACCAGAACTTAATGACAAAACGTTAACCGAATATACGAGTTTATTCAACAACTGTTCCAAGCCGAGGAATAGTCGCTAAATCCCACATTAAATGTGATAAAAAAGTGTAGAAGGGATAAATTATAGGGCCTGCTTTTTCTGGACGACAGCACCCAGCTAAGCAGCTCTCTTTCTTTATTCTTAGATCAACATTTCCACTTCGTCTTTATATCTTTATTCGTCTCAGGGTCTTCTTTTTGTTCCAAAAGCTTACAAAACTGAAATCACTTGTACATTATCTCTTACAAAGTAACTGTTGGCCACTGACTACGATAATGTCAACTTTGAAATTAACGAGCAGAATCCTAGCACACTGTTACATGAAAATGTAAATAAACTCTATAAATATTTCTCTTTGAAGGGAAACGAAGTGAACCGGATTTATTCGTGCTCTAGTAGCCCGACCTCGAACACTCATATCGAATGCGTTTGTGATTCGTACCGATCTCCGTACAGACCATTGCTTTAGATGTCTCTTTTTAGGAAGCACAATGCATGGACGAAGCTGCAGGCCTCCTAGTACCCAATGTTATGGTGGAGGGGGGCATAAGACCCAGCCGTGAAAGGGACCAATCCCTAAGACGGCGTTCACATGGTTCGAATTTTCGTAAGAGTTTAATGGAACGAGTTTATGGACTCCCAACTCGTTTATAAGCTTCTCGAACTGCCTCGTGCGTGAAGTGTTCACACCGGATCGCTCGTACAGTAGATTTGATCGTGTCACCATGAAAATGGATCCCGTCAGCGAAGATGTCAGTCTTTTGTGCGGATTACTAGCTGAAAAACTGGTAGACAAGAGAAAATATCTTACAGAAGACGAAAGGAAGAATAGGCAGAAAGATCTAAGAAAAGATTATGGATTAGACCAAGGATTGCCAGACGTACTGAGAAAGGTGCATTTAGCAGTCTGTGCCGAGAACTGAGATCAGAAGACCCGATGTCTTTCAAAAACTTGTTTAGGCTAACGAAATATAAATTTGATTTTTTGCTTAAGGCAGTAGACCCCTTACTGAGAAAGCAAAGTACGAGCATGAGCGAGGCAATACTGCTAAAATAAAATTAGAAATAGCGCTGATATACTTGGCACTAAAGGATTCTTTTTCAAGTCTCATGTGCCTCTTCCGTGTCCCAAAAAATACAACCGCTGTTTATTCCAGACGTCTGTGATGCTGTATACAAGGTTTTGGAGTTTCATACACAGGTAAGCAAGGTGATATTTTGAAGATTATTAGAGTGCATAGAAGAAGCAGGCAACGGTTTTATACTGATGGGAATTGGAAGTTTGCTTAATTTCGTAGCCTTGTAAGATACCAATATCCTGATTGTACGAGACGAGATGACTGTATACTCGTATTTTTAATCGTTTTTACCTTTCTCAGTCAGTAAATCCACTTCACCCGCTGAGCAAAAAGCAATATTTTTTATTACATAATTCTACTTCGCGTCTTTGTATTTTATTAACAGAATAAACTGCTTTAATTTACCGAAGACATTGATAGATAACACACGAACAATAAAAACAGAAACAAAATTTATAAGCAAGGCAAACGCCGGAAACCCTTTTTATTATTCTTTCTATTATAAACAGAAAATTGCTCTGTAGACTATTATTTTTAACTTACGAATGCAAAAATCATTTATATATATATTCATATACACTCAAATTTTTCTTGGCATTTTATATTATTATTAATAATAATAATAAAACTGTTAACAAGAACATATTTTTTATTTTGTAAACTACAAATGTTTCGATATTAATCCAACTATCATCATCAGAATTATCTATCCAATGATGATAGTTGTATTACTATCGAAACACTTGTAATTTACAAATAAAAAATATATTCTTGTTAAAAGTTTTTTTATTATTAATTATATAATATATATAGTCAAACGCGGTAAAGCTAGCGCCGCCACTGGCGTAATGCCTCGTGCATTGCAGTATTGCAAAATGAATGGAAGTTCAAGTCTTCAGCAGTTCCACGTGTATGTTATTAGAAGCACTGTTGACAAAACATTACGTAATAAAGTAGAGATAATGAATGAATCACGATTGCTTAACAGGTTTTGCCACGCGGGAGAATCATCCCAATTCTGTAAGATTATCGCCGAAGACATGGTTCAGAACTGGAGTGAAAGTTTGTTCATGGTAGAACTGTCTTCTTCATACTGTCCGTACCTGCGATGCTTCTTTACAGTCACCGTAATTTCACTCCTTCACCAAATCCGCCAGCACACCATATCTTTCTATCATTTCTCTTCCCTGCAATCTTTCCTTTTATTATTAATTTCTGGAAACTGTTCTTCCTAAAAATATGATAAATTCAAATTGATTTCCCCTATCTACCTACGCCGATCAACTTCTTTTGTCGTTTAGTCTTCTTAATACCTCTTCGTTTGTTATCTTCCTTTTCACTGACTCTTTTCCATTCTTCGCCAAACCGCATTCCAAGTTTTCCAAATATATCCTCTCTTTATTCTTGATGGGCCATGTCTCTGATGCATACGCTAAAGTTCGTTCATTCATAGAGTAATTCCTAATATAAACAAAGCGGATTAATACAACGGAGAGGCATGCAGAGTGTGAACTTGAAGCTTTCTTAACAAAACGAACATAATCTAAAGAAATATGAAATCGCTTACCATATTTTTAGTCATATTAATCCCAGTCGTTCTAGGGAAAGTTTGATGATATATTTTTATCAATTAACAGTAATCAGTTGCGAATTATTTTGCTTGTAGCGGAGGATTATTGATGCGACCACTCATCTAACCAATCCGGTTCGAGTAGGCTAAAAACACGTGGTTTTGTTTACAACAGGATCCAGTCTAGAGTGTTCCATACGCAACACTTGCAGCACCAAGTCAATTCCTCGGTTACTCATAAGATTTCTTACTCCACCGAATGCTATTTTCCCAAGAGCAGTCCTACTTTTTAACATCCTCTGTGCAGCTTCCACTCCAAGTAATTATATTCCAAAAGTCTTGATTCTAGTTCTTCCAGTTTTAAACGCTTTACTATCGAGTTTACTGTGGTTTAATACCACCATATTGAGATGAAAGAACCTCTACTTAAAATCGTTGTATATTTAACAAAAAGTGTATCATAATACACAACGAAATTAAGGACCTACATGTGAATATGTGATGTAACTGACTGATAAAGATGTAATTACGAATAAAAACTAGACACAAAGTCAAATAGGTGAATCTGTTATAACACCGGGTCAATGGCGTAACTGTGCGGGGGGGGGAGATCAATCTCCCCCCAGAGCTATTAAAAACTTCACCAAATTCCATAATCACTTAACGTAAGTTTCCTTAATAATGACAATCACTCAACATTTGGAAAAAAAAGCTCCAGATAAGAAAATAGAGACTTTTAATCTACTTCTAATTTATTAATCTACTTTTATCTTTCGCGCCCAGACACATGTTTTATAGGATTGTCTCCCATGACTCCTCTTACTCTAATATCTCTATGGTTTCAACCGTCGTCTTCACACAACTAAACTAGTAGTTTTCCGACTTTAATTCGAAAAATTACATTTTACTGCTGAACAATTAAAAGTAACTGAAGGTAAAGTACAAACAACAACGTAAATTAAAGTAACTTACGTACTTTAACACAAACTATAAGTGTCTTTTAAGACATTTTTGGGACAGCATCCCTTAAATTAAAGTACGAAGATGTAATAAAACCGGGGTTTTCTAAATATCTTCAGAAATACTCATTTCAGACTTATAAAGAATATAAGTTTAGAATTAAAACGATTCCTAATGACATGAGACTTATTACGTTTAATTTGAATAACAGAATATTTTGAAGTCAGTGCTATTTCATATTTCTTTAAACTCTTATAGCCTACTTCACGTCACTTTACTCGAAACATTTTATACGAAGTATCCTAAATTTCTCAATTGCCCTGAGGAAATCTGGGGGGTCCAACCTTGAAACTAGTCTCTTCCCCCTTCTTAGTCACATCACTGCACCCGATCAGTGATTCAAGTAGACTGTTTTCACTTCAATGACTTGAACGTATTTATGTCCATTTTATATATGTACCGGACGTGTATACACACATATTTCAATTAATTTAAAATATACCTTATCTGATCCGTCAGCGATCTTGTAGTTTAATATTCCACTACATGTTTCGGGAATTAAATTCCCATCATCAGGTAAAACTTCTTCTTTCTAGTATATAGGAGTCGTCGGTGAAATTATTAAAAACACATACACACACGAACGAATAAAAAAAACACAACTGTTAAAAATGACATTTATGTGACTGTCAGGCAGTGCGCACTGTCTTCGTTAGCTGTGTGTGTACGGTGTTTTAATTACGTAATTTTTAACAGTTGTGTTTGTTTAATTCGTTCGTGTGTGTATGTGTTTTTAATAATTTCACCGACGACTCCTATATATTAGGAAGAAGAAGTTTTACCAGATGATGGGAATTTAATTCCCAAAACATGTAGTGGAATATTAAACTACAAGATCGCTGACGGATCAGATAAGGTATATTTTAAATTAATTGAATCTTATAAGCGATCTGGAGACCATTTATATGATGACACATATTTCCATCGTAATCAGGAGTCAACAGCACGAGAAGGAGAGAGATGGAGTTTCTGAAGAGTCGAACAAATGTCTTCGAGGAGAACAAACACGACTCAAAAACTTTTCTTGTATCAGCGACACGTGTTTCGTCAAATTTCTGTTCGATTTTTTCGGATACTTCAGTAAGATTTATTCAGTTATTTATTGAATTCTAATTTACAAACAAAAGAAATAAATCTCAATTAAAAATGCAAAGCAGTCATTTATTCATGAACTATTACATTTCATTGTGGTGCACACATTTTATATGTAGCTCGTACAATGATGAATATATGAGTGACCTAATGACCATGTAGGCCTATTGACATACGAAATATGGCGGGTGCAACCCAACTGCCAATGAAATGAATATGAGGATACAGTAACCCCCCCCCCCCCACCAACAGCTTACTGGTAGTGTTGGGTATGTTATGCACTTCTTTGCATTAGTTCTCCGCACAAGTTTACAACTAAAAATACGGAATTTCGTTTCATATTGAAATTTACTACCTTTAATTTTGCCAAAGGCAGCCTATGTTAAATTACTACCGGACCTGCTTAATATTAACCATTAGCCTAAGCAACGGAAATACTGAACGATACCTTCAATCTCTAAAAAAAAATATAAAACATGTATTCCGTTCACAGTCCTTTTTACCTTTAACTTCAAACATGCTACATTCTGCAGTTCTCGTATACCGTATGCCGCGTGAATGAAGAATCAACAATATTTTAACGCTGGCATGGGTGTAGTGTTTACGTTCGCTATAAATAGCATTTCATTGAGTAACTGTACAGCAATAGTGTAGGCTGAATCTTTCATACAGCGCGGGACGTGTCCATCAGTAATATCAATTATAAGAATCCCACTAATCAAACGCGATTCAACAAAACATGTTTTTCTTTCACTCTTGTCAATCTGCTATTTCAATAAAACCTACCACGTTTCAGTGACTAAAGTAATATCTATTCTTAACCTACTTTAATGGCATTTAGTCACGTACTTTAGGGACGAGTTTCGCTAACACGTTACTCATAAATCTGCACTTTACTAAAAGAAGTAGGCTATACATACACATATCGGCGCGCGCGCGCGTCTTTCCACACATAAAGTAAAAATAAAGTGTACGATATGTGCTAAGTGAAACAAACATATCCTTGGTTTAGCTGATGACATTTAAAATCGACACGGTTGACTAAAACCGTTTTATTTGTAATGCTGTTACAAGGAAAAAAGCAACTACGTGCGGTTTCGTCCCTGGAATAGATGAGGTGATTCAGCCCCGAGAAACAACAGTGATGCCAGCATATTTTTAGATGCTTACTTTCTCTAAAAGACAGTGTACAACTAAACACACACAGACTACAACAAATGGTCACAGGAGCTCAACTCTCACGATTGTACTAATTTATACAGTCTCTGCAGCTCACGTAACTTGCAATACATACGCTGTACGCTTTGCTATGGTTCATTAAAATAAGTTCGACCATTCCCTAGCACTGCTTATATATAGCAGTTACTTTTCAAAAAAGAAAAGCTTACTGCCTATAATCCTAAATATTTTTCTGCTTTCAACACCACTAAGGAAATATAATACAGTAGAACTTCTGAGCCCACTGACACCCTTGTTGATGCCAGAAATTATTTTCACTTGTGGAAAGGGATTTTTTTCTTCTTCGAATTGTTACTATACACATACTGCCGTAATATTATTTGGAGTCAATGTCAGTACCATCTCTACTAATACACTGGCGTTTGTAAAAGTACTGAGATAAACAGACCCAGGAGGATAGGGCTCGTAGAAAGAAAGGAGGAAGATCAAGAATTAGAGGGAAGGATCAAGTGGAGGAAAACCTGAGCAGGTTTAGTGTTAGTAACTGGAAGGACAGGGACGTTTGGAATAGGCCAAGACCCGTGGACGGTTGTGGAGTCACAGACGAATGCCAATACGCGAATTTTCTATACTCCTGAATTGCTATATTAAGACGGGTCATTGCTGGGAAATTTGTAGAAGTCATCGTCTAAGCATAATACTACAACTGAAAAAATATATTACACACAATGTAACAAAAACATTTACAAATTATAATTACAACGAAGTAGCCCTCATTGTGTGTGAAGCTACCATACTGTGTGAACGAAACAGTGCATACTGTAGAATTTTAAAAAAGTGTGTAACACACTGGTTACAAAGAATCATTTAAAATAAGTATCAAGCTGGGTTTTTCTTTTAGATTGCTCAATACCTTTTACAGTAAATCTCTTAAATTTCTATGTAGAAGAGAAGCGAGAACTCTTCTTCCAAATTTCATATATTAGTGTAACTCACTACGGCGTTATGCGACTTACCAGTTAACTTTCTTTCAATTATACCATGAATAAAGGAGGAATAGGATCATACTTCTGCATTTCCGGGAGAATATCGTTTCACACTGTGCAATGGCTCTAAACAGTAGTGATGGCTGACTCACATGTTCTTCAAGACATCTGGTTGTGTTACTCTGGCAAACAGCCGGTGGACGTCGATTGGTCCAAAAATTATTGGTCCAAGAATTGGACATTCATGTTAATCGGCTCTCCGTTGTATATAGGCTTAGTCTATGTAGATACAAAGGCATACATATCGTAATGGCGTGGACAAGTAAAGACGCGCGCGATATACCACCCGATCATATTAATCATATTTGTCATCCAAATAGAAAAGTTGGACTTGTTACTTGTTTAATATGTGATAGTTTTCTGCAAGTCTGATTTTACAAGAGAAGTGAACGAAGGAAAAGGATTCTTTATCTCTAGACACATAATTGTGTGCCCTGTACATCTTAACCTATCTTTTGTTGACATTCAACCAAGTGACCAGGATACTGATATTGAAAATAGTAATGTCAAAAAAAAATTGTTAATTATTCAAAAACATCTAGAAAATATTAAAAATGGTCTAAGTGTGACTCAAGATGGTGTAAGTGATAATATGGATACAGATGATAAAGGTGAGGATGATGCTATATCTATCGTATCAATTTCCAGTGAAAAAATTAAAAACCGTAAGTGTGAACAAAATTTTGAATGTGAGGATTGTCAGGACTATATAAGAGAATTAAACTATGAAAAAAAAATTAATAGTGAATTAGTGAAACAAAATAATGAGTTACGTGAACATAACCATGAGTTGCGTGAAAATAACAGTTTCTTAAGATCATCTGCTGTAAATGTTGAAAAAAATTATGTAGATATTAAAAATTCGTATGCTGATGCTGTGCTAAATTTACCTAAAAAGCAAGAATGTGCTCGTTTGACAATAAGGCCAAAGGAAAATTTCAAAGGCGATGCCCTAAATATTATCAAAGTGCAAATTTCAACCAAAACTAATGCCAAAGTTTTAAAAATTAACAAAGTCAACAATGGTACAGTTTTTCTAAAGTGTATAAATGAGCAAGATTCTGAAAAAATACTGAAGGTTATAAACAGTGAAATATTGACAGCTGAAGCATGTGTTAAAAAAAATCCGCAAATAAAAATAACAAACATATCAGAAGATGTCGATAAAGTAGAACTCGAGAACGATATCATACATAGAAATGAATTACCATCAAATAGTGTAAACATTGTACACAAATACAAACAGAGAAACAATAATCATGCTGCGCTAGCAGAAGTAACCTCTGATGCATATGCCAAGATAATGAAGAATAAATCTGTTTTTATTGGATATGAAAACTGCAGTGTATGACAATTTTAATATCAAATGTTGTAAAAACTGTTGTGGGTATAACCATTCTTTGAGAAAGTGCAAAGACACTTTTAAAAGACAACAATCATGCTACAAATGTTCAGGTAACCATGATGCTACAGTATGTACCTCTGATATAAATAAATGTATTAATTGTATTAATGCTAACAAATACTTAACTAAAAAAAGATCCATAGATCATTCTGCAAATGATATTCAAAACTGTGAAAGTTATAAAGTAAGATGGGAGCAGTATATTTGTGATACAAACTACCCCTGGAAACCAGAACCTCCATTTAATTACGTTAGGCCTGCAACTAGTTGATTAGATAAAATTTTGTATTTAAAAGGAAAAATCAAAAATCAAAACTAACCTATAAATAAATTTTTTATGGAAATACAAGAATATAACCTTAATGATGAATTAATTTTTAATAGTACAGAAGAGATAAATCTCAACCCCATTTTTTGTGACTCTGAGCTTCTGACCCTACATGTCAACATCAGAAGTATACAGAAAAATATATTAAAACTTGAAACTATGTTAAGTTCTTTTAAACATAAACCAGATGTGATAATATGGACTGAAGCTTGGCTCATGGATAATATTAAGCTTATAAATATAACAGGTTATACACATTTTAAAAATAACAGCAGAATAAATAAAGCAGATGGAGTGATTATTTATGTAAAAAGTAACCTACAGTATCAAACCAATAATGAACAATTTAATGATTTAAAAATCACTAGTCTGCTCATAGAATTAACAAATAAAAGTATTTTCAAAATTTCTGGACTATATCGTTGTCATGATTATCAGATTGACAAATTCATTAAAGATCATGAAAAATTTATCTTAAGTAACAAAACTGTTGCAAACCACATGATTTTGGGTGATGTTAACTTAGATCTCATTGAGTTTAATGAAAAAACTGAGGATTATTTCTACCAATTACTTCAAAATGGTTATGAATCGATGATAAATACTTGTACTCATCCTATAAAGAATTATAAAGATGGAACTTGCATTGACCATATTTTCATGAAAGGAATATACACAGCAAAATCTGGTAAATTAATTGACTCAATCACAGACCACTACCCCGTTTTAATATCACTACATGGAAACAACATAAAATGCAAACTTACAGTATCTTTTGAAATAAACAAAAAAAGATTTTTGGAGCTGTGTGCTTCAGAACAATGGCAACAAGTCTGTAATACACCAAATAACAATGAAGCATTAGAATTGTTAATAAACAAGATTCAAACTATCAATGAACTTTCACACAAAACTAAGCTAAAAATTCAAAAACCAAGAAAGACCTGGATTACCCCTGCTCTCATTAATTCAGTTAATAACAAAAACAAATTATATAAAGCCTGGAAGAATAGTCAAGACGACTTGCTAAAAAAAGAGCTGTACTTAAATTACGAAAAACGACTTAAATCATTACTTAGGACTGCTAAAAATAGGCATGAAGAAAAACAACTACAAAACGCTGATTCTAAAAAAATGTGGAGATATGTTCATCTAAAATTGGATCGTAATTCAAAAAATAGACAAATAAATGATATTTTGATTAATAATAAACTTAACAGCAATGACTGGACAAAGGCTAATTATTTTAATGAATTTTTCAGCACAATAGTATCTAGGCTGAATGAAAGTGCGACTCCTCCTATTCTGCAGCATGAAATACCAGATATATCAATTAATCAGCATACTATGTTTCTAACATCAACAAATGAGTCAGAAGTTTACCAAACTATTCGTGAACTCAAAAATAAACCTGGTGGGTGTGATGAAATTCATGCCTATACAGTTAAGCTAGCTGCTCCGTTCATAACTCCTGCTTTGACTCACATTATTAATACTGCATGATACAAGGTACATGTCCATATCAATTTAAGAAAGCTGTAATTTGTCCTATATATAAGGAAGGTGTAAAAAGTTTGGTTAACAATTATCGACCGATCGCACTGATATCAAATTTAGCTAAGATTTTTGAAAAAATTATTTTTACCAGATTATTTAAATTTGTAAAGAAACATAACCTGTTAAGTGCTAAACAATTTGGCTTTCTCAAGAAGAAAGGTACAGATGATGCTATAGCCCTACTTAGCAAATTTATTTATGAAAATCTAAGTATTAGCATACCAACTGTTGTAACTTTTTTGGACTACTCCAAAGCTTTTGACACTGTCGATCATGGCATACTTATATCCAAATTACAGAATATGGGAATAAGAGGTGTAAGCTTATCCCTGATAGCCAGTTATTTACATGACAGGAGTGACAGGACACAAGTTGTAAAGGTGAATGGGACTAGTCAGCCTATTAAAACAAATGTTGGAGTGCCCCAGGGCTCTATATTAGGACCTTTATTGTTTATTTTATATATCAATGACTTACTAGTGTTACAAGATGTATTAATAGCATATGCTGATGATACAGCAGTACCAATGAAAGCAAAGACATGGCCTGAACTTGCAACAGATATGTCAACTAAATTAGATATTATATACTCTTGGCTCTATCACAATAATCTAGTACTCAACATAAGCAAGTCTGTTTTTATCACCTTTGGAAATTATAGAGACTCTGTTCCGCATGACTTTGAAATTAAGATAAATGGTCAAAAATTGAAAAGAGTTAAAACTAGTAAATATCTAGGAATAACATATGACTTTAACATGAAGTGGAATGTACATGTGGCTAACATTGTAAAAAAAACCAAATACTTAGTCTACGTTTTTTACAGACTTAAACAAATTTTATCAAAAAAGCAACTACTACAAATATACTATGGACTATTCCATAGTGTGGCAGGGTATGCTATCATAGGCTGGGGGGGTCTATATAAATCATCTCTAGACGCATTGGATCGGCTGCAAAAGTGTATTCTTAAAATTATAGGAGTCAATGAACAAGATTCGAATAAACCATTAAATATTAAACAGGTGTTTGTAGTGAATTCTATAGTTTATCAATACAATGATCTAAAAAGTGAGTTTTTACAAAATCGAATCAACACACGGTATAAAAATATTATATTGCCGCGACACCTATTAAGTATTGGGCAAAGAAGCTATGTGTATTATGCCATAAAATATTTTAATGAATTACCTAATGAACTGAAAAATCTAAGTGTAAATATAAAAGTGCTTTAAAAAAAAAATCAAAGAAAAAATTAGGAACATTTATTGAATAATCAAAAAAACAGTCTATTATGATATGGACCTTTTTTCTCTTTTTTTTCATTTATTTATTGAATTGTATTATAGTACAAACTAAAATTTTGTTAAAATTTAAAAATAATTTATTTTTAATATATTACTATGATCGGTGAGGTAAAACTCACAATTAGTATTAAGTATATAAATATTAATTCTAAGGACCAACCTATGTACGGGCATTTATGCCCCCTATAGGTCCTTTATTGTATAATTTTTATTATATGTAAAGGAAAATTGGTAATAAATATTATTATTATTATTATTATAATTGATCCATTCTTCCCCAACCCTCCAAGCAAAACCCACTCTTGTTTTACTCAGGACGTAGATCGTGGTTGTCTTTCAGACGATTTCTTCCTGCTTTATTTCCGGACGTTTTTTAAATTTCTCCACGAAATGTATTAACTAATTAACATTCATGTTAATCGGCTCTCCGTTGTATATAGGCTTAGTCTATGTAGATACAAAGGCAAGTGAACCGTAACCACCGTAACCATTTGGTCCCCGCGGATGATACTCGGAACGGTCACTGCAAAAGAATACACACGTACGCAGAGAGAGAGAGAGAGAGAGATAGAGAGAGAGAGATTTCCTTTCAGTACACAACAAAAACACCAAGTCTGAAATGTAAACAAATTCAACGTGGGTCCATTCTTCAGTGGCAACTGCTTTCGACCATCATAATCACTGTCATGTCTACAGAGTCAGTCCTGATCGGCTTGAGGAAGATGTAACAGAAGGAGGCACTTATCTAGGGATGCTGACGTTACAGCGCGTTTTCTTGAAATATAAACAATAGATTATTCATGAACATGGCTATCGTAAACGTAAAGAGCGGTCGTACTGCGAAGGTCACACGTTCTAGTAAGCTCGCGTCGCGTGGTATTTACTTGAAACTAGACAATGAGAGGTAAAAACAAACAATAGTTTGGCACTGCTCGGTTGGAGATTTACGGTTTCAGATAACAATACAACGTAATGCCCAACTCTGCCGCCAGAACGCGGCGTACGCTGATGCCAGTTAGGTTTTAATTATATCCAACACTGCGGAGGACTTTAGACGATCGAGTTTAACCTTGCTAAAGCCTGTAGGCCTATAACATCTCTTTAAATCTTTTCTGTACATTTATTTTTGTTTGTCTCGTGACATATTTCTCACAATTTTTCAACCTACGTCTGGTACTCATTTGTTTTCGCGTTTCGTCGATGATGTCCTTTTAGTTAATTGTAGGCAGAAAAACGGAAGTAAATATTCATTAATCCTACAGTTCTTGGACAGCTTGAGGAAACTGTTCTAGGCAAACTCGATTCTGTACTGTGCCTTAATCAAAATGACTTTTTTGTGGTTTATAAGCTAATTTATATTAGAAAGAACTTTTGAAAATACGCACAAAAAGTGTTTTTACACAGCACAATGATGTGTTAGGTCTACTTGTTTTATCTTATTATGAGACTTAGGGCCTACTGCGTTACCGAGACTTCTATTTTTATGAGACTGCGAATAATAAATGTGAAACGCCAACACGCCTCTGTTATCCATATCGCGATGTTTTGCGATTTATAGATCCGAGATTTCACATATGGAATAGTAGTGTTCGCAAAGCAAGCCCAGTATCAATCATATTCCATACATAATGCTTTATAGGTTACGCGCTTAGAATATTTACATGAGGAGCACTTTTATGTGACAATGTGTTCTTAGAACAGTGCCACTCTTCATCTATGCCAACCAGATTGCCTCGTTGGTCCACGTGGACTTCCCGTTGCCACAATTATACCCTGACAACTTTGAAAAAAGCCATCATCGATTTCGTACGCGCAGGGTGGAGAAGTAAGGCTCCTCCCTATTCCACTTTCTCTGTCTTAAAAGTAATTGTCTTACACGAGCTATAGGGAACTATAGAAACGATCAACAGAAAAATATTTCAAAACAATCTGGAAGATAAATCTCTGTATCACGGGGTACCGGGAAAAGAACAAAACATAGCTGGAGGCTTCTGAGACGCATTCCTGAAGAAGAGCGTAGAGAATTTAATAGAAGAATAGGGTAATAAGCAATTAACACGTTAATTGCGAGAAACCTAAGACGTTCGTCGCAGCCTGCATCTCAACCCCTACGTAGTAACCTCTGCTTTCTCATTTCATTCTCTTGACAATTTCCGCTCTCACTATCTTCCTCTACGACTTTCTTCCAAGTTATCAGATGCTCCTCTATTTTTAAGGCATATCCTGAAGTCATCCTTCTCTAGTAAGTGGCCATAAAATAATACACCTACACTGTTCATTAGTACTTTCATTTTCATTCACTCGCTCGCTTATGGTGTCATTCAGCCGTTATACTCTAAAACAGCTTCTTAAACAATTCACTCAACCGCTACATTCTTTTTTAATTCCGTTTCATCATTTACCATTACCATGACGAATGCCTGGCCGCATTGTAATTTTAACATCCATACTTATTCTTCAAGACCCCAAAGAGTTCAGCTTTCAGGTAGCTGTTCGTCCTCGCTGCTATAGCTGCTATTCGTTCAATAAAAAAAAAATACTAAAAATCTCAACAATAAGTAACGATGACATGTTTAGAAGCCAAGCGAGAAAAAATGCCGTAAAGGACAATCGTCGGCGCAAGGAAATGCCGTTGGCTAGGTCAACTGAGAGCCACATGACTAGGGTATTAAAGGCAAGAAAAGCTGATAATATAATATAGAGTACCCTACTGTATTAGAGCTAACAGATGAAACTCCCGAGAAAGCTAGGAAAGAGTTTCATGGATCAGGTGATTGTACAAATGGGAAAGACACGGCCTGACGACTTCAGCACATCACTGATCTCTGACTTTAATCTCTGAAGAAGAAATTCGTTTTTTAGTAACATTAATGGTTACGTTCTTCTCACTATCGATACTCTGCTTGGCCTATTTTAGCCTCTCATTCTTTGTATTTAGATTAAATTAAATTAATTTTGCAAGAAGAATACTTTTATTCATTGTGTGTATGGTCACCAAGTTGCAATAGTTAATCTTTAAAATAGGTTAAGATACCTGTTATTCCTTCATGCAACTTACTTTGGTCGCTAGGCACGACGCGTTTCAGGGTCAAGGTCCCATCTTCAGGTGATGATCACTCGGGTCGAGCTCGTCAGTTCATAAAAACACATACATAAAAAACACTGAATTCAATAAACACTCATACTGCACGAGGGGACGATGCGCATCGTCGAGAAAGTAAACGCGCACTGGCCGTATAAAGTCCAATGCAGAGATAAGTTGGTAGTATTCCTCATGTCTGTGCCAGTTTTTGTATCACAGTATCGAAGAGCGCGTTGGATGTGAACGACACCATATCCTCCAAAAGTCACTCTTTCTGTGTCCTAGCAGCTTTATATATCTCAAACTCTTCTAATGCATTCATATACCGGCCTTCTCTGTTAATTTCAAACCCATACACTTTTGTAAAAAAGGCCGGTATATGAATGCATTAGAAGAGTTTGAGATATATAAAGCTGCTAGGACACAGAAAGAGTGCCTTTTGGAGGATATGGTGTCGTTCAAATCCAACGCGCTCTTCGATACTGTGATACAAAAACTGGCACAGACATGAGGAATACTACCAACTCATCTCTGCATTGGACTTTATACGGCCAGTGCGCGTTTACTTTCTCGACGATGCGCATCGTCCCCTCGTGCAGTATGAGTGTTTATTGAATTCAGTGTTTTTATGTATGTGTTTTTATGAACTGACGAGCTCGACCCGAGTGATCACCACATGAAGATGGGACCTTGATCTTGAAACGCGTCGTGCCTAGCGACCAAAGTAAGTTGCATGAAGGAATAACAGGTATCTTATCCTATTTTAAAGATTAGAATACTTTTATTTCGTATATGGGACTGTTTTTAATACTGTATTATTAAAGACACATAAATGAATATAGCTACGTATAAAACGCGTCTCTGTCGTTATATGTGAGTAAAGAATATTTCACAGAGTATAAATAAGAGTGTTATACGTCCATCGTTAAAAAAAGTTTTCAACAAACGTCATTTAGTTTATTCAAAAGTGTTTTCCGCAAAGATCGCAATAAATGAGACCTCTGTACATTAACCACAACAGTCTCTTCTCCGAAGAGTTACAGCACTGACATTAGTTGTATCACTTAGTTATTTTACTACTTCCTTTTTCAAAATTTCTCGGTCCACCGTTCTCGAGAAACAACCGAAAAAAATTTGTGTGGGCTGCCAGTAGAGCGCAACGTTCTGGAGAAACAAGCGAAAAATAACAAAACGTAACTGTTTTATTTGCTACAGAAATTCGAAAATACTCCACGGTGAACAGTGAACTAAGGTGGCGAATTAAAATATAATTTTAAATGTAATTAAAACTGAAAAGAAATACAAAACACTGTTGGGAACAAAACAACATCGTCATAATTATAATTACATATGCCCTATGAACTTTTAATGTACTATCGATGAGATAATACAAACATATAAATGGAGCTACATTGTAAGAAACTGGCCACTATGTCAGCAGCCACTTACAACGACATCGGTGTGTACGCGGAGAGAGATAAACTGACTGGTGTGTGTGTGTGCCCCCAATGACCCACACAGTTGTTAATTGTGGCCACAACTTCCTGCGTGTAATTGCCGACCCCAGAGTTCACCAAACCTAATTCTCGGACAGTACGAGAGTAGAGACGGTTCAGATTGTGTCTCTCTGGCACCCCGTCACACGTCGCACTGTACAATCGTTGTCTCCGGCAAATGGCTACATCCCGATAGGAATACGTATCAGTTCACGTAATTAAAATTAAATCGAATATCTCTTTACTTGCTGCGTGTACTGTGTTTAGCTCAAACATTCTCACACCAAGTTCCGAGAATCTGCCAGATCGTGGATTCTCGACGTGTATCGAATCCGATGTCAGTTTACGTACAATACATGCACGCATACATATATAGCCTACAGTTCTCCCTCATCCTCACACAAACACGTCTTCTTCTCTTCATATAAGAGACCCCCCTGTTTATAACTACCTACGCTACTCAATATAGGACTACTCGCTCTATCGTATTCGAGTCGTCCAATTCGTCTTTTACTTTTTGTACGATTATCCCGGGACGTCTCGACTAACCTGCCATTATCCATCCTGTCGACACGGTCATTCAAGAGTTGTCGCCTTTCCCTGTACCAGTCCACTTTGTCTGTCACATGTCATGTTTCTCGAATACCGACGTTTGTTACTCTATCTCGCCGTGTTTTGCCTATCGTTCAACAACTTGTGGTCGTCTTCTAGTGGTCTTGCCTCTGCCCCATACATCAGAATACGCCTAACTACAGTTTTTTTTTTTTTTTTATATATATATCCTTGCTTGCTTTCATTTCCAAACTCAAAAACTAATTGTTCCAGATAACATCACTTGTACATCCTGAACTCAGTTTGCTTTTGTAATCTGGCAGCTTATTTCTTTGCCTGTTGAACCACAGCTTCTTACCGCAACGCCTCTTGACTTCCATTATCTGCTACACAATTTCGTTGTCTTCACTGGCCCTGTAGCAACAGTTACTGCTTTAGTCTAAGCTGTAGAGATCACCATTTTATGTTGTTTACACGCGTCGTTAAATTTGTACAGAAGCCTTCGCAGATCGTCTTCGGTCTCAGCTATAACACACAAACATGTGATCTGTAAAATATCTTCTGATATTTATTCACAGACACGTAATAAGATATCTGCTGACGATTAATGTAACATTCGATCTAAAAAAAAAATAAGATATAGACTATCATGATTCTATTTAAAAGCCGTTCTAAAACTTGTCCGTATAAAGAATGAGGCCATAAGAGAAAAGTTACAAGTTTTTAACTTGAATGAAAAATTAAGCCTATTTCTTGTAAAAATACCCCCCCCTCTACACATTCATATATACACAAAATTTCTTTTTGTTTTCTCTTGCAAGCTATTTTTGCTATCATCGTTTAGAGGTTTCTTCATTAGCATTTCATGGAAGATTATACCCACTTTTAATTTACACGTACTGTAATATACTAAAATAATATGAAGGGAATGGAACTCGAAAGTACAGTAACACCAAGAACAATTTATTTTGGCAAACAAGGTAATTATAATAACCCTCCTAAAAAAAAGTTTGAGGCACTTTACACGTTGCCCACTTTTCAACTTGGTTATTTAGATTAATGTTCTAATGAAAAATTAAGTAATATTCTCTGTAAATTTGAAAAATTTACCATAACACACCACGTTGCCTTATCAAAAATATTCGCCTATCTTCTGCACAGCATTGTCGCTGAAACCGTTACCGTCGACTGTCAAAGCAATCCTTATCAGTCGTAAATAATTCTTTAGCTCCTCAATGTAGTTGCGTTGTTAACACTTTCCTGCGTCACTTAAATAAAAGCCTTCACTGACAGCAGAATGAAAACTATATGACGAGCCAACTTCATTGAAATGTAGACTACAGCCGCAGTTGTGGCAACGGCAAGTCAACGTGGACTAAATATTTTCATGTGTTCTATAGCCTGACAACTTAGAAAAAAGCAACCACCGATTTCAGTACGCGCATGGTGGAAAAATAAAGCTCCTCCCTCTCCCATTTTTTTTCTTACTGCCACCTTCCCATCCTAATCAATGGCAAGTTGTATAGTTCACATACGGTGTTCGGCGAGTGAATGATCCCTTCCACACAGTTGACTTACGTCACGAGACTGTTCCTTATAAATGTCCCGAAGTCTGTCAAAACATGTTTGTTCTGCGCAGGTCGTTTTCAACGCTGTATACCCGTACAGATTTAAGAACACACTATTCCATGAAAGCGCCCCAAAAATACATTTTCTCACTGAAGCTACTGTCGTCAACACTCTTTTTGCATCAACACTTTTCAGCAATGAGATTTTCCATCTCTCTATTTAAGTGCACGTTATTTCTTATATGTCGACTGATTTATTTAAATCCCATTAAACACTCTTTACTAACTTATGTTTTCTAACTATCTTTACTAACTTATATTCACTTAACGTGTTTCACTTTATATTTAAATCTCGGCAAATTTAGTAGGCCTATAATTTACTTAGGGCACGTTCAGATTACCTGACGTTCGGATTTTCAAGGCTCCACTTTGTTGTTGCGTGAGTTTGTAAAAGTATATTCATGTGTACACGAGTAATTAACTTTCATTTGTTTACAGTCATAAGCCAATACACTTTCTGAAGTGTTTAAGACCTGCCCTATAAAATTTCGTACGTAATGACGCATATCCACTAATACAGACACAGACACTCATACACACCACGAGGCGTATACAAACGCGCAAGTGTGCGTTCACAGTCAGTATAAACTGCTACACGTTGCGGAAAGATACCGCACTTTTTGTGCTGCGTCAGTACGGAGTTAATATGCGACACATGTTTCTCTATCCTTTACCCGCTAACGCTCCCACTCACATTCCGACCGATATACTTAACATAGAAATGTTTTCCTCTGCCTACGCAGAATAATAACGTGGCTTTTTTGTGTCGATAATTTTCCTCTCAGTTTGAATTTAAAAATCGGACTTGGGAACTAAACGTTCAAATGCCACCCGAACGGTATCGTAGTATAAATTTGCCAGTTATCAGTCGAAACTTACGTACGTCAAGAACGAACGTATTGAAGTGCATAATGTATGAGAAGACGACTGTTGATCGTGAATGTATTGCGTGATGTAATGAACAAAATAACTAGAAAACTAATGTGTGTGTGTGTGTGTGTGTCTCTCTCTCTCTCTCTCTCTCTCTCTCTCTCTCTCTCTCTCTCTCTCTCTCTCTCTCTCTCTCTCTCTCTTTATACGAAAATTAAAGTAAAAACAATTTTTCATTAAGGCATGGGATTCGGCACTTTTTCAAGACATGGGTAAGGGACTTGTTCAGCTTACCGCCGAACGTTTTAAAGAAGTTTAAAGCGAGGTCGTTCCCTCAAAGTACGCCTACTTTCCGACTCCTGAAGACGCTCACACGGAGATAATAAATCTTCCAAACCACGTGATTTTATACTCTACTCGGTGATGGGATCGGTACTGAGTGAAAATTCAGCAAGAATCTTAGCCAAAATTAATCCTTTCCTTTGGCTAGATGTTTTAAGCTTACAAGAAAAAAAAACTTAATTTACTGGAAGGGACAGTAGCGTATTTACGGGGGGGGTGAACGGGACCGGACGGGAGCCCCCCCCCCCCCGAGGGTCAAAACAAGTTGGCAAATTTTGTTAATCTCTTAATTTTTAGATTATTTTATTATTTTTTCAGCTGTGTACGGTTGTATAGTAGTAACTCTTGTTTTAGAAATACAAACAGGTTTATAACACAGCACTTGGAATATAGTAAGCGTTTGAAATAAAAATTATACAAAAATCATTTCAATCAATAACTATCTTCTCAACAACGTTTCAATAACGGACACTGAAGACGATACCGCGGAGTTCGAAACGTTTGGCAACAATTACGACGTTGTTGTGTTCTGTAACCCGGGAAAAACCGGATTGACACCGGTCGTGAAAGCCTACATTAGGGGCGTGGGGGGGGGGAGCAAACCGAACGGAATCTAGATCAGGGGCGTAAACCGAACGGGACCAGACCACCCCTGATGGTCGAAAAAAAGTTGATGAATTTTGTTATTCTCTTAACTTTCAGGCCCTTTGATTATTTTTTCAGCCGTTTTTTTTTCAGGTAGTAACTTTTTTAAAATATACAAACAGGTTTGTTACACAGCATTTGCGTATACGTTTGAAATGTGAAATATAGGAAAATCAATTCAGTCAGTAACTTTGAAACAGTGTTTCAGTAACGCCCGTTTTTATTGCGTTATTACGATTTATTTTAATGGGATTGGTGTTAGGATATTATCACACGTTTTTCAACCACTTTAAAGATAGTAATGTCAATCAGTCTTCACTGTATGAAGCCGATTCGACCGGACACCCCCCTGAACAAATTCTAGATACGCCACTGGGAAGGGATATGTACAAAACAAGGGTTGAAATATGTAATTCCGCTATTACGTATGGTGTACTCAAACTCATGACTGGGCGATCATCGATAACCGAAACATCGGCGAAGTACGAACAGACCGCGCCAGTACCAAACTCATTTTCACATTGATCGGTAACTCTCGCACGCGTATTTACACAAGTGCAACACCGTCTGTGTTGGTTTGACATACATACCTAACACACACACGAGCTTAGTTTCGGAATGAGCGGCCTATTGTCTTTGGCGCGGATTCGCGTCTGTCTCTGTCGCATAAATAGGAATGTGCGGTTAGTCAACATTACGAGTTACGCTATCTATGACCAGTGCACATCCTAATCACCAGTTGAAACTCCTGTACACTAAACATCTGCGTACGTAAAGAGAAAGGTCTGGAAAAAATGATCAACGTAATCTACATCTAATCGTTATTTCCACGGCCAATGCCGTTCTAGTTGCAACTTTTTTGGCAACAGGCAACTTGCTTCTTTATTCTTCAATTTTCTTATCACACGGAGGTCAAAAGTCATCGCAGATATTATCACAGCCATCGTTATTTACGATTTATATATATATAACGATGGCTGTGATATTATCACTGTTCAGTGAAGTATGTAGAGTTTGGCATTGGGGGGGGGGGGGGGTCCAGTCGAGTCAGCTTCATACAAAGAAAAAAACAAGTTAAGACTAATCAAAATTACTGTCTTCAAAGTGTTTGAAAAACGGGTGATCACATCCTGAAATCAATCCCATTCAAGTAAACTGTAATAACAAAAAATACGCGTTATTGAAACATTGTTTACAAGATTCCCATTGAATTATTTTTCCTATATTTCATATTTCAAACCTATACACAAATGCTGTGTAATAACCTGTTTGTATATTTAAAAAACAGTTACTACTATATTAGCGCACAAAGCTAAAAAAAAAGGTAATAAAACAATAGGCTAAAAATTAAGAGATTAACAAATGTTGTCAATTTTTTCAACCCTCTGGGAGGCTCGGTCCCCCCGTAAATACGCCCGCCCCTGACTGTGTTCCACGTTGTGTTAAGTAATTACATGGGATGAGAGCCATACCATTGTTTCTAGTTATATTCCGAACTTCTACCGCCGATCTGAATTACAAATACATTTCGACCATTCGAATCAGTGGTCGTCATCAGGTGTAGATGAAAAATTATACAATAAAAACAGATCTACAAACAAGATTTCATCACAGCTAAACCGGCAACAAAATAACAAGAATACCATGGAATGGATTACTGAAAATTATACAAAGGACGCATTCCGTAATTGTGGCTGACAGACGTACACATTGGAGCTAGGGGAACTAACCTAGCGAAATTCCGCTTGTTTTGCTTTGGAAGTCTCGCAAGTCAACTTCGCACAGCACAGCACCGTTCCTAATGGAGCACCCTCCCTTTCACTTGAACAACAGTTAATTTTCCGAAAGACAGCACTGCACAGGACAGCATTCGGTGTCAATAATAAATTGACAATAACGGTGTCAAGCCTGAAATCTGTGAGAGAATCCACCAAGAACGTTGGTGCCACATCGGTGTTGGAGTTGTGTACCAATACTCGGTGTCTCCAAGTTGGGAACATCGATATTCGTGGGTGTAAGCTTCGTTTCAACAGCTCTGTGGCGCACACTTAAGTTTACACGTGACGACGACCGCAGATTCGAGTGGTCGATATGTCGTGATTAGTTTTACGGTCTTGAAAGGTCTAGGCGGATGCCCAGATAATTCCCCTGATAATTTCTTGTTGACTTTGTTACACATGCTATTACTGTATTACCTGTATACACATGTATTAATTGTTTAATGTAACCTCAAGTTACTATATTCTTCTTTAAAAACGTGATCGTCGACACTAAGATTTTCCGGGTTATGGAAACCTGACGGGGCCATCGTATCAGACTACCTGCCTACTACGTTAACAACCTTCGAAAGGGTCGTCTGTTGTTTACTTTCATTGCACCTAAGGAATCGTCTGTTCATATACATAGTATTTAAGGAAATCACCCAGCAACGTGGTCCCGTCTAGTTTCTTAAAGGCCATTTCATTTAGTCGGTGTACAGTGAGTGTTCTGTCAACATCGTGTTGTCTTGAAGAGCAGAGCATCGAAACTACAGTGTGTAATCCAGTGCCAGTGAGTTTTGTAACAATAAAATTTTAAACGGTAAATTGAACAGCAAGATGGATTTGAACAGTATAGATCCATTGAAAATAATATACGCTACTGAAGAGAGGCCTTAAAAACTGTGTAGAAGAGTGGAAGCTTATGAAAAAATCAACTGACAGTAAAGTTTGGAGGAAACATATTTATATAAAAACAAAACAAAAACCTAAAACTAAAAAACCAGAAAACTTAAAAAAATTTATTGCATTACTGTATATTTAGTAATATGTCATTACTAGTTATATTTGTCATCTAGACAGAAGACAAGGCCTTCTCAGGGCGTTTTTTTTTTTTTTTTTTTAAATAAGTAAGATATTATTAAAAATAATCAGTATCTTTCCATATTACCTTAAGCGGAACAAAAATATATAATCAGTACTTAAAGACATTAGTCTTATTTTGTTATGCCAAACAGTAACATAATAGTTACTGCTCAATCCGAGTACGCTCATTTTATTTTAAAATTATTCTCAAACACTTTCTCGGGGCCATCCAATTTTTTTTTTATACCTGCAGTCACTGTACTGTGGAACACTAAGCAACCTTTTTATAGTCGTAAATGGGATCGTTTACGACTACAGCAAACAGTCTGACTAGATGGCCCCGTCAGGTTTCCATAACCCGATTTCCATATTCAACACGATTTCATATATTTTTGTCAAACTGTACTTTATACTGGCAGACGCAGTTTATGTGTCTCCGTACGTAATCATGAGTCTTTTTGTTTTCTGTGTGCGCGCTTTGATAAGACGATTAGAGTCGGCTTTTCTCTAGTGTAACCTTCAGCAATTTTCTGGCCACGGCGGACGTGCGTAAGTCCAATTGTCACATTTTATCACAGACGGCATACGAAATAAGGTCACTTTACACGTGAGGTTGTACACGAGTTACCGGTCACACGCTACGTCCGTCAACGGAAGTTAATCATTCGTATATCAATATTTAAACAGAGACACCAGCTTTACCTGCCGATAAATAAGTCTCAAAGTCCCCAATTAAAAGACGCGGAGAAACACCAACGTCAGTCCCACGGTCCGAACATATATATTATTTACGCCGTGCCGTACGAAAATAACGCGAAGAAAATACAGAGAGTACAAAAATAAACGCACAGTGGAATAAATAAATAACACGGATCCTTCACTACAGAGGTGATCAATAGTGTAAAACAAGCGAGTGTCCTTCGTCTATATGCGGCACCATCCTTCCAACGACTCGTCCATTGTATAAATAATAAACGCGGCTAAATAATGGCGTGTGTGTTCTTTTTTTTTATTCACAATAAAGTTGAAACGATGTGGAGAGATTAATTTCCTGCCGCTGTCTACAGACCAGGCCACGGCTTGCCGGATTGCGTCTTCCTGTGCCACGCTCGTGCTGTACCACGTTTATACAAACGACATGCAGTGTCTGCTGGAGACGTTCGTTCTCTCTCTCTCTCTCTCTCTCTCTCTCTCTCTCTCTCTCTCTCTCTCTCTCTCTCCCTCATTCATCCATTCATTCATTCTTTCCCTCATTCACTCACTCACTCTCACCCTTACCACACGCTTTCGTTCTAGCACTCACCAGACGTACTTTACAAACTTCAATGCAGACGTATTCTGGAAATTTTATTTCTGTAACTTACTTAGGCCTCATCTTGTAATTATTCACATTAATGATTCCTTTAATACGCTGAAACATTTGCGATTTTCTATACATACGTATACATTAATACGTATGATTTTATACATAATACGTACGCTATCACTCATATATATACGAACGCCGGAGTCATTATTTAAAGAGTTTATAACATCCAGCCTATTGGGCAGTGGTCGATTCCTTGATTGTGATGTCATTCTTTATTATTCATTAGACGTTCCGCCACCCACCGGAGGCCTTCATCAGTAGAAAAGTAGTTCGACAAGAGAAAGCTAGAGGAGAAAGCTGACCTCAGCGTTTACCTCAGCTTGGGTACGTTCGGCCTACCATCCCTTGTCGAACCATTTTTCTACTGAAGAAGGCCTCCGGTGGATGGCCGAAACGTCTAGTGAATAATAAAAAATTACATCACAATCAAGCAATCGGCCACGGGCAAATATCCTGGAAATTACAAATTCTTTAAATCTGAACATAATATTTTACAAGAATGCTCTTTCGTGTCTAAGGTCGCAGGAGGGATGTGTGGTAAAGAAGAGGCTGGTAATTGCTCCAACAACGGAACAAGCTCTGAAAAGGTAACGTGTTTTATCACTGACGAAGTATTTTATACAAGACGAAGAACTACGCCAATACCACCAACACATTAGAAGTTCGAGTTAAATCGTTATTCGAAGGCAACATCAGAAATTTACTGGAGATGGATATTACGAGGGCTATTCTAAAATTGACCTCCGTTCGATTAATATACACAAACAAACTGATTGTCATAGCAGCACAGCTCACGCGGAGTAGCGAGCAGTGTATTGTCATAGCAGCACAGCGCACGCGGAGTAGTGAGCAGTGTATTGTCATAGCAGCACAGCGCACGCGGAGTAGCGAGCAGTGTATTGTCATAGCAGCACAGCGCACGCGGAGTAGCGAGCACTGTATTGTCATAGCACCACAGTACACGCGGAGTAGTGAGCAGTGTATTGTCATAGCACCACAGCGCACGCGGAGTAGCGAGCCGTGTATTGTCATAGCACCACAGCGCACGCGGAGTAGCGAGCAGTGTATTTTACATTGTTACCCGCAAACCCGCGGTCCAATGTGTTTATTTCCATTTCTGTAGTGACCGATGAAACTCGAAGCCTGCCAATGCCTCTTCCGCCTCTTCTGAGGTGTGGTGTGATATTTGTTCAAACACCTCACCGTCTGCTGAGTACTTTCGGGATCGTGCCCCGAACTACTGGACAGCGTCGTACGACGAGGCTCTCGACCGATGGAAAGGCGGGAGCGAAAACATCCGCCTCTGCGAGACGACGATGTCCCGAACGATTCGGCGGACGCTCTGGTCAATCACCGTTGGATCAAAGGTTATAGTCGCTGGCACCAAGGAGTCAATATGAACTGTAAAGCGGTCGACTCCGTTCGTCGGGGAAACTCCAGTACCTGGCGGCCAGAGGGCAGATTCTTCGAACCTGAAAGGACTGAACTTTAAGAAAGTTTACAGATGGGAATAACGGAGGCTCGAGCGCGTGCCCTGTCGTCAGTCGAGACGAGTCGGTACACTACCGGACCGAATCTCGGAAAGGGTGTCATCGTGTCACAAGATGAAGATATGACTGGCTACCCCGCGCTCTGACACCAATGAACGTCTCAATTATAGCGTCAATTGTTGGCTGGGTACCTTGGGGGCAGTGTTTTTCAACGAGGGGCTGCAAACGATAGTGTAATTATACAATATATGCCTGCATGTGGACGGTGCTTATGTGCAAATGTGTAAATTAATTACCTTCTTGGTTTTGTGGGGAGAATACCCCTACTTCAAAGCTAAGAATTCAGTTTTTTTCTGTTAATGTCACCCTCAAGATACCATAAAAAGTATTATTTTTATAATATGCGAATCTACCGTTATATATCCGATAACCACCTGTTCGGTTTTTCCTAAATTTATGTCGAGGCACCAAGATCTATACTGATCATGGAGTTTTCGGATCACGTAACTGGATCCTGTTCGTCCACGGCAATTACAACCTGATCGTTCGCGAACAGAAGCATGTGGATACAATAATTATTTACTAAGATCCCCCACTTCACGACTGCGTCTATTCTACCTGTTTAAAGCAGTGTTAATATAAACTTTACGTTGCGTAGAAATAAAGTAGGTGCAATGTAACAGCTTATCCCCAAATTTACCAGTACTGACACAAATATACGTACACTAAATAAGGTGTGTAATAAACTATACCTACCCCCCGTCGCACGCCTCTGCTGTAACGCTTAGATTGAAATATTATTTTCCGTTGTAGTTCGTCTCTTAATTATATTAATTTTACAGTTTGCAGACACTACACCAATACAAGATGGGACTGTATTAGTTACTGACCTATACAGTACCTTTATGACAACGTTGTCATTGTTATTAGTGTTAGTAAAGTTTAATGATACGTTTCGCAGACGATCGGCACGGGCCAAAGTCACCGCTCTGTTATTGTTTTAAATTTAGCCGAGCGGCGAGATCGTGGGCCGAACTGATGTAATTGCTCGGGCACATCGCCCGTCGTATCGTAGGTTTGTGGAACACCGCAATGTAGCTTCAAACTATAAATAATAGACACGCTTTCCGGGGACGTTTAGTGTGTAACCGCGCTGGCTAAAGTTAGAGGTTTTTTCAATTCATTGCTTCCAGTGATACTTTTTCCGCGCACGATCTGTCGGTCAGTTCCTAAAGCCACGAACGAGGTAATATTTATAAGCAGCACACGCTTAGAATATGGTTACCCTCACACGGACGTACTCTCGTGTTTCCGAAGTTTATGACTAAGGTAATTTCTTTCACAAAGGTGCAGCATCGACGCAATCTGATTCCGTTTGACCGAAATGGAACGTTTAACCAATCCAATGTTTCTTACTAAAGAGAGCTGTGCAACCGATTCCATTGTATAGATGTACAGCTCTTACTTAAAATACCGTGATGTAAAAAAAAAGTTACAAATCTTTAACCCCTCGAAAATCGCGCGCTCTGGAAAATAAAGTATTTACCAGCCTGAATAGCCACGAAGATTACTGTGGATTTTGCATCGCAGTCTTTCACTACCAAAGGATGTAATATTTCACTTCGGTCAGCGTTAATTTGAAAAAAATTGACTATCGTTTTTCACCGCGAGACGAAACGTTAAACACAGCGACGTACTTGTACTCATGCTTCGGGAGGACGTTCCACATTAATATTAAAATAAATATTCGTTTTCCTCAATTAGATAAAATCATACAGTTCTATAATTACTTTTTTACAGATGGCTACTCAGTCCTAGTTAATTTGACACCGTAATCACATAAGTAACATCTCCACGGTCTTCAGCCCCACTTGAAAAAGTTTTGTAAGAACATACGGAGAATTGAAAGGTACCCTAATCAGTCTTTGACGTAAATGGAAAAAATAAATATGCACACAAGAATAGATAGTAGAATGTTAACGTTGCCGAGTTATTCAAAGGGATTAAGGTTTGCTAAGGAGAAATTCGTAGGTCCAGAAGATGGAATAGTTTCATGGAATTTATATGAGAACATGATATGATATGATAATTATTTATGAGAACAAACATTATTATTATTATTATTCCGGCTGTACAATGTTTACACATTTTCCGGAACCGAAGATTACAGAATTGATTGAATTCTCATCTTCCACTGCTGTTTGTCTATCCAAAGATCTTCTTCGATTTCTCTTTCCCTCAATATTGTCTGAATTTCTTCTATCCAGGTGATAGGTGGTCTTCCTCTTTTCCTTCTTCCTGTAGTGTCCATTCCATAACTCTCCTTGGCAATCTTTCTTGTGCCATTCTTTTGTGTGTCCAATGAGAACAAACATGAAATTAAAAATTAAAAATAACTGTTATATGAGTTTTAAAAATATACATACATACATAAGAATCCAAAAAGTGCAAATAGAAAAGAAGAAAGGATAGGGAAAATCAACGGTGGCTCTACATCTTGTAATGTTGAGGGGCATCTTAATAGATGGAAATATCAGCAGTAATTAAATATAAAAAAGTAATTTGGGGCATAGTAGTAGAGAAGAATAACGAACAATAAAAATTAAACCAAAAATGTAATATGTATTTGTATAATAACAAACAGAACATACCTCAGACTTCTGGGAGTCTATGCATCCCGCTAGACACAGGTTATTAAACAGACAAAAATAGAAACATTTAGGTTATCGTGAATAGACAATATGACAAATCAAAACGACGAGACTTAACCCTGCTTGAGGATTAGATGTCGGTACGACTTTGATAGCGTAATACCTTCTTCCAACATTCCCAGACATGTGTGAAAAAGTTTCCGTAATTTCCTACCTAATATTGCCTATGGTATAAAGTGTACATAACGTAAAGATACTGATAAAGTGTACACAGCTATCTTTCTTCTATGTAAAAAATTCTTGCTGTATTATTTACAGAGGTTTGAACAGGATTTTACAAACTAAATTGTCGAGATGACACGTGAGAAACGATGCTTTTATTTCTGTTCGTACTTTAAAAATAAAAGTCAACGTAGAATAGTAATTATCACAGTTAATGTTTTAAACGCACTTCCCATTATCAGCTGTATGTACTGCTTACGCTTGAGATCAGTATACTGTCTCCTGATAACCACAAAATCTGATCCCACGTGCTTTTGACGAAATCCTAGGAGGTCAGCCGATAAAACGTTCCCTTAAATTCCGTTAACCTCAGTGAGTTTTTCAATTGTTTAGTACCTGTGAAAGAAGTCTTTTGGGACTGGCTATTACGCGAAATCTCCTAACTCGGTTTACTTGATAACTTTCAGTTCGCCCGAGCACACACCAGGCAAATTATTACAACTGTCCAACGTGTACTGTCGATCAGCTGAGATGACGTAGGTCGGTACACCGCAAAGCGCTACAATCAGCGTATTTGTTACAGGAAGTGGATGCGGTTTAAATTCGGATTTAAAAAGCGGTTTAGTCGTCGCGAAACTACCGTCGTATCCTACAGTAATATTACTTCACGTTACACAAATATACTACACGCCACAGCGCAAATCGCGAATCGTAGCGTGTATCAAGATTACCGATTAACTACCTAGCGTTCTACGCTTTGATACGGTGAACGAACAAATGCCTTATAACTGCGCCGATTTTAGCAGACATTATGCATCTACCGTCTCCACCTTTGCAGTCCGGCCCCGCCTAAACAGATGAGTACACTAACCAGAAAAGTTACAGCAGAGTAGGCGTGGTACCAGTCGCAAGTATATTTGTGCAATGTACATTTGAAAACTTGTTGCCCACTGGTCGGAAAGACAACTCGTCGACGTGTCATTTCATCGGATTTTCGGACGAAACAAAATACGTTTGTGCTGGCCTCAGGGACGTATCTAGAATATGGCCTTGGAGGGAGTCCGGCACTAGCGTGGCGTCCATGAACCGCTGTTGCCGGCGGCATCAGTAGCGGAAATAAGAGAAAATAATATTAATATCACAGAACAAGTACTTTAGTTATTGAAATAATTTTGAATCCGAACAATATTAGTAGAGAAACTTGAAGAAAAGCGTAGCATTAACTGCTGGCCACTTGCACCGTCTTGTCTTCCCGGCTCAGACATCGGCAATGTTTTACTGCGTAGGGTCATTGACCTCCTAGTAGTTGTCATTGTACAAACTATCGAAGGGGGGACATATTCGTCCACCCAATGTGTTGCCGCTGTATAAAGCGGCAAAACGCTAATTTAGCAGCTATGTTCGTTTTCGGAACTAACGTGCACCAGATACTACGTACCTGTTTGTGTTTTGTTCGTTTAGTCATGTGCTTCTCTTTTTAATCTTTATTATTTTTAATTTGATTATTTGTGTTCTGATTTATTCTGTGTAAGTATAAGGGAGTCAGATCCCGTTGAACCCTCTTCTTCCCCCAGCGAATGATACAAAATGCTCTTAAAAAGAACACTTGGTACACGAAAAAAATTCGAATTAATTTTAGTTAAGTTTTCGGCTTGTCACAACCGGCAACAGGTGTTATGTAGCCACTGGAGTCCGGATTCCGGTTGAGTCGTCTTCATACAAGTTAGGACTAATCAACAACACGATCTTTAAATTGGCTGAAAAACGTGTGATAACTTTCTGAAATCAATCCCATTAAAATCAACAGTAATGATACAATAAAAATACGCTTTACTGAAACATTGTTTCGAAGTTACTGTCTGAATTGATTACACATTTCACATTGTCTACATTTCACATAGAATTGTCTACATTTCACATTTCAAATGTATACGCAAATGCTGTGTAACAAACCTGTTTGTACACGTATATTTAAAAAAAGAGTTACTACCTGAAAAAACACGGCTGAAAAATAATCAAAGGGCCTGAAAGTTAAGAGAATAACAAAATTCGTCAACTTTTTTCGACCATCAGGAGTGGTCCGGTCGCGTTCGTCCCCCCCCCCCGGATGTACGCCCCTAATGTAGGCTTTCACGACCGGTGTCAATCCGGTTTTTCCCGGGTTACAGAACACAACAACGTCGTAATTGTTGCCAAATGTTTCGAACTCAGCGGTATCGTCTTCAGTGTCCGCGATCCGACTCTAGTAACGAACAATGATGACGACATTTCTCCTTCTGTATCCATTCGCTGCTGCTCACTACTGGCTTCTCACCGGATTGTCCCTATCATTATACTGTCTGCTGGAAGGTTCTGTCAGACAGTAAGAACCAAGACAGAGATTCTGCTGATGAACACGGCCTAGCCGGACTTCTCGATTGGCCTAGTTAACACGCGAGTTTGGGCTTGGTTGGAACGTAAAAATACGGTATAAGTTGCCGGGACTACCAGTTTTTGTTCCGATCAATAGGTGGATTCCCGCGTAATACTCTAGCGTAGTAAAGAGCCTTTCAAACTTTTCCGACTGATTTTCTTCCTTTAGCCCCTGTCTTAACGTACGAAAGACAGCCATTTAAGCGTCCTATTTGTATACAGAACATGCTTATTTATAATTTTTACAATTTATACAAAAATACAATTGCTTAGAAAATATATACTTTTACATATTTCTCGACTAAAGTGACCCAGACGACTGACAACCAGAAATAAATTCTTTACACCCGGTTCTATTTGTATGGAAGGATAAAAGTAGATCACGTCTGTCCTTTGCCTAATGGTGGGAGCCATTCGCCCTGTAGTGGCAACCCATGATTACTGACGACTCGCCTCCGGGCAGTCGAGCCTATCGACCACACCAGCGCATCTCTAAGCTCCTGCGGGCGATGCCACGGAGACGCCCCTCAGGAATGTATCCTTTTTCCTTATTTCATTTACTGTATTTCTTAATTATATTCCGCAATCCAACATCCACAAATATTTAAACCGATTAACTATTTCCAGGTTTAGTGGTTCGATTTCAAACTGTTCAGGTTTCCTAGTTTTCCTTCGAGTGGTAATCATAACCATTGTTTTATCTGTATTCATCTGTAATTCTATCTCTTCTGCTTCACCTTGAGTTCCTGAAAGGTCTCGTTTGCTCTTCGTTGTGATCTTGCCATAATATTAATATCGTCTGCATAACCTACGATCTGGACCATTTTATGTTCTAATGTTGCATTCCTGTCAAATGACAATTTTCTGATCACATATTCGAGTGCTACATTGAACAGGGTTGGTGCCAGCCTATCACCCTGTTTCAACCCTCTCGTCACATTAAAATGTTCTGTCATACCCGTTTGCAGTTTGACTTTGGCAGTCGTCCGTATCATTGTCAATCTTGTCAGTTGTACTCATTTAATGGGTATTTTAAGTACTGTTTTACTAATTCTTTATAATCGCAATGCATATCGGCCCTGGATCGCGTGCGAGTACGCGCGTTGGTGTACGACCTACATAGGGTAATTAATCTGTGCTGATTAATCCGTGATGCTAACGTACTTGAACTGTTTAAATGACTATAGTAGCCACAACACCCAAAGCCACACACACGTACCGGTTTACGGCGGTTCCGTTCATTCAGGTTGAGACGAATGAATGAGGGGTGTAGTCAAGGTCCCCATCACTTGTTCCCACAGTATACTGTTCCATTCGTGGCGCAATACGTTACAATCTCATGTTCACCTGTCAAGCGCTAACAAACCATTAACAAAATAAAACACAATATTGTGTTCGTTGTTCGTGTCTATCCAGACCGCACGGTGTTTACGTTTTTCGATTTCTAGGTTAGCACACTCCAAAATGCATGCCAAAACCCCCATCACCTGCATATTTAGACCGTCAGCAAAAATTAGGTTTCTCCATCACCACCTTCACTCTAAGGATTAGGCCACACCTGTCCTGTTCCGAAAGAAGCCCGTCCAATTTTCGAAGCTCGCTCGAGATCTGCAAGTATGTTTTACTTAAGCAGGTTACTAATCTGCTGTAGAAACCCTAACACCATCAGGGCTCAGGGGATGTGCGCCTTTGAGACGTCCCCTAGGTTTACATGTTCCGAGCTTCCGGAAGGAGCTCCTGCCATGTGATCCGGTCCAGAACGGAATATTTTTGTTTTCTGTATCGTGTCAACGGCATGCTCGTACTAGGCCACTCTAGTACAGTATCTGCCGAGGCCGATTCCAAGTATTACCTGGTCGAATACAGTACCTGCCAAGGGCGGCAATGAAGGGATTTGTCTGGGTCCTTGCCGCTCGAACGCAAAATTTACGTGCAAGACGTGGCACCCAAGGAAATCTCTGACCTCTAGACAATCGTAGAGACAATCTGGTGTGGAGGTGAAAGTGGTAGTGGTGGCGGTGGCGGTGGTGGTTGTTGTCCAAAAAAAAGGCGTGGTGAGATAGGTGTCTACTTGAGCGACACGTATATTTCCGATTGTACCTCCACAAGGTGGAGGGCCTTAGCACCGGATTGCCTGTACCTTTGCTCGGATATCGTGGATACCTTCTTTAAGTGTGAACGTCGGAACTGTGCTTCCTTCGGTCGAAGAAGGCGGACCCGGAACGCTTGTAAACGATAAGACGTGACCCGTTGGAGTTACGACCTAACCTGAAGCAATGTGATAAACAGCCTCACGCTAGGTCCACTTTGCTATAGGAGGGGTTTTAGTGAGTTCTCAGGGGCAGATTCAGCAAGCAATTTTGGAGGAAGGAATAGTTGACTTTGGGGGGGGGATAAAAATTTGGACCATTTTTATGCTCAAAAGTATAAATGATAGGAGTGAGAGAACATAAAAATACAGTGTGTTATTATCACCACAATAAATGTATTAACGTACAAGAATAAAATCAACCTGTGTTTGCCAGTTCATTGTCCTTTTAATAATATTCACTTACAGGTTAAAACACACACTACTCATTTAAGTTATATATCAAACTAAAATTAACACGGAAGTAAGGTACAGTTACAATTGAATGTAATTTTAGAGTAAAAGCATGAACTTATGTAACGTGATATAATTTTTTTATCATGGTCACAATCATAAGAGGACGAAAATATTTTGTCTGAAGTGACCATTTGGAGGGGGGAATTCCCATGCCTGAATGCCTTAGTCCATATGTGATGGGAGTCCCACACTCAGAGTGTAACTCCATTCCCCCCCCAAAATTTATTTAATCATCACGATAATAAATGACTGAATAATGATACTTCCCAATTATGTTCTTGGAGCTCGGTCTCATGGACGTTTGACTGAGTAATTTTATATACCGATACACTAGTTTAATTGATGGGTGTATTATTGATTATAAGTCGCTGTCACTTATCAATTATTTCTGAGTATACAAACGTACAGACGCTTCAGTCATATAGTCATAGTTCATAATAATTTTTTTGAATTTCTTATCTAAATCCTAACGTAACCCACCCCTCTTTGTTTCTCCGCATTACGCGCTTCAAAAATATTTGAAAGTTAGAAACACGGTTTACAACTAATCCAAATAATCTGTACAAACCTTGGTCAAACAGTAGGCCTACAACAAGGTAAGGTTATCAGTGAGGTAAATATCCTTTTTCCCTCGCGTTCGGAATAATTACCGGCTTATCGCTCCACATTATCTTTGTATTTCTGTCTTAACAACAAGCTACCTTATTCATAAAAATTATACGACCGTATGTTGACTTGGTAATTATGTTTTTTACATTTTATTGTCGTCTGTGTGTAAGTTGGTTCACCATATAGTGACACTCGTGCAACCGCATATTTTGAACTGTAAACAGTTGCCAACTGCTGTTATAAATGCCGTTTAATAATATATAATATTCTTATGATAACCGTGTTTATAATTATTTATTTTATAACTATACAATACAATAGGTACAGGATCATGCACGACACTCAAATAATTAATAATATTTTGCGGTTCCTGTGGGTAGAAATCCTTCCAACCCTAAGTAGAACTACGCACCACAGAAAACACCGAATAAATCTAATAACATCGAATACTTTATTTGGAAAACCCCTCAATCTATTGGATAATAAAACGAAGGGAGTAGGAACACAAGATATTCGAAGAAGTGCTGAAACGGCCAGAATTCGGTATATAGGGACCAGCCAAAGGAGCGTAAGGGATGCGACATTTTACAAGCGGACGACCCCACTGAGAGACAAAGCTTTTATGTTGAACGGTCCTAACAACGACGTGTGACTCGATAGCAACACAAAGTTACCGGTAGTAATGAAATGACTGGGGCTGTACCGAGTTTGTGTCGTTTATACAGAATGATATTTTGGATCGGTGGTTGTAGTTGGCCAGAAAGCCTATACTTCTCAAATTGTATATCTACTCGACACACATTTACAGGACGAAGTTCGATTTCATATTCGAACGTACGAGTTAATAGTGTTGTACGAATAAGTCGTAGATAAAAGATTTGAAAATGAAATATTTCATAACTTTAGAACTTTCCAATGGTCGACACCGGACCAGCAATGCCTCTGAAGGTTAGAACCGAAGACTAAACCACCGACCTCGTTCTTATGCACCTCCAAGGAAACGCTGTGTACCACGGTCACCTATACATAACAGGAAATATTTTATTCTGTCAAGGAAAGAAAAAAAATAGATTAGCAATTCTACTTCTACCAATTCTAATCTAGCCTTTCAAGAAAACACGAAACACGTTCCGGGAAACAGAAATGTAAATAATCTCCTCAGGTCAATGACCTGTAAAAATAAAGTAGAGCCGCCCTAGAGCTAACTACAAAACGACACAGAACAACCAAGAATAGGGTGGCAAGTATATTTATAATACTGTATATAAGTTTCTACATCACAAAAACTGAAATTAGAAAACTGAGTGCTTGTACTGGAACGTAATAATTGAATGTCAAAACATTAGAAAACAGTCGACCTTGGATAAACATACAGCGAAAACATGTAGGGGAGAAAAAACCCCTACAAGAAATATATTTGTACATTCCTCTTAGACATAACCTCGATTACGATTTGCATAAAGCAAACAAAATAGAAGCTTTTATAAACTTTAAGAGAATTCGCTTTGATAAACTTACGAATCAATAATAATGGTAAGATTAATTATCATTGTTCAGCATTATTCCACGCGAGTATAACAAGCCGATGTGTGGCTCAAACAGAATCGTCGGGCAAGATAGTTTACGTCAAGTGTACACCCTCCGAACCGATCATTACGTACACAGCATTCGTTCCTCCTACTTACAATCTTCATCCGACATTAACAATGTCACTTAATACAGCTAGGCCTAACTCAGCTTGTTACGTCCGCCCCTCATCGTTAACAAAACGACAGTCAATACTGACACTAAAAGAAGTGCACCGAATGACGACGGAGCGAAAAACGTTATCAAATACGCTGAATATACGATAATCTGAGGAAAGACGTATATAAGAAAAGACGCACAAGAGAACAAAACAAGATAATCTGATAGTACGATACCAAGTGGAAAACGTAGCTTTACGTCTGAAAATGCTGAATTTAAGAACAGGTTCCGAGTAACTAACATTTATTACTCGTAATAGAATTAAAGTAAAAGTTTCTTCTTCTTCTTCTTCTTCTTCTTCTTCTTCTTCCTCCTCCTCCTCCTCCTCCTCCTCCTCCTCCTCCTCCTCCTCCTCCTCTTCTTCTTCTTCTTTTTTTTCTTCTTTTTCTTCTTCTTCTTCTTCTTCTTCTTCTTCTTCTATGGCGTCACAGTTCGGAGTCGAACCTTAGCCTCCATAATCATTCGCCTCCATTTTTCCCTGTCCTTGGCAATCGATGTCCATCGTTTTATTTTAAGCAAAAGTATCAGCATCCCTCGCCGCTGCGTCAATCCAGCGTTGCTTGGGTCTTCCGACAGGCCTTCTACCCTCGATTTGACTAAACATTACCTTCCAACGTATTCGGTTGCCTTTCAACCCAATGACGTGTCCTGCCCACTGCAATCTATCCAGTCGGATGGTGGTGGCCAGATCATTGTCTTTATCATTGTCTTGTACAGTTCCTCACTGTGACGCATTCTCCATATCCCAATGACTTGGATTGGTCCATATATTCTCCTAAAAATTCTCCTTTCAAAGGTATAGACTATGTTAGCGCCTCGTTTGTTCAGAATCCAAGTCTCGCTGCCATATGTTATCACAGGTCTAATAATAACTTTATATATTGTGACCTTGGACGGACGGTGGATATTGCTTGTCTTGAATATAGTTGTCAACTAAGCATATGCGCTATTTGCGGCCTGTATCCTTTTCCTTATTTCATTTATTTCTTCATTTATCCTATAAGTTATTTAGGTGGACAAAATTTGAGACAATATTGCCTACTGACATTCATTTAAATATGAACATCTGTTTCTATTATTTCTTCAATGCCATGGGCGTATGCAGAATCTAATTTCAGGTGGGGAGTCAACAAAAAGTGGATGGTACAAATACTATGATCACCCCCCCATCCCCTAACAACACTACTACAGTTACACAGAATTAATTGCTATCGCTTATCATAAGTAATATTTAGACCTACCTTAAATTAACAATAAAATGACACAATATTAAGTAAGGGAGGGGGGTTGAACCCATTCTTCAATCCAAAAAAGTGCGAAATAACGTAACTCAAAAATACAAGATTAATACTGTGTAGAAACATCGATTTTTCAATAACATTTTTTTTTTAAATACTGAATTTTAATTGACGTGTTCGTCTACGGACTAACACAACAGCGTACGTAAGATAGACGATAAACAGAATAACTTACTTTCAGTTGAGGTTTTTCTGGTGAATCTAGAATTTTTGAAACTTTTTTTTCACTGTATTTCACAATCACGTTAACACTGATAATGATCAATTTTTGGGGAGTCCACACGACTACTGCACAAGGGAGGCATGTATACAGGTTGCCATTTTGTGTTGTGGATGGTTTTCTCAGAGTAGGTACGGTCAGACTGGTAGTGGTTGGTTTTCTGTATCCTACTGAGTGTGGTATTTGATTGCCCTTTCTGGAAATGGCTACATCAAAATAACAGAATTTTTTCTTAATCACTAAGAATTGTGTGAAATAATTTAATTCTACTTTTCAAGTCTGCCGCATGGACGAAACGGTAATCAGAAAGAGGCGGGAAGTGAGCAGCACCCGAAGTGAGATGTCCAAACGACAGGACACGAGGCGTTACGCAGAGTCCAAATTGCAGGCAATCCACGAGCAAATGTGCGTGCATGTATGTTCTATACAGTTGTTAATTTATTACTTAAATTTGTTAAGTTATACGTACTCGCGAATAATCGTTGCATATTATTCAGTATTAAACAAACTGTTTAGTATTCAGTATCAGTATAAACCATAACCATAACAAAAGACAATGAATTTATTTTGCATTTTAAAAAATAAGTTGCGTAACACGACTGTACGGTTAGGTTGCTCTGACATATTTTACACATTTACATAACAGATTTTATTTTAGACTCGCACGCCGCCTGATAAAAATACAACAGGTAGAGTAGAGAGATAACAGACCCGATAATATACATGCTGTTTTTCATCTCTCGTTTCCTCTTATCGCGAACCACGTAAATTGTCTCCTGTAGATTTTCAAAAATAGTAACACGGTATTATATATCACGCAGCGCCGCGTGTTTAAGTTCGAGGTTTTTCCGAAGACGCGGCGATTGTGACCAACAAACCTAGACTCTATTTCTTTTATGAATTTGCTAACTGCTATAATTTTTTATTGTTCGACTAAGCTTTTGGTCATTACTGACATCTTCAGGTCTTAAACAACCTGATAGGCTTTGACGAAAAGCTTAATCGAACAATAAAAAATTATAGCAGTTAGCAAATTCATGAAAGAAATAGTAAGGATAGCTGCTAATTTAAACAATACGAAAAACCTAGACTCGTTGACGTACAAGCGGAGGACGCGCACGTACACCGCGTAGTCTGGCGCCGTACCCAAACACAACATTGACGGCTGTATAAGCCTCCTAACTAGGTGACGACAGACAAACAGTGGAAAGCTTTTCTGTTCGTGTAAAGTGTCATTTCTGAAACGACCCGGCTGTTGGAACCACTCTCGTTGTATCTGCGATCTCGGACGTTGTGTTCGCGTCAAGGTATTTGCCTAATGGGGGCGGCCTTCGGTGACGAGGCAGTTGGCAAGATGTGACGCAGGCCTACCACCCTTTGCGTAAAGGTTTATTCTACTCACCTTGTACAACGCAACCAGTGATCTCTGAATCATCTACAGTTCGGAAAGGCCTCGCTCACTTTAGCAATTACCCGCGACACTGCATATCTGTTTAACCTTTCAGTCAGGAGTTATTCATAGGCAGATAAAAACGCCCACATACAAAACTATCATACGACCCATTCTGTGCTGTGACAGTGAAACCTGGATATTAACACAAAGAGCAATTGAACGCCTGAAGATATTTGAAAGGAAGCTCCTACGGATCCTGGGCCCCATATACAGAAATGGGGAATGGAGGATACGGCATAATGATGAGATATATTGTCACTTCAACGAACAACGGTAGAAGCGAACGCAAAACTGAGAAAGCTGCAATGGCCTGGCCATGTCGTAAGAATGGATGACAAACGAACACCTAACACAGTCCTTATGGGGAGTATGGATGGAAAAAGACCAAAAGGGCGTCCACGCAAAAGATGGGAAGCTGTCGCTGTGGATGCAAGAGAGATGTTGGGAGTGCGAGAATGGAAGTCCTTTGCTACTGATAAAGAGAGGTGGAAGTCAGGATAGAGGAGGCCAAGGCTCGACATCGAGCTGTAGCGCCATAGGAGGAGGAGGAGGAGGAGGAGGATATATGTTTATTGTTTCAAAATCAGTCGGATTAGTTTTATTAGCAGTCTCTACTGATGAACACTAGTCGCCGAACACTAATCACTTAATACAAATATCTGTTGCAGTGTTTCCTTAACTGTGCTCCCCCAAGCATCTCAAAGTACTCCGCGAAGAGATTACTTAAGAAAATGTAAAAGGCAAATTCTCATAATTAGGAGCGACAACCTGCTTTGAATTCGTTCTCAAACGTATTGCCTTGTTATATGTCTGTTGTTTCTCGTTTATATAATTAAGACAGTTCCAAATTTCTATGCAATGTGGGGATACAATTAAATTTTTAATGAAATAAAACTTGGAGTTAAAAAAACCCACGAGAGGTTTCAAACAATTCTCCCACAACTTTTTTCGGAGAGCACGAATTTTTACAGAAGAATACGAATTTTTCTCTTGACGCTATTCTTCTAAACAGTGTTCCGCAACTTACAGAGTTTGAGAACCGCTAATCTATCGACACCGGTTGAGATCTAATAACGTTGGAAACATCGGAAATCCCCATGTGAAGAAGTTAGCGGTTTGGCAAATACCAATAACACCGCTGGAATTAATTTATGCCATTTCACAATGTTATTTAAATGTTACGATTACTTTTTACTGTTGGGCTATTCAAACTATCTCAGAGGCATTGCCGGTTGTATATCTGAAGTCTGTTTTACAAGTGAGGTGGTAAACTGGGCGTAGTCATTATCTTAAAAAAGCATCGACAGTATACGGTATTAAGCAACGACGTAGACTTTTAGCAGTCTTTATGTAGCAACAGATTAATGTTTTGTATACTCTAAACACGAGACTTCAAATATAAACACAACGGACGCCTGGTGCAATAGTCAATCGCCAATCACACGGTAGAGAGCAGGAGAAATGACCATGGGTAGCGAACTTAATTACCGCAGCGAACTTATCTCCTGTTCATTATCAAATACCGGTGTTCTTTTTGAGTTACGTTATTTACCACTTTTTTGGGTTGAAGCATGGGTTCAACCCCCTCCCTTAATATTGTATTATTTTATTGTTCATTTAAGGTAGGTCTAAATATTACTTATGATAGCAATTAATTCTGTACCGGTCAAGTACCGGTGTCTGGTATACGTACCAAAAAACAAATTTACATTAGTACGAACATTTACAAAGATTTCTACTTGATTAGACGTTTACGAACTTCTTAAAGTCCTCAGTGGCTATTGAAACAGTGGCAATGTACCTCCAGAGAACTGTGTTTTTGCCATTCGCACAGCATCTCTTTATTATTCTAAGTCTTTTCTTAGGGGGGGGGGGGTAGTTCAGTAGTACAGAGCCCGCTTCTGCAAGGCGTTGTGGTGGTGTGGATTCAGCTCAAGATCGATTGGAAACACGAGACAGTCTCCTCCACTCTGAAGATGTCGCCAAAATGTCAGCATCAAGGAATTTTAACAACAATCCATGGCCAATCAGTACTATTTTAAGTGATAACCATATGATACAGTGCTAGAAAGCCTTTCGATTTTTTTTATTTTTTTATTTTTATTTTATTTTTTTTATTTATTTATTGCTCTGTGAACAAGAGTCTCATAGGTTACCGGAGAAAAGTAGTTTAGTTTCCGCAACGAAATTACTCTTCGTGTAATCGTAAATTATATTCATCTTTGTTCGTCAAGGTACGTAATGTCGAGTTCCTCAGGAGTTGACAACTCAATGTCTTTTTTTAGTTGGCGAACATTTACTCCGTCAAAAAGAAAACAATAACAACAAAATTGGTTAGTTTAAGTACAAACGCACTTTTCTCTAGATCTATAGCTAAAGGCAGAATCGAATTGCAGTTACTTCAGCTCTACACACTCCTAACGCTTTCTAATAATGTGACTTCGCAATTACATAAGGGCTGAACGGTTGCCAAAACTCTAATCGAAAGGTCAAAAACTTGTTCAACGTTATCGCAGTACAGTGATCCAAATCATATTGTATCGGTCGGCGAAAGACTCTACACGTGATTACGTGCAGCGTACGCAATTTTTTTAGGTGTTTTCTTTCAAAGGCTACGATGAACTGACAACGAATTACTTATTCTAATATACTAACTGGCACAGAAGACGTCATCGAAAGTGGAAGTTGGTTAAAATTTTAAACTTCGATTTAAATATTCGTTCTTTAAACGACAATCGGCTTTCGAACGGCATTTTCGCTTTTCATGTTTATAACTATAACTTTATTATTTTACTGCACCACGTTTATGGCCACAAATATATAACTTTATTTGTGCTCTTATTTTTTATGTCGATTATAATGATTTAATTTATTTATGATTTAAATTTTAATATGTTACTAAATACGTCTACTCATTATTATGTACTTCATTAATTCGGTTGGGCGCCAGAGCAGAGTATCCCAGGGTTTATTAAGAAATAAAAACTCGTTCAGTTCAGATACCAATATACTATATTATTCCATTTTCTTACAACTAAGGCATTGACATCTTACCATAACATTATGATATTTAACAGAACATTATTAATACGTTTAATATGCTTTTACTACTAGCTTCAACGTATTATGATTCTATTCATCTGACATCTATAGATGACTCATATCAAATTGCTATTACTACGATATTCAATTCATTCCCTTAATTATACAGTGATTACTAATAATACCTTTCTAGTATGTCATATTACATAAATTGCATTGTTAGTATCTGAACTCGCGTGGGTTTTTTGAAAATGAGATGAGTTATACTATGGTAGATATTAATTTTTTCTATGTTTATATATATTAGAATTCTGAATTGTTAAGATTTTTAGGTGTTACTTGTTTGCAGGATTCCAGACTTGATTAGCTGCTCCACGCCGCTTAGTGCACTTCACTATCACTACACATACTTGATTAGCACTTCTTAAACTTGAATATACGCTCGCGTTGTACTTACGTCACGCACATAAATAAATATACTTTCAATTCAACTTCTTACGCACATCTGAAATATCTTCCGCACACGTACTTTACGCGCACGTATGACATATTCTTCCTTCACGTACTTTACACGCACTAACTAAACACTCTTCTTGATACTTTAACGTTTTACTTCCCGATTATTATTAGTGACCTAATTTATACGTTTAAATAACAAACTATTCTGACGTTCCGCTAGATTACTAAAAGTTTGTATAGAGCTACGCAGGTTTCGCGTGCTCGTCTTGGAATTTACTTAACAAAAAAGCCCCTGTCTTCCTTTCGTCTCTCTTTTTATAGTTTTGCTATTGATTCCATCACCACAACTCTGGTTGAAGACACTTTCATTGGCCAGAGTTTTAAATATTCCCCGGTGAATTTGAAATTCTCCATTCCTGTCTCGTTATTTTCACGCGCGCAGAACTCACGCTTTTTCTTATTGGTTAAACAGTGCGGGCACGTTATTTTTTACCGTGTGGTCGCTTAGCTGTTAAAAACGACGCTGCTTTCTAAAATCGTAATAAATATTGGGCTGTCATCTTTTGTCTCCTGAAGGACATCGACCGGCTTTTTCTAACGGTACATGTCGTTTTTTTTTTGTTTTCATACACAAAGCAATTTATGCGTTTATGACATACTAGGTACAACCGCCTCTTGTATTTTTATTTCGCTGGCGACAGACTGTCGGCACCCAAGCCTCGCCTTGTTCATTCTTTACTCTACGTATTACTTACATTTATGTGTATTACAATTGCATATCTTATCATACATCTATAACTATGATTAATAATTGAAGTTTTTATCTATATATTACACATATTGCATTAGTTTATAACGTTCCACAGTAACGTTTCATCTTACCCACGACAGCCGCTAGGCGTTCGTGCGCCTTGGCGCAATGCAATCTTGAATTTGCCGCCCCCATATCTTTCTCCCATGTCAGTGTCTATAAGGCATGGTCGATCTTAAACAACGTTATGTTATTTTCAACTTCGAAAATGATCTTTCCCCAGCTGCAACTGATACCATTAATATAAGTGACATCCTTAACGCTATTGCTGTATTCCGGAATATTGAGAACAAATCTGTTTGTAAAAGGTACTGAAAAATGTTCTATGGCTTATCCAGCGGATTTTTAAAAAATCAGTTTTAAAGCACTAAGTTCATTAAACAAATCTGTTCCGTCAATATCTGCCTCATCTCTAAAATCGTTTCAAGTTTTCATCTCTATAATATATAATACAATTAATTCGCCTTTAGAGTATACAACAAGTTACTAGTGAAAAATTCAAATATGCTATCATACATTATTAATTTTTTGAATTCGCTGTTCAAAGAGGATAAGATCTGATCGTGGACTTTGTAAACGAAAACCTCTTCACTGTAGTTATCCATTGAATCGTCCGGGGCTCCACGGTCATTTATTGAAGTTCATACACGTTTACGTATTACACAAGAATTACGTAATATGGATGCAACTGGAAGACTTTGATGTGATTTTCCGCCCCCTGATTGCGCCGCCCGTGTGCAGCGCAATCCTTGCACGCCCGCTTACGGCGGTGAACATACCACAATAAATCGTCCCTTCCCTGATAAGAGGCTATCAAAAGGATAGGTACTTGCAATACAAGCTGCATACGTAATTATACGAGCAACTAATACCTGTGCTTGTCAGTACGTTGTACGATAATAATAACTATCGAACAAATCGACTTCATCTTCGATAAAATAACCAAAACATGCGCATCAATAATTGCAACCAAGGATCATTATTTTGCTGCTGTGTTATTCAGTAAATAAGTTAACGACAAAATTTAAATAATAAATACATGTTTTGGTATTATTCCACCATCAATCACATGAATATTACACTAACAGTGTATCTGTGTCACTGACTGTGTGTCAGTTCTGGCCCACTGACAGTCGGCCTTGAGACGAGAACGATCATTCCCTCCGTAAAGGAGCACTCCGATGAACCACAAAATGAGTAGTATTCCTAATTTAACAAAATATTACATAATTTTTACAGATAAGAGTGAGGATTTATGTTCTGTGGGAGCGGAACCAGAATCGTTCAGTATCACAAAGGACAGAAACGGACAACTTGCCTGAGGTTTGTTTACCTCATATCGTGAACACTGAACATTTAGAGGGCTGCTCTTAGTTTTAAAAAATGAAACTATCAAACTGGGGCGTAATTACAGGGAGGCTAACGGGACTGGACCCCCCCCCCCGAAGAGGGTCGAAAAAGTTGACGAATTTTGTTAATTTCTTAATTGTTTTGCTGTTTTATTATTTTTTAAACTGTGCACCCTTATATAGTAGTAACTCTTTTTTAAATATACTTCTTCTTCAGCGGCGCAACAACCCATTACTGAGTCAAGGCCTCCTTTAACAGCCTCCGCCAGTTGTCCCGGTCAAGTGCAGCTGCTCTCCAGTTCCGGGTCCCAAAGATATGGCGCGCATCGTAGTTCACACCGTCTTCTCAACGTAGTTTGGGTCTACCAACTCTCCGGGTGCCATAGATCTGTTCTGTGAGTGCCTTTCTTGGTATTTCATTCTCCCCCATTCTGATCACGTGTCCAGCCCACCTGAGTCTACCAAGTTTTATAATTTTCACAATATCTGGTTCATTCAGAAGAGTATTCAGTTCTTGGTTGGTTCTTTTCCTCCATTCACCTCCTACACATATTGGACCAAATATACTGCGGAGGATTTTGCGTTCATGAACCAGCAGGCTTGACTCAGACTTTCTAGAAATGGTCCAGGTCTCAGAACCATAGGTGAGAACTGGGCGGATCAGTGTTTTATACAAAAGCAGCTTGATGCTCCTGGGAATTATTCTGCTCTGGAACAGGGGTCTGAGACCAAAGAAGCACCTATTAGCTGAGGTGATTCTTCGCTTTATTTCTTCTGTTGTTTCCCCATCGGAATTAACTTGGCATCCTAAATAAACAAAGTTGTTGACTTTTTCGAAGGAATAGATGCCAATTTGGACGTGCTCTCCTTCTCTAGCCTCCTGTCCTGTGGCCATTTATTTTGTCTTGCTTTCATTTATTATAAGACCCATCCTCCTTGCGGGACCTTCAAGAGCAAAAAAGGCTTCAGTGACTGCTCGAAGGGACCTCCCGATTATATTTAGGTCATCGGCGTATTCTAGGACCTGCACCAACCTGTTGAATACAGTCCCGGAAGTCTATTCCAGCATCTCTCATAGGTTTTTCTAGGCAAGAAATATACAAACAGGTTTATTACACAGCATTAGCGTATACGTTTGAAATATGAAATATAGGCTAAGAAAATCAACTCAGTCAATAAGGTACCTTGTAAACAACGTTTCAATAACGCATACTGTTATTGTGTTATTACCGTTTACTTTAGTGGGACTGATTTCAGCAACTTTAAAGATAGTAATGTTGATTAGTCGTAAGTTGTTTTTTCTTTTGTATGAAGCCGACCCCCCCCCCGACCTAATTCTAGATACGCCACTGCCATCAAATAAACACAATATAAATTTACATAGATATAACTATATCACTAGTCACACAACATTAAACAATAAAAATTAAGTAAATAAAGAAGAAGAAGAATAAGTAAGCGACGGATGAAAGTATAAAACAGAAACGGTCCAAAAGTAACAGTCCAGTCAGTTCATCTTTACACAAATCCGAAAAAACAATAATGTAATTTGACGTACTGCCAATACTTGAGCGTATCTTATACATAAAGAGGAAAAAAGCTCAAGTAATTCCTAGTTTATATTCCGCCCGATTACTTTTTCAGATTTTCCAACAAAATCACTTCAAAAAATTAAGAGAGTTGAGGGATGTCTGTCTCTACTGCCTCGGCCAAAAGGACGACAGTCGGAATTCTTTGATGTAATAATGGACAAAACATTCATGTCGTCGTCATTCTGCTGTCGGTATAGCCCTTGTTTAACCCTGCTGAGGTCTTCGGGTCCTTATTGACCCAAAAGATTTTGTTTTACGCCGCTGTTTGTTAAAAAATTATTAGCTCAACTTTCCGTTTTGTGACTTTGTCAAATACCTATAAATAAGTATCATTCTCTAATATAAATTTTTTAAACCGCTTATAAAATTTTATGACACGTTTTTATACAAAAAAGTTGTTCGGGTCCTTTTGGACCCATAGGTGAAGTAATTATTTTATTAATATTATAAGCTGTACTTTGGATTCAAAAGCTTCATTACTTTGTCTCGTTTGATGATTCAATGCATAGTCTCATAGTACAAGGTCACACTGGTTGCTACAAGCTCTCCCACCTACTCCACTTAGCAACAGTGCCTGCCCACCTACAAGAACGTTTTCCCTCTCCATCTGTCAGTCAGTGGTGCTCTCGGCGGTCTACTCGTGGTTTCCGCCTACAAGCCTCCACACACGGAGCTCCTGTCGAACGATCTGGAGGCCGTCTTTGGAGCACACAGGAGGGTAGTCCTGGCGGGCGACCTGAACTGTAAGCACCCCGATTGGGGGAGCCGCTTGGCGAACCCAAACGGGACCCGCTTACGCAGGTATGCTGATGCGGCTCGGGTCACAGTCATGGGTCCTACCGGGCCTACGTACTATCCCTCTCGGGCTAACTCCCGCCCTGATGTACTGGACATTGCCGCGGTCAGGGGCGTTTATTGCCCGGTCCACGTCTCCGTCATTTCGGAACTGTCCTCGGACCACTGCCCTATCAGTGTGCATATAGCTACCCAGCACGCCACCGTCCGCGACGAGCGGCGGGTAATCGAGTGGGACCGCTTTGGCCCGGCGTTCAGTCGCCGCCTACCAGAGCATATCCCGCTCGACACTACCCAGCATGTCGATGAGGCAGTTGCTGTATTCGACACAGCCGTCGTCTCGGCGGTTGACGTGTCCTCCCGGATGAAGCCGGGGCTCACGCCCGACTATCAGCGGATCCCCGAAGAGGTGTCTCAGCTCGCTAGCGAGAGGAATCGCCTCCGGAGACGCTGGCAGAGGACCCGTGACCCGGCCGACAAGGCTGCGTTCAACAGAGCGTCCGGCAAGTTGCGTCGCGACATGCTGGCGTTCCGTAGACGCAACTGGGAGCTAGCTGTAACACAGATGGATGGCCCTGCCGAGGACCGTAATGTCTGGCGGATTCCCAGTGCCCTAACGGGAAAGCGCAAACGCGCGCCTCTCCCCGCACTGGCCGGACCCGGCGGTCAACCCCTTGGTCGCCCCCTCGAAAAGGCAGAGTTCTTGGCTGATAGTTTAGAGCGTCAGTTCGCTCCCAACCCATCCAAGAACCCGGCCTTCACTGAGCAAATCTGCCGCGAGGTAGAGCGCTTTCTTACGGCCGATATCACAGTCCAGCCGGAGCCCATCTCCCCGGAGGAGGTCTCTGAGAGGATTGTTCAGCTCAAGCCCCGGAAGGCGCCTGGCCCGGACGGAGTCATGAATTCCGCCCTCCATCGCCTTCCGGAGCGAGGAACCCAGTTCCTCACTGACCTGTTCAATTCATGCCTCAGACTGGCCTATTTTCCGGTGAAATGGAAAACGGCTACCGTCATCGTGATACCCAAGCCGGGAAAGAATTCTTCTCGAGTGGAGAACCTCAGGCCCATCAGCCTCTTGTCCGCGACGTCCAAGGTTTTTGAGCGTCTGATCCAGCGTAGGATCCGCGACCATCTAGAAAGACTAGACGTGCTGATCCCCGAACAGTTCGGCTTTCGTGAGCTGCACTCCTCGACTCATCAGCTGATGAGACTCGTGGAATGCATAACCGAGGCTGGCTGCCAGGGCAAACAGACGGCTGCGATCTTCCTAGACGTAGAGAAAGCCTTTGACCGCGTGTGGCACGAGGGTGTCCTTTACAAACTAACGGAAGTCCTTCTCCCAGACTGCTACGTTCACTTGATCGGCAGCTTTCTGCGAGACCGTAGCTTCCGAGTGAGAGTAGACCACGCTCTCTCTTCGGAGAGGCGTATTACCGCCGGCGTCCCTCAGGGAAGTGTCCTTGGGCCTCTCCTGTTCTCGTTGTTTGTCAACGACACGCCCCGAGTTCCTGGAGTGAAACTGTCGCTGTTCGCGGACGACACTGCGGCTTTTGCCTCAGAGCCGAACGCGAGTTATGCGGCAGTTAAGCTCCAGCGCCAACTCGACGCGTATGTCGGGTGGACCGATGACTGGAGAGTTGCCGTTAACGCTTCCAAGAGCGCCGCGGTAATATTGTCGCGAAAACGCAAGCGGCCTCGGCCGCTTAAAGTAGGCCCCGTCGAGGTGCCCTGGACCAACAGCGTCAAGTACCTCGGGCTCCACGTGGATTCCCGACTCACCTGGCGAACCCATGCAAATTACATCAGACAACGCGCTTCGGCGCAACTCAGTAGACTCTGGCCCGTGCTATCTAATCCGGCAATGACCCCCCGGCTAGGTAAGCTCATAGTCAACACGTACGTGTTGCCGGTGATTACCTACGCCTGTCCTGTTTGGGGATGCCTGGCTCGTGGTCATAGAATCACGCTCCAGCGCGTACTCGACCGGGGACTGAAGCTCGCGTGCAAAGTCCCCCGGAGGTACTCTTCTCGTCTTTTGAGGAGAGGACTCGGTGTCCGCTCTCTTGATGACACCGTGAGACGCCTGGCGCGACGATTCTATGTTCGTTCCGACAGAGTGACCCACAATTCCCTCATTGCCGGACTTGGTAAATACACCCCGCGACCAGGTGAGTCCTGGAAGCGACCTCGTTTGCTAGTCCCGGTGGTATAATCCACCAATCGCAGGTCGCTTCAGACCCCCCCCCATAAGTAGATAAAAAGTATAAAATGAACTCTACCAGACCCAGTAGCAGGAGTCCTTACTGAGACTCGGGACACTGCACTACTCGCGACCCCCAGTTGTGTGTATCTGTCAGTCAGTGCTCCTTGAGCAGAGTGTGAGTGAGGTTGTTGTTATGTTATGCAGTGAAACATTCTTTTTTCAATTGCAGTAATTTTTAGTGCTCTTTCTTTGGTTTTATTACCATAATTGTGTTTGACCTGAAGTGGCTTTTGTATGAACAATGATGGACGTTGAAGAAGTGTTATCGGAAATCTCCGACGAAGGAGAAGTTGCTTCAGAAATTGAAGATAATATTTCTGAATGTGTGTCATCAGATTCAGAAGATGAAGAAGTACATCATGAACCAGGAAATAACACTTTATTATCTAAAAACGGTGATATTCAGTGGAAGACCAAGCCTGAGCTCCAGATAGGAAGACGTCCTTCTCATGAAGTAATGACACTTACGCCACGACCAACCAGGTACGCAACTGCACGTATTACTGATGAATATTCAGCATTCAAAGTATTTTTTCCCCTTCCAATTGAAAATATAATCCTGACCCAAACAAATGAAGAAGGCGACCGTATTTCTGGGGAGAATTGGAAAAAAATTGACTCAACAGAACTAGACGCTTATATTGGACTTTTGTTACTGGCAGGTGTTTATAAATCACATAATGAGTCAACTGAGAGTTTGTGGGATGAAACAAAAGGAAGGCCAATATTTCGGGGAACAATGTCACTGGAAATATTTTAAATTATTTCTCGTATTTTCCGTTTTGATGATCGTCAAACTCGACCAAGTAGGCGCGCTAGTGATAAATTCGCACCTATTAGAGAGCTGTGGGAGAAATGGGTTGAAATTTTGCCAAAACATTTCAATCCTACCGAATATGTCACAGTGGATGAAAGGTTAGTTGGTTTTAGAGGAAAATGCCCTTTCCGTCAATACATGCCTAAAAAACCAGCTAAATATGGCATAAAGTTTTGGGTTGTATGTGATAATGCCACTAGTTACGTTTGGAATATCCAGCCATATTTAGGAAAGCCACAAGGTACACTACCAGAGAAAAACCAGGGTCTTACGGTAGTTCTGGATTTGACAGTTGGTCTAAAAGGCCACAATGTTACTTGTGACAACTTTTTTACATCGTATGGATTAGGCCAAACGCTTCTCAGAAGAGGTATTACAATGGTAGGAACTATCAAGAAAAATAAGCCTACACTTCCTCCCCAACTTCTAGAAACAAAAAATGTACCTGCACTGACCTCAAAGTTTGCATTTACGAAGGATACTACACTGGTCTCTTACTTTCCAAAAAAGAATAAGTGTGTTGTACTACAGAGTACTTTACACCACGATGACAAAATAAGTTGTAATGATGATAAAAAACCACTGCTTATTTTAGATTACAACAAAACTAAAGGGGCTGTTGATACTCTAGATAAGATGTGTGCAAACTATACTTCAAAAAGGAAAACAAATTGTTGGCCCATAGTTGTCTTTTCAAATATACTTGATATTTCGGGTGTCAATTCTTTTGTTTTATTTACTTCCATCAACCTTCAATGGAAGCCAAAATGCAATGACCGGAGAAGAATATTTTTAGAAAACCTTGGAGAATCTTTGATCAAAAAACACATTGACAGACGACAGTATATGCCAAGAGGGAAAGCTGCAAGAGATGTAGTTGAACGCGTACAAGCTGAACGTGCAGTACCAACTCAGTCTATTATGAAGAATCCAGATACAATGCAGAGAAAAAGAGGGAGGTGCCAGTTGTGCCCAAAAACTGACAATAAGTCTTCTGTGAAGTGCTCAAAATGTGACAAGTTTACTTGCAAGAATCACCTCACCCATATATGTAATAAATGTTTCATTGAAATTGTGTAAGTTTACGTAACAGAAACAGTTTACCTGACAGATAGTCTCGTAACATAAAAATATTAGATTTTCCATTTTGTTTTTTGCCTGTGTTATATAATAATTTAGAAATGACTTTAATCTTTGTCGTATAGAATAGTATTTCATAAAAATTATGTTCATGAAATAATGTACATTTTTTAAATAATACAGATTTTTAAATTTCCTATAAACAGAATTTTAATAGCTAGATTATCAATAAAGTTTTTTGTTTCAGAATATAATAATGTGTTCGTTTAGTGCTTAGAAATCTTTACTGTATTCATAACAAATAAAAATACAGAATTATGTTAGTTTTAGTACACAAATAAATATATACTTACATATATAAAAATAAAATATGATGAAATGTGCAAGGCAACATGTATAATAAAAATGCTGATATACTGCATTGTTAGGTGATTATTTTGGTCATTCATTATCAGAAATTGGGCCTAATGTATAAAACATAAATATGCATAGGCTACCAAGAAACTTTTTTGTTGAAAAAAATAATTTTTCCCGTATGGGTCATTTTGGACCCGAACGTCTTAAGTGTTGTTAAAATTTGAACACCCCAGTAAGGTTAATGATATGCAGAAACATGTCAGCAACGTAGTTACATTGATGCGAGATGCAAAATTAATTACCAATGATAACAGCTGCTTTGATATCGGACTCTCATCCCTTTTTTTTTGGTAAAGGTAATAAGTTATTAGTAACATAAATCCATCACTACGAAACTAATGCCTCTGCTGCAGCTGCGACCCCATCTTTCCCATACCTGAGGTCCATCAGCACCATAGAACCTCCACCCCCGACCCCCAGGCGATTCTTGATGACCCGCCATGAAGTGCCGGCACAAGTCAACCTCGTAGTAACTTATGTCCATAGTCCAATAATTGACCTTCGAAAACTGTCCTTTCCTTCCATCCTAAGACTGTTTCATCCTAGCATGATGTACACGCTGCTTGTCGTCGATACCTTGGCCACGGCATGGAGGCTCTGCCCCACGGAGAGCGATCGATGCCTCACGACGTCTACTTGCTAAGTTTGAGACAAGTGACATCTGTCGCCTGAACCGGTTCCAGCGAAGGCGGAATACAAGTGTTCTTTCTTCTCCGCCATCTAGCGAATAATCGCGTAGGGGGTTTCCATTCCAGTCTTAGGACACCCGTCAATTGCACCAGCACTAGGTTATCTTCTAGCAACCACTGGGCTCGACCTAGATGCTGCAATCCTGCCACAGGTGCAAAGACACCCCGCTCAAACAAAGCAAAGGAAAGCAAAACTAATGACCGTGGTACACAGCCACGTGCACATATGAAACCCGACTGAACCCATACAAACGAACCGGCAGAAATGTTCATAAAATGTCTAACATTCGTCTATATGCAAGACTCCAAAGACTCGTAGAATATTCTCCCAAAAAAGTATTTTTTCTGAGTCATAATATTAAATATTAATTTCGAAATCGAGACATTTTGTACGTTGCACATTTTGTTACGTATGTACGTTATCGAGTTGAATAACGTACATACAAATCAAGACGACTTTCAGTTTTCGACGATTTTTAGGTATTCAGGACAGCATCTGAACATCTGTACCAGGGCGGCAACGTTATGATATTGCGGAGAATTGAAATATAAGCGACAACACAGGCAAAAGTAAGTGGGAGCCAAATTGGTCGTTACACATTCCCGATAACCCAGCCAGCCATTTTGAGATAACCTCACAAATGATTACTTGTTATGTGATCGATATAATTGATTCTCTTGTCTACTAGTTTCGTTTGAGTAAACGAAAACAAGCCAACGATTGGTGACCTCGAAACATAGAACTTGAGTCTGTCCATGTGTTTACAATTTACGACAGTTCCACATGCGTCCGTCACGCTGACTGTCCTGAACACTGTCAAATGTAACGCCGTAAAACCACGTTACAAGCTGAAGCTGTACCAGCTTCTTCATTTAAACCGCTAAAGACATGAAAATAGATTTTAACAGTGGTTTCGAGATGCGCAATGGGCAAACACCTCGTTGCAAGGCTAACAAGATTTTCATTTGTTTTGCACATGTGCAAATCAGTCTTGCATAGTGTTTCATAATGTATAGGTCGGTTGTAGCAAGGCTGATGACAACAGACAAGTATGCAAGTGTCGTTGTGAAGCGACAGTAGGTGACAGAGAGATAGTGTGTGTGTGTGTGAGTGAGACAGCAAACGTTTGTCGCCTTCCGCCAACGAATGCTATACTTTAGCATAGCATAGCAACGAGAAAATGCTTTCGTTGGAGTAATTCATTTCACGGCTCAAGAACGGCTGTCAGGTTTCTACCCGTCGGCATCAAAGCAACGGATATCATAGTACTGTAATTACATTTTTATCTCGAATTACGGTAGGGCCTAATTACGTTGTTGACATGTTTCTGTACATCATTCGGCTACACCGACAGCAGAATGACGATGTACACGCTGTAGGAACATCGCTGTTATATTCATGACAGATCGGCTCGATTGAAGGTGATAAGCTGCTGTTCATGAATACCACGTGTAGCAACTTGGACTCGAGACGGTAAACTCATCTTACTACCGGTGCAATCTGATTGGTGGACAGAGACAGTGTCGGAAAGTTTCGCACTTTTAATTATACATTATTATATCAAAGGCTTTCGACTGTCATCCTTTTGGCCAGGTAGTTCATTGTTTCGATCAATATTTACAAAGCTAAGAAGTCCAGAGAAGTAAATTCATTTTTTTCTCTAAGCTTTCTGGATGATCAGCTGACTTAATATTCTCCTGTTTCCAATGTGTTATGTTTTAAAAACAACATTCTTTTGAGTTCGAGACACGTTTCATTTCAATTAACGGCAGACGTTTCGTTCGATCTATGATAAGGTAAGATTCGTATCTCCGCCGAGACCTGTAGAAGAGGAGGAAAATGGCTGATGATAATCGGAACGTAACGTAATGCGTTGACCCCTTTAAAGATCACAATCGCTATAGCTTACGAGTGGATTACGCGGCATTCGTTCTATTGGTCAACCAGCAATTTATGACAGACTTAAGACTACCGGCATCATAAAAAATGTGCTCAGGGACATCGCCTTTACAGAGTAAATGTCCGTGCGGGCGAGGAAGTTTGCAAGCCACAAAGGGGTATTCTCTCAGCGGTTATGTAGCCACTGATACGATCGCTCTTGCCAAAAAGGTTTAACCGAGGAGTCTCACACAATTCTTAGTGATTAAGAAAAAAATCTGTTTTTTTATTTATCCCTTTCCAGAAACTACAATCAAATACCACACCCAGTAGAATATACAGAAAACCAACCACTACTAGTCTGACCGTACCTGGTCTGAGAAAACCATCCACCACAACACAAAAGGTAACCTGTACACATGCCTCCCTTGCGCAATAGTCGTGTGCACTCCTCAAGAATTGACCGGTATCAGTGTTAACGTGATTGTGAAATACAGTAAAAAAAAAGGTTTCAAAAATTCTAAGTTCAGCAGATAAACGTCAACCCAAAGTAAGTTATTCTTCTTATCGTATCACCTGGTTAATAATTACTATCACACCCGTTACGTACGCTGTTATATTAGTCTGTAGACGAACACGTAATAATTGTTCGCGCGCACTCGTTCATCATATTTACATACCGGTTGTCTGATAACAGCGCTAATTTGTACGTTACGTTGAACATAGCGAGCAAAAGGAAATTTGTGGCACTCTGAAAACGGTCTTAAAATACGGTGTTATTACCTCAGACAAGGTCGTGTTACCTAATTACGTGTGATAATTCGTAGTTTTGAAAACGCACAACTATCGTGTTCGGAAAAACAGGTTAGTTTGTGCATAAACAAGTGGCTGCAACCACGTTAACGGATTTTAATTGGACTGTTATGGAGTGTATACTATCTGTAGGCTAAGTTGTCAGTTAGGGAGGCGTGGAGGAAACGTAGTAGTCTTCGGGATAGCGTCATGCCGCTTCTACAGCTGTGTGCCTAAACGTCTGCGGGGTAGTGACAACGGTTAGCTTATTATTATTATTCCGGCTGTACAATGTTTACACATTTTTTAGGACCAAATATTACAGAAATGATTGAATTCTCATCTTCCACTGCTGCTTGTCCATCCAAAGATCTTCTTCAATTTCTCGTTCCCTCAATATAGTCTGAATTTCTTCTATCCAGGTGATAGGTGGTCTTCCCCTTTTTCTTCTTCCTGGTGGTGTCCATTCCATAACTGAATCGGTCTTTTTTAAAAGGGCATAAGTCACGATTTCACCCATTTTGACTTTTTGAACGTTTCACGTTCCTTAAATGTAGGCCTATTGAGTTTTTTAAAAGGATGTATAGATTGACTATATTTATGGAACTATAAAATATTTAATATTCTGGGTTTTTTTAAAAAGGCGTATGTCAGTGGCTTATGCTCTTTAAAAAAAAACTATCTGCAAATAATTTTCATCTGTCTTAGTAAAAGCTGTTGCAGGCTTGTTATTATTTTCTATTGTTGTTGATCAGCTGATCAGTCACTATCCTAATCTTAGTGACTGTGGTTGTACTTTTCATGCATAATATTTTCATTATTATTTATTAAAAACTTTAGACTTTCAAAACCTATTATTATTACGATGTATAATAGTAATATTTTTACTAATTTTACTAATATAGTAGGATCTCCAAGGAAAAGAAGGACAAGCAATCCATCCGCGTACAGTCAACAAAGTTAAATTAGTCCGTTTGAAAGGTAAGTCATACATTAATCATAAAGGAAATGAAGTTCCTCCAAGACATCCAAAGTTTGCTTCCAGGTGAGCAATAATTTGCTGTGCGATTGTTTTAACTTATAAACCTGTAACCTGTAACTTATAAAGCTGTTTTAACCTACAAACTTAAGCAGCCCTAACATAAACCGTACTATAAACATGGTGACAGCCTATAAAGTAAATTAAGTTACGCTACTTTTTGAAAAACAAAAACAAAGTAACAACATTAAGTCTAATGATTGTTGTATCTATTGCTTGTTTCAATTGCAAAAACCAATGTTTGCAGAAGTTTGGGGAAGATAATTGTGTTGATATGTTTACAAAGTTTTACGACTTAAATTCTAAAAATGAACAAGACTTATATCACTTTACTATTACTTTACTAAAAATGAACTTTACCTTGTGAAAAACTTACTTTTTTCGTCGGACGCGTTTCGGCTTAAGTATCCGCCTTCTTCAGCTTTTTGGTCAGACTGCCATCATTTCGTAACGGTTTTTGTGTGGAAGGTGTAGTGGGGGTGGTGTGTGGAGGAAGGGGATTGGTGCAGGGATTCAACTTGATGTTTGTTTTTTGTAAAATTGTGTCAAAAAGTGTATGTGATTTATATTGTAATTGATCGTTGAGTATGTTGTTTGGTTGTGTTGTGTGGTGTTTATATATTTCGTATTGTTCAGTTGTGTTGAGTTTTCGGCCTTTAGGTAAGTAATGTAAAATTTCGAGATTGGTGTCTATGTTGGTGTAATTGTGGTTTTCTGTGTGTATGTGTGTGGCAAATGCGGAGTGTATATTGTTGTTGGTTAGAGCTTTTAAATGTTCAGAATAACGGGATGAAAAAGATCTTCCTGTCTGGCCGATGTAGAAACTATTGCAGTCATTACATTTTAATTTGTAAACACCTGTTTTGTTATATTTGTCTATGTCTGTGTTTGTATTATTGATGTGTTTTGTAATGGTATTGGTTGTTCTGTATGCTATTTTGTATTTGTGTTTTCTGAATGTGTTGGCGATTTTGTGTGTGTAGGAGTTGTGGTATGTGAGTGTGATGTATTTATTGTGTTGTGTGCTGATGGTATTTTGTGTTTTGTTGTGTTTGTTTTTGATGCGTTTGTGTAGTGTGTTTATTAAATTAGGGTTGTAACCGTTTTTGATTGCTATGTATTTTATTGTGTTGAGTTCGTCGGTGTAATCTTGTTTATTTAAGGGTATTTTAGTTAGTCTATGGAGCATATGGTTGAAGGCCGCATGTTTATGTTGTGTTGGGTGGTTTGATGTGTTGTGAAGACTTATATATACAAGATCTAGTAGATATCGATAAAATAAAACAAAGGCGTCCAAGAAAAAATGAAAACAACCAGCCAAAATCTGCAAGTTTTAGGTACCATCTAATTTTGGGGAGTGAACGGAAACACGTATGTTTGTATGTTTTTCTGTCAGTATTTGACATAAAAGAGAAACGGGTCCGTAGAATTCGGGACTTGAAGATAGCAGGGCAAAGCCCGGAAGATACAAGAGGGCGGAGCATCAGCCACATCTTACGTCAAAGTGTCCATTATTTAGTTAATAATCATATTAGATCTTTTTCACTGAAAGAGTCAAAGTATGCAGGTAGAAAGATGTATTATTACAGTGCAGGTCTAAACATAAAAACAATTTGGAAAATGTTTAGAGAAATGCATCCTGAAGTTGTTATTAGCAAAAACTTTTACTGTAATGCATACAAAACAGACTTTAATTATCGCTTTGGAAGACCTCAGGTTGATACATGTGCCAAATGTGAGGAGTTGGGGCTGAAAATTAGAACCCCAAATATAAATGATGTAGCTAAAAGAACTGCTGTAGCTGAATTAATTGTCCATAAAAGAACGAGCAAAAAATTTTATGCAGCCCTCCAGTACGAACGATCTGAAGAAGGGATGAAGGGAGAAAATGTAATATCTATTGAATTTGATTTCATGGAGATCATTAGCTTCCCAAAAACTTCAATTCGACAGCCCCCATTTTATATGAGGGAGTTGTCAGTAAATGTTTTTTCAATTCATGATATAAAAAGTGACAAAAGTTTTATTTTTGTTTATCATGCTTTAGCTTATTGTATGGGGAAAGTGCCAATTACGAAAGAAAAAAATACAAGATATTATAAAATGAAAAGAATAATTTCCTCTTGAACATGTAGATTATTATCAGGAAATCTACAAGTGGCCAACAACAGATAATACCCCAGATAGCGACTTCTAAGAAAAGGATGATGAAGAGGAAAACTGAGTGGTTTTTAGAGTAAAACTGAAAGAAAAAGTGTGTTATGGGAAAAAAATATTGGGACATTGAAAATAAGGAAGTAGGATAACACGAAATTTTCTTCTGAAACTACTTACTATACAATACTACTTATAACATACTTATAATATGACACATCACTTTTCACATCAACCAATGTATGATTATTGTAATATTTTCTTTTATTTCAATTCTATTACTCAATAAAAACCATGTTGTAGAAAAAACACTACATTTTTTAACCTTACAAAGCTTTTTTTTAAAAGGGGGTAAGTCTTCAAATTTCAAAAATTTCTATTCACAAGCATAATAATTAAAAAACTATAAAATCTTGCGTAGTATAATGCAAAAGAGGTAAACCAAAAAATAAAAATATTCCAGTTCAAAAAATTTTTTATATTCAAGAAATATAAAGTTTTATTTAATTTTCCGAAAGTTAGTTTTTGTGGACATACGCCCATTTAAAAAAGACCGATTCCTCTCCTTGGCAATCTTTCCTGTGCAATTCTTTTCGTGTGCCCATACCATTGTAATTTTTTTGGTTGGATAAAATCAACAATTCAATTTCTCACATTCATTCTGTCCTTAATGACTTCATTTCTAATTTTCTCACGTCTGGATACTCTTGCCGAACGTCTCCAAAAGTCTATCTCTGCTGTCATTAATTTTGTTCTTGTGTGTTTACTAGTCGTCCAACTTCTGAGCCGTAAGTCATGATACTTCTAACAGTGGTTTTAAATATTTTGGCTTTGGTTTCTGCTGTAATTTGAATATCCCACAGGATTCCATTTAATGTGGAAATAGCCATCTTTCCCAAATTAATTCTGGATTGTATTTCTTTGTCTTGCTTTCCACTGGCCGTAATTTTCACCCCTTAAAATGACTTTAAATATCAATAATTACGTCATAATTTTGTGTGGGCTATGTTCTCCATCAGAGCAGAGAAATGGACACTATTCTGAATCTCTAAAATTGTTCGTTTTTACACAAACTGTTATATATACTTTCTGCATAACATTATTAACCTTAAATTAGACATAATTCTTAGTATAAACGGATGGGACACAATCGTAAAGAAAAATTCCTGTACCTCGAAGATTCAAAATCTGTCTAATTTGGACGATATCATAAAAATTACTGACAGACGACGGAAAACTATGTTTTCAAAATGTGGTGCTAGCGAGGACTACTTCGTGTAGGTCGGATACACAGCCAAACAAATCCCTGTCTCGGAGAAGTTGAACGTATACCAGTGGTTATTATCTACTTTAAATTCTGAAATGTTAAATTACTTTGGTCATATCTCGAAGAAAGAAGATGAATACACTGATAACACAAAGACAGGTCAATGGCAAAAAATCTAAAGACAAAACACCATGTGGACGGCTGGACTATATAAAAATTTCAACTGCAAATCCAGCATACGTGGCCGCACGCACTGTGTGCAGGCAAACAGCTGACCACATTATTTGATTTATATTAATAGGAAAGCGCCAGACATAAAAAACTGTGAACATAGCTGTGACTCATGGAGAACGAAAATGTGGTGATGATGTGATAGGAAGATGGAAAGATTTCGCTGAGGAAGAAGTTGAACAATTATTCAGTGTTTCGGTCAGGTTAGGTTATGTTATATACGATACAATAATACTGTTGTAAATCGTCGGCACAGGGAAATTGGTATACTTAATTACGTACGATACCTACAGGGTGGTCGAACGGTTACGCAACTCAAATTTCAATATATACTACAAATGCCAGTAAAATTTATAAAACATTTTCTAAGGACATTTCATTCTATGGCAGTCAACTGTGACAACAGAGAGATCACGCGCCATCAGCCGACAATGGGCCCGCCGTCTGCAATTCTTTTTAGTTCATGCAGCGATATCTTTGACAGAAGTTGTTGCTGAGTTACATCAAGCGACAATCGCACGCCAAACGTCAGACAGAATTGTTCATGCTTTTTCAGACATTAATGTGTCAAACAATGCACTATATGTCGTATCAAGTCGTTTTCAGGATACAGAAGTGTTACGAGCCGTAAGCGCTCCAGGCGTCCAAGTGTCTTAATTGAAAATAATGTGGAAACAATGAGTGAAAAGTCTCTACAAAAACTTTAAATTCAGACGCGAGTGTAAATTTTTTAAATTCATGAGAGAGGGGTGTTCATGGATCCATTACCTTAATGCATCAACTCCTGGAACAAGATGAAACAAAATGACCGCTTTATTGGCCGTGGTTTAGAATTTTCATTTGAAACGGCATATCTGTACTGACCAATGTTTTGTCACCAACGAAGCTTGGTTCCATCTTAACGGGAACGTGAACGATCAGAATTTTGGGCTATGATCTTCGAAGAAACCAAATGCGTTCCACTAGTAGCCATGGTATTCTCTGAAAATCAGCCGTATGGTCTGCCTTGTCTGGTCGGAGAATATGGGTCTTATTTCTGGAACTCCTTCACATCACACGGCACACCTGACTATCCTGGTTTTATAAGAGTTCTTTTTGATGATCGGATAATTCAATCGCCTACGTTACCGGTGCTGATTTTTGTATGGGGGTTTTTTAAACATAATATAAGTCGTGCACGCATTATGAACTTAAAAATAACACAAACGTATTTCGAACCTCAGTAGAGCTACACCAGAAAGGGTCGTTTCCAACTAAAAAATAAAAACGTGTTAATGCATGCGGTGACTGGCAGGTGTACATTGTCAGCGCCTGTAGTAAGCTTTTGAGTACCTACACTTTTCCATCTGTTAATTTGTCTGTGAAGTGTTTGATCTGTTAATCTGTATTGAATTTGTTAAATTTATTATTAAGTAATGGGCTCTATAATAAAATCCAAGGTCACATTATATAAAGTTATGATTAGACCTTGTGATAAAATATGGCAGCGAGACTTGGACTCTGAACAAACATGCCCTAACACAGTCAATACCTTTGAAAGGAGAATTTTGAGGAGAATATATGGACCAATCCAAGTCAATAGGATATGGAGCATGCGTCACAATGAGGAACTGTACAAACTATATAAAGATGATGATCTGGCCACCACCATCCGACTGCACAGATTGCAATGAGCAGGAGTCATCATTAGGATGGAAGGTAACCGAATACCTAGGAAGGTACTGTTTAGTCAAATCGAGGGTAGAAGGCCTGTCGGAAGACCCAAGCATCGCTGGATTGACGCAATGACGAGGTACTGATACTTTACTTAAAATAAAACGATGGACATAGATCGCCAAGGACAGGGGAAAATGGAGGCGGATGATTATGGAGGCTACGATTCGACTCCGAACTGTGACGCCATAGAAAAAGAAGAAGAATGGGCTTTATAAATACAATGTTTTCAAATTTGAGTTATCTGGTTTTCTGTCATCGTGTTTATGACTTTTGAGAGAGACAATTTAGTAGAGGGAAAGCCAAGAATAATGTTACCGGATCAAACGGGTATTGAATTAGTTTGAAGACGTACACGAATTTTAAACAGATTACGATATCAGGACAGTGTGTGGTGCAGAATACGGTCACCCAGATGTAATACTAAGAAGAAGATAAACCTATTAATATCGGGTTACTTAGGTAGCAGCCGATCCAAAACGAAAACGCAGACTGTCACAAGATACGCAGGAACGCTATGAAAATTATACGATACACACTACAAACGAGTGAAGACGTAAACCTACAGAGTTGTACAATAGAACCATTCGTTCATTCAAATAAACCCACCTGCTTTTACAATAACCGATTTATTGTTTTGCTTTTCGTAACCGAAACGCGGGGCGCTTTCGCTCGGCAGCTGTAACCTGTCGATACGGTTTTGCCAGTGTTTAACATCATTTTAAGTCGCACTCGGTCGTACAGGCGCATCCGCGCTCGATAATTTGGTTTATGTGATAAATCCGTAAATGTGGTTTACATATTCTAACCGGTTCTATCCGGCAGATCGAGTAACACACTGCTAGGTTTTCTCCTAAACGACTTTTCTCCGTAGTGTGCAATTCGGACTGCGTTTTTTTTAAATCTATAAATCTAATGCATAAGTCTTGAATGGACTCAACTTGACGGGCAACATTATTTGTACGAATCTGAGAGTGCCTAAATTTTAACACTTAATTCTTGTAGCTTTGCGCCTAAATGCTCAGGACCGAAAAAGTTTCAAGTGATGTTTGGAGAAGACAGGTCACCGCTGCAGTTTAGATGGATCCTTGTCCGTCTGACGCCTACAGAAACCGTGTTCCCATCGCTGCCCTCAGCTCCTACACACAATTCGCCTTTAGACAGCTACTTATACCTGCAGGCAGTTCTTTGCGACAAACCGTCATCAGAACGAGTGGTTGCGTCTGCATAGTACAAATATTAAAAATAAACATTTTACAGTGACTCACAGGGCAGATTGTATGGATCTGATACATGAAGTTAGAACCAATTAGTAGAAACGACAACGGTTGCTTTCTAATAAATTACTGTCCACTAATAATAGTAAGTATTGCCTTCTTGACTTTGAATATCATAATGATCTCCGAAGACGACGTATGGTCACGTCAGAAGCCGTAAATGGTAAACTATTGTTAGGGAAGGAGGGAGGGGCAAAGAGTTGGCAGAAATACGCAGAAAGGCTGTACTAAGAAGACCTATGAAAATTTGTGTTGGACGAGGAGGCGAATGTAGATACGAAGGATAAAGGTGTATTAGAAATCTTGAGGTTAGAACCTGACAGAGCTAAAAATAAAACCCTTAAACAAGGCAAGACGGCAGGGAAGGTAAGATCCCATCTGAGAAACGACAAACCATAGGAGAAATAGGTGAGGATAGTGTATTTCAACTGATATGAAGGGTTTACGCCTTCAGACTTTCAAAAAAGTACAATATACACAATATCAAAGCAAGCATACAAGCAAACAGACGTGGGTATGATCGCACAATATGGAGCAACGATCCTAACAGGAATACTACATATAACAGAAAACACAGAATAGAGGTAGAGTTAAATGTAGATCAGTTTTGCTTTACTAGAAATATGAGTACACGCGAAGCAATTCTGACACTACGATTAATTAGTGGAAAGGATAACAGACAAGATAATACTTATGTAAAGTTATTGGACTTGGGAAGCTGTCTGACAAACTCAAGTGGCGTAACCTGTTTGGAATGTTAAGTTAAACGATTTGAAATATAAGACAGAAAACTGATTTTTAGTCTGTATAAGAACGAAGTAGCTACAATACGTGTAGAAGAACGAGAAAGGAAACGGTAATAAATAATGGCCAAATTATAGATAAAAAGCAACAAGGGGTGCAGTCTTTCGCCATTACTGCTGGACTGCAATATAGATGGAAGAGAATAACATTCAAGGAGGCAAAAGTGGAAATGTTAATATTTGATTATGTCTTTTTTAAGAAAACACGGCTGATTTAGAGAAAAAGTATTGAATACAATGAAAAGATTATAAGAAGAGGAATTTGGCTTAAAAATTTTAAAAAGTAAACAAAAGTCATGAAAACCGTTACTTTAGGAACGAAAGTAAATATTCTTTAAATATTAAAACTGGAAAGGATGGCAAGGAGAAAGCGACTGGATTACTTGAGGTAGATTGTTGTGGATGTGGGATGTTGTAGGTACAGGACCGCGCCTAACGGTCAGGCGATTGATGTGTGTGTGTGTGTGCGCGCGCGCGCGCGCGCGCGTGAGAGAGAGAGAGAGAGAGAGAGACTGGTCCTAAAAGTTCAGATCTTGTGGCTTATTCTCTTGTACTTGTTTCACCGCTGTCTAAATCTAAATCCAAGACAACACAAAACGTCTGTGGTGATGCCTCAAGTTAACAAGCTCGACATTCTGTGTCGAACTTCGAACTTAACAACGTAGGCCTATTCTTAGTTTTGCGCGTAGATACACTGGTATCCAACAAATCAGCGTCTTACTCGCGAACACGATATGTTATTATGTCCCAGCTAAAAGTGGAACGTAAGTCGTGATACGAAGATAGAAAGAAGACTATTAACATAATTACATAGGCCTACTGATTATTTTACGTGTCACTGAATCACTGAAGTGGATAATCGTTTTGTGGCGCTATTTCTGTTTCTACGCACGCCATCGAGATATTCCAGCATAGAGATACTCGTATTTTCTTTTTGTATTCAAGAAATTATTTTAATCATACTCTAACGCCAATCCATAATTACACACGTGCACGCGTATACGTATTATGTTTTTTAATGCACTTTGCTGTAAAATGACTAAAATAAGGAACTCGATCCAAGTGTCGTGTAGGAATCGAAAGCCTAACCATCATTTATTGTTGGTTGTTATAAAAGCTCCAAAACCGCGGACATTTTCATAAGGTACTGGCTACCGCACCCTAACTTCGTCCATGCGTGCGTCAACAAAACGAATACATAATAATAAGTCAGCCATTAAAGCGATTACATTTTAATGATTAATACGGAACGCTGAAATAATACTCCCCACACTGTGCACTTGTGAATATTACATAATGAAATAAATTTAACAAAAAACTAATTTTAATATAGTCGTTGCCGTCTGAAACGTTAGCCATTTCGAATAATGTATTTTAAAGAAAAGTGCCATACATTTACCAATTCAAGGACACTTCACGCATCACTTGTTTTCATGAAATTTTACCGACTGGTACATGCCAGCACCTATTCAACTGGCTTTTTATTTTTCGCACCTAACATCTCCTGTGTTTCAAGAGTCCAGTTGTATGCTCGTACTAACGTATCCCTTATTCCAGTTTTAAACTATGGATTACAGAAAAATCTGTGTAAAAATTCTCAAATATGATGTTTTTCATCACAGATTTAATTACTGAGCAGAGTTTTTCCTCGTATCCGAACGCGATCTGGTACGTCCAAATAGATTCAGCGAACTCTATTGTACTGACGTATTTTAATATTTATTGATTGAAATGTGGTTTCAAAAACGAGAACAGTATTAGAATAAGGTCACTAAACTCGGGACATCCTGAATATTTTAAAGTGAATCCTTAAAAAAATAAAAGCCTTGGAATTTTGATTCTTGTATTCCGTATACAAGACACAGAGCGGGTAAGATACCGGGGTACATTATACTGCGTGTGCACGGCGTTGGGCTTGCGGTATCGATCGAACGTTACTAAGGTCATTACCATCGAGGTTAATATGAGTAAACACCATTAAGCGTACAAAACAGTTCACATTCTCAATGTTTTTGTCAACAGACCAGAGACCAACGAGTCATACGCGTATAGAATTAGAGACACATGAATTAACTAATATTACTAACATGTGATACTGAGTTAAACTATTCAGGCTGTTGTTAAAACGAAAAATGATTCATCTGTTAACAAGATTAAGAAATCAGAATTAAGTACTGTATTTTCCTTCTTCATACGGAGCAGGAAATTACATAATCACCCGCGATCTTTATACTCCGGTGCACGTCTAGAGCTATCAGCTTGCACAGACATCTCGCGTTTATACTCCGGTGCACGTCTAGAACTAATCAGCTTGCACATACGTCTCGCGTGTGCACGTCTAGAACTAATCAGCTTGCACAGACATCTCGCGTGTGCACGTCTAGAACTAATCAGCTTGCACAGACATCTCGCGTTTTACACGCAGTTCCATGTTTTACCAACACAATGCAGCTACAAAACAAAATTTGGGGGAACACTTCCCCCACCTGTATACAGAGACAAAATGGTCACAACATCGACTCAGGAATTTATAAAAATAACACACACACTCACACATCTGGCAACACGTCAAATATTCTCTCATCTTTTTCTCTAGGACTGAAATATCAACCGTTTTGTACTATTAGGTTAACAACGTAAATACGGTTATTAATTAATACTTATTCTGACACTTCTGATATTGGTAGATACACACGAATATGTGGACAATCTAAATCAACGTAAACGATTATAAAGAACGTTAGGCTGTTGTAAAATAAATTACAACAGCTCCTTGTATTACAGCAACAAATAATATAATGAATTTGGGATGTTACGTTTGACACTAACGGCCCCTACACACCTTCCAATCCAATCCGATCCGATCTCCAATTTAGGAAAGGAGATCGCTAGCCATACTGTACAAATTCTTTCTCCGATCTCGTCATTTTACTCAGTACCATTGAGATTCCCGACCTTGTCACACCCTCGTAATAGCACCGTTTTTTGTCGAAAAAATCAAAAAATCGGGGTTACTCTTACAACACTGTTGATCCTCCAAAAGCCCCCACCAGAAAGGAAATTTTGGGCAAAAAAGTGGTTAAAGGAAAGAACGAAATTTACCCATTCGATACTGTTGAAGCAATTGAGCTCACATGATTTCCGAATTTTTTTACGAATGAATGTACAATGTTTTATGGAATTGCTGAGAATGGTAAAGCCGTTCATAGAAAAACATAATACTATTTTGCGAGTTTAATAAAATATTTCTAATTCGTCTTCAGCCATTTTACTCACTATATACTCAAAACAAAATGAAAATCACGTTCAACAACTTGCAGTCCGCTGAAAAGAAAAGAAACAACTAATCGGAACCGACGCCAGACTGCCCTACACACTATACGATCTAGGAAGGAAGGTGGTGGGGATCTGTCCTAAGTCGGCTAGTCGGATGGGGAGGATCGCCCGACCTTCCTAAATCGGATTCCAACTTTTTGTAAGGACAATCGTCCTACACACTATACAATTTGCTAATTTCATCCTACATTTAGGACATCGGATCGGATTGGATTGGAAGGTGTGTAGGGGCCTTAAACTATAAGTACATATTTAATTATAAGTGGCAATTGCTGATTGTAAACAATGTAGGAGGTAATACGGGGAACAATATCAATAGCTTTGAGACAGAACTAAAATTATATGTGTCTTATAAATTCATATTTCGTGTAAACACCTGTTAATTTCTAAACAAAATGTCAATTTATTCACTGTTTACCAGCTGTTCGAAATTAACGTGTCAGGAGTGTTTTGAAAATTGGACAAAATCAAACATGGTGCTGTGATTCTGTGTTAAAAAAATGGTCTAACGACAATGAAAATTCACAACGAATTGATAAACGTGTTAAGGGATGATGTGCTTTAAAAACAATGGTTTTTTAAAGTGGAAACTCGATTTTAATCGTGGCCGTATGAGCACTGAAGACGATCCCCGCAGTGGATGCCCAAAAAGTGCAACAACTCCAAATGGGACACCTACATTGTACAAGGTTTATTCACACCGAGTTCTTGAGTTAAAATGTCATACACACGCTCGTGTAAGGTGTCTATGATCTCAGCAATATCATCATTCTCAACCGCCGATTTTACAATACCGTGCATAATTTTTTTTAATGATATCTGGAGTTGTTGCACTTTTTGGGGTCCAATGTGTTTTTTGGGATCATCTTCAGTGCTCGTAAGACCACGTTTAAAATAGAGTGCCAACTAACAAACCATTGTTTTTGAAGGCGCAGCATCTCCTAACACATTACCATTTCCTTGTGAATTTCTTAGGCACTAACCTTCTTTAACAAAGAATTCATTCATAACATGTTTGATTGTTACCATTTTTCAAAACACGAGTGAAACGTAACTTTTGAACAGCTGATAAAGAGTGAATAAACTGGCAGACAGATTTGGAAATTAACGAATGTTTACAAGATATATGAATCTTACACCACACGAAACATTGTTCTATTGTTAGGTACAGATGTCGCTCCGTTAACTTTTCAAATAACGCTCGTCGAACACGCTTCTATTTTTAAAATAACTGAATGATGATTTACTGTAAATTTTGTGGTTGGATCGAGCTACGCCATTAATCAACAGTCACAGCAAGCGTCATTTGTTACTCTTACGTAGCCCGTAGTATACGTTTACAGGTATAACTTATAATTATACAAAATTTACGTCCATCCGCATCTCTTCACAAGTTATCGTTACCGAGTGAGTGAGCCCTGTGTACAACAGACAGAATCTTCTTTTACGATTGACTATGGCGGGCACGTACCAGAATCGCAATTCATGACGGCCATAAATGTAAACAGTCTTTGTCTGTTACTTCTTTGTGTGATGAAGGTCATTGGTAACTTGGTCGTCGTGAAGAGTCAACATAACAGCCGATAAAATACCTCGCGAGTTACAATTAATGAGTAGAGTCGACCGTTTGATATTGGCGTTTAAGTTGCGTGTGTGTGCGAGTGTGGGGGGGTGAACCGCTATTTCGGCTGGTGTAAAGCGTGCTAATAAGGTGTGCGGGTTGCGAACGGGAATCAGGGTTGGCTCGTCCCTGGTAGCAGTTGCAAAGTAAGCACTTCTGTCCGTGTGGGTCTTTTGACATCAAACACCAGTGAACCCTAGTAGCATAATTTGTACCCGCAGTGTGTACCTGTTCAGGTGGGGGAGGGCTGTTCAGGGTAAGTCGCTGTGTGGCTGGCTGAACCTGGGGCTACAGCTCTGGGAAGTGGGAGTTCCCGCTGATACCGGTGGCTCTTTCTCCCTCACAAACAACCGCCCTGATGCACGCTGCCTTGTGTGGCGCGGGGTTAAGCGACTTTCGGCGGTATCAGGACTGACAATCGGAACAAGCGCGAGACGCCGCATAAGTCTGTCCCCGGCTCGAGTTCGAGGGATTGGTAACGTTATGTCTCGTAAAAACAACTGTTTTCGCATGCCATAACAGCGAAATGTGTTTACAGAGAAGGTTCCAGTCCGCTAGTTGACGTATCCACGATAGAAGACCGGGAACTTTTTCTGTTAAGCTTATGATTTACGGAGACGGTGGTAAGTTAGAGGTAGGAAGGGTGTTCGGAAAGGTAAAAGCCATCTTGAACTCGAGGTACAGCGGTGGCGCTATGCCACACCTTACACTGCGCGCGCGTGTGTGTGTGGTTCATAGGATATGGCATGTTCATACGGTTCTGTGGTTAGCCTTCCTACATATTCTGATCAATCTAATAAAGCAAGGATTGACGCAATTTTGGAAATCCTCGACAGAAATGATCGGGCAATTCCCCAACCTGCACTCGTAGTTCTTGTTTATTTTGCATGGTAGGTTTATCAAATCTCTCTCTCTCTCTCTCTCTCTCTCTCTCTCTCTCTCTCTCTCTCTCTCTCTCGTTTATCTATCTATCTACCTATCTCTCTTTCTACCTAACTACCTCCCTCCCTCCCTGTGTCTATCTATCTCTCTAAGTCGATTAGGAAACTGGGAAACTTGTTAACATTCTGACATTCTTCTTTGGTTAACATCATCTAAAACTTAAGCTTTGTCGTACAACTCTCTTCTGATTCCTGCTTCTCTTTCTAACTGGACGATCTCTTTCTGTTTCTGCTCCTCACATCCAAATTGTCTTGACTACATCCGTATACGTTTTCCATGTCCTTCCTCGTTCTTTTTATTTATTAAAAACTTACCTTCCACATGTCATTATAACACATAAAGTTTAATAATAATAATAATAACGATAATAAAAATATTATTATCTTCATTATTATTATTATTATTATTATTATTATTATTATTATTATTATTACCTGTATATTTTCAGTATGGTACACAAAAGTGTAAAGGATGCTCAATACAATGCTATGTAATGGTGCAACAGTAATGATTCACGACTGTCTTATTTTAGTCGTGTTCGCATGTGTTGTGAGTCATTACTATCTCTGTTAACGTATAAAATATGCGTGTGTCTCAGACAAACCTAGTTTGCCTTGCCGACTTCAGAACACGAGCTCGCTTCATTTCTGAAGCGTAAGACATACGTTACACGGAACACTCGTACACCGCTAACACAAGCTGGCCAATATGAACACCAAATAACCACTTCGACGCTTCAGCAAGGATCCAACAAGTTTTTAAACGACGTTCACGTAGAAAATTAATTCACCCCGCCGCTATATTGCTTTAGTCGTTATTTCTGTAAAAAAAACTCATGAAAGTGTGTATTCATGCGTGTATATGTGTGTGGTGGGGGGGGGGGGTTGTGATACGACTTAGGATCTATAAAATTATCTGGTCATTCCGTATCAAGACATTCTATTTCTATAAAAATAATTTTCCATCAAAAGCCCATCTGTTATGTTACTATACTCAAATTACTTCAGGACATGTGTAAGTTTTTAAAAGCGTTAATTTTCATTTTTAATAACTGATTTATTCAGTTATCAGGGTAAAAATGAAAAGTCAATACTGAGGCAGGGTGTTGGCTCAATGACTGGGAAGGGTTGTGGTTTATCCCCCGTCTTATTCATCTTATAGGGTGATCAGTGGCGTACGCAGGGGGGCTCAGGGGCTCAAGCCCCCAACCCTAAACATGTAATATACACTTCCTTAATTTACTTAGTCTCTCGTTTAAAATTACAAAATTGCATATTTCGGCCGATTTGGAAGGGGATATAAATGCTAACAAAATAAGTACTTTATAGTAACAATTATTACTTCAATTATAAATTGTAGTTCATTGAGCGGTGTATTACGTTGAGTGTAACGTTCAGTAAGCTACCTGTTTTCTCTCTCTCTCGCTCTCATTTGACGGCGCGGCCACACGCAAGCCACACCGGCCACCGACCACTACCACCAGTGAACCCTAAAAATTTTTACTTAAGTATTAAATAATATTTTTATGAAACTAAAATAATTACATAAACCTTTTTCATAAAAATATTATTTAACATTTAAGTTAAATTCAGCTCTTTCTTGCAGATATCAGTCCATAAATAAAACGATAATTTTAATAATGTTCCTAAATTCATATCCTGTATAATGAAAAAAAATACTTCAAAAACACTTTACATTTATACGAAATTTTTGGATAACTGTTTTTTTTAATTTTGGATAAGTCCCCCAATCACGAATAATACATTTTTAATAAAGAAAATGTGAAACCTAGTGAAAATAATACGCCTACTAATAAATTGTAACCATTAATTGGCATATGTAGTCTTATCTTATACTATAAATTGTATAAGAGCAGGGTAATATATGGACTAAGGGTGAGGTCCCCCCCCCGATTGATTTCTGCGTACGTCACTTAGGGTGATGATATTACAAAACTCTGAAAAGCCGCAGCATCTGGAAGAATTGTATACCACCAGAAGGAGTGAGGAATATTCACTAACATCTGGTGGTATGTACTTGAATCAACCTGCAGTCAAGTGAAGACAGCCTACAGAGAGCAGTACACCAGCTCTAACTAGTATGAAAAGACTACAGATGTGAAATATCCAAGTCCAAAACTAAGATAATGGCACTTTGTGGGAAGTGCAACATTCGATCCACGATTGTCTGACCGCTTTGCTTTGCTTTGTTTTGCGCCCGTGGCCTGACTGCAGTGTCCGGGACATGCCCGATGGCTGCCATATAAAAACAGTGCTGAGGGTGCCATATGAGAGCGTACCTAAAACTGGGAAGAGACACGCCAACGTGATTATTCGCTAGATGACGCCGGAAATTTGGTGATACAATTTCAATTACTTTTGTAGCATTACCTCTGTTTTCGATTCGGAGAGCAGCAGAACTGCCCATCTCGAACACAGCATGCAGGCAGACGCTCTGAGGCGTCTGTCGCTCTCCGCGAGGCAGACAGCCTCCGTGCCGATGGCAAAAGTAGACAGTGCCAAACAACGTGTTAAAAACACACTTCGGAAGGAGTTCCATGAGGAGAGAGGCGTACGCTAAGAGGAACTGAAATTGCTCGGGGCTATTCAGAAATAGCTTAGCTATGCTAACATTGCGAGAAGTCATCAAGAATCGCCCTAGGGCGTTTGACCCATATTGGGGGTGGTGGTTCCGACGTAGGTGATGGTTCGTAGGTGAGGGACGGAAGACGTCCCTACCGAAGGGTCGACTAGCGACCGGACTAAGGCAGCAAGAGTACGACTCGAAGACTTCCGCGAATTACATCATTCCCGACAATAACGGAGCGTTTTAGACTGGAACTGTTCCAATTTACACTTGTTGGAGGTCCACATGAGCGACCACCAAGCGGGTGCAGCGTGGATCAGTACTGACCGAAGAAACACAAGTTAAATATTGACTTTTGTGTGCAGAGCCAGGCGGTTGCGACACAAGAGTATGGGAAACAGTTTGACTCGGACGCCGCGAGCCTTGCTGAGGGTATCAGTTACGAGGGCGTTGAAGGTAAGACGTCGGTCAAGCCGGGCGCTGGTTTACCGGCGCCTTCCAGGCGATAGGCCTCCCTTCTAGGGAGAGGGATTGGAATCGGGAAATGGACTTACGAGTGAAGCACATCGCCTCGGATTTCTCCGTGTTGAACGCCATTCCTTTGTCAATCCTGAAGCATTTCCAACTGACGCTGCAGCTTTGTACTCGCAATCGGTTGTTTGGATGGGGTTTGCCTGGAACAAGTAAATCGCTTCAAATACTTGGGTTGTGATATTACTTATGTGTTTGATAGGGATAAAATCACCAGCAGTATCAATAATCTCCTGAAAAAGATTCTCACCCGAATCATAGAACTGAAACGGATATGGATGTTTTACTGATTGGTGAAAGGTTGTCTGATCATGTACGCTTTATGCGTACTGCCGTCGATAAATAGTGTTTACCTGGTCCTGCAGTGTATGTTCTATGTAGCCAGAAAATACAATCTGATATATCACTATAAACTGCCACCGAAAGTCAGCGTCATTCACCAGTGTCGGTGACAAGATCAGCTTGACCTTCCCCGACGCCAGAATGATCGTCTCTCCGCAAACAAAGCTAAATCAAATTTCGGCCGTAAAAACTAAAAATATACGTACTAAGAGTCGCTACAATATTTTTAATACGTCTATTATCTAATCAAAACATGCGGTTCGTTTAATTTAACAACTTCAAATTTACAAACTGCGTCAGCGAGTAGTGTAGACTTTACATACAGTGAACTTCCAAGATACCGTTCACAAGTGGATTTAACTTTCCTCATTCAATCTGTTCGGTGAAGTGCGTTCGCGTTTCTCACGTGCTTATTTTAAACAACGTCTAACAATGACTGACGAAAAGCAATTAATAACTCAACAAGTGGGCACGTAATTGAATTTAAATATACTTAAATCGACTTCACTTCCAGACCTGTTGATCTGCGAGCTGGACTTCGTACTTCTTTGTGATACGCCTCGTTCATGCCATGCGCGCTGTACGAGACAACGTCACCGTCGTATCAAATAATCTGTAGAAAGCTTTTAAATTACCACATTTTGTCGGTCCGGCATTCGAATCAATTAGTAGCTTTAAACCTAACACGGATTCCAGTTAATGGGAGCTTTCAGTCCTGTCAGGACCCGTCTCGCGAGTTAGCACTAACCGTCTGAACGACATATTTCAATAAATCACCAAAATAATGTATCGCTATCCTTTGTTTAAGGTGACCTTTCTCCTAGGTAAACAGCTGTGAATTGATCCAGTGTGTAAATACTGGACAGAAAGTCAAAGTACTGGACAAAGTAGGGCTGATGAACTTTTAACTTCGTCTTTTAAAAGCAACCCGTGGAAGTAGGGCAGCAAACTAACAGTTTTTCTCAGATGGTTATAAATTGAAGATGATTATCATCATCGTTATTGTTTTGTTCTTCTTTTTCTTCTTGCTATTATTTTTCTTCTTCTCCTCCTCCTTCTTCGTCTTCAATTATTATCATTATCGCCTCTGCGGATCCGGGACGAGATCGTCGAGACGAAACCTGTGGCCAAATAGCCTATCTCGGGGTGTTAATTGATACGAAGATGAGATAGGCTTACGGCGCACGGCGGACAAGGTTGCTAAAGCTGTCACGGAGCTCAGCAGATTGACGCCTAACGTAGGTGGACCCAGACCTTACAAGCATCGCTTGCTGATGACGGTGGCCCAGTTAGTCCTCTTTATTGCGCAGAAGTGTGGGCGGATGCACAGAAGAAGAAGGTATACCGCAAAAGACTGGCCCAGATGCAGGTAAGGAGAGTGCTGAGGGTAGTCTTCGCTTAACGCACAGTCGCTGAATCAGATGTTATAGCGATCGCTAGGGTTATCCCTATCGGTCTTCTTGCCAAGAACCCGAAAGCTTTGCACCTTAGGAAAGCCGAGGTCGGCAAGGAGATGGCAAAATACCGAGAGGCACCGCAACCACGAGAGGTGGCAAAGAGCTTGGGACGAGGAGACGAGAGGGCGTTTGATCGCGGTGCTGATGAAACCCGTGAGACCGTGGATCGAGATGACAGGTGAGGTCGGTTTCTACCTGACGCAGCTTCGGAGCGGTCATGGATATTTCCGATCCTACCTCCATAAGATGGGTAAAGGCTCGTCTGCAGACTGCCTCCACCGCCCGGTTACAGAGGATAACGCGGTACATTCTTCAACTGCGATAGGTGGACCACGAGAAAAGCGTCTCTGGTTGCGGATATAGGAATGATAGCTTCAGATAACATCGTTAGAGCCATGCTAAGAGGGGAGGTCGTCTGCGACAGGTGGCACATTACACGTCCTTCGAGCGAAGAAGGGAGACTTAATGGCCTAGTCTGAAGTAGTGTGATAAACGGTCCCAGGCTAGTGCTCGATCGACGCGACGGTGGAGGGGTTTTATTAGTTCACTTGAGACGGGGAGTCCTATCGTAAATCCATTTCCCCTCCTCCTTAAAAAAATTGCTTGCGCGGCAAAATTTTAATTATGCGTTGTGTTACGTGTTTAGCTGTTCAATACTTTTTTAATTCACCTTCTGACCAGTATAACATAAATATTGAAAGTACTGCGAAAGCAACAGGAATGCTCTGGTCGGAAACTTAACAGCCGTACTAACAAAACGGCCAGAATCCTCATCGACATTCCAGGAAAGATTAACTCTTGACGACCTTCGAAAGTAACATTGAAATTTTTATAGGCCTACTACAATTCACTACAGAGTCCCCTCCAGAAACCGAAAGTGAAGTGTGCGTCATGCGAAATTGTGCGTGTCGGTTCGTGCCGACTTCATAACAATCTCCGCGTCATGTATTACGCCTCGGCCGTTACGGTTTCCGTTTGTTCCTTCTAACTACGCTTCTGCTTCATTTCTTCTTGCCTTTAGTGGCAACCAATTGTCTTGCGTCCTCTTCAGACGCTGGTGTTATTTCATACGGTTCGTTTTAAACTTCTCATTCATATTAACTATTTTTAAGAGCTTCTATTAATGTTTCATTTCTTTTCTTTCTATTGTTCATTTCTCTTCTCATGAATATTCTAACTTCGGGCTATCCGGCTGTGGTCCTCTTTTTTGTGAGCAGACCAGTGAACAGAGAACTGGTCACTGAAAATGGCTGCCACAGCTTCAGTCGAAAAGTCTGTCGTTATAAGAATAGGACCGTGACTCAACAAGCCGGAAAAGAATTTTATTGAAATTGACACCGGCTGTGGAAGTTTTAATATTACGATATTCTTGGAAAACCTATCTCTTGTGATTCGTTCCTTCTTTCTCGTACTTTTCTTGCACTCTATGTTTCATAGCCATTCGTACATGAGTGTGGATCTTGCCAATGCCTTATGGAATTTTAACATTGTGTCTTTCCTTGTTTTACTTTTTAAACATCGCCTGACAGTGTCACACGAATTGTTAATGGTTCGATTACTTAAAAGTTTTTGTTATAGTCAAGAAGTATTTTCCAATGTTCAATCTTCTACGATATCTTCTTGGCCCTTAACTGTTCCACTCCGGAGAAAGCCGTAATCTCCGTTTTCGCTATTCAGTCTTTCAGTTTATACGAGGCTAGGTCGAAAAGTACACGCTGTTCCACTCCGGAGAAAGCCGTAATCTATGTTTTCGCTATTCAGTCTTTCAGTTTATACGAGGCTAGGTCGAAAAGTACACGACATGAACGAAACGTGTATAATTGTCTGTATTATGGCTGAAACGTCGCATTTATATTTTTTTCTGTAATGGCTATAAAGGTCCGTCAGTTAGATTCAAATTTAAATGACTCCAATCCATCATAGCCATCTTTTAAAAATGTTGTGTGGTGGATTCAGCAGCTCAGAATCTAGACCTCGAAGAAAAAGGGTTGTTGTTTCTGGTCAAATGTTGTCCTGAAGCAAAACCACACGTTTTGAGAGTTTACCACATTTACTACAAATCGATTTTTGTCTTCTGTAGTAGCAGAAGCTCGTATTACTTTCCACTAACTACTGTTCCACCGTTGTACATGAAATGAACATTGTTTACCCGTTTTGATATAGCCGTCCGTTTTGAAGTGTAACACCTACCATTTCGTTGTTCATCACAGAGAAAAATCCGGCCATTTTTAAAGCTTTCAGTTCAACCGTAGATTTTGCCAACACTGAAACAACTCTTTCCGTCTTGCTGCTATATTATACGATGAATCTCTGCAGGTTTAAATATTCCATGTGAATTTAAAAAGCATTTCTGTGAGTTGTCACCGTTATCACTGCTCGCATTTCTTCTCTAGTCGGTCAATGAGACATTCATTTTAATGTGACTTTTAAATACATTAGCTAATCGTTAATAATGAAGGAATAATTCCGATGAACACGCAATGTCATGTTATGATTTATAAGCAAAGCGTCAGTACTCCCTTCCACCTGTCCGGGAGGAAAGGTAAATTTCCCTTTACTTTTTGGCTTTCCCTCGCAAATATTACTTATTTACTGCAGTTTCTAACACATTTGTAATTCATCTTTCGTTCTTCCGATCATTATCATATCATCTGCGTACATATTACATTTGTTTCTTACATTTATAAACGCTTGCTTGAAAATAGTAGATTTTTATCGCTTATTAATGAAATCTATATACAGTACCTTTACTATTGTCAAGGTGTAAAGAGACCGAAAATCTAGTTATTCCAACACCGTAATACGAGTAATCTGTACCAAATTACAAATACTGTTGTTTCGTTGACATTTAAGTTTACTACAAAAACGTGCTGACACGAAATGAAAGTGCAACGCGTCTATACGCTTGTGTTGTTTTTATATATATTTATTTATCATAAACTTTTTAGACTATTATGAAGTTATCTGATGGCAGCAAAAAATGATAATCACATTTTACGTAACAGGATCTTAAAATAAAACCCTGCTGGCGGAAAAATGTGTGTGTACATAAAAAAACCATTAACGTAACGATTCCGAGCAATAAAGTATGGACCCAATACACGTAAACCAGATGACCTGTTTATACAACAGCCGGGTCATGTAACTGCTTGCATTAGTTTTTAATGCAATTAACTGCCATAGCAGAGTCATAAATTTGTATTAATGCCGTTTATCATCTTTGGTGTTACCGTGACCTTTAAGCGCTGATGATTTTTTCGTCCTACCCACACACTTATTGTTGTATGTTAACTTTCTTTACGCATTAACTGCTAGTGGCCAATACATTAAATAAAAACTCATATACCTCATATACATTCAATACAGTATATACCTCTTTAAGAGCTGATATATTTGCCATTCATTTCTTCTTAACTTGTATTTTAAAAATCCGATAAATGTATTTATTTTTTTCATTACAATAAAATTAACGTGAACCTTATTTTTCAATAAAGTAACTTTCCAGAAGATGGATTCAAAATAGTTTCTAAACGGTGTCGAAGCTTTGAATAAAGCTTAATGAAATTTGGTTTTTATCTAAGAGACATGTTCTGGAAATACCGCTTTCGAAGGTTGTGTTATGAAAGATGAGTCTCGAGAATATCAATGTAAACGGAAAACATTGTCTGTGAATTACTTTAGTCTATTTTCCAGTGAACTGCAGAGGGGAAATTTCAAAGACTTGGTCTCCTCTCCTCCCCAGAGGAACGATACTGCTCTGCGACTTTTGCTTTCAATATCACGGTTGTGTTGACTGAGTGATTTTGTGTGTGTGGGAGGTGTTGCGTGCGTATGAGCGCAAGATGATACATTAAATCAACCGTCGAAAACGAACGCGCTGCAGCGTATGTGTCGGGGCTACTACAGTATTTTGGGCAATGTACGTTTGGCACGGTTTCAGTCTGGTTGTGTAAGTAAATGTCCCCTAACGATCCGCTGCCAGCACATCTCGTGTCCTTCGCATTGCTGACATACAGACGTATACGTCTGCTTTGTCGAACGTGTTACTTTTCTCCGTCGCCATGCGTTTGTTTGTTCTGTATTCATTTAGGTATTAAGCTTACACCATTTTAGAGTTCGTTCTCTTTTTAGTTTGACTCCAATTACCCTCACTACAAGGGGCTCTCTTTACGTACGAACAGACAAACCAGTGCCTCCACCTCTTCCTCGAAAAGGGAGCAACGCCTCTTCGTCTGTTTCAGCACTGATAACCCGGTTAAGCTGTTCACAAGTTCACAACTCGACCGGTGACGGTCTGGTTTCCTGGACACGAGGGCCAACGACGAAACTGCGGAATCTTTCCTCTTTAGGCTACTAACACCACATCAGCGGCGAGCCAGCTACACCGGATGTGGGGATTTTGTTCATCGCTGGATAACATCAATTTTTGTACGATTGACGGGTAGTGTTAGTGCCATAAGATCTCTGAAGAACCAATTTTATTTTTTAATTAAGTGGGAGACGTTATTCGCTTGTAAACTTATTTTCCCTAAAATAGTCTGTGTCTAGATAACACGTAAGCAGACCTGTAACGAGGGTAGTCAATATGGTACAATTTCCGAGGAGAGACTGTAGGGTTACAATAACAGACGGAATTATTACAGGGACAGTAAGTAAGAAGAATTTACGTACAAAAATATATTCTTAATTATATGGTGACCTATACGAGTCGTAAGACGAACAGTTAGTCAGATATTGGAATAGTTTGAAAGCAAAGGTTAAGAAAGTCGGCCAACGGCTGCACACATGGGCTAAGTTAGTTAATCTACTACGAGAGAGAGCAGAGAGCTCGTCAGCTGAGGTGAAAGCAATTCTCTAGGGGAAGAGCAGCCCGAAATCGAAATTCCTCCAGATTGGGGGTTTTACAGCAGGCCAGTAACCTGCTTAAGTAAAAATGTATGTACTTACAGAACTCATACGAGCCTCGGAAATCGGATGGGAAATACGCCAAAACGACCTCAGCTAACGCAAAAGGACAAATGCAAATGGATTAATGATACTTTAAAAGTAGCAACAGGAATGTTAGAGGTATAGCTAATAAAAGGATGAATTAGTAAGAATACCTGACCACAGAAGGAGATGGTGTGAACACTCGAACCGCATGCCTGATATCCGTCTACCTGTGGCTCCCTTGGGTTATCACCCTACTGGGAAGAGAGATGTCGGTAGAGCGAGGAGGAGATGGGTTCCGGAACAGGTCTAAGACCTAGTCCTTGGAGTGGTGATGACAATGATGATGATGAGGTTAGGAAGGACTGGAGACTAAAAGCAGGTGGTTCACGAAAATTGTAGAAGTATGTGGTGGAAGAATCGACAAAGATACTTAACGTTAGGATTTTAGGATGAAAAATAAATATAAGCGGACATAGTATTGTAAGAAGGAAGACGACGACAGCTCCAGAAATCTTTGTGCAGTTGATTTTGTTTACTAAAAACTCGTTTATCTGAAACAATTTTTAGTAAATTTTAAAAATACACAAAACCATTTTCCTGTCGCTATAATCTATATTTAATGGCGTTAGGTTAGGTTAGGTGGGTTAAGAAAGATGGATTACCTCAAAACGCCGTGTTGTTAGACAATGCCCCCACCCATCCAGGAGAGAAAGGGTTAAGAAATGGAGACATTTTTTGTAAAGTTTTTCCCTCCAAATGTCACGTCTCATAATAGCCAATGGACCCGGGCTCAATTCAGGCTTTGAAACGCACGTATCGAAGGGCACTGTTAATCAAAATGTGGAGGAAAATGACAAAAGTGAGAAAAAAGACATCATGACAATTTTAAAGGAAATTAACATCAAGAATGTGATTTACATGTCTGCAGCTGCTTGGGAAGAGGTCACACCGAAAAACTTTAAGGAACTCCTGGAAAAACCTACGGCCAGATATGCTAGTGGAAAATCAAGACAATGTCAACGAGAATGAAGAAGCCATTGAAAATTCAAAATTTGTAGAAATATTAAAAGACACTGAAGGGTGCGCACAGTTACAAGAAGAAGACGTATCCAAGTGGTTGAATTCGGAAAAAGACGATCCTGGATATGTTATCCGATGACGAAATTGTTGCACAATGTTCACAACAGCCCGGTGAGGACAAAAGCTCTGACGATGATGTGGAAGAAAAACGGGAGTCAACTGTACAGAGGCAACATCAATGTTTGAAGAGCTACTGTCGTATTTGGAGCGACAAGACGAAACTTCCCCTGCAGACTTCGAGATCGGGCACCCAGCAAACAAGCTTCAAAGCGTAGGCAAAAAAACTATGATTAATTACTATACGAACAAGCAATAGGACTCTTCCAGTACTGTAGAAACTATAATTTACAGTGCGGTGCCGTTTTATAGTTTATTGTGTCATATTCACTGTAACTTTTACATTATTATTATTATTAAATAAAGTTACTGTACTTACACATGTATTATTATTTAAATAGAAGTTTCGGTTTATACGAAATTGCCTTTATCCGAAATTCCGTTTATCCGAAACGGGAGCGGTCCCATCAAATTTGGATAAACGAGTTTTTAGTGTAGGCTACTGACAACGGTACTTACTGACTTACAGGACGATTCTTTAAAAATTTAAGTCGATCGTTAGAATCCACTCAGATTATAGACCAAAAAAATCACATGGATTTATTTCAATTTGATAAAAATTAAAGTGGCTAGTATTGTGACTACTACATTGACTAATGTACCACTTTTGATCATGTCGGCTAATTGAAAGCATACAAAGTTTGCGTGAACCTTGTGCAAATTTAGTTGACACTTAGTTTTCTATTTCGTTATCGATCGTGTTTCATTATCATTTCTCTGACTGATAATGAGGAAGTACAAGGGATAAAGCAGATTACGTATCTACAAACTGCCACAAAACAACTCGACAATAAATCGGAGCGCACGTGATTTTCCATTTACTTCCACTTTATTTTCTCTTTCACACACGATCTTAGACGCGGTGCCTGATAACCGACGATAAGAAGTCGGCAAACAATGGCACCGGCTTGCGATCCTATTCATCGTTCACACAAAGGACAACGATACCGACAATAGACCCCGCGAGGTGAATACCGCGATTCGTCTCACCTTATTGTAAAAAAATAATAGTATAAGGCTCTGGTTTTCGTTAGTTTACGTGCCGGCACTCGTGACAAGAAAGATTTGATAACGGCGGTGATAAAAATTAAATGGAAGAAAATACAGGCGTGCGCTGTCGAACGTTAATAATCCTCGAAGAATTTGATTACGTTACTTCCACTACCTACTCTCGGACCTGTGAAAATGACATTAGATTATGAAATCATAAACGCCGACAAGAGAACGATATTGAAGGGACCAAAGAGAATACGCCACAGGTCAACAGCGGGAACAAAATATTAACTTTTATTCATGCTGTGTGTTATGCCAATATAAAAAGCTTCGTTATTTTGCTACAGATATGACATCTTCTGGGTTCTATTTCCATATTTTTTAAATTGCAAAATTTATAAGATTCTTCTACTTCTTCTTCTTCTTCTTCTTCTTCCTCTTCTTCTTCTACTTCCTCCTCCTCCTCCTCGTCCTCCTCCTCCTCCTCCTCTTCTTCTTCTGCTTCTTCTTCTGCCAATGGAACGGAATTTGCTTTCCAGATCAGTGAACATCTCTAGGCTCAGTTATTTACTTCGAAGATCGTCGTCTCAATATATATTCGTCGTAGTTTGAGTCGTCCGCGTGTCTCCTTACCGTCCACTTTCAGGTGACAGGTTTAAGTTTATGGTGGTGTAAGGTGCTGCTCGAGGAACCTGTCCGGACCAACGAAATCTCCATTCCTGCATTTTCTCATTTATTGGAGCCAGCGCCTGACAAGTGTTCATGACGTGATCAAGCAGCGAAAATCCCACTGTCCTCCTCAACTTCCTCATTTCCATGATTTGTAATTAGTTTCTGCGCTTCTGGAGGAAGCCGAACACTCGGGTACGAACAAGGCAACCTACACCTCACCATTGTGCGGTATCTCCTAGATTTCAGGCGGATTGGCATTTTATTATCACAATGGACTTCTGTGACCTCCCTCCATTGCATCCAGGGGCATTAGTCTTGCTCGTACGTCTTCAAACGGTCTGATTGCTCAGTCTTCCTAATGTTTGTCTCATTCTTCTGACTCTTCAGATTTTAAAACACTAATCTTATCCACATTTATCGATGAAGATCAGATCTGCAGTAGTATATTTGTAAAGACTTTTAAATATCTTGCAAAACCTGTAACTACTGTTCGTTTACTGATTTATAACAGCTTAGTATGTTTCAATGTTGGCTTTGTAAATCCAGACAAAAATATGACTTTTGTTACAAAAGTCAACTCTTCCCCCATACCAAGAAGCAGAGAATACATAATGGAATATTCCTTGTCCCTGTTAATGGCCCCAGATAGTGACAGAATAGCGAGGCCATTACATGCGCCTAAAATAATAATACAAGATTCGATAACGTGATTGTGAAAGTGTCACTTTATGAAGAATGGAAAATGTAGGTACGATCAGGAAACAGACGTTATCTGACTGGTGATAAAATGTTTAGCTGTAAATAACAAAATTGAAATTATGGTTTGGTTGTTGAAACAGACACTAGTGTCTGTTTAACAAAACACCAGTTTGTACTACATTTTAAAAATATTACTTATCAGAGTTTCTGATAATAGACAACATTGCGGATGGGTAATGTACCTGATAACAAGCAAGCCGCATTCGATTGACAGTCACGTTAACGAAGCATACTATTTCATCCAAATGTGTTTATTTAAAGGTCACCGTGACTATATCGTTTCCGCGACAATCTGAAATACCAATGACTAACGGAGAGTTTCCAGTCGGCCTGTAACGCTGCACTCGTCGTGATCGCACCGAGTACATGTAGGCAAATGTTGCAAGACATTGTCTATTCACAATAACTATTAGTCCAATCGACATTACATCTAATTTTAGTATTTATTTTACACATAACCATTTTGAGTAGCCTTACGACCTTGACATTTACGAAGAGTATGTCTCCTAAACATGGTAGCAGGATCTTGTTCACTATATCTTGTGTTGAGATTGCCAACACAGAGGGTCCAGACCTGCCGAAGTTTTGGTTTAGAGGCCTGCCTCCCTGGTTCTTCCGCTTTCGCCACCGCTGGTAAACACGGTTGCGAAGCAGAGATTACTGAAAAAAAGCAGAATACTGTCCACAGAATTGCAATTTTTAGGACTTGTTAAAACTAGGCGAGATTGCCGCACTAGAAGTGAAAATATATTTGCAGTGAAGTCGAGAACATGTAACCGGTAGACTCCACAATAAATTAATATAGACAACAACGGTGCGCCCGTTTGAAGAGGATTACAGAATTCCGAACCAAATAGTAACCCACCATCTTAAAGGCGAAAAATTGTAAGCTCGCCAAAAGCGATGGAAGTGGAAACAGGCGCGCTTAACTAATCCTGACATGAAGGTGATGAAGTGATGTCTTTACACAGTGATGAAGTCTGTTGTGATGACGAATCTAGAGCGGCTTCAAAGATGAAAGCTTCGACTGCGACTCTCCACTAAAGGAAATGCTCGACTGCTAGCAATCCATCCATGTGCAAGTATTTATACATTTACTGCCGTCTCTCGTATCCTGCACACCACAGGCGTCTGTCGTTCCAATCTTCTCGTTGCAAACGTCTTTTCTCCATTTCATCATACACATTATCTTCTACCACAATCTCCTCGGCCTACCTCGTTTCCGTTTTCTACTTGGAACCCAGTTTAACATCTTTGTGGGCCAATAATCATTCCACGTGGCATACCATGTTCTACAATCAGCAGTTGAGTACGTCACTTAGATGGGCAAAAAAATGGCGCATCAAGCTGAACGAAACCAAGTCTACTCATATCAATTTCACCAACCGGAAAACAGATTATTTACCAATTGTAATCGATCAGCAAAGAATTCCACACGCAAGCTCAGTGAAGTATTTGAGCATGACTCCGGATGCCAAACTTAGGTAGGAAAAAACATATTAAGAAGAAACGGGAAGAACGTGGATTAAAACTGAAGAAAATGTGGTGGCTGCTGGGAACACACTGAGAGCTGTCGCTGCAGAACAAGCTGTTGTTATACAAACAAGACTTGAAACCAGTTTAGGTGTACGGTGTACAGCTTTGAGATTGTACTAAGAAATCTAATATTAAAATAATTCAGACTTTTCAAAATAAGGTTCTTCGCAGTATTGTTGATGCACCATGGTACGTAAGAAATGATGACATCCATCGAGACCTGAAAATGCCTACGGTTGTTGACGAGATTAAACGGGTTGCGGATAACGGGTTGGACTCGTTCGGCGATTGCGAAGACAGAAACCATTTGAACTAATGAAATAAATATATCTATAGTAATTCTCAGCACATGAACAAAGTGTAACTGTACTGAGGAATGCTCCAATGGGAGCTTATCCTACACACTGTTAACTTATGTATAGAATAAAATTGCTAGATAGTTTGTAACTAGTTGCAAAAAAGTTAAATAAAAAAACGTGGCATACCACATGACGGGCTTCGTGCTTGTGATGACTAAAATTGTTTTTTCTACACGAATTTGATTCCTGATATCTCCATTTCTAATGCACGGGACCTGGACACCCCGCAAGATCTTCTCCAAAAGTCCATTTTCACTATTCGAAGCCTTCGGGAGTTTCTTTGATTTACCTACTAAGTTTCAGTGTCATAGATGGCACTATGCTTTCCAAGATAGCAGAGAAAATTACCTTGGGTCTGTTAACAATCGTTGTAGCCCCCTAACTAAGTTTCAGTGTCATAGATGGCACTATGCTTTCCAAGATAGCAGAGAAAATTACCTTGGGTTTGTTAACAATCGTTGTAGCCCCCTAATAGTCGATTCGAAAGTACAGTAACGGAAAGAAAAAAAGAAACAATGATGTTCATTTTCTAAAAACGCCATGAAAATATACAACAGAAGAAATGCGTACGTAGTCATAAGTTGGCTGCTGTATAGACACCAAACCGTCGTCAGTAAAACGTTTGCCCCCTCCCCATCGTTTTGGGGACAACGGTTTTGAGACACCCTCCACTGCACAGAAGAAATGTTTTTATTATCATACAATAGATTATGGTATGGCTCGCGCGGTCAACAGTGTTCTTAGAGCAACTGTACTGTCCGTGGTCACCAATTAGACTGTCCGTTAGTAAAATGATCTTTTGTTTTGTCAGTCCACGTTGCCACAGTTACCATTCAGCATCACTTTGAACGAAGCTCGCCCGTCGTGTCGTCGTCATTCTGCTGTCAGTGTATGCTTAAGTGATACAGGTAGCCCTACGTGTCAACAACGCGACTGTATGGGTGGAACTTCAGAATTAGTTACAACTGATAAGACTTGCTTTGATTGACGTCGTAAACTATTTCAGTGAGGCTGCTATAACTGGTCATGCCTATAAAACTGGAACACATACAAAAGGGGAATCCGAGTAACGGAGGCTGAAGCGGCCCTACCTTAAATAACCTTGTGAAGTGCCGCATAGCACAGACTATTCAGTTGATTGTTACGTTTTGAAACCCACTCAAATCATGTTTACCCAAATCAAAGATCACACACACACACACACACACACACACACACACAGATTGCGCACTGTTGCGCGATTCAATGCAAATTATGTGTGGCAGTGTTAATCGCGAATATTCTCCCAAGTAATTATCCACACTAGTCACAAATTGACGAACCATTGTAAAAAGATGCAGCAAGTTATAAATAAAAAATAAACGACAATAGATATTTAAATAACATAAAAGTAATAAATTTCATACCTGAAATAACGGTTACAAAACGTATTTCCACTGGAAAAAGATAGTCACACGGCAATCGCATTTCTCGTTGTACATTGTAAATAATAATATCTCGTTGTACATCATTCTTTGTGGTCAAGTTACTGATTTCCCTCCATCATCGGACAACCGCCAAATTAGAAAAAAGAAGAAGAAGGAGAAGTATTATTCCCTTTAAAAATCTTTCAGTAACTGTAAAAATTACTTAATGGTAGGTATGTAGGTAGCAAATGGGCCTGAGTAGAATAAACAAACAAGAACATTAATTCTTGCCACTAATGTCTTTTAACTTTTTACAGTTTTTAACATCTAATTGTAACTCAATGTTATCACCAAATGAACCGTATTTAAAATAGAATAAGTATATGGTCGTTTAAGACCTGAAGATGGAGACACCGAAAGGCCTCGACAATAACGAAGTATTTAGCAGTGTGGCAATGTAGTGACAAAGTTTGTGTTAAGATGGCTGCTAATGAAACTAACAAAACTGGAGAATCAGTACATACTTGACTTGTCAAGGAGTATATTTCTTTTAATATTATTATTAATTATCGTATCTACTTCTACACTCCTAAGGATACACAGAGAGTGAAGATTCACTTCGACCATAACATCTACTACAAAATATTAAATTGATACATGGCCTAATGGGGGTATTGGGGGTAATTAAGGCCGCATGCCCCCTCCCACTCTGACTGTCTCAATAGCCCTCGAGTTATCGAAAATTTATGGAAAACGATTTTAAAAAACTTTGTGCATATTTTAAGACATACACCGACTTTGGATTACATATCTAAAACGTGAACGTTATTCATACAAACATTTTTAATAGTTTACACTAATTACAAGGAAAATTTAAAAAATTTAACATTTTTAATTTAAGGAATGTAGGCAATTATGACATTTCTAGCCAATGCTGGTATTGAAGTGAAATTTTTGTTCTATTCTTTTACGTTACATAAACACGTGAAAAATAATTTTAAACGGCGGTCGAAACTATTTACGAAGAAAAAAAATAAAATAATTACTCCCATAAGCACGCATGGAAAGGTGAACGAGCGCCATATTACCGCCAACATTACTACTGCATTAGCCTCCGACGCCTTCGGCGTCTCCGGTTATTAAACTATACGTACCCCAAATAAAAACCATGTCGCAGATGGAAATGTTTACGGCCTCGCGGGTAACGTCCCGCGGCCTACTGGGTTTTCGGCAGCTTGGCCGCCGAAACCTCAGCACCTTAGTGCAACTCCTCGGCTTTCGGCCTCGGATCTCATTTAACAATAAACATAGATTTATCATGAATTATTATTACCTGTGCTTGAGAGAGAGGGGGTGAGGGAGAGGAGGGAGGGGGAGAGAGGGAGGGGGAGAGGGAGGGGGAGAGAGAGAGAGGGAGAGATTAAATAATGTCATTTGCCACAGTTAATATGGCGCTCATTCACCTTTCCATGCGTGCTTATGGGAGTAATTTTTTTTTTTTTCTTCGTAAATAGCTTCGACCGCCGTTTAAAATTATTTTTCACGTGTCTATATAACATAGAAGAATAAAAAAAAAATATCACTTCAATACCAGCATTGGCTAGAAATGTCATAATTACCGGAATGGTAAGTGCTCCAAATTGGCATGGGTACATACAGCATTAACAAGAATATAAGTAGGCCTACAGTAGAATCTCCATTAACAGAAACACTTTTAACCGAAATACCGTTTAACCGAAACACTACCAAAAAAAAATTACATATTCCCGATTTGTACAATAAAAATTAGTTTTCCAGATAAAACAGGAAAACTAATGTAATAAACGTTGTTTATAAAGTGTGATTTGTCAAGATAGCTCCGTTCAAAACAAACAGGTTTCCAGAAAGCAAGCATAGATCGTGACCCGTCAGGTCGATAGTCACACATAAATGACTTTCGGCCTATGTAAATAGTTTGATTTTTAGTAAAATCTTTTGATAATACTGTACTGTATACTGTCTTCAGTTCTTTTAACCCAAACTTTAAAAATGACATCTTAATTATTATCCGAAATGTTGGTTATCCGAATATGCAAGCATTAGTAACTTAAAAGCATTAATGTGAATGCACAGGATGCCTTGAATATTAAAAATAAATCAAATAATATGAAAATTAAAATGTTAAGTTATTGGACTTCGAAACTATATCTTAGGCGGGTGCTCTTACACCGGTGCCCTCCTCCACCAATTTTTGGAGGAAATGGAAAACTAGCGGTCCACGGTTCGCTGACACCTTGACCTTTTTGAGCGTTGCCACAATCACACCGTCTCCATTAGTACTCTAAAATAGTGTATTGTCCTTAAAAGGAAAGATCCGTTAATCTTTCTGGCGATTAATCTTCCGTTAATCCGACAAACCTCTGGCGGATTCACCACGGGCGCTGCCGACAGATTCTTCATCCACGCTACTAACGACAAACTGCCAACAGATCTTTCGTCTTCCGTTACTTCGACGGTAAATTCAAACGTCAAAAACCACCGAATACTGCAACGACACTACGCAATAAAACCCATAGAAGTAAAGAGGACGTACTTTATTTCCTGGATCAATTATAATTTTTTATTCAGACCTCATTTTATTTCCATATTCCTTAAGGAATGGAAGTATGGTGATGGCAAAAAAAATCGTGTTCGAGATTATTGCAGATTCTGATTCTACTACACTCAAAACATGAAAAAAAGTCGTTTTCCGAAAAGTGTCTGTGTGTCTGTCTGTCTGTCTGTCTGTCTGTGTGTCTGTAGATTTTTTTATTTTGGCAAACGATAACTGCCGCAAATTCAAACAGAATAAAATAATTTTTTGCATACAGCCCTGATTTGTAGAGTACTCGCGACCTATTGTTTTTGGTGAAGATCGGTTGAGGGAAAGGGGTAGTTTACCGGCAACGGTTTTTTTTTAGCAAGGGTAATTTTGTTTGTTTGGCACACGATAACAGCCGCAAATTCAAACAGAATCAAATAATGTTTCGCATACAGCCCTGCATTGTAGAGTTCTCAAGATCTGTTGATTTTGGTGAAGATCGGTTAAGGGAAAGGAGTAGTTTACTTGTAACGTTTTATGTTTTAACAAGGGTATTTCCTATGGCAAACGATAACAGCCGCAAATTCAAACATAATCAAAAGATTATTTGCATACAGCCCTAAATTGTAGAGTTCTCAAGACCTATTGTTTTTGGTGAAGATCGGTTGAGGGAAAGGGGTAGTTTACCCGTAGCGTTTTTTTAACAAGGGTATTTTCTATGGCAAACGATAACAGCCGCAAATTCAAACAGAATCAAATAATGTTTTGCATACAGCCCTGATTTGTAGAGTACTCAAGACCTATTATTTTTGGTGAAGATCGGTTAAGGGGAAGGGGTAGTTTACCGGCAACGTTTTTTATCAAGCGTATTTTCAATGGCAAACGATAACAGCCGCAAATTCAAACAGAATCAAATAATTATTTGCATACGTCCCTGAATTGTAGAGGTCTCAATGACTTTCGATTTTGGTGAAGATCGGTTAAGGGGAAGGGGTAGTTTACCAGCAACCTTTTACGTTTTAACAAGAGTAAAGTACTTGAAAATTTATTTAAACTTTTTGAAACAATGGTAATTGTTAAAAATAAAATAATTTTGTTGCCAGGCAATAAAATTATAATTTTTTCATTTTAATGTAATATAATATTTTTCATTTAATACAGCAATAAAAAGGCAGGTAAGACACAGCCTGGCTGTTTGGCTGAAAATGATTTTAAATATAAATCTTAGAATATGGAAGTCATGTATGGTTCTCCATACCGATATTTTACGATGCAATGTAAAACATCCAAACTGAATCAGAAATAACTTCAGAATAAAATATTTTGAATTATATATATTAAATTTATACCTCTCCCCACTAATCTTGTTTAATTATTTTTAATAATAAATAAATAATATTTGTTTTTACAAGAATATATTTGTATATTTTTTATTTCAACTGTATAAATTGTCATCTTCAGAATCTATAAACAAAGTTTTTGGGTTCGACTACCAGTAAATATTTACACAGAAACAGAATGTAAAAATAGTTACTGTGCCGCCAGACAACAATCAAATAACAGACAAATAAACCAAACTATAAAACAATTTGTATATAGATTCTGAAGATGAGAGTTTATACTGTTGAAATAGTGTTAATATATAAAAAATATACAAACATATTTGTAAAAACAAATATTATTTATTATTTAAAATCACACACACATGCACGGACGTACGTACATAAACGATTTGATTGCATTGTTTTAACATCTAAAATTATGACAGAACTTTAAAAATTCCTAAAATTGAGACAAAGAAACGTAAAATAAAATCTTCTGATTTTTACGTTATTAATTACTAAGGTTCAATTTTTAGTATGAGTAACTATTTATGTACAAGGGTAATTCAACAACGGATAAAATTTGAGAAACACCGGGTTCAAAGCAAACTGAGGCCAACAAATGTACTCACCGTTTGTTACAATCAAGTTTTTTGAGGGAAATTCTTACCCTCCAAATAGGGAATGTATAATCAAAAGTTTTACCTTTTTTTTCAACCGTTGTTCCACCTATTTGATCGTCGCCGCATATCATGATTTTTTTTTTGTATTTCATACTTTTGTCTTTCCACAGGGCCAAAATATTCCCATATTATGTAAACACACATATTTCTATATTATATAAAATATATTCATCACACGGCCATGTCTAATTAAAATTTAATTAGGTTTTAACATTACGTTTATTTAAGTCAGTTTGTAAATACTACATATTTTTAAAACTAAAAATAAACACTTCATCTATACTTTCCGTTTTCAAAGATTTCAAACTATCGCTCACATTAAGTATGTACTACATATTAATGTGTATAACGTTATTTAAATTATCAAATATGTAACAGAAAAATAAAATATAGTCGACTATATACTAAAAGTCTACAAATTAGACAGATTTTTTTCTAAAAGAATTTTAAACAATAACAGAATAAAACGAAAAAAAAGGCTACTAGTTTTAAAACAAAACGAAAATACTAACAGAAAATTATCGCCTCTTATAATTCAATTCATATTTTAGAAGAATTTTTTATAATTACTGCATTTGTATACGAACGAACACGATAATGCTGACGATCATATTGTGAATTAAGCTTGTAGCACCTAATTAAAATAACATCAAACCATAGAGTAAGTCAACTTGCTTGTAAATAATTAACTTCGAACATGTAATTAACTGTGAATCCTAATAAAAATATCACCACACGATGAAATTTTGGATGGTTATAAACAAAAATTCATGAAAATCATTTTAATTTTGATTCCTCTGCTCGGTAACATTTAAAAAAAGAAAACTAGGGCAAAATATTAAAAATAGATGACGTTTTGTGAGCTCATCTAAATATAAACATGTTTAGTCGTTTTAGCATTTCAACAACCAATTTTCCTCATGCAAGATAAATAATTTATAGCCTAACAGTTACAAACAATTTGCATGAATTGTTTATACGTAAAACTACAGTTAGGCTACGTTTATATTACTGACAATACTACAGTCGCAAGAATAATAAATCAGATGCTACTGTAACAAAAATTAAATCAATTTAACTTGAAATGTTTCAAAACAACATTTCCTTAAATGTTTATAAGTAATTGAACATAACACAATAACTTAAAACAGTAATCCATTGTAATGGGTTCGATTACCAGTCAATATTTATACAAAACCAGAATGTAAAAATATTTACAACCGATTTTCACTAGACGAATAATCTAAACTACAAAATATCGAAATAAACGCCAGGCACTTTCGTTTTCCAAAGTTAGTTTCTCTTTTTCGCCACAAACGCGCAAATTCAACAATCGCATAAGAAATGGGCGTAACACGTGTTTTGATGTACGTTTCATTTTGTTACTACTTATGCTGACAGGTATCTATTTCTGTGCGCATATTTATTCACTGGCTTAAAATAATCACCTGCTGATAATCAGAATAAACAAATCATCCTACAGGTAAGCACATAAACATTCCTTGACCTACACACCTTTTGTAATCTAACAGGCGTTTGCAGCGCTCGTCAAAACAAAAAGAAATACGAATTTCATAATACTGAATTGTACAACACTTTAAAACTATTTATTTAAACAATTTAAAACTAAATTATGTTTAGAATATAAACGTTTTACGCTGTACTTTACTTTGTGTACAGACTGTACTAAGGTGTAACGGCTTACCCCAACTTGAAGGTGTACGCCCAAAAAATGCACCAGTATCTGGATTGTATGCGAACTTTTTAATTCTTGCAGATAATGGCTCCTGCGCTACATTGTACGGATTTTTTAAATAATCGTCCATCATCGCTTCTCGTTGTTTTGTATCCGACATTTTGTAAAAAGTTATAAACAAACACAACACACACCTTTTATAACACGGCACACAGACTGGCAGCACTGCGGTTGTTGATTGCTTTGAATAACCTGTGTTACCGTTCTAAAACTGGTTGTTGGCGACCCAGCGCTGCCAACGTCCACATTCCAAATTATCGTACACATTATTTTCAGCGTTCACGATAATTCTAATTTGAAATAATGTGATTATTACTGTTTTAAATATGGAAAGACTATAGTGCTACATGTAATCATTCCGCTCTGGTGTCTAATAAGTTTCATTAAACTTAAATAGAGGCTCTTCCAAGTACTAAATTTATTTTGATTTATTCCATGAAAACAAATTTCTGTAGACTATAAAACAAAAATTTCGAAAGAAAAAACGTATTTTATCTAACAAGAACGTAAATTACTACTAAACGTTTGTTAGACTTATTTTATTTAATTTTTATTTATAGCTAAAAATGGGATTACAAAATAGGGTAGATGAAAAACAATTTAATTAACTCAAAACAAATTTATCCATTATACGAATTTATTTAGAAGATATTTAGCAGTATCTTTTACTTCTTTTACGTCTGTTTGAACATGTAATTACAAACAAGTCTTTTTTGTGAATGTATCGGGTTAAAAAATTCCACATGCAACGAGTGTTGAAGTCCATTGACACCACAAAGTTGTGTGGTAATAAAACACGCAGACAGCAACGGGAAAACCTTTCCAGATGTTGAACAAATTCTTACCAGAAATAAAGTGTTATAAGAAGGAATAACTAGGAAATCAAACTGCTAATCCCTTAAAATAAAACCCATCTGAGCTGGATAACTGGGAAATTTTAAGTCGGCAAGTCTAAGTCGTTTTAGTTGTTATAAAATATAGCATGCGTGTAGTACATTATCGTGGCCTCGTGTGTCGTCTTTCATTGTTAGTAAGATTCTTCTTCTTCTTCTTCTTCTTCTTCTTCTTCTTCTTCTTCTTCTTCTTCTTCTTCGAAAGAAAGAAAGAAAGAGAGAGAGAGAGAGAGAGAGAGAGAGAGAGTACTAGACGTTCCG